>OU974069.1:7098347-8380847 GCA_918843875.1 Diadumene lineata
CATTCATTTTCCCTCATTTACCTTCATTTGCTTTCATCCGCCCTCGTATGCTTTCATCCGCCCTCATATGCCTCCATTTACCTTCATTAGACTTCATACACCCTCATTTGCCTTCATTTACCTTCATTTGCCTTCATTCACATTCATTTGCCTTCATTTACATTCATTTGCCTTCATTTACATTCATTTGCCTTCATTTACCTTCATTTGCCTTCATTAACATTCATTTGCCTTCATTTACTTTCAATTGCCTTCATTTACATTCATTTGCCTTCATTTACCTTTATTTGCCTTATTTATCATCATTTGCCTTCATCCGCCCTCATTTGACTTAATTTACCTTCATTTGCCTTCATTTACCTTCATTTACCTTCATTTACATTCATTTGCCTTCATTTACATTCATTTGCCTTCATTTACTTTCATTTGCCTTCATTTACATTCATTTACCTTCATTTACCTTCATTTACATGCATGTGCCTTCATTTACATTCATTTTCCCTCATTTACCTTCATTTGCTTTCATCCGCCCTCGTATGCTTTCATCCGCCCTCATATGCCTCCATTTACCTTCATTAGACTTCATACACCCTCATTTGCCTTCATTTACCTTCATTTGCCTTCATTCACATTCATTTGCCTTCATTTACATTCATTTGCCTTCATTTACATTCATTTGCCTTCATTTACCTTCATTTGTCTTCATTAACATTCATTTGCCTTCATTTACTTTCAATTGCCTTCATTTACATTCATTTGCCTTCATTTACCTTTATTTGCCTTATTTATCATCATTTGCCTTCATCCGCCCTCATTTGACTTCATTTACCTTCATTTGCCTTCATTTACCTTCATTTACCTTCATTTACATTCATTTGCCTTCATTTACATTCATTTGCCTTCATTTACTTTCATTTGCCTTCATTTACATTCATTTACCTTCATTTACCTTCATTTACATTCATGTGCCTTCATTTACATTCATTTTCCCTCATTTACCTTCATTTGCTTTCATCCGCCCTCGTATGCTTTCATCCGCCCTCATATGCCTCCATTTACCTTCATTAGACTTCATACACCCTCATTTGCCTTCATTTACCTTCATTTGCCTTCATTCACATTCATTTGCCTTCATTTACATTCATTTGCCTTCATTTACATTCATTTGCCTTCATTTACCTTCATTTGCCCTTCATTAACATTCATTTGCCTCCATTTACTTTCATTTGCCTTCATTTACTTTCATTTGCTTTCATTTACATTCATTTACCTTCATTTACCTTCATTTCTCTTCATCGCCCTCATTTGCCCTCATTTGGTTCATTTACCTTCATTTGCCTTCATTTACATTCATTTGCCTTCATTTACATTCATTTGCCTTCTATTTATCTTCGATTTACCTTCATTTGCCGTCATTTACTTTCATTTGCCATCATTTACATTCATTTACCTTCATTTCTCTTCATCCGCCCTCATTTGCCCTCATTTGCCTTCATTTACCTTTATTTGCCTTCATTTACATTCATTTGCCTTCATTTACATTCATTTGCCTTCATTTACCTTCATTTCCCTTCATATAGCTTCATTTGCCTTCATTTACATTCATGTGCCTTCATTTACATTCATTTGACCTCATTTACCTTCATTTGCTTTCATCCGTCCTCATATGCTTTTATCCGCCCTCATATGCCTCCATTTACCTTCATTTGACTTCATACACCCTCATTTGACTTCATTTATCTTCATTTGCCTTCATTTACCTTTATTTGCCTTCATTTACATTCATTTGCCTTCATTTACTTTCATTTGCATTCATTTACCTTCATTTGCCTTCATATACCTTCATTTGACTTCATTTACATTCATTTGATTCCATTTACATTCATTTGCCCTCATTTAACTTCATTTGCTTTCATCCGCCCTCATATGCTTTCATCCGCCCTCATATGCCTCCATTCCTTCATTTGCCTTCATTTACATTCATTTGACTTCATCACCCTTCATCCAACTTCATTAGCTTTCATTTGAGCTCATCCACCTCCATTTGCATTCATTTACCTTCATCCAACTTCATTTGCCTTCATTCAACTTCATTTGCCTTGATCCACCCTCATTTATCATCATTTGTCTTTATTTACTTTTATTTGCCCTCATCCACCTTAATTTCCCTGTATCGATAAGCACAACTAGCAAGTTATTTATTCCTTTTATAAAATACAAATTGACAAATTGTCAAAATAGCTGGCGTGTGCGTGCTTTGTGTACTCCAATCAGAGTGCGCGGTATATCGTAGTTATTTTATATTTACTAATAGATTGTAAAGCGCATTGAGACATAGGTGAAATGTGCTATGTAAGCACTACAACATTACCCCCAAAAGATCGCTGGCAACGCATTCCAGTCAGACTAATTGTAGTTATTGATCCAAAAAAAGGAAAATAAATAAATAAAATTAATTAATTTTAATTGACGGCTTGCAGTTCACGACAATATTGTTTGAGAATTGTTGAGAGCCACACTTGCACATCAAACACGTTCATCTGATTGCGGATTAAAGACTGATGTGAGTGATTGTCCGGCCAATGAACGCACGCGCTGGGTTTAGAATGAACCAGACAATCAAATACAACACGAGGCGACAGTGTTGTTGCAATTTTTGGGATTTGCTATAGTTTTGGATGAAAAATGTCTCGAAACTATCAAAGTACATATTGGTACGGTAATGGCATATTTAATGTTTTTTTTTGTTTAGATAACACAGAAAACGAGTTAAAACTCATTTGAAAGAAATTCGAAAGACATGCATGCATACTTATAACCCTTTCCGTATTAATGTATTGAGAATTATAAATATAGTGATAATTCACTGTTACAAAAATTATCTAAATACATATATATATGAGACGTGAAAACTTTAATTGGGTCTAGCTGGCGAAGACCCCTTTGATGCACATCTTTTTCGTTTTCACTTTTCTTTCTTTCGAAGTCGATGTTTCTTAGAAACCCTTAGACCCTATTTAAGTAGTCACGACTCATCATATGAAATGCTAAGCAAAGCATAGAACCGAAAAATCGAAAATTCTCGCTTGTAACGCTCATTTCATGTCAAAATAAAGCAAAATCAAGCTAGTTTAACTCTGTTTTTTTTTTTTTTTTTGCGTCGGCGAATGTTTGTTCGAATTATCTTGTTTATAGTCATCCAAAACAGGGATTCAGCTACAAAACTGTGTTTTAGAAGGTTGTTATTATAGCGCGTTTTAAGCAAGGCGTGGGACCGAAAATTCGAGCTACAGAAAACAAGCTATTTTAACTCGTTTTTCCCCCCTCGGCGTATGTTCTTTCGAATTATCTTATTTATAGACATCTAGAACAGGGATTCAGCTACAATACTGTGTTTTAGAAAGTTGTTATAGCGCGTATTTCAAGTATAAAAGCTGTACTAAAAAGCGCTTTCTATTAGCAAAGACGGGCATTTCACAACATGAGTCGTGAAAACTTAAATTGGGTCTAGCTGGTGAAGATCCCTTTGATGCACATCTTTTTCGTTTTTCACTTTTCTTTCTTTCGAAGTCGATGTTTCTTAGTTCAGAAACCCTTAGACCCTATTTAAGTAGTCACGACTCATATATATATTATATATAAACAGAAATTGCACACTTTTAAATTACATTATTATCAAGGCTCAAACTAATTTGCTGAATAAAAAATGAAAATTCACAAGTATATATTAGACGAGAGGAGAAAACATTGAAAATACTCTCATCCAAAGGGGAGTGTTTTAACAGTTTGCATTTGTTCACTATATACATAAAAACACCCTTAACAATAACATTTTACCTCGATTTTTCTCATTGCATGTTAACTTTTTGCAGTTCTTTAACTCAAAATTAATACAAAGCAAATAACGCAACAGTATCAAAAAGAGCAAATCTATAATTATCGTGGGGTGGAACTGTCGATAAAGAAATACAGTGAAGTAAATGTGCTGAAAATGAACTAACCGCAAATATAAGGATTGGTGAGAAGTACGAGACCATGTCAGTAAATAAAATATATGCCAAAGGAAACCTAAATGCTTTATAAAACGTCCTATTTAGAAGTATATCTGTTAAGATTTTGACAGAGAAAACAAAATATTTCTGAAGACATTTTGCGCGTCCATAACAAAAACTTTTGATCTCGAGAACGTTCCGCGAAAGTAAAACAGACTAAAAATCACAAGAAATAGTTTCAATAGATAATTGCACTCTACTAACACTAGAATATACAAAAAAGACACACTCACAATTAATTTAACCACACTAAATAGCCACCTTGACCTCACGTTTGAGCTTTTTTGTTAAGGTAAAGCTGGGCGCGACGATGGCGACTACACGATAATTTACTAGAAGCCGGTCGAGCGTAGCGTTCGTATGTAGGTGGTAGCGAGTCTGGAGAGAGGCCCAATTGCATACAAAAAAGTCACCCCCTCCCTACTGCTCTAACCCTTTTCTTATCAAAACTGAATGCACAGCAGTGGAAATTAGGAATAAACAAAAATATATAAAAAAGGAACTCTGTCATAATCATATGAAATTTCATTGCAGTACAACGTTTTGTACTTATTTTAATGTAACATTCAAGCTTATAATATAAAAAAGTCTTCATAAATATAAAGAAATACAAACGATTCCCTGGAAGGAGGGGGTGAAGAAATCTGGATCCGGGGGGAGGGGGGTGAGGTCTCCGATCGAAATAGGGCAGGGGTAATCGTCGAAATTTTTTGAAATTGACCCCTAAAAGGTACGAAAAGCATCCCCGCCCTCCGAAATATATGATTCCCCCGGGTTCTGGACGTGCATTATAGAGAGTGCATTGTAATCCATTACAGCACTCGTGAGAGCCAATCGGATTACGGGATTTTGATATTGCTTTTTTAGTCAACATTAGAAAACAACAGAAACAGTATAAGTTTTTAAGCATATTAAGGTCTAGCTCAGTTTATTATAGTTCCTAATCCGGCCTTCATGGCTCCCGAAACTATGTATAGGTTACTGTAGTTGCAGCTAATGACTATAATGAATACAAATCTCTGATGGACAGCATGTTGAAATTACATCTTCATCTTGTGAACCAGTTTCCTTTTCCTTTTACCTGAAAATTAAGGAGGACGTAGGAAAGTTTATATTTGGGAAGATGTTCGCGAGGTGACATGATTGACTTCGGCAAAGATATATGTTTAGCAGGCGACTCATTACTGTCCTGTTTAATAACTTAGTTCAAAATTTCTATATTCAACCTTGAAAACCTAAGACCTTCTCTTTGAAAAAGATCATTGTGAACCTTGGCCATGGTTGTTAGCTCTTTGACAGAGCGGTTTTGGAAAGAATGCTAGCACGTGTCGGACCTTGGCCTTAGAGTTTTCAAGTTTGCAATAAAGGTGGTTATAGAGGTGCGACATTGGATCCCAGATCAGTGGTAAAATATTGGGTTGTTTACGGGAAAAACTTTATCAGTTAAACATATGTAAAAATAATTCATACCTTCTAAAATGCCAGGGTGAAGTTTGTCGTCCAAGCTCTCCAACCTCCTTTTCTTTCTCTTTGCTCTGCATTTTTCTGGGAAAGGCCAGAAAATATAAAACGATATAATATCGTGATTGCAGTTATCATCCATGTGTTATTAGATTCTAGTTTATTTTAATAGATTACAGTAAATCGTGTACCTCTGTCTCTGGTGGACTTTGATTATCATCATTGATTTGTTTTTATATAGCTGATATTGCATTTCAAACGTTTCAAAATTTTCATGCACCCAAATTTACTTAACTTAATTTATTTAACCCCTTATAGGTGAAAGAAAAATTAAGTATAAGACATTCAAACTTTGTGGCGCTCCAGAAGCAGCAGCTTCCATTCTATTAGCACCAACATCGTGACCATCTTTACCTTCGTGGCCATCTTTACCTCCGTGACAATCTTTACCTTGGGCTGTGGCTTCGTCACCACCTGTGGCTTCGTCACTAGTGGCTTCGTCATCACCTGTAGCTTCGTCACCACCTGTAGCTTCGCCATCATCAGCTTCGCCATCACCTGTACCTTCGCCATCACCTGTAGATTCGCCATCACCTGTAGCTTCGCCATCACCTGTAGCTTCGCCATCACCTGTAGCTTCGCCATCACCTGTAGCTTCGCCATCACCTGTAGCTTCGTCACCAACTGTAGCTTCGTCACCACCTGTAGCTTCTGCACGACGAACTACAGCTTCTTTACCACTCGCAGCTTTCATTCTGGCCACTCCTTTAGTTGCATCTGTGCCTTAAAGTAAATTAACACATACATATATATCTCTTAATTGATATCATATAAAGCTGGCTACCAAATTCTCCGCAACATGGTTTAAAAAAAGGTATTTTCACCTATACCTGCATGTCACCTGATACTATCCACAAATAGGTAAACCCAATCAGAAAAAAGGGTTTAGGAAATATTTGAGCACTACTTCAACAAATAATGAAAATGATTACCTCTTTTATTCCGCTCTCCAAAAACTTTACACAAAGAAAAAAGAAGTATAAAATGTTAATACATTAGCAATAGTTTTATTATGTTATATTTATTGTTTTTTAGTGAAATTTCTGTAACCCGCACAACCTGTGTAAATTAATTTCGTATTTTCACTGCAAAAAAATCAATCATTTATCACCGTGCGAGCAGAACACCATACATAAGGAAAAAACGTATAAGAAGAAGTAACCCATGGACCCGAATCCAAAACGTCACTACTTTTCTGGCTCGAGTTGATAACTTTATTGATTACGTGAAACCACCCCGAAAAATCACTGCGAAGGATATGTTCTCTGGAATCTAAAATTGGAAACGTGCGCAGTACGATGCGCAGTACAAAATCACGAAATTACCTTAAGTTTTAGCCAACGCATTTTGATTTTTTGAATTGAGTTGAATCACTGGAATACAATACGGTACGATACCGCTTAACGATACTGCAGAAAATTCGAATGTTTCGTTAGAAACTACGCAACGATACGACACAGTACTGTTTCTCACTCATACGAAAACGACTCTAATATTGCATTCCACTGCTCTCCTCTTTGTGTTTCTATTTGCTAAGAAAGAATGTGAATTTTGTAATGCTAGCTAAATTTTTATTCTGTGTCAATAAATGTATGATCAGTTTACAATGGATGTGTCACATCAGGAGCGTCCAGGGAGGGTAAGTGTCACAAAACACGACAAATTCATTCCAAATAACGAAGCACGAAGACCAAAAACACTTTCTCGAATAAAGACAATAATGTTTCCCGATAATGATTAATTTTTTTTTTTTTGGGGGGGGGGGGGGGGAATTTTTAATTCTACACATTCTCCCCTTCAGAATCATAAGATTGTGCTGATGCCCCCTCATAGGTAGGGAAAAACTTATAGGCGAAAAAAAAAGACCTGTCCCTAAATGCATATATAACGTATATGAATCTCTCCCGAAAGCATAAAAACACTGTAAACGGTAACAATAATCGAAAAACGTCCGAAAAGAACGAAATGATATTTAATTGCAATCGGAATTATTTTTTAACGGTCAAGTTTTCAGAATAACGAAAATAGGCAGTACAAAGGCACATGAAGGTGGATGAAGGCATATGAAGGTTAATGAAGGTGAATGAAGGCAAATGAAGGTGGATGAAATCAAATGAAGACAAACTAAGGTGGATGAAGGCGAATGAAGGCAAATGAAAGAGAATGAAGGTAAATAAAGGCACACGAAGGGGGATGAAGACAAATGAAGGTGAATGAAGGTAAATGAAGGTAGATCAAGGTAAATAAAGGCAAATGAAGATGTATGAAGGCAAATGAGGGTAAATGAATGTAAATGAAGGCAAATGAAAGTAAATGAAGGCAAATGAATGTAAATGAATGCAAATGATGGTGTATGGAGGCAAATAAAGGTAAATGAAGGCAACTGAGTGTGAATGAACTCAAATGAAGGTAAATGAAGGCAAATGAAGGCAAATGAAAATAAATAAAGGCAAATAAATGTAAATGAAGGCAAATGAAGGTAAATGAAGGCAAATGAAGGCAAATGAATGTAAATGAAGGCAAATGAATGTAAATGAAGGCAAATGAATGTAAATGAAGGCAAATGAGGGTGGATGAGGATAAATGAAGGTAAATGAATGTAAATGAAGGCAAATGAGGGTGTATGAAGGCAAATAAATGTAAATGAAGGCAACTGAGTGTAGATGAAGTCAAATGAAGGTAAATGAAGGCAAATGAAGGTAAATGAAGGTAAATGAAGGCAAATGAAGGTAAATGAGGGCGGATGAGGGCAAATGAAGGTAAATGAATCTAAATGAAGGCAAATGAAGGTAAATGAAGGCAAATGAAGGTAAATGAAGGCAAATGAAGGTAAATGAAGGCAAATGAGGGCGGATGAAAGCGAATGAATGTAAATGAAGGGAAATGAGAGTGGATGAAGACAAATGAAGGTAAATGAAGGCAAATGAAGGTAAATGAGGTCGGATGAAGGCAAATGAAGGTAAATGAGGGCGGATGAAGGTAAATGAAGGTAAATGAAGGTAAATGAAGGCAAATGAAGGTAAATGAAGGCAAATGAAGGTAAATGAAGGCAAATGAAGGTAAATAAAGGCAAATGAAGGTAAATGAAGGCAAATGAGGGCGGATGAAAGCGAATGAATGTAAATGATGGCAAATGAAGGTAAATGAAGGCAAATGAGGGCGGATGAAAGCGAATGAAGGTAAATGAAGGCAAATGAGGGCGGATGAAGCCAAATGAAGGCAAATGAAGGTAAATGAAGGTAAATGAAGGCAAATAAGGGCGGATGAAGGTAAATGAAGGCAAATGAAGTTAAATGACTGCAAATGAAGGTCAATGAAGGCAAATGAAGGTAAATGACGGCAAATGAAGGTCAATGTAGGCAAATGAGGGCGGATGAAGGCAAATGAATGTGAATGAAGGTAAATGAATGTAAATGAAGGCAAATGAATGTAAATGAAGGCAAATGAGGGTGGATGAGGATAAATGAAGGTAAATGAAGGTAAATGAATGTAAATGAAGGCAAATGAGGGTGTATGAAGGCAAATAAATGTAAATGAAGGCAACTTAGTGTAGATGAAGTCAAATGAAGGTAAATGAAGGCAAATGAAGGTAAATGAAGGTAAATGAAGGCAAATGAGGGCGGATGAAGCCAAATGAAGGCAAATGAAGGTAAATGAAGGTAAATGAAGGTAAATGAAGGCAAATAAGGGCGGATGAAGGTAAATGAAGGCAAATGAAGTTAAATGACGGCAAATGAAGTTCAATGAAGGCAAATGAAGGTAAATGACGGCAAATGAAGGTCAATGTAGGCAAATGAGGGCGGATGAAGGCAAATGAATGTGAATGAAAGGCAACTTAGTGTAGATGAAGTCAAATGAAGGTAAATGAAGGCAAATGAAGGTAAATGAAGGTAAATGAAGGCAAATGAGGGCGGATGAAGCCAAATGAAGGCAAATGAAGGTAAATGAAGGTAAATGAAGGTAAATGAAGGCAAATAAGGGCGGATGAAGGTAAATGAAGGCAAATGAAGTTAAATGACGGCAAATGAAGTTCAATGAAGGTAAATGAAGGCAAATGAGGGCAAATGAGGGCGGATGAGGGCGGATGAAGGTAAATGAAGGCAAATGAAGTTAAATGACGGCAAATGAAGGTAAATGAAGGCAAATGAGGGTAAATGACGGCAAATGAAGGTAAATGACGGCAAATGAAGATCAATGAAGGCAAATGAAGGTAAATGACGGCAAATGAAGGTCAATGAAGGCAAATGAGGGCGGATGAAGGCAAATGAATGTGAATGAAGGTAAATGAAGGTAAATGACGGCAAATGAAGGTCAATGAAGGCAAATGAAGGTAAATGACGGCAAATGAAGGTCAATGAAGGCAAATGAGGGCGGATGAAGGCAAATGAATGTGAATGAAGGTAAATGAAGGTAAATGAAGGCAAATGAAGGTAAATGAAGGCAAATGAAGGTAAATGAAGGCAAATGAAGGTAAATGAAGGCAAATGAGGGCGGATGAAAGCGAATGAATGTAAATGATGGCAAATGAAGGTAAATGAAGGCAAATGAGGGCGGATGAAAGCGAATGAAGGTAAATGAAGGCAAATGAGGGCGGATGAAGCCAAATGAAGGTAAATGAAGGTAAATGAAGGCAAATGAAAGTAAATGAAGGCAAATAAGGGCGGATGAAGGTAAATGAAGGCAAATGAAGGTAAATGAAGGCAAATGAAAGTAAATGAAGGCAAATAAGGGCGGATGAAGGTAAATGAAGGCAAATGAAGTTAAATGACGGCAAATGAAGGTCAATGAAGGCAAATGAAGGTAAATGACGGCAAATGAAGGTCAATGTAGGCAAATGAGTGCGGATGAAGGCAAATGAATGTGAATGAAGGTAAATGAAGGTAAATGAAGGCAAATGAGGGCGGATGATGGCAAATGAAGGTAAATGAAGGCAAATGAAGGTAAATGAAGGCAAATGAAGGTAAATGAAGGCAAATGAGGATAAATGACGGCAAATGAAGATAAATGAAGGCAAATGAAGGTAAATGAAGGCAAATGAAGGCAAATGAAGGCAAATGAAGGTAAATGACGGCAAATGAAGGTCAATGAAGGCAAATGAAGGTAAATGAGGGCAAATGAAGGTCAATGAAGGTAAATGAAGGCGGATGAAGGCAAATGAATGTGAATGAAGGTAAATGAAGGTAAATGAAGGCAAATGAGGGCGGATGATGGCAAATGAAGGTAAATGAAGGCAAATGAAGGTAAATGAAGGCAAATAAGGGCGGATGAAGCTAAATGAAGGCAAATGAAGTTAAATGACGGCAAATGAAGGTAAATGAAGGCAAATGAAGGTAAATGAAGGCAAATGAAGGCAAATGAAGGTAAATGAAGGCAAATGAGGGTAAATGAAAGCGAATGAATGTAAATGAAGGCAAATGAAGGCAAATGAGGGCAAATGAGGGCAAATGAGGGCAAATGAGGGCTGATGAGGGCGGATGAAGGTAAATGAAGGTAAATGAATGTAAATGAAGGCAAATGAATGTAAATGAGAGCAAATGAGGGTGGATGAAGATAAATGAAGTCACATGAAGACACATGAAGGCAAATGAAGGGAAATGAAGGCTACTGAAGGGAAGGTGAATGTAATGGTGGAGATGGCATATACCTAATATAATATAGTTGGTGAATATATATGGATCCACTATAATGTACCATATATGACGGACCTACCAAAAAAAATGATATAGACGTGGAACGCTGGAGTGCAGATACAGAGGAATAAAATAATGATTTTTAAATAATTATCTTTTTCTTATCTTCACTATGCAATTCCGAAGTAGGGACAACAGCAAGCCTGTTTCCATCCTGTAAAGATTGATCAACCAGGACCGATCGTTTTCTTAATATTGGAGAAAAGCCCCCTCTCCCCCCCCAAAAAATCCAATTAAAAACATACCCCCTCTAAAAATTGATTTTTCAAAAATTGTGTAAACGTATTCCCCAAGTCGTCGATGATTAAAAAAATATACCTACTCTTTTGAGAGTTTGCCCCCGTTTGCGACGTAATAAACAATCCAAGTACAGAGCCCTGAGGCACTCCACAATAACGATTATTGATGGATGATACACCATCAATAAAGAGAAATTGACGACGATCAGAGCTGAGATAGGATTTGAACCAAGCTAAGACAGACCCACGTGTACTAAATTTAAATTCAAGACAATCTAGAAGATGATCCACAGTATCAAAGGCAGCAGATAGGTCGAGAAGTAGTAGAACAACACATTGACGATTATTAATAGCTTGAAGGATACCATTATGTCCACGTAGAAGGTCATTTTCACATTTATGAAACGATTTGGAATCGGGTTCGTGCAAGTTCATGTACATGGTGAACAAAAACAATTCCAAGTGCCCAGTGTTCTGTATACCTCTGCCAAGGCATGCATTTAGTCCATTTTAGACCGCGAACGGCTGCCGTTCATATAGACCAAGTAAACACTACCATATTCATAATACTCTAAATAAAATAATCCTTTATTCTGATACATTTTGAAAAATCCTATACATAAATAACTATAATATAATATTAATGTTTATTGTTTCGTAATTCATTTTTCTAAAGTCCTGAATGCCCGCGTCCCCCTCTGGGGTTTTAGTAATCATTGAGCATTTATAAAATGACTAGGGATTGGACTGGCAATAAAAACCCATGGAACAACTCATGAGTACTTGATAAATTCATGGTAGTTTTCATTGACTTTCTTCAGAAACATTTTTGCTGCGGCAACAATGTTTCCACACTAGTCTTCACATTTACAGATGATATTCTCCATCCAGCTGCTAAACGGCTTAGCTTAGTTTGTAATTTGTGAGGGAAATTCCACATGAAGAAATCTATTTTTAAGTGCAGATTGACATTTCAGGATTGAATCCACGGTAGAAACAGGAAAATTTATCACTTCAGATTTACAACAGGGGCACTCCTATGGTTCAATCAGTTCAGGTTCTGACGTGAGAAGTTAGAGCTTATATGATCCACAGGCTGACCCTATACAACCTACAAACTGAAGCCTCTGATGTTTCATCTGCAAAATCTTCATGTCCTCTTGAATTGTGAAGCAGATATTGCTGTCAGGAATTAAGCACAATTGCAGGTCATGTGCAGTCTTATATACGTGGTGAGTATGGTACAATATCGCATATAACAAACCCCTCGGCTTGGAAAGCTCTTCTCAACTCATCCTGAGAAAAAAATATGAATAAACAAATGACAAACGCAGGTAAATGAATGAATGTATGGATGGCAGTGCGAATGAATGTTGTGTGTGCATAACCACTACATTGTCACAATGGAAAGCGTAAGCATTAAAGGAGATGTGTACGGGGGTTGTTATAAGCTCACAGCCCTACCACATAAATTCACAATGGAACGCATATATTGTAAAGCCAGTTTGATATTACTCATGAGGGGCTAGGATGTCAACCTGTTGTCAAAAATGCAAGTAAATGCATTTCATTAGTTAAACCAATGAAAACCATATAAAAAATACCTATTTAAAAGCTTGCCTCTCCGGAGTTCAAAAAGGGACTGGGCATGAATGTAACTGGCATCTCATCCAAACAAGGTTATTCTTGAGATGGGCACACACACACTACTATACATCCACATAGTGGTTATTCTTGAGATGGACACGCACACTTACATCTCAGCCACACAAGGGTTATTCTTGAAATGGGCGCACACACAGGGGGATCTGATTGAGCTGTATAAAGAAATAAAATGTGTTGCTTACAAATTGCCTTTGATCTTGACTGAGACCAATAATGGCACCTCCGCTTCCTGGAAACTTGGCTGAAGAACCATACTATCAAATAACAGCAACAACAGGTTTAGTAAATTTCATACATCCGTAGACAAATACCTGTACCAATATACAGTTGACTAAGAAAAGTGATTTACTGAACAAAATATTTCCTAATGCTTGGAGCCAATCAGAACAAACTGTCCAGAAAAAAAATTAAATTATAAATGGCTAAGCATAAGGACATCCCAGACAAACCATCCCTTTTAAATTAAAATTATTGTCAAAATGTGTAGCTCCAGAAAATACCCATACCCCCCCCCCCCCCCCCCCCACTGGAGGGATTTTAACCCCCCTCCCCACACCCCTTAGACAATAATTCCCTCTTTGAGAGACATATGGATATGTTCTGGAACTGCACGTTATGATATTAAATGATACAGTGTTTGCTGTATAAGCATATTAGAAAAACGTGATTGAAATTGTGATGGAGAATACTAAGCAAAATATATATTAATTAAATATGTATAGGGTGGAAACACTAAATATGTGCAACAGTTGTCACTATAGTAGTAAATAGCACTATTCAAACAAAAGAAAACAATAGAATTAGCATAAAATAGCACTATTTAGTTGTGTTTCTGTTGCACACTTTAAGTGCATGCACTCTAGCTTTTTACAACCAGTATCTTGTCAATTCAATAAAATTAAAAAATATTACTACCATATGATATACATGAAACAAGTGTGAATTGTTTGATTTGAAATTAAAATGGAGATTTTTGGACTTTGCATGGTGTGTCATCATGAGTTACAAATGTTAGGACATACCTTTCTTGCAAGTTCAATCATCTTTAAGTTCATTTGCCCAAGGGCTTCGTCTCCATAAATTGACCTGAAACAATAAATGTGTCAAGAATCTCCTATTATCAAGATTTCAGTATTAACTCTCCTGGATAATTAAGCAATATTTCCATTTTTTGAGACTCAACTAAGTTCCACAACATTAAATTGCCTTGTGTAGTGTTTTGTGTTAAAAATTACAACACAAAAGTACCACCAAAGCATCCACACTACTATGACACAGAAAAGTTAACTAATTAAAAGAAAAATTCTGATTCAGTTCATTACAACAATGACATCATTTTATAATGTTTAATTTCTGTGATAACATATCTAAAAATTCTCCAGATCTGAAACATTCACAAGGCCTGCTCTACAACATATAGTCGGCTCAAAATACATTTTCCCAGAGTACAATTTGACTACCCTCAACCCAATACAATAAGTTGTTTCTCACTACCCTTTTACTGTAGCTTGGAGGGGTTTTGAACTTGGAAAAGCATACCTTCTAAGGTCAAAATTCTTATCCATCAGTTCTGATAACCTGTGATAAAAAACCAAAACTATTAAGTATTATGACTATTAATGACTGTTAAGTAGCTCATGCTTCATGAAATAGAAGTTTAATTGTATTGTTTTTCCAAATCACTCAGTAAATATCACTGGAGCAGAACAGTTTTTAAAGTTACTTTTCAATACAAAATAATGCAAATAAAACAATTATAGAAAACAATTATAAAATTTGTACTATTTATGTTTCCATACCCCTGTGAATGTGAACCAAACATTTAAGAAGAATAAAAAAAGAAAACAACAACAACAAAAAACAGACTGACAGAAAGATAATTAAGCAAACAAAACGAAAAAAAACAAACATTACTATCATTATCATTGAAGTGCAACCTCCAAAGTTCAAACTCTCTTTAACAAACTCACATTTTGACTGCCATCAATTAAAACATCATAAATATAAATCGAATATTTAGAAATAAGAACAATTTTCTCTTTTTATCGTCAACAATAACTATAATTCAACTCAAAATCTGCATGAGAATATAGATTTTTCTAAGAAAATGTTTTGATTGGCGGCAGTCAAAATGCGAGTTTGCAAAAGAGACTTTGAACTTCCAAGGTTGCACTTCAATGATAACAGTAGTAAAGAAACCAGGACATTTCAAAATGGGGTCCAGACTTTCCACTTCTATGGAATTGTAAAGTAAAAAATTCAAACCTTACTAAAATACAGTGGAAAAAAAAACCGGTTGCAGCAGATCCTTTCTCACTACCCATTGATCCACCACTGAACAAACAAATAAAAGCTGACTGCTCTTTAACAAATTTGTCAAATTTATATCAGTTACATGACCAGAAACCAATATACAAAATAATAAATTGCAATTAAGTATTTCTGCACAAAAGATACCCAAACGAGCACAGATACACAAAGAAGCCAACCTTTTAAAGTCTTTTTCTAATAATGCTGTCCTGTTACAATAAATAAATACATGAGTCAATTATTGTTTATTGGCTAGCTACAATAAGTAATGAATGTAGAGTTGTAAGTGCTGGATTCTTTTGGGGTCCATTGATAGGTAAATATACTTTTTTGACACTTAATTAACACCAAAAGTTTCACAGAATGTGGTGACAATTTAATCCTGAATTTGCCTGTTGCAACTTGACACAAATATTATGTATGGTGAGATGTATTTCTTATATTGATATGAACCACACAGAGTTCTATTGAGAATACGAATAATGAAAGAAAAGAAAAGAAAAAAAAGCACATGGAAAAAAATCAATGGAAGAATAAAGGCCTTGCACCAGCCATGACAGTTAGTAGGAACAAGAGATTTTGGATTTACATGAGAGTTAAATAATGCCAATAAATGATTGAACAATTAATAATATAATAAATAATAATAATAATGTCTGCAACACATCCCTTGACAGGGTTTTTCAGTGTTGGTATACAAATATATTTTTGTTAAGAATCCCAACTGGATAGGAGAAAAACCAGTTGGCTATATACAAAGCATGACCGAGAAATTATATTTTGACCAAATCGGAACTCAGACAAATACAATTTCTGTGGCCAGAGCGGGAATCAAACCTAGCACCGCCGAATTGCGAGACCAACGCTCTGACCACTCGGACATGCTGCCTCCTTAAATAATAACAATTAAATAATAAATAAACAAAAGCTATCTGCTTACTTGGCAAGATCTGTTAGTTCAGCAAATTGTTGCATTGCTTCAATAATAGCAGGATCTCCTGTGAATAATAACACAATATTCATTTTCCTGACAGCAGTCTATCTTAATTGTTTAATAAACTAAAATTAAAATAAATTGCACCATCCCATAACCTCAATATTTAATCAAGCAATCCACACACATCACTCAGTCTAGAGATTCGGTATAAAAAAGAAAAAAGAACTACTGTTCAAAGAAGAAAAGCTTCAAATACGTTCACTGAATAAGTGGGTAAAAGTCTTGAGTAGTTCTTGTTTAACTTTTGAAATGTGCAGTCAATTCTTGGCAAGCTGTAACATTATGCAATTAAAATAAGGCTCAAGTTTGGAATGAAACCTCAAAGACAGAGTTTGGTTATAATAACTGGATGGACTTGGTCACCCGCGCCAGCCAAAATTTAAAATATTAAGCAAATATTATATAAACACTTCAAAGGCACCCAAATAAATCCTGCAGTTAAGTGTTCAGCTGCAGAATGCTCTCTTTTCTACACTTGGTAATATTTTCAGTGCGAACAGTGCTTGAATATTTTGTCAAGTGTGCAAATTACAGAATTATAATAATCCAAAATGAACAAGCCAATTACAAAATTAATACAATATGTACATTATCATATGTAGCAGCTATACATTATGCACTTATACTAGGAAACTGACCCTGATTCCATCGCATTCTTACATTGCTGTGTATTTTACCTATAGTATGACAATTTCACAACAACAAGAAATTAATAAAATAAATTGCATCAGTCAATGACATGTGATCCACACACTGTGACATTTCATCAACAAAATGTGAGTTTTTATGATTGTTTTTGAAAATAGTTTGCAAATAAAGCCTTCAGGTCAAATATTTTACACAAGCACACATCAAAAGAAATAAAAAATCACAAGTTTTGAGCAAAATGTTTTCGTTTTGAACTTGAAAATGTAGCAATCTGAGCACACAGTGGTTGACGCCATCATCACCAACCCACTGTGCATGACATCTGAAGTTCATAGCCCCTACTATTGAGATGGACACTTCTAGTTATGAACTTCTGGCACCCAAGCATATAATATCAACACAGATACCACAGTGACTCCACTGCATATTCGATCACTGCACATTTAGAACACCTTTTCCCCTGAGAAAATATTGAACACATTTTACCCCCTAAAACATAATTGTCCCTGTCATACATCTTTATAGATAGAGTAGTACCCCCACCCAACCCATTCTGAGGTGACTTGATCAGCTAGAGCTGTTAGCAGTTTAGTGGTGTTTAAGTAGTTTTTATCAAACAGTCACATGATTTAACCTACCAGAGTCACTGGGATCTGTGTGATAAGCAAGCCAAAGGTTTGGTGCACAATCAACATCCAGATTGACATAATTACCTTCAGTTGGGAACAAACAAAACAAAGTACAAGGGATGAATCATATAATCAGTAAGAAAGAAATGGATTTTCTCAGTCCCCTGAGAAGTGAAACGTTTTGAATTGACAGAACCCCTTTGACCTACAGGGAGAAGAATTAACTCATGTGAGAAGAGACTCTGGTATTATTTGCCCAAATCTTGGAGGTGCAATAACTGATAAGAGAGGGAGGGGGGGCTGGGGCGACACTGAAAATGGTGTAGGTGATTATTTTACCTGTGATTAACATATTAAATTATAACTTACACAAATACAAACAATGACTTTCTTTGGGAATAACATATGCATTCTACTGCTTCAAGTATTGTTTTGTTCCAAGGAGCATGTAACTTATTAAACTGTCATTTAACCTGAGGTGAAATTTTCATTTCCACACTAATGTTCAGTGGTGGATCTAGGGGAGGAGTACAGGGGGTGCACACCCCCTCCTGAAAGATTTTCATATCTTTGCATATTCTTAAATATTAATTTTTTTCCAAAATATCCTAAGGATTTCATGCTTGCTGGGTTGTGCAACCTCCTTCTGAAGATGGTGCACCCCCTCCTGAAAACAATCCCCCCCCCCCCCGGGTTTATTAACATACCATGTCCCTGTTGCTTTATCAGGTCACTATTAAAATCCATGTATACAAGACCTTCATAAACCTAACAAATCAAGTTAAAATATATATATAATTTCTGTGTCATTTAAAATGAATACGCACATGTTGCTGGTAAGTTTCATACTCACAATTATTTATCTGCTTTACATATAATCATAATTTTATAGAGTCTGGTTTAAAAACATAGGTTGGTAGTTGGTAATTAAAAGTATGTATTCACAAATGCCTAGTATCAATGTTGCTGGTTATATAAATGTGTGAGTATATGGCAAAACAAGACCTCCAGTTTCTGGTAAAACAAAAACAACACAAATAATATTGAGGCAAATTTACTTGTTGATCACCTGAATGACACGATCTTGTAATCCAGCTTGTATAAATAGTTCATCCATTTCAACATCAAGAACAAACTTTGGCTGAAGAGCTTTGGGTATATCCTGGTGATATGAAAAAATAATACCAATATATATCCCAGAATCCTTAGCATGCTTACAGGGATACCTTGCATGGGCGAGAGGGACTGGGGAGGGAAATCTCTGGAATCTATTAGGTTTTATACAAGTTGAGTCACTAAATCACTTTAAAAATGTTTGAAACCTGGCTCTCAAAAGATAATGAGTGAAGGATGGTGCACCCTGGTTCAGTACTTCTCCTGCTCCTGTCAGTAAGTCAGAAAGACCATGCACAGGGAGTCCAGCCTTTCAAAGGCTAACAAATAAGTGATACTCAGTAAATTGCAGACATCTAGGGTTCTTGGCAATTCTTAACAATTATTAAATAGGATGCACAAGTATCAGCATCAATCTTAGCATTGAACATTATATATATGGATGAGATGTGTAAAATATTTTAATAATTATATACATATTTCATAAAAGGTTGTCCCTGGATCTTTTTGAAAACTGAATACTGAACACCAAATACTGCATTCCAAGACCAACATGCATTGTTGACAATAAAATGCATTGAAGGGAAGAGTGCCATGTGGTGTGCGAAACTGGATTCTGGATGTTAATCTTCAGAATATGGAGCCAGCATGCTTGCAAATTATGATGATTATATAATTAATATGCATTTAAATATCGTCAACAATGCATTTCGGCCTTTGAATGCGGTATTCGGTATTCAGGACAAGGATTACCTTTTCTGAAATAGGTATTATATATATTTATTCATTTAGTTCATGAAATAATTCATAATTAATCGTTACCTTGTCAGTGATATTGTAGAAATTCATCAAACAGCGTAAAGAAGCAGTCACTATAGCACTATCCATAAATAATCAATCAATGATGCGTAATTAATAACAAAAATATATAAGAATTGAATAAACAAACATAAAGTCAGACACATCGTAAACGCAAACTTACCTGCTTCCTGCCAGGCCCTGAAACAACAATAATGGTTTAAGACAAGATGATGAACAGTGACACATCATTACTATTAATAATAATATTAAATAAACAAACAGTAACAGATGACAGAGATAGTTGAAGTCACAACATCTCATATGTACTATTAAAAAATGACAGCAGTGTTTTATCAAGTATAAAAATTAGAGCGCAGTGATAGTTTTTATACTTGATAAAACAGTCCGTCCTGGGATTTTTTTATATGACTTCAAAAACCTCAACACTTATAAAATCCAATATTTCAAATACACTTTTGAAAAATAAGCGAAAAATAGACTGGTGGTCATTCTGATCATGCTCAGAATTTCTGATGTGTGTTGAAATAACTGCCTCACATTTGAGTCTGGTCCTTGAGAGTTCAAGGGGAACAAACTTTCTCAAATAACAGGTTCAATATATTCCTTGGACCATTTTGGTCACATGATTGGACAGAGGTTGCTTCCTAGCATGCAAAGTAATCTCAGTAGAATACAAATGAGAGTATTTTATGGGTATAAAACCTCATGCATGTGACCAAAATTGGACCACGGATTGGACTAGATGCTCATGAATTATTAATGAGTTTTTTAATCCAATTTACTGCATGTCACGTCACTTTGATGAAATTCCACAGACAATTGATCTGGCACTTTTTACACTGGTGTTCATGGAGACCCAACAGATTTCCACTAAAATTAAAATCTTAAAATTCATAACAATCTCAATTTTACAGTTTCAATTTGATGCAATAATTGTACATACCACTTGTCTAGGGATATTTGTATCATATTTCAATGTGAAATTCTTCTTTGCCAAGGCAATGCTAGAGAAGAACAATACATGCAAATCACTACAATTGCCAGACAAATTATATTATTAACAATCCAAATTTATCATTGTTTTATTGCCACAGTGACCAGTGATAAGGACTTGTATATAATTGTATAAAATTCTACCTTCAAAGTAACCCGCTATAATTTATTATACTTCATGATCAGTGCCTGAGGTTGAAGTGGCTGGGGATGATTGTAGCATCTTTTAGAGGTCAAGATCCAAGATTTGGTATCTTTTGGGCTGTTTAAAAAGTTTGAAGGCCAAAAATCTACTTTTAAGAGTCCCAATCATGTTGCCACACCCACCTTCATGAGATACTGGTATCTTTTAGGGTTATTTTTGGTGTAAAATAACTGATCAGATTTTAACAAACTGTAACTTTTTGAAGCATATCATTACATCATTGCCTTACCCCTTTACGTAGCAGTACTGATAGAATTTCTTGCATGTTGCTTGTAAAAGCCGCAAGCCTCCTAGATACCTTGGTAAGCATGTTGAAATACATATTAATACATCAAATAATAAAATAAATATTAAACTAACTTGTGTGTATATGTGCAGTAACAGAAAGTAAATCAAGCCAAGGCAAAGAGAAATATTCTGAATCAGGAATGTTACTGTCTAATTATAATAAGGCAAGAGGCAACATTTTGTTGTCATATCATGACAACATCACCATCATTACTGAGCCATTTCTTAGTTATATCAGTATTTTGACCAGTTAGTTATTCAGTTTTGACCTGACAATGTTTTTGCAATTTCAATAAAACACTGTCTCTTAAAATTATTTTTTTCTACTAAATTACATTTCAAAAAGCACTTTTACAGCTATTATTACAAGACATTTGTATGGTCGCAATTTACCAGTATGATCATGAACAGCTGGACTGTAAAGTAATATTGCACACCGTCATCTTACCCTTCTTTCCTACTTATTCCATGCAAATCACCAAGGCTACCAAACTCAGTTGGATCATTTAATGGGTGAGGGACTAGAACCTGGAATACGCACACATCAAAATATGATATTTAATGATTCTGAAACAGTTACCAGTTTACCAAATCCTGGATAAATATATCCACAGGATAAAATTTATCCACAGTTTAAAAGACAAAAAGTCAAGATTAATTCATTGCAAGCCCCCAGTAAACAATCGTGGATGCTTGTTGTATCTTTTAGGGGTAAAAATCAGCAATTTGGTATCTTTTAGGGTTTAAAATATAAAATTTGCCAATTTCTCACTTTTTGGTATCTTTTAGGGGTTGAATAGCACTGGAACTCCTGATTTTGGTATCTTTTAGAGATGCAAAATTTGTTAAGCCACGCCCTTTTGAAAAACATCAGGTCATTTTAGGGGTATTTTTGAAAAATTTCGATGAGCATCGCCGATCGTTTATCCCCGGAGTCCCTCCCCCACATACCCTGCGAGCAGAGTCTTCTTTAACCTTCCCCACGAGACTGAGGGAAAGGAAAGTAGACTCTGCCGAAACCCTGTCGTTTCTTTGAAGTGCCGATAGCCCAAGAATCTGGGCTACTCAGAACAAGTTTTGCTTCCGGATAAACTGGGTTTTATATTATGCGCAGCCAATTCAGTTGACTTAAACCGTTCGTCTTGCTCGAATTCTTGTTCTTGTTGCTACAAAGGCGTCACATCTATATAGCCAGAAACTTCAGCGTCATAACTAGTATGACTTCCCTCAAATAAATTTGCTCTCAGGCATGTTTTTTTATTA
Source organism: Diadumene lineata (assembly GCA_918843875.1). Lineage (NCBI taxonomy): Eukaryota > Metazoa > Cnidaria > Anthozoa > Actiniaria > Diadumenidae > Diadumene > Diadumene lineata. The sequence goes on from OU974069.1 coordinate 7,120,783, forward strand.
CTTTTACTAGAATCTGGACACGAACATCGTTTGACGAATTCGTCGCTCGGCGAATTATTCTCATTACGGAACAGAGGCACATTTTATTTTTGTTGTTGCTTCTACTGGCTCGATTTTGGATATTTCTTCAGTGGAGTTTTAGGGGAATCTGAATTATAAACTATAAACGAGGATTTTAAGGCGTACGCGACATTACATTTTGCATAAACAACCAAGCTTACTTGATAGTTTTGTCACCTAATCAGTGACGGTAAGCGTAATCCGTGAGAAAATAACCGGATCCGGAAATATTATTTCAGCGAGTAGGCGTTGAAAGTCATCCATTTCTAAGCAACCGCGGCGCATGCTCAAATTGAAAGCAACATGGTTTCGGCAGAGTCTTCTTTCCTTTCTCTCTTTCGTGGGGAAGGTAAAAGAAGACTCTGCTCGCAGGGTATCCCCCACAGTGCAAGTCACTAAATCCCATGGCTTTCCATGACTTTTTCATTATTTTCTATGACCAAAAATTAGCAACAATAATCACCCAAATATTTGTAGGTAAATAAATTACAGACTTTCCATGACCCAGAAAATAAGTCCATGACTTTAAAGGGAAATGAAAACACAAAATTCCATAATAATTTTCCAGGATTTCCATGACCCACACGAATCCTGATGGAAAGCCCAATAAGGCCTGATTCATAAAATATTTTATTTATTATTAATAACTCTAATATTGAATCTGTAGACTACTCAATAGATACAGATTTATCCAGCTAACATGTTCTACATCATCTTTGAAAGTCAATTATATTTGAGATCTTTTCAATTGGTAAAATTCAATATTTCCTGAGTTTTAGTAAGAAGGTTTAGAAGTCACTAACAAAATTCAAGTTCATACTGGCAGTCAATAAATTCAAACTCCTACCAATTGTGAACTCTCTTGTATAGTAACTTCAGCCCAGAAGTTAGCGATAGACATTGATATTGTTTTACCATTGAAGCCATCAGACGGATTACCCATTAGACCAATTCTAGAAAAGATGGAAAACCAAACATGAGATAACATCACCATGAAAATATTGTGAAAATGCCAAAAGTTAACAAAAGATGGTTTTAACTACGTTTTCATAGGGTACATACTAGAAAAAAAATTCATAAGCACTGAAAGTTTCACAAAGTTGGTTTTTATGGGTAGTGAAAATACAATGAAATCCAAAGCAATTTCCTATTACTAACAGTAAATACCAAGAAACTTTCCATGTGAAAAACACTGGTGCAATCAATGGCTTTTTTATGGGTATTCCAGGGCACATTTTTGTGTCCAGAGGAAGTTCATGTGGCATGAAACTTTTTTCTTGGGATTTTCATTCCAATTTCACTGTACCATAGGAATAAAAAAATCCCTGTGAAACTCAAGTGAATTTCCCATAAAATGATTCACAGGAATTTTATGGATTTTAATTTTATAGTGTATTTGCAGAGCATGTCTTTATATATATGCAAATCACTTGGTGCAAATATCTTACCGTGCATAGGCTCTTGCTGTATAAGGATGAGACTTATTTCCAATCTCTGTGATTTTTGAAAAATAAGCAACCCATTTTTCATAGTCAGACAACCCCTACAAAACATCAAACAGATATAATGTGTTTATAGTAACATGATCTATACAGTACAGTACAAGACTTTCCAAGAACATGCAATATCATGAAATTCTCAACCACTTCCGGACACTATTGATATAGCACGTAGAATAGGAGTCTCTCATAAATTACCACTTGACCAATGAGTTGGAATCCAGTTGGTAGCTTCATACCATACACAGGTGTTTGATTGACAAGCCACTCCTGCAAAACACACAAAGAGCCACAATAAAAATGGGCCAATTTTTACACAGGGAGCCCAAGGCTAGCAAATTTGCATAATTAACATTAAATGCATGGAGTTGGTTTTGACAAAAAGCTCTCTACAGTGAAACTCCTTTATTCCAGTCAGTGCTGAGACCAAAGAAAATGTCCAGTTTGGAAGGGGTTACGGTTTACTAAGGTTAATTTTACAACAGATATATGAAAAAGCTAAATTTAGGACCAAAAACGTTGTTCCATATAAAGAGAATATTTGGTATCTTGAGGTTTTATATAGAGGCCTGTTTCATTGTATTGAATTGAGCTCAAACTCAGTCACAGATAAGACAACATCAGACAGCAATCAATGTAAAAAAAAGTCTTCATTTACTGACAAAGGATGACCAATTATGTGCCATATTTCTTTACCATGAAGCTGCCAAATCCTCTTTGGTCCATGTGTGCTCTGTCTTTTAAGTACACACTGACAGTGTCAAGAGACTGCTTCTGGAAACAATAGAATACCTGCATAACAGCAAAAGTACCAAATAATGTTGTCATGATCATTGTCATTAATGTCAACAAAAATCAACAATCATTATAGCTCATAATATGAAATTATGGGATATGTAAGCAACTAAAAAAAAACCTGAATGTCATTATTTCAACCTACCACACTTGCAAGCCTTGAAGATGTCTGATCAGCAGTAGGCTTCTCAAGAAATCTCTCAATCCTAATACACACAATACATATTATATGGGGTATTTAATTAACTAAAGTGACTATTTAGCATCCCAGCCTATATCTTTTGTGGGAATCACAATCGGCCTATTTACTTTTGCAGGATTAGCGTAAGATTTTATATCATTAAGATTCTGAATAACAACACACACGTTTTTATTGTCTTTAGGAAAAGTTGAAACCAAGAGACTACACTGTATAATATAGGATCCAGCCTCATCTAGTTCTTGCAGTGTTGGTATAGTTTAATTGTGAAGACTCTCCTGTACTTTCTTTCTAGGATCACATTTTCTTCGTTTGAGGATAAATAATAAGGTCTTGATATAAAATTAACAAGACAGACAAACACAACTAGATTCATTTTTCTGACGTCATAATGATAATGACTTCACATGATGTTGAAATGTTACAAAAATTAATCTAGTTGCATTTGGCTTTCAAGTATAATTCCACTCAATTTCAATGTGTCATGGTTTCAGTTGCAAGCTATGGGCTTGTTGTCATGGTTACTTTTTTGTTCAGGATTGGTTCTTCAGTTTCCACTCATCCTAGCACCATAAATCTAAACTCTTTTGTTGAAATGTTTTGTATAATGTTTTTACCTGTTTGTAGACTGACAAACTTCTACTATTCCTCTTGTTTCGGTTTTCTCTGTTTTATCCATTTCATAATAAATAGCAAGCTCACCCTTCTGTAAACAACAGGGCAAAATGCTCCAAATAAGCTAATATAATTTATGATTAAACATTGAATTGTGACTTTAGTTAATGTGTTTACTGCATCATTAAAATAATAATTATTAATAACTTATTTGGCTCACTTCTTTGCTCACATTTATCAATAAGGATAAAACAGATGAAGTAAACCAGATACCCTGCTTAGCAGAGCTTTTGCAAAAGAAAGCTTTGCAAGGACGTGTTTATCTTTCTGTTCAGCATGCGCGAGCTGACACCAGCAAGCATCACATTACATCACTTTCAAAAGGTGAAATTGTTTGTTGTGCACATGCATTTTCACCACGTTTCACCACTTTTGGATGATGTGAAACAGGTCCTTGCAACGGTTTCTTTTGAGAAATGTCTGCCAAGCAGGGTATAAACCAGAGTGCCTGGAGGAAAACCCTTTTAGCATAGGAGAGAGAAAGCACTCACTCTTATAAAAAAACTAGTTCACATATTCACACATTGTGTCCGAGCCAGGGCTTGAATCCAGACAAGTATGGAGAGGTGAGCGCTAGCTCAAAACCACTTGACCACCTCTGCTAATTAAATTTAAATCATTCATACTTGTCTAATGGCAGCTCACCTTTAATTTGAAATATTTGATCACTTGGGCTATGTCAAAGTTTCCATCCTGAAATAACATATCACCCGCAACCTAGAAATAGAATTACACAATCATTAATGAAGACTCAGTATAAACAACATCATGTCCATCTCAGAATTCATAGAATTTACATCAAACTGTTTGAATTTTATTAAATAATTAATACACTTTGATTGGCTAAGCTCTGCCAGGGATATGTCCATCATGAATGCAATCATTTTAAAGCACAGGTTCAAATGGCAGATTTAGAAATGCAAGACACAAGGATGAGACAAGATCAAGAATCCACCTAGTACCTACCACCATGACATCATCTTGAATGTTTTTAGTTCTGAGAACAAGTTCAAAGTCAGCAACAGCACCCAGTCTAAACCAGTGAATAATATTATGATTAGATACCTGTAGATGATTTTCATTATTCATTTCAATTCATTTTATATTTATGATACAGTTATTATTATTATATATTACTCTCCGAAACGTCAGTTTTGCTTATTTTTATTACACGGTGTAAACTTATCTACACATTTTATAACTGTTTTTATAGAAATATTGACACAGTCTTATCTAATATCATACTAGTTTTTATCTAGTCTATATTTATGATACTTTTTGCTGGGGGAATAGCCCATAGCCTCCCCTCCCCCCCAATTTTCTTTTTGGAGATAAATGATAGGATTAGGGAGGGTGGATAACAAATTGAGCTAAGCCCTCTCAATTGAAAAACTGTTCCACCGCCCCTGTGTAAATATCATGTGAAAACAACAGGTTTTGGATTAACCTTTTCATCTTGTATATCTATTACATGCTATATATTTCACACAGGGTGGAAGAGAGAGCGCTCTCTTCCACCATGATTTCATGTGTATTTCAAAGCTCCTCTCCCAGTTTAATGTACATTTATATGAAGTTTAATTTGTTAGCATTTTATTCACTTAAAATTTTGTGGTTTATCTGTTTTAATAAAATTGACTGACAATTATTTGAAGAAGTCAGTCAGAGCCAGACACTAGACCAGCAGTCAGTTTTAGGATTTTATATGAAGTTTAATATTTTATGTATCATGTCTCATGTGGAAATTTAATTTATTTCAATTTAAATTTTAACAAACCCGTTCATTGTATGATATGATGTCCGCACTTTCTTTTTAGGGGAGATTTCTCTTATTCTGTTTTAGAAAGTTAATATATTAGTATTAATAAAGCTAAAAATTTAAAATCGAAATTAAATTTAATGTTTATAAGGTTTCTTTATGTATTCAATAAAATACCCATTTACAAGATATTCATTGAATGTGAGATGGTTTATATATTTCAAAGATCAATGCATTGGTGGATAAATGAATGAATTGATGAATGGATGAATGAATAGATGAATAAATGAATGAATGAATGCTGAATGTATGTATGAATGAATGAATGAATGAACGAATGAATGAATGAATAAATGGATGGATGAATGAATGCATGAATGAATGAATGGATGGATGGATGGATGGATGGATGAATGGATGAAAGAATGAATGCTGAATGTATGTATGAATGCATGAATGAACGAATGAATGAATAAATGGATGGATGAATGAATGAATGAATTAATGAATAAATGAATGAATGAATGGATCGATGAATGAATAAATGGGTCGATGAATGAATGAATGAATGAATGAATGAAAGGATGAATGAATGAATGAATGAATGAATGAATGAATGAATGAATGAATGAATGAATGAATGAATGAAAGGATGGATGCATGGATGAGTTACCTTGTTTCAACAGTTGTAGTCCCATCATTGATAATGTTCTCCACAGGAAAGTCATGTGCTGTGGCCCACCTCTCATAGTATTTATACCTAGTAAACACAATCAATCAACACTCATAATATCACAACACACACATTCACTAGTACACAAAGTACTGGTCTTCTGATGAGGTCTACTACAGCATAGCCAAAACATCAATTCCACAACTTGCCTTGTTTCAATCCAGAAAAAATCGCAATGTTTTACACTGACTGAACATGAAAACCCCAACACTACTTACATATACATATACTGTGATTCAAACTAAAGGCAACAATGGACATTTATCAAATTGAAGAAGTAACAAAAATAATTAAAAGTTTAATTAGATTAAGTATAATTTGATCAAAACTTGTTCTAATCAATACTGTCTAGTGACTTACTTATCGGCATTAGTGACAAGGAAGACATCAACAAACAACTGTCTCCTGTAAAAGGAAACATAAAAACAAAATCAACTTGATTGATTTAACAGTAAAATCTTACACCACCTTTAATAGAAAAAAACCCTCAATCCCCTCATCCTATTCAGGCTTGATCCCTGCCTCCAGTTGCTGATCTAGTGGGAGTGCACACCCCTTCCTCAAAGGATTTCAAGTTTTGTTTTTATTATCAAAGATATTTTTTTTCCAGGGGACCCTCAGTATTTCATATTTACTTGGTATTCCCCCCCCCCTTCTAAAGATGGTCAGCCACTCCCAAAAACAATTCTATATCTGACCCAGTACCAGCCTCAGGCATGATACTTTGTGCAATGATTTTAAAATATTTATATATGTTACATCTATTTTGACGCCATCATATATGGCACTAATGCATTATAAGCATCAATATTTTTGAACTAACTTACATTTTAATGGCTTCCCACCAGAAATCAAGGATGCATTTGTTGCCAACACCAGGCAAAAGTGCTTTGGGTACCCCTTGTAAGTCAGCATACTTCCCCGAGAAATCCTCCTATGGAATATCAAGTGAAAAACTGTGACAATATTACAGATGATACTAGTAATTTGATGATGATGAATTACATGAAGGGCATTAGTTGCTAATAGAGATGTTGAAAATTCCAAGACAATTTTAACTAATGGAGCACTAGGGCTCCGAGAAAACACACAAGGCACCAAAGCTGCAACACCCCCCTTAGGGCCAAGGGGGGGGGGGGGGGGGAATTTAAAATTTGATGAATTGAAACTGCAGCACTACTGGAAAACCCTTGTAGAGCGCACTGCACCCAGTGTAAAAAAGGAAAAGGAAGAACAGAAAAATATAGAAAACGTTATAGCTCGCCTTTAAAGTTAATGTCAGGATGGTCAAATATTTTGTTGCCTGCACAACAATTAATTCAAATTCAAGTTAACTCTCAATAGCGATTAATTTGAGAACAAGGCTACAACGAATTGATTGTTACACTATTGGAGTTGCTAGAAGAGTATTTTCTAGAACAATTCTTGCGGAAAATTTTGATTTAGGTCCAGCTGTCCATCGCTACCCACGCGGAATGTTGAAGAAAGTTGTTTACCTTAATTTCTTTTTCCAACAAAGTTCCATGGCCTGCCACGAGGATAATACAAATCATATTTAAATCACTTAAAAAACGGCCACATCAAATGACCACTTTGCCGAAATCATTAAAAATTTATCACGATAAAATGACCAACGACATCAAAAATATTGATGGTTGATTCGACTAGACTCAAAACAACCGCTCACAACAACCACAGGGAGCCCACATGGCCTTTTTGGGTTTCCTGTGGTAAATTGTTGTACAAAAATATTGAAAACTCGATTGTGAATAAGTACAAATGGATAAAAAAAAACATTAAGATGAAAATTCTTCTTCTTTTTAATTCAATTTACGACGTATTTTTCCAAAAATACATTTTTTACAAAAAGTTGTCTCTGCACATGCGCAGTAAGTGAACAGGAACAAGATGGTTGACGAAGCTACACGAAAGACCGTAGCGGCTATTCCGACCTTTAAAACAAAGGCAGGACCTCGAGATAAAGACGAATGGGTCCAGAGATTGAAAGAAGAATACACTGCTCTTATAAAGGTACGGTTATTTTTAAAATCGTCTGTGAAAAATCGTAAAATTTGTATTGAAGGAGGAGACTTGACTTGGATCTACGTGGGAAGACTCAGAACTAATTTGAATTGAAATCTTTCCTTTTTTTCTCAACAGTACGTTAGTAACAATAAAGAAGCCGATAATGATTGGTTTCGACTGGAATCCAACAAAGAAGGTACAAGGTAATACAAGATTCGATAATTATTAATTCAGCGAGTGCTCGGGTGTAGGAACGCCTGATGCAATTTCACTCACTCGCCCAAAGAGTGTACAATCCCGGGTGTACAATGCAAAGAAATTCATCATTTTCAGATAAAAAAACTGGTTAAATTAATGAATTATCTTAAAAAAATAAAAAGTTTAAAATTGCTATTGTAAACCCAACGTGTTCAATCGATTAAATCAATTATCGATAAACATCAAAATTACTGAATTGAATTAAACTATGGAGTCATTTTGTGTGTGTGTGTAAGTAAAAACTCAATCTGGATCAGTAATTTTGAACCACATTATCAGACTATGTAAGAATATTCTGAATTACACTCCTGCACTCTGTCATTACAACCAATCAATCATGGTCAAAAATGGTTGAGAATTATCATGACACACATGTACTCAGCTCTTAAGTCTAAATAAGAGATGATATGAACAGCAATATTTCCCCGGTCAGTGTTGTTTTTGTTAAAGCTGATTTACACGATGTGATTTGTCATTGGCTATTTGTAGTATACATTTAGTTGTGAGGTTCAAAACTTTCTAAAACTAGTCGTAGGACATTCTAAAATACATTATAGAGCATGTGCAATTTGTTTTAGAAGTTACGACTAGTTATATACTACAAACCGTGCACAACAAATTCGCACCATGCAAATGAGGCTTTAGGGTATTGAAGGACATATCAACATTAATTTAGAGGGAGGGGATGATTGTTTCAAATGCTATAGAGGTATTTTTGTCATAATTTACTTGAAAAGCTAGTTTCTCAACAATTTTGAACACAATTGTATGCTTCTTAAGGTAGTACCAGATCTTCAGAAATCGTCAATGAATTTTTTAAATTCTGTCATTTGAAGATTATTGTTGGGGCATTCAAATACTGGAAAAAAATTATGTGGTCACCGTATTGGTTTTCGAGGTATAAGACGTCAAAAAGTGCGATTTTTCAGTTTTCTGTGCGTTTTTACAGAAAATCTACCTCAATCAATAAATTCAAATCACTCCCATCCATTTATAGAAGAAAAGCAAAAACCTGTTCCAAAATATAGGTATTGAGTTTAGAAAACATATCAAAATAAAAAATTCTTCCAATATTTTATAAGTAGTGTAAAAAATAAATTGTAGAAAGCAACATTCCTTGTATTCGGGCAAATTATATGTTCGTGCGGAAGTAAAAATGTTGAAATGTGAGAAAATTGGTAAATGAACTTCTTTTTTTTCTCTCTTTATCTAAAGAATAAAATATGCAGAATCGAATGAAAAAGAAAAAAATGGGGGTCCCCGTGTTATTTTTGGAGCTATAAGCTAAAAACGTGCGGAAATTGTTGTAATTTCAATGTTTTGGCGGGGAAAGCATGGGCACTAATTTCCATTTAGGTCCATATAAAGTGTTTCAAAGTTAATTTCGAGTGAAAAGTCCGCAAATGGTCAAATTTTGCCTTTAACGTACGGTTTCAATTTAGCTGCGCAGGAAATTTTATTCAGATCCACATGCGCGCACTGAATATGCAGTAGCAAGGGTCCGGTACTACCTTAAGTACAATAAATTAATAATAATAATAACATCAACTGATTAACTGAACAAATAATGCATTATTTGTGTTTCAATGATGTACCTATTCACCCACAATAAATAAGTTTTTTTTTGTTATTTATTTTATTCATCATATTCTTTGTTTCTTTGTAGATGGTTTGGAAAATGTTGGTATATTCATAATCTTCTAAAATATGAATTTGATGTTGAATTTGATGTAAGTCCTCTATAATCTGAACCACACTAAGGGACCACATATGGGGGAAGGGGGTGGGGCTGGTAAAAAAATGGAATGGGTCACACATTTACATTGTTTTATTTAAAATTGTTCTAAAAAGGAGGATGTGTCTGGAAAAATCATGCATGTCTTTACATTTGCACCTCTCTGGTAATTAATGACTTAAGCCTTGTTTTCACTGGTGATGTAAACACAACCACATACACAAACACAAGAAAAACTATTAGGAACTTTTACCGATGTAAGACAAAGTACAAGGATCAAAATATTCCCATGCTAGTGCTTGCTCTTGTATTGGCCAGGGTTCTTAATTATTCCATGTATATTCAACCTAATTCATTTCTTTATGACATTGTAGAATTAAATCATTACCATATGATTCTGTACTTTAAAAAAAAGATTGTGCAACAACATTATGGTGTGCTGTTGAACCTCCAAACCTTGACCCTGTTCCAGAGCAAAGTCACGGAAAATCATACGCTGTTCATCTTACTTAATTTGACAACCAACGTTTGATAAGCAGTAGTTGATTAATTTCATCTAGAAACTAATTAGTATATCCAATTTCAAGGATCATTTACCAATATTGCATATTATAAAAAAGTTTGAACCTATAACTGTGAAAAAGATAGCCTGTTCCAAAAAGATAGAATATGATTTGACTAGCCTATTCCAGGGTAAAATCACAGAAAGTCATAACTGCTTGGTGGCATGTCCCCATATGTCAAATATACAGAATCATGATTGTGATCACATTTTACTTACATAAGGTGTGGAATATTAATAATTACAATTATTGTAATTTCAGATTCCTATAACGTATCCAACTACAGCTCCTGAAATTGCTCTACCAGAGTTGGATGGGAAGACAGCTAAAATGTATAGGTACGCATGCAACAACAATTTTGAAAACTTAAGCTCAACAAAAGCTCAATAAATGATTAAATGATTGAATGAATGAATGAATGAATGAATAAATGAAAGAATGAGTGAATAAATGAATGAATGAATGAATGAATGAATGAATGAATGAATGAATGAATGAATGAATGAATGAATGAATGAATGAATGAATGAATGAATGAATGAATGAATGAATGAATGAATGAATGAATGAATGAATGAATGAATGAATGAATGAATGAATAAATAAATGAATGAATGAATGAATGAAAAAATTATTATAAATGAATGAATGAATGAATGCATGGATGGATGGATGAGCTCAGCTCTTGGGCAAACATATTGTAAAATTGTTTAAATTAAAAAAAATACTTACTATATTGAGTTAATTAATGTTTTGTCAATATTATTGATGCCTGTAAAACTCTCATGTTTTTTTTTATTACAGAGGTGGTAAGATTTGTATGACAGATCACTTCAAGCCTCTTTGGGGTAGAAATGTTCCTAGATTTGGTATAGCACATGCCATGGCTTTAGGGGTAAATATATAAGAACATTAAAATAGCTTTTGGAAGGACATTTTGTTTATTAGAAAAGCAAGACTGCAGATGATGCTTCAAAAGCCACAAACGACATGCATGACATTAGCTGATAGACTGACATATTGTTGGACCAGTATGCAAATTGACAGACAAACAAATAGACTGACAAGCAGACTGACCAACTTTAAACAATCAATGGACTTCAGATGGACAAGCAGACAGGCAAATAAAATGAGATACACAGACAACAAACTTCAGACAAACAGGCTAACAAAAAACAAACTATTCGGTAAACAAATAAAACTGCTAGACGGCAAACAACGCCAACAGACAAACAGACGTACAGCTTAACTAGAAAGATTAACAAACCAACATTAACATAGCGGGACCAGCGTTGTCTGCTGTTATCGCAAAAGCACTTTACTTGAGAACTTTCAATAACGCAGGCTAACATTGGAATTTATTTGATTCTCCAACAATATTACCTCACTAACACTACCTGACATTACATCAAATGTCAGTTCTTTGTCCTGGTTTGTAAGTACGATTTTGCACACCTCGAAGTAAATGACATCAAAACAACCGCCTATTTATAATAATAATAATAAATTTAATTCTTAAAACAGTGCATTTAACAAAAGTCTCAATGCTCTTTACAAATTTAATATATATATATATATATATATATGCATGTAATGAAAATGGTTATGTACAAAAATAAAAAAAATAAAAAATAAAAAAAAAAAAAATATATATATATATATATATATGTATATCGTTCTAATCATAAAAGTGTTTGAAAAGAAATGTTTTCAATTTTGATTTGAAAGAAGTTAATGATTTTTCATGCCTTAGATAGTCTGGTAGTTTATTCCATAGTGTATATTTATATAGTATATATTTATAGTATATATTTATATATTGTTTGAATTGAATTCGACGAATGTGAAAAACGCCTTAAAAACTTATTTTCATTTTTTTTTTCATTTTTAGCTTGGTCCATGGCTAGCTGTGGAAATTCCCGATTTAATAGAAAAAGGACTTATAACGCACAAAGAAAAAACTAATTAACACTTCACCCAATGAAAATTCCAATAAAAATAATTCACTTGACTTGTATTGCATTGTAATTTCGTTATTGTATTTTAATATTCTGCTGACTCATCATGTTTAATGTAATTTATCTCCTATTTACACGAAAAAAATACCATATGCAGCTATTTCAAAAGACATTGTCGATGATAATGACGGATACCAGATTGCGGATGCTCATTACACGACTGAAAAGGTCTATGGGTAATGTTTGTTTTTATTGAAAAGCTACAGAAGATACACATGCCATTTTATCGACCATCTGAGATCTTCGACTTGAGGAAATTATAATACTGTAAGATTACTGCTCATTTCATATCATTATTTGAAGCCCACAGTACCTTTCGGTCGTGAAATCTCCATCCGGAATCTGGTATTGCCTTATTTTTCCTGAAAACGTTTTTTGAAATATAGGTATATATACTCCTGTTTCAATTTTCCAACAAAAGTCCTAAAGAATGCCAAATGACAGCTGTCGAACGCTGAATATTTGCAGCTGAAACAAGTAGTTAGACAATGGAATCGTGAAGACATTTTAGTAGAACAATTCGCATCCGGCCTTCTCTCCGACGTTTTTTCTCGCAATGAGTGTATTTCTAAAATGAAACTTTTAGAATAAAACTCAAGTGTTGGGTATTTCATTCAGTCATGAAATGATATTTTCTTGTGCTTTACACGTGATTTGAATACCAATATAATTCCAAAACTGATTTCAATATTTATTTTTTAATGGTCAGTTTTTTGAGCGCGGGCTACAGTTCATTAACATTTAGCGGAGTTCAGAGGTACCATTTCGTCATCTTTTTTTTCAAACACTATAGAAAATTGGATTCTTCTACTTAATATTTAAGCCATTTGTCTGTCATTTTCTCGATACAAATTCTAGTTATAAAGGTAATTAATTATGTGCTAGTTTTAATAGAACATACTTTTATCGAGGCATCTAGCCTGTACATCAACGCGCGCTCTGTCACTTTTGATGATATTTATCTTCAATATAGCATGTACGAATAATAGCGATCTTATCAAAGTAAATTAAAAGCGCTATTCTTTTGAAAAAAAGTTATACTGTATAAATGACTTTCTGTGCGTGAACAACATTCGCCCGATTAATATTGACCATTTCCTCCTATCTCCCCTCCCCTAGATAACTAGACTTGAGACGAACCGAATCATTGAAGAGCTAGTGCAATACGTCCATGCAATGGGCTGAATAAATAAGACTCTTTCTGGCATCAATTAAAAAGTTCACTCAGTACTTTGATAATGACTACCTTGCTACCCACTCACATAAAAGCAGTTGAAACGTCAATCGCACAAAACAGTCGTTGTAGGGACTACTTCCACCCGGAAAATCATGATAATTTTGTTACTTCGACAAATATTACTTCGTGAAACACTGATTTACCTGGGATCAGACCTTTCAATTAAATACTTGCAACTATATTTGTTTTTGATTGACAAGCTAAGAATACGGTTTTCTCTCGGCATGTGACTCAGTTTTGCGTATTTGTTTGTTTGTTTGTTTGTTTGTTTGTATTGCTTGCTTGCATCGTTGTTGGTGTGTCTGTCTGTCGTTTTGCTTCAGTTACTTTGTATGCATTTTTGTTGGTTTGTTAGTGTGTACGCAAGTTTGTTTGTTTGTTTAAGTTTTTTATGATTTTTTTATTGTTTCTCGTTCGTCTGTCTGTTCTTTTTTTATTTGTTTGCTCATTCATTTGTTTGTCTGTTTTTTTGTTTGTTATGACTTAAATCTTCATTACTCAGTTTGTTTGTTTGTTTGTTTGTATAATTGTTTGTTGGTTCGTTAGCTAGTTTGTTTCTTCGCTTGTTTGTTTTCTTCGGATTGTACCAGTTCGACGTTCCTTTGTTTATTTTTTGGGGTTTGTGGTCATATTTTGTGCATTAACACCCACCTTCATAAACTACAATACTGCCTTAAATCTAATTGCTTTTTGCCTTAAAAATAGAATACATCTCGAGACTGACAAACACTTAGATGTTTTGGGATTTTCAAATGTAAACAAACCTTAATGACAAAAAGAAGAATAATAACTTCATCACTCAGAAAAAGGGTTTCAAAATAACCTTCGATGTTAAAAATAACACTCGCTTACTGCTCGCCAAGAAATTTGTATGGTCCCTGTTGTTTATGATTATCACCATACTAAATTATGTTATCAAAATAGAGAAACTGGATCTTTTGTGTTAGCATATCATAGGATTTCAAAGCCAGTTATTTGATTTGTTTCGAACGTTAATGATATGCATTGTTTAGTGTTGGCAAATATTGACGTTTTTCCTAAAATGTGATCCTTGTTCTTTGTTATGATCTGTTTTCTGGTTGGGGTTGATCAAAGTTTGGGGTTTTATTATGGTGTTTTGAAGTTGGTTAGAGGGTTTTTCTGTATAATTACTCTCTTGAAAGAATCGTTAATAAATATGTCGAGAAAGATATTAACAAATGCATATATGGAACTAAAAAATAAACGGTAGCTGATAATAAATGAGAATAAATGGATAAATGATTGTCTGGATAATTGAATGAATGAATGAATGAATATGAGTGAATGAATGAATGAATATGAGTGAATGAATGAATGAATGAATGAATATGAGTGAATGAATGAATGAATGAATGAATAAATAAATGAATGAGAATGAATATGAATGAATGAATATGAATGAATGAATGAATATGAATGAATGAATGAATATGAATGAATGAATGAATATGAATGAATGATTGAATGAATGAATGAATGAATGGATGGATGGATGAATGAATGAATGAATGAATGAATAAATGAATGAATGAATATGAATGAATGAATAAATGAATGAATGAATGAATGAATGAATATGAATGAATGAATGAATGAATGGATGGATGAATGAATGAATGAATGAATGAATGAATGAATGAATGAATGAATGAATGAACAAACAAAGAATGAAGGAAGGAATGTATGAATGAATATGAATAAACGTACGGACGAATGAACGAATCAATATATCAATATGTTCATATGAATGATTGATGGATGATTGAGTAAATAGATAAAACTAATAATAAATGGCATGGATTAAGCTACAGAAAATGAAAGGAATATAACGGGAGAATCTTCAGTGACAGTGAATTCTAGGTATAATACTGAAACGAATGAACGTGGAATGAACAATTAAATGAATACATTTATGGATTATTATAAGTGAATACGAGTAAACAAATTAATGCTACTTGGAAGAAATTGATAAGCAAGACAATTAACAGCCAGTACGTCCATAAGTTTATTTCCACGACAATAAATCTCTTATGTAGTTAGTATCCTGTGGAGGCCGGTGTTCTCCTCAATTTATTTCCCTTCATTCTAATTATGTAATCTGTTTTATTTATAAAATTAGATCCTGCCAAATAAACAAAAAAAGGTTCTTTGAAAATTAAACACATTAGTTACTGTATCCAAATACATAAATCCCTGTAAACTGTCAAATCTATTTTCAAATCAATCTTCATAAGATCATTTAGTATAAGTTGCTGTATTAGTGAGTGAGTTAATTCTACTCAATGGCGAGGATTGACTTAATTTGCGGAACCCTTACATTTCGATTACCCTCCCGCATGAAACTAAACGCTTAAACACTTAGTCAAATTGGCGGAAGCGAACTTTAAAAGGCAATTTCTGGGGTAAGATTATTATTGAAATAACCAGCACGTGTTAATGGTTCGATAATACCATGTTGAAAGTCCTCTTGCATTTTAGCATAAGAAAGCCTTCATCTTGTCACAAGCTTAATCCATCTTTGAATGACAATACGAAACTCTTCCAATATATTTGCATCTCTTCGAAAGATCCTCTCAACAATCTGTGGCGTACGTCGTTGCCAATGGTCTATTATACCTTCAAATCCGGTTGAGTAATATCTCATTAGAACTTTCAATACCATCCTTTCCGCTTAAATCTTATATTGCGCTATTTTATACTCTTCGCTTGGATCGTATAAAGTTGAGTTGGATTAGTCAACGTTTGGGTGTTGAATGTTTAGCTTTTTCGCGGACGACGACCGTGGCTGACAGGTGCATGATCTACAACGAAAAGAACAGAAAAGATAAGACTAATAAGCTGCCCGCTGATCACGAAATTAGCTTTCTGTTGGGACACACGCAGTTTGACGAAATTAGTCTGACTAAATAGCTATTACCCAAACAATAATTTCATGGTGATTGTCTGGGTGAATTTTCTAAAGAACATCGCACGGCAATAAGGTAATTATATACATAGATATCTCACAAAATCTATTACAAGTGATGAATGTTATTGTATCTTCAATAGATGGTCGATCAAACAGATTGCGCGCCATTGAATTCTCTTTTAAAAAAATCATACTTTTTTGGGTTATTTGTAGTTTTACGCCGACCAAGTTGTCAACTCCAAGTGGACATGGCAGGAAAACGAAATCATACCTACCACACGTCGACGACAACGTCAACTGGTAGCGATGTTGAAGAAGTAATTTTAGCGTCTGTAATACTCGGGCTTCTTACGATTGGAACTATATTTGGTAATGGACTCGTCTGTTTGGCTTTCCAAAAAATACGAACGCTTCGTACAGTGACGAACTACTTCGTAGTTTCATTATCAGTTGCTGATCTTCTGGTAGGATTTGTGTCGATGCCGCTATGGTTCACAAGTATTACTTTTGGTTGGCCTGACGTGTCTAAAAATTACGAAATCTATGTGTTGTGGTTGTGCCTAGACATTGCATCTGCAACAGCGTCAATTATGAACTTAGCTGTTATTAGCATTGATCGTTTTTACGCTATAACCTCACCCCTTAAATACCCAATCTACTCGACTAAGAAACGTGCATGCGTCTATATAGTTCTTGTGTGGGCGTATGCTTTAGGAGTAGCTTCTATCAGAGCCACGCCCTTTTTTGGAAAATGGTACAGCTATTTCGTGGCTATTGCAAGCTTCTTCATACCTCTGCCGGTAATGGTCTACTGTTATCTACGCATTTTCAAAGTTGCAAGATTCCATGCGGCAAAAATAAGGAAACTTGAAAAACTTATCACGCATGCGCAAAAGCAGGACGAGCGTCAACCGCTGACCAGCATTACTACGCTTCAAGGGACGACTTTAGTTCCCGCTTCAACTGGCTACAGCAAACAAAGGTTTAGGTCAGAAATGAAGGCAGCAAAGACTTTAGCGATTGTAATGGGAGCGTTTATTTTGTGCTGGACGCCGTACATTATCACGTTACTAATAGACGTTTCGTGTGACGGCTGCATCCCTTTCACGAAGCTTAAGTTCTTAGCTCGACTTGTGAAGTGGCTTCATTACTCGAATTCGCTACTTAATCCAATAATCTACGCTGTGCTAAATAAAGGATTTCGAGACGGCTTTATGAAAGTATTATGTAAACAATCTGTCAGTGGCACACTACCTCCAAAAAACATTGCGTTTACACGTCAGATGAACGGAGGCAACCATGCGGACGAAGAATATGACTTTGTAGAAAAGTTGTCGGTTGTATAGGTAAAACACATAGCCCCATATCGTTCAGTCGGATATCGGAATGCATGGATACTGATTTAGTTATGTATGACCAATGTTTTCATGAACAATCACTATCTGAAACTGTCATTTTTACATCCGAATGCTCCTTAAAAGTTCAGGATATTGTATCTCCTTTTTTTGCACATGAGGGAAAGGTAGTTAAGATTTAGAATCGGCAACTGAGTTGAAGTATTCTAAAATTGTCAGTATTGTGAGCGGCCACGTGATTGTATAAAGTCATAGTTGACATAGTTGGTATATTCTAATCTTCAATAATACCAATGTTTAAATCATATGGTGAGGTCCTTATCTGTTAAATCTTAACTCATCCGCAGTATACATAGAAATAGGGATGAGTAAAATCGCTACTAAAGTATTTTCCTGGGGGATATTTCTGAGTCAAAACGCTGAACTCAGATGGATCTGATGGCCGGGAAAAGTATATTTAAAACCATTAAAACTAAAAGGTTTACGCGATAAAACCACAGACATTAGTTTTCAAAGGAGAAAAGCTGAGAAAGCGTTGAAAGATAATTATAATGTAAGAAGCAGTTTACTAGATGTGAAAACCACAAAAAATGTTTCACTTTTGCGTCTCCGAGGCCGAGATCTGTCAGACTCGATCACTTTGAATATTAAACATCACTCCACATTTTTTTGTTTTTTTGTTTAATATATGCGATCATATATGATGCCTTGTAAAGCTATGTGGTTTATTCTTTAATAAACAAAGTATTTAAAACTTCAAATGGATCTTTATATAAACGAACCTGAGATATGCCACACTCTCAGGAATAAACATTTTTATAATGGATACATTTGATCAGCAGATGTATATGAGAGGTCCTTTCTTGATATTTGCTTGATATTTTACTTTTCTTGATTTCATTCTTGTGCATTTTTGTGAGGAATAGCCCTTTTAAAATGTTAATGTAACCACAGTTTTAGTTTTTCAAAACGAGATTTGATTACTATCGCTCGCTCAATCGGCCTTTGATTACAAGTATTGTACAGCTAAGAGCATTTGTTTCCATAGTGACCATGACGTCATTATGACGCGAAAATCAACGTTGAATGGCGAATCACTTGCTGCTGCAACTGCCATCGCACTGTACCAAAACTATCATCTTTGCCCTTGAAAATAACAGAAAAGCATGTAATGTTTTAGGACACATGTCAGAAATGGTAAGTTATTTATAGAGTGTTATGCACTAGCGAGACTGTAAACCTTTCATTTTCAAGATTCGCTTCGTGTGTACGTCAAACCTTCCTGTTTCTGATTTGATTTTCTCTAGCTTGCTCAGTGCGTAAGCTAGCAATTTTTTTGCAGTTTTGTCACTCCGACTCTCTTGAGACAACATCCTAATCGAATAATTACAACGAGATAGATATTTTGATCTCTCAAATCAATTTTCTTTGGCTCTCTGTCAAGTGCAGTGTGACAAAATCAAAACTGAGCGTTGAATCACCTGGGCCTCGACTGCTCGAGTTCATTTTCGAGAGGAGAGGTGGGATGGATATTTTTAATCCTATTTTTATCACACTTTTTTATACAAGCAAAGTATTTTTGCTTTAATTATAATAGGTTTCATTGTCCTTGAATACATAACTCTTTTAAAGCTGCAATTTTATTTGTAAGCAAACATTTGAGCCATAAAAAATCTTTTGTGTAGTTACAAGCTTAATTGCAGATTTGTTTCACACTCAAAAATTGCTTGCACTTGTAGTTTGAAACAGCTCCAACCCAGTTGGAAATTGAGAATGATTGACCATTAAATAAACTAGAAAAGTAAACCATATTTTGAAGAGATATCAGCTTCAGATAAGCTGAATTTAAAAGCATTGGTCCATATGAAAATGTACAATCTATTGTTTGTGACTTAATTTTTGGCGATTAGACCTCAGCTATTGTGAATATCCTAAGACGACAAAAATAAAGCTATTCCCCTAGGAACATTTTAATCACTTTGTTTTCATCTGTTGTACTAATCTACAATTTTCATCTGCAGCTTTCAGTATGAACAGTAATTTATCTCGACTGTCTAATTGTGGAAGTTAAAATGTTGGACTGATGGATTGCATAAAAGCAACAAGGACGTTCAAGTCAGCCGTCTTACCGCGAAAGAAGAGAAGCAAACGATGGCTTCGTATTATAGCTGTTGTCTTGTTTATAACTTGTGGTTTGATCATCAAAGCAGCAGCGACCAGCTTGACAGGTTTTGAAGGTAAAATACCGTGTTTTCTCTTCAAATTTCGCTATGATCTCGCGGCAAATTGTGCACGCAAAAAGATATTGGTTTCACGGGCTCAGCTTTATGTTTTCATATTGATAACTAAGTTTAAATGCTTGCCCGTTGCCTCTTCACTTCAT
The DNA here is from genome assembly GCA_918843875.1 of Diadumene lineata. Lineage (NCBI taxonomy): Eukaryota > Metazoa > Cnidaria > Anthozoa > Actiniaria > Diadumenidae > Diadumene > Diadumene lineata. The sequence continues at coordinate 7,141,006 of OU974069.1, forward strand.
CAAATATTTAGAATTACTACACGGGCGATTCAAGAATTCTTTTTCAATGATATTTAAAATACGACTTTTCTCTGGACAAAAGAAACCATGCATAAACGACTTTACACTGAAACGCCTCCAGAAAAATATTTACTCTGGAATTAGTTTTTTTTTGCGGTTGTGTGTTTTTCAAAAAGCCCGAAAAATTAAAGAAGTGAAACTAATATTTTGTCACTTTCATTGTGTAAAATATTCATACTTTTCATTTATATTTTGCACCTTAACTTCGTGCTAATTTGTCTCGTTCAATTTTCAGCGTTATTTGTCACTTTTCTGTTTTTGACATAAAAATAATCCAAACGTGTTGAGTTTATCAAGAACAAATGAGAGATTTTACGAGTTTTGTTTTTAACAACTGGGCAGTGTTTAGCTTGAAAAGCAAGCAAGCACTTGGCACTTTACTGCAAAGCGAAGTGAGATATTTTCGTTGAGTATTTAGTTGTGGTTGGGTCTTTTAAGTGTATTTATATTTATTAATAACTTCATGTAAAATATCCGTATGTTTTTGTCGAGTGATTCCATCAGTAATTCAACAAATTCAACGCTTATTTATTTTGAGGTTTTATCTCGGTCTTTTATTTGAAAGCTTATCAAACAAAAATATAATGGTCATTTTTTGCAGTTATTATTCGGTGAATCAATAATCGTTTCTTATAGGTTATCTAGAAACTACTTATTCAAATTAAGTAGTGTAAAAGAACAAAACGCAAATTGAGTAATAATGGTGTTTTTTCTTGTTTATTGAGCAACAATCGAAAAGCCCATTACGAAAAAATATGATAAACCATCAGAAAATAATAATGGGAGTTCAATTAGACGATCTTTAACTTGCATTTCCTATATTTGGTGTTGATATAAAGGTGTTTTTCAGTTGGAATTAATAAGTTGAGATAAAGAGACAAAATAAAAATCAATAACAACGCGACGAAAAGCAATACTACCTAAGTGAAAATTAAACAACAAAAGTGGTACCGAGGTGCTACAAATATTAAAATCGTAAGACAACTTTACATTTTGAAAATAATGGAAAGCGGAATGATTTCTGTCTGTTTGACTGTCTGACAGTGTCGATGAAGCTGATAAATTTAAAAAGAGAAATAAATTAGCTCAAAAAGAGTCATTCCAATATTTTGTATTTGCGTTCAACGAAGAAAGCTTTTTTGAAAACCTCAAGAACTATTAGAAATTTAAAAAAAATCGTGGAGCGACAACATCAACAACAAGAAACAAGCAAAAACAAAACAGTGGAAAATATTTTGTTTTTGTTTGAAGGAACAATGATTTTCGACGACGCAACATTCGTCCATATGTTAATCCATCTATCTATCCCTATCAGCCATTCAATTATAATTCTCCATCCAATAGTTTACCTTTTCATTTCATCAGTCATTTTTTTTATTTCTTCAGGTGACAGCTCATCATTTACATCTCGACATTTGCTAACTGTGGAATGGGAAAAGTGTGATTTTGAAATTGGAAACACACGAAACTATTCCAACCCTGATTCTTGGACGACCATTCAGTCAGGATATGCCTGGGCAGTTTTATATTTTGCAGGAATCTTGTGGATATTTATCGGTAAGAAATTGAAATATTAATGGATTTTTATTGTCTTGATTGTATAGGTAAATGTGAGCTGTATTAAAGGAGGGAAAAAGACCAGCCCGAATATGATATGCGATGCAATGCAAATGTTGGAGTGATATTGGACACACTTGCAAAGAAAAAAAGAATAGAAATATCAATCAAATAGTGAGGTCTTGAGTCTTCGAAAAACAAAGAGTGAATGAATGAATGAACGAACGAACGAATGAGCAAACAAAGAAATTACCATATATGTAAACTATTGGACGAATGAGCAAATGAATTTTTGAATAATATATCGAATGAATAAATGAACGAACAAATAAACGAATGAAAGAATAAATGCAAACGCGAATGAAACGAACTGAATAATCAGTCCTTTAGAACACTTTATATTTACAAGACATTTCTACGTTCAAAGACCGGCAAAGTAACTGACAAAAATGTTACATGTAATTAGTTTTTATGTCAAAAGTTTAGGATATAGATGTCTAATCTTGACAGCAGTGAGCAGCTCGAAACTAGATTAATATATATTGCACGTAAGCATTTATTGTCAAATACGAGATTTTTTTAGCGCCTACGATTGCGCTCAAGTTGATTGAGCGCCATTTTTGACCAAGAGAAAGCTATAGACATTAAAATAAATAACGAAGGCAAAAACCAACAAATAAATAGACAGCCCAAAAAAGAGGAAAGGAAAAATATTAGTAAAGAACAAACAGACAACCAACAAACAAACAAGCATTGATATGTAAAAAAGTAAACAAACAAACATTTTCGCATACAAATACGACCGTCTGAGCGAGGAAAAATAATCAAAAATAAACATACGGCAGAGAAGCAAACCAACAGACATGCCAACAAGCAAATGAAAACAAGCATATAATCAGAGAGAGCTTTGAAATTATCGCACGAAAGAGAAGAACAAGTAAAGTGACGCTGACAGATAAAAGTAAAGCAAAGAAAATTAAACAAACAAACTGGCAAACAATAGTAATCAAAACCAGAATAAAACAAACTGAAAAAAAAACCCACCACCAACAACAACAACAAAGAGTAAACAATGACCGCGGAGTATGTTGAAAGTAGAGGAGCTGACAGCCAAATGATAACTTTTTTTCTTAGGTCACAAAGAACAAGACATCCACGGCATACATCTACATTAAAAAAATTATAATTTTAAAAAGAACAAAAAAAATTTTGAGGATAATTATTATTTGGATTCATTTGTATTTCTATTTTAGCGCTAAAATGTGGGGGAACAGCAGACCCTCCATGCTCTCCCTCTCCGCGGTCCCTGGTAAAAGAAATAAACAAACTGCAAATAAGCAAACGAGTATAGAAGTAAACAAACGAGTATATAAGTAAACAAACATATCGTATCAAAAAATTGATTAAAACTACATCATCTACTGTCACTTTTTCAGCTCTTGCCATTATCTGCGATGATTTCTTTGTCCCTTCTCTCGAGGCAATATCGGAAAAGCTCGATCTATCAGAGGATGTGGCTGGGGCAACGTTTATGGCCGCTGGTTCGTCTGCACCTGAGCTCTTCACCTCTGTGGCTGGAGTGACGACTGATAGTGATGTTGGCGTTGGAACAATTGTTGGGTAGGTCCACAAACGGGAATTTTTACTATTTGATGTGCTGAGAGAATTTCGAACGTATTTAGAATCTGCATAAGTAGAAATTATCGACTGTCATAAGATTGAAATGGATATGAACTGGTTTATTATCAAACTATTTTAATCAAATTGTTTTGATCATCTTGTGAGTTCCCGCCAAAAAATGCAAAAAATGAAGGTTTGATTCATGAGTTTCATTTTGGACATTGAAAAACACCATATTCAAGCTCACAAAACCTTCACTGCTATTTATCGTATTGGTATTACTCCGACGAAGGACTAAAGTGCGAAACGTCAGTTTTCGCTACTTTCATTCAATGGTGTCTAGCTTATCGTTACATTTACAACTGTTTCTCCAGAAACACCGACGCAGTCCTGTCTAGTATTTACTAGTTTCCACCTCTTCACTGCTATTGGTAATTTTGACATCATAGATGATGCGCGCATGCGTCGTGTTGTGCATTGCAACCTTTAGTCGGATCCCCTCCAAATCAATGTTGTATATAATTCACATACTAGATGGGACAATAATAATTTCAACATTACATGAAAAAATATATTAGCCCTTTGCGCATTCAAAAAAATCACCAAAAATTGGTCAAAACGGTATATATACAGTTAAATATTCCGGACGTTTCACTATTTATAACCAAGTTGTTTTGTCCAAGATTATAGACCGCGTCGTTCACTGTTTGTTATTCTTCTATAGGAGCGCTGTATTCAATCTATTAGTGATTATCGCTTTGACTGCAGCTTTTTCAGGGCAGGTAAGAAGTGAGCTTGTCAGTTGGGGACGGTTGTACGATGTCATTCATTGGATAAAAGTTATTTGTTCAATAGATGTTCTTCAGAATTTATGCGCTTGATAGGGATTTATTTTGTGGATAGCGCTATTCAGGCTTCGTAAAACCGGGCCCAGACCTTTTAGTATCAAAGCAATGTGAGCGATTTTTAGGTAAATATATATTTTTTCGTCTTAACACTTCAAGCTACTTCACACTACTGAATCTTCTTTTGTTGAGTGTGCTAATGCGTATGGTATTAACTCGAAAGTAGAGCATATTTGGTTCGAAAGCCTCGCTATTATGTTATCGCACTCTTGATTTTACCGCTGTATTCCCGCCTGCGTCCTCAACTCCAATCAAGGTCACTGCGCTGTATTGTTGATCTAAGGGTTGCTTTGCAATTTCAGGCATTGCATTTGGACTGGCGGCCGATGCTTCGCGATGGAGTCGCCTACGCTTTATCGATAGGATTTTTCATACTTTTCGCTTGGGATGGCGTGTTTGAATTTTATGAGGCAGCCGTTCTTTTGGTGCTTTATCTTTTTTACATTGTTTTGATGAAGTTTAACCCTCGCTTAATGGACTTCTTAGCTGAGATTGGGTAAGTAAGTAGTTGGTGTGACGTTTCTTTGTGTGAGCAGTGATAATGGTTTTTATAATGATGATTGATGCATATGATGATTATAAAGGTAATTATGATAATGATGACGATAGACGATAGAGTGGAGAACAATACCATATTGTGTCGTAACCGTAAATTGTAAAGCCCGATGTACACGGTGCGAAACATCTGCTGACACTTAGCAGTATCATAACCGTACCGTTACAGCTTTCCCTCATGCGAGTTTCCATGGAGCCAATTGTACAAAATCTGGCCAAAGTTCTTCACTGGATAAAAGTTATCCACTGCATAGAAATTATTTAGAATTTATCTGCTAGATAGGGATTTATCCGGTGGATAGGGATTAATCTGCTGGATAGGGATTTATCTGCTGGATAGGGATTTATCTGCTGGATAGGGATTTATCTGCTGGATAGGGATTAATCTGCTGGATAGGGATTTATCAACTGGATAGGGATTTATACACTGGATAGGGATTTATCCACTGGATAGGGATTTATCCACTGGATAGGGATTTATCCACTGGATAGGGATTTATCCACTGGATAGGGATTTATCCACTGGATAGGGATTTATCCGGTGGATAGGGACTTATCAGCTAGATAGGGATTTATCTGCTGGATAGGGATTTATCCACTGGATAGGGATTTATCTGCTGGGTAGGGATTTATCAGCTAGATAGGGATTTATCCACTGGATAGGGATTTATCTGCTAGATAGGGATTTATCCATTGGATAGGGATTTATCCACTGGATAGAGTTTTATCCGGTGGATAGGGATTTATCTGCTGGATAGCGCTATCCAGGCTTTGTACAACCAGCCCCTGGTCAAACGGAAAATATTCGTTCACCCGTGTCACGGGTGAACGAATAAGAAAGTCTTCCGTTCTTGAGTTAGCAATCAAAGCTGCCATCGTCTTTTTTTTATACACTTTTTTTTGTTTACCACGCGACGCCTCGCTTTGGTGGAAAGAAATCGAATGTGTAATTCCAAGATGGTAGGCCGCGATAAAATCGCATTAGGTGAACATTTCCACTCACTAAACATTTTATCGTTTGAACTATGTAAAGTGTTCAATGGGTGGGCGAGGCTCATACTATCAGTCGTGTTGAGTCACTGAACATTTCAGTGTTTGTCCAGGCGTTATTCAATTAACTCCAGCCTCGTTAGCATGTAATATATTCTTGATAATTTCACTATTGTCCGTGGCTATCTCAAAACTGTACACAGCTACAACTGAACAATTGTAGTAATTAAGACAACAACTGAATTCTGCAGAATAATCGCATGGTTTTGAGGCTGGAGTTGATAAACGTTACTGTAAATTGGACTATTGTTGACGATTGATTTCGAGTGTACTTTCATTTTCATTTCGTGTCAGTCCAAAAGGTGGCCAGGTTAGTCCTCATCGTACAGAAACACGTGCTACTAGTGACGCAGAATCCTTAGTAACCGAGCCTGAAGTAACCATTTTACAGGGTAGCCATGGAACGCCTGCTGGAAAACTACCACCGCTGAAAAAAGAGGTATGATATGACGCTAAACTCAGTCATCGCAGTCTCTCCACAATATGCTATTTAAAACGCATCAAAGACTCCAAATTACGCTATTTTGACGCAAATATGAACCTTGGACAAGATACATGACAACACAGTAGAGAAAGATGACAACATCACAATCGCAGATGGAGCATAATACGCCACACTGCACCGCAAAATGACGTAAACAGCGTTGAATGCGCACTGGGATAAATTGACATGAGAAATCAAACCTCGTATTCCTATAATCACTTATTTTTAAAACTGTTAACTTCTTTTGCGGTCACGCTAAAGGGCTATCGCTGAGTTATTGAATTTTGCCTTGTCAATCCAAAATTCCAGTGAAGGCCGATACACACGAGCGAGATTGCTCCCATCAAAGCCTCCCGCAACATGCTTTCAAAATAAAGCTCCTTCGCGGTATGAACATATGGTTTTTGGTCCTTCATATTAATTATAAGTCCTACGCGCACGATAGAGGCTTCTCCACGCAACGGAGTCGCACAAAAGCTTGTGTTAGGGAACCGATCTTTGCTGGATCTTTTCCCCATGGATGAAATCATGCTAAATTTCATGTTTAAGTATAGTTTGACTTCTATTTTGATTGATGATCAATGAAAATCTCACTGTTCCTTTCCGTTTTCCGGTGACAGATATGCATTCGATATCTATCACTGATTGTTAACTGATTTTATCCGTTTGTAAATATTCATTCGTGCATTATTATCTGAATGAATTTGTTTCAGTGTAATTTGTTCCTTGAACAGAAATTTCGAACAAAAAATACATTTTTTATGCGTAGAAACGTCTGTTCTGTTAATTGGAGTACCATAGGCAATTTGATTCTGGCGTCATTTTACTACCACTACCAGCCTTCTTTCAAAAATTGTAATCACTGTGGAGATTAATGAAACAATTTACACTAATTGCAATACAAAAGAAAGTCGGCAAAGCATTCTGGTAGCGCTAGTATTCTACGTCACGTACAAATACTTTATGTCAGCTACACCAATAGACTAATTTCTTTTTAAAACTTGAGTGACGCAAATACTAAATGGTTTTGTTTACCACCTTCACGCTTAGCAACAACAACAACAACAACAACAACAACAACAAATTACGTGTGGCGGTGTAAAAGATGTGGAGACCGCGTTAATTGCGCCGAGGGATTTGATGTGGAATTGTCTGACTTATTGATCAACTCTTGGGGTTTTGTTTTGATTTTCAGGATGGTGGTCACGGTAGCAATGATAAACTAGATCATGACCATCCAAGACGTTTCTCTCACACTCACAGAGGAGATCTTTCATCGTCATTCGTAAGTAGGCCAAGCAAACGGCCACTTTCATTGTCAGCGTATTCCTCAATCGTAGGCTTATTAAAAGAAAATACACCAGCAGCACAAAATACCAACAAAAAAATGAGTGTTTAGTCTGACAAATGAAGATCAATATCAATATCAAATATGTGCTTTTAGCTCGAGCTAGCTAATGAGTAATGAAGGCATTTTTTTTACTTTCGAACTTTACAGCGGATTTTTAATCACTTTTTCACTTGTAGCACGTTTGAGCGCGCGCCTGCTGTAAATGTCGAAACATGATAAAACGCTGTCAATGCATAAGCTGTACTAAATAAAAAGTAATAAATCAGATGATATCAAGACTGAGAAATGAAGAACCGTGACTTGCCTAACCACAGGCTGGTTCATGAAACACAGAAGAATATATCTCGTGCTATCAGGGGTTAACCTGAGTTTAGCCTAATGGAGAAATAATGATAATAATGAAGCAAGTACAGGTTATTGTAACAATGAGCATAAGATAAGTGAAGGTATCGCCTATATTGGGCCTGTTTCTTTTAGGTAATAGATACAATATGATCGGCCGATCTGTATGGGACATACAATGTCTCGCCGCATTTTTATGTTAGTACCAAACATTGTGTAAATGTTTTGTGAAAGAAAATGGAAAATATCTTCATTTGATTTTGAGAAAGTCAAGGTTAAACTTTATGCAAATCAGGACGAATCTATATCTATATCTGATATATCTGATGCTTTCATGGGTCATGATTTTCAATGTGAATGAATTATTAATGGCTAAATTGCATATTCTCTGAGCCGTAAATACAATACAAAATTATTCCTGAAATAGATTATTTTATTGTTCTTTGTTCTACGATAGAAAAAAGCCCAATATCAGCGATTCATACTCTTATCATATACTCGCTCGTTTTAATCTGACTGCTGCGCATTGTTTTTTTTACATAGAACATGGCTAGACCTTCTAACTTGTATTTTAGGTTTCTTTAGAATAGGAAGTGTTTTATTGCTAGCATAATAAAATATCAGGAAAAAAACTCGGAGACAGGCACTTGCAATGGATGTTGATCAGGTAGTCAGAGTAAGCCAATACGAAGAAATTATAATGCAGGTACATAGAATTCTTAGTGTAGTGCTGTAGATATACCTATTTCAAAACGCATTAGTTGGAGAAAAATAGAAGAAGTCAAGACCGAAAGGAATTGGACAAACGTTTTTAATTCTTTATGCACATATATTGCAACAATTCGTTTACAAACCATAAGCATTTGTCAGTGATGGACTTTTCATAAAGTCAGTATCATTGATTTGCTTATATTGGTGATTATTTTTCAATGTTGTTCAACGATTCCTCTTGGCTGTGTTATGGTCTTTCTCTCCGACAATGTTTTTCGAAATAAGTGTATTTATCCGCTTAAAAAAACTGATTGTTCCTTCAATGTTTGTCGAATTCATTCTTGTATAAATTTGTTCATTCATTTATTTAGTTCATTTATTCTCTTACTCACTTATTAAGTTAATTCGTTCATTTGTGCACCTCCAATTCATAATTATATTTTAATAATACATTTAATCTAAAAAATTCATTAATAATATATATGTATTTTTTTTTTGATCCAGCTACATCTACCTCTTCGACGCAGCCAGAATCAAATGCCTCGTCTCTCAGTCTCTTTCCCAATTCTAAGACCATCTAAATCACACAATGATATCGAACAGATCCATTCCAGACGAGGATCGGCATCACACCACCATGCTGAGCACATACGAATCAAGTCCATCGCTCAAGGACAGATACAACGCGAACTACGAAAACAAAGTGCAATTCCACACTTCTCGCAGCCACACGTAACTAACGTGATTCCTTTAGACGCCAACGGCAATGCTAAAGGTCTCGATGACAAAGGATCACGACCACAGTCGGCTGAAGTTCGTATCATCGACGCTCAACATCTGGAAGAAGAAGACGAGCCCAAAATGATAGTATGTCCGTGTCTACCTGGAATCGCAGCCGAAACCCCCGAGTACCCATCCGAGAAACGAAGTTGCTGGTCATCATTCAAGCACGTTCTAAATTGGATTCTATTCATACTGAGCTTCCCTTTCCTTTGTATGTTTACATGGACGATTCCTGACTGTTCCAAACCCCACAACCGCAAGTATTTCTTAGTGTCATTCCTCGCATCCATTGTGTGGATTGCTATACTTAGCTTTGGCATGGTGACGTTGGTGGGACGATCAGGCTGTATTCTTGGCGTTGATAAGTTTACTATGGGTCTAGTTGTTATTGCAATTGGCACTAGCGTTCCGGTATGTATTTAGGGCCACATGGACATTTTCAGAAATAGCTGGAAGAAAGAAGTTTTTTGCACTTGTGCCCTTGAAGATTTTGTTAAAAAAAACTTCTTCCTTCTATCCAAGGCTGAAAACGTTCATGGGATCGTACCCCAAGGTTCGTTGTCTTATACTGGATTAGGGGCTGGAATATTTTCTATAAATGCAAACAAAGCCATTCGAAAAAAATACTTCTATCATGTCTGACAACAACGGGGCACTTCACGTGTGGGGAGGGTGTAGCTTCCAAGACTAAAGTGACGCTGTTGTGATGCAACTTGTACAGATATTTGTAATGTATAACAGAACGCTAGAAACATCTTGCAGACTACATTTGTATCACTTGAATAACGTGTGGCGTTTGAACTAGTATCCTACAATCTTCTGAAAAATATACACTCACTAGTCTAATGTTGATTTGTTGAAGTTTTGGCTTTTGTTTGGAAACAGAATGGCTTGCGTTGACGAAATCATCGAGAGCAACATTGCCGTTAACGAGTACATTATTGATATTTACAGGATGCACTCAGTTCTATTCTTGTAGCAAGAGATGGTTATGGAGATATGGCAGTGTCTAACGCCATCGGTTCAAATGTGTTTGACATTGATCTGGGTCTTGGCTTACCTTTCGTTATTAAAATACTGATAGATAAGATGAAACCTATTCATATGTTAAGCGCAGTAGAAGAGGTGGGTCTCAGAAAAAAGATAAATTTAAGGTCGGTGCACACTAGGCGACAAGTCGCAGCGAATTGTCCCCTCGACAGGTCGCTTCAGTTTGCACTGGTTCAACAATCCAACCGGTTGGATTTCATGCGGCAAGTCGCAGCGACAAAATTCGGTCGCGGCGACAACAATTTTCGCCAAAAATACTTAGTACACACGGGGGGAAATTGTTGCAGCGACTTGTTACCTAGTGAGTACCGACCTTTAAGAGACATTGCGGACAGACATACAAACAAGCACAACAAAGAAAAGAAGACAAATGGACAAAAGCACCTGATAAATAAATGCTTGTTTGCTTTCTTCTTTGGCTGTTTAATAATAGTATAGTTTTACGTTCTTCGTTGCTCAGGCTTAGCCTCGATAGTATGTGATATATTTTTTTGCATCACAAATCCAAAAGCAATATAAATATCAATGGTTTTATCTGACTCTTTAGTCAATCTACCTACAATCTAGACTGAGCAATGAAGAACTTGAAACTGGTCTATTTAATAAACAGGGGCCTGTTTCATAAAGCCGACATAGCGCGCGCTATCCACCGGATGAACCTCTAGCTATCCAGTGAATAAATTCATTCTATGGAGTGGATAACTTTATTCAGTCCTCGTGCAACCGGTCCCGACAGACAGACAGTCAAGCAAACAACATACAAATGGACTAGGGGCAAAAAGGAAATCATTGATAAAAGCAAAAACAAACAACAACAACAAAAGGGCAACAACAACAAAAAAACAAATGGAGAAGGAAAAGCAAACAAACAATAAATAAATAGCGAAACAAGAAAACAGCAAATATACAAAGAGAGAAAATGAAAAAAAATTCAAGCATACAAATAAATGAAAAATAGAAAGGAAACGAACCGGTAACCAGCACTCAAAAGAAACCTCTGCAAGGACGTGTTTATCGTTCTGTTGAGCATGCGCACGCCGAACCAGCGAGCATCACATTGCGTCACTTTCAAAATGGCTTTGTCGCGAAAATGTTTGGCGTGCGCGCGCGCTGTCGCCAAGTATTCAATAAATTAACTCGCATACCAGTTTGAAATCGGTAATAACCGGTATGCGAGTTAATTTTTTGTCCAAACTTTTGGACGGCGCGAAACACGTCCTTGTAAAGGTTTCTTTTGAGAAATCTCTGCCAAGCAGGGCAGTAAACATAACAACGATAAGACAAACCAACACGTTTCTTTTCTTATTCTTCACAGCAAATGTTTGCTTCTGGAGAGATGATTATGGTACCACACGTCAAGTTTGGTTTTCTCCTTCTTCTCATTCTTCTCATATCCATTATGTTAGTTATTATTTTCAAGTTCCAACTTAGTCGCAGACTTGGCGTCTCGTTTGTAACTTTGTACATAATGTTCGTGTGTTATGCCTACATTCAAGACCTTTATTGTTACTATGATTGCTGACCACTTAACAAAGTTGCGGGAGAATGATAAGATTTTCCTCTGTGCTTCCGCAGACGTTTTCACGGTCGTCTCGTGACGCTGTGAACGTCACATGATGGCCCTGAGAACGTCTGCATGCGGTATTGGTTTTCGTTTCTCGGAGAGATTATTTATGTAAAGGATATTGAATTTTTGTGGGATTTCCTCACTTTTGTAGTCCTTTCTTTTGTAAAAAAAACAGCCTGCATCCCGTTGTCAAAAATATGATAACAATTAAAGTCGGGAACAATTGATTTTGTAATCATTGTCAGTTTGGTATATTAGAGCGTTTTCACATAACGAGCTATCTTATGCTAATGTGTTCTAAAAAATGCTAATGAGCATTGCACACGGGAATGTACGCTTTGATGCACAAAGAAAAAGAAAGCTCAATCAGCTGATTATTGCGTTTACGTTTACAATAATCAGCTGATCAAACTTTTGTCTTTGTGAATCTAAAGCGCACATTCCCGCGTGCAATGCTCATTAGCATTTTTGTATAACTCATTAGCGTAAGATAGCTCGTTATGGGAAAACGCTCTATTGACTCTGGTGCTCACTCCCATCGTTACCTATGTAGTACATAAACACACGCATAAATACGCAGATTCGCCAGTCTATTAGTCTTTAGCGGGCTTCCGATGTGTGAAGGCCCGTTTATACTAGCAAATTTTGCAGTGCGATTCTCGCGCGATAATCTCCGCGATTGAGTTGCAACATGTGTAAACGACCTACGATATTTGCAGCGATTGACGCGCGACTTCAGGCCGTGTCACACTTGCAGTTTTTTCGTGCAACTTGCCTCGCGAAAAAAATTGTTGCAGGTTGCAAGAGCGCTTTGCGCGTGTGACACCCCCTCGTGCAACTTGAAATTTTCATTTTTTTTGCTGCGCGAAAAGTAGAATCAACTTCTACTTTCTGCAACAATTTTGGAAAAATTGCAAGTGTGACATGCTTGCGTGCAACTTGAATATTTTCAAAATAGCGCTGCACAGACCAACCTTTCTTTTTTTTGTTTTTGTTATTCGACATCTTCCATGTCAAGAAGGCACAATACAGCGATCACTTGCTTTTTAGCATTTTCATCGGCCATGGCTAGATGCAAAGGCGACGAATGCTCGAATATTCAAATTACGCTTGCAACTACAAAATAATTGCTGCGCGCGCCAAGTTGCAACGGAAATTGCTAGTGTGACACCCACTCTTGCAACCTGCAACAATTTTTTGCGCGAGACAAGTTGCACGAAAAAATTGCAAGTGTGACACGGCCTTTCATTGCGATTTCACAAAATTTTATTCGTCAGATCACGCGCCAAATACAAAATGGTCAGCGCGCGCACGATACAAATATTTTGTTTTCGAGTGAAATCGCCGCGATAATTTCGAACATGCTCGAATTTGCTGCGATTATCGCGCGACAATCGCCGCGAGATTTGCAGGCTGTTTACACGAGCGATTTTGGCTTCCAACTTGACCACGGCGATTATCGCGCGAGCATCGCACTGCAAAATTTGCTAGTGTAAACGGGCCTTGATAAAGATGGAAAGTGGAGTGACACTGGAGCGTTTTCACATGACGAGCGAGCGATCTTATGCTAATAAGTTCTGAAATGCTAATGAGAAAGAGATGCTCTGCTAATAAACATTACACTGCGATACATACAAGTACAAAGAATGTAAAAAAACGCATCAAAGTAGTTCAAACAATTACTTTAACGAAAAACAAAACTTTCACGATAGTCAGCTACTTAGAGCGTTGTCACATAGAGTCATTTTCGTATGAGTGGGAAACCGCACGGCTACGATACGGCAGATAATTCGAATGTTTTCTTAGAAACTATGGTTACGATAAGATACGGTAGTTTCCCACTCATACGTAAACGACTCTAACGAGCTATCTTATGCTAATGGTTCTAAAAAATGCTAATGAGAATTGCACGCGGGAATGTACGCTTTGATTCACAAAGACAAAGTCAAGTTTGATCAGCTGATTTTCGCAAACGTAAACGCGTACATTCCCACGTGCAATGATCATTAGCAGAGCTCCTTTGGCTCATTAGCATTTTTAAGAACTCATTAGCATAAGATAGCTGGAGAAAAGTAACAAGACAACGTAACTGATTAGCCAAATGTAGTTTATTATATACATAAACATAATTAGAAAAATTACAGTTTTTGTTTTACTGCTGGAAAGATTCAGCCAGTAGTTTGTTTCTCAAACCGGTCAGTTTTTTCACCCATCTTTTCATTTTGGTTTCTTCGTCCTCAAGAAGCTATATACAAAAAAAACAAGGAATTAATCAGAACGACCAAACAAAATGCAAAAAAAAAAAAAAAAAAAAAACTGTGGTACTAATTGTAATGATGTTTTAGCATTATCTTTTTATGTTGCTGTTTTGGTCTTTGAGGCCGGAATTAAAACTATTACAACGGATGGTAAAACAGAGTAGATATGACATAATGCTTCGGGTTTACTTGCAAAACTACTGCAAATGTCATTTTGGACACTTTTTTAGCAATGTCTCAAAGCCAATTTTCGCTAGTGAGGTACGCGGAGACGCAAACGGCGAAGGAGCCAACGGAAGGTTTTCTTTCGCTTGCGTCGTCTTCCTTCTCTTCCGCCTCCGCTCTCTAATTTTCACCAGCGTACTAGTGTCTTTACTTCTTCGTCTCCTTCGCTTAGTTCAAATGAGCCGTTACATTCAAAACGCACAGCAATCTTCTAATCCAACGACATTCCAGTGCACGTGGACGACATATTATTTATTATTGATTTACGTAATTCGTATGTAAATAATAACACCTGTGTGCAATGCATTCTGGATGACTACATACGATCAAAATAACAGTACTGTGCAACACAACGTTTTCAACACTGATGGTAAACCAACGTCCCTTTGTACTTACTGCGACTGCAAATAGTCCTTCGTTGTCAGTGGGAGTTGTAAGAAGTATTTTGGGCTTATCTGCTAATGGTAGTCTTGTTCCAAAGAAGTCATCATCAATTCCCTTATCTGCAGTAGTCTGAAAAAAAAAGTAAATAACGTCCAGTCACAACGGATTATTGCAGCTATTATCGGAGTATGACCATATGGGCTTCCTGTGGATATGTCTCGACGCGTGGACGCGTGTCCAACTCATTGAAATGAACGTTAGTAATGCAGGGTATTCGATAGTTGTACCGTCTAGATGAACAGTTCACCCTTGGTCTTTGTTGCTGTTGAAAAATGGTACAAAACTCACAAAAACCAATCTGTTTGAAGTTGAACTGCAGTATAAGGATCGACACAGAACACTGCAGATGTGCGACGACTGACAGCCTCGTTTCTGTGATCTCGCTCCAGAACATAACCACGCTGTCTGCCATATTTCGATTCGGTGTAGTGTGTGTAGCCATTTTAACATTGTGGTCGTAACTTTTTCAAGATGTTGGACTAAAGCCCGCTTTCCATATAATCGAGAACGGTCTAGAATGATCGCAACATTCCGATCGCACGATCGAAAAAGTGTTTCCATATAATCGTAGACGATCGAAATGCATTTCGCCTCTCACACAGCCGCGTTTTTGTGTCACGCATTCACGCGTGACACAAAAACGCGGCTGTGTGAGAGGCGAAATGCATCGAAACGGTTCGTAGGATAGAAAAACTTTGATTTCCATATAATCGTTTTTTTCTCGATTGTTTTCGATTATATAGAACATTACATAATACCATGAATGTTCGTAAATTATGAAGCATTCTTAAATAATAAGCAAAAAACTCATTACATTACAGCGATTTTTAGGGTAACATACCTCGGGCTTGGTAGATGTACCAGACGTGAAACTTTGTTGTACGAAACCATCACTTTCAATCTGAGCAATAGCGCTCATACTAGGAATAACTTCTTTCCCTGTACACAGTACAAAGAAAGAAATATACATTTATTGATTTTACATTTTGTTAGAATTAATAAAGTAGATAAGGGTACCAAATTCCAAAAAATATTTGGAAGTTGATAAAGGAAAATCGCAGATTCAGTATCAAGCTAAAAAAACCCTGTAAACTTCAATTCAATACAACGAAGAAAAAAATAGTTGACACTTTTCTGTGAGAGCTATTTTTTAGTAAACAGAAAATCACAGATTTACTAACAAAAACCTGTAAACTTCAATCCCAAAAAAAGAAGTTGAGACTTTACAGAAAGAGCGATTTTTTTGACTATTATGCAATGGGCGACTTGCTCTAAGAGGTCACATGACCATATCAATAAACTTCATAGTTAGTAAAATTGAGGCCCGGGAAAAAAGCAATTACATCAAGATTAGTCAAAATGACAAATCACAGTACTAACTACTAAATGTCTTTTGGTAGTTGGTAACAAGTACCATCCAACATGTTTTTCCTTGAGATTCTAGCCTGGATAGCAAGGCGTCTCTACCGTGGTCAAGAGAGAAACACAGAGGCAAAAAATCGGCTATGCAACCGGCTTCAACTGTGCACGAAAGTCTTCAAGTCACTGCTTTTTTTGTTTCCTTCAATGTGCTGAGTTTAAACTTGGTACATTTGGTGATTCTACAATCTTTGACAAAACTTTGGAAAGTTTTCACCATTTGAAATCCATATGTTCATTTGACTTGCTTATTGCCTCATCAAAAATTCCTTCCTCTCTCCCCCTCCTTCAACTTTGTTGTAGAATAACAGCCTCATGTACAGGCAGACATTTAATATAGCAAACAGACGTACTCCTCCCTAGCAACATTGAGCGGGGGTGGGGGTGCTTTCAGAAAGAAACTAGTGTAAAACATTTGAGCTCAAATCGTTTCAACAATTTCGGCAAAGATTGTAGCTTGTTTGTTCCATTTCTGAACCTGATTTTTATAAAGCTAGTATTTCTCACTTTTTTTCTTTTCTTTTGCTTTGAGCAAGTCATCATCTTTCTTTTCTGTATGGAAGACAACAAACAAAAAAACGTTAAGTTACAGAAAGAAGTCCAGAACAGATTTTGATACAAGATACTAATTTGTGATCTCTGTATTAATAATTATATGTGCTTGGCTCTGTCAACCAAGCCATGAGGACAAAACTTCTCATTGCATCTTCTCATCACAATAAATGAATACAAAAAAGCTCCTTTGAAATCCAGAAAACCACAGTAAAATTAATGATAATTCTCTACCTGCTGCAGTGAGAGCTTCTTTGATCTTCTCTTTTGTTTGCTCCTTTGATGATAAATATAACATAAAAATATGTACTAGTATTAACTTATTAAGCAAAGAAATTGAAGAAATTCTGTTCATGATCAGGGCCACCAATCAGTTTTATAACTTTTTTTAACAGTATATTTGACATTTTTGGTTTTATAAGTGTTGGAGCTATTTAAGTAATATATAAAATATGAGCAGCTGATCTCTATGAGGATTTAAAACAGTGAGCCGCAGGTCAGCTGTTTTAAACCTCATAAAGATCAGTTGCTCATATTTTATATTCTTAAAAAAATCATTTCCTAAATCATATTTAGCTAAAATATTCAACAACAAGCAACAAATTTTTTTTCTTTTTTTTTTTTTTGTGGGGGGGGGGGGGGGGAATTCAAGTTAAAGTTGTGTCTAAAGTTGTTTTAAAGGAATCTCTTGCTGATTTAAAAACTCGGTCATTACTACGATTTTGCATTGTGCTCTCCCTCATTAATTATTCATGATATTTAAGTCATATAAAAAAAAAAGCAGTACATGTATTATAAAAACACCACTGCTCATTTTTAAATCTCCAGCTCGTATTAAGTGTATGTTTTGATATGTGCATACCTTGGTTATATCTTGTGACCTGAAAAGAGTGAACAAAAACTTAGATTAATGGTATAATTTAAAGTAATTCCCCAACTAAGCAAACAAAGCACTGTAGACTTCATTAAAAGGCCTATCTCATGCAAGGGTTTTAAAGGCATAATGAATGTAAAAATCTTTTCAGTAAAATAAGAGCAGTGGCGGATCCAGGATTTTTTTAAGGAGGGGGACCAATGGGAATTTTCCAACTATTTTCGTTATATTCTCTTTTGGATTCTCATTAGCATATTCTAGTATGTCATTCAATGCAGTTCATTTATGAGAATAAAACACTCAAAATGTATTTGGTTGATATCATTTATTTTATTTCAGTAAATGAAATGAACAAAATTTAAGTTGCTTTTAAATTATAAAAGAAGTAAAAAGATCATTACATTTTTTGGGGAGGGGGGAGGGGACAAGTCACCCCAGTTCCCCTCCCTGGATCTGCCCCTGAAGAGCAATCCTTACATGCATGTTGTGAGTTATTGTAACATAATATGATCCATGGACACTACAATGAAGGTTCTGGGGCTAGTTGTATGATGCCTGGATAGCACTATCCACAGGAATAGGCAATAAATTCTTAAGAAATTGTATGGAGAGGGATAATTTTTAACAAGTAGATAACTTTCTCTAGCTTTCATACATATAGTTCCTGAATTAGCTGGGCTCCCTGTGGGGCTCCTTTATATTTTGTATGGGTTTCCTGTGTCAGGGGTGATTCAAGGATGACAACGTGGTGGATAGTTTTGTAAACTAAACTGTGTATGTAAATCTAGTAAACCCTACTGTTAATTGGAACCATCGAACTCCACATCTAATTGTATTATAAATACTACTTGGATGATATCTCCCACTTATTTGAAATCACTCAGTTCTCTACTTTTGAAAATGGGATAAAAAGGTAATTTCGGTTTTATGATTTGTGTTTTTTGTGATTTTCCAGGATGTGGATATCAGTGAAAATACACTTTTTTGTAGTTGCATTTTTTTTGGGCAACATTTGTCAACACTCAATCCGCCTAGCATTTTAACACATCTCGTAAAAAATAACTTTTGATTTGTTTGATGTCAAAAACCGGATTATTTTCTCAATAATCACTTGTTCAGTCTCAAGAATAGTATGTTCATCTTCCCTAGTGTGACTTAACCAAGAATAATTGATGGCTCCTAACGGTGATAATGGCAATGACTGGCAACAATATGGCCCCCAAACGATGATAATCAATGGTTGATTGATAATCAATGGCTTCCAATTGATAATATTCAATGATTTATTGGCAACTGATGGCTCTCAATAGACCATTTTCAAATTCGTCATTGCTCAGGCTAAGCCTCAATTGTAAGTAAATCAACAAAACAGTCCAGACAAAACCATTGGTATTTATATTGTTTTTGGATTGGTGCATTCCCACGGGATGTACCTCGTACAAAAGAATATATCACATACTATCGAGGCTTAGCCTGAGCAATGAAGAACATGAAACTGGGCTATTGATGATGATCAATCGATAATAAATAAAAGGTCACATCAATGTTCCCTATCTATTGCCCATCGATTATCAAACAACAATCGTTTAATTGATTTCGATTGTTATTTATTGGTATCGACTTTATCAATTAGGTGCGCCAGCTATATTTGAATACAGAGGTTTTATAGAGTGATAAATTACCTTTTCTCTCTGTAGCGGTCTTCACTACTTCTACTGCTACTTCTCGACCTGCTTCGTCCATCTATAAAACAACATCAATGATGCATGCTTCAAGTTGGGAAGAGTATAATTTATAATATATCACAAAATTATCTAACAAATTATACCCAAATTCCAACGCTAGTTATTTCTTACCTCTATGACTCCTTAACATCCATCCAAACCAAAGGAACGGAAGAGTTAGTACAAAATGTTTTACATAAAAAATCAAATTATTCGCAATGGTAAAGACCTTGATCTTCGCGAAGAGGATCTATGGCTATCGTAACTGCTTTCTCGAGACCGTCTCTCCAAGCTTCTGCTTCGCCTTCTGTGCGACCTAGAGCTTTTACTATACGATTCAGACTTTCTTCCTCTGTCTCTGCTACGACTTCGACTCCTTCTGCTACGTTTTCGCGAGCTTTTGGATCGTTTTTCTTTCCTTCTTCTGTCGTCGTCTGAATCTGAACTGTGCCGCGCCATTTTGTTTTAACACAGGAAACCCAGAGCAACTAAATTTCGATTTGTACGTCCCAGACTTCGACCCAGACTGCAATGCGGGCGCGTTTAGATCCAGGGTCCTGGGAGGATGGCAAGATAGGCCGGATATTCCACTGGGATCTTTAAAAAGACTACGCTGGTTTTCATAAAAAATATCGTTTTATATCATTTGGCATGGTTCGAAAATTTTCTTAGTCCCCGCGTGCACAGAAATGATGCCCACAAGCCTGCCCGCAAAACATTTTATTGCATGAAGTTCGTTCACTTCCAATATAGGCGTTAAATCCCCCCCCCCCCCCCCCAATAGATTGTAATACAACAATAAACCATATTTCCCCTTTCCAGAATTCAAAAAGGGACTCGGGTCGAGCTCAAATATTATTCAAATTAGGATATCAAACCCAAACAAGAAAGACCGTACCATTTTGAGTACTATTAAATTTCAGTGTGTATAGATAAATATTTTTTCAAGACATTGTCCAAACCATACATTCTCTCTAATTTTGAAGAATTTTTTAAGGACGTTCTTGGGTAAAAGAATTTCTAATAAACGTTTTATGAAAATTTGTACAAAGATATTTCATTATATAAAGATTTTAGAAAATCAATAACAACTGGAGGTCACCGTGTTTGTTTTTGAGGTACAAGGCGTAGAAAATTACGCGCGTATTTAAACACTGCCATTTTCATAGAATAAAATCATCAAAATGTTAACGTTGTAAAAAAGAATTAAACTCTCTTAAAAAAGTTGCAAATAAAATTAACAAATTGTTGTCTTCAATTCCCAAGAGATAATATGATTGTTTATATAAGATAAGCGATGTCGCGGGCAAGGGGGTCGATTATATATATTTTTACAAAAGTGTATTGTTCCGTTCGTTCTTTGTAATTTTAGTGCTATCTTTCAAGTTGTTAGATTTATTTTTTTGATTAGATATTTCTCAATTCGTCCCGAGTCCCTTTTTTCAATCCCGGAAAGGCTGATTAAGGTGTTTTGTAGCCTGCGTTGCTGGCGGTCTGCGGTTTTCTCTCGCCTAAAACTGCAGACCGCCGGCAACGCAGGCTAGGTGTTTTGAAAACCACTCTATTCACGCATTGACATATATTTCACAAATCTTATCAAAGGTTTCAATATTTTTTATTATTTTTCACCACATGTACAGCATGTAATATTTTAGTTATATTTCTTACGGGGTTACAAAAAAAACAGTTAACATTCTACATTTTATAAATGTTGATGAGTTCTGTTACATTTATGACTCTTTTCTATAAGTGAAAGCACTGTGTTCTCATGGTGCAGAAACCGGCGATGAAGGGAATCTTGTAGCGTGTCCGAAAACGAGTGCCAAAGTTGTCCAGTTGAGGGCAAGCAGAAATATCTGTGAATGAAAGGTGCTCTACATTCTACGCACTTCCCCTTGAACGCTTCTCGAACAATGAATTTCTTTCTATAATTCAGTTTTTACTCTGGATTCAACTTTAAACTTCACGCATGGATAGCAAAACGGTCCGACATTCTCTACGGGCACACTTTCGTCATCATTTGTCACATGCGTTTCCAAGGTAACCGAGTACTTTTCTAGCAGAGTGACAATCAAGACTTTCATGAAAGTGTCGGCAACTCGGTATCCCATACACCTTCGAGGCCCAATACCGAACCGACATAAGCTTTTACGCATGTTCGGTGTCTCGTTGTCGAAACGTCGTGGATTGAAGGTTTCGGTGTCGCCCCAGACTTCCTCGTCGCTGTTGACAGCGCTGTTGTCGACAGATACTTCAACCTGTGGAGGCAAATAAACAAATAATTAGATAAAAGAACAACAAAACAAAAATAACCAATAAAATCAGTCAGTCAATCCGAACTCACAAGCACTGAAACGCGTGACCCAACAATCAAATAATCTATCAGAAAAAAAAAAAAAACAGAAAAAAATCGAAAGAAGGAATAGAAAAAAAACTAAACAACTGAGCTGACAAACCATTAGGACCGTTGTTGACAAACCATAGCTGACATCGCTTTATATGCATAAGGATTTTTATTCTTTACTTTCACATCCCCATAATTTTGCTCCAGATATTTGGGGTAATTATTGTCATTGAAATCATTTGTATTTGAATAACAATTGACTAAATATTTGCATCACAAAACCTATACCCCTCAAAAACACAAGGTATTATGGTTAACTTACCCCTGCAGGAGTTTGGTAACCCCCTATAGCCATGGGGCATGTGACGTACTCTGGTGTACTGATCACCATGACTGGTCGTTTTCTGGCTGATTCTTTGACAACTTTGCCAAGATAGTCCATCTTGTTTAGAGTGTCTAAATTCAATTTTTCTGAAAGCTGACAGACAAAAAGGAGTTTGTGTGAATTGAGTTCAGTTCAGACGACGATTTCTGCCGCGTCGAATCTAAATGTTGATTTTTTTTCAACTACTTAGCGTAGCGCTTGGTTTCTCTCACTTCATAGGTTTGATCAAAGAAAAAGACAAAACAGAGACTGATTTTCATTTACAAAAGTTCAAGAAGTATGAATTGTATCGAGAATCAGAGCAGTAAAAAATTCTGCTTTGCGGCGCAAATATTCAACAACCGCCCGGCTAGCTCAGTCGGTAGAGCATGAGACTCTTAATCTCAGGGTCGTGGGTTCGAGCCCCACGTTGGGCGAATGACAAATTTTTACACACAAATATCATGAAAAAATAGGCGGCGAATGCAAATGAAATAAATCAAATAAATGAACGAAATAATAGTTAAAGTAAGTATTGATGTTTTGTTTGTTTGTTATTGAAATTCATTCGATTGTTACTCTTACAGTTGGAGTTAAGTTCTTGATTTCTTGTGCAATTTCCATTTGTATTTGTTGATGCAGCGCTACGTGAAATAGCAGCCAAGCAGTTGCCCCACACGTTATGTCCACATTAGCAAGACTTGCTTCTTCTAGCGTTTGCTGAAACTAGAACAACCACCACCTACTTAGTTTGTTCTCACAGACTAAGGTCATTCCAACACTAACCTTGCATAAAACTGTTTCGGATTCATGTTGATTAGTGTGGACACAAGGCCGCTTTGTTTCATTCATTCGGTTAGGCGTTTTGGCTAAACCAACCCGCATGAATCCATGAATCCGAAACTATTTTATGCAGACTCTATTGCTTGATTATGATTTTTGTTACATTTTCACTGTGAAAGTTGCGTTTTTAAACTTATCTTAGTGTGAACGTGGGCGGCCCACAGTAAACGTATAAATCCACAACGAACGTACCCTGCTTGGCAGAGATTTGTCAAAAGAAACGTCTACAAGGGCGTTTTTAACAATTGATAATAAATATCCTGTCAGGAGCTTGAGCGAGCATCACATTACGTCACTTCCGAAATTGTTTTGGCGCGAAAATATTTGGCAGACGCGCGCGTTTTATTTATAGCCTCAAAGAGCCTCATATACCGGTTTGAAACCGGTTCATAACCGGTATGCGAGGTAATTTATTCGTCCAAACTTTTGGACAGCGCGAAGCACCTCCTTGTAGAGGTTTCTTTTGAAAAATCTCTGCCAAGCAGGGTACAACGAACGAAAAACTGTACGACGCGGTGGAGTGAATGCTGACATACGACATAACAGACTAGGTTTGCATAGTTTGCTACTCAACGTCTTTGTGAGAAATGTTGTATACGAAAAAAAACCGACAACTGTGCTCAATCATAGCTCATACCTCTTCAGGACTCAAAGCTTCTGGTGTTTTGGTAAGTGTTTCCTGCATTTTGTAAAATACGCAACTTTTGTCCTCTAACTTCCCTTCCTTGAAACGCTCTTCGAAACTAAAACCAGAAATGAAACTTTATATGTTATCAATGAGCAAATCATGCATGTCGCTATTTAGTATAGTGCAAACAATTAATCCGTGAAACTTTAGTAATACTAAACAGTGCAATTGTTGTCACAGTTTAGTAGTAAATAGCACTAATTAAACAAACGAAAACAATAGAATTAGCATAAAATAGCACTATTTAATGGTATCTATGTTGCACACTTTTAGTGCGTGCGCTCCAGAGTGCAAACAATTAATCCGTGAAACTTTAGTAATACTAAATAGTACAATTTTATGGTAATTTCATTGGAGTTTTCTTTTGTTCAATTAGCACTATTTTGTACTATTTAGTATAATTAGTGTTTCACGGATTTAATGTTTGCACTCTATTGCCGGCATTAAATTATATGCTATCAGCTATATAACTTTTTCAGAAACAAAAACAAACAAACAAACAAAAAACAAAAAAACAACAACAACAAAATACGGAGAGAGTTTTGACTGCCGGTTGCCGGATGTCAATAGTTCGATTGGAAAGTACTATGGCAAAAACGTTTGGAACAAACTAGAATGGAATATAAACATAATATATGGTCTACCATCAAAGATTTGATTGAATGGAGATGGTAGACTGCA
Source organism: Diadumene lineata (assembly GCA_918843875.1). Lineage (NCBI taxonomy): Eukaryota > Metazoa > Cnidaria > Anthozoa > Actiniaria > Diadumenidae > Diadumene > Diadumene lineata. Next base: position 7,165,457 of record OU974069.1, read on the forward strand.
ACAGCTGTCATTATTTAGTAGTAAATAGCGCTTATATTTATGTTGCACACTTTTAGTGCGTGCACTCTTTTATTCCAAAATATTACTAATTAAATTAGTTGCTTATTCAAATACTCGTCATTTTTGAAAGTCCACAGATCATTTTGGTCATGCAGTGCAATCTACATCTGAAAATCGTTATTCTCTCCAACATTAAAAAACAAATAGGTATATGGGGAAGAAATGAAAAACAACAACAACAAAATCATGATTAGAAAGTCTCCTTAATTTTTTAATTTTTTTTGGAAATTAAAATTGATTCTTACCGTTTGTTAAAGTGAATCCAACGATGTTCAAATTCAGCCAGCAACCTGTTTCCTTTAGTTGGCATAAACTGGTAGAGTGGAAACTTGACGAAAGGATTTGTAAATGTCTCTGCTATAAGCTCGCCAACTATAGTCCTTAGTTCCTTTAACTCGTGTAGCTCTTTCTCCGTTAATTGTCTGCCATACGTGTATTTCATTAACATTCGAAAGGTTAGATCTATCGTGGCATCCATTGTAAGAATTCCCTACAAAGAGTGTATAAAGTGATAGTAAATAAAGAAAGTATAAAGTGATTTTGTTATTCCTAATATTTTGTATTGCTGCATTCCGTTTTAAAGGCAGATGGTGGCTTGAAGAGCCTGAAAATAACTATGAACTGACTAGAAACTGCTAACTAGTGTACGTAGGACAGGGACAGGGACAGGGACAGGGACAGGGAACGGTGCCAGGGACGGGGACACGGACAGGTACAGAGGCAGAGACAGGGACAGGGACAGGGGCTTCGCCGACTTTATTTTGTATCACAATTAGTGCAAATTGTTTTATTTATCTCCACAGGAATTAAAAATTTGAATATAAAAAAAGGATTCGCAATGAATGCTAGTATTGGTAGTAAAATGACGCCATAATGCAGATCCATACCTTATTCTCTTGTACTAGATGATGTAAGTATTCCTCACACTCACGTTGCATCATTGTTACTGCCTGTGATACACTATTAGCACTATAGCAACTATCAAATGCGTTGCGCATTCTCTTGTGTGTATCACCGCTGGCCGTCCCTACTGCATGGCCAAACAGTCGAGTGAATAGACTACCTAGTCGAAAGTCTTTCAATCGTTGGTATTTACGCTGCTTTGACATGAAGCTGACTGCAACTTGAGGATCCGTGATTATTCTGTTTTGAATAAGAGACAAATGAATTATAAATACATCAATGAAGCAAAGAAATGATAAATGAAAAAAAAATATGAATGAATGAGCACATAAATGATTGAATCAAAATAACAGTAAGTTGTTTAATAAATGAATGAGTGAATGAATAAATGAATGAGTGAGTGAATGAATGAGTGATGGGATATTTGTATACATAACTTATCAATTTTTACGAAGACTAAATCGACAAACACTGATCGAACAAATAAAAACATGAATACAAGCATGAATCAATAAATGTGAATGAAGACGAGTGCGTTTAAGGTACGCACAACATCGTTTGCATAAGTGAAATATGTCCAAGTCAGTATTCAGTAGCTCTTACAGTTTTGGCGGGCCAGGCAAAAATCTCAGTAGATATAGCCCGAACTGTTTTAAGCTTGCATCTTTGAATGCTATCAGCTGAGGTGAAAATGTCCTGAAGCCTGTGCCTTTGATAACATCACCAGACTCATTCCTCCAGTAATACACCTGATTGATAAGTCAATAATTGAATGAATTAATGGATAAATGAATGAAAGAATGAATAATTGAATAAATTTATCCGTATATTTATAAATAGTTAAATGAATGAATAAACAAATGAATGAGTGATTGAGTGAATTAATGCGCAAATGAATAAATAAATAACAGAATGAACAAAATTGTTGTTATGAGTGACGTCATAGTTGTTAGAATGACGCTGTCACGCTACTACAGATATTATTGTGTGACCAAAATGAGACCTGGCGTGTAACGCAAACTGAAACTATAAACTATGAAATACACTATCTGTGTTTCGGTTTCGTCTATTAAGGGTTACATTTCTGCAATAATTTTGCAAACCATGATCGTTGTGACAAAAAATATATAATAGTAATAAATAAATAATAATAATAAAAAATAATAATAAAGAAATAAAAATCAAATATACATATTATATTACTTCAAAATCGTACCTCATTTAGTCGTCTATTTGTCCACAATAGCAAACAAACGAAGACTGCAACTACTGCAATTACTACGCTTAAGATCATCTCAGCAACTTATCTTTTAAAAGGACCAACAAATTATTTCCCGAAAGTTAAACGACCTGAATCAGTGGGTCCTTGATGTGTTTGAAACCGTGTTACGAAAACACAAGCTTTATCTAAAAACCCAAGCTTGACGTGAGTCTTGTGTTCACTCTGTACTGATCTGAAACAAAACAATCAGAGTCCTTGATGTTGAGATCTATCCTGCAAATCGAGGTATTCTTAGAATATCGTTAATTAAAAGGGAAGTTTTTAACATAGTCATGTGGCCAATGACATCATCAACAAGGGAAATAATTTCCGGTCTTTCCATAAATTTTGAAAATAAACACAATGTTGAAATCACGAGTGGAATCACTTGGGGGATGGTGAACTTTGTTCCTTGATAAAGCCGGAATTAATCCTGGATTGCAAATGAAATGCATCGCGTGACATTTTTGCATGACATTATGACGCATTTGGGGATTGCACCTTGCGAAAAAAAAAAAAAAAAAAAAAAAAGATTCGACTCACGTGACAAGAAAAATCCCCTTTCGATACACATAGAGTTTTTCCCGTTTTCTATTCAATATTCAGATATTCATATAAACAAATTATTCAATAATTGCCATTTTTAAATGTATAAATTGCACTTTTTTTTAATAACAAGAAGAATGTTTATAACGATTTGCAAAATGTATAAAATATCAATGGCAGTAAAATGGATGTAAATTTGATATATTTCTCAGAACGTTACATCGCATCACCACTCCTGTAACGCTACGTCATCTTCTTACAATAACATTCCGGGATTTATTTCCTCATTGGTCACAACTTATCGTTGATTGGCCAACTGACACTACATGAGTTGAAATATAAAATGCCAAATTTTCCAAACCGCTTCAATAAGTTTTTTAGCTTGACAGTTGAGCATCGCAGGGGAAAATCTGCACCAAGATTCAGAAGACTTTACTTGGGAAACCCGAGTTTCAATTTTGTTCAACTGCAGAGCGTAAAACTTGGTCTGATATCATATAACTTTGGAGTTTAAAACTGAGTTAAGTACAAGAGACAAAGCACTTTGTTCAGATATTTCAAAGACAAATGGAAAAAATTGCAATAAACCAGCTCAGCGTTTCTCAACTCGAAGACACAACTGTGTTTCAAACTGGACAAGAGGTGATGGATCAAAATGGCGTTGTTCTTTTCGGAATGAGCCCTGGGAATCCTTACTTCAAGAAGCATGTCATTGAGGACTATGTCAAATTTTTAGGAAGCCAGAATAGGAGAATTATAGTCGTTGTGCCTCAACAACCGGCAGAACATACTTACAGAGCTATGGGAAGCAAAGACGCTGTGAAGCGAGCAAGGAAAAATGCTAGTCAATTGAAATCACACTGCAAAAGAGCAGTTGAAAAGGTAAAAATCAATCGCATAAATGTTAACTGAGTTTGTGAATATCTGAAGAATTCTATGTTTGCGCCTTCCACTAGCCAGCAAGCGTACTAAGAGTTTTCCTTGATTTTCCTTAGTCGCCCAGCTTTTTAACTGAAACTCTAGAAATGTTTTTTTACATCAAACTTTTCTTTCACGTGAACTTTAATTTAGACTCCCAGTTGATGCACAAATTTCATTAGCTTAATATTTCAACATTTTCGCGCCTGTTTATTATAGTTTTGATTAATTGATAACAAGTTTATCTATTTATTAATTGTGTTATAATTGTCGTAGGTTTCAAATGCTGAAAAAGTACAAGGTGATTTCTACATGTTGGACTGGACTCGTGAAGTCGACACACACGAAGCATACCTTACCGCACTCGACAATGTCCTAGGGTTCTACAAAGGCAACCTTGAGTTCCGTCTGGATGTACTGAGGTCTACAGCCAAGGTGGTACTAAGAAAAGACAACGACTCTGAAGACAGTGATTCAGGTAAGAAGCATTCTTTTTTAACCTGAAATACTGAAAATGTAATGGAAGAAGGAACGCGAAGGAAAAGAAAACAAAATGGCCTTTTTTTGCCGGCAATTATCTAACAACAGTTCAAGCAAAAGACATTGGCTTTTTCGATAATTGCAGACCGCAGGCAACGCATGCCAAAAGAAAATGGGGGAACAAAGGAACGTATGAGTGAATGATTAAATGGTAGATAGAAAGATGAATCAAGAAAACAGGAAAACGCAATATTTTCAGCTGGTTCAATTTAGTGTGTATTGATCATCTTTAGCTGGTGAACTGCAATCACGATAACGAAAGTGAGAACAATTATTTACTATTTACAAGATATCAATACTCCTTTGTTTTTCGTTAACAGAATCCTCAGACTCAGAACTCGAAGAGGATGAAAGCGTTCAGGAAGGAGTATACTACCTCTTAAAAGAACTCGCTTTCATCATATCAAGCAAAGAATTGTTCAGAACCGATAGCGTAGCTGTAATATACCATCGTAGTTGGCCAGTCTATGAAAAGTTTGTCAACGGGGAATACGACGGAGAGCCTAAGAAAGGACTGGGACTTGCTGTAATAAGTTACAATCAAAAGTGAACTGACACAGGAAGCTCGAGTGATGAAAAGCGATCATGCTCAACAATCTGCTTTTGCGCTGAACTGATTTGCTTCGGGTTGGATTCAGCTGAATTGAATTAAAAAATGCTAAAATATGGTAGAACTCATATTAAAATATCACTTTTTGAAAGCTTTCTACAACACATTTCAAATTCAGGTTTTTAAAAACTTTTGAATTCACCAGTTGTAAAACGAAAAAGCAATATAGTATCAACAAACCTCTTTATATGATAAATCCATGCAAATGAGATTCAATTCAAATGAGAAAATCTGTAGTGACAAGAATTACCCAAACGAGGCTTTGGAGTTAATAGATTGCAGGTTACTTCATTGGCATGAATCTATAATGACCATAACCGCTATTGAGCAATGAAGAACATGTCTGAACACAGACCCTGAAGGTTTTAAAACAACAGGAATTTCGCATGTTTTCTAGGCTCAATTACAGGTTTAATCACGCACTGTATTTAATTTAATAATGACATTATATCACATGCTATCGATAGGCATATAGGATGCGCTGAAACGAACTGAAACACATATTTAAAAACATGCGCATAATTCCACAATTATAACTAAGGCTACGCTTTTTATCTTATTTATTTATCGTGCTGGATCACTAGAAAACAAGCCAAAGCTTTGGACAGTTTAGAATGGGTATACTTTAGATACACATGGACAATGTTTCGTAATTGTAATTGTAATATCCATATAATATATATTAAAATACTTCACAATATGTTAAAAGTTAATTATATTATGCACGTTATACATATCTTATTTTATTTTGGTGTATTACCAATGTCCTGCATTATAGAGTGCAAACAATAAATCCGTGAAACACTAATCACTAAATAGTACAAAGTAGTGCTAATTAAACAAAAGAAAACAATAGAATTACCAATGTCCTGCATTATAGTGTGCAAACAATAAATCCGTGAAACACTAATCACTAAATAGTACAAAGTAGTACTAATTAAACAAAAGAAAACAATAGAATTACCAATGTCCTGCATTATAGTGTGCAAACAATAAATCCGTGAAGCACTAATCACTAAATAGTACAAAGTAGTGCTAATTAAACAAAAGAAAACAATAGAATTACCAATGTCCTGCATTATAGTGTGCAAACAATAAATCCGTGAAGCACTAATCACTAAATAGTACAAAGTAGTGCTAATTAAACAAAAGAAAACAATAGAATTACCAATGTCCTGCATTATAGTGTGCAAACAATAAATCCGTGAAACACTAATCACTAAATAGTACAAAGTAGTGCTAATTAAACAAAAGAAAACAATAGAATTACCAATGTCCTGCATTATAGTGTGCAAACAATAAATCCGTGAAACACTAATCACTAAATAGTACAAAGTAGTGCTAATTAAACAAAAGAAAACAATAGAATTACCAATGTCCTGCATTATAGTGTGAAAACACTCCTTGAAACTTTAACGATAATAAATAGGGAAATTCTATTGTTTTCCTTTGTTTAATAAGCACTAACGGTTTTATTGTTTGCATGCTATTTTATAAACGTGTGAAACAACTTATACTATTTTCTAATAAATAGAGAATAACAAAAGAAAAACAGTGAGACCATGTATTATTTGAGTAACTCACGTGTTTGTAAGACCCACTCTATTAGACATGACAGCAGCTCGCAATATGACTTATAACATAGTAATACACGCATAAAATAAAAATGAATATTATCCAAGTATAGATAAAGTTGATATTTTTATTATATCTTAATTACGAGTTCGCGCGTTCTAGTGGGCAGGACCACTGCACGTGATCTCGCCACCCCTACATCGTGCAGCTTTGAAAAGAGCGATCTTGAAATGAAAAAAAATGTACTAAGTTAATAATTCTCCAAAATTTGAATACGTCATACAAAAGGAAACAGACATAGTTCTGTTTTTAATAGTTGACGACTTTTTTAAAAGCTAAAATTTCTCATTGTTTTTGTGCGGATGACCACTCCCAATATTCTTTGCGAATTCTCTTTCATATTCAAATTTTCAATCCCTGTGATTAAGAAAACATTTATTTGCACTAATTGCGATACAAAAGAAAGTCGGCAAAGCATTCTGGAAGTAGTCATCGTGGAAATCGCATATTGCTTGATTTGCTCATGCGGCCTCTTAGTCTATGGAGATAACGTGACTTGTGGCCAAATAGTGTAAGCTCGACTTTGCTTCTTTTTACTATTGACGCTTGTTGATCGTTCTTTGCATTTAATCTCTTGCGTTCATAACTCATGCGCTGTATTGTCTCATACAAATATATAAACCAGACGTGTTTTAAAAGCTAAATGTTTTATTTCTTTCATATCTTTATAAATAATAAAAACTAAATAACAATAATGCCACTACTCCTACAGCTACAACAGAAATAAAAGTTAGATAATCAACAAAAGGGAGGAAAACAAAACGAATTTTTTTTATGACGTTTCGCACTCTTCTGTGAAAAAACTCGTTTCCCCATGGTAGAGTTTTTTGTTTTTTTGTTTTTGTTTTAACTTTGAGGAAATTCAAACCAGCTTAAAATCGTCAGCTGTGTCACGATGGCTAGTCTCAACTGCGGCATGCGTACAATAACATATGACGACTTACGCGTGTACGTACGTATCCCTTACGTAACAAGTCATTTGTGTTCATATTGGATAAAGAAACCAAGAGACTTTCCTCTTAATTTTAGCCAGAACAATGCACCCTTATATAAACAGATCCTTATTCAAGCTCAAGTTGCAAATAAGGCAAATAATCGGCTTTGCTTTTATTTTATGAATTTCATGCATATTAATTCCAACAATACCATCTTTGTTCCTTAACATTTTAATTCTTTTATTTTCTGTAGCTAAACTCTCAGGCAAATACTAGTGTCATTGACAGTTTTTACAACTTCCACGGACATTTATCGTCATCTTTGCTCTTCTACACTTTGATTCTGTATCTCTTGTATCTTACTTCGATCAAAATATCCCGATACCTCCTCAAGTCTCTTATTCGACGTTTCAACTTCTTCTTCCTCAACAGACGCAAGTCTCGGTCTATCTTCCTGGTGCGATTCCTGATGTCTCTCCCCAGTCAAGAGAGGTTGCTCTTCAGCTTGAGGGACGTGATACAAGCAGAGAAATATTAGAAATCCTAGGCAGGTAAGTCCAAGGGCACCCTTGAAGAGTAAGTCCCAGCCTTGAGCCCAAAGCTCGAATCTGCTGAGTAAAGGAGCGACTACTTTACCCGCTGACATGGCAGCGATACCATAAGGCATTATGACCGGCTGAAAAAATATGAGAAACAAGTATTTTAATTAAAATTACTAAAATTCCACGTTGGAATAAATTACAAAAGAACTAAGCTGAAGAAAGTAAAACTTAGATGTTTTTCTTAGCATTCGTGTTATTTCTAAGCATGAATTCGTGTCTAATTTTATGCGATTTCTAATATGAAAATAAGGGAGGTGCGCAAAAACGCATTAAACCTTACAAACGAATAGATAGAGGCATGATTTCTCGGAATTTTATGCGAGATCGGTAATTTTTATCGGTAGTTTTCTTTTTGAGAAATTTGTCCCGCAACTGTAAATGCACTAAATTTCACGTTGCAGATCACGTGCTGGGATGTTTACTAAACGTTTTCCAGCGCAATATTTTTTTTCTAAAATTGCTTTACTTCCGAAAACTTACCATGATTGATTTAGGGACATATTTTGTCATCAGGGAAGGCAGAACAACTCCAATGACTGAATAGGTAAAAAATACTAAGATAACTCCACCAACAAACAGGCCTTCCTTATCAACGACTTTTAGTGAATTCAACACCTAAAAAGGACAAAAATTATATTATCAGTTTTGCTTCTTCCACGTGGTAATTTAAAAGGCCAAGCTTTCGCGCTATTCGTGCATATTCAGGGCAAAGATGGAGAATTGTTAAAAACGTTTATAGAGTATTCCACACGTCGTTGTTTGTACGCCCTCTATGTTCTCTCAACATCCCGCGTGTTTTGATCAGAATATCAAACAAGGAAAACTGTTTTTGATATCATTAACTTCTTTGGGGCGATGGCTGACTACCCCTCCCTGGACCTTTCCGCCCTTTCGTCTCCGTGAAATCCCAAATAACCAGAATGTCAGTGGCATGAATCCAGGCTAGCTATATCCGCCGGATAAATCCCCATTTAATTACCCTGGGTACCAGAGGCCGCGAGGGGCTGAGAAAGAGACGAAGAAGAGAGGCTGCCTCTCTTTTTCGTCTCTTTCTCAGCCCCTCGCGGCCTCTGGTACCCAGGGTACCATTTAATGGATCACTTCTCTACAATGATGCAATGGGAAACTTTATCTTCTTGGCTTCATGCAACCAATCGGCTTCAGGTGGTTAATTGTTGGCGAAGGCACATAGTGAGAACATATGCTAATACGAAAACGTTTAATGAAAACAATTTTTCTCTTTTTTTCTCTCAAGTTTGCTTTTTTCCAATTTCAACATATGCAAATAACAGATAATTTAGTAATGTGTTCGAACGCATTAATTCATTGTTATTATATATAAAATGGCTCATATCTGCGTACTTATTTACGGTGTTCAACTTAATTAATTACACATAAAGACAAATGTCGCTCTATGATCCTCACGGTTGCCCTATACTTTATATTCCGGCCATGTTTGGTTGATCTTGTGGTATAGTGGTTAACATGGACCAGAAAACTGAAGATGTGGGTCCGATTATTTTTCCTCTCATTCTTTATCTGACTAACAGGGTACTCACCGATGGTCCACCAAGATACGTAAACACAATAGCTATCAACATTACAGAATATGCCGAAACCAACGCTCTCCAGTCACTATGAACATTGTTCGCTACACAACCAGACTTTGATATCTGAGCCATGGTTAAAGACGCGAAGGTTGCGGTGAATGAAACGCCTACCATCAACCACCCATACCAGTGTAGTGAGAAATGGAAATGGTTGTAGGCTACCAATGGCATAACATATCCAACCCACGTTGTAACATAGCCGTTTAATAGATACAGCATTAAACCTAGAAGGACCCCACGTGACTTGAGTGTTCGTTTGACAGATACACCCTCCTCTGAACCTCCTGAAAGAGAAGAAACGTACATTTTGTTGGCGTTGTCGTTGTTAGTGTGTGTATTCTTGAGAGTGTCAGAAATGTAAATTTTCAATGTAAATAAACAGAAAGGGATTAAAAGTGTGCACCGTACTTTCGAAAGAACTTCATCACGAACTTCTGGCTTGTTTGAATTGGGCAGCCCCTCCCTACTTCTCCTTCGAAATAATATAATACCTTTCCTTACCTATAGGAGAGCAGTTGTCTTCGTTCAGCACAAATGCAGTTAGAATCAAGCAGATACAAAGCAGTAAAATTGTCACTGCTGCTGGCGCTGAGTACTTATCGAGACCTGTTGCTTTGCCCAGAGCATTTTGACCAAAATCAGGTAGAAATGTGGCAGATGCTGACAGAAATAAAAACGTAGTTTAGTCGAGAAAGACTGTGCTTTTGTGCTAGGGAATGGTAAAGATAATGATAAGACCATCTCGCGGTCGTGCTCCTTCTAACGCTTCTTGACCACGCTGCATGCCACAAAATATAACATCAAACAAACAAACAAACAAACAAACAAATAACCAAAACAAACAAACAAACAAATAACCAAAACAAATAAAAGTATAAGCTAGCTAACAAGCAAATGCAAAAAAAAAAACATTTTTAAATGTACTACTTAAGTATGTGCGTTACACATTGAACGAAGATGTCACGCAACTGACTGCATGACAAATAAAAATATCTCGTTCAAAAATTATTCATATAGAATTCACTCTTAAAATGATTGGAACATTCATCTATCTTCAATTTATTTCATCTTTTTTAATGTTTACAATACGATTTTTTTTAAATTACAGTATCTTTATTATAACTTAATATAAACATAGTGTTGTAATGTTTGGTTTATAAGATCCGAGACGCCAATGTCAACGCTTCACACAACTTCCACAGTATTTACTCATGGCTTACTGTATTTTGGATTGGTGAATATATACTGAAAAGAAAAAGGAAAAAATTCAAGTTATGAATTGGCAACTATAAGCAAAAATGATGTGATTGAAGCACAACTTTTGCGACAGCGTCGCTTCGTACATGATTTTGATGGAAAACGTCAGTCGGCATTAATAAAAGACGGATACCACGCGGATACCGCCGATACCGCGGCTACCACGGATACCACAGCGGATACCGCGGATACCAAAATAAAATATGAAAAATAACATAAAAACATGATATTCTGTCATTTAGGGATGGATTGGAGACGTACCTTCAACATTGAAAGCTATTTGGGGCGAGTTTATCTCTTTATGTCGCCATTTTTTGAAGATTAGGGGGACAAATCGTATATTACGGCGCAGGGTGCATGGGGCGGCGTTTTTAGAGAGGGGGTGGACATTTTTTTCTAAACATCGACGACTTGGGGGGTACGATTTCTCTTAACAATACTACCAGGTAACATGATAGTAGATTAGCGTAATGTAAAATTCAAATCAAACGTATAAACAACACCCCAAAAAGACGAGTGCAGCAAGGCGAGTTTATCGTTGTACACACCAGCGGTTGATAGGACCAGTGTTAGTTGACTTAACCAGACCGTAGCCGTCGGAGTGTCGGATAACTAAGCTTTATGTTATGTTCAATAGCGCGTTTATAGAAAGGTTTGCCAGTTCCATCTTGTCCAGTGAAATAACCATCAATACACAGATCAATAGCATTTTTTTCGGTTTTTGTCAAGGCCATAAATTTGAGCCGTATATAACAATTTTAATTTTTGTAGTTTTAGCGTCAATTGACGCTGTCATACATCTGCCAAAATCTCTTGTTTGTCACGCTTCATAAGCCAACTGGTCCTATCAAATGTTGTTAGCGGATGTAACACAGGCTACTGCTGATCCACATAAATTTGCCACCCTTTTGTGTCTTATGGAGAATGAATAAAAAAAATATTAGCGTTAAATTTAATGATCGTGCAATCCTTTGGTCGTAAATTTGCTGGAAATAACACTGATGAATTATTCTAATAGCAGATTCAAAATAGGTCCTCAAATCTGTTGCATCCCTTCTCTCTTTTGGGTGCTTACACCAGCGCGAGAGTTATGCTAATATCATGTTATCTGGTAGTCATCGAACAACGGCCGGTTGGTGCATCGCGTTTCAGAGCCTTAGACAGGAAATACGAGAACTTTTATCATTTCATTTGATTTTGTTAAACGGTATATATGCAATGCGAACTGAAGCCCGGTTCCCTGTGCTTGTACAGCTGGAGTGGTTTTAATAAATCATAGTGAAACAATATGTACCATTTTATTTGAGAGGGGGAAATCTGATTTTTTAGGTCTAGTCAAATTTCGCAGGCTTATGAGAATTACTCATTGTGCTTATTTACCGTTTTAATTTCGAATTTTTGCTAAACTAAATTCTCATTGAACTTGATTTTTAACATTACAAGTATTACTCATTTCCGTATTTATTCTTCAACACATAAAAGCTGTCTGTCTTCGAGCTGTCATCACTTTAACTGTAATTTGATCCGACTCAGTATTATATCATACATGCGCCAAATTATCAAATCCCTCTAAACAAATTTTTTTTTCTCAAAAATTGTGATATGTCTCACAATATTTTTTCGGTTAAATAAAGTTGTGTTTTCATGTTGAGAAAATATACCCCTATCTTTTGAGAGTTTTTAAAAAAATGTCCCCGCCCCTCTCTAGAAACTTTGCCCCCTCCACCCTGCGCCGTAATAAACGATCTGTCCCAAAGGAAAGCGTTTGTCCCCCTAATCTTCAAAAATGGTGACATAAAGAGATAAACTCGCCTCAAATAGCTTTCAATGTTGAAGGTACGTCTCCAATCCATCCCTAAATGACAGAATATCATGTTTTTATGTTATTTTTCATATTTTATTTTGGTATCCGCGGTATCCGCTGTGGTATCCGCGTGGTATCCGTCTTTGATTAATGCCGACTTCAGTCGAGCAGAATCAAATACCACGATGTTGTGACTTCTAGTCAACCACTTTGATTGTCAGCCGGTGTTTGTATCAGTGAAGTTTGAAGATGGAATATATTTTGCTTGAACATTATGTTTTTGCTCAAAGCTAGCGGCCATAAGTTAAGCGAGTTGAAATCAATGGAATTTTAGCAATAAAAAATGAACTCCATCGCTGCTTGAACGGTTTGATATTCTCATAATATTAGTTGAAATCCACATTCAAAATTCCTGTAGTAATAGTGAAAATGTAACTAAAGTTTGGAATAGAACAACAAACTTACCGCGTGTATTTTCACCTCCTTCTCCTTCGGTTCAGTTTAGATTTTCGTCAGTTTTGCTTCCATGTAACTTTCTTATCAATTAAATTTTTTAACTATGACTAATTTAGACCTTTAGAGTTATTTTGGCATTTTTCAAGCCTATTTTATCAAAAGTGCGGCATTCAAATTCAAAAGTTTAGCCATTATTCATTAGTCCAAATGTACCTCTTTCAAAATCACATTAAAAAAAATAAATAAAAGAAAATAGTCAAGCTAGATAGCAACTTGCATTGTTTGTAACAAACACTGGATCGGTGAATAATTTTGGAACACTTTTTTGTTCCCGAGAAAAATAAATGTAAACGTAATGCTAAGAAATATGAAAAAGCTAAAAATATTATATTTCCTTTTTTTCAATCTATTTCTTTATACTAATTTTTTTTAAACATGGTAATTTTGTGTCATAATTGAATAAATTGTCAGTTAGCCCATGATGTCAATTTCAATTCTCAGACGATCACTGAAACGTATATCAACTTCGCCACATTACCAGAAAACACTTTGAGAACGGAGTCTGTCGAAACGTTTGCTACTCGATCATTTTTAGGTTTGTTTATGGCAGCAGCGTGTACGCTAGCGTATGAGGACATAGTTTAGGATACTATATAAAAAAACTCGCAGAAAGTCAATGCAGATAGAATTCGCGGCCTGACCGTACATCGCCGCATAAATTTTACTATGGAGTAAAAACCCGCAGCCTAAAGAGGTTTTTTAATGTTACTTAAAGAAGACTTAGGACACCAAAGTTTTTCAATTTTCATGTTAATATTCCTAAACACTTTTACAACTACTCCACTAACCTGAAAATGCAATTTCAGCGGACTGCACTATACAGTGGCTGTTGTAATTGTTTTGTATTCCCATTACACCGATATATTGATGTAGAGTCATGTACTACAAATCGTGAGCGACAAATTGCATCGAGTAATTCAGTCTTTAGACTCTTTGGTGATAATGATGAACTCTAGAAATTAACAGCTCACCAGCATATATGTGGTTCATAGCTCATTTTAACCTGAGATTATAGGATACCTGACCACTTATTGGCATACTGAAGGAATCTATATATATTTATATAGTATAGATAATTAGGAGTTACGAGAAATCAGCCATGCGTACCTCTTGCGCAGAAGTCCTAACCAACTGTGCATCCACATTTTTGCATCACATCTACAGGATATTTTATCCAAATGTATTCTAACTTATTCTACCACCCCTACCAAACTCAGTCAGTTAGCATTATATCATGTGATTATATCTATATTTTTTATTATATTTGTGATAAATGCTCCAATGTCATGTATTACATCACAACAATTTTGTTCCCTTTTATTTTGCAGAAAGAAGAGGGCATCAAGCCCAATGAGAGAAGACCATTTGACCGTGATAGAGATTTAGGTCATACAACGATAGATCCTGAAAAAAGAAAATCTCTTTTGAAGAAATCCAAACAACTGGACACAAGGTTTTCTCACTCAAAGTCAGAGTCATCATTTTTGTAAATTACGTAATGCACTCAAAGTTCAAAATATGTAAATAGCTGTTTAGATCTGTTAACTGAGACCCAACAAACACATGGATCTGAGTGGGGGAGTTACTGCGACTGTAGCCCTCCCCCATGTTTTCCAAGCTCCCCCCCCCCATACTCTCGCAAGGAGTGCCCCACAGGCTTTAAATACAAGAGTCCAATTTTATGTAATTTTTACGTTAATATTTTGATTTTCCGATCACAGGACTAAAATATTGGATTTTTCCAAATCACTCCAAAACAAATTCCAAAAAATGCACACTAGAGTGAATTTAAGGTGAATCGCATATTTTAGATTGATCCTTGAATATCCTGTTTTTGCAACTCATTATTTGACTGTAACAAGTCTTTGATGAACAGCAAAGAGCATTCAAGTTCCTTCACAAACTCCTCTTCTCTCTTATAACAAGGGTGTTGTGAGTTTGCATTGACAGTTATTGCAATTGCATCTTTACCAAACATGTAATGCAATGCCATTGACGTTGGAGGCAATATACACTTGACCCCAGGCCTTCCTATTGACTCGATCTCAGGAAACCAAGAGGGATTGGAGGTGACATTCTCTGGAACTTGAGCAGGCAGTAAATTGACCAGTGGTGATCTCAAAAAATGTATAAAACTCTTCTTCAGTTTAGTGTTCAGTTTTTCCTGTGGTGTGTTTCTGAAAGGGAGCCTGTTGGGTAATCCCAGAATTCTGTAGAGGGAGTCTAAATGCCATAGATTGACTTCCCCTTTCTTGTAACGAAAGACTTCATTTCTGTAACTGTCTGTCGCTTTTAACAGAAGAGATTTTAGAAGAGGAAGTTCTTGTGGGTTTAGATTTTGGACGTCTTGTTTCGATTGGAGGGCAGTGTTAATAAATAGCTTCATGTCAGCAAGGCTGCTGTCCATGAATGTCATACCTCCAAACCTGAAATGTCTGATAAGTAGATAGCAAATATAAGTTCATTTGATGTTGATGAATGCCTTGAAAATACATGAAATAAATTAAAATTAAAATTAAGAAATTATTCAATATCACATCAAAATCAACAAGTATGCAAAGATGTGTGTAAAATAGTTAATGTGGGGTAGTAAGTGTGAGCTTCCATCTCAAGAATAACCACTATGTTGATGATCTATTCATTAGATATTTATACATGTTTTTTCTATTAGTCAAACAACAGTTCAATTATTACCTTATGCTGACAACTTCATTAACACTCATACATCTCCCAGCAGCCTTTGCAAGTGCAAGCTGAAAACCAGCTTGAAAAGCTGCACCAGGTGTAACATGGATTCCTTTACATACTGCTTCAAAACTAAACCCATCGCAAATTCTGAACACATCTTGTGTTAAGGGTTTAAAAGGTCCAGACGTTCTACTATCTTTGATGATAGTTGCTATCTTTTGTTGGAAGTATCCATCGTTTGTGTCGACCCATCGGAGAGAGACTGGGTCTGGCCAGTTTGTGACATCATCCATCTCTACATAAATTATCAATGAAAATGACAGATTTTGTTAGTCAGAACAACTCATCCTAAATAAAACAATTAAACACAATTTTGTGGAAGCATCCCATTCCCCTGGGACAAATCAAGCATTTGTCCAAAAGCATTGTTCGCATGGTGGACCATTTGATCCAAAATTGGGGATTGTTTTGTTCCTCAACTTGTAAAACTGAAATAATAAGTGAAAACTACGCAATTTTTAAGCCCCAACAGTTGGACATTTGTCCATCGATTTTAACTGCATTGCCCAGGATCTTGCCTGGGGGGAGGGAAATGGGAAACCGGGGGCGGGCCTTGGAATTGACTGATACTTCATGAACTTGCCATGTGTTTGGTCCCCAAATTCTTCATTTCCAACAGCTATACGAACAAAGTTGGTGCCCACAGTGCCAGTCATCCCAGCCAAATAGTTATTAACAAACCCAGCCACTCCATTGCCAAACACCACCAACTGCACGCTTTTGTCATACCATCGGTTCATGAAGTTTCCCGAGTATAATGCAAACATCGCTTCGTTAGCTGTTCGGGGAGGTTCCTTGGGATCAAGGGCCACGACAAAGAGGGCATCTCGGAGAAGAGAAAGGTTGTGGATATTTTGTTGACTGATGGTTTTAAGAATTTGCTCTTCTCGACAGCGTTCTGATGAAGCCAAGGTTGTAAGAACTGAGATTTGTGTTGATGATTTTCCTGATGTTTCCATGGTGATGATGTCATGTAATTGGTTCTGTACATAAAAAAAGAATACCAAATGATTAAATGGTTATGATTGTGGATGAATTCTAGTCATGTCGTATACACTATGGAATGCAGATCATTTCGATCTAAAGCCAATTCGATACAGGTCTATTAAGTCAATTCGATCCACACCACAAGTCGATCTACACTATATATAAATTCGATCCACACCACAAGTCGATCCACACCATATATAAATTCGATCCACACCACAAGTCTGCGGGAGGTCACGGCTTAGAGCCCTGGCCCGGAGCAACACTCGGGGTCTTAAAGTTCGATCTTAAAGTAATTGAGGAGAAGTTGCTGCCTTTGTTTCTCTATCTGCAAATTGGAAGTTCTTCATGTCCAGGTCCTGTCTACTCTTACTAATCTAGTTGTGGATTTTAAAGAACCACTGAGGTACGACCATCCTCAGTGCATTTACTTCGGCCGCTTAACCTTGGGGGCACTAACCCGCTAACAATCTAACCTGCTAATATCACTATGTTTGTAAGCTGCGCGGCTGGTTTAAGCACTTTAATCAGCAGTCTGCCAAAAGTCCCCTGACATACTTGTAAATTCAGATCACTATTCTGGATCAAGTCGGCCACATCTATCTATCTACGTCAATTACAACCCTAAGTCAGTCTTGTTAATCGATCTGGTTGTCTTACAACTTTTCTTATAACGCTAATGTTTTAAAAAAGGTATTTGAAATCTTCCTGATTTAACTTATCAAAAAAAAAAAAAAAAAAAAAAGATACGAATTCGCGAAATGAAAGCGGTCGTTGGAAAGAACGCGTCGGAAAGACATTTCCAGTTCTGCTTCAGTATAGAAATTTTCTGAAAATACTCATTATGGATCTAATTTAAACCTTCGCAATACGAATTTTTTATGGTTATAATCACTAAAATTTCCTAATGGACCTGGATCGAAATGATCTCAATTCTGCAGAAGAAAGCGTGCATAGCAGGCCTTGGGGGGTAGAGAAGGATTGGGGAGGAGGGGAGGGGTCTAGGAGATAACTCACTCACCCCAGTCGTCCTCTGTCACTTCTTTCCAAACCCCTAAAGTGGAGGGTCTCAATGGGGGTGTAGCTTTGACGGTTGACGGCTAAAATATCGTCATTTTGACGGTTGACGACTAAAATTCGGGCATTTTGACGGTTGACGGTAAATCATAGTAGCTGACGGTTAAGTTACATAGTTGAATATTAATATGGCAAGTTTTCAATAATTAATTTATAAATAAAATTCTAAATAATCGCTAATTCAGACTGAATTCACGTCAATAAGTGATTTTTTCTCTAGTGTATCCGGATACTATAACATATGCAATATATTTACAAGACTTGCAATTGTATCTGCTCACCTTTATTATCAAAACGCGCCGCTGTTGTTGTTATTATTATTTTTTTTTTCAAATATTATTATCATTTTTCAGACTCGTGTGATTATAGACTTACACTCATCGATATGAGCATGAGCACCAGGCCTTCCTGGGGAGGGGAGGTGGCCTCGCGACAGGCTAATACTGTGAAATCTCAGCCCTTATCATCAGAATCAGTTTCATATTAATCAACTAATTTTAAAGATTAGAGATCACTCGCGACGGGCAACGATTTATAGACTATCCTGTAACCTGATAAACACTGCATGTGATATCTCGAGAGGTGGGGAGGGGGTGGAGGGAGAAGACTACGACCGGAATAGGGCATGCGTGCTTGTCGAAATGTTTAAAAATTATCCCTAAAAAGTTCCAAAGTTCTATCCAGAAGTGTGTGGCAACACATGATCCCCTAAAAGCTACCAACTCAAATACGAACAATTAGATAAAATGATCGTAAAATCGAGACCTTGTTTTTTGAATATCCGTGAATACCCTAAAAGGTAAAATCTTCAATTCTGAGAGTCTGAAAATCTCTAAGAGACCCTAAAAGGTACCAAATCTCCGATGTTGACCCTTAAAAGGTACGACGAACATCCCCGCCCTCCAATATATGGGAGTCCCATTCCGAGTCTTATATGGACTGCTTGACCTTGTCAGTGCGGTTAAGCGATTTGACCAGCACATCCCCTGAACAGGAATCTGCTGAAAGCGAAACCCGAGATGGACAAATTCATTTATGTGGTTGAATGACCTTGTTCTCAGTTTATTGACAGTTTGTCACATTTATGACTAACCGATTGAAGATGTAATGTCTTTGAATACTTGATACTAGTATACACGTTTGGTTTGTCAAGTCAAAATATTAGTCTTGACGGTTAATTTTATTTGACGCTTGACGGTTAAAATTTCTTTCATTTGACGCTTGGCGGTTAAAATTTAGGCCGTTTGACAGCTGACGTTGAAACTTGATTGAGACCTTATAAAGTGCTACTACACAGTCTAGCAAAATGAATTTTTTTATTTCAATAATGATTTTTTACCACTTACTTTAAGCTGTTGTTCACTAATGTTTCTCTCTCCTCCATTCTCATCATAATCAATCAGATCCACTTTGTACATATTACCGCGCACCATAACAATAATGTGCTTAGATGACCAATCAGGGGCCTTGAAGCGTTCAATGGATCCTGGGTAGAATTGCATGGAGCAGGAAAAAATATAATTGTACCACTGCATAGACAGAGGAGTCTTCTTGATCTTATCTTGAGTAATTTCAGAACTTAAATAGAACGCTCTAGCTCTCATTAGTCCTTTAATCAAAGAACTTGCTCTGTTGATCATTGAATCAGTATTTCTCTCCATTCGATTTTCATCTAAAGATTTTGTGCGTTCTGCAATACCACCATCTACCCACGTTCCAGGATCCTTAGCGCTGCCACGGACCAGCACAGCATATGACGTCACAGGCTGTGAAGGAATGATGTTTTCGTGAAAGTAGATTTCATCGTGGCGAATTCCAAATGTGTCACCGTGATTTGCTGGAGCGTACCAACAGTTGGCTACCGGATCCTTGGAGTGTTGGTGAGATAGCCTAGTAGTTAAAAATATCATGAAATGAATGAATGAATGAATAAATGAATGAATGAATGAATAAATGAATGAATGAATGAATGAATGAATGAATGAATGAATGAATGAATGAATGAATGAATGAATGAATGAATGAATGAATGAATGAATGAATGAATGAATGAATGAATGCGGAATAAGCTTGTGAATGAATGGATAGGTAAGCGAGTGAATGAATGAATGAAGTAATGATCAAAAGAAAACAACATTTGTGCATACAAACTGCATAACAAGAAAAATGTGCAACGATAACAACGAATGATTAGATTTAGTGGACAAGTCTTTAAAAGGCTCAGGTCCGTCTTGCATTACAAAACTTTTTAACTCTCATTATAATTTAAGAGGCGATCATAAATTAGAACAGAAGTCTCATAATAGTGCTTTTATGCATAATTCATTTAGTTATATTATATCTCATATGTGGAATAATCCCAATTTCGCAATAGGTTAGACTCAATAGATTTTAAGGGATGTACGTGTATGTCATGCTTAACATGACCATAACAAATCATTGTCTTGTGTATATATTATATTATTTTTTTTACCCTTTTTACTGTATTTTAACTTTTTCTTTTGTTGTTTGTTTGTTTGTTTGTTTTTATTGTTGATGCGTCCTTTTCATTTAAATTAATACATTCATATTCTTATATTTATATTCTAAATTTTAATTCTATTAATGTAGCTTAATTATTTTATTATTTGTCGAACGTTTTTTAACATGAGCCCCTGTCTCGGAAGATTGGGCAACCACTTCCATACGTACTCGACTGTAAATAAATAATAATAATAATAATATTATTATTATTATTATTATTATTATTATTATTATTATTATTATTCTGGTTCAGTTCCAAATGTTTGGAAAAAAGCTTGCACCATTTTAATTCACAAAAAAGGTGATACAAATCTCCCATCAAACTTTCGTCCTATCACCCTAGAATCCATTCCTTTAAAAGTCTTCACTTCCTGCCTCCGCAATGCCATATACTCATTTCTTGCAAAAAACACTTTTGTTAATAGTGATATACAAAAGGGATTTACACCAAACATGTCTGGAACATTAGAACACACTTCACAAATGGCCAACATCATCAACAAAGCACGCATAAAACAACGTTCTGTCGTCATCACACTCCTTGACCTCAAAAATGCATTCGGCGAAGTTCATCACAATCTTATCCAATCTGTACTCACTTATCATCACGTCCCTGATCAAATCAAAAACATGGTCAAGAGTTTATATACTGATTTTAAAACTTCCATAATAACATCTGATTTCTCTACTCCATTTATAACTGTGGGTCGCGGAGTTTTACAAGGTGACTGTCTAAGTCCTTTACTTTTTAATATGTGTTTTAACACATTTATTCAGCACATTAAAGACGAACGCTATCGCCAATTTGGTTTTTCTTTTAGTCTTCTAAATCCACTCCACTGGTTTCAATTTGCTGATGACGCTGCAGTAGTTAGTAGTCTTGAATCAGAAAATCAACATCTTCTAAATCGCTTTGTTCTTTGGTGTAAATGGTCAGACATGTTAATTAGAGTGGACAAATGTTGCACCTTTGGCATTAAAAAAATCATCACTAAATCAGTTCAATATTTACCCAAACTAATCATCAACAATGATCTTGTCCCGCGTGTAAAAATGGGCGAATGTTTCAAGTACCTTGGACGTTATTTTGATTTCCAAATGTCAAATGAAAACCACAAGACTGAACTAAGCAATCTGGTTAATAGCCTAATGACAGACATCGACAATAAACCACTACATCCTAAAAATAAACTACTCCTCTACAGTCGTTATGTTCTCTCCAAAATCAGCTGGCACTTTACTGTTTGTGACCTCCCTAAAACGTGGGTCATCCAGAACATTGACCTTGTGTTCACACTAGAACCAGTTTAAGCTAGATACGGCATTTTTAATTGTCTACAATCTGTCATCGCTTGTATCTCAAATCTAGATAATGAATTTTTCCCGTTCAGACTAGAGCAATGAATAAAATTGACAGAGCTCAGATAGCAATACATTTGATTTAGGCAATGGATGATACAATAGCAAACTTTCTTAAACAAATTTATCTTTTTCGTGCACACGTGTCTTGTCGAAATATAACAAGATGAATCCAAGTGCTTCCCCAAAGCAAGGCAGAGAAGAAGAAGAGCTCTATTGATATTAGAGTTATTAAGAAGGCGATAGGCTCGTCAGAATGCAGTGTCCATTCTATTTATAAAATTCAAAATAAAGGCAGGAAATCTTCGATTGATACTCTTTCTCTCATGCAGTTCGCGCTCAAATTCGTATAGACGTCTTTGAAGAGACCACTCGCAGACACAAGACCGTCAAAGTAAACAAAAACTGACAAGAAAAACATCATTATCAACTTTTTAGTCGCTCAAACCATGTCCCGAGGTAGCTTGGCTTTATCTCATTTCCGGGCAATTTTCAAAGGCAAAACGCCGCTCCCAAGCAGTTTCCAAGCGAATCGAAAATTGTGTTCACACTAGTCAAGCTACTTGGGTCGAATTCCAAGCTGCTTACCTTTATACGCAAGTGGTTAGATATTCCCGTATCTGGAACTCTCAGTAATGTATTTCTTCCCAGTTCTAAATTTGGTTCAAACATATGCCCACCTTCCGTAAAATTCACTCAATGTCAAACAGTACTTCGCAAGGCCTTGAAAACCTCAAAAAATGCTGACATACGACATCTTTGGAAATCCACAAATGAACACACCAACATTCAGTACGATATTTTCAAAACAACTAAAGAAGTGATTAAGACTTTCCATTCAGAACAAGAACATAAATTAGATAATGACTTGATATCTCAAGGTTTCTTCTTCATTAATGTCACCAAATACTCCCTATCAAAATTAAATGGCTTATGGTCATCTATGCAATCTAACCTTCCCAAGAATATCTACAACTTCACCATTCGCTACATAAATAACACTCTTCCAACAAGAAAAAACCTTGCAAAATGGGGTATCTCTTCTTCGCCCGATTGTTCATTTTGTCTTTCTCCTGAATCTCTTCTCCACGTTGTCAGTGGATGTCAACACTACCTTGATCGCTTTACATGGCGCCACAATTCCGTCCTAAACCTCATCGCATCATCACTAAAGCCTCTTGACAACATTGCACTATATGTCGACCTTGATGATTATAACAGCCCCTCAATTATAACTGGAGAAAGTTATCGTCCTGATTTGATTTTGAAAACGCCTGAAACACTTTATGTTCTGGAACTTACAGTTGGATTTGAATCTAACCTTAAAAAAAATGCTGAACGAAAAAGGAAAAAATATAGAAATCTAATGAATGATTTAAGTAGTGATCACCAACAAGCTAAATTTATTAATCTTTCAATTAGCTCCCTTGGAGTATTTTCTGATGATTGTTCTACATTTGTTGATTTTCTAGAAAGTTTAGATTTTGATAGTAAACAACAAAAATATGTAATAAGGAAAATGATGAGTATTGCAATTCGATCAACCTATTACATTTTTTGCTGCCGTAATAAAGTCTGGGATAACCCTGACTTAATGAGATTTTAACTTCTAATTGTTTTTGTTGTAAATAATGATGTTTATTAGTGTTGTGTTTTTATTGTGTATTTGTAAGCGATTTGAGTAGCAAATTGTAAATTACCTTTAACAAGTGAGATTTACAATTGTAAATGGAAAAACAAAATAAAGTTTTCATTATTATTATTAAAGGGACTTCCAAAGAAATATAGGCAAACAAAGCAACATAATGTATTTTTTAATCCCGAAGCATTTCAAATATCGAATAGTTTGGCAGTTTGATCATTTTAGCTATTGGTTTTTTTTTCAGTTGTATTTGAGAAGGGAAAACCCCGCAAAAAAGAAATAATTATTCGTACCTTTGATGCGCATTTTTCAATCCCAATGCACGGCAAGCAGATCTTACAAGAAGTTTGTTTAATCCAACTCTAATACGAGATGCTGAAGAAGGTATTCGTCTTCTTACCAGATGGTCCAAAAGACTACTCTCCGAGGGAGGGTTGGGGATTGGTAGCTGTGCATCCCATTTAAGTACTTTGGCTTGTAAATCATTTGTGCTCAAATCAACCTGAAAGAAAAAAGTATCACAAACAATGCATTTATTTGTTCGAATTCATCAATCTATTCATCCATTCATACATCTCTACATCCATCCATCCATCCATCCATTCATAAAAATCACTATTGCATCTAAGCGACTAGCATTTCTTTTTGATTTATCCAAATACGTTATAGCAGACATCTTCGGGCCGTAGCCTGTTTAGCCTGGCTCTTGGGGAGGGAGGCAGGGGGGCTATGGGGACTAATATCCCTCCTTAGAAAGACTTGATTTATTTCTATAGTTAGTACTTTTCATTTCTTATTGGTAATTAGTAATTATTTGATTAGTGCACCCCTTTATGTATTTCTGGATTGTTATTTGGTTTGTGCACCCCCCTCCCCTTTTTATAAATAAATCACTCAATATTACTCCAAATGGCCTAAAACTCTTTTTGTTGTTGTTGTTGTTGCTGTTGTTGTTTTATTGCTAAAAACGTTCACAAACAGCTAGTTTGGGCTACCTGTGTAATAACATAACGTAGCTGCGACCCGGAAAATAGACGGATCTAGATTTACTAAATCGAGATAAGGAAATACATAATATCATTCAAATCGGATCCATAATTCATTTAATGTTAAAATAAACCAAAACACTCACCTCGTTACGGTTCAACACATCGTCCCTCCTCTTTGAGCGAAAATTTGAATTGTTTGCTCTACATATTCTTGTATTAGATGAACGATTTACGTTTACCATACTTCTTGAACGACAGCATAGACGATACATCTTCAGTTTGGGCCTGATTTACGACTCAAATAAGTCTTTCTACAATCTTATACTAACGCTAAACTCAAATACTGACTCAGTACGGATTTTATATAGACTGAGCAAAGTCAGTAGTTTTCGCTCTTTGTATTTGGAGAGCAACTGGGACCAATTTATGGAATCATAAAAACTTATTCCACATCATATGATTTGCTATAAAATCCCACTATAAAGCCGTGAATGACATACGGGAATGTGTTTGTTTTTAGAAATAACAAGTGATGTAATCTGTGATAATTTCTCGATAACAACGGGATGCTCAAAGGGATTTTCCCTTTGCAGATGGTTACAGTTGTGACGTCATTCTGTAACAAGCTCAACGTGAAATTGAACTTTGTACATTGTGAGTAAATTTACAATACGGTTTTTCTTGCTTTCTGTGAATATTGGAATTGAATATTTTACTTGTTTTTTAATCATTTGGACATCTATTTTGATGTGAAACTGGTAAAAATCAAAAGCTTCGACTGAATTTGTTTTACTTTCTGCACTTTCACTTTTAACTCATTGCGTGACGCCAGATCGATTATGAATATGCATGTCACTCCAATCGCTTCCGTTGTAACGCAAATGATATAAACGTGACAAACGTGCTTATCACATCTCATGAGCGACCAGGAAAATCTCCAAACAAGTTTAATTTTCACCGATTTTTGACTCGCACATTCACAGGGAAACTACTAAACCAAAAGTACATTTGAAAAAGATTATACTGACTTACTTAAAACAACTGGCAAATTTTCGGACAATTTTTGGCTGCGCTAGTTTTGAAGTAGTTATTTGGTTGCAAGTTGTATTTGGGATACCATGCCACTAAGTAAGAAAAACCTCGTTGTAGTATTCCTGATTGGATTTGTAAATTATCTTGAATGGGCTATAGTAATGACTTCGATATATCCTTACATAAAATCGGTAAGTAATTTTACGTGTTAGTCGTTGTTTTGGATGTGAAGTCTGAATATTACATTAAAGTTCAGAATACTGTTTTGTGAAATCAAATTGTACTTTGTTTGCTTCACAGCCAAAAACCAAACTTTAGATCGATGAATGTTCCAATCATTTTAAGAGTGAATTCTATATGAATAATTTTTGAACGAGATATTTTTATTTGTCATGCAGTCAGTTGCGTGACATCTTCGTTTTAAGTAGTACATTTAAAAATGTTTTTTTTTTGCATTTGCATTTGCTTGTTAGCTAGCTTATATTTGTTTTGGTTATTTGTTTGTTTGTTTTGGTTATTTGTTTGTTTGTTTGTTTGTTTGTTTGTTTATTTCTTTGTTTGCTTGTCTATTTGTTTATTTGTTTGTTTGTTTGATGTCATATTTTGTGACATGCTTTTATTTTTGCTTTATGGTGTACTTGGTGTACTTCCTGTTCTTTAAATCATAACCTAATATATGAGTCAATTACAAGCGGGGGAGGGGGTAATAATTTTATAATTGACTGATACATTGTCTACGCATTCATGTCCTCAGCTCTCAGACAACAAATCCTCAACAGCCTATCTTTCACTGGCACAAAGTCTCTTCCCTCTGGGACAAGGGATATCTCAGCCTGTTGCTAGTTTACTCGTCAAGAAACTCCGTCACATCAAGCTCGTTTTAATCCTATCTATTATCATTGCTATTGGTGGTAATGTTATATACATGGCGGCACACAAGGCCGACACTGTTATTCTTATTATCGTGGGAAGAGCTCTGGCTGGCTTTGGAGCAGGTACGGCTAGTAGTGGTGATGATGGTGGTGTGATGATGACCGTGGTGGTGATAATTGTGGTTATGATGATGGTGATTATGATGGTGGTGATGGTGAATGCAGATCTTTGTAGGGGTGTTCCGCTGGGATCATGTAGGGGTTACCCTATTTATGACAAAAAATACCTAACTTCCATACCCTGTTTAAGACAAATTACATTTATTTACGAACATTATATTCAATCTACAATAGCCTAGTTTTCAGATATGATATGTGCTACTATTATTTCTAATTTTCTAATTTTTTTTTCTGATTTAACAAGGGTTTTAGAACACTTTTCGATGAAGTTGCGTTGATTTGACCCCGTCTGACGACCCTAATCCTTTGCGTTCGAAGAATTTTGTGATGTGATGTCATAGTGAATTGACTTCGTTTTTCTGTATCCTAGGTGGAGGAGGTATTCTATATGGCTTTCTTGGAGCCAACAGTAGTCGGGAAAGCCGAACCAAGTTCATGTCTTATTTTAGAGTCTCATGTATGGCTGGAGTCTTGGTGTCTACGATAGGTAAGTTAATCGAGCCTTTTCGAATGAGGAAACGGTACGGCTACGACACCACTACGATACGGTAGATGATTCCAATGCTTTTTTAGAAACTACTACGATACGCCACGATACTGTTTCCCATTCATTATTATCACAACCATTATCATTACCATTGCATCATCATCTTCCATCATCTTCGCCACCATTATCATCGTCATTTATCATGGAGGAATATAAAACGAGGCAGCGTGCTCAAGAAGCGTTAGAAGGAGCACGACCGCGAGATGGTCTCATCATTATCTTTATCATTCCCTAGCACAAAAGCACAGTCTTTCTCGACTAAACTACGTTTTTATTTCTGTCAGCATCTGCCACATTTCTACCTGATTTTGGTCAAAATGCTCTGGGCAAAGCAACAGGTCTCGATAGGTACTCAGCGCCAGCAGCAGTGACAATTTTACTGCTGTGTATCTGCTTGATTCTAACTGCATTTGTGCTGAACGAAGACAACTGCTCTCCTATAGGTAAGAAAGGGAATTATATTATTTCGAAGAAGAAGTAGGGAGGGGTTGCCCAATTCAAACAAGCCAGAAGCTCGTGATGAAGTTCTTTCGAAAGTACGGTGCACACTTTTAATCCCTTTCTGTGCATTTACATTGAAAATTTACATTTCTGACACTCTCAAGAATACACACATACTAACAACGACAACGCCAACAAAATGCACGTTTCTTCTCTTTCAGGAGGTTCAGAGGAGGGTGTATCTGTCAAACGAACACTCAAGTCACGTGGGGTCCTTCTAGGTTTAATGCTGTATCTATTAAACGGCTATGTTACAACGTGGGTTGGATATGTTATGCCATTGGTAGCCTACAACCATTTCCATTTCTCACTACACTGGTATGGTTGGTTGATGGTAGGCGTTTCGTTCACCGCAACTTTCGCGTCTTTAACCATGGCTCAGATATCAAAGTCTGGTTGTGTAGCGAACAATGTTCATAGTGACTGGAGAGCGTTGGTTTTGGCATATTCTGTAATGTTGATAGCTATTGTGTTTACGTATCTTGGTGGACCATCGGTGAGTACCCTGTTAGTCAGATAAAGAATGAGAGGAAAAATAATCGGACCCACATCTTCAGTTTTCTGGTCCATGTTAACCACTACACCACAAGATCAACCAAACATGGCCGGAATATAAAGTATAGGGCAACCGTGAGGATCAGAGCGACATTTGTCTTTATGTGTAATTAATTAAGTTGAACACCGTAAATAAGTACGCAGATATGAGCCATTTTATATATAGTAACAATGAATTAATGCGTTTGAACACATTACTAAATTATATCTGTTATTTGCATATGTTGAAATTGGAAAAAAAGCAAACTTGAGAGAAAAAAAGAGAAAAATTGTTTTCATTAAACGTTTTCGTATTAGCATATGTTCTCACTATGTGCCTTCGCCAACAATTAACCACCTGAAGCCGATTGGTTGCATGAAGCCAAGAAGATAAAGTTTCCCATTGCATCATTGTAGAGCAGTGATCCATTAAATGGGGAATTATCCGGCGGATATGGCTAGCCTGGATTCGTGCCACTCACATTCTGGTTATTTGTGATTTCACGGAGACGAAAGGGCGGGAAGGTCCAGGGAGGGGTAATCAGCCATCGCCCAAAGAAGTTAATGATATCAAAAACAGTTTTCCTTGTTTGATATTCTGATCAAAACACGCGGAATAGTGCGAAACCTTGGCCTTGTAAATTACTACGTGGAAGAAGCAAAACTGATAATACAATTTTTGTCCTTTTTAGGTATTGAATTCACTAAAAGTTGTTGATAAGGAAGGCTTGTTTGTTGGTGGAGTTATCTTAGTATTTTTTACCTATTCAGTCATTGGAGTTGTTCTGCCTTCCCTGATGACAAAATATGTCCCTAAATCAATTATGGTAAGTTTTTGGAAGTAAAGCAATTTTAGAAAAAAATATTGCGCTGGAAAACAAGCTTTTAGTAAACATCCCACCACGTGATCTGCAACGTGAAATTTAGCGCATTTACAGTTGCGGGACAAATTTCTCAAAAAGAAAACTACTATGTGAAAAAGCTTTTCTAATAATTTTTCTATAAAAATTACCGATCTCGCATGAAATTCCGAGAAATCATGCCTTTATTTGTTCGTTTGTAAGGTTTAATGCGTTTTTGCGCACCTCCCTTATTTTCATATTAGAAATCGCATGCAATTAGACACTAATTCATGCTTAGAAATAACACGAATGCTAAGAAAAACATCTAAGTTTTACTTTCTTCAGCTTAGCTCTTCTGCAATTAATTCCAACGTGGAATTTAAGTAATTTCAATTAAAATACTTGTTTCCCCTATTTTTTTCAGCCGGTCATAATGCCTTATGGTATCGCTGCCATGTCAGCGGGTAAAGTAGTCGCTCCTTTACTCAGCAGATTCGAGCTGTGGGCTCAAGGCTGGGACTTCCTCTTCATGGGTGCCCTTGGACTTACCTGCCTAGGATTTCTAATATTTCTCTGCTTGTATCACGTCCCTCAAGCTGAAGAGCAACCTCTCTTGACTGGGGAAAGACATCAGGAATCGCACGAGGAAGATAGACCGAGACTTGCGTCTGTTGAGGAAGAAGAAGTTGGAACGTCGAATAAGAGACTTGAGGAGGTATCGGGATATTTTGATCGAAGTAAGATACAAGAGATACAGAATCAAAATGTAGAAGAGCAAAGATGACGATAAATGTCCGTAGAAGTTGTATAAACTGTCAATGAAACTAATATTTTCCTGAGAGTTAAGCTACGGAAAATAAAAGAATTAAAATGTTAAGGAGCAAAGATGGTATTGTTGGAATTAATATTAATTAATGGAATTAATTTATAAAATAAAAGCAAAGCCGATTATTTGCCTTAAAACAAAAAAACTCTACCATGGGGAAACGAGTTTTTTTCACAGAAGAGTGCGAAGCATCATAAAAAAATTTCGTTTTGTTTTCCTCCCTTTTGTTGATTATCTAACTGTTATTTCTGTTGTAGCTGTAGGAGTAGTGGCATTATTGTTATTTAGTTTTTATTATTTATAAAGATATGAAAGAAATAAAACATTTAGCTTTTAAAAAACGTCTGGTTTACTTATTTGCATGAGCGCACGATTTATGGACTCAAGAGATTAAATGCAAACAACGATCAATAAGCGTCAATAGTAAAAAAAAAAGCACAGTCGAGCTTACACTATTTGGCCACAAGTCGCTTACGCTATTTCCATTGATTAAGAGGCCATAAGACCAAATCAAGCAATATGCGATTTCCATGACTACTTCCAGAATGCTTTGCCGACTTTCTTTTGTATCGCAATTAGTGCAAAATTTTTGGTTAATCTTTACAGGGATTAAAAATTTGAATATGAAAGAGAATTCGCAAAGAATGATGGGAGCGGTAGTAAAATGAAGTCATAATGCAAATCGGTCTATTAGTAAAAGTATTGAAATTCAGCTTATGACACATCCGCACAAGAACAATTAATGAGAAATTTTAACTTCTAAAAAAGTCGTCAACTATTAAAAACAGAACTATGTCTGTTTCCTTTTGTATGACGTATTCAAATTTTGGAGTATTATTAACTTAGTTCCTTTTTTTCATTTCAAGATCGCTCTTTTCAAAGCTGCACGATGTAGGGGTGGCGAGATCACGTGCAGTGGTCCTGCCCACTACAACGCGCGAGCTCATAATTAAGTTATAATAAAAATATCAACTTTATCTATACTTGGATAATATTCATTTTTATTTTATGCGTGTATTACTATGTTATAAGTCATATTGCAAACACGTGAGTTACTCAAATAATACATGGTCTCATTGTTTTTCTTTTGTTATTCTCTATTTATTAGAAAATAGTATAAGTTGTTTTACACGTTTATAAAATAGAATGCAAATAATAAAACCGTTAGTGCTTACTAAACAAAGGAAAACAATACAATTTCCCTATTTATCATCACTAACGTTTCAAGGAGTGTTTGCACTTTATAATGCAGGACATTGGTAATTCTATTGTTTTCTTTTGTTTAATTAGCACTACTTTGTACTATTTAGTGATTAGTGTTTCACGGATTTATTGTTTGCACTCTATAATGCAGGACATTGGTAATACACCAAAATAAAATAAGATATGTATAACGTGCATAATATAATTAACTTTTAACATATTGTGAAGTATTATAATATATATTATGTGGATATTACACATTACAATTACGAAACATTGTCCATGTGTATTTAAAGTATACCCATTCTAAACTGTCTAAAGGCTTTGGCTTTTTTTCTAGTGATCCAGCACAATAATTAAATAAGATAAAAAGCGTAGCCTTAGTTATAATAGTGGAATAATGCGCATTTTAAATAAATATGTGTTTCAGTTCGTTTCAGCGCATCCTATATGCCTATCGATAGCATGTGATATAATGTCATTATTAAATTAAATACAGTGCGTGATTAAACCTGTAATTGAGCCTAGAAAACATGCGAAATTCCTGTTGTTTTAAACCGTTCAGGGTCTGTGTTCAGACATGTTCTTCATAGCTCAATAGCGGTTATGGTCATTATAGATTCATTCCAATGAAGTAACCTGCAATCTATTAACTCCAAAGCCTCGTTTGGGTAATTCTTGTCACTACAGATTTTCTCATTTGAATCTCATTTGCAAACATCTATCATATAAAGAGGTTTGTTGATACTATTGCTTTTTCGTTTTACAACTGATGAATTCAAAAGTTTTAAAAAAACTGAATTTGAATTGTGTTTTAGAAAGCTTTCAAAAAGTGATATTTTAATATGAGTTCTACCATATTTTAGCATTTTTTAATTCAATTCAGCTGAATCCAACCCGAAGCAAATCAGTTCAGCGCAAAAGCAGATTGTTGAGCATGATCGCTTTTCATCACTCGAGCTTCCTGTGTCAGTTCACTTTTGATTGTAACTTATTACAACAAGTCCCAGTCCTTTCTTAGGCTCTCCGTCGTATTCCCCGTTGACAAACTTTTCATAGACTGGCCAACTACGATGGTATATTACAGCTACGCTATCGGTTCTGAACAATTCTTTGCTTGATATGATGAAAGCGAGTTCTTTTAAGAGGTAGTATACTCCTTCCTGAACGCTTTCATCCTCTTCGAGTTCTGAGTCTGAGGATTCTGTTAACGAAAAACAAAGGAGTATTGATATCTTGTAAATAATAAATAATTGTTCTCTCTTTCGTTATCGTGATTGCAGTTCACCAGCTAAAGATGATCAATACACACTAAATTGAACCAGCTGAAAATATTGGGTTTCCTGTTTTCTTGATTCATCTTTCTATCTACCATTCAATCATTCACTCATACGTTCTTTTTTGTTCCCCATTTTCTTCTGGCCTGCGTTGCCTACGGTCTGCAATTATCGAAAAAGCCAACGTATTTTGCTTGAACTGTTTTTAAATAATTGTCGGCAAAAAAGGCCATTTTTTTCTTTTCCTTTGCGTTCCTTCTTCATTCTATTACGTTTTCAGTATTTCAGGCTAAAAAAATGCTTCTTACCTGAATCACTGTCTTCAGAGTCGTTGTCTTTTCGTAGTACCACCTTGGCTGTAGACCTCAGCACATCCAGACGGAACTCAAGGTTGCCTTTGTAGAACCCTAGGACATTGTCGAGTGCGGTAAGGTATGCTTCGTGTGTGTCGACTTCACGAGTCCAGTCCAACATGTAGAAATCACCTTGTACTTTTTCAGCATTTGAAACCTACGACAATTATAACACAATTAATAAATAAATAAACTTTTTATGTATCAATTAATAAAAACTATAATAAACAGGCGCGAAAATGTTGAAATATTAAGCTAATGAAATTTGTGCATCAACTGGGAGTCTAAATTAAAGTTCACGTGAAAGAAAAGTTTGATGTAAAAAAAGCTTATAAAAGTAAAACTATGACAGAACATTTCTAGAGTTTCAGTTAAAAAGCTGGGCGACTAAGGAAAATCAAGGAAAACTCTTAGTACGCTTGCTGGCTAGTGGAAGGCGCAAACATAGAATTCTTCAGATATTCACAAACTCAGTTAACATTTATGCGATTGATTTTTACCTTTTCAACTGCTCTTTTGCAGTGTGATTTCAATTGACTAGCATTTTTCCTTGCTCGCTTCACAGCGTCTTTGCTTCCCATAGCTCTGTAAGTATGTTCTGCTGGTTGTTGAGGCACAACGACTATAATTCTCCTATTCTGGCTTCCTAAAAATTTGACATAGTCCTCAATGACATGCTTCTTGAAGTACGGATTCCCAGGGCTCATTCCGAAAAGAACAACGCCATTTTGATCCATCACCTCTTGTCCAGTTTGAAACACAGTTGTGTCTTCGAGTTGAGAAACGCTGAGCTGGTTTATTGCAATTTTTTCCATTTGTCTTTGAAATATCTGAACAAAGTGCTTTGTCTCTTGTACTTAACTCAGTTTTAAACTCCAAAGTTATATGATATCAGACCAAGTTTTACGCTCTGCAGTTGAACAAAATTGAAACTCGGGTTTCCCAAGTAAAGTCTTCTGAATCTTGGTGTAGATTTTCCCCTGCGATGCTCAACTGTCAAGCTAAAAAACTTATTGAAGCGGTTTGGAAAATTTGGCATTTTATATTTCAACTCACGTAGTGTCAGTTGACCAATCAACGATAAGTTACGCTGTGATCAATACGGAATTAATTCCCGGATTTTTTATTGTAAGAAGATGACGTAGCGTTACAGGAGTGGTGATGCGATGAAACGTTCTGAGAAATATATCAAATTTACATCCATTTTACTTACATTACAGTGAGGACACTCCAACCGGGACCACATTGTGTTTTTTGCAATACTTTTAAAACTTGAATCCTTTAAGTGAATCGATTAGAAATATTATTTTGATCACTCAATGAATTTAAATTGAATCCTACTTTTTCAGAGGGTTTGAAGCAGTGCAAATTAAGCTCTGAAAATATAAATAATTCATTCACATTTTGCAGATCAAGTTAAAAACATTCTTCTTGTTATTAAAACTGAATGCAATTTATACTTCTAAAAATGACAATTATTGAATAATTTGTTTAGATGAATATCTGAATGTTTGAAATTGGACAGAAAACGGGAAAAACTCTATGTGTATCGAAAGTGGATTTTTCATGTCACGTGAGTGGAATGTTTTTTTTATTTCGCAAGGTGCAATCCCAAATACGTCATAATGTCATGGAAAAATGTCACGCGATGCATTTCATTTGCAATTCAGGATTAATTCCGGCTTTATCAAGGAACAAAGTTCACCAGAAATCCCCGAAGTGATTCCACTCGTGATTTCAACATTGTGTTTATTTTTAAAATTTTGGAAAGACCGGAAATTATTTCCCTTGTTGATGATGTCATCGGCCACATGACTATGTTAAAAACTTCCCTTTCAACAAACGACATTCTAATAATGCCTCTATTTGCAGGATATATCTCAACACCAAGGACTCTGATCGTTTTGTTTCAGATCAGTACAGAGTGAACACAAGACTGACGTCAAGCTTGGGTTTTTAGATAAAGCTTGTGTTTTCGTAACACGGTTTCAAACACATCAAGGACCCACTGAATAAGGTCGTTTAACTTTCGGGAAATAATTTGTTTCTCCTCTTAAAAGTTGCTGAGATGATCTTAAGCGTAGTAATTGCAGTAGTTGCAGTCTTCGTTTGTTTGCTATTGTGGACAAATAGACGACTAAATGAGGTACGATTTTGAAGTAATATAACATGTATATTTGATTTTTATTTCTTTATTATTTTTTATTATTATTATTTTGTTATTACTATTATATATTTTTGTCACAAAGATCATGGTTTGCAAAATTATTGCAATTATCGTGCAGAAATGTAACCCTTAATAGCTGTTAATAATAGACGAAACCGAAACACAGATAGTGTATTTCATAGTTTATAATTTCAGTTTACGTTACACGTCTCATTTTGGTCACACAATAATATCTGTAGTAGCGTGACAGAGTCATTCTAACAACTATGACGTCACTTATAACAACAAGAATTTTTTATATTGTTATTTATTTATTCATTTGCGCAATAATTTACTCAATCGCTCATTCATTTGTTTATTCGTTCATTGAACTATTTATAAATGTCCGGATTAATTTATTCAATTATTCATTCTTTCATTCATTTATCCATTAATTCATTCAATTATTTACTTATCAATCAGGTGTATTACTGGAGGAATGAGTCTGGTGATGTTATCAAAGGCACAGGCTTCAGGACATTTTCACCTCAGCTGATAGCATTCAAAGATGCAAGCTTAAAACAGTTCGGGCTATATCTACTGAGATTTTTGCCTGGCCCGCCAAAACTGTAAGAGCTACTGAATAAACTTGGACATATTTCACTTATGCAAACGGTGTTGTGCGTACCTTAAACGCACTCGTCTTCATTCACATTTATTGGTTCATGCTTGTATTCATGTTTTTATTTGTTCGATCAGTGTTTGTCGATTTAGTCATCGTAAAAATGTATACAAATACCACATTCATTCATTCATTCATTCATTCATTCATTCATTCATTCATTCATTCATTCATTCATTCATTCATTCATTCATTCATTCATTCATTCATTCATTCATTCATTCATTCATTCATTTATTCATTCACTCACTCACTCATTTATTCATTCACTCATTCATTTATTCAACAACTTACTGTTATTTTGATTCAATCGTTATTTTGATGTATTTATTCATTTGTCTCTTATTCAACACAGAATAATCACGGATCCTCAAGTTGCAGTCAGCTTCATGTCAAAGCAGCGTAAATACCAACGATTGAAAGACTTTCGACTAGGTAGTCTATTCACTCGACTGTTTGGCCATGCAGTAGGGACGGCCAGCGGTGATACACACAAGAGAATGCGCAACGCATTTGATAGTTGCTATAGTGCTAATAGTGTATCACAGGCAGTAACAATGATGCAACGTGAGTGTGAGGAATACTTACATCACCTAGTACAAGAGAATAAGGTATGGATCTGCATTATGGCGTCATTTTACTACCAATACTAGCATTCATTGCAAATCTTTTTTTTATATTCAAATTTTTAATTCCTGTGGAGATAAATAAAACAATTTGCACTTATTGTGATACAAAAGAAAGTCGGCGAAGCCCCTGTCCCTGTCCCTGTCTCTGTCCTTTTGTGTTACTGTCATGCCAAAGTAAACTTTCTAGTTAGTCCATAGCTATTTTCAGGCTGTGCAATGGCTCTTCAGGCCACCATTTGCCTAATCGGAATGAGCAATACAAAATATTAGGAATAACAAAATCACTTTACAACTCTTTGTAGGGAATTCTTACAATGGATGCCATGATAGATCTAACCTTTCGAATGTTAATGAAATACACGTATGGCAGACAATTAACGGAGAGTGAGCTACACGAGTTAAAGGAACTAAGGACTATAGTTGGCGAGCTTATAGCAGAGACATTTACAAATCCTTTCGTCAAGTTTCCACTCTACAAGTTTATGCCAACTAAAGGAAACAGGTTGCTGACTGAATTTGAACATCGTTGGATTCACTTTAACAAACGGTAAAAAAAAAGATTAAAAAATTAAGAAGATTGTCTATTCATGATTTTTTTTCATTTCTTCCCCATATACCTATTTCAAAAAAATGTTGGAGAGAATAACGATTTTCAGATGCAGATTGCACTGCATGACCAAAAAAATCTGTGGACTTTCAATAATGACGAGTATTTGAATAAGCAACTAATTTAATTAGTAATATTTTGTAATAAAAGAATGCACGCACTAAAAGCGTGCAACATAAATACCACTAAATAGTGTTATTTTATGCTAATTATGTTGCTTTGTTTTGTTTAATTAGTGATATTCACTACTAAATAGTGACAACTGTTGCACACATTAAGTGTTTGCACTCTAGAGTGCAAACAATTAATCCGTGAAACTTTAGTAATGCTAAATAGTACAATTTGTTACTATTGTTTTCTGTTGTTTAATTAACACTATTTTGTACTATTTGGTAATTAGTGTTTCACGGATTTATTGTTTGTACTCTAGAGTGCACGCACTAAAAGTGTGTAACATAAATACCACTAAATAATGCTAGTTTATGCTAATTCTATTGTTTTCTTTTGTTTAATTAGTGCTATTTACTACTAAATAGTGACAACAGTTGCACACATTTACTGTTTGCAGTCTAGCATGATTTGCTCATTGATAACATATAAGTTTCATTTCTGGTTTTAGTTTCGAAGAGCGTTTCAAGGAAGGGAAGTTAGAAGACAAAAGTTGCGTATTTTACAAAATTCAGGAAACACTTACCAAAACACCAGAAGCTTTGAGTCCTGAAGAGGTATGAGCTATGATTCAGCACAGGTCTCGCTTTTTTCGCATACAACATTTCTCACAACGACGTTGTGTAGCAAACTATGCAAACCTAGTCTGTTATGTCGTATGTCAGCATTCACTCCACCGCGTCGCACAGTTTTTCGTTCGTTGTACCCTGCTTGGCAGAGATTTCTCAAAAGAAACCTCTACAAGGTGCTTCGCGCCGTCCAAAAGTTTGGACGAAAAAATTACCTCGCATACCGGTTATTAACCGGTTTCAAACCGGTATATAAGTAAATTTATTCAACCATTTGAGGTTCTTTGAGGCTATAGATAAAACGCGCGCGTCTCCCAAATATTTTCGCGCCAAAACAATTTCGGAAGTGACGTAATGTGATGCTCGCTCAAGGTCCTGACAGGATATTTATTATCTATGGTTAAAAACGCCCTTGTAGAGGTTTCTTTTGAGAAATCTCTGCCAAGCAGGGTACGTTCGTTGTGGATTTATACGTTTACTGTGGGCCGCCCACGTTCACACTAAGATAAATTTAAAAACGCAACTTTCACAGCAAAATTGTAACAAAAATCACAATCAAGCAAAAGATTCTGCATAAAATAGTTTCGGATTCATGGATTTATGCGGGTTGGTTTGGCCAAAACGCCTAACCGAATGAATTCTAAAACAAAGCGGCCTTGTGTCCACACTAATCAACATGAATCGGAAACAGTTTTATGCAGGGTTAGTGTTGGAATGACCTTAGCTAGTCTGCGAGAACAAACTAAGTAGGTGGTTGTTGTTCTAGTTTCAGCAAACGCTAGAAGAAGCAAGTCTTGCTAATGTGGATATAACCTGTGGGGCAACTGCTTGGCTGCTATTTCACGTAGCGCTCCATCAACAAATACAAAAGGAAATTGCACAAGAAATCAAGAACTTAACTCCAACTGTAAGAGTAACAATCAAACGAATTTCAATAACAAACAAACAAAACATCAATATTTACTTTAACTATTATTTCGTTCATTTGTTTAATATATTTCCTTCCATTTGCCGCCTATTTTTTATGATATTTGTGTGTAAAAATTTGTCATTCGCCCAACGTGGGGCTCGAACCCACGACCCTGAGATTAAGAGCCTCATGCTCTACCGACTGAGCTAGCCGGGCGGTTGTTGAACGTGATTTTCGCCGCGAAGCAGAATTTTAACTGCTCTTATACTCGATACAATTCATACTTTTTGATTTTTTTGTAAATGAAAATCAGTCTCTTTTTTGTCTTTTTCTTTGATCAAATCTATGAAGTGAAAGAAACCAAGCGACGCGCCAAAAATCGTCGTCTGAACTGAACTGAATTCACACAAATATTTTTTTCTGTCAGCTTTCAGAAGAATTGAGTTTAGACACTCTTAACAAGATGGACTATCTTGGCAAAGTTGTCAAAGAATCAGCCAGAAAACGACCAGTCATGGTGATCAGTACACCAGAGTATGTCACATGCCCCATGGCTATAGGGGGGT
The DNA here is from genome assembly GCA_918843875.1 of Diadumene lineata. Lineage (NCBI taxonomy): Eukaryota > Metazoa > Cnidaria > Anthozoa > Actiniaria > Diadumenidae > Diadumene > Diadumene lineata. The sequence goes on from OU974069.1 coordinate 7,204,423, forward strand.
ACCAAACTTCTGCAGGGGTAAGTGTAGTCTATTCACCCCTTTCACAGTAACCATAATACCTTGTGTTTTTGAGGGGTATAGGTTTTGTGATGCAAATATTTAGTCAATTGTTATTCAAATACAAATGATTTCAATGACAATAATTACCCCAAATATCTAGAGCAAAATTATGGGGATGTGAAAGTAAAGAATAAAAATCCTTATGCATATAGCGATGTCACCTATGGTTTGTCAACAAGGGTCCTAATGGTTTGTCAGCTCAGTTGTTTAGTTCTTTTTTTTCTATTCCTTCTTTCGATTTTTTTTCTGTTTTTTTTTCTGATAGATTATTTGCTTGTTGGGTCGCGCGTGTCAGTGCTTGTGAGTTCGGATTGATGTTTTTATTGGTTATTTGTTATGTTGTTCTTTTATCTAATTATTTGTTTATTTGCATCCACAGGTTGAAGTATCTGTCGACAACAGCGCTGTCAACAGCGACGAGGCAGTCTGGGGCGACACCGAAACCTTCAATCCACGACGTTTCGACAACGAGACACCGAGCATGCGTAAAAGCTTATGTCGGTTCGGTATTGGGCCTCGAAGGTGTATGGGATACCGAGTTGCCGACACTTTCATGAAAGTCTTGATTGTCACTCTGCTAGAAAAGTACTCGGTTACCTTGGAGACGCACGTGACAAATGATGACGAAAGTGTGCCCGTAGAGCATGTCGGACCGTTTTGCTATCCATGCGTGAAGTTTAAAGTTGAATCCAGATTAAAAACTGAATTATAGAAAGAAATTCATTGTTCGAGAAGCGTTCAAGGGGAAGTGCGTAGAATGTAGAGCACCTTTCATTCACAGATATTTCCAGTCTGCTTGCCCTCAACTGGACAACTTTGGAGCTCGTTTTCGGACACGCCACAAGATTCCTTTCATCGCCGGTTTCTGCACCATGAGAACACAGTGCTTTCACTTATACAAAAGAGTCATAAATGTAACAGAACTCATCAACATTTATAAAATGTAGAATGTTAACTGTTTTTCTATAACCCCGTAAGAAATATAACTAAAATATTACATGTTGTACATGTGGTGAAAAATAATAAAAAATATTGAAACCTTTGATAAGATTTGTGAAATATATGTCAATGTGTGAATAGAGTGGTTAACACCTTAATTAGCCTTAATTGAAAAAAGGGACTCGGGACGAATTTAGAAATATTTATCTAATCAAAAAATAAATCTAACAACTTGAAAGATAGCACTAAAATTACAAAGAACGAAGAACAATACACTTTTGTAAAAATATATATAATCGACCCCCTTGCCCGCGACATCACTTATCTTATATAAAACAATCATATGATCTGTTGGGAATTGAAGACAATAATTTGTCAACTTTATTTGCAAATTTTTAAGAGAGTTTAATTCTTTTTTACAACGTTAACATTTTGATGATTTTATTCTATGAAAATGGCAGTGTTTAAATTCGCGCGTACTTTCTACGCCTTGTACCTCAAAATTAAACAAACACGGTGACCTCCAGTTTTTATTGACTTTCACAATCTTTATATAATGAAATATCTTTGTACAAATTTTCATAAAAAGTTTATTAAAAATTCATTTACCCAAGAACGTCCTTACAAAATTCTTCAAAATTAGAGAGACTGTATGGTATGGACAATTTCTTGAAAAAATATTTATCTATAAACACTGAAATTTAATAGTGTTGTTAAATTAAGAATTGATCACGTGATAGATGTAAGTTATGATTACTACCCACGTAAATTTCAGAGCGTGTGAATCGGTGTATAATAAGCGACACTTCGGTGAATCAGAATTTGAGTGAGAGATTTACTCACTATTCTTGTAGAAGCTCTAAGGAGTTGATCATTAGATATAAATCAGCTAGAAAACCATTTTAAAAGAGTATCAACATAGAGCAACTTCAGATCGGTAATCTCTTGCCGTTTTCGACACGATGTTTTTTTTGAAAAACAAATTTTACGGAATTGCAGTACGATACTCTGCAGTTGTATTTCAAATTATTTTGTAAATTCTTTTAGTTATTTGCGCATTTTGCAAGTTTTGGTCAACTTTCCTTCTTTATAAGAGGTATGTTTGAGGGGCTGCGCCGAAGCTAAATATAACTGATGCGAGTCGTACGTCAAACCACATTCTACATCGCAGCATTGTTATTACTCGGGCTGAAAAGACCCGAGGTATAATTTCGCGTTGGTTTTTTTTCGATCTGTCGGCATTTTAAATTTTCCGCACTTTGTATTTCTGTCGGCTCCAGGTTTGTGATTGGTTGTATTTATTAATTCGATTGTGATTGGTGGAATCGATCACCACAGTTGAACACGACGATCGTGGATATCCTAGTTCTTTTATTGACAATAAACTTCTAATGTCTTAAAATAATCTATCTTCAATTTATTTCATCTTTTTTTTATGTTTACAATACGATTACAGTATCTTTATTATAATTTAATATAAACAAAGTGTTGTAATGTTTGGCTTATAAGATCCAAGACGTCAATGTAAACGCTTCACAAAACCTCCACAGTATTTACGCATTGCTTATTGTATTTTGGATTGGTGAATACTGAAAAGAAAAAGGAAAAATGTCAAATTATTATTTGGCAAATAAGCAAAAATGATGTGACTGAAGCACAACTCTTGCGACAGTGTCGCTTCGTACATAATTTTGATAGAAAACTTTAGTCGAGCAGAATCAACCACGAGGTTGTGAGCTCTAGTCAATCATTTTAATTTGATTGTCAGCCGGTGTTTGCTTCAGTGAAGTCTGAAGATGGAATATATTTTGCTTGAACATTATGTTTTTGCTCAAAGCGAGCGGCCATAAGTCAAGCGAGTTGAAATCAATGGAATTTTAGCAATAAAAATGAACTTCATCGCTGCTTGAACGGTTTGATATTCTCATAATATTAGTTGAAATCCACATTCTTTAGATCTAGGATAGAATGGTTTGTCAAAACCGTTATTTCCTGTAGTAACAGTGAAAATGTAACTAAAGTTTGGAATATAACAACAAACTTACCGCGTGTATTTTCACCTTGTTCTCCTTGGTTCAGTTTAGATTTTCGTCAGTTTTGCTTCCATGTAACTTTCTTATCAGTCAAAAACCGTTCTAATTACCTCTTTTTCAAATGCAGATTAGTAATTGATTCATAATTTTCAAAATAAGCAGTAAAATAGGAATATTTTTCGATGAAATTTAGTCTACTTTGCAAAGGCTTATACGAGTGATTGTTTTATTGTTGGAACTGTCCCACTACCCCTTAGTCAAGTTTTATCATTATACAGGAACCCCAAGAGGAGAAAAAGCGGTAGATCGTTACAGTGACAAAGATATGCCCGTCAAAGAAAAGACAAACTAAATGATAATAATAATGGGTGAAAGCTGGTATTACATACTCAAAACTCAGTATATATCATTACAGTCACTTGATACATGAACACATAACTGTTTCGAAAAGCAATAAACATAAAAATGGAAAATTCCTTTATTATAAAAAGCTCAAAGTAATCGTCTCCGCATAATTTTATCATTTTTTTTATTAGTTTAGTTTTAGCTCTTAAAAACGTTCAGCGAAACAAACAGATAATTTACATAGGTCAAAGAGAAGCCCGAGTTCACGCAGATATGCGTCTAGTTTTTTTAAGAAAGATAGGCCAAAATGTGATATTGCGATATTTGTTGACGCCATGGTTGTGTTTCTCCTCTCAAGCAATTTCGACTGATTTGAATACCGAACCTGAAATTAGGTTAGAATGATCTTGATTAATCCAAATAATTGTGAAAACACAGATGAACCACCAAATTTTGTAAATTTCTGGTCAGGCTTTTGTTGATATACTTCTATCTTCACTAAATATAAACTTTGACTCAAGCACGGAGAAGATTTGTCAGTCTTACTCTATGGTCAATTTTTTCGCATAAATTTGAAGAAAAGTCGAGCTTAAATGTTATGCGCCGCTAATTTTTTCCTTGGTATGCTTTCTTTAATAATCGTAGATTAGTATTATACTTTTGGTTTTCGATAGAGTATTGGCCAAAATCTTTGATCGGCAGTCAAAGACGACCTAGTCTTGTTGTGAAAGCGGCCATATTGCAGAATCTTGCAGATACTTCATGGTTATAAACAAACAAATTGTTATGCTAATGTCCAATAAGAACTATAATAAGCCGTACGGAAATAACGGCCAATCACTGTTTGGTTGAAACAGAGACTTTTGACAGCTGAAGTATCGCTTTTGTGAATTGGGATTAAAGGTATTTTTCTTTCGCGTGATTATAGCGGCTTCTACCATTAACTTACGACGTGCGCAGACAAATTCTCTATATGCTCATCTTCAAATAACAAAAACACAAAGATAAACATCATTACTATGCTATTTTTATTACTATGCTAGATATTTTGTAGTTATATTGAATTTATGAAGAAAAAATGTTTTGGAACAGTTTTGGAAGGACACTGTCCCTCCACTACATACATTTATTATCCAACTTGTAAAAAATAACGCGTGAGTAAGACTGGATCGAGTAAAAATATACAGCGATATTTTTCGCTGTCTAAACCAGTTTAACAGGTTTTCATCTACAGCATCTACAGCTAAATTGTCTGCAACGAAAACTGAATTAGTTTGGAACGTTTTCTACAGAAACGCTTTCGATTCTTCTGTTAATAAGATAACGAAAATGTCCAAATTAAAATTGAAAACAGAGTCAAAGTGAACATGTAAACACAGAGAAGAGAAAATGCTTTGTAAGCTCACAAGTTTATTGACATAAGCTGAATGACTAGCTCGTATAAGGAAAAGAAAAAAAATGAAATTTTACCTTAATACAACAAAATGTAATCCTTCAGTGGAAGAGCTGCAAAAATGTCCTTTATAGTAGAAATGTAAAGCTAATTGAAGCAAGCAACTACGATCCACGAATGGAAACGAAGGCACTACAATCGCTGCAAGTTCTTGACACAACATTTCCTTTTTTACTGCATTTTCATTCAACTTCATCAAAGTTTCCGAACGATAGCCATTTTTTCATTTGTCTTGTTGACGTTCTCCCTCTTTTTTCTCAAAATACAGCCAAAATTTGTGCAAAAACAGTCAAAAAAAATTACATTGATAATCGGCTAAAACGGCGTGTTTGTGTGAGCTCCTAAAACCTGTTTCACCTGTATGAAAAATCAGCCAATCAGAATGCAATACGTACGTCACGCAATGTCCAACTAATTTTTTTAAGGAAAGGAAAATTACTATTTTTTCGATTTTTTTAGACCCTTTTTTCATTATTACGAGATAGTTGGATAATGAATAACTTATTAGACAGTTTGATGTGGAATATGGCTGGATATTTTACTCGTCAACTTGCATTTTGACTCGCCTGAAGGCTCGTCAAAATACAGCGTGACTCGTAAAAATATCCAGCCATATTCCACATCAAACTGTCTAATAAGATATATTCTTCTAATATTCAAGTCCCAATAAATTTATCTGTATTTATCTGACTTTAACCAAACCTTCATCATTTATTCATTTTAACATGTTCTCTTGAAATATGGTCTCAAATTATTAATGATTTAAAAAGATGAGGAATGGTTTCAATAATTTGTGTTTTACTCAACTAGAACCCAGTCCCTTTTTCAATATGAAACTGGGGAAGCACTTTCCCACGGGCGATGTCAGAGGCGAAGACCGCGATCTAAAATTAATTATCAGCGGTTTCCCATATCGGAAATGATGAAATCTTTCTGGCGTGACAAAGGAAAGGTCACGATGTACTATTGCATGCAATCGGTACTGATTTTTAAGCCCTCGAGTCTGAGTAATAACTAAATAAATGAAACGTATCAATAAACTAGATTGGGACTTATGAAGTAATTTTGATGGATTGATCATTCAAAATAAAATTGATAAATTTGGCGAGGTGTTAAATAAATTTGAAAAAAAAAATAAATAGAAAAAAAGAAAAAAAAAAAGAACTGAACAGTTAAGTTCAGTAAATTACACCAATAATCAAATAACAAACTACATCAATAATCATAGTAGTGTCAGAAAAAAGGAACATGACTCCTTTGTTAAAATGCAATAAATATCATAAAAAGGTTGCCGGTGTAATGGAGAAGAAACAGAGAGAAACGTTTACGCAAATAAAAACCCACTTAACAATCCTTATCAACCCCCACAACAAAATATTATTTTAAAAGATCTGTTCAACAACGAAAATAACCAAAGTAATATATATAATAACCTAAAACAGAGAAAGAAATTATTCATTCATTCTGATGTTGAGTATCGTTTGTGAGACGAGTAAACGATGTACCGTTGAACACAAAACTCATCCAAAACATTATCTGGCTCTTCAAATGATTCTTCAAATGTTACAAAAAAATAGCCATCACATATACTTTCCTCCTTAAAATGTTGTTCTAAGAAAATACACTCTTTTCCCAGCAAACTAGATACATTTATAGAACTTTAACGAAGTCCACGTTTCTAGCGATTGCAGTACATCGTGACCAAAGATTTCATTACCTTTCATATGGGATACCGCTGATAATTAATTTTAGATCGCGGTCTTCGCCTCTGACATCGCCCGTGGGAAAGTGCTTCCCATGAAACTGGCGGAACGACTGTTTCAAATATTAGCCGTAGATATCCTAAAGGATAGATTTGCCAATCCTCAATTACTTATATCGACGTATTTGGTTTCATTGTTAAAACTCCCAGCGGTAATTGAGATTGAACGAATTTCTAAACTGAGAGATTTATATGATAAGCTAGAAATAAACATTAGAAGCCTTGAAAAACTGACATTAAGTGTGATCATCAGTAAGCACCGGGCAGAACACGGGGATATAATATATTGGAAATAAAATATCTATCTCCGATTTTTGGCCACCCCCCTCATTTTTGCGCTATTTGCTCTGAAGAAATGGAAAAGTTACGGTAAGTTCGATGACTCAATTAACTAACTTTCCGTCCCTTTGATCAATTCATATTTATACACGTTGTTTTCCAATATATAAACATTACGATTCTGCAATATGATTTATTTTCAATGGAAAGATTTGTTTTTAGAAATTTTTTAACTATGACTTATCTAGACCTTTAGAGTTATTTTGGCATTTTTTCAAGTCTATTTTCTCAAAAGTGCGGCATACAAATTCAAAATTTAGCCATTTTTCATTAGTCCAAATGTACCTCTTTCAAAATCAAAAAACTCTAATTTGGTATCTTTTAATGCGGCTCCATAATTAACCTCCTCATTTTGGAAAATTTGCATTTTCGATTCAACAGTTTTTAAATGCTATTTTTAAATTTAGAAAGTGTCCAGCTATATTTAAAACTTAAAAAAATCCAAGAAGTAATAAAGCACAGTCAAAAAAAAAAAAAAAAAAAAAAAAAAAAAAAAAAATAGTCAAGCTAGATAGATAGCAACCCGAGAAAAATAAATGTAAACGTAATGCTAAGAAATATGAAAAAGCTAAAAATATTATATTTGCTTTTTTTCAATCTATTTCTTTATACTAATTTTTTTAAACATGGTAATTTTGTGTCATAATTGAATATATTGACAGATAGCCCATGATGTCAATTTCAATTCTCAGACGATCACAAACGTATATCAACTTCGCCACATTACCAGAAAACACTTTGAGAACGGAGTCTGTCGAAACGTTTGTTACTCGATTTTTAGGGTTGTTTATGGCAGCAGCGTGTACGCCAGCGTATGAGGACATAGTTTAGGATAGTTTTGTGTACTATATAAAAAAAACTCGCAGAATATCAATGCAGATAGAATTTGCGGCCCGACCACGGGCTTTAGGATCCTTCTTGATTCGAGTCGTGAGAAATGTTTAATAACAACCAAAATACTCTTATTGAATGCTAAAAAAAAACACTACAAAAATCACCTTATACTCACATTTAATTTGCGTGTTTTTATTCTTCCAAATACGACAATATTTAGCTGGTTTACAATCCCATTTCATAACCGAACGTTATCGAACGAAGAAATCTGCTGAGCCAATCTCATACTCAGAGCCCGCGTTTTTCCTCGCCAGCAGCGGATAACAAGGGCTCTGACATAATCCGATTTTTGTTAAAATTTGATTGGTCATTCAATTTTGACAACCACGCAAGCGCAAAAAACCGGAAACACAATTAAACTCAAGCTAGATGTTTGTGACCGTTTTTAGCAGTAGAAAATATATAAAATATTATAAAAAATTAAGTCTGTACTTGTGAATCGCTATTTTCTTTACCTTCCTAAAGAATTTCAGCAAATTAGAAGCAATAGTTAGGAAATTATTTAATGTTTCGCCCTTCGTCACACACGGCTGCCAACGGCCGACAGAATTTCTCTTCTAGCTCGTCGAAAATCACAAATTAACCTAAAATCCCTTCGGATTATGTTTACTCAATAAATAATCATTTATTTATTGAAATATATCATTTATAGGAAAAATCCATTTTCATTGACGATATCGCCGTATGTTGATCGATGCGCCGATCGATGCTGGATATCGATTCCATCAGAATTACTACGGATTTTACTTTTAAATATCAGCTCTGACATAATCTCGATTCCCCATTGGTCGGTTTGTACATTGGCCGTAAAGGCGCATGCGCAGCCGGAAGTCCAAGAAATCTTGGACTTTTCAGTGGATTATGCCAGAGTCCTTGTTTCGAGCCGCTGGCCGAAGTAACGAGGACTCAGGGTACGAGATTGCTGCTGAGCCTGCAATAAAATGACCGCATCGACACAGGAAGCCCTCTCCTATAAAAAATCGTTATGCTAAATACTAAATAATCACAGGGTAAGCCCAAAGTGAAAATCCATCGTTCAATGCTTGTTAGGAGCTGATGACGCGTCATGACCATATAAGGTTACTACCCTGGCTCATTCATCTATATAAGGTAACTACCCTGACTCCTTGAATGAGTAATTAGCTCAATAAAACATTTCAAGTAAATTTTTGAATTTTACGCGCGAAGGACGATTTCATACGCTAAATGTTCGAATAAAAACATGCTGCTTTTTAAATGTTAGGCCGGTTAGATTTAGCTGTAAACATAGAAAAGCTAATCTGAAGTCGTTTTTGTTTTCATTTATAGTTATAACGCCAACAATAATATTGTGTACGAACAGCTACGTACATTGACTGTTGTAACGGCTTTCGGTTAAGTTAGGTAACTGTTTTGTTTTCAGTTTGAAGACAAATCCAACTTTTTTTACGCTGGCTAAGAATTTGAAATTAAATAAAAAGTAGAGATTTTAATCATTTACAATCGATTTACAATTTGCAATATTTGGTCAGCCTGAGACGTTGGAACTCAGAACGAGTCACTTCAATGACGTATCAACTCATAACGCGCTCTGTGCGATTTGAACTGATCACGTGGTGTCAAATCGACGATTTTCATTGGTGGAGAGGAGGGTAACGCCCACTTTGGGCCTACCCTTTGGTTATTTAGTATTAGACTAACAATTTTCTTTCGGGAGGGCTTTCTGTGTCGATGCGGTCATTTTATTGCAGGCTCAGCAGATTTCTTCGTTCGATAACGTTCTGTCATAACGAGTTATGAAATGGGATTGTAAACCAGCTAAATATTGTCGTATTTGGAAGAATAAAAACACGCAAATTAAATGTGAGTATAAGGTGATTTTTGTAGTGTTTTTTTTTAGCATTCCATAAGAGTATTTTGGTTGTTATTAAACATTTCTCACGACTCGAAGCAAGGAGAATCCTAAAGCCCGTGATTGATGATAGGTTTAATGGAATTGTTAATAGGATGAAGCTATATATTTGCCCTTTGATGTGATAAATCATTTGCATGGATTTAAAGGAGCTGTATATGTTGTACTATTTAATGGCAAGATAATACTGAACTGAAAATGGTCAAAACTTCACATAAGCTATATATAGGCCCTTTGATGTGATTGATGATGTGGATGAAAAGTGAGGGTGAAAGGAATACGGTCGTTAACTGCAGTGCGAGGCTTAGGGGTAAGGGCCGTGTTACGATCAATAGAGGAGGCTTTATGTAAAGCACGGTTGACGATAGATAAAGGATAACCTCTTCTAAGAAAAAAAGAACGCATTTCTAAACATTTATTAGAAAAATCCAGGTCATTGCTACAAAGTCTACGTAGACGTAAAAACTGAGAAAAAGGAATAGAATCGAGAATGTGTTTGGGATGAGAGGATGAATATAGTAAATAGGAGCAGTGAGAGTCAGTAGGTTTGTAAAAAACAGTAGTATTGAGATAGTTAGAAGTATTACTGACAGAGATGTCAAGAAAAGTAACAGAGACCTCACTTATTTCCCAAGTAAATTCCGGAGCAGGGTGAAAGGAGTTGACATAAGAAATAAAAAGAGACAAGTTCTTGTCGAGAACAAGATGCTACGCCAATACAGTCATCAATGTAACGACCGAACAAATCAGGTTTACGACCGTTGTAATTAAGAAAAATTTCCTCTTCGATGAAACCAACAAAAAAGATTGGCATAGCTAGGACCCATTTTGGTGCCCATAGCTACACCGTTTATTTGTTTATAGAAGCGGCCATCAAAAGAGAAGTAATTAAGAGTGAGAACAAGTTCAGCTAAACGTAAAAGAGTAGAAGTGCTAGGTTCCAAGACAGTACGACGATCAAAAAAATGTTTGAGGGCACGAAGGCCCTCGTCATTAATTGGGAATAACTGTATAAAGAGATTTCACGTCCATATTGAATAAAAACTTAGAATCGGAATGAAAACGAAAATCATTCAAAATTCTGAGAGCGTGATTAGTGTCTTTTATGTAAGTAGGGAGTGTTTGGACTATGATTGTATTTACAACTGTTTGGACTATCGTTATATTTATAACTGTTTCTTTAGAAACACCGACGAGAAACACCTGAGAATTGAAATTGACATCATGGGCTATATCTGTCAATTTATTCAATTATATAATATAATATTTCTAGCTTTTTCATATTTCTTAGCATTACGTTTACATTTATTTTTCTCGGGAACAAAAAAGTGTTCCAAAATTATTCACCGATCCAGTGTTTGTTAAACAATGCAAGTTGCTATCTAGCTTGACTATTTTCATTTAATTTTTTTTTTCACTGTGCTTTATTACTTCTTGGATTTTTTTAAGTTTTAAATATAGCTGGACACTTTCTAGTTTTAAAAATAGCATTTAAAAACTGTTGTATCGAAATTTGCACATCAAATCATGCGTGACATTTAGGATAAAAGTCGACAAAATGCAAATTTTCCAATATTTGGAGGTTACTAATGGAGCCGCATTAAAAGATACCAAATTAGAGTTTTTTGATTTTGAAAGGCGTACATTTGGACTAATGAATAATGGCTTAACGTTTGAATTTGTATGCCGCACTTTTGAGAAAATAGGCTTGAAAAAAGTGCCAAAATAACTCTGAAGATCTAAATTAGTCATAGTTAAAAAAATTCTAAAAACAAAACTTTCCATTGAAAATAAATCATATTGCAGAATGGTATTGTTTAGATATTGAAAAACTACGTGTATAAATATGAATTGATCAAAGGGACGAGAAGTTACTTAATTGAGTCATCGAACTTACCGTAATTTTTCCATTTCTTCAGAGCAAAATAGCGCAAAAATGAGGGGGATGGTCAAAAATCGGAGTTAAATATTTTATTTCCAAACAAATGTTACCAATCGTAATCTTATGTAAGGGATGAAGAATGAAAACGAATGTTCTATGGGATATAGAGTCCCGAGCATAAGATAAAAGGCCACGAGGGAATGTTTGTTGTTTACTGTAGATGAGTTTTTTAATAAAGGTGGCTGTGTTTTAGGTTTTCTCTTTGTATTGCTTATATATCAATGATATCAACGATTTTTTAATCATGTCGGCAGTATGTTGATATCGATATCATTTAACGCTTCGAGTTCTGTAAAGCAATGTCCCAGCAGAATGAAAATTTACGAAGCGAATAACATTGCAATATTAGCGAATACTAAGCCAGTGATTTGCATAACTAAAAAGGTTTGAGCTGCTTTGTTTTCCGGAATAAAAAAAATTACATTCATATGTAACTAACTTAGAATATGATCACACTCACGAGTGGCATGATGTTTCTTTCAAGAATTAGCTTATATTGTCTTGTGTTGTTCTTTCTTTCAATTTCTGCATGCGTTTTGGAATGATAATGGCAGTTTATTATTTGAAATTTTTACCAATTGTTTCTATTTTTAAAATTTTATTTGTACGCAACCAAGACTTTTGTGATGAAAAAAACACTTTGATTAAATTGCAAAATTGAATCTAAGCACGAAAACAAGAACACAGTATTTTTTGATCAGTTTACTTAGGATTTTTTAGATCATATGTACTTGTGCATACCTGAAAAAATGACCACGCTGCGCCCCGGCAATGAAATTTATAAAATGATAATGTTAAATAAGTTATGAATAAGTTAATTTCTAGTATTTCTCCACAAAATAGTAATAAAATATCGAAATTGTTGAAGTTAGTTGTTGTATCTGTACCTCATGCGTGGAATTTTATATTTGATTAGTATGCTTTATATAGAGCATGCTAATGAACTTTTAAAATAAAAGAATTCAAAAGAAATCATTAGTATGCTCTATATATAGAATACTAATTAGATATAAAATTTCATGCTTCCTTTACCCCACAATTTCAATGTAAGTCATGAAGACACCAAAATAACAAACTTTTTTCTTTTACTTACTTGTCTTTTACTTATTGTAAGCTCATTTAGCCTATTGAATGGAAATATTTTCCTAATACTGTTAAATAAAAAGGCGATTTTATTTAGCCTGTTTGTAGTCGCTAGTCTAATATCTTGCTCGGGTTTGTATATGTACCAGGATATGTAAGAATACAGGAGTCGTTGAACAATTTGTTTATGTGGTTAGAAAAGAATTGTAATTTGTTTGAAAAAGCTGTACAACTGTCTGCTTGTTTTATTTAGTTTTATATCTCTCTGCTGAGTGTAAAAACTCTTATAGTAAAACATTTATTTGATATGTGATAAATAGATCTTTGGCTTATTTTAGATGGAGACCATTTTGTTTATTGAGATGGACTGTTTCTCCCCAAATTGTTACAACACAAAAACACTTCATTTTTTTCTATTTAGTTGTTTTCAAATGACTATATATTGCACTATACTTGCAGCACTATTTCTTCGGTCTATCAAAACAACCCTTTTATGTTCATAATGAAACAGAGTACATACAAATAAAGTGTAATAGAGTAAAATCAGTTAACCTGTAAAGTAAATGTTAATACTTGAATTCAAATAGACACAAAAAAAAGAATTCCAAACAAAATTTTGTATATTATGTATTTATACATTCTTCGAGCTTAGTGCGTCCAAGGCTCACAAGCGGTCGCGCACTCATTCGTTGGCTAAATTCGCGCGCAACAAAGTGTGCACATGCAAACTGATGGATGAATAACCTTAGTCAAATACTTTGCGAACTTACCACAGGAAGCCCATAGTAAAACGATAACATATTAGCCACTTGATTGATTTTAACCAAACCTGGATGGTGAATAAAGTTGTCCACCGAATAAAATTATCCACTGCATAGATTTTTTTTAGATTCTATCCGTTGGAAAAAGCTTTAGCAGCTTTATCACCATTCGGACACTTCACTTCTCTGAGTAAATCGTACTTTAACATCAAACTGTGGTTTAATTTTTGGATATTTGTATAGACCAAGCCTTTGACATGGACTTAGTAATTGTTTTGAGTCGTTTTGTAGGATTTGTAGAGAATTAGAAGTCATAAAAGTAGAGGTACTTAAGCTAAGTTCGATTCAACGCAAAACATCCCATTACAAAACAGACAAAAAATATATGTGGTAACGCTTGAAAATTGTTGATACTCTGGCCATATAATGTACTTGTGATGGTCTTTGAATCTATGTATTTTTTAGTTTGGTTTTTACAAACGTTTGTAAAATAATTGGCATCAAAGTATCAGGAATATTGCCTTTTCGCTACATTGAAATTGACAACAATCTGACAAACTTTGAATAAATTACTCCTTAAGTATTATCAAAAACTATTAAATTGAACTTAATTTCGTTACCTGATTATTTGTTGCAACCAGCGAAATATATAACACAATGGATAAATTATTTTTTTTTAGTTTTGTTTCTGTTGCAAAACCATGTTTTGTTAATTCGACGGCAAAAACAAGGCAAGCCGGCGGCATCGATTGCCAATCGTGTGTCGATCATAATGAATAAACATTTTCAATTGTTTTCATCACCCATTGAATCAAGAAATAAGGATTTTTCTCGGAAAGATAACCTTTAGTATTATTGCCGTTTGATTTTTCTTTATTTCTTCAATTTTAAGATTCTATCAATTTGAGAGCACTGACTTGAACAAGTTACTCATTATAACTTTTTCTTATCTAAAATATTTCTACTTACTTCCAATCCATAAATGCGTCTTTATAAGTGAATACCAGGTTATGGTGCTATAACAATCATTAAATCGCTTTCGCATTACTAACTTTAAACGTACAATTGAGAATGTACGGAAAATGAAATGCTAATGATATGCATATGTGTGCAAAGCAACCAATTAAAACAATTGTTCAAACGACAGAAAAATATTTTCAATTAACCGGACTCCTCCGGACAAAGTAAAAATGACCGAATGATAGAAAATATGAATATTATTTATATTTGATTTACAAAAAAATAAAAACCTACTTTAAAATTTCATGATGCCCTTCAAATGCTTTCGGAACTCCCTCCTTATTTGAAAATTTTCAGAACCCCCTCCCCTCTCAATATAAAGTATACGACCTGTGGAAAATTCTTATTTTAGACTAAAGATTGTATGGCATGTCACAAATATTATTCTTCATCAGTAAAGAAAATGGGTTTCAAAAGTTAGTTAAAATGGCATAAATATCAATTTCTTAACATTTCTGCATTATGTGGTTACTTTATGACAAATTTCATGTACATATTGAACAGTTTTACAAACTCCTTTTGAATAAGGTACTACTCTCTATATAATAAGACAGGATATAAAAGTAGATCGATAAAAATATTATAGAATTCATTCCATGCATTCTACAACAAACTAGTAGCACGAAAATAAAATCAGGAACGATGTGTGTGTCTTATATATGGAGATATCATACTTAGCGTGAACAATAGTATATAAATCATAAAAGTGCATAATAAAACAGGTCATATTCAAAAATTCCATAGAACTTGGTGGTTAAAATACATTAAGTTTGCCGAGGTGTAAAAACAATTTGTTTTTATAGCAAATTTCAAATAATCTAAACTAATTTACTAATTTATATATAGTCAAAAAAACTTTTTTCAAGACCTTCCTATCTAAGGGTGTATCTAAATGTGAGGATTCCGGATTCTAAAGGCTCATATTCGAATATTAATTCTTAAGTTTGGATTCCGCATTTCGAAATTCTGGATCCGAATGCCAAGTGAAGGTTTCCGGATTCCAAAAACAAATTTTGTGTGTATCCTTGATACCAGACTTGTTTACAGGGAGGCACACCTGTATGCGGAGAAAAAAAGCTTGCAAGTAACGTGAAATAAGCATAGCAATAAGCTGATGAGCAAAAAAAATATAAGATTGGGCTTATGCGTTAGTGAGTACCAGGCTTTCGTTTAATTAATCAAGTTATGCGCAGGGCGTGGTCGAACTCAAACTGTGGACCCGATCCCATTGAGTACAAAATCACTTGAAGCTCTCTGATATACCAGCAAAAGATCTTTTATAGGATATCAATAAACATAGCCTTCGTAGCGATAAGTATATTACACTTTATTTAAGTTAATGCGCGGCACCCACTTTATATAAGCTGTAAAGCGCACATAGTTGATATTTGTTTTCAATGAAGAACCAACATCCAAAACGTGAATTGACCGTTTTGTTACAAAGGTCTAACAGATCTAGACTGTATCGATGAAGAATATAGGTGATGATAATAGAGATACAAAAATGCATTTTTAGAAACAGCAATTGCCCTAATTAACTATGACGTAACATCTTGATTACGAGGAGGATAAAAACTAAACGCAATAGAAAATTCGAAAAAACGTAATCCCATTGTAGTTTGAAATAGCCTGGTTTCAACATATCAAATGTGTTTATATATCCCAAATAATATTCTGGGCAAATTCGACCACCTTCCGACGACCATGATTCTTAGTGGTAAATTCTATTTTCAACCATTTTCTTGTACAATCATCTTTGCTGTTCATTTTATGATGATATCATTTCCAATAATTCAATCTATTAAGTTTTTACTTCACTAATTTTTACGGGCGACATCGACACAAACATCATTTACTTCACAGCCTTATTGCCATTTGTTGATTACATTTACTGTACTATGCCGTACTTTGTACTTTAATTTTATTAGGGCATTTGAATGGCTTTATGGTAATTTGTTATAAACTTAGTACTCTGCCAAGACGAGACGTGTCGATTACCTACACACAGGATCATTCATATCTATTTATAATGTTGTTATTAAGATATATAGATTTAGCACAAATAAAGAACTCATTCATGAGTTTCTCAATAGAAATTACGCTGTATAGTTTTATGATAGATTTTTGTAAAGTTGATGTCTATTTATAGCTTCTGTATATTTAAGTTATGAAAATAATACATTTTAATCTATCAGCAATCAGCGATTAAATAAAATGTTGAGAAATTCTTTTATCAAACGGCAAGATGATATTCCAATCTTCAGTCGTGTAAAAACTTATTCCATGGGAGCGATTTTTGTAAAGTTTTTAATTTTTTGTGAAGTTACCATTCTGAGGACCGCCAGCACTAGCTTTTCTCAGACTAAACTAAAAATTGATCTTGAAAAAATAAATAAATGAAAAAACCAGAATAGCATTTATGGCATTCAAAAAAATATTATTACAGATCCAGCTATAATCTAAGCTTGTGTTAGAGTTGTTTACAAATGATTGAAGCACAGTACAAATGGCAATTGATTCCGCCGGCTTGCCATGTTTTTGCCGTCGAATTAACAAAACATGGTTTTGCAACAGAAACAAAACTAAAAAAAAATTATCCGTTTTGTTATATATTTCCCTGGTTAGAACAAATAATCAGGTAGCGAAATCAAGTTCAATTTAATAATTTTTAACAATACTTAAGGAATAAATTATTCAAAGTTTGTCAGACTGTTGTCAATTTCAATATAGCGAAAAGGCAAAATTCATAATACTTTGATGCCAATTATTTTACAAACGTTTGTAAAAACCAAACTAAAAAATACATAGACTCAAAGACCATCACAAATAGATTCTATGGCCAGAGTATCAACAATTTCCAAGCGTTACCACATATATTTTTTGTCTGTTTTGTAATGGGATGTTTTGCGTTGAATCGAACTAAGCTTAAGTACCTCTACTTTTATGACTTCTTATTCCCTACGAATTCTACAAAACGACTCAAAACAATTACTAAGTCCATGTCAAAGGCTTGGTCTATACAAATATCCAAAAATTAAACCACAGTTTGATGTTAAAGTACGATTTCGTGGTATGAGAAAGTAGGTGTTTTTTCACTACTCGCGTCACAAATTTTGTCAATTTTCGTCAAAATCGATTATTGTCTATTTTCTCCTAAAATAAAAAAGAACTTGCCTAAAGAACCCCCATTCCATTACCTACGTACTTTGGCCTACCTGTAGACAAAATATGAGCTAGGTCATTTTTTGGGGCCGTGGCCAAGAAAATGAAATTTTTGCTCGATCCGTACTGACATTCACACTTAAACTTTTCAATATTTGCCCGTGGGGAAAAAAATAACCTTAACCTACCGCTATCAAACAAAAAACCATGGTATTTACAACCGTTGGACAAAGAAAAATATTATGTCTATCTTTATTTCTATCGACATTGATTTTATAAATGTTTAAATGTTAAAATCTCTCACTGTTTTCTGTTCAAATCAATTTCCCAACATATTTGAACATTTTTATTGCGTGGTATAACGGTACAGTATTTGTTTTCCTCAAAAGCTTAAAAACCGCCATGGTATTGACCGCCTTTTTGACGGGTTTCTTAAGTGATTTATTAAGCTTGAGCCGTCGAAATGTCAGCGGAGAAGTGCACAGCGCATGAGCATTGAATTCAAAATTGACCAATCAGCAGTTTTTAAGCTATGTCCCTGTAATCTAGACTGATTCCATAAATCGGTCCCAGTCGCTCTCCAAATACAAAGGGCGAAAACTACTGACTTTGCTCAGTCTATATAAAATCCGTACTGAGTCAGTATTTGAGTTTAGCGTTAGTACAAGATTGTAGAAAGACTTATTTGAGTCGTAAATAAGGCCCAAACTGGAGATGTATCGTCTATGCTGTCGTTCAAGAAGTATGGTAAACGTAAATCGTTCATCTAATACAAGAATGTGTAATGCAAACAATTCAAATTTTCGCTCAAAGAGGAGGGACGATGTGTCGAATCGTAACGAGGTGGGTGTTTTGATTTATTTTAACATTGAATGAATTAATACATGTCCAATACACACGAAACAATACGAATCGTCTCGATTCGTAAACCTTTCTGTTGATTCGTAAAACTCATTTAAATGCATATAAATTGTTCAAGATATTAACATATGCACAGTTTATGCATAGATTAAGTACTATATAAAAAACGAGCAGCCAACACGTCCTGCGAGTTTTTTATATGACTTCAAAAACTCCAACACTTATAAAACCAAATATTTCAAATACAATTTTGAAAAACAAGCGAGAAAAGTTATAAAATTGACTGGTGGTCATTCTGATCATGCGCAGAATTTCTGATGTGTGTTGAATATGCGTCCCACATTTGAGTCTGGTCCTTGAGAGTTCAAGGGAAACAAACTTTCTTAAATAACAAGTTAAATTCCTTGGACCATTTTGGTCACAAGATTGAACAGAGGTTGCTTCGTAGCATGCAAAGTAATCTCATTACTATTCAATGAACATTTATATAAAGACTCTGGACTCCATTCAGTTCGCATTTGAAAGGGAAAGTAACAATAGCATAGCGTTTTTGGACACTACAACTACCAGACACTCCGATGGGTCTATCACTACAGGTGTCTATAGAAAACCAACACATACCGACAAATACTTGGACTTCAACTCCCATCACCATCGACAACACAAACGATCAGTAGTAACTACCTTATTGAATCGATCTAACAACATCCCGACCACCGACGAAGAGAAATCCCATGAAACACGTCACGTACTTGACACCTTACAAATCAACAACTACCCTGATTATTTCTTGGAGGACTGTCTCAAAACCGTACGACAAAAACAACAACAACAACCACAACTACATCAGCAGCAGCAACAACAACAACACAACCAAGGTTTTGCGCTACTTCCGTATGTTAGTGGCATGTCAGAAAAGGTTGCTAAAAGGTTTCAACTTTGATGAAGTCAAATGAAAATGCAGTAACAAAGGAAATGTTGTGTCAAGAACTTGCCAGCGATTGTAGTGCTTTCGTTTCCATTCGTGGATCGTAGTTGCTTGCTTCAATTAGCTTTACATTTCTACTATAAAGGACATTTTTGCAGCTCTTCCACTGAAGGATTACATTTTGTTGTATTAAGGTAAATTTCATTTTTCTTTTCTTTTCCTTATACGAGCTAGTCAGTCAGCTTATATGTCAATAAACTTGTGAGCTTACAAAGCATTTTCTGTTCTCTGTGTTTACATGTTCACTTTGACTCTGTTTTCAATTTTAATTTGGACATTTTCGTTATCTTATTAACAGAAGAATCGAAAGCGTTTCTGTAGAAAACGTTCAAAACTAATTCAGTTTGCCTTGCAGACATTTTAGCTGTAGATGCTGTAGATGAAAACCTGTTAAGGTGGCTCCATATAATTTCAGCGCGCGCGCTCGTGCATGACCACGCACATGCGCACACCTCAAACTTGAAGAATTTTTATTTTGATGACGCGTCATGAAAATATACAACGCGCACTTTTAAAAAGATAAAAAAATCAAAAACTGAGCGGTAAATTTTTTTGAAATTTTCATATTATTTTAGTGGTATAATAAAGTAGTTTGCAAATTTTCAATGATTTTCCAACTGCAGATCTTTTTTAATTTAGGAAAAACCATTATTCCGTTATTTCTGAGGTTCTACAGTTGGGTTTTTTTTGTCACGGTAATATATGCTAGGTCATCGTGCTGCAATCCACATACAATGTTTTCAAAAAAAAATTACCGCTTAAAACTAGAGTTTTTATTTTTTCTACGTTAAAAATGAGCTTTATTATGACAGCCATAGCGTTGCTATGGTGACCGGTCATGTGATCATTTGTGCAAAAACTGAATCTTTGACTCAAAGTCTTTGAAATATAGTCCGCCCATGAGCTTTGTGGGCAGTTGATTTTTAATAAACCTCTAAGATCCTAGACGCCCCATTACTATATGGAGCCTCCTTAAACTGGTTTAGACAGCGAAAAATATCGCTGTATATTTTTACTCGATCCAGTCTAACTATTTTTTACAAGTTGGATAATAATTAAAAGTAGTGTAAATTTTGAGCATAGATCAACATAATGTAATTTTATCTTTTGTCATGGTTGACATGCAAGGGTGTAATGTTTCTCGTACGTATCACCATTTTTATTCTGCAATTCATTTAGACTGATTCCATAAGTCTTAGTTTTCGCTCTTTGTATTTGGTAGGTCGCTCAACTAGCGACTTATGCCCAAACGAAGATTTTTCTGTACAAAACGAAAACGAGGCTCTTCCCTTGGGCTTGCCCGTGATTGGCCCACGCCGTGTGAATTTCGTCGAGGTCGTTGAGCTGTCACAAATTTGCCGCTTTGCTCCATCAATTTTAAACGAATTTTTGCAATAAAAATATTAAATAACTGAACGGTTTTGTTTTAAATATCATTCCAAGTAGAGGGGTAGACCCATATTACTTATTTTTAAAAGGGACTTTAGTTCAACTCTCGCTCAACGGGAAATATTTAAAGCAAGATACACTAATGACAATCGCTTGCAGCAAATGGAATTTATAGAATATATCAAAAAATATCAACGAATAATTATTTTGACAAAATACCAACAGTCATTACATCGGTATAATATCGAAGGAAAGATCTTATTCAGAATTAAAATTTCAAAAGTTTTTGAAGATGGATAATCACAATGATTTGCGCGCACATCCAATTGCAAAATATTGTTCGAGCAGCATGTTGTATGAAGCATTTGGCGGACTGCATTAAGCAACGATTTGGTACTATGAACGCTCTTGTGCCCCCCTATTGCCCACGCGCATCTCTACTGCGCATCATCTCAAAATATTTTTCTGGCAAATCTTCGTATTTTTCTTTTAATTCTGAGTTTAAAATAAGCGTTTTTTAAATAATTTGAATAACTAAATATCTTAACAATTGCAAGGACAGTCCAGGAATAAAATAGACAAGAAAGCGAGTTAGTTTTTTCCGATATATTAATTTTTGAACTCTGTTTAACAACTTGATCAACTCAAAGTTTCTCGCTCCTGTAAATTGCCGTAGTTTCAAAAAAAAAAAAAAAAAAAAAAAAAAAAAATAATAATAATAATAATAATAACCTTCAACAACCAAAAAATATTCATGTGATAAAAATATAGTACAGTTATTACAAAAGGATGAAAGAGGAATGGTGATATTTGTTTGAAAAACGGTGAAAGTTGATTGTCTACTTGTGCACCGATTGATCAAAGTATGAAACTCACTCAAAGTCAATTTCCCTCGAAAAACATACAATAATAATACAAATAACAACACTACAACCCTCAGTAAATTCTGAAATTGCTTTATTTTCTGGTAAACCAAGCCAAAACATTGTACACGACATGAAATTTGCTTTACTAGCCGGCATTTTATGAGCTTCAGTTTTGAAATTACGAACTGACCTTTTCAGCTTCTTATTTGTTACTTTTTCCTTGAAGTTCGAGCATCTCAAGTACACAGAAGTCATTATGAATATTAAACAAAATGTAGATTCAATGTACAAACGATAATAATGTTCAATATACTATCCAGAAGACGAAAAGTCCAAGGAAAACGAAAACTGATGTGCAGGCAGCCATCTTAGTCCAGGGTGCAATTTGTCTTACCAAGGGGGGGAGGGTGAACGTATTTCGCACCAAATCGCAAAGTTTGACACTAAATTACAGATTTGAACCTCGCTCACTTTTGAAAACGCATGGGAACCTATAACGTTTTTTGATCGAAAACTTAAGGAAAATACCGAATTTAATTTTTAAATTGAATATTTTATAATAAAAATGGTTTTGGTTATTCTTTTTTGTAAATCTTTTGAAATCCTTTCACAATAGTATTTTACTTTTTGACGCATAAAATTATTGAAAACGCTAATTCATCTAAGTATCAATTGCAATTTTTAATATTTTATAGAAAATATACGTGTAGTAGAATATTCCTAGCCAGTTTTTTGTCCAATATTCCAAAACAATGAGAAGTAATACGTATTTTCATCGCTGAATTTGACGCTTAGCGTTAATTATCTCGCTTATATGCATGGGATCCCCCAAATTTTTTTCCGGTTTCCAATAGCCCATTAGGTAATTCAAATGACTGACAGGCTTTAGAAAAAATAAAAATGGGTTGCAATTAGGGGGCACCATCCTTAAGTACTCGAACTTTGTTTCTGTAAATTGGAAATTTTATTGACTTGCAAAAAAAACAGTTGAATTACAAGAAACGAATTTGCAACAGAACGGCTGTTGAGTCTCCAACATCGACGTACTTGTCGACCACCGCATTTTACAAGATATTTTCCACGAGAAAACACATTCATATTATCTTTTTCAGTAGTTGTTGAACGCACGTAAAAATATTTATTTTCTGTGTAAAGAGATTTTCATACCTTCTTTTGAAGTCCAAATTCCAACATACAAATTGATTTCCAGACAAAAACACAGTTCAGACCGGCATTTTAATTCTTGCGACACTTGTAATGGTAATTATGCTAATTCTTAAAGAATGCAACACTCTCTCTGATTGGTTGATACGCCGTTATGGTATATAACGTGTAATTTGCAGGATGCTCGTGATTTTTTTAGGCCTTTTTCGTGCTCTCCCAACATCCCGCGTGGTTTATTTCAACGATAAACCACGGAAATCAATCGTTTATTGCTTAAATAATACATAAAACTTATTTTTACACACTGTTCAATGCAAATCATATTTCTTTCCTTAAGATTGTAATAAAGTAATACAAGGAGTATCCAACAAAATCGATTTTGATAAACACGGGAACCCCTATTCACAGATCGACACGAGTAGATACGATTCGTGAAGACCTTTCACGATTCGTACGGATCGAGAGGGGTGTTTGGCTTGGTGATTCATGCTAAAATTCTCTTAGTCTGCAGGTAAACACAGGAATCCCGATTCACGGATCGACACGAATAGAGTCGATTCGTGAAAGTCTTTCACGATTCGTACGAATCGTATCGATTGGTACGGACCGAGAGGGGTGTTTGGCTTGGTGGCATGCTAATTTTCTAATTCTGTAGATAAACACAGGAATCCCGATCCTCCAATAGCATCGATTATTCGTTCCTATATCATTTACATATTCAGTTAACATTTGTTGCAAATTATAATTTATGCATCCAATTAGCATATACATGAATACAAATGAGTTTTACCAATCGATATAGAAATTCACGAATCTACACGAATCGTATGGATTCGTGTGTATTGGACAACCATCAATGAATTGGATCCGATTTGAATAATTTTAGATTAGAATCGATTTAGTAGATCTAGATACGTCTATTTTCCGGGTCGCAGCTACGTTATGTTATTACACAGGTAGCCCAAGCTAGCTGTTTGTGAACGTTTTTAGCAATAAAACGAAAAAGAAAAAAAAAGATAAGAATTAAAGTCTGTATATGTGTATTCACGGGCTTTAGGATTCTCCTTGTTTCGAGTCATGAGAAATGTTTAATAACAACCAAAATACTCTTAATGAATTTAATCGTTCGATAACGTTCGGTCGTAACGAGTTATGAAATGGGATTGTAAAGCAGCTAAATATTGTCGTATTTGGAAGAATAAAAACACGCAAATTAAATATGAGTATAAGGGGATTTATGTAGTGTTTTTTATACATTCAATAAGAGTATTTTGGTTGTTATTGGTTGTCTATTTATTTATTTTCCGGTAGAGTTTTAGGCCATTTGGAGTAATATTGAGTGATTTATTTATAAAAAGGGGAGGGGGGTGCACAAACCAAATAACAATCCAGAAATACATAAAGGGGTGCACTAATCAAATAATTACTAATTACCAATAAGAAATGAAAAGTACTAACTATAGAAATAAATCAAGTCTTTCTAAGGGGGAATATTAGCTCCCTAGCCCCTACCCTGGATCTGCCTCCCTCCCCAAGAGCCAGGCTAAACAGGCTACGGTGCGAAGATGTCTGCTATAACGTATTTGGATAAATGAAAAAGAAATGCTAGTCGCTTAGATGCAATAGTGATTTTTATGAATGGATGGATGGTTGGATGAAGAGATGTATGAATGGATGAATAGAGTGATGAATTCGAACAAATAAATGCATTGTTTGTGATACTTTTTTCTTTCAGGTTGATTTGAGCACAAATGATTTACAAGCCAAAGTACTTAAATGGGATGCACAGCTACCAATCCCCAACCCTCCCTCGGAGAGTAGTCTTTTGGACCATCTGGTAAGAAGACGAGTACCTTCTTCAGCATCTCGTATTAGAGTTGGATTCAACGAACTTCTTGTAAGATCTGCTTGCCGTGTATTGGGATTGAAAAATGCGCATCAAAGGTACGAATAATTATTTCTTTTTTGTGGGGTTTTCTAAAATGGTCGTATTGCAAAACTATTCGATGATATTTGAAACGTTTAAAGATTAAAAAAATAAATTCTGCTGCTTTGTTTGCCTACAGTTATTTGGTTGTTGCTTTCTTTTTTATCATCACACATTTTTCTTGTTATGCAGTTTGTATGCAAAGCAGTCATAATTCTCTCGCTTGCCTATCCATTCATTCATCCATCAATTAATTCATTCATCCATCAATTCATTCATTCATTCATTTCATTATATTTTAATTACTAGGCTATCTAACCAACACTCCAAGGATCCGGTAGCCAACTGCTGGTACGCTCCAGCAAATCATAGCGACACATTTGGACTTCGCCACGATGAAATCTACTTTCACGAAAACATCATTCCTTCACAGCCTGTGACGTCATATGCTGTGCTGGTCCGTGGCAGCGCTAAGGATCCTGGAACGTGGGTAGATGGTGGTATTGCAGAACGAACAAAATCTTTAGATGAAAATCGAATGGAGAGAAATACTGATTCAATGATCAACAGAGCAAGTTCTTTGATTAAAGAACTAATGAGAGCTAGAGCGTTCTATTTAAGTTCTGAAATTACTCAAGATAAGATCAAGAAGACTCCTCTTTCTATGCAGTGGTACAATTATATTTTTTCCTGCTCCATGCAATTCTACCCAGGATCCATTGAACGCTTCAAGGCCCCTGATTGGTCATCTAAGCACATTATTGTTATGGTGCGCGGTAATATGTACAAAGTGGATCTGATTGATTATGATGAGAATGGACGAGAGAGAAACATTAGTGAACAACAGCTTAAAGTAAGTGGTAAAAAAACATTATTGAAATAAAAAAAAACAACATTTTTCTGTGTAATGGCACTTTAGGGGCTGGGAAAGAAGCGGCAGAGAAATACTGGGTGAGTTATGTCATGGACCCCTCCCCTCCTCCTCAATCCTTCCCTACCCGCCAAGGGCTCTCTTCTCTAGAATTGACATCGTGTATAGGATGCCGGTCATTTCGATCCAGGTCCATTAAGAAAATTTAGTGATTACAATCCTAAAATTACGTATTGTGAACGTTTAAATTAGATGTATATTGAGAATTTCCAGAATTCGTATCATTTTTAATTTTGGTAAGTTAAATCAAAGCCGATTGCAGATACCTTTTTTAAACCATTTACGTTATAAGAAACGTTACAACCAGATGGATTAACAAGACTGATGTACGTTTTGGAGCCATTTGCAATGATGTTCGCAAACCTAAGTGTGGATCGAATTGACCTAATCGACCTGGATCGAATTGACTTTGGATTGAAATGACAGCATAATATAGTGTATTGGACATCACTAGAATTCATGTACAATTAAAGCCATGCATGTATTGTTTCATTAGGTATTCTTTTTTTTTATAAACAGAAACAACTACATGACATCATCACCATGGAAACAGCAGGAAAATCATCAACGCCAATCTCAGTTCTTACAATCTTGGCTTCATCAGAACGCTGCCGAGAAGAGCAAATTCTTAAAACCATAAGTCAACAGAATATCCACAACCTTTCTCTTCTCCGAGATGCCCTCTTTGTCTTGGCCCTTGATCCCAAAGAATCTCCCCGAACAGATAACGAAGCGATGTTTGCATTATACTCGGGAAACTTCACGAACCGCTGGTATGACAAAAGCGTGCAGTTGGTGGTGTTTGGCAATGGAGTGGCTGGGTTTGTTAATAACTATTTGGGTGGGATGACTGGTACAGTGGGCACCAACTTTGTTCATATAACTGTTGGAAATGAGGACCTTGAGGACCAAAGATCAAATGGTAAATTCATTATATATCAGTCAGTTCCAATGTTTTCCATCCTCCTCTCACTTAGGCAAGTCCTTGGGAATTTGACTTTTAGAAAAAAGTTGTCAGATGCCTCACAATGCAGACAGTATTGATGGTCAAATGCCTAACAATGCAGACAGTATTGATGGTCAAATGCCTAACAATGCAGACAGTATTGATGGTCAAATGCCAACACAGATTTGCAGAGCTTAAAAAGTGCTTAGTTGCACTTGTTTTTTCTTCTTCTGTTTTACAAGTTGAGGAACTAAACAGTCTGCCATTTTGGATCAAATGTCTCACCATATGGAAGATAGGGGAGGTCACCTTGGAATTAGCCGGTTTCATATTGAAAAGGGACTGGGTTCTAGTCTTCAAAAACAAAGCATAATTCATTAAAAAAACACTGTCACATACCAAAAACACAAAGATAAACATCATTACTATGCTATTTTAGTTAATTTGCTAGATATGTCTTAGTTATATTGAATTTATTGAGGAAAAATGTTTTGGAAGGACACTGTCCCTCCACTACATACATTTCTTGTAATATTCAAGACCCAATACATTTATCTGTATTTATCCGATTTTAACCAAACTTTCATCATTTATTCATGTTTCCATGTTCTCTTGAAATATGGTTTCAAGAAAAAATTATTAATGATTTAAAAACACGAGGAATGATTTCAATAATTTATATTTTTCTCAACTAGAACCAAGTCGCTTTTTCAATATGAAACCGGTGAATGATGACAAATCTGAAACTACTAAAAAATACGACAGGGTTTTAACTTATAATTATGTAAGGATGGTTTGTCTTGAATTACCACAAAATCTTTCATTTCCATTGAGCATTTATAATCTTTGTAGATATGGATGATGTCACAAACTGGCCAGACCCAGTCCCTCTCCGATGGGACGATACCAACGATGGATACTTTCAACAAAAGATAGCAACTATTATCAGAGATAGTAGAACATCTGGACCTTTTAAACCCTTATCACAAGACGTGTTCAGAATTTGCGATGGTTTCAGTTTTGAAGCAGTATGTAAAGGAATCCGTGTTACCCCTGGTGCAGCTTTTCAAGCTGGTTTTCAGCTTGCACTTGCAAAGGTTGCTGGGAGATGTATGAGTGTTAATGAAGTTGTCAGCATAAGGTAATAATTGAATTGTTGTTTGACTACACCTTTTGCTGTTCATATCATTAACAGAAAATGTACCTTCATTTGTGCGAATAGTCGTATCAATGACGTGTATTGTACTTTCATAAACATCTCAAGTAACATCATTTGCGCTGTTCAACTTTCATTAACGATATTTGAATACGTGTGAACATTCATTAGTATCATTGGACAATTAATATCGTGTTGGTACATTCATTCGCGTGGAATGTTGTTTCTTATACGCGTAATTAAACTTCAATACCACCAATTGACAAACAGTTGAATTTATTGACAATCGTTCACCCAAAAGTGAAAATTCATTAGTGCTATTAGCATAACCATTCACAATCTATAACGCGTTTGAACAATCATGACCATAAATATAACAATTTTTAGTGCGGATTAACAAACATTTGCAAAATTCAAAGTCAATAAGAGAAAAAAAAATAATCATTACAGCGTCAGTCTTTTTATAGTCTTTTTTCATGTATTTCAAAAATTGCATGAACATATGTACATTCTTCGTGCGAAAAAAATAAACGATGATCGACAGAATATAAAAGACAGTTTTCAACTACTGATGCACTCACTCGCTCCAGAAGACTCAGAAACATTAGGTTGTACATGTTAAGAATGCCACGTAGAAATCGCATTAGTCTTGAGCAACGTCAAAGAATGACGACTATTTTATGGTTGCAGACACGATTGGCGTTAATAGATCAACAGCTAGAAGTATCGTCGCAAGATATGTACGAGAAGGCAGAATAGCAGAAAGACCGCGAGGAGGCCCAAACCATGTACGAGTTGATAACCAGATTAGATAATGTCTCGATGATATTCTAAATGAGAATTGTCAACTAACACTTGCACAAATAAACCAAGAATTGCGCCAACGTCTTCCTGCAAAACCTCACATACACGACCGTACTGTGGCCAGGACTTTAGAAGGAATGTTTTTTCGTGTGAAACTGAGCCGACCACTCCCAGCAGAGAGAAACCAACCAGATGTTATGGAGAAACGCTTTGAGTAAACCATTCTGTTTTCATAGATGAGTGCGGATATAATATCTGGACTTCTCAATGTCAAGGTAGAGCGAGAAGAGGAGAGAGGGCTTATAGACAAGTCTGTGGTCAGAGGTAGAAATGCGACTGTGGTACTCGCTATATCACCCACCAATGGCCTTGTTTTTCACTCTTCCATTATCGGAGGCATGAACGCTCAAAGATTTGACGACTTCCTTGCGCAAACAAGACTCAATCTTGATCCTGATGATCGAAAACGTCATTTTCATTTACGACGGTGCACCAGCCCACCATAATCCAGTCAACCCTGGTCCAAACACGGAGCTCAGAAAATTACCGCCCTACAGCCCATTTCTCAACATTGTAGAACAGGCAATAAGCTCCCTAAAGGCAGCAATCAAAGCAGACTTCAGCCAACCAGAAGTTCAACAACAATTGAACGATAGAGCGGAAGCAAGAAACCAAGGACTTGCTTTGGGTCACTATCGAACACAGCTGCTGCTGCAAGCATTGCAACGAAATATTGCAACCATCACTGTAGCTAAATGTGGTTTCGTTTTATGCAAACTTATTTGCCACGTTGTATTAACAGAGAAGAAATTCAAGGATGACTTTAAAATACTAGAAAGACTAACGCTGTAACGATTATTTTTTTTTTCTCTTATTGATTCTTTGAACAGTGCAAATGTTTGTTAATCCGCACTAAAAATTGTTATATTGATAGTCACGATATTGTTCAAACGCGTTATAGATTGTGAATGGTTATGCTAATAACACTAATGAATTTTCAATTTTGGGTGAACGATTGTCAATAAATTCAACTGTTTGTCAATTGGTGGTATTGAAGTTTAATTGCGCGTATAAGAAACAACATTCCACGCGAATGAATGTACCAACACGATATTAATTGTCCAATGATACTAATGAATGTTCACACATATTCAAATATCGTTAATGAAAGTTGAACAGCGCAAATGATGCTACTTGAGATGTTTATGAAAGTGCAATACACGTTATTGATACGACTATTCGCACAAATGAAGGTACATTTTCTGTTAATGAACAGCAAAAGGTGTAATAGAAAAAAACATGTATAAATATCTAATGAATAGATCATCAACATAGTGGTTATTCTTGCGATGGAAGCTCACACTTACTACCCCACATTAACTATTTTACACACATCTTTGCATACTTGTTGATTTTGATGTGATATTAAATAATTTCTTAATTTTAATTTATTTCATGTATTTTCAAGGCATTCATCAACATCAAATGAACTTATATTTGCTATCTACTTATCAGACATTTCAGGTTTGGAGGTATGACATACATGGACAGCAGCCTTGCTGACATGAAGCTATTTATTAACACTGCCCTCCAATCGAAACAAGACATCCAAACTCTAAACCCACAAGAACTTGCTATTCTAAAATCTCTTCTGCTAAAAGCGACAGACAGTTACAGAAATGAAGTCATTCGTTACAAGAAAGGGGAAGTCAATCTATGGCATTTGGACTCCCTCTACAGAATTCTGGGATTACCCAACAGGCTCACTTTCAGAAACACACCACAGGAAAAACTGAACACTAAACTGAAGAAGAGTTTTATACATTTTTTGAGATCACCACTGGTCAATTTACTGCCTGCTCAAGTTCCAGAGAATGTCACCTCCAATCCCTCTTGGTTTCCTGAGATCGAGTCAATAGGGAGGCCTGGGGTCAAGTGTATATTGCCTCCAACGTCAATGGCATTGCATTACATGTTTGGTAAAGATGGAATTGCAATAACTGTCAATGCAAACTCACAACACCCTTGTTATAAGAGAGAAGAGGAGTTTGTGAAGGAACTTGAATGCTCTTTGCTGTTCATCAAAGACTTGTTACAGTCACCGGCAGTCAAATAATGAGTTGCAAAAACAGGATATTCAAGGTTCAATTTAAAATCTGCGATTCACCTTAAATTCATAATGTGAGTTGTTTATGTGAACCTCTAGTGTGCATTTTTTGGAATTTGTTCTGGAGTGATTTGGAAAAATCCAATATTTTAGTCCTGTGATCGGAAAATCAAAATAGAGTATGGGGGGGGGGGGGGGGGAACTTGGAAAACATGGGGGAGGGCTACAGCCGCAGTAACTCCCCCACTCAGATCCATGTGTTTGTCACACAATTTTTTTTAAAACAAATCAGTTGGGTCTCAGTTAACAGATCTAAACAGCTATTTACATACTTTAAACACTACGTAATTTACAAAAATGATGACCCTGACTTTGAGTGAGAAAACCTTGTGTCCAGTTGTTGGGATTTCTTCAAAAGGGATTTTCTTTTTTCAGGATCTATCGTTGTATGACCTAAATCTCTATCACGGTCAAATGGTCTTCTCTCATTGGGCTTGATGCCCTCTTCTTTCTGCAAAATAAAAGGGAACAAAATTGTTATGATATATACTGTTACGATGCAAATGTTTACGAATTTATTAGTATAGTTTTTATTAGTGTTTTTAGCTATTTCAACAGTCTAGCTTTTAATTCTAGCATCGTAATCTTGACTGTAAGATCATATGATGTTTATACTTTCCTAAGAAAAGCATGCCTCCTTAAAATAACCCAAACAATGCCACCAAGTTAGTAGCTATTTAGGTAAACAAGGCATTATGTTAACTAGCTATATAAAGATGTCCTGTAGCCTTACAAATACACAATTCATTCGTTCTCTGTGAGCAAGTTGGGGACGACTCAAGTCTAGCAAGACAGCACGGACCTAAGTAAGGATAGTGGTCTAGTCTAAGCAATTCCTTCTAACAAACTGCGCCTACTAAGGGATGTCTTTCTAGCTGGCTTTTGTCTACCGCAAATTGTTACATAGCTTGTAATTAGCTATCGTACGAAACATAATAAAGAGCGACCAGAACAGACGATCCCTGAGTTAGTTACCTCGTTACAATACACGACTTTAGACCTGCTACATGTACATGAAAGAGCTTTACAGTCGAACAATAAGTCCCTCCCCCAAATAAGCGCATTCCTTGAATAAATGCTTATTCAAGTAAATACATGTATGGTATGCTCACACTCTCAAAAACAACCTTCAAGGAAGATAAGCATGTGTGTGGTGTTATGGCTTTTTCAAGCAAGGCTGTAAAAATCTGTACCATTCATGCCCTTAGAAAACTTTGGAACAAAATGATGTCATTAAACAAAATCTGTTAAGTTTTTTGACTCTGACTTATTGTGATAATTAATAAGACATTTCGACAATACTTTGATCTTCATCAGTTGTTACAGTTGAAAATTGAAGGGTTCAGAGCGAAAACGGCAAGTGCATTTTAGGATAATTTTTTCGAATTTCGAATTGTCACCAAATCAATCAAAAAAAGGCATCTAACAATTCAATTTGGTCTAAAAACAAACATGTTCTATTTTTTTCCGAAGAAATTGTCCGAAAAAGGACATTTTTGGCGATTTTAGGGATTTTTTGAGTTGTACAAACCTTAAGCTCGTCCAGGGTAGTTTCTTTTTGGCTTCGATCAAGACTCGTGTGTTTTTGTGTTACTGGGGAGGCATGAAACTGGTAAACATGTTTAACACGTTTGAAACAGGTTTTCAGTCTAATCAGAACTTTGACGAAGTCGCATCATTCGTGATTTCGTCGTTGTTTTTTGCTTTTTTGCTATTAATTTGCCTCTAAACGCTTCTGGAACAGCATCATTAAGCTTTCTAGTTGTGATGAGTCTACTGTTTGAAAGAAATCAAGCAGGTGAGATGATTTCGAGTAAAAATTAGTGTTTTTTTCGCACTCGTGAATCTTGGCGACCGTTGAAGAAATCATCACTTAAAGACTGTTTTAGAGGCAAATTCTCGGACTGCCGCGGCTATTTTTGCACGTTTTGGTGATAGAAGAACACAACAAGGTTGAAATTTCGGCAGAATTCCGAGGTAGCGTTAGACTTAGGCTATGACGGCTGCCGAAAAATTTCGTTGATTTCCCAGAATGCATTGCAGTGGTATTTTTGTCGATATAATAATATAATAATAATAATAGTTTATTTATATAGCGTGAATTCCAATGCTCAAACACGCTTAACAATAATCAAGATATACATTTACAACAGACTATAGAAAAAACAAATATATATAAATATGTATATATATAATATGTACAATATACTAATAAACTATCAAAAACATAATACATAAATACAAAGTAAACTAACAATATAGAATCAAACACTAAATTAACTAATAAAAAGCTTGCATAAAAAGATGAGTCTTAAGTTTTTTCTTAAAACTAGATACACTGTCGGATTGTCTTATGTCTAGAGGAATGCTATTCCACAAGCGTGGAGCAGAAATTGAAAACGCTCTTAAACCGTAGGTGGTAAGTCTATAGGACGGTTCAACCAGTTGAAATTTAAACATTGACCTTAATGTACGACGTGGAACATAAGGTTCCAGTATATCCTTTAAGTAGTTAGGAGCTAAACCATTAAGTACTTTAAACGTAATTAGTAAAATCTTGAAAGTTATCCTATGTTCTACTGGTAGCCAGTGCAGTTCTATTAAAAGTGGAGTAACATGGTCATATTTCTTAGAAAGTGTGACTAATTTAGCTGCACAATTAAAGACGTGTTGTATCCTATCAGTTAAGTATTTAGGTAAACCATACAGTAGAGAATTACAGTTATCTAATCGAGAAATAACAAAAGCGTTAATTAGTAACTTAGTGGTGTCATAGTTCAAATATCTTCTTATTTTAGATAAATTTCTTAAATGGTAAAAAGCTGATTTACAGAGTTCAATAATATGACTATCTAAAGATAAAGTACTGTCAAATACAACACCAATGTTCCTAGCACTCTCAGATGGTACAATAGTTGATTCGCCAGCTTGGAATGAAAGCAGCGAAGGCTTCAATCGATGCTTAGCATGCATAACGATCAGTTCAGATTTATCTTGATTTAGTTTAAGGTTGTTCTGCAGCATCCAGTTATTAACAGCTACTACACACTGCTCCAATGTACTCCGAGCACTCTCCAGGTCTTCGAGATCATTTCACTTGAAAGTGATGTAAACTTGCGAATCATCAGCATACATATGATATGAAACATCATGACAACGCATTATGTTTCCAACCGGGGAAACATACATCAAGTACAAAAGAGGACCCAGTACAGAGCCTTGAGGCACACCGCAGGTTAATGGGCGATTTGTTGATTTATAACCATCAATGCTGACGAACTGGCTACGCTTGTGAAGATAAGATCTGAACCACGCAAGAGCATTACCTTTAATGCAAAAAGCAGTGGAAAGTCTTGATAGCAAAATACCATGGTCGACGGTATCGAAAGCTGCTGACATGTCCAATAATAAGAGCAAAACACAGCCACCATCATCTATAGAGCGTAAGATGTCATTTTGAACCCTTATTAATGCCGTTTCTGTACTGTGGTGGCGCTTGTAGGCTGATTGGAAGACTTCATTGAGATTATTAGCTGCAAGATATTGATTCAGCTGGTCAGCAACGACTTTCTCACAACATTTAGCAATGAAAGGTAGATTAGAGATAGGACGATAGTTCTTCATTTGTTCATGGTCCAATGATGACTTTTTAAGTATTGGCCTTATAAGAGCTTCTTTCATCACATATGGAACAGTACAGGACTCCAAGGAACAATTCACAATGTCAGTAACAATTGGTCGAAACACGTGTAGTTCGAAATAGGCATGTTCGTAGTGCTTTAGCGGTGTAAGTAGAATGAAATAAAACTTGAAAAACTTGCATAAGATTAGAAGAAGGACTGAATTTTCTTAGGATATTAAACTTTTTGCTCGAAGGCCAAGTTTTTAGCCAAAAAATACATATATATTGATAGGTTTATTTGTAAATAGCGCTTATTAAACAACAACAACAACAACAACAACAAAAAAAACAAAAAACGCACAAAAAAAATAGAATTAGCATAAAATAGCACTATTTAGTGGTATGTATGTTGCACACTTTTAGTGCGCGCACTCTAAGATTTGTACTTATGCATATTCTAGCTACCCTCTTTAAATAAAGTGCATTATTATTATTATTATTATACAAATTTGTGCTTTTCACGCAAGAGTGAACGATTGTCAAGCAAAGCGAAAGCGTAACTACGGGCCGAATTACACCTTTTTCGGACAAATTCTTCGGAAAAAAATAGACGATGTTTATTTTTAGACCAAAATAAGTCGTTAGATGCCTTTTTTGATTGATTGGGTGAATATTTGAAATTCGAAGAAATTTATCCTAAAATGCACTTACGCCGTTTTCGCTCTGAACCCTTCAATTGTAATGCGCAAGGTATCATCAAAAATGCTCTCTGCGCGCGTTCGTACCAGACCTCCTCTAAATCCACGAATAAACGTCCGGGAGGAAAAGATGTCATAGATGGTATTTTCTTCAATTTTTGTTCTTCCTTCATTTGGTCACACAATACAATGCCCATTGACTGAATTTGGTAAGGGTTAATAACAATAATAATAATAATAATAATAATAATAATAATAATAATAATAATTTATTTCTTATTAAGCGCATCCCAGGATATCTCGATGCTCTTTACAATAATTATATTTATAAATAAATAAATAAATAAATAAATAAATGAATGAATGAATGAATGAATGAATGAATGAATGAATGAATGAATGAATGAATGAATGAATGAATGAATGAATGAATGAATGAATGAATGAATGAATGAATGAATGAATGAATGAATGAATGAATGAATGAATGAATGAATGAATGAATGAATGAATGAATGAATGAATGAATGAATGAATGAATGAATGAATGAATAAATAAATAAATAAATAAGTATAGATAATAAGATGGTTTCGAGTTCAATTTGGAATTAATTTGCACGAGTTTGTTTTTCAAAGAGTTCGTAATTGCATGAGCCCGTAGGGCGAATGCAATTTGGCTCTTTGAAAAACAAACGAGTGCAAATTAATCCAAATTGAACGAGAAACCATCTTATTACCTTTTAATAATATACTTGCAAAAAACTCAACCATTTTGTCGATTTTTAAAAGCATTTGGTTGAGATTTTGATTCAAATTCGAACGAGCGCGCGCCGATGATGGCGTGATGATGTCGTCATCTAGCGCGCACTCAAAGCGAAAATTTAAAACTTTTCAACGAGATCTCGCTCAGTTTTTTGCAAATTTCTTGACTATTTTTGTAAAATTTCATTTTTTTTGCAAATAGAAATGTTTAGAAAATTATAATTATTCTCTAGATAGTAAAAAAATTCCAAAAACATTTAGTTTTAGGGCGTATTTTGTCTTTTGAATCGAGTTGTAATTTGCACTGGTATTACAAATTTCTGCACTGGTATTACAGCTTTCTGCACCGGTGTTACGGCTGAACTGCACTGCTCTCGACCAATCAGAATCGAGGATTTTTTGCAAGTATATTATTAATAAATAAATAAATAAATAAACAAATAAATAAATAAAAATAATAATAATAACTATGAGAATAACTATGAGTTAAAAAGAACTACTCAATATTAAAATTTAAAAACGCAAAAATATGAGTCTTCATGATCAAAAAAGATAAGTCTTCAGCTTTGACTTGAAGACGTCCAAAGATGGCGAAGAACGTACTTCAAGTGGTATTTTATTCCATAACCCAGGAGCACATACACTAAAGGTCCTGCCACCATACCTGTCAGTTCTGAACCTTGGTTCTACTAAACATAGGTGATCCATTGACGAGCAAAGCGATCTTACTGGGTTAGGGTAGATTTGCATAGAATATCCTATAGATGTGATGTACAATTGGTGGTGTGAGAGGTCACATGGTTGATTTCTAGTGACTCCAAATCATTGTTTCGACTTCTTTCTGTTCAGTGTACCTTATAATAGCTTTCTGTACCCATAATAAGGAGTATTGACAAAGAGAAGTAGTAGAGTGAAAGCTTCTGGCTAGTGAGAACAAGCACTCCCTGGTAAGTTCAATGTCTTATCCACCCTCCCAACCCTTATCATTTATCTCTAAAAAAATAAAATATCAATCAATCTCAGAAAATTTGGGGGACTCCCCCTGGCTACTGTATCTGACACTAGCTTTTAGTATTACCAAATGAATTAAGAGAAAAGAAGAGAAAAAATTAAGTCACTTACTCTTTTCTTATTTAATTCTCGTTGATGCATATCCATCAAGGACTCTCCTCTGTGTTGCTTCTAAAAAAGGTAATTTGTTGAATATATCATAAGACTATTACTGATGATAAATGTCATGCTCTCCTGGTAACCAGGTAAGCTTTAGATAATAAATTCATAATAAAGACAAACGCTAGAAAATTACTACAAGTTTCGACATCGTCCAATGTCATTATCAAGTATTTAATATAAACAGTGAGAGCATATTTAACGTTAATATCATGCTACATTGATCATAGACAAAAGATATTCATTTACAAAGAGTCAGTCATAAAAGAGTTTTTGTCTATGATCAATGTAGCATGATATTAACGTTGAATATGCTCTCACTGTTTATATTAAATACTTGATAATGACATTGGACGATGTCGAAACTTGTAGTAATTTTCTAGCGTTTGTCTTTATTATCAATTTATTTCCTGGTAACACTTGATTTAATGCAAGATGTGCTCCAGTTTATCTGGATTTAAATTTGCAGTGTGCTTTGTTACCAATATCATTTTCTTTTTTGTAGAGTTAGCAATCATTG
Source organism: Diadumene lineata (assembly GCA_918843875.1). Taxonomy (NCBI): domain Eukaryota; kingdom Metazoa; phylum Cnidaria; class Anthozoa; order Actiniaria; family Diadumenidae; genus Diadumene; species Diadumene lineata. The sequence continues at coordinate 7,242,078 of OU974069.1, forward strand.
ACTTAATCATTATGATAATAATAATAATAATGAAAAATTTATATAGCGCTTTTTCATGACAGTCCAAAAGTGCTTTACAAAAGTAGAAATTAAGAAAAATATATACAATATATAGAATACAATAAAATGAAGCGTAAAGCATAAAAAAAATTAAATATATATGTTCGTATAAAATGTCATTATTTATAAATATTAATAGTTATTTAAAGCTAATCAATGAAATATTTTTTAAATAAATAAGTTTTTAAGTTTCTTTTAAAAGTGTCAATTGACTTGCTAGCTCGTACATCGTAGGGAAGATCGTTCCATAGCTTAGGAGCACAGACAGAAAAAGCTCTAAGTCCATAAGTTTTTAAATTATATTGCTTGCTTTCAAGGAGTATCTATTATGATGTTACTATTATAAGCTCATCACTTACAGTAAAGGATTCTATCATTTTATTCATATTCTTCTCTTTTTCAACCTCCCATGGTGCTCTGGTGTCTTCAGCAGCTCGTTTTCTGCCTTTTTCTTTCTTCTGAAACAAAGCCATGAACAACACATAAACAAGAATTGCAGGGAAACATCCAAGGGTTGTACTTGTACTTTGGTTCAGAAATTCCAGAAAAACAACCAGCATATTAGTGTAATTTATTTTCCAACTGAAACTACATAAAAAAATGGAAGTTGCCCTGTACAACAGATCTTGTGTTCAGTACAATAATAAGTGAATGTATATCATGTATAATATGAATTATTCATGATATACACACACTAAGACATTCTATGCCTAAAGTGCAGCATCTAGTTTGACAAAATAATGTATTTCACATCACAATTTTATACCTTTTTTATGCATAAGGCTGCTAAGCACCGCTATGCATCATGCAGCTCATTACGCTTTTTTTTGTGCTTAGCAACCTCCCATGTGCATCCATAACTCGATGGATACACGCTACTTATAATCCATTCTTTAATTATAACTTTTTTATGCATAAGTTTATGATGTATACACATTGCAGTAAATGAATATAAAAGCACATGAATAAACGAAGCACAAATAACTACAGAAAAACTGAGCACCAGGATGTGAATTGAACCCCTGACTTTCTTATTATCTACTAGACAGATGCTCTACCAGAAAACTACTGGAAACTCAATTCCCATCCTGATGCTTAGATATTTTCTGTGGTTATTTGCACTTTAATTGTTTATTTGTAAACTTGCTTCCTAATACCGTTTTTTCCTTTTTGTCTGATGGAGTGTCAGTCCAAACAGACCGATCTCCACAATCAACTGCTTTTTTTCTGAATGATCTTGGCCCAAGACCTACACGTAAACAGAAAAATAAAACATTAGTTCAAAATGCTTGGTATCAAAAACAAGCAAACTGCAAGAACTTGAAACAATGATGAAAACTACCAACAAGTACTACTTACCAAAGTTTTTGCTCATCTCTGGAGGCAATTCTGTCATCCATTCTTCTCGTTTTTGTTTCACATTGTTCTATGAAATGAATCAGATTATAATTCTTAGGAAAATCACAAGTTTTTTAATTCCAAACATGTTTTGACGTGACTGCCATCATCAGTGGATGTTGATGTTAATTACAAAATAGGATATAGATTATATAGTAAATTGAGCACGTGAGAATATTGTGCATTAGAAAAAACAATAACTATTAGATGGCTGAATTACCAATAAGAGCAAGCTTTGTGTGTATAAGTTGTTGATTAAGGATGGGTTGTTCACACTTAATCAGAATCAGATTATAATTATCAAAATCTATATTGTGTTAATAATAATTTGGTACAAGTCTGATAGTCAAGGATGTTTGTAATATTTCCAGGGGTTAAAATTGTATTTTGCAATGTTTGTTTTACCTTTCCTAAGAGTTTGTCTTTCATGGCATTGGATCTTGCTTCAATGTCTTCTTCAATGCTTGAATAGTGTTGGTCAGACTACAAAGAAACAGTTGACATGATAATCAATTTATATGTTGCGGATTAATTCACTTACATTCAAACATACTAGGGTCCTCTACAGGTGTTTTATCAGCGGTCATGTATAAAGATTTAAAACCATTGGACCCTCAAATCAACAATTATTGAAAATAATATTATTGCCAGCATACTCGAACCGTGAACACTTTGTGCTTTTTTGAGACATATTACATAATTTGAGTGAATAGATTTGAATATGTATGCATTCTTAGTAGTAGTGGCACACTTTGAAAATAATAATAAAACAATAGATTCCTTTTTAGTATAATAATAATAATAATAATAATAATAATAATAATAATAATAATAATAATAATAATAATAATAATAATAATAATAATAATGATGATGATGATGATGATGATGATGATGATGATGATAATAATAATAATATAATGGTTTATTAAGAATACGCACTTAAATGAAATACTTCGTATTTACAAACGTTGATATAGTTATTGCACAAAAAATATGAAAAATATACAAAAATTACAAATTTACAGTTATGCCAACAACTGGTTGGGTATTACTACAATCGCATGTTAAAATGAGTTATGAAGCCACATATATGCTGCTGAGCTAGTCATTTATTGAATTCATCATTGTCCCCAAAGGGCCCAAAAATCCTACTTACAGATGACGACGGCATGGGACCAATGACAGGCCCTATTTCTTCATCGCTGTCATTGTCTTCTTTTCTTTGAGTTTCTTTTTTGAGGATAAGACAGTAAACATTTCAATTAGACCAAAATAGTCAGTGCTACACCACTGAATTTAATTGTAATGCATGAATATTATTATTATAACCATAAATATCTCTTCTTATTTTCATTGTTTCTTGGAGAGCTGACAATTGAAAATGAAAAATGACAAAAATATACGAAAGTGGTTTTGTATCATGGTTTTTACAGATTCACTCACCAGGTTCAAAGGAAACTTGTTCTCCTGGTAGAGATGGGCCAATATTTCTGTGTGACTGTCTAGCTTTAGCTAAGTGTGGAGGCAAAGCTGGGCCATACGAATCATCTTCATCTTGATCTTCTTTACTTGTGCCAACAACATTTGGAGGTAGAGAAGGGCCTATATGAGCTTTCGCTTCACTCTGTTCTGATTCTTCCGACTCTTCTTTCTTTTTCGTTAATAAATGTGGCGGTAAAATTGGACCAATTTCCATGATTCAAGCTAAAAATATAGTCCTTTCGAAGATCAATTTTTAAGCTTTTCGTCCGCCATATTGTTTATTTGTACTTATGGTCAGCGGCAACGTGCGCGCGAAAAAATGATGGGGGGACGGGTGCGGACTTTTCTCGTTTTAATTACAGATTTGTAAACAAAATGCAACTTTCCACATTTAAAATGCTCTAGAACATTTTCCCTTGTATTTTCCATTATCTAAGTAATTTAAAAGCATTTTGATTTTTTTTAGGAAGTGCTAGGAGGAATGTAAACATTTGTAAATAACACCACCCCCGATAGGTAACTATTAGTTGCTGTGAGAAATACACCATGCCTCCGAAGAAAGGAAAAGGTGGAGGAGCTGCAAAACCTGATAAAAATGCTGCAAAAGGAGCCAAAGGAGGTAGAATACATAGTGCTACATTCTTAATAACTTATTTTTGCTAGATTTATTGAATAACACTCTTGGTTTTGTAGACATTTTAAATAAAATCTGTATTTGGAAGACCTTGCAATGTAGAGTTCAGATTGGCTGATATTTTGTTGGATGACGAAGAAAAGATTTGTTGTTTGATATGGTTTTGATTGGATTAGGTGGCAAGAAGGAAGCAGCAGAAGGGGGAGCTAAGGAAAAGAAAGGGGGAACTTCTGTGAAGGTATTGACTGATCTACTAAATCAGCAACTATATGGTCACCAAATGCAAACACTAAATGTGTGCAACAGTTGTCACAGTTTAGTAGTAATAAGCGCTAATTAAACAAATGAAAACAATAGAATTAGCATAAAGTAACATTATTAAGTGGTATTTATGTTGCACACTTTTAGTGCGTGCACTCTATCAGCTCTATCACAGCAACATTTTAAATGGAAAAATGTCACCAAACATTATCTCTTATTTTAGCATTTGTTCACACCTTTAAACACCAGAACTAAAACAAGAGCAAATGTATGGCTACATTTTTTTCAATTTTTGTCAAATTTTCACCATGATTCATATATTAAACCCAAAAATTCACTCTATTAGGAATGTTTTTACAGTACAAATTTTGGTGCAGCCCCTAATATTTCTACACTTGCCTCAGGCCTGTCTAGTAGAAGACACTATATTACGTAATGTGTACGCACATCACAGAAGAGTTTTGGAAATACAGGAGAGGCAGGCTTGGGGATATCAGAAAAAAAAAATGTCTTCTCTGATGTTTCACATGGATATATTTTGGAAGTTTCTTTCTATGATTAATAGGTTCGTCACATTCTTTGTGAAAAACACTCAAAATGCATGGAAGCCATGGAGAAACTCAAAGCAGGACAGAAGTTCAATGAAGTTGCTACTAATTACAGTGAAGATAAAGCTAGACAAGGGGTAAGAAACTAATAGTTCTCATTGAAAGATCAGTCATTCAGTAAGTCAGTCAGTAAGTGAGCCAGTCAGTCATTCAGTCAGTCAGTCTGTCTGTCAGCCATCCAGTCAGTCAATAATGAAAACGACTGAGAAAGTGAATGGATAAAAAATTCTGAAGAAATGAAGTATGATTGATCAAAATACAATGATTAATTTTCTATCTCTCTGTCTATCAGGGTGACCTTGGCTGGATGACAAGAGGATCCATGGTTGGACCATTCCAAGATGCAGCATTTGCTCTCTCTACATCTACCGTTGACAAACCCATCTACACAGACCCTCCTGTCAAGACTAAGTTTGGTTATCACATCATCATGGTAGAAGGAAAGAAATAACAAACACTGCCAACAGATTGTACATTTATTTTCACTCTTTTAGTTCGTTTTTGGTTTTCCTGTGTTGTACTGGGCGAAAATCACTGGAAACTAGTTAGAAAACTGATGCGGTAGGGAAGAGTAGAATCAAGAGAAAAGTGATTTCTTAATCTCTCGTTCAAGTCTCCCCCCTAACATGCACAAAAAAATACTCAAATGGCCACAGGAATCCCAAAAATTTGGAAGGAGTACCCTTATGAGGAAGCTAGAAAAAATAAAATAAATTACATTTGGTGACTTGACAATGTATCTATATCTCTCTGTAGCCAAGGATCACACTCAACCATCCTTGGAAACAAGTACATATCATTTTTTTTACTCTAGTGTTGTTTATTCTCAGACAATGCCATATCTAGCCCATTTGTTCATGCTCTTGTATTCTTCATCCCAGTAGGCACGATTCTGTTCATCATCTGCTACCATCTTTCTTATCTTTTCTCTGTGTTGTAGCATCATTTCATATGGGTCTTGGCCTTCACCTTCCTCTTCTTCCTTTTTGTCTTCTTTGTTGTCATCATTATTGGTTTCATTGTCAGTATCTTAAAAAGAATAAGTAGAGTGGTTTTTAAAAATCTGTGAAATAAAGTAAAAGTATCATAATTGTTGTGAGGTAAAATAAAGTGTAAAAAAATTGTAATACACAAGAAACACCAATTAAAAGAAAAACAAAAGAAAATGCGAACAGTAAAGGTTATACCTTAAAGTGTATTTAATGAATTTATTTTTGGAAACCACTCTACTATAATTTTAATATACTAGATACTTGGAAAAGTTGTGAATAAATTAACATTGTATTTTATTGTTATTCATTTGTTTGTGGTTTCTTCTTTGAATATACGTTTGTTCTGTTGCACGACTGTCTGTCTATTCAGTCAATCATAAACGCCGCCATCTTTGTTTTTCTATCATTTGTTTCTTTAATTATTCATTTATTTATTGTTATTCCGTTAATTTAATAATTCACTCATTCTTCCATTCATTCATTCATTTATTTGTTGGCTCATTCATTCATTCATTTGTTCATTCACTGCAGAACGAAGAAGGCAAAAGTGACGTTTCGGACTTTAATCCTTCGTCTGAGTAATATTACTCCAACGAAGGACTAACGTCGGAAACGTTACGACGAAGAAGTAACGTCCAAAACGTCAGTTTTGCCTTTTTCGTTCTACGATGTAAAACTTATCTGTACATTTTACATTTGTTAATTCATTCAATTATGCATTCATTTATTAACTCATTCATTTATTCACATACATGTATCCACTCAAAACAGGGGCCGGTTGCATAAACATTTTCAGCAAGCAAGGAGAAGCCTATACTGGTAGTGTCTCTTGGGATTGAAACTTCAAAATATTTCTTCCTTCCGGCCTGCCTAGGCTGAAAATGTCCATGTTAGCTGGCCCTAACTAAATAAAAAACTAGGGTAAAAAAGATCAGTAACGTGTGCAAAAATAAACAATTAACGGAATTCGTGCAAGAAAGGAGGAATCACCATGTAAACGTTGACCACGTACGTACTTATTGAAAACTAATTAAGAAGTCATCAACATTTCATCAATTCTTATTGAAAAAAACCTCTTTCAATAAATGTCCACTCTGACTAACTGAAATGTTTCAATACCAGTCAGTCAGTCACTCAATTAGCGTATTACTCAGGAGCGACTTGCACGAAACCTTCAAATTGTTGTATCATCCAGTGAATAAATATTTTCAACTGCTTAGAACTTGCATTGAGTTTAGTGCCTCTTAATATGGATAGTGGATAGTACCTGACCTAATTTTAAATTCATGGAAACAATACATTCTTGGTACAGTGAGTGTCGGTGCTACTAGACCCGGACCCAAAATCTATGCAGGACAATTTTTATCCGGTGAAGGACTTTAGATAGGCTTTGTGCAATAGACCAGTTTCAAGTTCATTGCTCAGGCTTAGCCTCAATCGTGGTAAATTAACAAAAGAGTCAAGACAAAACCATTGGTATTTATATTGTTTTGGGATTGATGCATTCCCACGGGATGTACCTCGCACAAAATAATATATCACATACTATCGAGGCTTAGCCTGAGCAATGAAGAACATGAAACTGGAATGTTAGATCCAGTAGCGACAAGAAAAAACTCTAATAGAAGTCGCAAAAATTCTGCTACTAAAAGAAGCGAAATTGCTGTGCAGCGATGTTTTGAATTATAATTTTCGCTATCAATTTGTTAGTCGTGAAATTACGGGTGTCTTATAGTGAACATGCGCAGTACGCAGTTAACAGGTGCCGAAACCAATCGTGAGATCAATGATCGTAAAAAAGAGCGACTAAAGTACCATAAGTGACACCACAAAATGGGGAATACAATGTTCAGGCTGTTTCGACGATTATTAGGCAAAGACGAGCTTCGTTTGCTTATGGTTGGGCTCGATGCTGCGGGCAAAACTACAATTCTTTACCATCTTAAACTAGACCAGGCAGTTAATACAATTCCCACGATTGGATTCAACGTTGAAGTGATTGAATACAAAAATATAACTTTCACAGTTTGGGATATCGGTGGCCAGGACAAGATTCGCACACTATGGAGATTGTATTTCCAAGAAACTCAAGGGTTAATCTTCGTTGTGGACAGTAATGACCGTGAAAGGATGCAAGAAGCGAAAGACGAGTTATATAGACTTTTAAAAGAAGACGACCTTAAGCGAGCTGCTTTGCTTGTTTTGGCAAACAAACAAGACTTACCTGACGCAATGACAGCCTCGGAACTGAGCGAACGTTTAAAATTGCACTCGTTGAGAAGTAGAAATTGGTATATTCAGTCGACGTGCGCTCTAAAAGGACAGGGTATTTTCGAAGGTTTAGAGTGGCTGGCCCAGCAGATACATCTTAGGAAAAGAGACATTTAACTTCTGGAAATATCATGTCTATTTATAATAGTAGTGAGAAAATTTTTACGTTATGATCTTGACTTTACGGATCAATAAATTCAAAAACTTTTAAGTCCCCTTTATTTTATTTTAGTATAAGGTATTAGTTCATAATAACCAAGCCCAACGAATACTGTTTCTCAAAAATTGAGGCTGAAACTTGAATGTCATTTTTATTTATATAATTCTTGTGAAAAGACAATTTACTTTACATAACCCCTACTTTATGGACCAAAATTTCAAAGTTATTGGCAAAATTTTATTTATGAGATTTTAGATTAGTGTTCAATTAATCGTGACAACGCTACTTCGTTTCTACGAAGAAAACATTTTGAGTTTAAAATGTATTTTTTTTTCTGTCACTCATACACACTAGTGTAAAAGCCAATTTTATATCTAAATGAAATAACAAGTATTATTTTTATAAAATTTTAGACAAGAAAGGAATTATGAATGTGGCCACAAGTAATTTAAAGTGGAGGTAGCGAAACATATTTCGAATAATTTGGCTTGGCAATTTGCTTGTAGCAAATAATCGCGTATTTTAAATAGGGTCGAAAAAACAAAATTGAACTAATTAAAAATTGGTTAAATAAAATATACGGTAAGGCACGAAAACAATGTCAAAAAATGACAAAGGAATACTGAATTTTATGGTAATTATGCAGTCTTTGTGGGGAAAGAAAATTAAAACGCGTTTTAGAAATAAATAATTTTTTCAAAAAATCAGCGATTTTAGTATTAACCTAAAATATTTCTTTCGATAAAAGGTCTTCAAGCTTGAAGCAAAAGGTTTATTTTGAAAAATAAACTCAGTATTTGGGTAAAAACTGATTCAATTCATTAATATTCCTTCGCTAATTAAGAACCTTTTTATTCGTTTCTAAGAAACAAATTTGCGTCTGTAGAATGTGACGGCCACATGTACAGAAAAAACATTTCAATTCCAAAAATATTCGGTTTAAAATTAATATAAACATTGAGATAAACCAAGCTGACGAAGAGATCCATGCTCAGGGGCCGGTTGTACAAAGGCTGGATAGCGCTATCCAATGCGTATACGCCTTTTTTTAAAACCGTTGTCGGACAGAGTGCCGGATGCCCAATGCAAAATACTATTTGCTCTGCTAAAATGTCTGTAAATATAGCAAAATATATACAATTCAACTGATAAACCTCTTATTTTAACTATGTTTATGTCATAATAGTTTCATTACCGCGATTTGGTGTCTTAATTTTTGTTTTCAACAGCAAATCATGGACAACCGATATCCGACATTCTCTCCGACACCTTTAAAACGACGGGAGAACGCGACATTTTTAAAAACTCCCAAAAAATATCCGTTGCAATAAATGTGTGAACCGGACGGGACCAAATTCGATTCGAAGGGCACACATGCAGCCCATGTCCACGCAAGTTGTCAACTGACCTTGTCCAGAACTGGACCCCTTTTACACTCTTTGCGCGAAAAAATCGGATTAGCGCGCACGCGGACGATGTATGTGGATTTCTGCCAAACAGGTTATAAATACCGCGCGCTCTGGGGCCGGTTGTACGCCAAGCCTGGATAGCGCTATCCACAGGATAAATCCCCATCTAGCGGATAATTTCTATAGAAATCCTCTGGAGTTGGTTACTTTTATTCAGATGATAACTTTATCGATGCTTCGCACAACCAGCCCCTTGACTAGTTGTAAACAACCCTATGCCGCTGGACATAAAAAAAGGATCGCGGTTATTATGCCGGAGAAGCAAAAAACGAAGGACCTGGAAACGAGATTTCGCAGGTCGATCACTGCAGGTTTGTCTTCAAACGTCCAATCTCGATTTGCGTTGACTTGCGATCTCTTCTGAACACAGTCGTAGGGCTTTTTTTAGGAGATCACAAAATGAATCGTATAATCATAAAAAATGCTACGCACTTCTGATGTATGGTGGCGTTTGTATGTGGGCAGGAAAGTATCTAAATCTTTATTTGATTTGAAACTATTCTACAATAAACATTTAAATAAATGTTATCGTATACTATTTTATACAGAAACGTTTCTTCCAGTTTCAAATTGTACCTGATGGTACAGTAGATGGTGTCGACTTTGCTTCTTCTACTTCTTTTATGCATTCAGCGATGTTAGATTCTCCTTCACATAGATTCCGTTTTTCTTCTGAAAATCAACAAATCACCTCTTAGGAGGGAGCATATATCCGAGTGGTCAGATCGTTGGTCTAGCTCGTTAGCTGGCAGTCCTAGGTAGTTCGCTTTCTCGCCCTGGCATTTGTCTGATCTCAATATATAATTTCTCTGTCACGCTTTGTACGTAGCCAACTGATTTGTCTCCTAGCTAGTTGGGATTTTTAACAACATTCTGTTTCAATTTATCAGCATCTAAGTTTCTGAAGTTTCTCCTCGACTAGCTTAATACATCGAGACTTTAATATAGCCAGATTTACCAGTTATTTTTTAACTCCCTATAGTTGTCAGTACGTTTAGCCAATGTTCCCATCGATATGGATTCATAACTTCAAAGACCTGGGGGACTTTGAATATACCAAATGTCTTCACAAGAAATGTTCTCTGCAAATTCAGGGACCTATTGCGAGATCGCATATATTAAGTTCGGTCTCCAATATTGCATGGAATGACTCTTTTTCGCAACATGTGCTAAAAATCTTCAAAGGCCGATTGTTTTGCGATATTTTTCTTTTAAGTTGATAACTTTTGCACTTAGAAGATCTACAAATAGAACTAATAAAACTTACCGTCCAAGGCTGGTTTTGCATCTATGTGAAGCAAAATGAAAGAAAAATTAACCAGCAGAAATGTAAACAATCTCATCTTGCTTCACAATTATAAAAGAAAGAATTCAAATTTGACGATGAAGTATTACATTTTTCCTTAGTAACCGAAGGAGCAGCGAAAGCATTTTTGTCAACGTTGAAAGGAGCAAAAAGAAACAAATTCAAACTGAATCCGTGAAGACGCAAAATCAAAACAAACACACTCCATTCGATTCAATACACTATTTATTCTAATATTATTTGATAATTTTTTCTATGCACACCATAAAGAAGAGTACGTTCATGTTGAAGACACCATATTGGATTTTGTTGTGATGTCATTCAACATGGCGCCTTACAAATCTGTATTTTGAAAAGTAATGACGATTTTCAAATATCAAGGAAATTATCTACAAACACTCATTAATCTTGCATACCATTAAAATCAATTCCACTCTGCTATTATATTATTAATTTTATCATATCTAGTGTATTACAAATTAACACACATTGTTAATATTTTCGTAAATTATCGCACTATCAAAATTCTGTTATCGAGTATCCTGTGTCTTAGAGGCGGAGGAAAGCTAGAACTATCTCTGGTCTACCAGTCTCTCGAGCTTATTCAAACGGCCGCGAATTCCACAGCAAGCCCAGAATAAGAACGCTCTGACTAGCGCATTTTTAAAGTGACGCGAACTCCATCTGCAGGACGTACAGTCATTTGTTCAACGGCTTTAAGCTGCTGGCCTGGAGTCAGTGTCATCTTGAATGTCTGAAAGGTTCTCGCAAGAACTAGTTTGCTTTCCATTTGAGCAAACGCCATTCCAATACAGTTGTGAGGACCAAGAGAGAAAGGAAAATACGCATAGTGGTCGATCTGTAGAAATACATAAATTGGACAATTATTTTAAAATGATCTCCAACCATATAGGATTTAATAAATTTGTCAAATCGGTTGTAACGCCTACAATGAAATTCATATACGAATTCTACAAACTCTCAAAAGGGTTAAGGGTGTCGAAAAAATGTCGGTCCAAGTTATTCGAAGGAAAAGGCCGTGTTCCACAGGGGCCGGTTGCTCAAAGTTCGATTAGAGCTAATCCAGGGTTAACTCTAAAGGTTTTCTAAAGAGTTAACCCAGGATTAGCGCTAATCGAGCTTTGAACAACCCAGCCCAGGGACCGCGGAGTATGTTGAAAAGTGTGGGGGCTGACAGCCAAATGATAATCACTTTTTTTTAGGTCACAAAGAACAAGACATCCACGACATGCATCCACATTAAAAAAAGATTATTAAAAAGAAGAAAAAAAACTTTTGAGGATAATTATTATTTGGATTATTTGTATTTCTATTCTTTAGCAATAAAAAGTGGGGGGCTGCAGCCCCCCCAGCCCCTCCCTCTACACGCTCCCTGTACCATGTACAAGGGCTTTTCAAGCACAAAATGTTGATTTCCAAGGAGTAGCATTTTTCAATAACATCGACTGAACGACCTGACAACAATTTTTTTCATGTTTTACAGCAGTTTGAAATGAAAACTATTTACTGCGAACATTTCCCATGTAATTCCCATCTTTGGGAAATTGAGAATTCAATATTTTTTTTTCCTGTGAGAGAGAGATGACATTTTCAGATACCTTGGATTTATTCTCAGCATTAAATCGTTCAGGGTCAAACTTCTCAGGGTCATCCCAGTACTTGGGGTTGTGATGTAGAACATGGGCATCGCACATGATACTGGTCCCTGCAGGAAGGACATAATCTCCTAGTTTCGTTTCCTTGGTGGTGATTCTGTTGATGGCTGGCTGGGGTGGATGGAGGCGAAGAGCTTCCTTCAAGGCTTGGTCCAGGTAGGTTAGTTTAGCCAAGTCCTCACTGGCAACGTACCGACGAGAGCCCAGCACTTCATCTACTTCAGCCACAACTCTGAAACGTATGCAAATACGATATGAGTTGTGATAACCTCAAAGGGGTCTAGCTAGCTAAGATGCTTTGATGTTCATCTTTTTTTATTTTTCCCTTTTCTTCATTCCGAATAGGCTATTTCCACTATGGCGTTATTTTACTACCACTTTCAACATTCTTTGCAAATTCTCTTTCATGTTTTTAATCCCTGTGGAGATTAACGAAACAATTTGCACTAATAGGCGATTTGCATTATAGCGTCATATACTAGAACTACCAGAATGCTTTGCATACTTTCTTTTGTAGCGCAATTAGCACAAATTTTTCTGTTAATCTCCAAAGGGATTAAGAATTTGAATATGAAAGAGAATTCGCAAAGAATGCTGGTAGTTGTAGTAAAATGACGCCATAACGCAAACAATCGCCTATTGCGATGGTAATAGTTATCGTATTCATCATGTAAATTGCCTATTCAATGCTTATTAGTTAAGTAACAATACGTGTAAAAACTAGTGAGTTTTCTATTGTTCTGCGGCAAAAAAACTTCCCCACGTAGAAATTCTTTAATTTTCACTATATTGATGTATCTAGCTAAGGGTTACACATTTCTTAAGTAAAATCTACAAAATGCTGTTTACAAGACAGTGTTTCTTTTGTGTTTAATGGTTTTGTCCAATCAGAATTGCTCAAAACAATGGCTAGGAGACGCTTGATTTTCATAGTGAGTCCCACGGTAAAATTTTCTCATAGAAAAAAATAAGATCGCTTTAATAAAACTGAAATGTGATTTTGAATAAAATATAGGAAAAATATCCCAAAAGTTTGAAAAAAGTCCAATTTTCTTGTTTTAGCCAATCAGATCAAGCATTTAAACAATACACAATTAACACCTTTATGCATTCCATTGCCGTTTGCTACACTAGTTCTTACTCGGAACGTTACTTAAACTGAAATCCCCACGACTCTTTTTAAGTTATCACGACTCATATGTTTTATGATGACGGAAATGATGACAAGCAAAGGGTGTCTTGCAGTCAGGATCGTGACATCGTATATGGCATCAGCCATTATTTTGAGATCAATGATCAGGATTTTAGCTTTGGGATCAAGATCAAAGCTACTTGGATCGGGATCACTGTAGAAAATATTGCCGATCTTGGGAATCAAATGTTTTGTTTGTAATAAGGGGTCAAATTTAAAGAAAATTTGGGATCAGGGATCAAAATCCTGGTCACAAAAACAGGATCATGAGTAGGAAAATATACCATGTCCCGACCCTGTTGAAGTGGAATGCCATTGTGATATATAAGTCAGCCTAGTCCACTAGCTTTCCCGTTTTCAGAGTAAGTTCACAATGAATGGCAGTACACCCATGCTTTTTCAAAGCTAACTTAAACTACCCTATGGAGTACCACCAGGGCAGACACAAATTGACTGTAATCGTTGATAGTCTTGATGACTATACCATTTGGGCTTCCTGTGAAGAATGATTCAATAAAAATCTTACTTTTGTTCCACTTCTGGATTGAGTAGTATTCCAAGCAAAGCAAATGCCATATGGTTAGAGGTTGTCTCCTGACCTAAAAAAATGTATATTTTTGAAACATTGTCAAACAGTGAAGTTTGCTTTTTTGTGATATTGTCTGTACTTACTGACCTACTTTCGAGCTTACTGACTGACTAAATTAAACTAATAATTGTTTGGTGGGCAGACAAGTAACTACAATGCACTTGTACTAAACACAAAGCAAGCAGTACTACCAATTGAAACAATAAGTCAAAAAATCGCTAAAAACACATCTCTTTGTAAATACGTATTGTTAATTTTTCAACTTTCACTATTTTATCAATTTTATCAATTATCAATTTTCTAATAACTAATTATCTATATATAAATAATATTATTAGGAATTTATTGTAAAGCGCTTCGAGAATTTTAGGAAACGCTATAGAAGACCACATTTATTATTATTAGCCTTACACTGTAGCCACAAGTACACAGTAATTTTCACTATTGGCTCAAAGAAAGAAGGCTTTTGTGCTTGTGTCCCTTAGGGTTTAAAGCAAGGTTTATAATCAATGTTTGTTAATGCTGTTGTTTGTCTCTAAGTTACTTCATCCTTTTTATTTCCTAGTGCTTAGAACAGATTTGTATTTGTGCTTTACAAATAAGTTAAAAACTAATTATTATAATTATTATTATTATCATTATTATTATTATCATTATCATTATCATTATTATTATTATTATTATTATCATTAAATAAATATTATTAAATAAATTTTAACATTATTTCAAAAATATTAATTATTATTAAATAAACATTATTATTCATTACTGACCTCCAACAATGAAAGTCACAAAATGGTCAATCAAATCATGAATAGTAGTTTCAGGATTTTCTTCAGCAATTTTTATAATGTAAGTCAAGATGTCTGAATGAGAGTCTTCTCCCTTTTTGACCGCTTCCAACCTTGACTCTATCACACCCTTGGAAGCAGTTCGTAGGAACTTGACAGCATCTGTACATTTCTTCTGGTAGCGGTATGTTGATGGTTGGTAACGGATGAATGGTCTACGAAAACTTTGAACCAAGCCCTCTAGTACTTGCCTAGCATTTGAAGGAATGGGAGCTTCAGGTGCATTTATGGAGTTTACGTCCAGATCATAGGCAACCTGGGAAGTAAAAACACATAGTTGATAATAGTTTGGAAAAAAATCTTAAGGAAAATGTTTTTGTAATAAAGAACATACAGCCAAGCATCTATTATCTAGACTCCTATGGACGAATTTCCTCAGTCATTCTTTTACATCCCTCTACTCATTTCATAAATGGAAATAATGCAAGGCCCTGACAGCTAGTCCAACTGAGGTTTGAACCCAGCCTCCTGCTGTACAGCCAAAATACTTGAGCTAATGATCAATCAGTAATGTTTGAATAGACCTTCCATTCGCTTGACTGGCCAGGAAATAAAGACTCACACTGAGGCTGGAGTATATAAATCCATACATTGTCTGTATTTCATACACTCCAGCCTCATTGTGAATCTATTGTTTTGTGGCCAGTAAAGCGATTGTGGGTAAGGTTTATTGTGTTAATCAAAATGAAGCACTCTCATACATATTTAATGCACAAAGATTACAAAGTCATGATCATCATTATTGACAATAGATGACTTTCTCATTCCCATACCTCGAATTGTATGACAAACATACTTCAAGGCATTTTATGCACTTACCTTTCCAACAACATCCAATGCCAGCCTTACAAGCTCATCTGCCATTGAAACTTCTGTTTCTCCCTCGGCAACCATGGATAGCTTGTCCAGGAACAAATCACAGCTCTGATTAAACTGTCCAATTAGATGGGACAGGTATTTATGATGGAACGCTGGGTTCAGACATGCCCGCTTCTTTTTCCAAGACTGATGATCAACCTTAAATTACAAGACAGGATTACTAACATGTCACTCTCTTTTTTATAGCTATAGCCCAGTGGGAGGGGGAGGTACTCCAGGCAATATTGATTGGAGATGCTCGTCAAAATTTTTCAAAAATAACCCTAAAAGATACCGAACGTTTTTCAAAAGGGCGTGGCTTCACAAGTTTTTCATTACTAAAAGATACCAAAATCACAAGTTTCAGTGGCTTTCAACCCCTAAAAATACCAAAAGGTAAGAATTTGGCAAATTTCATATTTTTAAACCCTAAAAGATACCAAATCGTCGATTTTTACCCCTAAAAGATACAACAAGCATCACCGATCGTTTATTTTCAGAGTCATAACCCCCAGGAGCAATATGACAGATTTATGACAGATAGGTGGGAGAAACTTCCACATAAAGCAGCAGAGATGGTGGAAGAAAAGGGTTTGACCACAGTGTTGGGGAGGGGTACTCTGGCTTCTCATGAAAAATACCCTAATTCAATATAACATGAAAACAGGCTATTGTTTTAATGCAAAGGAACATGGACATCGGAGGTCAAATTAATGTAAATTCACAGAAACTTGTTCCAAAACTATTCTAATTCAACAAGAGTATAATTATTAATTTAATAGACATCAAATGCACCGAATAATGTATTACATATTTGCATGTTATATATAAAAAACAGACCATTTGAAAATAAACTGTTCTCTAGAAGCAAAGTTTGTCAAAGTTCCTATTAGATTTCCCACACAAACAAACTATGATGTACGTAGTAGAGCAATTATTATGGAGGTGAGGGACCAATGATCATTCAGAGCAAGAGATAAATCAACAATACGGTAATAATGATAATAATTTAATGATAATAATGATGAGAATAATGATAATAATTCACTTAATGATGGTGAATTTGCCGCGCGAGCCACCCAAGCTGATTTTGACTACAAAATTACCTCAGACAGTAGGCTTCCACCTAGTAACCTCTCGCCAAAGAGATACGCAAAATGACTGTATCCAAATGGATCTTTTGGCAAATCAAGTTTGATAAGAACCTCTTTAACAAGAGCAGCATCAGAAATCATAACAACGGGACGATGCACAAACCAGAATACATAAAGAGGGTTGTATTGCACTGCTATATCTGCCCATATTTGGTGAATGATGATTTTGTCTTGTTGCCGTCGTCGGCGTACTGTTGGCATGTGGCCTGTGAAAAAACTATCTCTCTTTGGTCCAGGCAGATGGTCATATTTGGAATGGAGGTAGAGGAGGTAGAGGCTAAGTATTCCTATGAAGGCCATGGGTATGGCAAACATGATGTTCACAATGAAGATGAGTAGCCCCATACTTGATGCAAATCACCTAGAAAAACAAAAACAATAATTGCACTTTGAATATGATAGAGCAGTGATTGTATTGGCAACTGAATGTCCCCCAAAGAAAGACAGATTATCTAGTTGGGATAAATCTACTGGATAAATTACTGTCCATTGGATAAATTCTAAAGACATTCTTTGGGTGGATAATGTTTATCCAATGGATAGCTTGATATTCAGACTTTGTGCAGATGGTTCCTGTTTGATAAAATAATTCCCCAACTAAGCAAATAGAACACTGTAGACTTCATTTTGGACACAAGAGAAGCTTATTCGCAAAGTCCAATATTAAACAATACAATAAACAATGTCAAAGAAGTAGATAAACCAGACTTTATCCAATAAACGTTTATCCAATGGATAACTTTATATTCAGACTGCAGATGGCATGGCCCCTGCTTGATAAAATAATCAACAATGTTATACAGTCAGACAAATCTAGAAGTAAAATGATCATGCAAGTAAGGCTAACTCAAAGAAATAGCTGACACATCTGAATAAATCATTATAGACTTTATTTTATTTTATTTTATTCTGGAACATATATAATTCCTTTATTTTGTTTTTAACATTATTAACATTATTGGACTTATACATGTAATTTATTAAGAAATAAGCTTTTCTCTCTTTTTTATATCAAATATTTTAATGTCAAGCATTGTTGAACTTTCATTGAGGAAGTAACACTCTATAAATCAAAAATGATTTTAATCATATGGCAGGCTTTTCTGTAATGGCTATATTTTTGTAAAGTAAATCAAAGCTGCTGGAGAACCACTCCACTTTACGCACTATTGTTGATTACCACTTAAGATTGACTTGTTGCCTATTGATTGGATATGATGCTGAATTACCGACCAATCATCAACTTATGAATAAAAAAATGATCAATCAATATTAACTAAGATAGGGATGACTCATCAATTAGCCATATCATTTTATAAATAATAATTTACGCCAATAAATTAAATAGCAAATACAATAATATAATATTTATAATAATATATATAATATTTATAACAATAAGTTCAATTATTGAAAATTATTAATCAGTATTAATTGCCTAAATATATCTATAAATTGATAGATTAATTCGGTGACTGCAAAAGAAATTATACGCCATTTAGTAGGAATTAAACATACTGCACATATGACATTAAAATACTGATCTTAGAATAAGATAACGTCCTTTACATAACCCAAGTCAGAAAAGTAAAGATGTAAAGCTTCAGTAAATAGTATCGTAAAGGTCAAGAATTCGTAAAATGCAAACGTGTATGACTGAAAGGCTTGAGTCAAGAAAATTATCGATCTGCGCAGTACAAGTTCGATCTGCTCTTGTGCCGCTAACAAGAACAGCACATAAAAAACTACAAGATAAGACATTAGATTAAACACCTTAAATTTATGATTGATATACTTAAATTTCGGGCCGGTCAAAAGTTATGTGCTATCTTTAACGTGACTTTTATAAGTTGATCACTTCTAAAACTCAAGTGCGAGCATGTTGTTCAATTTCTTGCATACATCGATACATCCAGGTGAACTTTAGCGAAGATATTTAGGACTTTTCAATGTTCAAATGAAATTTTATCGAAATTGACCGAAAGATGGTCATATAGAAACGATTTATACAATATATATTTTTACCTTACAGCCGAAGTAAGTTAAATAGCGCTGGAATATGGCAGACAAGGTTCTCGCATCTGGGCCACTCGTGCAGCAAGTCATGTATCAAAATCTGTACCCGAAGTGTTTTTGTTCCTTGTTGGCAACTGATCGATATAAATGGGGGATGGGAGGGTGGGATTTATTCAGAAAGCAGTGGGGAATATTCGAAAAATTAATATATTTTCTCAATTTTTTTACCCCCTATGCTATTGATTATTAAGAAAATGAAAATATTTGGTCAGGCACAGTTTGGAAAATATAAAGATCTAAAATTAAGTTTTGAAGATTATTTTGCTCACAGCTTGAAGTTAATTTCGACGCACATTTCTGCGCATGCTTTAAAATTCGTTCTACAAGTCTTTACTCGGAAAAATCCTGTTTTTTACAGGACAAAATTACTATATTTTTTGAAAATATCAAGGAAACAAGCAAGGTTACCTATCTTTTTTATTCAATCGAACTACTGGTTAGGGTTTAAGTTCACATCATCTTATCTAAATTTTAGCCCACAGTTTTGCGCTATATTTTTGCAAGACAAGATGTTTTTTTGACGTCTTTTTCTTTTATTGAATAACAAATATCCCAAAACTCCATTTTTAATTCAATAATTAATCCAAAAGTTTTTTTTTGCCTTTGGTATTTTTGCTTCTAGTTTTCACTTCACCAAAATGCTCAAACTTTCAAGTGATATTGCGCGAAAGGGAAGAACGTGTGTCGACCCTCCTTTTTTATTTTACTTTATTTTATTTCAAGTCTTAAAGTTTTTTTAAAAAAATCATCGGACGGTTTTATTTCTACTAAATTACCGTAAACGAGAGCCATATTTTCGAGGACAAAAATAACATGTCATACTTTATGCAGACTTTATGCAAATAAGAAACTTAGTTTAAAAACATCTAATTTCGTCCGAATGAAATGAAATTAATTATAAAAAAAGTCATTTTGTTGGCTATACAAAACTGACGCGGTTTTTTTAGTAATTTACACCCATGATTCTCCGCGCAAAGGAATGAAAGATGCGACATTAATTAAAAGTATGGATTCAATCTTTAATATACTTTGAAATTAAATGTCAAAGTATCTTTGCGGCCGAATCAGAGTATACCGAATACCCGCCGACCTGGTGATCGGAAGTAAGCGATTCAGCCAATCAGAGCGCATTTGGTGGTCAGTGAGAAAGAAAAATCTAGCCCATTATTGTATGTGGCAGTAATTGTTGCTAAAAATAATTATGATCATGATTGTCTAATTTCCAATAGTTAAATGGCCCATGAAGATTGACTAGCCTGCTGATTTTTGTCACGGGCACACCTGATACATGACTCAGTCTTCAATTTCCAAACCTATTAGCCTATTTAATTTTTCTAACGTGACACCGCCGCTCTACAAAGTACGTTAAAGTGGTGAAATTAGATACCATATAAACTAAAGAGGCTTTTTTAAAGTGGATAGTACATTTACGATAGAATTTTACGAATATATTAACGACGCCGGGTAAGGTTTACACGTTGCGATTTGTCTCATCTATACGGCAAGTCGTTAAACAAGTCGCTGCTCTGTTTGAATGCTCGTACAACTAGTCGCACACTCCATGAATCCGGCGTGTTGTAAAATATCTGCCTATAGGTTTAGCCTCTTTTCTCTCCGCACTCGCTCCATTTTCTCTCCACAGGAAACCCAACCCCCAAAAGTATGCGATCGATGAGACCAGTTACGCTCACCTAGTTTAAACACATGCAGGCAGTCCAAGCTGTTGCTTTGTACTGATTTATAAGTAATAAACAGCTAAATTTATCGATTTTTTTAAGAATTCAACTCTTCTTAGGTAGGGAAAATCAAACTGATTTAAAATCGATTAAAATGGCCCATAAATGGACTAAAACTTCATCTTCAGTTATAAAATCACAATACACAAGTTTGTGTGCATTTTTTTCCGATTTTTTGAAAAATCGATAAATTTAGCTGTTTATTAATTATAAATCAGTACAAAACAAGAAGTTGGGCTACCTGTGGTTTAAATGGCTCTTTTCCTTTTGTTTGCATAGGGTTTGATAACGCACACTAAACACAAATAAATGTGGACTTTTATATTGAAATCACGCAATTTGTTGACATTCCTTTAGATGCTTTGCAAACTACCTAGAGCCTTGCATGTTATAGTTGTGCGTTAAAGTGCACTTGAACACGTCCCAGTGGCCAGTCTCGATAGTTCAGCTGAGCGGAGGCAGCCAACACATTACTCCTTCCAGCAATCAAAAGGTAAAAGTTTGCAAAACATTTTATAAAATGAATTTTTGATTCTTAATTATGTTAGGTAATGTCATCTGCGAAAAAAGTTTGATCTCTGATGTCGGTGATTTTGCGCTTATATGATTCATAGTGTATCTAAGCTGCAATTTTTATGCAACCATGAAGATTCCTTGTTCGTTGTCTCTTTGCATGTTGTCTTTTTGTGTTTGTTCCGTGGAAAAGATTCGCTTTCGCTAAAAAGAAGAAGGGGAGCTATTCTCAGTTGATAACCGTTTCTTACTTTAATTCTCCATTAAAATATCGACTGGGGGGAATCCACATAGGCTAACAACAAAGCTAATAATCCGAGAAGTTAAGATCATCCAGTTGGGAATTTTGTGCTGCATGAAATATAAGAAATGCGTGTAATTTGTTGCAAGCCTTGCATGATCCATGATAGTCATATACATTTTACAGGTTTAAACTGAAACGCAACAAGAAAGTTCTGGCTTGAAGTCCTTTCAAGATGCATCGAGCTCTGCTATTTTGTTTGCTTGCATTCCAGTGTTACTGCAGTTACGCCAAACTAGGTAATTACACGGCCCCGCTGTACCGGGCCAGAAATTACATTTATCTTTACGCACTCAGATTGACATATTAATCTAAATGGTATTTTGGTTCTGATGCTTTAGTCAAACCTCGTTTACATACCGTAACGTATTACAATTTTGTCGCTTTAGTGTGAGATTCTATGAAATGATTTTAACAGCGCATTTTGGACTTAACGCGTCAGTGTTTGACGATTGAATTTTCAGTTTAATCAGACTGATTCGCATTTTCTGTACATGTCAATGTTATAGATAGAAAATTTCATCTTAGCCCTTGAAGAATTAAAAAAACTACTGCTCTTTGATGAAATGGGCAAAAAAGCCACTTGTGAAATACGCGCGATATTTCGCATTACTTCGAGAACTAAAGTTTTTATTCTAAAGTACTAATCCTCGCTACCTTTATCAGCTTACCATCATGTCGGTTGCTATGGTGACACTAGGCAACAGCGTATTCTACCGCAGTACAAAGGTCATAAGTCCAGCGATGACTGTGCTCTCGTTGCTCACAAGGCCGGCTTTAAGTTGTTTGGTCTTCAAAATGGAGGAGAGTGCTGGACTGGGAAGAGTAATTATGGATCGTATGACATGCACGGAAAAAAGACGAACTGTCACAATGGTAAAGGAGGATCGTGGTCCAATGATGTCTACATGATTGATGGTAAGGCATAGATTAGGGAGGGATCATCAGAAAAGTGATTGGGGGTGGGGAGGGGGAGGCGACTTTTTTCTCTCTCGTGGAAATGTGGTTATTTTTGTCATCATTCATACCATGAGCCAGCTTCAAAGTCTTCATCATTTTGTTTCTAATGACAATCAATTTTATTCACGTCTTCATTTCTATTCATGAAGTATATAAGTACTCTCAAGATTTATATTGTATATCACTGTATATTATATGTAAGTATTGAAATTTGTTAAATACTTCATAAGGCCCTCATTATCATGATATTGCAGATTTCGTGGCCAGTACTTCGACGTGATCACGACATGATAACCAATGTTATTGCTGTTTTCCACTGATACTTATTATACTATTATCTTTTTTTGTAGGTGAAAAACCCGAGTGTCCTGAAAGTGGTCTTGAAGGTATGAAATTTTCCTCTTGTTTTTAAACTATTTTAGTTAGTGTTATTTTTAGAAACCAGGCTATTTTTAGTCCGTTACCAATCCCGTTAAAACCTTATTCTTAAGAGAAAGACGACTGGGGAACATGTTAATATATCCAGCATTGTTATGATTTTCTTTTGCAAATTGGAAGAGCTCTTAACAGGACTTATGACAAAGCCCAATATGCGGGATATGTTCTCTTAGCTCATTTTCTCTTTTTTTTGCAATAAATTCGTGTTTTTTTGCAAATATTTTTTTAAAATCAGACTTCTGTCATTTAAAAAAAGATTAGTTTTTCTTCATTTGTTTAATTTCAAATTTGCTGATCACAGTGGGCACAAAACAATTGAAAAAATACTGAACATATGCGCTGTCATTTCAAAACAAATTACACCATACCATGAAGCACTGCAAAACCAGTGCCAAACACTCGAAGTAACAATCCTCGTTACACACAAAAAACGCACTGTATCTTTATAAGAGGATGTTTTTTGCAGGTCTTTTACCTCAATTTGCTGTTAAGAACTGCAAAACCCTTAAAGCCAAGAATCCTCACGCTGCATCTGGAGTGTACTGGATGAACCCTACAGGAGTCAAAGGGAGCGAGTTTCAAGGATATTGTGATATGGTGACCGATGGCGGTGGATGGACGCTCGTCTATAGTTATACATTCACTAACTACCACATATTTATGTATGTATTGTAGAGTGCACACACTAAAAGTGTGCAACATAAATACCACTAAACAATGCTATTTTATGCTAATTCTATTGTTTTCTTGTGTTTAATTAGTGCTATTTACTACTAAATAGTGACAACTGTTGCACACTTTTAGTGCGTGTACCCTAGCGTAGAGTAATGATACACATTATAGCCGTCATTTAACTACCAATATCTACCAGCCTTCTTTGCGAATTCTCTTTCATATTCAAATTTTTAATCCCTGTGGAGATAGATAAAACAATTTGCACTAATTGCAAATACAAAAGAAAGTTGGCAAAGCATTCTGGTAGTAGTAGTATTTATCGTTGTTTTTCTCTTTCAGGAGTGGCACTAACAGTATCACACCTCAACCAGACTGGCCAGCGGTCGGCAACAATCCCCGATCAACTCAGCCCCCTCTAAGTGAAACGCATTTCGCTGCTATGCATTTTAATCTTTGGAAAGCGATTGGGTCTGAGTTTATGATCAAGTCCAATATCAATCACTGGATCAAGTGCTCGGACGGATCTGGAAGTTTGTTACACTGGAGGACTGGGTCTATTCACTGTCAGGTACGGAAAATGTCATTCATTCATTCATTCATTCGTTCGTTCGTTCGTTCATTTTTACCTTTAAACGCCATGATTATGTCTTTGAAGTCATCCTTTTTCTATTGTTCAAGGTTGTGCGCAATATTGCTCCCAAGTGTCATGGCTATGTACCAGACCACATCAAGTACAACGCGGCCGGAAGTGGCGGCAAAGACTTCGGACCTGATTTGATACGCACATCATCATCCAGTTGGTTGAAAGAGTACTATTATCTAGAAGCTGGTACCCAGACAGCTAACTGGCCTACGCATGACCCATGTGGTACGAATGGAGCCAACCACGTACAGGGCGTGGGGCTGCCACGTGGTAACATTTATATCCGCTAAGGGACCTTAGTGGTATCCATGACAACGACAACGCTAATTGTTATAACATGTTAAAATTAGGTTAATTGTACTGTCACCGTAAGGCCTCTATAGCATCCATCTTTGTGTTAAAGTTTGGTTGCATTCTGCATTACGTTTACCCCAGTTATCGTTATTATCATGATCATCATAATCATCATCATTGTTATCAACCACATCACCATTTTTCAGTACAGCAAAACAATGCGGGTTTCAGTGTATTTGTTCTTTCGTAACCAGGCTATTGTAACACGTTTTATCTTAGTGTTAAAAGTCAATTTCAATAAATTGATATATTTCGAAATGCAAAACGCATTGGTTCCAGTTCTTTAGAAGGATTTGTTTTTGTTTTAAGTGTAAAATACTGGAGTTTATCACAATTGGATTACAACGATTTGCTCATGATGACGTAGAATACTACCACTACCAGAATGCTTTGCAGACTTTCTTTTCTATCGTTATTAGTGCTAATTGTTTTATTAATATCCAAAGGGATTAAGAATTTGAATGTGAAAGATCGAGAATTCGCAAACAATGCTTGTGTTGGTAGTAAGGTGACGCCATAATGCAAATCGCCCATTTAGCTTCAAGTCAACCTGATTTTGTTTATTAGTTTTGTAATGCTATGCCTAAAAATGCTATGCCTAAACAACGTAACAACAATAAGATCATAGTAATAAGAATTATAATAACAATCGAACAACAACAACAAAATGTAGAATGTAGAATTATACAGTAATTCCCCTCGGGGCTTTTCAATTACTGTTTACAACTGTTCTTTGGGGGACTTCACGGACTGCTATATGCAGTTTACAAACATGAGTATATAGAATAATTGTTAGTGGTTATGCCCCCGTTGTTAGTAGTGCTGCATACCGAAGATTTAGCATATTACTTGCTTGCCTGATCATTTGTTTACGCGCTTGTTTGAAATTCTTTGAACACATTCTTGATTACTTGCTGTTGTTGCTTTTATGGCCGACTTTGCCGGAAAATGATAATTGGAAGAAAGCCTCCCCCCCTGTTTGCACACATCTTCAGAGCTATTTTCTTTCACTGCTAATAAATGTTAAAAATCATGATGTTTATCGTCTTTGAGTGGTCTAACTTCAAAAATAAAGTTGCATTTTAGTCGGGTTTAGTCCGGGGGGTACTCCCTTCAGATCTCGGTAGGGGTGTTCCGCTGGGATCCTGTAGTGGCTACTCTGTTTATGACAAAAAGTACCAAACTTCCATACCCTGTTTATGATAAATGATTGAATTGTACAGCTGTACTAATATATCTATCACAAATATTCAAGTTATTTATTAAAATCAATGACCTTATTCTGCCGATTTCCTAAATGAAAAATATTTCCCTCATTTTCTGGACCATGTGTATGACAGTAAATTTGGATTAAATCGAAAATAGAGTAGAATTGGATACCCTGTTCATGACACCCAAGTCGAAAAACCATACGCTGTTCAGCGGATCATCCCCGTATAGTTGATATAGGGTAGTACCCACCCAGCACCCCGGGGGTTTAGTGTGGAGATGTCACCCCTTACGGACACCCCCGGCAATAGACTTCCAAATTGCCCATTTCAGAACATGTGACACTCTCTAGAAAATGGTTCTTTTATGAAAACCCTGTTGAAATATTTACACCTAAAATAATCATATTCACCAAACTTATTAAGTCTAATTCTCTAAGTTTATATCTACAATTTTCGAGGTTTAGCACGATTCAATGGGTACGACCAAGCTCCTGACGCTATTATGCGTTCTTTCCAATCCACTTTTATTCTATTCCATTCTTATACAGTAAAAGCCCGCGTATAATAGCTGGCTAGATTTAAGAACGTGATAGGCTACAGTTTACAACTAATTATGGTAGACATTTTCAATGTTTCGAAAAGTGGAAATTAAAAATAGAATTCTGAAAGCTGATTTCGTTTTTCGTAAATTAGAGAAGAAATATATTTCTGTACAATGCATGGACAGGGAACACAGGCAAACTAGCAGAGGAATCAGTGTATTGATG
This sequence comes from Diadumene lineata, assembly GCA_918843875.1. Classification (NCBI taxonomy): domain Eukaryota; kingdom Metazoa; phylum Cnidaria; class Anthozoa; order Actiniaria; family Diadumenidae; genus Diadumene; species Diadumene lineata. The sequence continues at coordinate 7,268,716 of OU974069.1, forward strand.
ACCATTTTTCTAGTAGCAAAAGAAAAAAAAAAAAAAATAGAAATACATTTTTTTCTACGCAGCCCTGAGTTTCCAGCTTGGGGCTGCAGTAAATATAAATTTAATTCAAGTAGCGTCGCTGAATCCAATTAAATATTCGACAAAATTTGCTCGTAACGAAACAGTTTAATCTAAAATGGCCTGGTCTCCAGATATAATATGTGTTTCAACACATAAAATATGTGCTAAATAATAGATTGCATGACGTCATTGTGCCATTCAGGGTAATTGCGTGGATAAATAAAAGTCTTCATAAACTTATGGTCGCACGTGCGTCCTTAGTGTTATCCTCCGAGAAGACGTGAAGATCTATCAGTTACCATTTGCAGATAGGGAAACAAGGCAGCATCTTCTCCTCAATTGTTTTAAGACCCTGAGTGTTGGTCCAGCCTTGCCAGGGCTTGGCCTCCCGCACAGAAGTCCGATGAACTCAGCTAGATATTTGGAAGATAGTTGGAAGGGGAGGGGTAGTCATAAGTCCATTGGCGCCAATGATAAATTGCCTAAGGTGCCTGTCCACGCAGAAATAAATTTGTTCACCCGATTACAAAAAAAAAAAAAAATAAATAAATAAATAAATAAAATAAAAAAATAAAAAAATCAGCTTTCAGAATTTGATTTTTTAATTTTCAATTTTCGAAACATTGAAAATGACTAGCACCGATATCGAATCGAAAAAAAATTGAATTATACAGTTTTTAATGTATTTTCTAATTTCGTAAAAAGGAATGGAAGGCGCATATGCAGATTTTTTTCAATTTTCGAAGAAACCGAAAAACAAATAGGAGAATGGTACACGTATTCAAAATGAAGTCCGGTGATGCCGCAACATTGAATTACTCGGTGATAGTGGAGCAATTGGTTGAAATAATTTTTCAGTATAGTCTTTTTAATTCTAAAAACACTTCTTTCGCCTCAATAGAATACAATACATTTCTTCCGACTCTCGATACAATTTTGAATTTATTTCGAAATGCATGTTCTTGTATTCAGTTTTTGTCCATACAAAAAGTAGGGTCCGTGCTCTCCCCCCAAAAAACTGTTTGTTTTGTTGCTTTGTCAAACGCGCTTCGGATCACATAGTTTGTTGTAAATCAGTAAATGCCCCAGTTTACCTGTTTTTGTTCTGTATGACTGGAAAGTTATCGTTGGCTGACTAAAAATGTAAAATAGGACTATTGTTATTCAGCATCGTGAGGATGTGCAAGTAAGGCTATGTTTATATTCAAGTAATTCGAATCTGCACGTACTAAACGTACTAAAACAGTATTTAAGCAGAGCGTTTCAAAGAGCGAAGAAGAACGATTAAAGGTAAACAATTATTGTTGTATAACAATTTTTGATATAGTGATTTACTACTTGATCAGCAATATCTAATCCATTAATTTTATATGACATTTTTTTAAATATTCAGTAATTCACCGCCAATCGCTGACGTTTGCATGAAATTATGTAAATAGAAACTCGTTTAAATTTTATTCTTTTTACAAATTTCACTTCATATATAAATCAGTTTATAATATCAATTTATTAATCAAATATGTTTCTTATTTCGAACAATAAAAACTGAGTACTTTGCAAATTTATTCGTGGTTTGTTATTTGCGTTTCAATCGATTTAACTTATTGAAAATCGTTTGATCCCTATTTTTCACCGTTTTATTTATTTTAAAATTCCCTCAACTAAAAGATATTATATTCAACATGCATACTAACCATGATTTTATACATAAAGCTTGTATTGGGTATAGTTAGTGCGTTTCGGAAAGATTTTTAAATGTACTGCTATTAATAATGCTAGTTGATTGCTGTGTGACAATCGATCAAACTTAACCTCCGAAATTGTGTTGTGTAAAATCGAGCTTTTTCAGGCCAGCTTAGATATTTCATGGTGATTATTTCTAATAGATTTAGAGTTAGTAAAACTATTTTTTGGGTTAAAAAAATGTATGGCCTTGGAATGATACGTCTTCGCGGTTTGATAAATTTTGATGATTTTACCGATACCAAAATTTCAATCAGTCTTTCAATAAATAGAAAACAGGCCAGATTTGTTGTATTTAGCTCAATATCTACCCTCAGTTCAAGTAATGCTTAACAACAAATTATTTTTTTCACGGCTGTTGCAACTTTCGTTTAGTTTTGAGCGCCCAAAGATGCACTATTTTGACTTAATTTTCACGGCCGCTATAGACGCTCTAGAAGGGGAAAATCAATTTTTCTTGATTTCTTGCAAAATAAAAATCAACCAAATTTTTTAATGGTGTTTTTGAAAATAACTCACCAAAAGGTTCGTTTGGACAGATTATGAGGGATTCCATTTTTTTGTCAACTGTCAAACCATTCTCGATATTTACTGACATCCTCTCTTAAGATCCTAACTAGGCTAACATTCCATTAAGTGCCATTTTCATAAGAACCTGTTTAGCCTAACTTGCCAAAAACTACGCGGGTTATTGTACTTTTATTTATTACAAATGGTTTCTTATCTTTCCGACATCAATACACAAATCTAACATCTACTTAGCAAAACGTATACCTTAAAATGTCATTTCTATCTGTCGGCCAATAAACAGTTTCGATTCTCTTCACGTACTCTGCGGTTAAACAACTCGTTTTCATGCACCTCTAGTATATACATGATACAATGAATAAATCCACATTTTATCAAATTAAGTGATTTTAAAAATTGATTAATCATGTGACAATCGTTTATTGATTCTCACACGATTCCTTCGTCTCTTAGCAACACATTTATCATGCAGGTACACGAGTCAGTAATGTAGGGTTGATCCTTGGGTAAACACAGCACAACCGTAATGGGCTTGAATCATTGAGCCATTAGACTGTCGGTTGAAGGAACATATCGTCTGTCGCTAACAAAAGGTAAAGTACTTTATCAATTTTCGAAATAAATAGAATAAGTAAGGATACCATTTCATATGAGACAGCTGTGAAATGAGTTTGGTATTTACATATGGTTTTAAGAGAAAGGCAGAGAGACATGCAGGGTAAAGCGAAAGAAAGGGAGAAAGATATATAAAGAAAGGAGAACAGCGCCTATCCATGCATGCAGGCTGCCAGAAAGTACTGAACAATAAAAATGATTGACTGTTTACAAAGGAAAAAAGAAACAAGCGAACAAAGAAAGAAAGTTTAAAAAGGGAGAAAGAAAGGAAGAAAAAAGATCTTAGAAATTAAAATATGCAGTCTTTCTTTATGAGTATCAACATATTTTAATCAAGCGATTATTTTTTCTTAATTGAAATATCCGAATCTCCAAAACTATTTCATAACATCGCAGCACTTTCGTTTCACAATCATTTTTCTTTCATTAAGAAATAATTCATATTCGCTCTTTCATTTTCCATTGTCTGTTTACGATCAATAACACGAAATTAAAACTTGTAACTATCACAATAACTGTAATTTCCAAATCTAATCCTCAAGTTCAGTGTAAATTTATATCTTTAATGTTCTCATACAGCTGTTCTCATACAGCTGTTAAATTTCATCAAAATCATCATCAAAATCGCTAGTTTATTAATTACATTTTTCTATTTGAATTCTGAACGTTAATTTCTATTTGTTTTAATGCGTTTAATTTTGTAGTGTTGTGAGATTTCTTCCTTATCGTGAGTTAATCTATTTGATTACTTTCCATATAGAATGTCTGACTGGTTATAACTTTGTATATCCTCTCATATACTTAGACGACACTTAGAAAATCACTCGACCATTTCGTTTGTAATTCAGGGAGACATTTTCTGTCCTATTTTACCTGTTATGGGGACTATTTCTAGTTGACATTTTAAAGACAATATTTCGTAAAGTTTAATTTCAGTAACGCACGACACTTTTATTTCAAGATGTTTTAACTATTTTTTAAACGCTTGAATTCCGCAAGATTCCTTTTTCAGATACTGATGCGTGATATGTGAAATCTTTAATTCACATTTAATCAGTTCATCGATATTCTATTAACACGTGAATATTCTTTTACTAAATTAAATGACAATTCAATTAAAAGAGCACTTTGGCAACCCAGTCTGTGTTTGCTAAGAGAGCAAATATTAGACAGAAATAAAGGTTGTCTGAATATAATTTCTCCCATTATTATTTAAAATTACATGTCTTAAACTGCAACAGCAACAACAATCCTAGCTATACAGCAACAAACGCACACATAATGCAAATAGCAACTACAAACAGTGTTTGGAACATTTGGAAATTTTCCCATCTTGCAAGCGGTATATCAACCTTTCCTTCAATACCCCCACGACACAATCTTATCAGATCTGAATAGATATTACACACATTTTACGCAGTTGATAACTTTTTTCTGTACATTTCATTTATTGAAAAACAGTTCTTCATGTGATTCGGTACGTCATTTTGTAGCCTTTGGCTAAGTGACATTGCATCTCTTTAAAAATGCTCTTATGTTTTCTGTCTCGTAAACATGACATTTAATATCCTATTTGATTTGTTTAATACTGAAAGGGCAAGCAGCAAGGCAAGTTTTAACTATTTACCTCAAAAATCCTTTGACATTGAAGATAAAATTTCATAAGCACTTCAAGCCTTGGCATAACTGTCGAAAACAAGTCTTTTTTACCGACATACCGACCAACCGACCGACTCGACCGACCGACCGACACTGTCACTCGTACTCGCTCCTTTACTGAGTTCCCGAAGATACCGACCGACCAAACACGTAACCAATTACAATTTATTGCACTTTACAGTCCTCAGTGAATGACTTTATTCTTTGTATTTTTGGTGATTATTACATCTTATTGCAACCCATTACACTTTATCTTGGTCTTTTCACAGTGGTCTTTCACACGGGTTTATATATAAATTATAGTTTTGAGCGGACCTTTTGCTTTTCCGGGGGAGTGCACGGGCACCATGTACACTCCCCTTGGTTACAGCCCTGATGGACATGGGTTTAGCCAACGAACAAACGAATAGTATGAGTCATTGAATGACAGACAGACAGACAGACAGACAGATAATGAAAATAAATAAAAATTCAAAAGCACAAATTAAAAATGATCCAATGATTGAACGTTAACAAAGATAGTTTTTTAATTAAAACGGTGTTCGCATGAGGTTTTAGATAGCCTTCGCTGCAGCCGTCTTATGTGTGGCTAGGCTTTAGACACATTTAAAAAAAGACACCAAAACCAATCAACGCTAGAGAAAAACATACAATTGAAAGTCATAATATTATGCTATGTCTTCATATAAGACAATCCAAAGACAGTGCAGTGTTGTCATTCTACACTTTAGTTGTTTACTCATGACAGGCATAAATAGAGTTTGCGTCACGCACGAACAGACTGACTCTTCGAAAGATAACGTAAAAACGCACTACTCCAGTAGCGAGAGGTTAGAGGTTGAAAAAAAGGCACTGAAACTTTTCCAGTGATTGTTGTGTCCGGTTGAAAAACAGGAAAGTACGTACAAGAACAATTCTTTGGACCTAAAACAATTCTAAGGCAGCTGGCACTGAAGTCATTCAGTAAGCTCACAAGTGCGGTTTTATCAAATAGCAAAGCTTTGAGTTACATTAAAACATGTTAATTCATGTTTGTTTGCAGATTTTGACATATGCCATTGTAAAGAAGTTGAATATTGAATGTCAGTAAGCAATACTTGTGCATAAGCTACATTGAGAAGAAGAGTGCATCGATGGCAATCATTATCCATGGTTTGATACTGCTGTTTGTAGCGTTCTTGACGTTTCTGCCGCAAGGTAAGAGGTTTGAATTGGCTTGAAAATCTGTTGAATTTATTATTGTTTTAAGATGATATTGGACAACTTGAATTTGAGTACCCTACAATAAATATAGAAGTGAAATAGAATGTGAATAAAATATAAAATATCGATATTATATGGAGAAATAAATACACAAACTCAAGTGCTGATGCTGTACTAAATGAGAATCACAACGTATCATAATTAGTTTAATTCGAAACGCCATCTATTTTTGAGATTTTTTACGGTTTAGCCGGTTCAGCAAGCACACGCATAACAACATGCGCGCGCAAGAGCAACTAGCACGATTTTATAGGTCGACCCAACCACAGGCATGCATCCTAATGTGACCCAATGTTAGCTGATTATTTCACAGGAAAACATTATTGAAAAACAGACTTTCGTTTGGCTTTCGTTGTTATTTTTCTGTTTTAATTTGGATTTCAAAGAAAAACCAAACTTGGATAAATTGGATTACATCCAGACCTGTTATTTTTTTGTATCTGGATTTCAGTTAACTCAGTTAAAAACAACTAAAACCATGTCTGGTTTTTGATTATTTTTTCCTGTGATAATGTTAACTTCACACACACACACACATGAATTATGATGAAAAAAATGATGAAAATTGAGTGGATATTGACCTTGATCAGGGACGTAACCAGAACCTTTACAAGGGGGGTGAACATAAAAAACCTGGACCATTGATGGGTTTTTAGTAGCCTTTTTTATTAGTAGCTGTCATATTTTTCGCAAATCGGCGTGCTTTTCAAAAACCCATGAAAAGCCAAATTACAATTTGTTGTTCTTATTGGACTTTACGGTTCTTTTCGATGACTTTATTCTTTGTATTTTTGGTAATTATTCTAGTTTTGTGCTTTTGATTCCAAATTTAAGAAAGAAATTCTTGTAATAAAACAAAATGGAGATAGATTAGCGGACCTTTTGGCCTTTATAAGCAGGGTGCACCTCCCTTGCTTACGGCCCTGTTGATATAAGCAGTTGAATCGCAATATGTTTCATTTGCAGCATCAGCGGTCATTTTGAATCCCGCGCAAGTTGTAAAGAGCCTGGATAGCCCTATCTACTGAATAAATACCTATCCAGCAGATAGAGTGCATGCACTAAAAGTGTGCAACATAAATACCACCAAATAGTGCTATTTTATGCTAATTCTATTGTTTTCGTTTGTTTAATTAGTGCTATTTAGTTCTAAACTGTGACAACTGTTGCGCACTTTTAGTTCCAGCAGATAAATCGCTATCCAGCGTACAGTCCTGATATCACAATCATAATCAATATTATACTTCGATTTCAATTTTGTTTCCAGCTTCTAGTATTCAATGCTACCATTGTTATTCGCAAAAGTCCTGGAAAGACTGTAACACGCAGATTACCAAGTTTAACTGCTCCATATATCTCCCGAAGATCAAATTTGAAGCGTGTGCTATGCAATACGAAGTAAAACTCTACCCGAATGGAAGCAAGGTTGATGGAACTCATAAATATGCAAGAAAATGCGTGTTTAAGAATCATTGTGAAGTGGTGGAAAAATCGTGTGCTGCACACAGTCACGCGTGTAAGGCAAAATGCTGCACAAAGGATTATTGTAATGACTTCAGACTGGTTAGTCATACAGGAAGGTGCTCGCTGAGTTACTCATTGGTAGTTGGAGCAATGTTGCTCAAGAACGTTTGGAACATTATAGTTTAGTAGACGTGTTATTGAACAGACAAACCAGGTTGGTTTGAAGTCATAAGGTCGTATACAGTAAAAACCCATTTTTAAGTCCTGTTTGTATGAGGCGAGCCATCCCGGTTTAGCGGGCTGGTTTCTTTTTTTTACGCTCTGATAGCTTGAACACACACACAAAAAAAACAGCCTGCTAAACCGGGCTGGCTCACTCCATATGAACAGCCCCTTAGAGGTTAGGCTAAACTGGTTCTTAAATATTTGGTTATTTAGTGAGAAAATAGGGTAACCCGGTTCTTAAGTGACTCTAATATACAAAACAAAATTGTTATATAGAGTGCAAATAATTAATCCGTGAAACTTTAGTAATACTAAATAGTGCTATTTTATGCAAATTCTATTGTTTTCTTTTGTTTAATTAGCGCTATTTTGTACTTTTTAGTAATTAGTGTTTCATGGATTTATTGTTTGCACTCTAGTGTTTTCATCCTAAGCATAATATAAAATTGTGTATACTTTAGCATAAAACTAGAAATTGCTATTTAGATGCATGTAAATGATAACATATAAACTCTCACTGAGTAATACACTAAATTCTACACTACCAGTTGAAAATAATTATATAGTCACTCATTTTTTTTTTTTTTTTCGAAACCACCATTTACATTATGGCGTCATATACTACAACTACCAGAATGCTTTGCTTACTTTCTATTGTGGTGTATTTAGCACTAATTGTTCTTTTAAGGGTCCTGACTACTTTAGAACAACAACGACGCTTGAAACCTGTGGCCGCGAGCAATTTACCGCTGAGAACGCCGCGCGCGCGCTAAATCCCGCCAAAAGCCAACATAAGAATAACACAAGGAGCCTTCGAAAATTATACTTCAACCAGCCAAAACCCTCATTTTTTGCGCGGGACTCTATATTTTTCTTCATTTTTTCTGAAAGATTTTGTAAAAATCTTTCTTTTGGCAAGATTTGAAAAAATCCTGATGACTTTTCAACATTACACGCGATGGTAAGTGGTTTAGGGTTTCACTTTTCACAGCGATTTTAAGTCAAAGACGACAACAAAAACAGTAAATTTTGACAAAATTTTAAAACATATATAACTTATTTTCCCATATTTGTGTAAAATAACGTTTGGTTGAGATTGCCTGTAAAAACTACGTCAATGGCTTTATCAGTTTTTGAGTAATAAATTTTTTTGTGAAAAATGCATTTTTCGCCATTTGTACTTCAAGAATGTCAAAACATGGTTCCGTTGAAAAATTTTTATCTCAAAAACGACCTCGGGACCATATATATTTCTATCCATTTTTCGATTAATTGATAAATTCTCTATAAAATATCTTTCTAAGAAAAAATCGTGATGACTTTTTGCTTAAGTAATCAGGACCCTTAATCTCCAAAGGGATTAAGAATTTCGTAGTAAAATGACGCCATAATGCAGATCGCCTATTTGGTTGTACGTGTGGTTTTGATTGGTTTTGACTTCGCGATTCATCGTTCATCTGAAAGAAGGGTGTTTTGACGCGGAGACGATCCCCAGGTAGACAGAGAGAGTTAGGTAGATCTATATAGGTAGAGTGCACGCACTAATTGTGTGCAACATTAATAGTGTGCAAACACTAAATGTGTGCAGCAGTTGTCACTATTTAGTGGTAAGTAGCACTAATTAAACAAAAGAAAACAATATAATTAGCATAAAATAGCACTATTTTATGCATTGTATTGTATTGTATTGTGTATCAGTGTAATAGTCCAGTTTCGAATTATCTTTTACATGGCGTTAGGCTCATATTCTTTTGTTTAGTAATGGCTCGTGGAAACATAGTTAATAGAAAGAATGGTTAGGAACCGTATTGTTTTATGTCTTTGTTCGGTTTTGAAGTTGAACCGGTCTTGACCCTGCACAGGTTTTTATTAATGCTCATTCCAAATTGTGAAATAAGTAGACATAAACTTTGTCTATGATATTATGGTAAGGATTATTCAATTTGTTTGTATCAATTATTAGGCATTTGGAGCGAGCAGCCAAAAGAACAGTTTGGATCTGTTCACTCAACCTTATCCAACAAGGTTAAAACAATAGTGAAACAAAAGATTGTGCATGGTCATGCTTGAAAAAAGTGTACAATAACATCTAACAAAAGAGTTTCCAAACCATTTCGCTCTATCGACTATGGTGGAAATGAGTGGTCTCTGTGCGTGAAAAAGGCAATTTTATTTTTGAAAGTTTAAGCACAATTAAGGCTAAGGAAAAGAGAATTAGAAACTGGGCTATTATTATTTTTGTTATTCGATTTATTTATTATTTAATTCATTTACCTGTTTATTTGCTTTTTGATCTTTAGTTATTTTTAATTAATTGATTGATCAACGATTAATTTAATAAATGATAACGAATCAATGAATGATTAATTCATTGTCTTTAACGAGGCTCTTAATCGGAGCAAAGAGTAAAGATGCGGTCAAACGATGAAATGTGCAGCGATCTGAACACGACTGAACAATGTCCACCCACTGAACACTTAACCGTTTGGCTACCGTGTTCATGATGATCAGTGTTGTTCAGTAGACTAAACAACGACAAATGTTCAGTGGATAGAGAATGTTGAGTCGTGTTCTGTCGTAGCCTTAGTCTCCAGCCGTTAGGGTTTCACGCGCCTTACGGCTGGAGACTGAGCCTAGTTCTGTCACTGAACTTTTGACAAAGTAAAAAAACAAAAAAATAAAAGAATAAGAATAAGAGTGAGAGTGAGAGTGAGAGTGAGAATAAACAAACGCACAAAAACAATCAAACAAACAGAAAAATGAGTGAACCAAGATAAAATATCTATAAATAGTTTTTTTGTTCGCAGATCCGGAGTACATTGCATAGAGGTTTTAGATGCATTTGAAAAACTACACCAAAACTATTCAACAGAGAAAAGCATACAGTCGAAAGTCGTAATATTATACTATGTCTTCATATATGACAATCATTGTCAGTGTGACATTGTGTATTTAGTTACTCACACATGACAGGCATAAATAGAATTTGCGTCACGTACGAACAATATTGCAATATATAGAACTTTTAAATACTCCAGTAACGAGAGGTTAGAGGTTGGAAAAAAAGGCCAGTGTTTCTGTCAGTCACAAGAACGAACAAGAACAATTCTTTGGACCTGAAACAATTATAAGGCAGCTGGCACTGAAGTCATTAAGTAAGCTCACGAATGTGGTTTTGTCAAATAGCAAAACTTTAAGTTACATAAAAACATGTAAGTTCATGTTTGTTTACAGGTTTTGATATATGTCCATAGTAAAGACGTTATCCGCGATGAAATCTTGAATGCTGAGTTTGTCGATGGCAATTGTTATCCAGAGTTTGATACTGCAGTTTGCAGCGTTCTTGATGTTTATGCCCCAAGGTAAAAGGTTTTATTCAAGTCCATTCAGGACCGATCTGTCGAATGTATTGTTGTCTTAACTGATTTCGGGGTACTTGAGTTTAAGATCATTTCGATCTTTTTGCAAAAAAAAAAAAAAAAAAAAAAAGTTATCGGATAGAATGGCCGAATGGGTCGAATGCTAAATAATCAATTCCAGTTGAAGTAAAAAGTAAGGCAGCAAAACGTTGTAATTTTAAACTAAAAATAGCTACAAGAAGTAGTAAAAATGCAATTATGAATATTCTGTTACATTTAGCAATATATTTTGTTGGAGCAATTCGCATCCGACATCGGGCATTCTATGATATCTATATCTCGTTTTCGAAACGAGTATCTAAAATATCGATATTTGGAGAAATAAATAAATTAAGATGATTTCTAATAGGCTGTTTTTTTTTTTTAGAATATCCCTATCCAGCTGATAAATTCTTAAGCCAGAAATCAGTTTCGTATAGAGTGGATAACTTTGATCCATGCAGGCTTCGTATAACCTTGATATCATAATCAATATAATACTTTGATTTAAATTTTGTTTCTAGCTTCTAGTATTCAATGCTACTATTGTTACTCGAAAAAGTCCTGGAAAGACTGTAACACGCAAATCACCAAGTTTAACTGCTCCACATTTCTCCCGAAGATCAAATTTGAAGCGTGTGCTATGCAATACGAAGTAAAACTCTACCCGAATGGGAGCAAGGTTGACGGAACTCATAAATATACAAGAAAATGCGTGTTCAAGGATCATTGTGAAGCGGTGGAAAAATCATGTGAGCAGCAAAGTACCGCGTGTAAAGCAAAATGCTGCACAAATGATTATTGTAATGACTACGGACTGGTTAGTCATACAGGAAGGTGCTCGCTGAGTTACTCATTGGTAGTTGGAGCAGTGCTGCTGAAGAACATTTGGAACATTATAGTTTAGTAGACGAAATATTGCACAAACAGCCCAAGCTGATGCTTTGAAATCATAGAGTATAGAGTATAGACCTGTCACTGTTGTGTAAAAAATATAAATAAATAAACAAAGTGATAATTAAAGTATAGACATCCACCTTAATAATAGTTTGTGAAAGTTTGCGAAAAATAGATTGAATTTTCAGTAACATATAAGCATTTGAAAATCAGAAAGGCCTCGACATGAAATGTTTTCTTAAAAAAACTACAGCTCCGATACGATACAGTACTGTTTCACACTCATACGGAGACGACTCTACAAAGCATCACTACTGAGACTTGATAGATGTTTTCAAAACCACCCAGTCAGTAATTGTTATCTATTCTATAAGAAGCAGTCATATATAGGCTAAAGTGGTTCTTTTTTCCAATTAAAAATGCACATTTTAGCCTAGTGGTTCTTATCTACGGGTTTAAAATTCATGAAAACTCTTAGAGTATTATGTCGTGTCAGCATTCTGAATAACCACCTATTGATTTAAAAAAAAACCTGCCCGTGAGAATGACGGATTCCGGATGTCCCTTACACGACTGAAAAGGTCTATGGGTAATGTTATTTTTAATGAATACCAAAACGCCAATAAAAAATATTGTTTTAAATTGAATATTTCTATTTCACTGGAGTTTTTATAATAAACAGAATATTACATGGGCGCTTGGAGATACGAATTTTATCTTCTCGTGTTGAAAATATCTAACTCGTTCACTCGTTAGATATTTTCAACACTCGAAGATAAAATTCGTATCTCCAAGCGCCCATGTAATATCCACTATATACCATTTTATCAACCAGCAGAGATCTTCAACGCGAGAAAACGACGCTGATTTAAAATAAATTACTGCTTATTTGTTTACAATATTGGAAGCCCACAATACCTTTCGGTCGTGAAATCGACATCCAGAATCCGGTATTTACTTATTTTCAGGCGATAACGTTCTTTGAAATAGGTTTACTTCTCTTTCCCTTAAGCGTATCACATTTTATTATTGCACTTTGTTTTAATTACACCTTTTTAAAGATAAATGTAGACATTGTAGATCACATAATAGCTGAATATCAGACGTGGATCCATTAAGACATTTTTTCAACAATAAAATAACTTCGGCTGGTAAACAACAGTGCGTGATTGACGTTCTATACTGAAATAGTTTGTGAAACGTGCAAATACACTGTTCAGTTTCCACGGATTGTCAATTACATTAAACGTGTATTGCTCAATAACCAGACGCGGATCCAAGGGGGGGGGGGGGGGGGGGAGGGGCATGTGGAGTGGATTGCCCCCTCTTTATTTATTTTTATACATAATGTTTTGATTGATAATCAGTAATTTTTCATTTGTGCCCCCCCCCCCCCCCCCCCCCCCCCCCCCCCCCCCAACTTTCAAAATTTCCGGATCATCTTTTTATTAGTGCGCCCCTTTAAAATTTCTGGATCCGGCCTTCATATCAACGTGGTATAGAATGGAATCGATTGCCTTCCCTGATAATTCTCCTGTTTCAATCGTGTAACAATTCCAAGTAACATCCATCGTAATGCGGCGCATCTTTCTTATTCTTCTCAGAGCTCAAACCTTGATAACTAATCCTTGTATTTTTCACCGATATGTTACATTCTTCTTTAACAGTTCTTGTATAACCATCGTTGTTATTATTACTATGTCGAGATAAAGATTTATATGCACTGACAGTCTCTGTTGATGTGTATTGCATTGTGTTTGGGTCGAGAAACGGTTCAGTGTAACCGTCGCTGTCGTCACTTTCAGTCTCTTCGTCGATGATTTTAGACGATGCGTACCACGAGTTGTCTTGGCGGTTTTTAGCTCGGGGTAAATCTGTGAAACATAAGATAGTTTGATTTTTTTTGTAAGAGAATTCGGCAAGAATTCAAGTGATTCGGGACTCAGAGGATCTGAATTCTGGATCTTAAGGTATCGAGTCATGATTCTGGAGGCCAAGATTCCGGATGGGTCTCAAATACAGATTCCTATCAATTTATAATTCCGGATTCCTGAGATGTTGATTCCGGATTCTAAGGTCTTGATTCCGGATTATAAGTGCCTGGATTGCCGGTCTTAATGTCTGGAATATTCACGATATCGAATCCAGATTCCAACTTCTGGATTCTGAATCCCTAGATTTGGATTCGAGATCCCAGGGAAGGTTCTAAGGATTTCGCATTCACTTTTGATGGATTTCAGAAAAGGTTTCTCTACCAATATAAGTGGATGGTTTGTCAATAGCGATACTTGAGCTGACGTAATCCTTTGTTATTCAAGTGCCAACCAGACAGTGATTGGCCGTTATTTCAATAGAGCCTATTGTAGTTCTGGTTGGCACATTAGCATAACAATTCATTTGTTTATAAACATAATCGCTATAGGAGATTTGCATTATGGCGTCATATACTACAACTTTGCTTTTTTTTTCGTTTGTAGCGCAATTAGCACAGATTGGTCTGTTAATCTCTAAAGGGATTAAGAATTTGAATATGAAAGAGAATTTGCAAAGAATGCGGGTAGTTGTGGGAAAATGACGCCTTAATGCAGATCGCCTATTTGTGACGAGTGATAGGACCGTAGTTTGGATTACGAACCATTTTTCGGTTGGTGAGATAAGTCATCTAAAGATTGTGGCTTGCCAAACATTTGGTTGCGAAGTCCTTTGGGTACACCTGGTCGACCTGGACAAGACAAAAGTGATAATGATAATAATCTTGTGAAAGCTTGGGGAATATTCGTAAGGATTACATTCGTTGAATGTTGTTTGCGATCAAAAGAAACAAGGACTGCCTCAAGGACAAGCAAATAAATCCTCAGTTGACTCAGGTAAGTCCCATCAAAAGACCAGGGTCACTTAGATGGTAAACAATAGAAAAGCAGGCTTCACTCAGGCAAAGGGACACCCTACTCCACGTCAAAAGGTCCTTACAGATTTACTGTAAGGTTTCTCAAATGGCGTTTGAGAACTTCTTTGTAGCCTTGAAGAGCTCGAATCGACTTGATTTCTGATGGCCCATGAATTCGCGCATGTGCTTTGCGTTTTTAACATTGCTATAATTGTCAATTTAAAAAGAACACTGACATGATAGAAACTAGTTTCTTCACCCTTTCTACCAATCGCAGCACGCATACTATGTATGTTTTACCTTGTGGTAAAAATGCACTAATAGAATAACAGCTAATTTCGTCAAACATTACACCAATCACAACACACGTCAAACATTACACCAATCACAACATACGTACTATGCATGTTTTACCTTGTCGTGGTAAAGGCGGCGGTGGACAAGAAGGTGGCGGCCTGAGATCGTCAAGAGACTGGGCATGACTGAGCCGTGGAGTAAAGAGGGACTCGTGACTAGACTTTGGATGAGGACCCACTGATGTAGATGTATGAAGCTTTTGATGTTTCGAAACTGAGAAGAGAATAGAACTCCATGTCAAAGACTGACAGACAGACATACCAATTCATATAAAGTGGTCGACAAGTATGCAAATACTGTACAACAAACAAATAAAAAAATAAACGAACAAATGAATGAATGAATGAATGAATGAAACTTTATTTTAAAACGGAATTTCATCAAATCAGACAGACAGGCAGAGAGACACACAGATAGACAATCAGAACAAGATAGATAGACAGACAGGCAGACAGACAGACACACAGATAGACAATCAGACAGACAGACAGATGGACCTGAATAAGACATACAGACAATCAGATAGACAGACGGACAGACAGACAGACAATCAGACAGGCAACACATCCAGTACCCGTTGAAGGGGATGGAGGCGGCGAATCGATCGATTCAGCGTTTCGTTGCACCGCAGTTACTGCATACAAGTATGTGTGGTCAGGTTTTCCATCTTCGTCAGCCTTTACTACAGGTTCCAGTTGAAGGTCTTTAGCCAGCTCAGTTACCACTCGTCTTGTTTGACCTGCTCCTGTTTAAAAAGAACACGCACACAAAAGAGTGAATTTCAGTGAGAACACTCGAACCGTGTGCACTCTTGTGCTTTTTTGACACTTTTTTTTTCGACATGCATCCTTAGAGTGAATCGATATTGAAAACATTCACATTTTCCATTTGAGTTCAGTCCTCGGTACGTTTTAGAGAATTGGAAGTGCTCGAAAGATCAGAAAATAAAATGGTTTGAGTGCCCTCACTGTAAGAACCTGTTGGCACAAACAACATACATCCCATTTCACAAAGATACACGCATTAAAAGTGTGCAACAGTTGTCACTATTTAGCAGTAAATAGCACTAATTAAACAAAAAAAAAAACAATAGAATTAGCATAAATTAGCAATATTTAGTGGTATTTATGTTGCACACTTTTAGTGCATGCATATATCTGCACATACGCAATGAGATGTATTAATGTAAAAAGATAACTGAAACGGAACAATATGTAATGTATATATGCTCTATCAACAACTTTTACTGAACATTTCAAGCCCATTCAGTGAGCATTCATCTCTATAAATCGTCACGTGTCGAAAAAAAATGAGGTCCAGAAATGACAAGAGCATGCTACAAATAGTAAAAACACCCAGTTTCAACTCCTACACAAGGAATGGCAGTGTTTTAAAAGACTTTTTTTAAATTCCGACTTTTCTTAAATATCGTTCGAGAACACACGTTGGGTGGTACACTACGAACGAATCTTAAGAAACCATTTGAACCTGACAACTGATTTCAGATATAAAATGAAGACAAGTCCGAAAAAAATTAACAGTGTTGTTTTATTGTTTTAGTGATTTCTTGTAGGATACATCAATCTAAGTTTAGATTATTTTCAACTAAATTTATATAACCAATGCTCATGACTTGAATAAGGCTAGAACAAAGAAAGCTCCTTAGGGGCTTTAAGACCTAAAATTTACTTTGGTTTTCATGTTAAGTTTTTTCGGACTTGTCTTCATTTTGAATCTTAAGAAATTTCACGACTTTCAATTCATTGTCATTTTTGTTATGTTGTGTATTCGAAGATGGAATTTCGTAGTGTTGACTGACTAATTTTGATATGCTCTTTTCATTTCTGGGCTTCCTTATTACCGAGCTGCTTGATTTGGTTACATGACCTGTCAATGCAAGCAGCCCTTTGATCATTACTAGTGCATAAAACATAACTGACCTGGATAGACCTTGGAATTTGATAGTTGTGTTGGTGTGTCTGGTATCAAGTCAGCCAGTTCCTTGTATGCTTTACTAATGGACAAAGCTTGTTGTGCAAACGTTTCTATACTCTCTGATTTAAAATACAGAGCAGCTCTCAGCTTTTGTGCCTGAAATAAGTTTACCAAGAGTGCAATTTAAAAATGAGAAGAGAAGAGAAGAGAAAAAAAGATAAGATAGTAGAGCAGAGCAGGGCGAAGCAGAGAGGAAAGGAGAAGAGCAATGAAGAAAGAGAAATGATGTGAATGGAAGTGGAAGGAAAGGAAGTAATAGGAAGAGAGCAACAGTTATAGCAGCAGTACCTTGAATATTTCATGCTTTGTTATTTTGACCTCCAGTTCAGCATGGGCTTCTTCTGATAAAGTTAAGATCTGTTGGTGTGAATATTACATCAGTTGGACTTCATGTCCAAAATAACGACCAGTAATGAACTGGGTAAGACTGGCAAAGGGTTATCATTCATTCATTCTTTTCCTTTCATTCATCCATTCATTTCCTCTCATGAATTGATTGATTGATTCATTCATTCATTTCCTCTCATTAATTGATTGATTGATTCATCCATTCATTTCCTCTCATTAATTGATTGATTCATTCATTTCCTCTCATTGATTGATTGATTGATTCATTCGTTTCCTTTCATTCATTCATTCATTCCTTTCATTCATATGTGATTCATATATCAGCAATACACCATACCTCGGCCATTTCTTCTGATAATGACTTGGATTTAGAGATGTCACTTTTTCGTTTACTTTGCTCAACCTGCAATTGATATTAAACAAAGTCTTACATCACAATTAACCAGTGTCAGACAATAATTTAAATGCCCGATCAACACATTAAATAATGTATAAAATGCTTGTGATCAGTTGCAGATTTAGAGGAGAGGTGCAGGGAGTGTCCCCCCTCTGGAAGGATTTTGAGTCCTTGTTTTATCCATTATTTTTTCAAAATAACCTTGATATTTCATGTTCAGCCCCTCCTGAAGATCATGCACCCCCCTGGAAACAATCCTGGATCAGCCCTGGTTGTGGTTACTGTTCCAGTATCAGTTACCTGTTTTTGCAGTTTGTTTAACTTTGCTGTATACTGTACTTCTCTTTTTCTGATCTCATCAAGTTCTCTTTCCTCTCGTAATATCTCCTTGAATGTTGATCTGTACTGCATATGCTAGAGAGAGAGAAAAATAAAAGAATGACTGAATGAATGAGTGAGTGAGTGAATGAATGAATGAGTGAGTGAATGAATGAATGAATATATGAATGAATGAATGAATGAATGAATATATGAATGAATGAATGAATGAATGAACATATGAATGAATGAATGAATAAATATATGAATGAATGAATAAATGAATGAATGAATGAATGAGTGAGTGAGTGAATGAATGACTGAGTGAATGAATGAATAAATGCGTGAATGAGTGAATGAATGAATGAATAAATGAATGAATGAATGAATGAGTGAGTGAATGAATGAATGAATGAATGAGTGAGCGAATGAATGAATGAATGAATGAATGAATGAATGAATGAATGAATAAATGAATGGTCACAAGAACAGATAGATGATCAACTAGATGAAAATATAAATGGACAAAGAAAAAATAAAATCAATGAGCCAATTGAATGGTCAATGCTCAATTGAACAAATGAATGAATTTTTAGAAAGAAAGAATGAGAAAATGAATCACATATCTAGCCTATGACAGACTCTTGGGAGGGGTGGGGATCTTGAAAGACAGCTTTGCAGATATCAGGAATTCTGACATTATCACTTACCTTGTCACAGTGTTGCTTGAAGACCTCAGCCCAGATGCTACCAACTTCAACACCTTTGCTAAATACTTCATAAAGTGCAAGGTTGTCTTCTTGTTTTGCCCACTTGAGCAATGATAAAGAGGCTGATGCACGTAAAACAATACAAAAGAAATTGTGAAAAATGGTAATGGTGATGTTACTAAAATAGGTTTGCCTGGAGGCAATCCCATATCATAGGGGGTAAACAAACAAACAAACAAACAAACAAACAGACAGACAGACAGACAGACAGACAGACAGACAGACAGACAGACAGACAGACAGACCGACCGACAGACCGACAGACCGACAGACCGACAGACAGACCGACAGACCGGCAGACAGACAGACAGACAGACCGACAGACAGACAGACAGACCGACAGACCGACAGACAGACAGACAGACAGACAGACAGACAGACAGACAGACAGACAGACAGACAGACAGACCGACAGACCGACAGACCGACAGACAGACAGACAGACAGACCGACAGACCGACAGACAGACAGACAGACAGACAGACAGACAGACAGACAGACCGACAGACAGACAGACAGACAGACAGACAGACAGACAAACAAACAAACAAACACGAATGAACGAACGAATGAACGAACAAATGAACGAAAGAACGAACGAACGAACGGATTGATGGATGAATGGATGAATGAATGAAAAAAAAACCTCTCCTACATATGATTTATATAATATCTTGCTAGAGAGTATATTCATTTATATACAAATATGTAGGTACAAATAATTACAAATTCTATTCAAAAAATATAATTAAATAAATAGATAAATGAATAAATAAAAAACATAAATTAATAAATAAGTAAATAAATAATAATAATAAAAAAATAGTTGGATCAATCAATAAATGAATGAATAAATAAATAAATAGATAAAATAAATATATGAATAAACAAGAAAATATAAAAATAAAATAAAATAACATATAAGTGAATAAATAGATAAAGTAAAAATAAAAAACAATTTAATTCAAATAAACAAATTAATTGAAAGAGAAAACAAACAAATAAATAAAAATAAACGAATAAAGCCTACATACAGTATCTTATCAAGCTTGATTGATTGTTTTTATGAGGAAGTATGTTGTTTCAACAACACAGTTCAATATAATTTACTGACACTTACGAACATCACCGAACTTATCAAGCAGAATATTACAAAACAATAATAATACTGAAATAATGAGATTAACAGATCAATCTTGGCAAACAAATATATATTGGGAACTATGTTTAAGAAGTTGATGGTAAAAATGCATCAAAATGTAACGATTTATACGAATATGTAAATTAATTCGGCAATTAATACAATACTTGATTCAGTATTAAAACCACAGAAATGTTTACACTCGAGGTTAAACATATATCAGTAATGAAGAATAGATAGGTACAAATATCGAGGGAGAAACTTGTTAGAATTATTTTTAAAGAATTTTGATAAAATATTCAAGATCAACTTGGGAATTTATAAGACAGTGTCACATTTCCAAAATCAGCAAACTTATTACAAATTGTAAGTGTTATTTAAAGGAGCTAATATTTACAAATGCATTAAATGCAACATATTTAATTAAGCAACACTTGTATTTAATTATCATATAGTACTTTAAGAATACTTACAGTTGGTCTTAACAATTAGAAGTATTCAAATCGATTCTTTGTCAGAATGCTTACCATTTTGCTTCGAGTCACACAATTTCCTGATATTATGTCCGACGATCTTTTCATCAAATATCAGCAGACTAAGTAAACTATGACTATCCTTTGCATTGATGATGGCTTTTTTTGCAGCTCGTCGGACTATTTTAGCCATCTTTATTTTGTGCTGCAATCATTTGACGTTCTGAATCCAAACAGCAACACAACACTTGGTACCAGGTTTACTCGGTCAGTTGGATTGAAACATGTCCGAACGAGAGGTGTTTGAAATTTGATGTGAATTCATTTATGCTGATTAAAAAATGAACAAAACTAAAAAAAAAAAATCAAATAGCAAGTGACACGTTTAATGAATTACAGAATTAAACTATATTATACATCTTGAAATGGTTTATTTTGTGTCTGCTTTGTTTTCAATGTATTTTTTGTGAATCGGTCACGCATCAAATCAAGTTGCATGTTCACAGCAGCGAGCTCTTTCCATATAAGCTCACACCGGAAGAGACAACTTCCCCTCTCAAGTGATCAGGCGAAACTCAGTCGAAACAGTAACCCAAACAAATGACGGTACAATTGGCTGATGCATTGCACAACTTCTAACATTAGGATAATACACAGAGATAAAATATACAAATATGTATATATCCCAATGTCTCAAATTAGCCTGAAGCGTGATGACGTTTTATCCCCGTCTCTAGACCAGACTTTTTTTGACATAGCTTTTGTACACTAATTATGACTATTGTTCCTGTATTCTCGAGGGAATCAAAAATTTGAATATGAAAGAATTGCCTACTATTGTGGTATAGAGTCGGGGGCAAAACGTTATCACGCTTCAAGGCTATTTTAGTGATAAAATGTTGACAAATGTGTAAGCAAGAAGAAACGCAGGTAAACCATTTAATAAAAACAAACTAAATGCTAAAAAATGGAAAAAAAAGAAATAGTAATGTTCTGGTTGAGTGCTAGAGTGCATGCACTTAAAGTGTGCAACATAAATACCACTAAATAGTGCTATTTTTTGCTAATTCTATTGTTTTCTTTTGTCTAATGTGCTATTTACTACTAAATCGTGACAACTGTTGCATACATTTAGCTTTTGCACTCTATTGACAAATAGTTAGTAAATAGCTACTATTTGTTAGTATTTAGTTTGTTATTTCATGGTTTTCCTGCGTTTGCTCTATTGACACGCTGAAATGTTGGTTAATGTTGCTAAAATTGTCTTTATTCTATAATTTCTTATAATCTTTACAATTTAATTGTGATTTATTTTACAATGTAACAATTATTGATAGAGAGTTAAAAAGGCCCGGGAAGGAGGGAGGGGGGTAGAAACTCCCTTGGTAAGTTTACGAGGTTGAAAGCGAGGCCATTGCATACTTTCAAGGGTTTCCGGTAACTTCCTATCTTTTATGGCCTTTTATTTCGTTATAGCTCCAACATCACTTTGCAAAAGTTTGGAAATCGTCCGAAAAAAAGATAAAATAATAAATAAAAGCTGAGTCAATAATTTCGAAGACTTGTCTTCAAATTTGAATATTGAAACCCACTGAAATCAATTTGCGATGAATGGAAGTTTGCTGTAAAGCAGCTGGGCCAATATTTATTAATTTTAGTAAACGATTATTATTGCCCGATTTCATACCGTGAGGCCTGGGGCGAATGATCACATCAAGGTTCATATAATGACAACGTTTGGTGTTGATAGAGTAAGCTCTGGATGAGATACAAACCATCCAAATGTCCAAAATTTACAAGGAACGGAAACCGGACAAAGCGCTCGTAGCTCGTCTAATTTACACTCTAATCCAATTGTGGACGTTAAAGAACCACTGAGGACGCAGGTACGACCATCCTCAGTGTCTATACTTACTAACAACGGGGGCATAACCACTAACAATTATTCTATATACTCATGTTTGTAAACTGCATATAGCAGTCCGTAAAGTCCCCCAAAGAACATATGTAAACAGTAATTGAATTGGGAATTACTGTATAACTCTACTTTCTACATTCTACATTCTACTCTGATTTCATTCAATCAACACGAAATTTTTTGATTTTATAAAGTTTGAGGTTGTCATTAATAGTAGTGACGTTTTGGTTGATTGACATAATATAAGGAAAATCAACCCTAGGCACTCACGCTATGAAATCGGGCAATTATATGTGGAAAAGCCTTGCGTTTTGGATGGGATAAGATTCAATATGTGAAATTGGGATTGGGACATACTCAGTGGAGTCCCCCCTCTCCTTCCCGGCCCTATTGTTTAGCCTTTATCATGGTCTTGGGGAGGGAAAACCGGGAGAAGCTTGGCTCCTCCCCAGGTCCCCTCCTATCCCTTCAGAAGGCCTGGTACTCAGGCTATCTCTCGTTCAATTCTAGACTCTTCCTCAGTCTCTCGCTCCGTCGCTACGCTCTCCGCATAGAGACTGTTACACTAGAATCTCGCAAAGGATTATAGGTCCCACAAATTTGGGACCCGGGATGCTTTGCGAAACATTAGTAACAAGTTTGAACAAGAACACATAGAACAAAAACACAGACCGAGGCAGGGTCCCACGGGCTACTGTACAAGCCGCCAAAGTCAAAATTCCTTTGATTTCAGTCGTGTAAGCTCGAATTACGATTCAATCAACACATTTCACGAAATATTAAGCTCAATATGTACAGGCATTTTATTCACAACCAATAGTTAAATAAAGATTGATTTCGATACGTTTTACCTACGTGTTTTACTGACAAGTGATCGGGTTCGAAGTTTGCGCTCCATTTGTAAGCAAAGTTTGGAGCTCTAAAAGTCAAAGAAACAGACTTCACAGGGCAAAAAATACTTCCTGAGGATCTCAATAAATACCATGCATGTTCATTTGTGAGCCAAGATGCTATAATTTAAAAAATGAACCAAAAAATGACCGTTATACTACCAGCGACAATGGTTGAATTCCACTGCTCAACGTTGTCATTGTTTATAAATTTTGTGATTTGCATACGACCAATAGATATTCAGCTACGAATCAGATTCTAACGGCCAATCAAAGACTCGCTACTATTCTGGTGTAACAGTCTCTATGCGGAGAGCGTAGCGACGGAGCGAGAGACTGAGGAAGAGTCTAGTTCAATTCGATATGTATTAGTACTATGAAACAGCTAACAGCAACGAAACCTGAAACGAAAAAAAGCAAATAAATATCGAAAAGAGTGAGTAAATATATCAATGAGGTACCATCGAAGCATAGTTAATAGAGGGGAATGGTTAGGAAGCCCGGCAAACTTCAAAGAGACAACTCTTTGTTATGATTTATGCTTGGTCACGTGGTTCTGAAGGTGCACACGATCAGCAGTCTGTCTAAAGCAACAAGGGAGTCCTATGACAACAAACTATATTCTACGTCGATTTTAATGACTTATGTTGTTTTTAGGAAAGTTTTAAGTAGTCAGATTTTTAATGAACCATGTCAGGTCGTAATTGTGAGGTATTTGGTTGTGGTTCATGTCGAAGAACGAAAGTAATTGGCACACGAAAGTTCCCTTCGCCCGGCTGTCAACGAGAAACATAGGAAATAGCGCGAATATTGGCTGTAAAAGTCAAGAAAGACATGAGAAATGGACGCCAATATTCAAAACCAGATCAATCACGATCGAGTATATACTTATGAAAAGCATTGTGCACCCGAAGATGTTGAAATATCTAAGTATTTCTTGTGATTTTGCTGTTTTTGGTAGCATAAATAATCGTGGCGCACATAGCAACCTATAGCTAGGCAGCAATTTATGCTATCGCAAAAAAAGGGAAAGAAAAAAAAATAATGCAAAATTAATGACTTGAACAGAAACTTTAATATTCTTGTTAGTTATTGAATATTAACAATAAATATAATTTTTGTTGCTCTTGATGGAATAATAAGGATTGTCTGGCAAGTGAAATTTCAGAATTGGACTCCATTAATTTGACAGCACTTTCAAACGTTTTTAGTTATACCCGTAATATCTACAGCATAGATATTAGTTTTAGATATGTATTGTCGAAATTGTTTTGTATCAAAGATTTTCTTTGTATATTTTGAAATATGCCATATACCTTGCTTTTATCACTCGTGTCACGATCGAGCCTTAATTAATTCTGTGTTAAGCCAACTCACCAGATTTGAAATTAACTTAACTTGAATTTTTACTTTGATGTTTTTCAGAATTTTTTTACAACAATAACTACCAAAATGCTGCCGTCCGGCTATTTTAATTCCTGACAGAATAGTTCCAGTTGTTCAGGCTGTTTGTAATCGGCTGGCTGCAACGGATGTTTAGTTGCTAATCGTAGCTTGTTGCAGAATTTCTGAAAATCATTACAATTTATAAATTCCAGGTTGAGCCTACAAGAAATAGCACCATTAGATGCTTGATATAGTAGTAAAATATAAATGTTTTGCTTTTCTGGGACAAAGATTATGCTAGTTCAGATGATTTTGACACGAAACTCAGCTTTCTCATGAAAGTTATTCGAGTTCTATGTCTATTGTCCCTTCAAACTCTCACCAAAAATAACTATAAGATGATTATGCGTTCAACATCAATACAAATTATTAATGTTTTGTGGTGGGAGAAAGGTTTTGACGTCAACACAAGGACAACGAAAGGCAAAATTTAGTGTCAGATGTCCGATCAAAGTCTTCTGGCAGTGAAAATTTTCTTCATACACCGTACTCAAGCAAAACTTCTAACAAAATTATGCTGACATCTTCAACTAAAGCCGTAAAATGCTCTTCCATTTCTTCATCTTGTTCTAGTATGTCTAAAAACAGCCTCAAAATCATCGCCAATCAAGGACAAATTCTCTAAACCGTCCGCCATGTTTGTTGTTATGATCGAGAGTGTGCACCCTCGTGATCACGTGACGTCCCTGTTCAACCTCAGATGAATGCCTATTGTTTCCCCCTTTGAAGTTTGCCGGGCTTCCTAACCATTCCACTCTATTAACTATGATCGAAGGTACCTCCTTGCTTACCATTACTTCTTCCACAAGTTTTATACTAACGCAATATTGAATAAAATATATTTTAAAGCTTTATTCTGGCTAAGAAATGAGATGCCTCTCCTCTGAACATGCTCTGAAAGTACTGTATACTATTGTCTTTATAAGTTAATGAATATTCAAAAAAGCATTTCACGCCAGAGCGACTAGAATACAGCACAAACAGTCTTTCTAAAGACTACACACAGCCCGATCAGAACAAACTATAATATTTCATAAGGTAAGTTGAGGCACTAGGCCATGTGGGATGGGCAAAAAAGCCATGATAAGAGCATGCGTGATGGATAATCTTTTACTAATGCTCCTAACTTACGTATTATTATGCTGTTATAATATCTAATAGTATTTTAATACCTGTTGCATAGACGGACAGCCAATGATTTGTACATCTTCTTCCGAGTATGTCTGCTTTACCAGATCATTCATTTGTTTGTAATAATCTTGCACTTTAGCCTACAAACGTTGATGTAATTGTATGGGTCATAATTGGAATGTAAAGGCAATAAGCCATGAAAAATGTAGATTGAGATTGTGCGGTAGATACGTTAATAGCCGTTAAAAGGTGCGCCATGCTGACGAGGTGCAGAAGGCCAAAACAGCCGTTACTTGCACTGAAAAACACTTTTTTCCTTTTGTAGTTAAGAGGCCATAGCGCACCTTCCACTATCGAGGCCTAACGGTTAATTCACAGCCCACAACTTATCTACTCTCGCTACCATATCATTTTGATTAACGGCTAATTCACAGCCCACAACTTATCTACTGCGCGTGGTCAATGTACGTTAATTGATAATTGGGTTGATCCCTCTCGCTACCATATCATTTGATTAACGGTTAATTCACAGCCCACAACTATCTACTCTCGCTACCATATCATTTGATTAACGGTTAATTCACGGCCCACAACTTATCTACTCTCGCTACCATATCATTTTGATTAACGGTTAATTCACAGCCCACAACCTATCTACTGCACATGGTCAATGTACGTTAATTGATAATTGGGTTGAGCCCTCTCGCTACCATATCATGTGATTAACGGTTAATTCACAGCCTACAACTTATCTACTGCACATGGTCAATGTACGTTAATTGATAATTGGGTTGATCCCTCTCGCTACCATATCATTTGATTAACGGTTAATTCACAGCCTACAACTTATCTACTGCACATGGTCAATGTACGTTAATTGATAATTGGGTTGACCCCTCTCGCTACCATATCATTTGATTAACGGTTAATTCACGGTCCACAACTTATCTACTGCACATGGTCAATCTACGTTAATTGATAATTGGGTTGATCCCTCCCGCTACCATATAATTTGATTAATCAAATTAAATGGTAGCGAGAGGGATCGGGCTAAAGACAGAGAAGAAATCGATAGTACTGGGCTCAGATCTAGTCATGTAGGACAAAGAACATTTTTAAGAACCCCTTATTTTCATTATTAATTTCGTGTTTGATATTCAAAAACAACAACAAAAAGGGTCCATCTACAAGCAGTGAAAAACATGGCGTTGCATCTATATAGATATATATTTACAACAATTTCATTCCATAGTTCAATAAATATGGATTCCGTATAAAACAAGATTAGTTTTCACTATGAAGGGTTCTGGTAAAAAAGTAGCGCATTTCTCAGTCGCACAGCACTGTCAGCCATGCATGGAATCGTTTTCGAATGACTGGGAAATAGTACGGTTTCGAAACCGCTAAGATACGGCAGATAGTTCGAAACAGAACAACGAAATATCCATGAATGTTTTTTTACGATAGTTTACAAACCAGGAGCCCGTTGTACGAAGCCTGCATAAAGTTATCTACTCCAAACGATTTCTTTAGAATTTATCCGCTGGATAGGGATTTATCCGGTGGATAGCGCTATTCAGGCTTTGTGCAACCAGCCCCAGAGTAACAAAGCATTATTAAAATACTAGTTTATTTGTAAAAGTCAATTTCCCGCCATTATCACATTATATAATATGCAATAAAAGTCTATTCATTGGATAACTTACTTTTACTGGTTTAAAGAGGATATATTCTGTATCTTTATTGGCCAGAAATAATGACATGCTCTGCAGAGTACTGGGCAGTTTGGACTTGATTAACATGTACGTCTCGCTCACTACCTTACGAACGTTTTCTGCAACGAAACGGTAAAGTGTACGACACATAAGTTTGAAAGTATTCTTAACTATCTAGTGCTAAAAACGTAGATATGTACTAACCGAGAATTTACCAATTCATAAACAAAGACTGCTTTTATTTCAATAAAATTGTGGTATTGTGTCTATGGTTCGATGACAGCAACTAAATCCGTATCTGGCACTAAATATGGATAAGTAAATGGATTAAGGCAAAACTGACGTTTCGAACGTTGGTCCTTCGTCGGAGTAATATCAAATGTTTCTTTAGAAACACCGATGCAGTTCAGACAGTTCACTCTAGTATCTTGCTAGACTTATCTCCTAGAATAATACCTGGTTTGGCAAACGGTTGCTGTTTAAGGAACGAATTCACATCCTTCCCTTCTTCTTCTGCCATTTTGACAACAACATCAACCTGAACAAGAAGGCACAATGGTTACATCAAAGTGGTCATAATCAGTAGAACAAACAATTAGGATATTGTAGGTGATTGCCAGAGTACATTCCCGAGGTTTAAAGTTGATTGCTTTAATACTAAATATACGAGTTTCCCGTAAAAGTCGCCATGACAATGCCATGAGACTTGGTCCCAAAAGATTTGTCGATACTTCCGCCACACACACACTTAACTCCGTCTACTTTATTCCTTTTACAAGGATGCGAATCTACTGGGAATCAAACACCTCCTTTCACATTGAATGTAAAGTTTTAACCAACAACTTCCAGATATTGCATTCAAAACCTTTATCTAACTGGCAGCCATTTTGATTTTTGTTTAAAAGGACTGCAGGCCCCCTAAACAAAACTAAACAGGAATCCCAACGAACGACAGTAATTGTTTGATATGGTATTTCCTATTTATTGTTAGAGTGCAAACACTAAATGTATGCACTATTAAGTAGTAAATAACATTAATTAAACAAAAGAAAACAATAGAAATAGCATTATTTAGTGGTATTTCTGTTGCACACTTTTAGTGTTTGCACTCTATCTCCAGTGGTACAATACCTTACCTTTGCTAGTAAAGCTGACATGGGTGAAATAAGTGAATCCGAAACATGTTGTATAAACTTTTCGCAAACGATTCGTAGTTCAATATCGACTTCCTGCAATAGGATGGATGGCTTTGATAAGAACGGGAGGAGTTGACAAAGATAGCAAACAATACGAGGTAAAAACTAATTGAATAATAAGACGAAACATTTCATGCTTTAAGTTGCTTTTCCCTGTAAGGGGGGGGGGGGGGGGGGAAGTGTGAGAACGAAATGTGAAGAAGTGGAACGAAATGTGACTTAATGAAGCAATTGTATGACTTGCCTTTTTAGAATCTAGATAGCTTTCTGTAAGTTGTGGTGCGCCCTGAAAAGATGAACGAAATAAAGCAATAAAGATACGAAAGAAAAAAAGCAAACGAAAGAGATAGAGAGAAGAGGAGGTAGGAGAAAAAATCAAGGAGGGGAATGAATGAAAAAGAACAGACAGTTAGGTTTGCGAGTAGCACGTAAGAAATAAAGTGAGGAAACAAAAGTAAGACAAGAAAAAGGCAAAGGAAAGAGATAGAGAACAAAGAAGGTAGAATCTAGAAGAACAAGGAAGAAATGAAGGAAGAGAACAGGCAGTTAGGTTCGCGAGTAAGAGATGGAGACAAAAAACTGAAACGAATTCAAGGACGTTTTCTGAGAACACTTTACCTCGAGAAGAAACTCTAGAATAGCATTATTACTACTTAGAGAAAACAGGTTGTTACTCTTCGACCATAACCCAAACGCTGCAGACTTCATCTTACTAAAGTCAAGTGAAACTTCCTTGATAGCAAAGTCAACATCGAATGGTGCAATCTGTTCTCGTAGGATGAGAAGATGCTTGATGAAGAACAAGTAGCCATTGATAGCGTCCTATGGAAGAGAGAACAGCTTTATGGAGGTGACATATATATATATACTATTACAAACAAGTGTATAATTTATAAACTACATTTAAAACTACATTTAACTCTTAATTCGATCAATTCAATTCATTAAACAATCAACCATTTAGCTAATCAATTGATAAACAAATCCCAAAATAAATAAATTAATCATTCAATCAATCGTTGAACCAATTCCCCTATGACATTATGACATCATCAGCAATGACATATATGTGAATTTGCGTTGATTTGACTCCCTCTAATTGTTTTGAAGAGACGTCACAGAACATTAGGGCAATGAATGGTCAAGTTTTGTTACCTTTCTTTTAGTAATAAGGGCACTGGCTATCTTTAGAGATCCAATACAGACAGACAGAGCTTCTTGAGATAGGCCTTCAAATGTCTCTTTCTGGTAGAGAAAGTAAATGGTTCATCATTCATTTCATAATCAGTACCAGATCACTACGTACTTATCAAAATGTCTATACAAATTTTGTTTGTTTTGGATTGAGACATTTATGGTTAAATTTTAAGCAAATCAGAACTGGCACAATCACTTCTGTGCTTTAGATGCAGATGTGTAATTACTAAGGAATATAAATTTATTTGATTCAAAGTTGTGCTTGTTAGATGAAGAAATAAATGAAATTGATAAAAGGGCCGTTTTCATATGAGTGGAAAACATAACATATCGTAACTGTAATTTCTATAAGTAGACGTCCTAATCATCTTCCGTACCATAGCAATATTGTAGCAGTACTGTTTAATTCTCAAATAAAAGTGACTCTAATGGATTGTCATAACTGCTAGTACTTACAGAGATGCATCTATAAAGTTTGGACAGACAGACAAGAGTTCTTCTAACTGTTGGGTACCACATTCCCTGTAGATCAACCAGGGCTGCGGGTAGTTCTGCCAAATAACAATGCAAAGTAATGTTTGTGTGATTTTATGATTTTATAGTGCAGTGATTTTCCAGCAAATTGCATGGGAGGTGATTGTTTCACACCAATCAAAGCACAACTCATGAGAAAGCAATTTTGATTAGGAAACAAATTATGCTCAGGAAACAAAATTGGGCTATTATTACAGGGGAAAGATTTTTGTGATTTCAAAAATGGATTTGTTTTTTAATTCTCTCAAGCCAGAGGTTTTTTATGAAGCTTTTGAAGATGCTCACTTTTACTCTCATCTCTCTGTCAATGCTACTTATTATGATTTAAAGCTACTACAAGCTACACTGAACAGAAAGAAGTTGAAACAAGGATGTGAAGCAACTGTGAACTCATGACTTCAGTCCAAAGACCATGCACAAACCAAGAGTACCATCCTTGCTCCTTATATTCACTAGCTCTAAATGCTCTTAAGGCAAACTACATACCTGCAGATTTTGGTTTAGATTTATCCGAATCTGTTTCTGGCTCATTTGTCTGTACAAAAAAGTTAAAAAAAACTCTGATTTATATGGAGTAAATGATGACTAGCTGAAAACTAATATTGATTTATATTGTGTAATTTATCACACACTAGATTTGGTCTGGGAGTGACCACCCTCAGTGTCTGTCTTAAAGTCTCCCCGATTAGTGTGGCACTTGTGCCATGCTAGAAGTTCTTGAGACTATAATAAAGGTCATTATTATTATTATTATTATTATTATTATTATTATTATGGTGTCAAGGCCTTCCTGTCATATCATTTGGTGTAAATCTGGCGTAATGTAGCTAGAATAGTGTAACTTCAGTTGCTCTTAAAAACCTTTGTTTATTATTGTGTTTCAGCCAGTTTACAGTGTGAATCTTAAAAAAGCCATGGTCAGACAGAAATATTTCAGGAATGTTGTTTATTGCTCCTTGGCCAATAACAGACAACACACTAATGAAACCTAACCAAAAAGTATACAAGATTGAAACCTCCCCACCCCCATCACCTTTCTAATGGTCGGTCCCTACGACCTTTGTTTTGAATTGTGCTATCATACGTCTTTCTGAGTTTGATAAATAGGATGCACTGTGGTCTAGCTTCTGCACAAACACACCATAAAAGGCATAATGAACAAAAGACATGACTTCTACCCATCATTCCTAGTTGTGTTGGAATGACCAATTGCCTTTTGCTGACGACAATGCTATTTGAAATAGCTAATATAATTAGGTGTCCTGTTTACTGGTGTACTTGCCTCAACAATCAGCTTCTCAGGGTAAGCCAGATCACCTGGAGCTGGTGAATATTTTCTGATATCTGACTCTATGTATGCCTAAAAAATGAAATAAAGTGTTCTGTTTTTCCCAGTTACCTTTAGTTGACAGTTGATCTAGCCTGAGAAATTGGGACCTACTGAACAACATATGGGAATACCTCCTTGGTATGTTCTCCCTCTCCCCTCCCCCAAAGGCTGGTAGACAGGCTAACCCGATCAGATTGTTTATACAAGAAGAACAGCTATGAGACTGGAAATTTTGATTGAAGCTTAGAGAAGTTCAGTAGTAATCTGAGAGGGGTGGGGAGGAGGGACAAGAAGTCATTTGGGATACCTGTGCTCTGTAGACCAATCTTTCTTGTACATCCTGTAACATCTGATCAACAACTGTTCCAAATGCAGCAAGCTCATCGCCTTCAAACATAAGATCAACACAAAATACATAATTCATTTGGCAATTTATCAGAACCCTTGAATGAAAAATTCTAAATATCCAATATGTGCATATCTTTGTATCTATCTGTATATGTTTACATTGTCCATTCTTACCTTTTTGTTCAACATGATCTTCCAACATTTCAACCTGAAAATTAACATCAAATTGATTTTACTTATTCATCCATCCACCCATCTATCCATCCATCCATCCATCCATCCACCCATCTGTCTATTCATTTATTTATGCATTGAGTGGGTCCTTTCATCCATTCATTTATGTCCTCCATAACAGTAATGTTGAGTATGATAATGATGACAAGATGAAAATGATAACTGAAAACTTCATGACTGTATCAGTGATGGTGGGACAGTTTTTCAGTTGGGGGTGCTAAGCTCAATTTCTTATCCACCCTCCCCACCCCTATCATTTATCTCATCCAAAAAATAAATAAAAATATCAAACCATCTCAGAAAATTGGCGGTCAAGCCATGCATGACAATGACAATGAAAGAAGTACCTTGAGTATTGAACACAGCTCAGCCAATGTTTCCATGTGATTCATATGTATAATAATAGGTCTTAAGCAGTCATACAGCGTGCTACTGAGGTTCTCTAGAAGGGTGCTAGACAATAATAATAGGTCTTAAGCAGTCATACAGCGTGCTACTGAGGTTCTCTAGAAGGGTGCTAGACAATAATAATAGGTCTTAGACAGTCATACAGCGTGCTACTGAGGTTCTCTAGAAGGGTGCTAGACAATAATAATAGGTCTTAGACGTTCATACAACGTACTACTGAGGTTCTCTAGAAGGGTGCTAGACAATAATAATAGGTCTTAGACGTTCATACAACGTACTACTGAGGTTCTCTAGAAGGGTGCTAGACAATAATAATAGGTCGTAAGCAGTCATACAGTGTGCTACTGAGGTTCTCTAGAAGGGTGCTAGACAATAATAATAGGTCTTAGACGTTCATACAACGTACTACTGAGGTTCTCTAGAAGGGTGCTAGACAATAATAATAGGTCGTAAGCAGTCATACAGTGTGCTACTGAGGTTCTCTAGAAGGGTGCTAGACAATAATAATAGGTCGTAAGCAGTCATACAGTGTGCTACTGAGGTTCTCTAGAAGGGTGCTAGACAATAATAATAGGTCTTAGACAGTCATACAACGTGCTACTGAGGTTCTCTAGAAGGGTGCTAGACAATAATAATAGGTCTTAGACGTTCATACAACGTACTACTGAGGTTCTCTAGAAGGGTGCTAGACAATAATAATAGGTCGTAAGCAGTCATACAGTGTGCTACTGAGGTTCTCTAGAAGGGTGCTAGACAATAATAATAGGTCGTAAGCAGTCATACAGTGTGCTACTGAGGTTCTCTAGAAGGGTGCTAGACAATAATAATAATAGGACTTAGACAGTCATACAGCGTACTACTGAGGTTCTCTAAAAGGGTGCTAAACAATAATAACAATAATTACAATCATTGACACTTGAGACCCTTGAAGATTTAATTATCGCCTGGCATTTTGGTGGATGTCGATCAAAAAGCAGACAAAATTTGAGGCAGATTGTTTATTTCACAAGGAAAACTTTGTTGGGTTTTTGTTGACATCCATTTAAATGCCAGGTTTAGACAAGACTTTTAGCTTTGAGGATCGCACTTCAATGAAAATGGTTGTATTAATCAAATCAAAATAATCGATCCAAATGGGTGGAGCAGTAGAAATTATGATTTTTATCTTAGTTAGTAAAAACTAAATGAATGCATTACACAAAATATTGCTCAAGTTTGTACTTTAGTTAAAAGCGAAAGGTCCCAAGATCAGGGACTGGTTGTAAGAAGCCTGGAAAGTTCTATCCCACGGATAGATCCCAATCCACTGGATAAATTCTATAAAATAATTACAGCGGTACCTCTATTAAGCAGCCACCCATTAAGTGGCCATCCTCTATTAGGCGGCCACAGTTAAAAGGTCCCAAATTTTGCCTCCTGTACCAAATTACTGTTAATTTGTCCCTCTATTCAGTGGCCAACCTCTATTAAGCGGCCACTATGGAAAGTCTCCAGGGTGGCCGCTTAACAGAGGTACCACTGTATATGCATTGGATAACTTTCATCCAGCGTTTGGCACAATCCAGACTTTGTACAACCAACCCAAAGTGTATCGTTCTAGAAAATATCTACAACCCCACTAGTTAGGAAACTATTTCAGAGATTCCCCCTTATCTACCTCTAGAACTTTCTGTTTTCTTCTATGCAATCTCACTAGTATAACTAACTAACTATGTATAATTTC
Source organism: Diadumene lineata (assembly GCA_918843875.1). NCBI lineage: Eukaryota > Metazoa > Cnidaria > Anthozoa > Actiniaria > Diadumenidae > Diadumene > Diadumene lineata. Next base: position 7,303,324 of record OU974069.1, read on the forward strand.
CACTTACTCTACGCCAGGGCATGGCTTTGAGAAGAAATGATAGTACAACTGGTATTCATCTTGACAAACATGGATCAACACAGAGCAACCTGCACGCACCTGGTAGAATCAAAAGGTAATTTTGATTTTAATTTTAATTTTGAGCCCCGGTGCCCCAGGCAATTTTTCCAAGGAACATTAAATGGTACTGACAAAATATTCATGTGATGGAAAACTAGAGCATTTTATCATAATTTACTTGAGCAATAGGATTCGTTACTTATAAAACTATTGTTAAAATGGGGCTTCACATTTTGATTTTTAAGTTCTAAGCAAAAATCTTTTTTTTATGGTTAAGCATTATAGTACAATAAAATCCCACTAGGACCATAAGTAGGTTACATCATAAACAGAGTCTGCCATAATGAGAACTTGTCTTTTAAGTTTTCTTTCCAGGCAGGGATTTATCTAAAGTTTTACTCTTACTATTATACCATACCCTTGGGGGTTTTCTGTAAGCAAGCATAAAGGCAGCCCAAGCTCATCATAAAATAAAAATTTAAATGACCTTGCATTGTATTCTTATTTTTTTTCAAGTTTAATACTGAAATGATTTTTTATAAATATTGACCAATAATGAGCTTGGGCTGCCTGTGCCAATCTCTTACCAATGAGCATGGATTTCTTGCATACTGTTTGGTTAGTTTATCGACTGCATCAGCCACGCACGGTGTGAGGAGTAGAAACCGCTGATCAAAATAACACTGTTGACAGTCGCTTAGCAGGGAAGCATATCTAAACAAAATAACACCATAATCCATGTTTAAAAACATTAGTGAAAGTGAAAGAGTTTTCTAAGAGAAAAATTTTAAAAGTTATAGCAATATGTCAACATAGACTTGGTGAAAGGCACACAGACTGTTCAACATTAAAATTGGTTTTGTGATGAGTAATTACCCTAATTCAATATGACATCAAATCAAAACAGTCTTCAACAATTGATAATTGTGTAAGTCATGATCGTTGGACAGGCTCAAATCAATGCAAATTCACCGAAAATTGTTCTAAAACTGTAATCTAGTAAAAGAAGTGGAATAGCTCCCCAACTTCCTGAACATTGTTTAGCACATCATCCCTCTTTAAAGCAACCTGTTATGGTAGCAGTAAATTTTGTTGAATTATTTATTGAATTTGGTGCTTCTATCTTCCACGTAAACAAGCAGTGACGTCATAGAAATTAGGGCAATTGTTTTAGAAACTGTCAATTAGATGATTGTTTTACAGGGAGGATCAAAACGCCATGGACAAACTTCAACTGCAAAGAAAATGTTTCTGAATACTTTAGATAAAAATTAAACATTCCTGAAATAATAACTGCCAAACAATTTTTGATTCAGACACATAATATTAGAAATTTGTTGTATCAAAGTATGCTAATACATTCCTCTCTAACATAAATTTTTTTTTGTAAATGTTATAAAAAAGTCAATGACTGTCAAATGAGCATAATGAATGACTTACTCTGTTGTCATGTAAGATCTCTGTTCAATCTGCTCCATCAATGACTGAAATGATTCAAATTCTTATAAGTATCGCCTCGGTATTTATGCCAGACAGAATGTGCAGTAGATAAATTGTGAGTTATTAAATAGCCATTCGACCTAAACAAACAATGTTGTATTGTACAAATGTAATTAGGCCTAATTGCAAATGTGATAAGGCCTAATGGCTACAAATGTAATTGTTCCTAACGGCTCACAACTTATCTACTGCACATGTTCAATGTATTAATTTACATTTTTTCAAGAGCCAAACTGTCCCACATGGCTTATTGCATTTACAATTCACTTAAATGTTGTACTTACTTTGACTCTAGGTGCACAAGCTCTAAATTTTCCATAAAACAAAGCAAATGAATTCTCTGCATTGGCGGCCTCCTAAATAAACATTATATAAAATATGTCTTTATTAGTTGATGATTTAATACCAGAAACTCATAAAGGAGATGAAATGTGTAGAATGGTTCCAGACTAATAACTATTAGCAGAATTTTGAAGCATAAGAGATACAATTTTGATTTTTGATGAAAAAAATTAAATTCTCTGGAGCATGGAACCAAAGAAATGTACTCCTCGAGCTTATAAGTTTCTAATAACACCTACCCTATCCAATATATAATTAATTTTACTGTACCTTGTTATTCAAGACTTGTGTTGTAGCATTCTTTAATAGTGTGATGACATGGGATTTGATCAGATGAAGAGACTGGTTCAGACATTGTTTGAATTTGGCTAAATAGACAGGGGACTCCTTGAAGTGGGGCTGAAAATAAATAAAGAAATACATTATTTAATTATCACATAGTAATTATTAATGAATGGATGAATGGATAAATGAATGAATGAATGAATAAATGGATAAATGAATGAATGAATGAATGAATGAATGAATGGATAAATGAATGAATGAATGAATGAATAAATGAATGGATGAATGAATGAATGAACAAACAAACAAACAAATGAATGAATGAATGGATAAATGAATGAATGAATGAATGAATGAATGAATGAGTGAATGAATGAATAAATGAATAAATGAAAAGAATGAATAAATTATGGATGGATGGATTAATGGATGAATAAATGAAGGAGTGTATATGCATGAATGTGTGGATTCATCAATTAATAAATAAATAAAAAATAAATAAATAAATAAATACATTGAACCGACGGATGAATGAATGGATGAATGAATGGAAGAGTGTTATATGCATGAATGTGTGGATTCATTAATGAATAAATTAGTGGATAAATGAATGAATGAATGAATGAATACAATAAATACATTGAAGAAACGGATGAATGAGTAATGATAGGACTAATAAATTAAATAATAGGTAAATCAATGAATGGACAAATGGAAATATGTTGCCAAGTACTTACATTACTAGAGATGTAAGAGATGCATTCATCTAGCTGGGTCAGTAGAGGTATAAATGATTCACTGTTAACAGACAACGTTGGCGAGCTGAGTTTCTGTAATTTAGAACATTAAAGTTGTCAGTAATGAACAAAACATAACACAAAATAATGTAATTTAAAAAATAATGACAAAATGAGAAGTGCAGTTTTGTACTAACTTTAAATACAAGAATGGGATTTTCTGGGAGCTAATTTATTCTCAAAAGAAACCTCTTCAAGGATGTGTTTATCTTTTTGTCGATCATGCACAAACTGATGCCAGCAAGAATCACATTATGTCACTTCTGAAATGGCTTTGGTGCAAAAATGTTTGCTGTACAGGTGTGTTTTATTTATAACCTCAATAGTTTGAATAAATTAATTAACATACAGGTTTGAAAACGATTAATAAACAGTATGTGTGCTAATTTATTCATCCATAACTTTTGTACAATATGAAACACATTCTTTCAGAAGTTTCTTTTAGGAAATCTCTGCCATCTAGGGTAAGGAGATTAGATTTTTGACATAACCTGATGTTGGTTTAAGTTCAAGACTGGATAAAAGCTATTCACCACTAAACAGACAATTTGTAAGTAATTTTTACAGGAAAAAAAATTGGTGGGTGTCCATTGTTCCCCTTTTTTGTAATAGGTAAAACAGAAAAAAAAATCATCACAAGCAAGTTCCATTGTTTGTTATATTGTATAAGGTTGTACAAGAAGAATCTCTTACATGTTGTAGAACTTCCAGTGTATTAAAATATGATAATTTATTACTAATACTTTCTGCCATATTGACAAGCTTGGTCTGAAATACAGAGAGAACAATTATTATTATTATTATTATTATTATTATTATTATTATTATTATTATTATTATTATTATTATTATTATTATTATTATTATTATTATTATCATCATTTTTATTATTATTATTATTATTATTATTTTTGATCATTAACAAAATGTATTGAATGAATATATACAATCAGATGAATATGTCTTGAATAAATGAATGGATGGATGAATGAATAAATGTATGAATGAACAAACAAACAAACAAATGAATGAATAAATGAATGGATGAATGAATGAACAACCAAAATAAACAAACAAACAAATGGATGAACGAGTGATGAGAGAGTGAATAAATGAATGAATAAATGAGTGAGTGAACGGATAAGGGAATGAATGAGTGAGAGATTGAATGAATGAGGGAATGAATAAAAGAAATAAAAAAGCAAGGAAGAATGAATTAACCAATGGATGAAGAAATAAATGGATGGAAAAAGGCCAAGATGAGCAAAGGAATAAATGAATGGATGAATGAATGGATGGATGAATGGTTGAGAGGGTGAATAAATCAATAAATAATGTGAGTGAATGGATAAGGGAATGAATGAGTGAGAGAGTGAATGAATAAGCGAATGAATAGAAGAAGTAAAAGAGGAAGGAAGAATGAATTAACCAACAAAATGGAGGAATAAATGGAAAAAGGCCAGGATGAGCAAAGGAATGAATGGATGGATGAATGAATGACTGGATGTATGACTAGATATATGAATACATGAATGAATGGCTCAACACATGAATACATCCATCAAATACCTGGTCATGCAGAAGTTGTTCACATGCTTCATGTAAAGCACCAGTCTTAGTAGACACCATGACATGTTTACATTGTAGTTCCTTGAGATGGGATAACGCCACCTCTACTTCATTCAATATACTGTCACAGTGATCTCGGTAGGTTTTCAGTTGATTAGAATATGATCTAAAACAAATGAGATTAGAGGATTAATCATCACAAAGTAAGTGTAAAGCTCAACTAAAGATCTTTGTTTGATTGGTGGACTACACTGTCTTGGAATTACTCTAACTTGTTGTCCATTAATTAGTAGGATTAGTAAGGAGAGTCTATAATAGCAATAGCGATATAATTCTTTTGTGAAATGAATTAATTTGCTAGTTGTCTATAAAGTAAGAGACACTAAGACAATCATAACTCATATCCTCTTAAACTTAAACCATAATCAGCTTTCTAACTAACGGGAATCAAACCCACGTCTTTGGCATTCTATTTTTAAGAACAAGCAAAAGATAACTGTCTATTAGCTATAGCTAGCGATTAGCTATTCCAGTTATTCCAGCAGGCTGGCACCTAATATAAGGTTAATATAAAATATATATTCTTTAATGTTTATACTTTATTGTATACATAACAGATGCAAATAAAAATTGTCATTGTCATCATTGTCATTGTCATAACTTGTTACAAGCGAAAATGTTCTACTGTGTATAATTTGCATATATCATAATAAAAAAATCTCTGAGCCTTTGACATTGGAGTCAACCCATTCTTTCAAATTTACAATGGTAATGAGTTACAGTGAGGACACTTGAACCGTGAACACTTTGCGCTATTTGAACACTTTTTAACATGCAAGATCCTTTGTGTCAATCGATTTGAAAACGTTTTTATTTTGATAACTCAGTGCATTTGAGTTCAGTCCTACTTTTTTATTTGAAGCAGTAGAAAGCTCATAAAATAAAAAGCTAAAAACAGACAAATGTTCATGGTTCGAGTGTCCTCACTGTAATAGCAAATATAGACTTTCCCTGCATTCGCTTGACTTGCCACAAAAGAATAGATTTACATTGAGGCTGGAGAGTATAAAATAAAGAAAATGTATGGATTTATACACTCCATTCTTGGTGTGAATTTTGTGGCCAGTTAAGCAAATATGGGTAAGGTCTGTTAGAGTCTTACCGATATGACGATTCTTGTTCTTCTTCCATTTGGGTTTCCACTTGAGCAAACCATGCAAAAAACTACAAACAGTTCATAATAAAACTCTTTGCCCTGACACATACTTTCCACGTACATTACAACAATGGAACATGCCAATTAAGATTAAACGCATTTGGATCTTCATACAAATCCTTGTTACTTTCTTTAAATAACATGGTTGAACATGTTTTGATTGTCTTAGCTCTACAAAATTCCATCACAGATCGTAGATTTAAATATTCAACATTTTTTTGGTATTTGCCTAACCCCCCCCCCTCAAATATCTAATGGTCTGTCCCTTAGTGACATACTTGCTGTGCATTTTCAATCTTTTCTTCACCAAGATCAAGGCTTGCAATGTCTAGTTGAGCTTGCTTACTGCTGTCACTCAAAACTCTTTTAGTTGGAATGTGAGTGTAGTCATCTTTTGGTAACTGAAAATAAACAAAAATAAGAAATATAAACAATGGATAAATAAATAAAAATGAGCAAATGCATGAATGGATATGTAGATCAATGAATGAATCAACCGAAAAAATACTAACTAAAAGAACTAAATTAAAGCGATTGTTTATTTACACACAAGAAAACACTTGTAAACAAGTCTGATAAAATTTTCAAAGAAAAAAAAATTAACCAAAGTGATAATTTATAATAATGTTAGAAACCTTCCCATGCAACAAAAATGAGCAACTTAGCACAATTCAATTTAAATTAAAGTGATGTACAAAATCAAGTTTAAATGTTTACGTTGTTTTAGCGAAAATTTTATGCATGCAGATTGACACGTCTAACTTTCTTGACTGCATGCCTACCTGACTAGGGATCGCTCTATTTGATGACACAGCTGTAAGTTCTGCTATACTATTTTTCTGTGCTTCCGTTAATGGAGCAAGGCAATTATCTTTTCCATCCCATAAACCAAGTTTTGTTCTGATTTCTTTAGTCAACGTTGAATGATGAACAGCAGCCATATTGGATCCTGCTCAAATGGGCCTCTGGGTAATACAAAGGAAGACCGTGAATTTTCAATATTCAACATGGCGGCTGAAACTGCAGTTTTAGTTAGCACATATTTAGACGATAAAACACCGACTAATTTGTGTATTTCAACTTTGATTGAGTCTGTAACAGAAAGACAAAGTCTTCAAGGAAGCGTAAGTGGAATTGTAGTGGTGAAAGTTGTTTATATGGTATAACAAATGACTTTATAATTTTGTTTTGACTTTAATTTGCGCGACCTCGTGGGATCGACGCGAAAATGTGCTTTTTTTCGCTTTACTTCGCACAAAAGTGCTGTCTCAAATCAACTGCCTTCAAAGTTTTTTTCTTAGAAAGTAAAGGTAGTCATTGACAAGTCTGTCAAAAAAGGCGAACATTCAATTCGCGGTTTTGGAAATATTTCGCAGTACTCTATTTATTTACACGTGACTTCTGTGTATGTTGAGTTTAGTTTGTAGACTAGTTACGATTATGGGGTCAAAATCATTTGTTTTAGGGCTGCAGCAAAGAATGGATATCAAAGCTAAATACCTTGTTGAACTCAAACAAAGATAGGTATGTCTAACCTTATAGCTTTATTTATTTATTTTATTTTCGTGTTATCTTGATTTTCTCATATATTTCATTTATTTTCTCTTTTCCAACTTTTTTCTATTGCTTTTTTCACATATCTTTTAATATTTTCATATTTTGTTTATTTTTTCCATGTATTTAATAATGTGCTGAATTTATGAAAAGTGAGTATTATGTTGAACATGTTTTCTGGATATTTAGGTGGCTAGGAATCACACTGCTTGGCACTACCTTACAACAATGTGAAACTGAAGTTTTTACTTCTAATTGTATATCATGGATGAAAGTTATGCAGCATGTGCTTGAGGTATAGGTTGTATTGTCTATAGTTATATACAGTCACTTAATGTTGTTTTATTGAATATCTAATTTTATTCAGTATATCAAATGGTATGCAAAACAGAAAACTTACTGTAATTACAACAATTAATATGTAGTTGTTAAAAGCAGTCTCATTATTCATCACAAAATATATCTAAAGATAGATGGAGTTTCCTGGTGGACAATGAACAGGATTCTAGTGGGAATTTTCCAGGACTTGATGTGTAAGGCCAGCCTTCAAGATCGTGACCAGGGATTTTTAGCAGGATAATATTTTTGTATAGGATACTATTGGACAGCCAGCATCCTGTGGACTTAAGTTCCTGGTAGAATTCTTGTAAGGTCATGTTCAGGGTTTTATAGGATTCCACAAGATCCTGTAGAATTCTGTGCAGGATTTGCAGAAGGGTCTTCCTGGGGTCTGCCAATTAAACTATATGTTTATAATTGATTTTTTTAATTTTTGCTCATTTAGTCATCTTCATCGCCTGCAAGTCTTGTACAAAGTTCTGTACAGTTATTGGATGACATGATGCGATACGCAGTACAGGTTAGATCTGCTTATAAATATATTTGATGATCATTTTCTATCAATTGTGTATGTTGTTTGTTGAATATTATATTCAAAAACTTGTGTTGAAGATTGTATGAAGGGTTTTGGTGAATATATTGATAAAATGTTAGAGAATAATCCATATGGGGTTCCTGTGTACAAGAAAGGAGACCTGGGGACAACAACATTTGAGCAATGTTAGTTTCTCAAACATTCCTTGATGCAAGGGAGTTTCTCTCGATGGTAAGTCAATGGAAATAGGTACAACCTTATCTATGTTCAAGAAACTAATGTCGCTCACATTGTTGTCCCCAGGTCCCCTTTCCTGTACACAGGAATCCCATATTGATTATTCTCTAAATGTAATAAAACAATAGACCTTATGCACCTATCAGCAGCTACCCCTTGGGGTTGACCCCCGGGCTGACCAGGGAGATTGTAAAAATTCATAAACAATGTTCATAATTTTCCCCTGGGGAAGGGGAAATGTCCTTTCCAATGTCCCCTGGTCAAGGCAGGATGTAATGTACAATGTCCCTTCATCATAATAACAAAAATCACAATTTCCCACCTTGGAAATTTCACAACAAAATCAATGTCACTATGGTAATTTTCCCTACCCCAGGGGCAATAACTGGGTCCAATCTACCTATATTCCACCACCTATCTCCCTGGTCAGCCCGGGGGTCATCCCCAGGGGGAAGCTGCTGATAAGTGCATTATGCAAGTAGGCATTAAAAGGATATTAGCTTTACAGCCAACAGTGTGCCATTTCAAAATGGAAAATGCCATGTCAAAATGGAAAATCCTTATTAAGAGACAGTCCCGGGACAGTCTCTGGTTTTCAGCCAATCAGAATAAGGCATTTAGTAAACTGTTTATTTATCAGAGACTGTATCTGAAATTGACCAATCACAACCCATCATATCAAATTACAAAGATACAGTCCCATCTTTAAGCCAATCACGTTAAAGTCTCTGGCTTACATCTGTCATCTCATGTCTAGAGATAAAGCTTTTAGTTCTTAATCTAAAAAGTTTTCAATTTTCTTGATCTTTAAAGTTCTCAATTCTTAACTAAAAATGTTCATTGTTAATATTAAAAGTTCTCAAATCATGATCACAAGCATTAAAATGTTTGCAATTTGTGATCTAAAAAGTTATTGATTTGTTAATGGAGACTTGAACTAAAAAGTTTTTGATTCTTGATCTAAAAATTCTCAATTCTTGATCTAAAAAGTTTTTGACTCTTCAATCAGAATAAGGCATTTAGTAAACTGTCCATTCCATCAGAGACTGTATCTGAAATAGACCAATCACAACCCATCATATCAAATTACAAAGATACAGTCCCATGTTTGAGCCAATCATGTTAAAGTCTCTGGCTTCCATCTGTCATCTCATGTCTAGAGATAAAGTTCTTAGTTCTTAATCTAAATAGTTTTCAATTTTTTTATCTTAAAAGTTCTCAATTCTTAATTTAAAATGTTTATTGTTCATCTTAAAAGTTCTCAATTCGTGATCACAAACATTAAAATGTTTTCAATTTTTCATATAAAAAGTTCTTGATTTGTGACTAATTTAAAAAGTAATTGATTTGTGAATGAAGTCTCAAACTAAAAAGCTTTTGATTCTTGATCTAAAAATTCCCAATTCTTGGTATAAAAAGTTTTTGACTCTTCAATCAGAATAAGCCATTTAGTAAACTGTCCATTCCATCAGGGACTGTATCTGAAATTGACCAATCACAACCCATCATATCAAATTACAAAGATACAGTCCCATGTTTTAGCCAATCATGTTAAAGTCTCTGGCTTCCATATTTCATCTCATGTCTAGAGATAAAGTTCTTAGTTCTTAAGCTAAAAAGTTTATAATTTTCTTGATCTTAAAAGTTCTCAATTCTTAATCTAAAATGTTTTCTATTCTTAATCTAAAACGTTCTCAGTTGTAAAAAGTTGTTGATAATTATTCTAAAATGTTTTTGATTTAAAAAGTTTAATTGATTCTTGATCTGAAAAGTTCTTGATTCTTGAAATAAATGAATAAAGTCTTGATCTAAAACATTTGACTCTAATCAATCAGAATAAGCCATTCAGTAAACTGTTTAGTTATCAGGAACTGTATCCAAAGATTGACCAATCACAACCCATCATATCAAATTACAAAGATACAGTCCCTTGTTTTAGCCAATCATATTAAAGTCTCTGGTGTCTATTTGCCATCTCATGTCTGAAAACAAACTTCTTGATTCTTAATCTAAAGAGTTCTCAATTCTTGATCTAAAAAGTTCTCAATTATTCTTGATCTAAAACGTTTTCTATTCTTAATCTAAAATGTTTTCAAATCTTGATCTAATAAAAACTTTCTCTATTCTTAATCTAAAAAAATTATTGATTCTAAAATGAATGGATGCATAATAATAAAGGTACTTATATTTAACGTCGGTAGTTCATTCAGCTTGAAGCTCAGGTCTTCCAGGAAGCCGATGGTGCGCACTTTACCCCCTTTTCCATGCATGCTCCTTTTTACAGGTATTTAAAGCTACTACAAGCTACACAGAATAGAAAGAAGTCGAAGCAAGGATGTAAAGCCATTGCGAATCGAACTTGTGGCCTCTCGCACAGATGGCTGCTCACTAACCAACTGTGCCATTCTTGCTCTTTATCACTGTTAGACTAATATTTTGTCCTGTTTTTTTATTATTTGCAAATGACCTAATCCTGTCTGTACTTTGAAATGATCATGATCTAAATATTTCTTATCTATAATTGCTGGTGTTACTGTAAAATTATTTTTTCAATAAGCAATTTATTGCAAAGTCATTTCACTTCATTTTATTTGTTGTAAAAATTTCCACTTGAAACAATCTTAAGCATTAATAAAGTATAAAGCAAGCAAATTTATAAAATTAAGTCACTAAAGTAAAACAAAATGAATTAACTCTGTGATTGTTCTTTTTAAATCTCAATTTCTGATAATGGTGGATTAATTTGTATGAAGTTGTCACAACATGAGAATCACAAACTTTTTAGATTTAAAGAATGAACTTTTTAGATTAAGAATTGAGAACTTTTTAGATCAAGAAAATGAACTTTATCTAATAACTGACATGAGATGACAGATGGAAGTCAGAGACTTTAACATGATTGGCTAAAACATGGGACTGTATCTTTGTAATTTGATATGATGGGTTGTGATTGGTCAATTTCAGATACAGTCTCTGATGGAATGGACAGTTTACTAAATGGCTTATTCTGGTTGAAGAGTCAAAAACTTTTTATACCAAGAATTAAGAATTTTTTAGATCAAGAATCAAAAACTTTTTAGTTCAAGTCTCCATTAACAAATCAATAACTTTTTAAATCATGAATCAAGAACTTTTTAGATCAAAAATTGCAAACATTTTAATGCTTGTGATCATGATTTGAGAACTTTTAATATTAACAATGAACATTTTTAGTTAAGAATTGAGAACTTTAAAGATCAAGAAAATTGAAAACTTTTTAGATTAAGAACTAAAAGCTTTATCTCTAGACATGAGATGACAGATGTAAGCCAGAGACTTTAACATGATTGGCTTAAAGATGGGACTGTATCTTTGTAATTTGATATGATGGGTTGTGATTGGTCAATTTCAGATACAGTCTCTGATAAATAAACAGTTTACTAAATGCCTTATTCTGATTGGCTGAAAACCAGAGACTGTCCCGGGACTGTCTCTAAATAAGGATTTTCCATTTTGACATGGCATTTTCCATTTTGAAATGGCACACTGTTAGCCATAGTTATGAAATAAAAGAGGCTTTAGTGTGCTTTGTACAGTACTAGGACACGATGGACAGTGATGAGAGCACGGAAGAAGTGATGGGAGAAGAATGAGCTGCAAATGAAAATCTTTTTTTTTTATTGATTTAATACTTTGACATATTACATGTATATTTTAGTTTCCAGATTTGATGAGAAATCTTGCGAACTCTTACATACCATCAATAATAACAGCATTGTTATCATGGAAAGACAAGGTACATAATTAGTATTGTTTAATATGCAGGCAAGAGGTCCTTATACATGTAATTAGGGGTGTGTAGTGAGTCATAGTAAGTTATATATTGACAATTTCAGTCATTACAAACAGGGATTCAGGCATTTTGCTAGATTTTGTTTTTGCGAAATTACCATGATGAAAACGTGGTAAAAATGATGAATTTTGTTAAAAAGGTTTTGTCATTTATCATTTTTTGTCTATCTGTTTATTTCATCTTTACAAATTACCGGTAATAGTTATTTTTGTCCCACCTATTTGATTCTGTAGTTTTGAAAAAAAATATGCAATCATGTAATTGTGACCAAGATATCCTAATGTTCAGCCAATCAGGGTTTTTATTTCTTTGAATAATTCATTCTGCCTGGCTGAACTCTAGGATATCTGACTGTCACATCATAATTTTCAAAAGATATATTCTATAAATCAGAATGAAATGGTACATTGCTCAAAGTGTGTTCTTAGGCTAACTTGTGAATGTGAGATGTCATTCTTTGTTTGTTGATTCCAGGATATTGTGTATTGTGTACGTGGTATTTGTTCTTGTTTGAGATATTTCCCTGGTCCATCATCACAATTTAAGGTATACATTAAGTCACTATTTCTTATTTATTTTAATGTTTATTATGAAAATATGAAAATAAGGCGATAACATGACTTTTGGATGGCATATCTTCTATTTGTGGCCTGAGTAGTAGGCGTTTCGACTGCATTCAGCTAGTCATCATCAGGCAAAATGTGTAGAAAGGGATGACGCAACACTTAATACTTGTCTATTCCCATGAGAGTGCATTTTGATGGTACGAATGTATGCCTCTGGGATTTCATTAGGGATAGGGATTTCTGCTATCTCTATTAAATTTTTTGGGGTGGAGTCTGATCTGTATGGCCTCCTTGATGAGGCTGGAATACCAATGTTGGTTGATACATTTAATCTTTTTGATCAGCTGTATGTTTACTGTTCTACTATTGATATCATTTCAGGCTCAGATTGAAAAATGTTTGATGTCTTGCGTGGATATTAACTCTGATATGATCAGAAAGGTACTATTTGACTCATTCAAATGATAACAATAATACACCTTACAAACACTACAAGTTCATATAAAAATGACTAATTTTTTGCTTGAAATCAATGATTTATTTTGCTTTGAATATTCTCTGTATAAATAATATTGACATATTAACTGACCATATAAAACATTGTACATTTTAAATCTGTACTTTACCATTTAAACCTGTACTTTACCATGATTTAAATCTGTACTTTACCATTTAATTCTGTACTTTACCATTTAAATCTGTACTTTGCCATTTAAATATTTACTTTACCACTTAAGTCTGTATTTTGCCATATAAATCTGTACAATCTGTACTTTACCATTTAAACCTGTACATGTACTTCATGTGTCAAAGAGAGAGCGATTGGATGTTATTTCAGATCACCTTGATATTACAATTAAGTCATTTATGTTATATATTAAACAAAGAATATCAAATATTGCTATTTGTTGTAAATCTGAAAGATAATGGTCATGGTGATGAAAGCAATTTCAATTGCTTGAAAGAAAAGCCCCCAAAAAATCAGGCTTCAATGAGAATCGAACTCATGACCTTTGCGTTGCCGGTGCAATGCCTTACCAACTGAGCTATGAAACCACATATGCTGGTGAGCTGGTCAATTTGCTGAGTTCATCAAATAAGTGAGTGAATAATTATATTTATATGAAAGAAAGGTTTGTACAGTGGTGATAAGTACAGTATTTATTGTCTGTTGGCAGTGTTGTGCACGGTGCTTTGCTCTGCTAGCTGCTTCAAACAGTAGTACACACAGTGACAAACAGAGAAAGAACTGGGAAGTTCAATGGAACAGAGTTTTGAAGTCTATACACAGTACATTAGACCTGTTGCATGGTTATCATAGAATACAAAGCACTTCTGAAACAGTGGCTAATGGTAAGTGAAACTGTTATGAGAGATGTTGTTAGAACTTGGTATTTATCATAATGTGTTCATTCCATTAATTGCTTCATTCATTTATTGATTTATTAAAGGATGCTTTGCATCTTTCTGTGGTCTATCATTATGCTGAGAGCAGCCATTTTTGAGGAAAGCATTCTATGCATTAGACTATTCTGGGAACGGATTGGTCTAATTAACTAGCCATCTTCAAAAACACACAAAAACAATTTCTTATACATTTGGATGACTTCTTTTCTTCTTTGTTTCAACCGTTGACAGTACATACAGTCATTCATTCATTCACTCATTCATAAATCCATGTGTTCACTCATTCATTTATTTATTGATTCCTTCATTCATTCACTCATTCATTCATTCCTTCATTCATTCATTCATTTATTCATTCATTCATTCATTCATTCATTTATTGATTTGTTTATTCCTTCATGCCTTCATTCATTTGTTCATTTGTTCGTTTGTTTGTTCGTTCTTTTGTTTGTTTGTTTGTTCATTAGTTTGTTTGTTTGTTTGTTCATTCATTTGTTCATTTCTTTGTTGGTTGGTTGGTTGGTTCGTTTGTTTGTTCATTCATTCACTCATTCATCAATTCATTCCCACTCATTTGTTTATTCATTTCATTACTCTTGACTATCATTATTCCATCATTCATTTTCATTTTTTATGTTCATTGATTTAGAATTGCTTCCTCTGAAAGCCATTGAAACAGATGAACCTTGCAAAACCAACACATGCATTGCTAGGCTGAGAAGTCTGTTGAAGTATCTGAACTCCATGATAAGGTAATGGCAGTTTATTTAACCCAATCTAAATCAGAAGTAAATAATATTTCAACAACCAGTGTGAAATTTCAAGTTCTAATTTATTCAAATTACATCTACATGTGTGTAGATCACATTTAATGAGTTTTTAAGTCTGACTTTCACATGATATGTATAACTGCCCAAGTCTTGTCATTTGTTTGATTCTACAATCATGTTTATTAGATAGTTGCAGTCCAACCTTAAATGTCTCAAGGAACCCTAACCACTCACTACATATCACAACTTATAATGTTCATATCATCAAAAATGTCTCATTTCAGATGTAAACGGTTGATAAAATCCAGAGGGGGAGGGGGGAGGGAGGGGACTCCCATTCATCAGAGGGTGGGTATGCTTGTTGTACCTTTTAGGGGTCTAAATTGGAGATCTGGTATCTTTTAGGGTCTCTTGGAGGTTTTCAGACTCTCAGAATTAAAGTTGGTACCTTTTAGGGTATTCATGGATATTATAAAACAAGGTCTCGATTTTACGGCCATTATATCCAATTGTTCGTATTTGAGTTGGTTTTAGAGGGAAAATCATGTACATCCACGCCCTTCTGGATAGACCTTTTGTACCTTTTAGGGGTCATTTTCAATAATTCTGACGAGCATCCCCACTATATTTCAATCAGAGTCCCCCCAGGAGTTAGATGGAGTTTTGAGTTTTTATGTTCACAATCTTGTCAACACTTTTCCAAATTATAAATAAACCAAGACAGTTTTTGCTACAACCACAATGTATTTTCTAATGAAGCTTTTATAAGCCAATTATTGTAATTTCCAATGCTTGGTGTTCTGTGTAGGGAGGGGACTAGAAAAGTGACTACATTTCCTTTAGATGACACCATGGTAACCATTGAAAGATTATTATCAGTCAATGAAAACATGCTGGTAAGATTTCATCACACATTGTAGGTAGTTGCTAGGCAGATGATTATGGCTTTGATATGATCCATTGGCAATGATGACGACAATGGTGATAATGAAGATGACCATATATGGTTGTGGTGCTGGTAGTTGCTAGGCTGATGATTATGGCTTTGATATGATCCATTGGCAATGATGATGACGATGATGATGATGATAATGATGGTGATAATGAAGATGACCATATATGGTTGTGGTGCTGTTAGTTGCTATGCTGATGATCATGGCTTTGATTTGATCCATTGGCAATGATGATGACGATGATGATGATAATGATGGTGATGATGACAATGACCATATATGGTTGTGGTGCTGGTAGTTGCTAGGCTGATGATTATGGCTTTGATTCGATCCATTGGCAATGATGGTGATGATGATGATGATGATGATAACAATGGTGATGATGATGATGACCATATATGGTTGTGGTGCTGGTAGTTGCTATGCTGATGATCATGGCTTTGATTTGATCCATTGGCAATGATGATGACGATGATGATGATAATGATGGTGATGATGATGATGACCATATATGGTTGTGGTGCTGGTAGTTGCTAGGCTGATGATTATGGCTTTGACTTAATCCATTGGTAATGATGACAATGATGATGATGATGGCGATGATGGCGATGATGGTGATGGTGACAGTGATGATGATGGTGATAATGTTGATAATGATGATAATAAAGGTAGTAAATATAATGATGATGTTTTAAATAGATCATTAACAATGTATTCTTTTTACATTTTTTTTAGAAAGGAATAATATCAGTTGATGTGGTCCTATTAAAGACCTGCCTTGCCCTCATTCATTCAGATACTGTGGATGTGTTATGCTCTTTGATACAAAGATGTGGGAGCATCCTGTTGCCCCATGCTAATACAATTGCTAAACTGTTAGTCAACGAACTGTCATGGACATCAGGCATGCAATCAATGTCTACACAGAGTGATTCAATGAGGTCTTATAGGTAAAATTATTACTCAATAAATTCAGTTATCTATAGTTATATCACTTAGTGCCAATCGCCAATTTTTGCTTGATCATTGATGAATCTGGGCTTGTCTTGCATAATTTTCAATTGCAAAATTCAGAACAATCCAAAGTTGATGTAATAAATCAGAATGCCAGGCCTAGTTTGGTCTCTGAATTTTCACTCACAGCTTGGACCCATATGACTGATCAAAAAACCTTCCAAACAATGAGCTGACTGAATCTAGGGTTAAATCTTTCAACATAAACTATGAAATGTTTATTTTAGTGTGAGCACAGTTTTTATTCCTTGTTTTCAGTAACCTTCGATGTGCTGTTTATAAGTGTTTCCCTCAGTGGAGACTGCTGAATGCTAGTTTTCAGCAAGATGTCATGAAAGATGTAATATCTTACATACTGAAGGAAATTAGTGTTGTTGCAGCAAGCAAAACAAAGGTAATGGACCATTCCTTCCCTTCCCTTCCCTTCCCTTCCCTTCCCTTCCATCCAGCCATGTTTGCATTTTAACTTTCATTCTCTCACTTACTCTTCCATTTGTTTATTCAATCATTTTTTATCCTTTCTTTCATCAATCTGTCTGTCCATGTTTCCATCCGTTCATGCATTCATTATCATCAATCATCCATCCATCCATGAAATCACCCTTTCAATCAACCAATCACTAATATTTTGGAACTTTGCTTTATTTTAGTTGATATCTTTAGTAACAGACCAATATCAACAAAAGGGCTCATCAAAAAAGGTGCAGTAGTTGTTAGTTTTTTTTCCATTGATGTTCTGAAATAATTATGATGAAATTCTACTTCTAGAGCAAGAAGAGGAAACTGCAAGAAATAGAACAACTGAGTACAAGTAAGGTTTATGAACTACAACTCTGTAGTTTAAAAAAATATATATATAAAACTAATGTTCTTGGTAAATAAAATTTTAATTTCCAAATTTTAAGGTAATTTCGTAGTTTTGCACTACGCATAGTTCTGCGCATGTTTCCAGATTTTTGGTTTCAGGACTTTTATCATGTAATTTAGTCAAATTATGTTTGTAAAGTACTTTTAATAAAAAATTTGAAGAATTGCAATATTTTCGAGCGAGAAAACGCAATAATTTTGAAACTCGACCCAGTCCTCTCTCGGAAAACTTGGTTTTTGACAATAAAATGACGATATTCTTCACAATATTTCGCAAACTTATTTGATAAAATTATTTGTTATAACATACCATCAAATATTTTTAAAATTGAGCATAGGTCATCAGCCTAACGTTTGAGAAATTTCAAGAATACTTTCAGCTTAGGATTTTTTGGAATGAATTAGCAGCTCGAGCACACGTTGGTATTTTGTCAATTTGTTCAAGATCACATATTTTTTTATACATCTGTTCATATTTTTTAAATAACTTAAACTACAGACATTTGAACAAAACATGCATTTTGCTCTTAAAAGACAAATTACTGTGTTTTTACTCCCTTTCTCTACAGTTTTTGAGCCTTTTTCTTTACGTTCTCAAGTCACCAAATTGAATGAACTTTGACGTCATATTGTACAAAAACGAAGTCGTTGACCCCCTTTTTTATTGTATTTTCTGAAAGCGTTTCTCAAAATTGTTTGTTAGAACGAGTATAAAAAAAATTCATCGGGCGGTTTTATTTCCATGGAATTACCTTAAGATTACCACATATCAAATACATGTATAATGTTTGATGTTGTTTGCTATTTTCTAATCAGATCAAGAGAAAGTTGACCCATCATGCAATGCAAAGGTTTGCCATGCGGCCCTGGCAGGTTTGTATTAGATCTATTTTATCATTTCGTTTTGTGAAATTAAGGTAGATGGGGACCCTTATTTTATAAGCTTTTTGCCAACACATCTGGCAGGAGTGAACTCACAGAACTATAGGGTTAGTAACGAGACTCCTTGACATTGAGACAGACACTGAGGGTGGTCACTGCCAGAGATTTGTTTACGTCCTCAGCGGTTCTTTTACGTCCACCTTATAGCATAGTCAGAGTGAAGTCAGACGGGACCTCCGGCTTTACATCCTTATCCGAGAAGACGAGGCACTGAGAAAGTAAAGTATCTTGCCTAAGGACACAACGTGATCGCCCGGTCTGGGAATCGAACCCATGCCACCACGTCTCTCTTGCTACTACACATTCTGTTTGTGCATCATCATAATAGCTTGATAAAATATCTCAAAAGAAAACGAGTTACATGTATCCAATCCTCACTTTGAACTCAAAAAGATGGTCATAACGTCATGATGAACTGTTGCTTTCATATCCCCAGCTCTGTCAAGTATTATCATGAATTTTGGAGAATGCATGAACAAGGACACGTTTAAGGTGAGTTTCAAATGATGCTGGATAATGAGGAGGAATGGTAGTGATGATGAATAGAACTGGAACATGTACTGTCTCAATGAGTGAATTAATTAATAAATCAATTGATTTATTGATTAATGATTCAAGGATATATAAGTGAATGAGTGAGTGAGTGAATCATTGCAGATGATAAGGAAAAGCAGTTGTGATTGTCACAATGTCATAAATAATAATTCAGTACATTTTCTATCATTTTGGTGTTATAGGGTGCAAACACTAAATGTGTGCAACAGTTGTCACTATTTAGTAGTAAATAGCACTAATTAAACAAAAGAAAACAATAGAATTAGCAAAAAGTAGCACTATTTAGTGGTATTTATGTTGCACACTTTACGTGCGTGCACTCTAATAAGTGTCTTATATAATTCTATCCTGCAGGAAATTCAAGTGTCGTTGGTACATCTTGTGAGTCAGTTTCAGACATTTTCGATGCCACAGCCCTACAGTGATGCTGACTGCCGTATGGAGGTCTACCATTGTTTATTGGCGTGCATTGTGGGATTACCTTCTGGTGCCCATAATGCTATTAGTTGTGTGATAAAATTCCTGGAAGAAGGCGTACAGGACACTCACTTTATGGTAAAACACCTTTATTCACTTATTTGTTCATTTGTTCTTTCACTCTCTCGCTCATTGACTCATTCATTCACTCACTCACTCACTCAATCATTCATTCATTCATTCATTCATTCATTCCCCCATTCATTCATTCGTTCGTTCGTTCGTTCATTCATTCACTCACTCATCCATTCTTTTGTTCAATCAATCGATCGATCAATTTGTCAATCAATCTTTCAATCAATGAATCCATCTATCAATTAATCTTTCAATCAATGAATCGATCTGTCAATCAATCAATCAATCTTTCAATCAATCCATCTGTCAATCATTCAATCAATCAATCAATCCGGCCATCAATTTCAGTCATATACTCATAGGTCTACAATGTATGTTCTAAGGAACAGTCTGTTCTGAGCGTTTCATTATCTAAAATGTATTTTTAATGAATTTCAAGGTATCCAATTATTGTAAAGAAGCACTGACTATCGCCACAGCTTTAATCCATCCTCTTGTACCCTCCATTGAAGCTGCGTCTCCTGCGTTTGTGATTGCGAACAAAATAAGTCAAGAAACAATGGACTCAAATCATAACGTACAAGCAAATGGAAAAACACTCAATTTAGGAACACGAGCACCTGTATCAAGCGATTTTCAAGAGAAAAATGCTTGTTTGATAAATTCTGATAGAACTGCAACCATAGTAACTATAGGTATAGATCAAAATCAGCAGATAAATAGGGAAAACGAGTCAAGTGTAGAAAGATCTCCAATTGTAACAAATTCACGTTTTGAATCAACCAATCCAATTATTGAAATGAGTCAATGTAAAGAAATGCAAAACCCATTCATGCCTAAGATCCACACAAGCGAAGTGCAGTCCAAAGGCCAAGGAATATCGCAATCAATTTCGAGTCAACTTTCTGAGAATGAAAGTCGAACTCTGCAAAAACGGCCTTTGTCAGTTGGTGATGTGGCCCCACTTGAAACGCAGCGACTAAACGTTGAGAATTCATCACCAAATACACAGTCTTCACAACTTAACATCAATGTAAACAATGGAAAATCAAATAAGACAGTTACTCCAAATAAGAGCTTTATCGAGCAGCCGCAAGATTTAGGAACTGAAAGGCAAGATGATAACACTCGACAAGATTCTTACCACAACAGCGGGCTGCAAGGCAGAGTCTCGAACAATTATTCTCAACGAGATGAGTCATTAACTGCAAGTGGAAAGGTTGATAGCTGTGAAGGTGATGTGAGTTCAAACCCTAACAAGAAACTGGAAACTGATGGATTGGTTGGCGATGCTGATGAGACAGTGCAGGGGATGGAGGTAGAGGTGGACTGGGAGAAGGCTTCGTGCAGCTCAGCACAGCCTGATACGCAGGTAATAATAAAAAAAATTTTAAAAAGTTTATTATTATTTTAACTTTTTTTTTCAATAGTTTTTTTCTTTTCATCATTCATTTACCTCGCGCTTTTATCTTGAATTGTATACATGTGCGCGTATTTGATTTAGTTTGATTGCGTTTGCTTGTTGACTGTACGATAGCCTTTATTTGTACTCTTGATACAATTTATTTTACATTATGTACTAAATAAAAAAAACGATGAAAAAACGAGAGAGGGGAAAAACATAAGGAGGTGGTGGGGAGCCAGCTCCCCATCGCGGTGTAAATACATATATCAAAATATCATATACAGATGTGCAACAAACTTTACATTTTTATTAAAAAATAATAAAAAAGAACATTTATTATGATTAATGGTTGATAAATCAAGTTACAATGATGATTAAAAACGTTTATTTGATTGTTAGTTAGATGCACCACAGAGGCGCATTGTTACTCCAAATAATATTTGTTTGTTTTTTAGGAAGCGGATGACGTTGATGATATGTTGGCATCGTTTGTAGATTCCTCACCTGATTCTGATACCGACCAATGAGAAGCTTAATTCAAACCGCTGGTCAGCACGTGACCTTCTATCTTTCTTTCGTGCATACACATTTTCATCGAGCTAGATCACAGGCAGCCCTAACTCATTATTTGTCAATATTTATTAAAATCATTTGAGTGTTAAACTTAAAGAAGTGTATTTATTGAGATTTCTTGAATGACCTTGATTTGCACTCTTAATATTATGTAATAAATATTGACAGATAATTTGCTTGGGCTGCCCGTGGCTACTCTTACAAGAACATGAAAGGAAACGTAAATGCAGCTAGAATTGTTTCTGCACGAGTGGCAAACATTCCACTACAGGCTTACCATTTTGTGTCAATATAATTCAGATTTCTGTGACTCTTGAGTGAAAGTTTCGATTTACAGTGAAATGACCGTTGAATACTCACCACAGGAAGCCACAGGAAACCCAACCGTAAACAAAACAAATATAATAAATAATAACAATAATATATTAACGATAAGTAATGTATAGAGAACGAGAGAGCCTGTTGTATCGGATGAAAGAGATCTGAGCCGAAAGTGACTTATTAAACGTCTAGATTAATGCTGTTATTTTAGATTTAAAATTTTGAAATTAGATCTAATTTGGCCGAGATATATTTCAAGCTAGGCCTTCTGCAAATCAGGACGAATTCTGTATCAGTATTTACAGATGCCTTCACGCTAGTAATTTTGTATTATTCCCATATATGTTCTAGCCAAATTTACCCAATTTCTACCCGCAGGGGGGGGGGGGTTGGGAACTTAAGTGCACAGGCTAAAATTGTTCTAGATCATGTATTATTAATTTTTTTTACAATACCATACAGTACTGTTTGCCATTCATACAAAATCGACTCTTTATCCATGTATCTTAAAAAGATATCACCCCAAGTGCAAAGTGATAACAAATATAAAACATTTTATTCGCAAAAAATTGCATTTTTAATTATTATATATAAAATCTTGTTTTTTTTTACCATGCTAAAGCTACAAGAAATTTTAAAAATAGTTATTGTGTACAAAATATGACATAGTTTTCAATATCGCTATCATTACTTATCATATATAAATTAAGTTGTATGGATTTGATAGAACACACATCATCATCATTATCACCATCTAGTCGTCACCATCATCGTCATCATCACTTATCAGGATCCTCAGTCCATACATTCATTTTGAATATCAAATTTAAATTCTCGATTCAACAATTTTTTATGATAATTGGAATATCAAAATTCAATTCAGTGCTGTGTTTGGTGCTCGCGTAATCTTTAAAAATTCTAAATTGTAAACTATCAACGATTTTTTCACATTTGCAAGCAAAATTGCTGCAATTTTAAGCTTTTTTTATAATATATATTTTTATATGAACCCGTACGGATCAGTGCTATATAAATGCCGATAACTGCAATTGCCGTGCCTTTTTATAATTATTTATATGCAGATTGTTTATCGTTATGACATCGGCCCTTTAACAGAGACAATTCGTTAACTTATAAAGAAAGAGGCGATGTTCAGTCGCTCCTTTTAAATACTTGAATATTTGGTTCTCCCATGCCTAAATATCGGCCTGATACTCGTACAATCTTCACACATGAATGTTTTTTGTATGCTCAAAATATATGATAGTCTTTAGGTTTTGTTGAGCGAAAAAGGTACCAAATACTGGAGTTCTCTTAGACCAGATGTGACCAGATGTTGTTTTTTTGGTCTAAGTTTGGAAGTACTTTTGATTAAAACATATGGTACCAGTGTGTATCAAATTCTAATCATGTTCAAGTTATATTCCATAATGTGAATTCATGAATGTCTTTCGTAAGGCCATGACGCCAAGTGTTAGACCGTTGCAAGTTAGAATTCATTTTTCGAATCATTATTCTCAAACATTTTTCTTAATTGTTTTAATGAAGTCTTTCACACGACAGGAGCATGGGACTGACTGAGATGTGGTGTCTTATGGTAGTCGTTCTCTTTATTAGAGCCTTTACGTAGTATAGTTTCTCCTGCGCATGCGCTCTTGGGTTGATTGACTTGTACGTTTTGGTAGAGACATTCAGCAAGATTGATGTAGTCCTGTGGAAGAAAATGGTGTAGTTTAGTTAATGGTGAACAAACAGAGTATACACTTGTGGAGTTTGATGTTCGTTACGAGACGTTCCTTCTATGATTGTTTGTAGTGTTGTGTAGTCGCTTAAAATTAAGGGGAGAGGTGGAAAAGTGAGCAGTCGGTATAAAATATGCAAAATAACTGTTAGTATCGTTTATTTGGATTCATATTTAAAACGTGACAAAAATGTGTGTGGTGTTCCACAAGACATTGTACCAGGCCCAGTTAGTTTGAACTATAAACGATAAGCAAATGTGAAAACAAAAATAAAATAAAGAAATAATAACATATACGTACGGACCAACATGATAGACTGACTGAAATACACAAGCAAAGCAGAATGAAACTGTTTAAGTACCTTGGATTGCGCGTCTTCCAGTTGCATGAGAGTTTCTTTCAGTTCTGAGAATGTTGGTCTGTTGTCTGGAACTTTATTCCAGCAACGGTGCATTACATCATACCTAAAAATAAACCATTACATGTACTTTGTGAGTCGGAGGGGACTGCGGTGTTCAAACTTCAGTGAATTAAACGATCTTTTTATCTGATAACCCTTAGATAATAGTACTCGAAAAGAGTATAACATTTATTCATCATATTTTTTAAGTTTGTTCGGGTGTTCTGTTATATATTTACTCAATAATTGATTAAATTAATTCATAATTCATTCTTTAATAGGCAATTAGCATCATGGCGTCATTTTACTGCCGCTACCAGCGATCTTTGCTAATAGTCTCTAATTCATATTCAAATTTTTAATCCCTGCGGAGATCCGTAAACAATTATGCACTAATTACGTCATCATGCAGATCGCCTTTAAACCCCTCTACGACCCAATCTCACACTATAGCGATATTTGCTATTTACTAACACACACATCGCATTCAAATATTCCCAACCAAGGTCACGATGTGGGCTCTATTGAAAATCACGGTATGGTTGCAAAATAAGAGCGTATTGAGATTACAGCACTATAAATATCCACGGCGTCCGTCGTGGTGCACATCGCCATAGCATTGTACAATATACCATACGGTGTTTAGGAAGTTCTAGACTTTGGACTTACACGACAGGGTCCACGTGTTTAGGGCGTGGCATTCGATATCCTCTGTCAAGCATATCGGGTATCTCTTTACCAACTACACCAGGGTATGGGTCCGAACCTGAGAGAAACATAAAACATTCTTGTGTTGTATTGACTGGTTATAATTATCAACAACGAAAATAAGTGTCATCGACATTTTCAACAGAATCATCATTACGAAGACCAAAGCACGTGTAGCCGCCTCCCCTCCCCCCTCACTTGTCTTACCTATGGTACATATCTCGTAGAGTACAACGCCAAAACTCCATCTATATAGAAGGAAGAAACACAATTAGCACGACACCTTTCATGTAAACCACATCTTGAAAGCAAAGAGCTCTGTTGACCAAGACGCATTGCGCTTTTCAAAGGCGAATATCCAGCGAGCGTCATTTTCTGGTCAATCTGACCAATCACTTTCCGTTCTTAAGATAACTCGGCGGCAATGAATAGACACAACAGGGATTATGATGTTTGCAAAGCACAATCTAGGGGATAGGTTCTCTTAGCTCATTTTCTCTTGGTTTCGACTGTACTTACACATCACTCTTTGTCGTGTACTCTCCACTTCCTGTTAGCGCTTCAATTGCTGTCCATTTCACTGGTAAACGACCCTACAATCCACATTAAGATGGTATACTTCAAGAAACGTCTTGAGACATAAGAAGATAAGAGGTCATAAGAGGCAAATTGAATGGTGGATGGTGTTTTGCACGAACCGTCTGTCGATCTGTCTTAACGACGTTTATGTAAGCAGAGTACAACTGATGACATTGAATGCTGACCTATCGGTCTTCATACCAACTTATTATAATTGAAATTTATTAGCTCATTTATTTTTTCTCTCTGTCTGTCTGTCTATATGTTTGTCTGTCTGTCTGTCTGCCAGTCAGTCTTTCTGTAAGTCAGTCTTTCTGTCTGTCTGTCTGTCTGTCTGTCTGTCTGTCTGTCTGTCTGTCTGTCTGTCTGTCTGTTTGTCTGTCAGTCCATCTATTGGTAATTACCTCTGTCGTACGGACATATATATCATCATTACTGACATCCTTAGCCATCCCAAAGTCGGTTATCTTGCATTCAAGACCTTCACCAACTAATACATTACGGGCTGCAAGATCACGATGAATAATCTGAAATAGAGAGTAAAGAAATAAAATATCATATGCTGTTGGCGGAATTTGGAGGGGGGGAGTTACTGAAAAATGCTCAAAACTAGAATTTGTTTTAAAACAACGAAAGTACTAGCTAATTTTGAATCTTGGTGTAATTACAACATGCGAACATATGGTCTACCTTTTCAGAGGCAAGGTACGCCATGCCATCAGCAACATTCCAAGCAAATCGAAGAAGCTGCTGGCATGAGAGGTTTGTGTTTGGTTTGATTTCAGGGTCGGAGTAGTAGTCGTCATTCTCTCCACGGCTTTTACGTAGATATCCCAGTAAATCGCCAAATGGTACGTATTCGATGACCACAAGAGGACGACCTGGGCAGATAACATAGTATAAATTCAGATGCACTCGCTTCTTAATTCATGAAAGAAAGTATTTATATTGTACCCATTTTTACAAGACATACATTTGATATACATTTTTTTTACATTTGATAATCTTTAAAAGGTAAAAACGCTAACCAAAAAGCTAAAAATAATGCTTGGAAGTTGGTAAACAAATACAAATTCATTTATGATATAGTTTGGGTAGGGGTTTTGCTATTATATATAAATCTCGCGGATGTATGAGGGGTTGCTTCCTTGAATGTTGCGCCATTGTACGTTTTTTGTTCTGTTTCGGTATTATTTGTTTAATTGGAATGAGTGGTTTGCGTATTTTCTTACCTTCAGCCTCGCCGCATCCAATCAGCTTGATAACATGAGGGTGTGGCCTAAGGGTTTTCAGTAGCTCGAATTCTTTCATTAGATCACGTATTTCAGCATCCGTTGCATCGGCTACAAATCCAATATGACAACAATGAATAAATATTAGAGACAAACTCTATGTGCGTAATATCTTCAATAAATAAAAAGTAAATGAAGTCATGCCTGATGAGTGATTGTTATATTATTACGAATCGTATTCATTCGAAGAAGAAGGCATGAGTAGGGTTGTACGTCTTTTTTTAGCATACCATAAGAAAATAAACGTTAAATTCCATGTTTGTTCCCTCGCACGCAGACGAACGTAACACAATCACATAGGAAACGGCAATCGTCACATTTACAACTATTAAATCCATTTTGTCTGATTACATTAAATACTGTACCGTAAGGGCTTTTGATGGCTACCAACGACCAACCAACAGTCTCAGTGCCCATACCATGTACACGGCCTTTATAGACAAGACCAAAGGCTCCATTGCCAATAACCTACAAAATTATACACTCAAATTGCACAGAAATTCACGATGCTATAATTGCTATACAGGTATATACCGCTAGATGGTTGGAATTTGGTTTATAAATCCGGTGTTGGGTTTCATCTATATTTTATTAACTGTGACAGAACGATTTTGTTGGGACAATTTTTCTACCTTTAGAACGCATATTCTTTCACGTGCAATTGTCCAACTTGGATCCATCTGGTAACAAGGACTTCCAACCATCGTTTGATGTCCTCTTGATTCCAATAGTTTGTCCGTAGCAGTAGGTTGAGGCTCAAGCATTCCTTGGACAGTGTTAAAGCTAAAAGGAAAAAAAGCGTGAAAAATATAGCTTCTAAAACACCTGGAGAGTCAATCAGTAGAATCCCCATGGATAACCTCAATTGCCATATACTACAAAAATGTCCTTCGTCATATACTAATATTCTGATATTCTAGTCTTTTTCCACCTTATGAAGAGTCAGCAAATACACTATAACGTTATCTGGGATCGTTAGAGTAGTTTTGAAGATGAAAAAATTGGAAAAATATTTACGGAGCATATCTGTCGCTTCATTCAAAATTTGCTGCGCGCGCGAAATTTCAATGGCCGGCTTCAATACCATAATGCGCAACAATGACAGCGACTTCTTTCACGGAAAGTTTCAATGTTTGCAACCCATATTTTGAATTCAAATTTAGCAGTCTATATTATTTACCTAACATGCTGTTCATGCTGAGTCCAGCTTCCTAGAGATAACAAAAATATGATATATCATTAATGCGGCAAATGATAGCCGGTTAGTGTATGTTTATTCTAGACAAATGAAATATATAGGTCAAATGCATTTTTTCGTTTATTGAAGTTTGATCTCCCCTCCCCACCCCCAATACAATGTTGAGCAGTAAATGTACCATGGTTGCTTTCACAACCTACGTTCTGTACTCAACATTGTATATGGAGGAGTGGGGTAGGGTTTGGGGAAGTTAAAAAAGATAACAAGGACCAACCACGTACGCTGGCAACGTAGCCAGAATATCTGCACCTTAGTTTTGAGCTGATTTACAATGTTTTCTGAAGCCCTGGCTGCTAGGTGTATCGAGGACGGCATGATGTTGTTGTTTGACATGCATCACCAGAGCCTCAAAGACGATAAGTTCATGCATCTAATTCATGTTGTCGTTATTTCATGTACAGTTAACGTATTTGTCCACTCTATATTTCGACCGCAAGAATGTCTTATCAAAGCAGGAATGTTTCTTATAAAAAAATTATATGTTGAAACACGTTAATTATCGGTGTTGGTCTAGTTCTGCATTCTAGCAGATAGTTTAATTTGCCGCGTCGTTTTCATAGTTCGCGTTGTAGTGATACTCACTCTTTACTCGGTGTCTCCTGGCCTGCCTTCTCCTTATTAGAAGAGCAATAATAATAATGAGTATCAGTAAGCCAACAGCAGGTCCAATGTAAGCTGCGATGTGAATAGATGAGCCTTGCTTGTTGTTCGTTTTTGCTGCAGCTGAAAAAACGCAGATGGCATCAATACAGTCTATATAACAAGAGAGTCGATTTCGTATGAGTGGGAAACAGTACTGTATCGTATCGTAGCTGTAGTTTCTAAGAAAACATTTGAATTAGAGTCGTTTTCGTATAAGTTGGAAACAGTACTGTATCGTATCGTAGCCGTAGTTTCTACGAAAACATTCGAATTATCTACCGTATCGTAGCGGTATCGTAACCGTACCGTTTCCCACTCATAATTATATGCTCCACAGACCGCCATGAAAGAAGAGACAGACAGACATTGGGCAGTCAGAAGAGCAGACAGATCTATAGAAAATAAGTCGAAGTATGGAGGCCACATAGCTACCAGTGTTTAATGATGGCGATAATGATTATATGATTCATATACAGCAGACAGACGGACACACAGACAGATAGAGGTGAAGTGAAGTAAAACCTTTATTTACACGAAAGTTCCAAAAACTAAAAACTTTACATGGAAGTCGTTATTTTACAAAAAGATAACATATACATAACCTCTATCTATAAAAATTAAAAAAGACAAAAACGTAACAGACAGACAGATATACTGTGGGAGAATAGTGATATTGTGCTTACCGGCTACTACTGGTGGTGTACTTGACACAGGAGGCGTTGTTTGGAGTGAAGGATCTAAGAAACAAAAAAAAAACATTGCAGTTCATATATAGCATGATGATGAAATTGATAATGGTGGGTAATTTCACATATATCAGTTTTTCAAAAATATCTTTAAATTGATAAGTTTTTGGTATTTTCTTGGCTTATTCTATTCAACCAACGAAATACCAAATTTGGGATGTGTTGATTTTTTCCCTGTGAATATGTGCGCTTATGATAGGAAAAAGTGTTCCAAAATCAATTAGTTTACTCCCAAATAAGAGTGTTTATAAACATATGTTTGTTAACGATACCTTTGCCTATCTCCACCACACAATAGCTATGACCCAAATCAAGTGCGCTCTCTCCATGTTTATTCCATGCTGTTACAGTCAATTGAAATACCGTCTCCCACTCAAGCTCAAGTCTGTGCCACGTCTCTGTTTTACTAACATTGACATTACGCCACGGTCCTTTTTGAGCGTGACCGCGTAGTGTACGGTACTTGACCGTGTAGCCCGTTATGGCGGCACCGCCGTTGTCGACTGGGATGTTCCAGTGTAGCATGTGGTATCGGCTGTTTGAAGTGATCTCTCGTTTGTTACAGGAAAGTACTGGAGTGGACGGTGGTCCTGGAGATGAATAGAAGAAGATCGAATGAATAAACAAATATAGGGGCTAATTAATAGATAGATTAATCGATTGATGGATGGATGGATGGAAAAATATAGGTTGATGGATGGATAAATTGAATAAATGAATGGATGAATAATCGAATGATCAAATAAATAAATGAGTGATAGTCGAAATGACTGGATGGATGGATGAATGTAAACATACATGAGTTATAAATAAATAGAGGATAAAATGAATAAATGCACGTAATTAATGGAATTATGAAAATGACTTATTTCTTACCAACTTTATTGATTACAAATGTCACGTTGTCTTTCCCGACAAAGTTTGTCGCCACACATGTATAGTTCTTGTAATCTTCTTCTTTTGATATCTTAACCTTGATATTCTCACCATCGCTCTGTTCTAGCTGACCATTGCTGTACCATCTGATTGAAGCTTTTGGTTTGGCATTTACTGGACATTTAATCCATTGGGTGTCACCAAAAGGAATATGGACCACAATTGTATTTCTGGACACGTTTATTCGCGGTGCATCTGTGGAGAAATGATCATTAATGATAACAGCTAGTTTGATTTATTTATTTAACACTTCACAGACAAATAATGACAATACGATAGCATGGTGGACTGGTACTGAAGTGTTTTTCGAATCAGAAGGAAGTAAGTTCCAGAGGGTTGCAGCAGCCATTAAGAACGAAAGAGCTTCTACATATACAGCTTAGCAAGCAGTAGACTGAAAGATGAAGAACGTAGAATATACGAGTCTGACTATGGAGTTTTACAAATTCAACAATTTAACAAGGAAAGAGAGGACACGAGTTCGATTCCTAGTGAATTAGGAACAAGGGTGCCGTGAGAGAGGACACGAGTTCGATTCCTAGTGAATTAGGAACAAGGGTGGCGTTAGAGAGGACACGAGTTCGATTCCTAGTGACTTCGTATCCTTGTTTCGTGGTCTTCATTCTATCCTGTGTAGCTTGTAGCAGCGCCGGCTTCAGAAGATTATCATTATATGGTAAAGAACTACCGACGCTAACTAAAGTTGCCCTTTCCTTTCCTTTCCTTTCCTTTCCTTTCCTTTCCTTTCCTTTCCTTTCCTTTCCTTTCCTTTCCTTTCCTTTCCTTTCCTTTCCTTTCCTTTCCTTTCCTTTCCTTTCCTTTCCTTTCCTTTCCTTTCCTTTCCTTTCCTTTCCTTTCCTTTCCTTTCCTTTCCTTTCCTTTCCTTTCCTTTCCTTTCCTTTCCTTTCCTTTCCTTTCCTTTCCTTCCCTTTCCTTTCCTTTCCTTTCCTTTCCTTTCCGTTGCGGAGAGAGAAGGGATATATATTTATACCATGTTATAATTTCAATATTAAAAAGCATTTTCAGGCAGAGCTTTATAAAATAGTGCGTCGTCTGTGGTTTGTAGGGGCAGATGTCAATGATTAGTAAAATTTTGCATAAAAATGTGTACAAAAAATGTGTACTTACAATTAACATCAATTTTTACCGATCCAGATCTGGCCTCGCCAACAGTATTCCTAGCTATACACCTATAGACCCCTGCATCAGTTCTGTGGGCTTTGCGTACGATATAACTACTTGAATAGCTTGTCTGTAGTGGTCGTGCATCTCTAAACCACGTTATAGCTGGACGAGGTTTTCCCGTCGCTTGGCAAGTTAGATTGAGAACTTGATCCTCATTGATAGTGATACTCTTTGGCTCGATAGTGATCTTAGGGAGGTCTAAATAAGAATTAAGACAATGGAATTGGGAGTCAATGTTGATTAGGGTAATGCGCCGAATGATGATGATGGTAGTGGTGATGGTAGTGGCGATGGTAGTGGTGTCGGTAGTGGTGATGGTAGTGGTGATGGTGGTGGTGATGGTAGTGGTGATGGTGGTGGTGATGGTAGTGGTGATGGTGGTGGTGATGGTGATGGTAGTGGTGGTGGTGGTGGTGGTGATGATAGTGGTGGCAATATTAACAATGATGATTTGTTTACCATTCACGATGAGTTTTGTCTTGCTTCTCAGTGACTTCAACGTTCCCATCAGCCTTATTTCGTAATTAGCCTCATCGTCAAGGTCGACATCTTGTTGTACAAACGTCACGTTAGACGTGGGAACAACATATGTAGTTAGACAGCTTGATGCTGAGATATGTCCATTGGAAACCTGTTATTTGATGAGATAAAAGGTGTTGCAGTAAAGGTGATCAGGCATCATTACTCTATCCTCATCGTCATCATTATCAACATCATCACTAAAATCGCAATAATTACCTTTATTTCACAGATCTTTTTAAAAATGCTTTGTTTATAAACCCCGAACACGATGGACGTGAGCAATTTGCGATCATCATCGTTAAGAAAGTACTTCCAGGTGAACTGAGCCGAGTTACCACGGACAACAGAAACACTACGTGGACTGTATGTGAACCTTGACGGAGGCTAAGATAGAATAGAACAATTAGGATCAATTGCCCTTATGCACTATGACGTCACATCATAAAAATCTATTGTTTAAGCGCAAAGGATCATGGCTCAGATCAACGCAACTTCACAGAAAATAAGTATTCAATCTTTATCCACGAGGAGATGTGGAATCACCACCAAACCACTGGCAGCTCTAGGGGTAGGGGGACGGGGTCCGTTGTACCCGTTTTACCCGTTTTTTTAATAATTAGAATTCAAACGAACAGCACTCACATAGTTAATGCAACGAAGTAGAAAATCCTGACCCAGTTTTGAAAAATCCTGGATCTGCCACTGCAAACGCCCTGAATATGATTCACAATACACTGAAAACCCAGGCGATTAGATTAAACTGTTTCCCTAGGAGAGTATTTTGTAGAATTTCTTGTGGGATCTAGCGATGCATGAACAAACCGTGACGTCATATTGCAATAGGGCCATAGGATATAATGTTTTTCTAACTGAGTAGGTTATCTAGGGTCAAAATCATAAAGATTACCATCTGAACATTTGATAGCTAGTATAATGCAATAATAAAATAAACCCCTATAATATTAAAGACCAATAAAGACGATTGAATATCCTGTTAACGTCTTAAAATTCACTACCAGATATAGCATATCATGACCCGAGCGTCTATAGGGATGGTACTATATCACATGTTTCATTTATTTTCAATCGCAGTCGTCGACAATTTTTTGTGTTCTTTTCTTGGTGGACGTATTGTGTTAGCAGTTTAAAAAGTCATCCACCGTGGATAAAGGTTTACCGCTGTACACAATTTCATCCGGCACTTGAAAGGTGGTAGAGCCACCTAGGCTGCGTGAAACAGTATCTCGAATACATTTTGAGAAGACCTTATTTATTTTTATCGAGAGTACTTTTAATTTTTGATTGATAATCAGCAATGTTTCGATTAGTGTACCCTCTTTTCAAAATTTCTCGACCATTTTTTGTTAGTGTACCTCCTTTTAAAAATGCCGAAATCCGCCTCTGAATTACTACTACTATCTATTTGTCTAACCTTAACAGCAAGGTTTGTGCAGTTGGAGCTTGTTCTTTGCTTGTCTTGGACCTGCCGAAAACAAGATGCAGTACATCAGTCATAATCGTTTTCAAAATAATCATCACCAGACCGCCTCATCATCATCATCATCATCATCGGCAGCGCATCATTACATCATGTCATCATTGTTGACAATAACAAGTACTAACAAGATCATCCGGTGCAATCGTCATTGAATGATATTAGCTATGGGCCTGACTCTTTGCTATTTGTAGAACGTACGGTGTAGCGAAAAGTACGAATTATCAAGTAATAAACGTGATTGAAACTTGATTAAATTATTAATTATCATCATCATCATCATCATTGTCGAACATTGACATTACTATCGCGAGTGGACCTGCCTTGCCTCGACTTTTTGCAGGCCAGTATAGTGAACTGTTCAAATTGTAAAAAGCAAATTAGCGCGTATAAAAACTTGATTGAAGCATGGTTGATTAATTGGTTGCCATTGTCGTCATTTATCGTCCTTGTCCTCATCATCGTGGTTCTCATCGCCACTGTCATCACCATCGTCATCATCATTATCATTATCATCGCCATCATCATCATCATCACCATCGTCATCATCATCGTCATAATTATTATACCATCGTCATTACCATCAATTGTTTTTACAAGGCATTGTGGCAAATACTTATATACAATTACCTCAATTCCATACATGTCTTTATCTGCATCTTGTATATTGGAAAGCTCAAACACGACCAGTTTCTCGTCAAAATTGCCCAGCCATCTAACCCGACCAAGATATCTTTTTGCTTCTAGCTCAATAGTGTTAGGATAAACACCAACGGTTCCATTCCCATGTTTAACGACTGTTAGCAAACTGGTACTAACGTATTCAGCATAATAGTTCTCCCATAGCCCAAAATATATCCTTTCTGTTGTGTTCTGTGGGGGGAGGAGTCGGGTAAAGTTGATCGCTTCTCCTTTGTAACCTGTGAGGTTGTTGCATAATAAGGCAGCTGAAAATAAAGAAGAACGTAGTCCCAAAAGTGCATATCATGACTAAGATACTTGTTTATTTATTGATCGATATAGAGTGGTTTTCAAAAACCTATGAAATACACTTTAGTGTACTACACTTTATTTAGATCTCATCATGCTACATATTGACATATTTTCTTTGGTATTTTCAGTGTATCACTTTATTACTCTTTAGTACGCTTTATATATTACACTTTGTTTCACGGCTTTTTAAAAACAACTCTATATGCAAACGAGTTTACTATTCAGTAATATTCACATTACAACCTTCTTGAAAAAGATCAACGTGCACACTGTATTCAAAAAAATGCAGTTGCAAATAATGTAACTACTGTAATAAGTCCAGTTATAGTAAAATATAGACCCCCATATAAACCTTTGGTTCTTAAAGAGGCTTGTTTGATTACAATTCATGTGCTTTTGTGGTTTTGGGAAAACTGAACTTAAACCACATTGAATGTTTTGCGGTTTAGAAGTCGTACTAGCCCAAATAGAACTTTAGAGAATGTTCCCGGTTTAATTTCGTACATTCGATCGGCAGATTTTAGTTTCTTAATCGGATTATTTTGAATGACGACAGGCAATAAATGAATGAACGACAAGAAAATGAAAAGTCGTGCAATTGATTGTTCATGACAAAATATTGATCGAAAGTGAACAACAACAAACTTAATACAGCAAAAAGGATCGAGAAAATATATATGATTATTAATAAATATTTTTTATTCTTATCAAGGTAACTCAACACAAAAACGTCAGTCTACCGCTGAATCGCTCTTGTCTCGAAAGAACAAAATGAAACAAAACAGCAATTCTTATACATCTAAATAACGATATTGAACAATATTTGGTTCAGAAGTGTTGCGATTTAGAGCGCATTTTCTACAATTCTCTACTGTGTCATGAGAAATTAATATCATTAATATATTATCATTGAGTAATCATTAGACAATGATTACGTTTGTTTATGCAACAAAATACCAATAACAGATGTAAAAAACTATCGACTACTATAAAATAAAATTATAGTAATCAATAACTCAAACTTGTAACACAAATGATTGCGTGCCAAATTAATAAGTGCCTCCGTCATCTTCCCATATCAAATTTTTATTATCGAAATAAATACGATTTTATCAGCTGATCAAACCAAGATATACCGTCGAATATCATAACTTATATTTGTTGTAAAAATGTTTCCTTTGGATATCAGCGTTTTGCTAATGAAATGTCAATAGCTAACGATTTAACCTTACATATTTTGACAACGCGTTCCGACATTTACTAGCATATTTTAAACCTCAGCTAAACGTCATAAACACAAAGATTTCAATCTAAGTTTATCCCTACAATAACACTACATTTGTTCTTCAATTTCTTATTTACGATAATTAAATACCTGTAAATCCATTGAGTAGTACAAGAAGTCCCAAAAGCAGGACAAAATTTTGAACTGTCAAACTTTTCATGATAAGGGTATTTTTCGACGCAGTTGTCAGTTCAAGTTAAGATCAGAAGCTGTGTACAAAAGAAACACGTCTCTACTTGTCACCATTGGCTATCCACTTTCATTACGCTAAAGCCCAACCCAATCCTCTTGATAGGATACAATATCGAAACAGTTTTCATCCCTATATTTCAATATCCAACTTCATTTTCTTGTAGCAAGCAATCTACAGAGTTTCGATAATAATTTTATTTTCATTTGATACGTTTATACGATTGGATTCACCAATTACTTTCTTATTCAATATTCAAAGAACACTAAACTATAAAATCAAGACGGCACTGAGTATAGGAATGTGTACAAATGAAAGCGACTTGTTTAAGTAAAAAAAAAAAAAAAAAAAAAAAAAAAAAAAAAAAATTCTCAACATATGCACACCTCCGAGAATAACGTTAACTATTGCAATTTTTCGCCACACAAACACGTAATTTTTATTACATTATATTTGTAATTAATATTATCATTTTTTTGCGACGAATTGAATAGCCAACAAATTAATTAATGATGTGATTATATTCAACACTGGCAACTAAGTAAGTTGAAAGTACATGTGGTAAACCCTTGATATTTATACACAAAGGAAACGATACTTTAAAGTTCATCCCAAATATTTGGCGAGAGTTGCCAATTGTTCTCGACTTGCTAGCCTAGTTGCAGTGCAACATAATATTCTCTTCGTTACAATTTGAACTCATGGTTTTGCATCAATTCATTTTTGGACACTGAAAGATTTATTGTAAAAGATCGTGGGCTGAACCTTTCATCATAATTATGCTGTCAGTTGATTATTTTAGATCATCTGGCAGTTTTCGCTCAGGAAATAAACATGGGACGTTTTTTCCTCAATCGAGACGTTATTTATCTCCATCAAAGAGGATTTCGTGAAACCTCAGGGCAGTGGAGGTTTAAGAGGTCAAGGAAATTTCTTGCCAGGGAGTGTGGTAAGAGCATCCTCGGAAACCCATCCTCTGGGAGCGAGTTTCGAGCCCAGAGCATACCGCCTGGGTTTCCGAGGATGGGGTAAGAGAGGCTCTCACGATCATGAAAAAAAACTGCTTCTTCTGTCAGGGCTGTACATTGAATGTCATAATTATGAACGTACTTCATCTCGATCTGTAGCAAATGATCCTTCATGATACTGTAAACAGTTCTTAGAGTCTAACTTTTAGAACTCAAATGTCGCTGTGCAGTACGCTCTCCTAAAGTCAGTCCCGGAATTAGAAAGTTTTAGACAAGTTGAAAGAAAAAACGAAAATTAAACGAACAAAAAAATGTCACGACAAAATTAAGTTTCTCGCACCCACTGACAACAACGGATAAGATCAAAATGTACACATTTTATTCTGAAAGGAAAAGGAAATCCTATCATCTACAAGAACTTCCAAGAAAAAATTTGATGATCGTGTGTTAAAACCCTGTGTACATGCATGGCTGCACGAGCAAAATGAATGCGACTTTCTTTAAACGTATGCTTGAAGAGAGAAAATACGCTCCTTAATTACATATATCCATCCACTGAGGAAGATTGCAGTATCGCAATCGAAACGTCTGCTTAACTTATTTATAATCAGAGACAACATCTCTACTTCATTATGATTAAACCTGATTACAAAATCTTCAATTTTATACGATCCTTATTTGTTAGGCTACTTAATAAATAGATAATTATTTTTTATATTTTTATTTATGTTTTTATATCTCATCCACATATATCTTGCCCCTAAAGGAGAGCGGGCGGGGTTGTTGGAGCTCAGGGTCATTGGTTGTTTTTTCACCAATTAATGTCGTCCCTTTTCATCCCGTTCGGAGCCCTGGAGGTCTGAAGCACCAAGACCTTTAGGAACCCTGAGATAATCTCTTCTCACACCTATGACCCTGCTCTACATAAATTACTTTACGCACATCTTTGCTGAGTAAAGAATACCGTGGCGAGATGGAACCCGGCCAGGGAAAGACCTGTGGTATGACATCATCCCGGCCGATCCGAGATTCGAGCTACGTTCACAGCGGTGAAAAGCTGATGTTCTCACGTTCGGTCAATAAATGATTACGCGTGCAATAAAACTTGTGTACGTTCCCTTGACATGCATTATCATTAAAACCACATTTTGACAAATCAAGTCCAATTATAGAAATCAGTTTCATTTTTCTCAACGCTGAATTTCGTCAGTAGTGATCAGGATTTCTCAATCAAGTTGATGAAGAATACATTTGATTTCATCTTCAGCTTTTTGTTTTGTTTAATTGATTTTCAGCTGAAATCACGTACTAACCTAATCAATCTGTCAATGACGTCATCTGGATCGAAAGACCACGTGACACATGTACAGCATCCGTGTATTCAGTCATGTGACTTCTTGGGAGAGGATGCAGGAAAGAACACAGTCGAATCAGGCCAATTTATTTCCTGCGGCTTATTGATCGATGGGTTGCGAGTGGGGGATAGAATTATAAAAAAACAGCTTCAAAATATGATCTTTTTGCAGAAAAAGGTTATATACAACAAGGTGTTCAACAAGGTGATTTATTTTATAAAGAAAAAAGAAGAAAAACAAAGAAAAAGCCGGACAATGTTTTTTGTTAGTGATTTCTGTGGGTCTCGAACTCGCGATCCCTCGATCAATAAGCCGCTGGAAATTGGCCTGGTGCGCATGTGGTAAGAAAAGGAATATCTGGCAATGGACTTTGAACCATCATATTACTACCAAGTTTTATTTTTAGATTGGCGATTATTTTTGAAACGGTATGTATTTTATTTTTCAGTATTTTTAGCGCTTGAGATCAAAATCTTATGCTACTCCATACGAAATTGTATCCAGAATTTACAATACGATCCCGGGGGGAGGGGGGATAAAAGATACGAAGAGCATTCCCGATCGTTTACCCTCGGAGCCCCCCCCCCTCCCCCCCGGGATACGATACGATACGATAGACTTTATTTAAAGAGCGTACGTATTTATTTTTAATTAAATTTACCCTTCCATACGGC
This sequence comes from Diadumene lineata, assembly GCA_918843875.1. Classification (NCBI taxonomy): domain Eukaryota; kingdom Metazoa; phylum Cnidaria; class Anthozoa; order Actiniaria; family Diadumenidae; genus Diadumene; species Diadumene lineata. Next base: position 7,342,485 of record OU974069.1, read on the forward strand.
CCTAACAAAACAAAAATTACAAAGACAGATACAAAAGGGGGAGAGAAAAAAAGAAGCTAAACAAGAAAGAAATTTACTTAAGCTAAAAAATCAATAAATTTTCGAACCATCAAAAGTGTCATCGGTGTATTTTAACGATTAATTTTTTTTCTTTATGATTTTACTACGCATGCACATCAGGATTAATTTTAATTTGTTATTTGGGGGATCATTGCTCTTTGTAAATGTGTTAAAAGTCAGCAAAACAGGGGAAAGTAAGTGCCCGTTGTCAGTTATATTTTATGCGACATTTCTTTGTCAGCTAAACTTTAGGCCGGTTGTCAGTAAACACCGGCCCATACAGACACTCTTACGTCACCTGAAGTATCGCTATACCCTGGCTTAGGCTGTAGAGGGATGTTGAACGTGTTAATTAAACTGAAGCGATCGAGGAAGTTGAAACGCGCCTTGATCACCTTCGCAATGACATTGTCTTTGGTTTGATTTGACCTTGGACGATATAAGTGTTTTTGTCTCAGTCAAATCCTTTTTTTCCCCTGAAACGGTGGTCATGATGTTAAGTATCCGCTTTGACTACATTAAGGTTCTATCATGATAAATATATAAATTTTTAGTGACGGATATAGGATTTTCGAGGATGACTGAAATCTCAAAAAGCTCAGTGTATACTGTGTCGAAATAAATGAGATTTTTCTGGTCAAAAAGGGGAGTCATCATCCCGAAATCCACCGGTTTTTTATTTGCTCAATTTATGTATTTAGGTTGTGAGGGTTTTTCTTACATCATTCTGTCCAATTTTTGTCTTCAAAAATTATAATAATAAAAGTTTTTTTTTTTTGAAAAAAAAAAAGAAAAAATCCAAAAACAAACGTACGTTTAAGCTAACAGATAATTAATAAATAACTAGACGCCATGTAGGCGTTTACTCGGGGTACCTTATAGATTCTTCTGCAGCAGTTTTATGAAAAATCATGTAAGCAGTTAGCTCTTGTACGATAATGTCTGCGATGGTTATATGGGAAATTTAGACGTCCAGCCTGTAGGTGTTTACTTGGGCTAGTTACACATGAATCTTGGAGAACAGAAGTACTTTTTAAAGTAGATAAATAGTAAATGCGTATGAGCAATATGCAGCTTTGCTACAGCATATGAGTACACTGAGTGTAAATTTAACTCCAGTATAAGCTGCTATATATTTGTGTCATACTATGTGGACTTTAGGACTTCATTTTCATTTTCTTTCGTCAATTTTATAACGTCATTATGTCAAAATAAACTTAAAACCTTCTGGTTGTTGACAGGTGTTTTATTTTTTGTGTGCGATGCCTGCCTAAACCGCCGATTTATTCGACAGCGAACACTACTCCATGTAGCCGGCACTGATTTTTCAAAATTGATAATACAGTGGTAAAAAAAAACCAGACATTAAAAAACTACTCAGAACTCGATAACAAATCGTTGCTATACAAAAACAGACTTATCGTGGTAAGAAGCGAGCGAAGAAGCCACTTTGTTTTCTGCTTGAGCGATTCAAAATGGCGTTGTTGCCGCTGTGCCGACTAGAGAGTTTGATTTGAGTTCATTTGAAGTCTTTGAGCTCATCCGAGTTTCATTTGAGTTTTGGAGTTCGCGGAACAACTCGATTCGAAATTGACAGTCCTTGGCTTTTCGTTGACACCTTGATTTGGCTCTGCATAACATTGGGCTCCCTGTGATCTCTGAGTGACTTGCGCAGTACGAGGCAAATTTCCAAAACTCTGCATGATACACAGGTAAGTACTTCATGTACTCCTTGATTATAAAAACATGCATATAAACAAATCTACAAAAGAAAATATGAAAAGAGAAAACCAATAATATCATGTATAAATAATATAAATAAATATAGTACAAAAAAAAACGAAGGACTACTTCACAAAAACTCTAAGACATATATGTGAGGAAATTATAATCTGGGCATACATGAAGTACCTACCCACCGAAAGGTAAACTATGACTCGGGCCCCCCTAGGGGGGTACCCCGAGTAATAAATTATATGACAATACTAATTTATATAAAAATTAACAATATAGAGCTCTAATTTCTAAATAGGCTTATAAAATTCATGAACCCGAGAACAATAGAAAATCACTAGCGTGATTTTGTCGCTGCGAAAATTTCCTCCAGTATAAGCTGCTATATATTTGTGTCATACTATGTGGACTTTAGGACTTCATTTTCATTTTCTTTCGTCAATTTTATAACGTCATTATGTCAAAATAAACTTAAAACCTTCTGGTTGTTGACAGGTGTTTTATTTTTTGTGTGCGATGCCTGCCTAAACCGCCGATTTATTCGACAGCGAACACTACTCCATGTAGCCGGCACTGATTTTTCAAAATTGATAATACAGTGGTAAAAAAAAACCAGACATTAAAAAACTACTCAGAACTCGATAACAAATCGTTGCTATACAAAAACAGACTTATCGTGGTAAGAAGCGAGCGAAGAAGCCACTTTGTTTTCTGCTTGAGCGATTCAAAATGGCGTTGTTGCCGCTGTGCCGACTAGAGAGTTTGATTTGAGTTCATTTGAAGTCTTTGAGCTCATCCGAGTTTCATTTGAGTTTTGGAGTTCGCGGAACAACTCGATTCGAAATTGACAGTCCTTGGCTTTTCGTTGACACCTTGATTTGGCTCTGCATAACATTGGGCTCCCTGTGATCTCTGAGTGACTTGCGCAGTACGAGGCAAATTTCCAAAACTCTGCATGATACACAGGTAAGTACTTCATGTACTCCTTGATTATAAAAACATGCATATAAACAAATCTACAAAAGAAAATATGAAAAGAGAAAACCAATAATATCATGTATAAATAATATAAATAAATATAGTACAAAAAAAAACGAAGGACTACTTCACAAAAACTCTAAGACATATATGTGAGGAAATTATAATCTGGGCATACATGAAGTACCTACCCACCGAAAGGTAAACTATGACTCGGGCCCCCCTAGGGGGGTACCCCGAGTAATAAATTATATGACAATACTAATTTATATAAAAATTAATAATATAGAGCTCTAATTTCTAAATAGGCTTATAAAATTCATGAACCCGAGAACAATAGAAAATCACTAGCGTGAAGGCATCTGTATATTTTATACAGAAATCGTCCTGATTTGCATAAGGTTTAGCTTGAAATATCTCGACCAAATTAAATCTAATTTCAAAAACATTAGCTGCATTAATCTAGACATTTTATAAGTAATATACAATATTCACGTCCGATCTGTATGGAATATAAAATGTATATTCCATACAGATCGGCCGCTCATATTGTATATGTCTATTCAAGAAACACTTTCTCCGTCCTAATTTTTGGTAGTATAAACATCTGTTTTCTTGGTCTTAGATCCATATTTAAAAAATGGGAATTGCATGGGAAATGTTCCCATTTGAAGGGAAAAATATGGGTAAATTTGAACCAATATTGGGTTTTGTAGCATTTTCCCAAGGAAAACCCAAAATAAACCCATTGTGAGAATCCCAATTTTTTTTTTCGTGTGCTTGAAACTTTGCATTATTATCAACATTATAAGTTTCAAGTAAGTGTCTATGTGGATTTTTGATATATAAGTTATTTACTGATTGCTTTAACTACACAAGTGTCCTTGTGATAGAGTGCAAATCCGCTAACCGTCCATAGGAATGTAGCAAACTATCAAAGCTCGAAAATGGCGTTTTGAATAACGGCACAATACGCAAATGTTAAACAATGAAATGCAAGAAAATGCATTTGATAGACTAAAGGCCGGTACACACTAGGCGACAAGTCGCAGCGACTTGTCGTCACGACATGTCGCCTCAGTGTGCATTGGTTCAATATTTGTCGCCAATACATCTGATTTTGTCGCTGCGAAAATTTCCGCCAAAAATACCTAGTACACACGGGGGGAAATTGTCGCTACGACCTATCGCGGGAACAAGTCGCAGCGAATTGTCCCCGCGACATGTCGACTTAGTGTGCACTGGTTCAGCAATCCCAACCGGTTGGATTTCATGCGGCAAGTCGCTGCAACAAAATTCTGTCGCGGCGACAACAATTTTCGCCAAAAAATGTTAGTAGACACGGGAGGAAATTGTCGCTGCGACATGTCGCGGGGACAAGTCGCTGCGACTTGTCGCCTAGTGTGTGCCGGCCTTAAAATAACTATTCAATAGATCCCTTTCACATACCGAGCTATCTTATGCTAATGAGTTCTAAAAAATGCTAATGAGCCAGAGGAGCTCTGCATTGCACTGGGAATGTACGTCTTGATGCACAAAGACAAAGGAAAGCTCAATCAGCTGATTATCGCGTTATACTTTACGTTAACGATAATTAGCTAATCAAACCTGCCTTTTAGTCCAGTCAATCTACGAAAAAACATGGGTCAACCCACCACTAATTGCAACAGAAGGTTTTTCAACTGTTTTAGTATCAGAAAATATCCTCCTACAACATATCAAAAGTCCTAAGAAATCCTAGTTTCGAAACATGTTGAAAATAAGGAATTTTCATGACAGAGTTGACGGGCCAAAATATGCGGCACGAAAACGAGGCTCTGTGAGGCAAAATTTTTATCTGACTTATTTTTCGCAACTATTTAATTGGAAAAGTGTTGTTAGACCTAAAAAACTACGAGTCTTATTAGCTAAAGATCAAATTGTAATTATGAGTTTTTTAAATGTTAAACTGTAGTGTTATACAATTATATCACACATTAAAATTTAAATGTGAAAATAAACTTATGCATTCTTATGTATTATCAATTTGGAGAAATTTGTAAAAGTAATTTAAAAAAAAAACTTGCGAAGTTTTGACTGAATCTAAATTATGAACTTAAAATGTTTTAGACATTCTCTCTCACAGTTTTGTAATTAGATATACGAAATGTCGACTCGCATTTGTCACACTTTGTCGTGGCATTGTCGATTTCTGATTCATTCTCCGCGTGTAGTGCCGTGGAGCTAAAGCGTAGAACAAGTAAATAAATCCATATCAAACTTCAAATACAGTTCAGGATTGTTTTTCGCTTTCAATTGCAAGCTAAGCAAGTATTATTATCTTCGTAATAGCCAGTGCTGATTATTGTGTGTATATAATACTGTGCTCTTTTGAACTGTATACATATTGTATGAATATTTATTCTTAAAAGTTTGATCAACACTTAATTTTTTTTTGTTTAATAAATCACAAAATATTTTTGAAAGGCTGCAGTGCACCTGGTTTTGTAACTGCTATTCAACTTAAGTACTTCATGTACAACCAAGGGTCAATTGATTATTCTGCGATTCAGCCACACCTAAAATTAAAGCCCGCACTACTATTAACTATTCTTTGTCTAGTTTAACATCTTCATCGTCTATAAAGCTCTGCTGATATGTACGGTGGCCCGTAAGGGTCATCACACTCCACTTTTTTGACATATTTGACAGTTAACATATATAACTAGCAATTGACACTTATAACTGGCAATTGACACTTATAACTGGCAATTGACACTTATAACTGGCAATTGACACTTATAACTAGCAATTGACACTTATAACTGGCAATTGACACTTATAACTGGCAATTGACACTTATAACTGTCATAGCTTTAATGCAAGTCCCATTCTACAGATACAGATACAGATATTTTATTTAGCATCAGAATTACATATAAAATAAAGATTTGATAAATTACAAATAAGACTTATTCTATTGATGCAGGCTATCTACAATAACCTAAAAGGCTAGCCAAGGTAGATAGCTGAATATAAGAGATTTTAGTTGCTATATTACAGTGAAACAGTTAAGCTAAATAAAATATACAAGAAAAATAACAGAAAAAGTGACACTACATTAATTTATCACACACACACAAATATATATATATAATTTTGTTAGAGAGCTGCGTGCGAAACAAGCATGAATTACCCTGAAGAATAGAGACCAAGAAAGTGGTCTTTCAATGTTTAAAGTTTTCTCTAGATAAACATTTTAACTTTTCAGTAGATTATTCCCTTATCTAGATCCTGAAAATTTAATATTGAATGAAATGCTATTGACAGAGCTCATGTATTAAATAATAATTTAATAGACCTACGAATTGAATTTCAAAACAACTATGTGAACTTCGTTTATCCTTGATTTCAATTTTCATTTGCCTTCTGTATGTAAAACTATTGTATAAGCATAATTATTTTGTGCAAAAAGCCGGTAGTTTAAAGTAATTTTTGAACAATGAGATAATTTTCAATGGCGAATCTATTGAAAAGCGGTACTGTTCATGTAATTATTTGCAGGTACTTAGAACAAAGGTGGATATTATAAGCGCTTTTTAGATGATCATTTTTGTTGTTGTTATTGTTGTTGTTTCATGTTCGTTTTTTATTGATCTATTGAAAAACGAGCCATGACGTCCAAATGTAACGTTGTCAGCTTTGAAAACCAGACAGAGAAAACTAATTGTATAAATACTGACCGTACCTACGTTTCCTGCGTAATAGCCTGCGTTGCCAGGGGTCTGCGGTTTTAGGCGAGAGAGAGAGAGGGAAGGACTAAAACCGCAGACCGCCGGCAACGCAGGCTACCTGCGTAAAAAAAATTCAATCGGGCAATCTTAGTTAAAGCACTTGACTACATATTTACCATAAAAACTACTAAACGTCCAGTTATAAACGAATGTGATGAAAATTTTACTTCATCTGTATCACTATAATAGCAACGTCTTCGTAGTTTTTTCTTGAACAGTAATCTTTTCAGTTGTCGTTGGCTGAGGTTGATTCCATGAATAAGGCAAAGAAATGCTAAAATTTCACAGTGATTCAATCCTAGATTAAAGTACTCTTCAACCAAGATATCTCTGTCGTGGAAAGTATCTTGGCCTCGGAGTGTAGTTATGTAAGGAAATACACCATATACAGGTGCTAAACAAGCGAAACTAAAAAAAACTCCCAACAATCTGAACGCCATTTTGACCTACAACTAGACGCATATATGCGTGAACTCGGGCTTGTCTTCGGTTAGATCTTTGTAAACGACATCCTTAAAAACACATGCGCGAGTGAAGGGGGCCGGGGGAGATAGCAACATTTCCTCGACTATATGGTGATGTTACTGTTTTGCTTGGAACCGATACCGGGACCAGGGTTCTCCGGCTATATCAGTATATATATATATGGTTTTGATTGACAATAGTTTGTGACATGTGACTGAGTCATATAAAGAGAAACCAGTTTATTACAAGAAAATATTGACATACTTGGCCACAGGTAGCCCAAGCTTATTAACAGTGTTGTTTAGCAGCAGTGTTGTAGCTAGACAGACAGACGAAAAATATATGGGTATTTAATGTGGATTGCATGGGTATTTTTAGGTCAACTTTTTTCTACTTTAAAATCAATAAACTTCAATAAAACTCTTATCTTGTGTCACTGATATATTTAAGAGTGTCATGTATGAATTTGAGCTCATTTCGTTGGGTTTTGATAGGTATGGTAGGCGAAGTCTGACAACTTTGATACCAAATGTCATTGATGACGTAAGATTTATCGATCACGATCATTGATTTATTGATTGCTATTGTCCACGTGAACAGCGCGTGAACTGCACTTTGTGACCGGAGAGAAACAACGGCGAATTTATAACTCGGCTGGCTTCCACAGAAAGCCCGCCCGAGTAAATAGGGCCCCATGCGCAGACTGTCTTTAGCATTCCATTCCCTTTCGTCTTCAATTTCCGGTTTATATTAGTGTCAATTGCTAGTTATAAGTGTCAATTGCCATTTATAAGTGTCAATTGCCAGTTATAAGTATCAATTGCTAGTTATAAGTGTCAATTGCCAGTTATAAGTGTCAATTGCCAGTTATAAGTGTCAATTGCTAGTTATAAGTGTCAATTGCCAGTTATAAGTGTCAATTGCCAGTTATAAGTGTCAATTGCTAGTTATAAGTGTCAATTGCCAGTTATAAGTGTCAATTGCTAGTTATAAGTGTCAATTGCTAGTTATAAGTGTCAATTGCTAGTTATAAGTGTCAATTGCCAGTTATAAGTGTCAATTGCCAGTTACAAGTGTCAATTGCCAGTTATAAGTGTCAATTGCCAGTTATAAGTGTCAATTGCCAGTTATAAGTGTCAATTGCTAGTTATAAGTGTCAACTGCCAGTTATAAGTGTCAATTGCTAGTTATAAGTGTCAATTGCCAGTTATAAGTGTCAATTGCTAGTTATAAGTGTCAATTGCCAGTTATAAGTGTCAATTGCTAGTTATGAATGTTAACTGTCAAATATGTCGAAAAAGTGGAGTGCGATGACCCTTACGGGCCACCGTAGATATGTCATTTATTGTCCCTGTTTGGAGAGAAATCCTTTTTAGCCGAGATAACTATTTACATCCTCTCCACTCTTGCTGATCACAGACATTTCTCACCTGTTCCGCTCTTGCATACTATTGATGTCAAAAAAGTAAAAGAAAGGTTCTTTTTTCTATGACTGGGGAATCGCCACTATCATACATAAAAATTCTAACCATGCAGTTAATCTTGCTACAAAATCTGCTATCAAGATTAACGAACAGTTACTATTTCAGCGCTTAATCTTGGCGTCACACCAGTGCAAAGATCTCCCAGCGCTGTTTTGTTACAAACTTTGTTACTTATCCGGCATGTCTATTTAATTCCTCCTTAATGCTTTCACAACCAAAAAAGCCAGCTTTAGCCGATGCTATCTATTTGAAACTTTCTGCCCAGATTCAAGCTGTAAGAGCACCAAATCAGAGAAGTATACAGTATGTTTAAGATGGCGGAGCGCTTCTAGATACACAGGATAAGTTAGCCTTACCCAGGTACCACAACTTACAAGGAAGTGTGTGAGCTGTTCTGCAATTACTTGATAAAGAATTGGGGCAGGGCGATTATCGTCTTTGATTGCCAAACAGACGTCGCTGAGACGTCATTCTTCTCTATTACGCAGACCCTAATTACCATGATCTGTTCTTTGTTCCTGAACCCAAGTGCAGTACCGTAACACGCAGAGTCTGGAATTCTTTAGGACTTTTGATATGTTGTTTAGGACTATCTCCTAAGGCAAATCATGTTGAAAAACCTTCTGTTGCAATTAGTGGTGGGTTCTGCCGTAGATTGACTGGACTATTTGTCTTTGTAAATCAAAGCGTGCATTCCCACGTGCAATGCTCATTAGCATTTTTTAGAACTCATTAGCATAAGATAGCTCGTACCTGATTGGCTAGTAGAAGTCACATGATGTTCACGGTAGCTTTGTAAACAAACATGGCGGACGATTCTCAATCGGCTTTCTTGCCTGAAACTGGATATATTCTTATATATACAAATACTGAGGAGGTGGATATATAATTAGGAACAACGCTGAAAGAAGAAAGGAAGCTGGAGCTCACAACTCAGTTGAAAGAATTCAGTGACATGCATTAAAGAAGGACAACGGGGTCAAAGTTGACGTGCCAAACTGTATAAAGAAATACTGGCCTTACGGAGACGAATTATCCCCCCAAAATGGCCTTGCATATCGTGGCACCAGGATCATCATTCCAGTATAAGAGCAGAAACATAAGAATGGACATAAACCATGTCACAGTCAGTCCACATCCAAACGGAAATATTGAATCAGCTGTAAAAATCATGAAGGGAATGATCATAAAGGCCAAGAAAGAAAACAGGGACGTCTGGAAAGCAAACTTAAAATGGAGGAACTCGTCGACTCCCGGAATGGACAGCTTGCCAGCACAGAGACTCATGTCACGTTGCATACTTTCCATGCTTCTTTGCAGATCAACAAGCCTGAATAAGACAACTCTCTAAACGGCTACTGTTTGGAAAACCCGTAAATGATAAGGTACACCCACAACAAAGCAGAACTCCTTGGCAACAAGGAACTCTGGTTGCAGAGTCACCAGCACCTCGCAGTTATATCGTCAAAGTAGGGAACGGAGTTTTACCAATGAAACCACACACTTGAAAGTCGACAAGTCGATCGAGTCAAAGTCGACGAGACCATCTCAAATACAGGTGAGTAAAAAAACCCATACAATTCAAGGACTTTGTTTGAGCTTGTCTTTGCCAGTATTACTTACAGTAAAGTTAAAGCTAGACAAGAACAATAACTTTATATATTTCACATCTTATGTTATTGTATGTTAGAGTGCACGCACTAATAGGGTGCAACAGTTGTCACTATTTAGTGGTAAATATAGCACTAATTAAACAAAAGAAAACAATCGAATTAGCATCAAATAGCGCTATTTAGTGGTATTTATGTTGCACACTTTTAGTGCGTGCACTCTAATATGTAAAAAAAAGAAACTTGTTAAAATAAGGCAGATGTTATGGAGTCCCTGTGTTTTAATGGACTTCCTGTGGTTGCCCAGCATGCAATTGAGCATGACAGCTTGATGATGTAACTGGGAAAGAGACACTCAAACATTATCATTATAAAACATACCATGGGTCACAATGACACTTCAGATTTCCACTACAGCTGCAAATGTATGTGGCTTTTCTGTGACGACAATGGCAAAACATGGAAAACTCGGAAGTCACTTTAAAATCAATATTTAGTCATCTTTTAGAAACACAAATATTGTCACAAATACCTGTAATTGCTTGAACTGATCGTTAGTAGTCACTGGCAGAGCCAAAATCTAGTGCAAAATGAAATTTGTCTTCCACCCCTGGTCTGACATTCTGAAAACTCAATATTACAAAGGAAGCCCATTTAACGAAACAGGGAACACTAATCACAAAAACCGGAAGTCAATGCCTTGAGCGCTACACTGATGACCGTGTGTTGTTTGTTATAGTAAATATTAGTCACTTTCGTTTAAACAGAACAATGTCATCAACAGCACAATCAAGTCTCAATTCAAATACAAAAGAGACTCGAATCATGAACAATGGCTTTATGATTTCATTTCTTGGCATAACATTTCACTATGTAGTCGTTTCTGTAATTAGTCATCAAAAGTCATTTAAAATGGCAGGAATTCACCTCGGGAATTATTCGTTTATTCATCGTTAAGAGGTGTTGCATGAGAAAGTCAAACAAAGTTGGAAATGAAAATTCAAAGCCCCCCCTGAAACTTTGTGTGCTGGCAGGTCCTCGGGGGAAATGAACAAATCAAGACATATTTCATCTCAAAACATCATGGTTGCCATGGAAACCGCCGCTGACCAAATTGGCCACGGGCTCATGTTTTCTGCAAAAAAATCAAGCCTTGCAGGGTGAAATATAGAGCTATGCTACTCGCTCAAAATCTTCCCAATCAACTTGAAAGTTAGCAAGATGAAAGATCAATCTTAGTTCTAAACATTTGTATAGTATTTTTGTAAATTAGAGTGTTTTTAGAATTAGAGAAATTACGCTTATCATGGCTCCCTGTCGGCATTTTTTACAAATGACAAAATTACTATCCATTCATTGTACGATTTCTCCAAAAGTACTCACAATTAGAACACAAAACTCCGTCAATACAAAGTTGGAATAACAGGTTAACTAAAACAAATAATAGATTTTTGGGCATTCAAATAAAACTACAACAAAAATGCAACGATTTTCATACAAAATTTCAAAGTATCAAAAACTTTGCATATTTTGAGCTCAATCATTTAAATTGAAAAAGTTTTCCAATAACAATTTCGTTTACCCAGAATGAGGATCACTATCTGTTTTTATGTTTGCTTTTGCCTTTTGACATTTTAAGTTTGAAATTAAAGAGAAATCGTATTCATATGTGGCTACCCTTTATGATATATTTGCATCTTATCGCAACGAATATGCAGCCTTTAATAATTGATCCATCTCTCGCTATTTTAATCCAATCGTGCATAAACAAGGTACTTGGCCAGTCTTTAAAAGACAGAAGACCTTTCGTTGGATAGCAATTAGCAATTGTCCTCGCCGAATGTATAAACAAAACAGCACATTTTTGCTTCGTAAAATACACCAAAATTACTCGTTCAAAATTGGTCTCTATTTCCATCCAAATACGTCTTTTTCTTTGGCTCAACTCGATACCTGTACTCTATGGAACCACCAAATGAGTAAAACCTGTGCTTAGTGTTATATTTGCATTAATTTCCATCAAGAGACGGTCTAAAGTTGACATATAAATTCACCAAAAATGTTAGAAAGCGAATACAAGAAATGAAGTATACCGCTGACCGGCCGAGCGATGTGTTTAATTGAAAAAAAAAATAATAAAAATAATAAATAAACAAATTTTTTGATAAAAAAGTTCTGAAATGAAAATTCGATAAACAAAATAATCCAAGCAAATTGATATATAACTGTTTTCTTGGGTAGCTTACTTTTTATTTGGTGTTTGAATACATAACATAGGGATCCCAGGGATAGCAAAGTAATGTATGACATTGTTTGGCGGCACTTTTTTTGTTTTGTTTTGTTTTGTTAAGGTTGTGTTTTTTTTCCTTTTCTTCTTCTTCGTTTCCTGGCGCTTTGTTTTTCCTTTCTTGATTTTTTTTTCGTTATTTTCTTTCTTTTTTAAGTTTTCTACTTTTTGTTTCTGTTCCTTTTTGTTGTCGTTGTTTTGTTTTTTGTTTTTTTTGTCTTGATAATGGCAAAGTATTGTATATCTCTTATTTTCCATTTTAATATTGTTTTTATAAATGCTATGAAATTAGATATTGCGCTTATCAACTGATATCGTACCAGAGCACCTGTTTTCTCGTGACCTGCGACAAACAACGAGGGCAACAGATGAATATGCGCATAAGCAACTAAACCGGAAACCATAAAAACATTGTATTGGATTATACCAGAGCCCTCGGTCTTTGCTGCACGTCATAAGAAAATGCGTGCTTTGGGTACGAGATTGTACCGTTAGATGATTTTTTTAACCGTGGTTGAAAATGTTTTTGTTTTTGTTTGCCTAGTTGTTTGTTTGTTGCTTTCTTTTAAGCTACGAGTCACGCCTGTGCGGTTGATTATGTATGTTGTGATTGATGCGCATATAGTTAAAAAGGGCTTCTACGTAGGCTTCCTTTTTTCTCCCTGACGCTTCTGAAATTGCATGGCTGACACAAACTTTCTTGAGAATGGTCATTTTTTGTTTACGTAGTTCGTCCATGCCATCGATAACGATGGTACTTGCAAATAGATTATAATGCGGCTTCATTTGCATCAACATTAAACAGACCTAATAATATAACAATGAAGTAAAATAAAAAACGATAGTTAATTTATTTATTTATATTTATTTAGGATTTTATAAAAAAATCCTTGTATTTTCCATGCCATTTTGATTGCACATAATCACTTATATCTATGGTTATCGACAAACACGACGAAATTCAATTAAAAACGTTTTTTTTTTTTTTGCTCTCACACTCGAGTACGGATACACCTTCCAAACTCAAAATAATCCATATAACAATATAGCAGTAACTATTAAGCAATGCTCATATAAAAATGTATCATAAAGTTTGTACCTGCACGACATAAAATCAAATCCATTTCACTGTTGACTTGTCCACGTTGTTTTCCAAGACCATATGTTCTAAGATGTGCACTTATGTCTTTCTGACAATCTTGGATTGATATTTGTTCGCCTGTGCATGTAATTTTGCTTTGCGAAAGCTGAAAAAACGAGCAACTCTCTAAAGTAGAAAACTGTTCCTCAATCAAAAGCGACTGACTGGAATTTTGCAATCTACATGTAATTATCGCAATGAATATTTATGAACTGCTAAGTATATGTAGAGAGTGGATAAGTAGAAGCACGAACCTAACTCAGATTAGTTTTAATGATTCTCCAACAAAATTTATCTGCAAACTGTCCCTACACAAGTCTGTGATAGAATGAATGAATGAACGAACGACGAATGAATGAATGAATGAATGAAATGAATGAATGAATGAATGAATGAATGAATGAATGAATGAATGAATGAATGAATGAAATGAATGAATGAATGAATGAATGAATGAATGAATGAATGAATGAATGAATGAATGAATGAATGAATGAATGAATGAATGAATGAATGAATGAAGGAATGAAGGAATGAATGAAGGAATGAATGAAGGAATGAAGGAATGAAGGTATGAAGGTATGAAGGTATGAAGGAATGAAGGAATGAAGGAATGAAGGGATGGATGGATAGATGGATGGATGGATAAATGGATGGATGGATGGATGAATGTATGAATAGATAAATGGATGAATGAGGGAGAGAAAAAAGAGAAAAAAAGGGTGAAAGAAAGTGAAAAAGGGAGGAGGGAGAAAGAAAGGTAGAAAGAATGAGAGAAAGAAAGAAAAACAGAAAAAAGAAAACGCAAAAAAGTCTAAGAAATCCCTAGGACATTTTTGCGATTATAAAAAAATATATAGTTAATATTGTAGCATCTCAAAAACAATATCAAAATAAAAAAATGTAACGTAAAATAACAAGAAAATAAAAAATACTAATAATAGCAAGTCAGCTGTCTAAGAAACCAGTTATACATCAGTTGCTTTCGATTGAGTTTTATTGAATTTGATTCCAATATTTGTCATAAGATTTGTAATTGGTTAATAAACTCACTCTTCGACCAGTCAGCGGCATCTTTCAGGTCACTTTCGGTATTAGCACTCGAATGAAATTATATGTCCATTATGTCACCTTTATAGCGTTTTTTATCGAAATTGATGCAAATATAACACTAAGCACAGGTTTTACTCATTTGGTGGTTCCATAGAGTACAGGTATCGAGTTGAGCCAAAGAAAAAGACGTATTTGGATGGAAATAGAGACCAATTTTGAACGAGTAATTTTGGTGTATTTGCGAAGCAAAAATGTGCTGTTTTGTTTATACATTCGGCGAGGACAGTTGCTAATTGCTATCCAACGAAAGGTTTTCTGACTTTTAAAGACTTCCAAGTACAGTGTTTATGCACGATTGGATTAAAATAGCGAGAGATGGATCAATTATTGAATGCTGCATATTCGTTGCGATATGATGCAAATATATCAAAAAGGGTAGCCACATATGAATACGATTTCTCTTTAATTTCAAACTTAAAATGTCAAAAGGCAAAAGCAAACATAAAAACAGATAGTGATCCTCATTTTGGGTAAAAGAAATTGTTATCGGAAAACTTTTTCAATTTAAATGGATGAGCTCAAAATATGCAAAGTTTTTGATACTTTGAAATTTTGTATGAAAATCGTTGCATTTTTGTTGTAGTTTTATTTTTTTGAATGCCCAAAAATCTATTATATGTTTTAGTTACCCTGTTATTCCAACTTTCTATTGACGGAGTTTTGTGTTCTAATTGTGAGTACTTTTGGAGAAATCGTACAACGAATGGATAGTGATTTTGTCATTTGTAAAAAATGCCAACAGGGAGCCATGATAAGCGTAATTTCTCTAATTCTAAAAACACTCTAATTTACAAAAATACTATACAAATGTTTAGAACTAAGATTGATCTTTCATCTTGCTAACTTTCAAGTTGATTGGGAAGATTTTGAGCGAGTAGCAAAGCTCTATATTTCACCCTGCAAGGCTTGATTTTTTTTGCGGAAAACATGAGCCCGTGGCCAATTTGGTCAGCGGCGGTTTCCATGGCAACCTTGACGTTTTGAGATGAAATATGTCTCGATTTGTTCATTCCCCCCAAGGACCTGCCAGCACACAAAGTTTCAGGGGGGGCTTTGAATTTTCATTTCCAACTTTGTTTGACTTTCTCATGCAACACCTCTTAAGTCCTCGGTAACTCGAGTTTCAACTCGAGTCCTAGCTCGAGTCCTGACTCAGATCCTGGCTAGACATTTAGGCGACTTCTTCTATGGCTTCTATGGTAGATGTAAATAAGCTCTTGAGTGAGGAAAAAAACATTCACATTTTCCGCCATGTTTATTTCCTGAGAAATGCCAGATCCAATGCCAGAAAAATCTATAAAAAAAAAAATTAAAAAAAAAAATCAAAATAAAGTTTCATTTTGAAATGTAGGAACAGTGACTACTGTTTTGCTATTACTGCAGTGTCCTATCAAAATGATTGGGTTGGGCTTTAGCGTAATGAAAGTAGATGGCCAATGACGACAAGTAGAGACGTGTTTCTTTTGTACACAGCTTCTTAACTTGAACTGACAACTGCGTCGAAAAATACCCTTATCATGAAAAGTTTGACAGTTCAAAATTTTGTCCTGCTTTTGGGACTTCTTGCACTACTTAATGGATTTACAGGTAATTAATGATCGTAAATAAGAAATTGAATTACAAATGTAATGTTATTGTAGGGATAAAGTTAGATTGAAGGTTGAAAACATACCAGTAAATCTCAGAACACGTTGTCATAATATGTAAGGTTAAATTTTAGCTATTGACATTTCTGAAGCAAAACGCTGATATCCAAAGGAAAATGCTTTCATGTAATATATAAAATATGAGCAGCTGACCTTTATGAGGATTCAAAACGGCAAGCTGTTTTAAACCTCATAAAGATCAGTTGCGAATATTTTATATTGCTTAAAAAAATCATTTCCTAAAATCATATTTAGCTGAAATATTCAACAACAAACAACAACAAATATTTTTTTTGAAGAAAATTCAAGTTAAGGTTGTATGCAAATTAGGACGAATCTCTTGCTGTGTTAAAAACTCGGTCATGGCTATGATTTTGGATTGTTTCGATATTGTTCTCTATAGATACCTTGATGTAATCAGCTGATAAAAATATTTATTTATTTTGATAATGAGCAAGTTCTATTTGGGCTAATGCAGAGATCTCGATTTTTAATTCGCAAATCATTTCAAGTGAATTCAGTTTCCCCAAAACCACAAAAAATACTTTTATTCAAACAAACCGCTTTTAAGAAACAGTTGTTTATATATAAAGGGTATATTTGACCAAAATCGCACTTATTTCAGATACATCATTTGCAAAACGCATTTTTGATTTACAGTGTGCATATTAGTCTATTTCAAAAAGGTTGCAATGTGAATATTACGGAATAGTAAACTGGGTTGCATATAATGTGGTTCTCAAAAAGCCGTGATGAAAAAGTGTAGTATAACATAACATATAAAGCGTACTATGGTCTCAAAAAGTGTTATACACTGAAAGTACAAAACGGAAAATATGTACGAAGATAAAGCGTAATGAAAAGTGTATTTCATGGGTTTTTGGAAAGCACTCTATTTCGATTCAAATAAAGAGAAAAACAGCTTAGTCATGATTTGTCCTTTTTTATATTCTTCTTCATTTTCGGTGGGACAAAGAGTAACATATATAAATTAAAAGCGTACTAAGGTAAAATAAAGTCATTTACACTTAACATACCAAAGAAAATGAAAATGTAATATTTACCCTAAAAGCATGATGAGATCTAAATAAAGTGTAGTACACTAAAGTGTATTTCACGGGTTTTTGAAAACCACTCTATATCGATCAATAAATAAACAAATATCTCAGTCATAATATGCACTTTTGGGACTACGCTCTTCTTTCCTTTCAGCTGCCTTATTATGCACCAACCTCACAGGCTACAAAGGAGAAGCGATCAACTTTACCCGACTCCTCCCCCCACAGAATACAACGGAAAAGATATATTTTGGGCCATGGGACTATAATTCTGAATTTGTTAGTACCAGTTTGCTAACAGTCGTTAAACATGGGAATGGAACCGTTGGTGTTTACCCTAACACTATTGAGCTAGAAGCAAAGAGATATCTTGGTCGGGTTAGATGGCTGGGCAATATTGATGAAAAACTGGTCGTGTTTGAGCTTTCCAATATACAAGATGCAGATAAAGGGATGTATGGAATTGAGGTAATTGTTTATAAGTATTTGCCATAATGCCTTGTAAAAACAATTGATGGTGATGACGATGGTGATGACAAGGATGAAGACGGGGTCAAGGATAACCGAATAACGACGATGGCAGCCAATTAATTAATCAAGTTTCAATCAAGTTTATTACGTGCTAATTTCTTACGATTTGAACAATTCGCTTACTGGCCTGCAAAAAGTCGAGGCGAGGCATGTCCACTCGCGAGAGTAATGACGATAATGATGTTGATGTCGACAGTGATAATGACGACGATGACAATTAATTAATTAACCAACTCGGTTTCAATCGCGTTCATTGCTTGTTAATTTGTACGTTTCGCTATACCTTACATTCTGCGAATAGCAAAGAGGCAGGCCCGTAGCTAAAATTATTCGATGACGATTACGATGATCTTGATAGTACGTGATATTGACGACGATGATGATATGATGTAATGGTCACGCTGACGATTCATGATGATGACGTAGTCTGATGATGATGATGATGTGGTCTGATGATGATTATTATGATGACGATGACTGATGTATTATAGAGGGGGACATTGGGGAGTCTCGAACACCGCAACACCGCAAAAAGTCGATGGTGAACACCGCAACACCGCAAAAAAATTCAACAAAACACTGCCACCGCATTTTTTCATGTGTCACGTGAAAAAAAAAACATTTTGGTTGGATTAAAATCGCAACTCACTCCGAAAAAGGTTTTCATTTCACCGTACACCGGCACGTAAATTAACTTAAATATCGCACATCGCGAGGTTTTGAATTACCGCAATGCCGCAATTTTTCAGCCTCGTTTACCATTACACCGCACTAAAATAAGGACAACACCGCAACACCGCAAATCCCAATGCCCCCCTCATTATACTTTATTTCCTTCCAGGTCCAAGACAAGCATACACCATTAACAAGCTCCAAATGCACAAAACTTGCTGTTAAGGTTAGAGAAATTAAATATACGTAGCATTCTGAAGCCTGTTGCACACAGTCTGGGTAGCATTGTATATCGATCTATCGGATGAACACCCCATCCGATGACCATGATCCTTTGCATTTAAACAATAGATTTTTATGACGTGACGTCATAGTGCATAAGGGCAATTGGTTCTAATTGTTCTTTTCTATCGTAGCCTCCATCAAGGTTCACATACAGTCCACGTAATGTTTCTGTTGTCCGTGGTAACTCGGCTCAGTTCACCTGGAAGTACTTTCTTAACGATGATGATCGCAAATTGCTCACGTCCATCGTGTTCGGGGTTTATAAACAAAGCATTTTTAAAAAGATCTGTGAAATAAAGGTAATTATTGCGATTTTAGTGATGATGGAGAAAATGATGAAGATGACGATATCGTAATGATGCGTGTCGTCGTCACTGCACTACGAAAACGCTTTAGTTAAAAAATGGGACACTATTTCATTGGTATTTCATATGAATTCCAGGATTCAACCTATGAAATGCATTATATTTTCATAGCGCTTATAACATACCCATGTAATCATGTATTTTATAGTGCTGAGTAAATTTTTAAAAGCTATGCAAAACCAATAAAAAAATAAGTCCTAAACCAATAAAAACATATGGTTGTAGAATATCAATGAAAAAGTGTCCCGTTTTTAATATAATAATAGTGTGTTCATGTAGAGTCGTTTTCGTATGAGTGGGAAACATTAACGCACCGTATCATAATTTCAAAGAAAACACTCCATATAAATTTGGATAAGGTAAGCTCCCTTTCGGTAGTGGGGTAAGTCCTTCCTTGGGATTATTAACCAAACACTGTTCCTATACTACCTAATGACAATCTACATAGTGTGAATAGTCACAGTAAGGCTGAATAAAAAAGAATTCCACACTTGGCTGTTATGATGATCGAACACAGCTATCGTCATTCACCGATTTTTAAATATATAACAGGTTTCCAATGGACATATCTCAGCATCAAGCTGTCTAACTACATATGTTGTACCCACGTCTACCGTGACGTTTGTACAACAAGATGTCGACCTTGACGATGAGGCTAATTACGAAACAAGGCTGATGGGAACGTTGAGTTCACTGAGAAGCAAGACAAAACTCATCGTGAATGGTAAACAAATCATCGTTAATATTGCCATCACCACCACCACTACCACCACCACTACCATAATTTTACATGGGTAGGGGCTGAAAAACCCTCGCGCCCCTTGGCTCCGTTGAGCCTGGTCATTGTTTAAGCCTGGTTTTCACTAGCGACGCAAGCGCAAGTGCAGACGCAAGCGCAAGGAAAAAACATTAAGAACTCTCGTCAACGCAAGTGTAAGCACAAAAATGAAAACATGTTGATCCTTGTGCCTGCGCTTGGGATGGTAAAGGTTCTAAATATGTCTTCCTTTCGTCTGTATCACTAGTGAAAACGAGCCTTCCCACAATTGCCACAATCTCATAAAATTGTCTCAAATATTTATAATTTAGACCTCCCTAAGATCACCATCGAGCCAAAGAGTACCACTATCAATGAGGATCAAGTTCTCAATCTAACTTGCCAAGCGACGGGAAAACCTCGTCCAGCTATAACGTGGTTTAGAGATGCACGACCAATACAGACAAGTTATTCAAGTAGTTATATCGCACGCAAAACCCACAGAACTGATGCAGGGGTCTATAGGTGTATAGCTAGGAATACTGTTGGGGAGGCCAAGTCTGGATCGGTGAAAATAGATGTTAATTGTAAGTACATATTTTTTTTTTTTTTGTGTGCAAAATCTTAATTTGAAATCATCCCAGCTCATTATTATCATCATCATCATTATCATTACCACCATTGCTATCATCACACAAATTCATCATCAACATTATAATCAAAATAATCCCCAATATACAAAAGTAAAGTAAAGCCACTTTTTTTAAGGTCGGTGGTTTTTTTACCGTACAGTATTCTTCCAGAAAGCAATAATGGTGCCGCTTCGGCTTGCTGCATATTGAATCAAAACGTTTTTACAGCGATTTTTAAATTTTATAAATTTTGATTTAGGATAGTGATGATATTGACGCTCCGCTCGGATGCAACGACCCTACTTTCCCCACAAATAAACAATATTCCTTTCAAAAGTCACGCTATTGTCATACTATCATAACAATACAAACCACAGACTACAAACTTGTCTATTTTATTGAGCTCCGAGCTTCTCCGCGTTTGTGTTGTTGTCAGGTTTTTGTACGGCGTGTGCGCGGTCGAGCAGAACCGTAATAAGGACTTGCATGACCCCGCTCGAAAAAGCTTCGAAAGTTTTTTTCAAGAGTGCGTGCTCGGAGGAAACGGTTCATGTAATAATTTTTTTCAACGTGATGAGTTTTTCTGCGCTAGAGATGTAGTACCCGGAAAACATATATATTTTCTCGTATATTTTTGAAAAATATTCGAGAAAACAAGGACTTGAAATCTTTCCAGGAGTGGGTGCGCACCCCCTGTTCTCCTAGCTTCCCTTGGTCGTCTTGGTCCGCCACTGCGGTAGCTGTTATCATTAATGATCATTTCTCCACAGATGCACCACGAATAAACTTGTCCAGCAATACGATTGTGGTCCATATTCCTCTTGGTGACTCCCAATGGATTAAATGTCCAGTAAATTCCAAACCACAAGCTTCAATCAGCTGGTACAGCAATGGTCAACTAGAACAGAGCGATGGTGAGAATATCAAGGTTAAGATATCAAAAGAAGAAGATTACAAGAACTATACATGTGTGGCGACAAACTTTGTTGGGAAAGACAACGTGACTTTTGTAATCAATAAAGTTGGTAAGAAATTAATAATAACAATAATGATAATTGATTTCTTATTAAGTGCATCCCAGGATATCTCGATGCTCTTTACAATAATCATATTTATGAATAGTCAAAAAATAACTATTAGTTAAAAAAGAACTACTATCATTCTACTCAATATGAAAAAATTTAAAATTTAGTCATTTTCTTAATTCCTTTCATTACTTGCATCCATTCATTTTGTCCTCGATCTATTTATAACCCATTTATGTTTAAATTCATGCATATATCCAGTTATCATTTATTCATTTATTTCATTTATCCGTCCATCAGCCCATTTATCCATTCATCCACCAATCGTTTAACTACTGAATTAATTAGCTCCCTTATTTGTTTATCCATTCGATCTTCCTCTATTTAATTTCCAGGACCACCGTCCACTCCAATACTTTCCTGTAACAAACTAGAGATCACTTCAAACAGCCGTTTTCAAATGCTGCACTGGAATGTCCCAACCGACGACGGCGGTGCCGCCATAACGGGCTACACGGTCAAGTACCGTACACTACACGGTCACGCTCAAACAGGACCGTGGCGTAATGTCAATGTTAGTAAAACAGAGACGTGGTACAGACTTGAGCTCGAGTGGGAGACGGTATATCAATTGACTGTAACAGCATGGAATAAACATGGAGAGAGCCCACTTGATTTGGATGATAGCTATTGTGTGGTGGAGATAGGCAAAGGTATCGTTAACAAACATACGTTTATAAACACTCTTATTTATTACATTACATTACATTACATTACATTACATTACATTACATTACATTACATTACATTACATTACATTACATTACATTACATTACATTACATTACATTACATTACATTACATTACATTACATTACATTACATTACATTACATTACATTACATTACTTTATTTGGGAGCAAATGAATTGATTTGAAACACTTTTTCCTACCATTTTCTTGTTTCTTAGATCTTTCACTCCAAACAACGCCTCTTGTTTCATCAAGTACACCACCAACAGTAGAAGCCGGTAAGGACAATGTCCTGTTCTCCGACAGTTTATCTGTCTGTCTGTCTGTCTGTCTGTCTGTCTGTCTGTCTGCTGTATATAAATAGATAATTAAACACAGGTAGCTACGTGGTCTACCACGGCTTATTTTCTATAAATCTGTCTGCCCTTTGACCAGTTGTTCTGTCTGTTTCTTCTTTATCGGTCTGTGGCGTATAGAGTCGTTTTGGTATGAGTGGGAAACGGTACGGTTACGATACGGTCACGATACGGTAGATATTTCGAATGTTTTCTAAAACACTACGGTTACGATACGAAACAGTACTGTTCCCCACTCATACCAAAACGACTCTCTTGTTATATAGACTGTATTGATGCCATCTGCGTTCTTTCAGCTGCAGCGAAAACGAACAACAAGCAAGGCTCATCTATTCACATCGCAGCTTATATTGGTCCTGCTGTTGGCTTACTGATACTCATTATTATTATTGCTCTACTAATAAGGAGAAGACAGGTCAGGAGACACCGAGTAAAGAGTGAGTACTACAACAAGAACTATGATAGCGACTCGGCAAATTAGACTAGCTGCTATAGAATGCTATAGAACCTGACCAACACCGATAACGAGTTTCAACATATTTTTTTTATAAGAAACATGCCTGCTTTGATTTCTCACTGAGTCGTACTTGCACTCGAAATGTAGAGTGGACAAAAACGTTAACCTTTGTAGATGCAGATATTCCGGCTACGTTGCTACCGTGGTTGGCCATTGTAGTGTAGTGGTTCACACATCGGACTAGAATACCCAAGACGTGGGTTTGTTCCCTGCTAGAAGATTGTCTCTCGCTGCTATTTCTTCTGATCCATTTACGAGTGCAGATACAACAGCGAGAAAGACTGTGTTAGCAGGGTTCGGTTCCAGCCAAGGGCATGTGATATTTGTTTTCTCTTCTCATCTATTTGATTATAAACACAAAACGCATTAATTGATTACCATCAGATTTTAAGTTTTTTTGCGTGTTGTTTGGTATTGCTACCGTTGGTTTCAGTTATTGTGTCGTTCGCAAGAGAGTATGAGATAAAAGAGCTTATCCCCGGACCCCATAGTTGCTCTACATGTCGTGCTATTTTAAACTTGTTAACAATCTCCGCACTTTTGTCTTGAGATGTTTTGACGATGCGACCGCGCCTCCTGCAATCTTCATGCCAATCACGTTCCGTTCCCGAAATAACTTCAGTTTAAAAATAAGGGGTAAGCTCTCTTATCTCATACTCTCTTGGTCGTTCCTTTATAAATTGATTGTGGTTGCAATTGGGAAGAATTGACACAATGTTACTTGCAGAAGCCAAAATAAACTCATAATCGGATAGGATTTCTACCTTAACATTATGTTTTTATTATTAATTCCAGGAAGCTGGACTGACCATGAACAACATGTCAGGTAAATAATATAGACTGCTAAATTTGAATTCAAAATATGGGTTGCAAACACTGAAATATTCCAGGCAAATAGTCGTTGTCATTTTTGATGCAATTACAAAACACCATATCAAAGCCATTTAAATGCGGCTACAGATTAGCCTTGAAAATGTTTCTCCAATTTTTTCACCTTCAAAACTACTCTAGCGATATCCTAGTTATGTTGCAGCGTTTTATGCTGACTCTTCATAAGGTGGACAAACACCGTCGTTCCTTTGACTTTGACGAAAGAATATCTAACGTCAACCAATGTCTGTTCAACATTTTTTATATATTGGCTATCGAGGTTGTCCATCTGCATTCTACCGATTGACTCTTCAGAAAAGCTATCTTATACTTTTTCACAATTTTTCCTTTAGCTTTAACACTCTCCAAAGAATGCTTGAGCCTCAACGTTCCTCTACAGATATGCTAATAGAATCAAGAGGACATCAAACGATGGTTGGAAGTCCTTGTTACCAAATGGATCCAAACTGGACAATTCCACATGAAAGAATATGCGTTCTAAAGGTAGAAAAATGTCCACAGATATTCACAACCATTTTGTCCAAACAAAATCGTTCTGTCCCCACAAAATCGATGAAACCCAACACCCAACTAATAAGCCAAAAACCACACATTCTCTAGCGGTATATGCATGACAAATGTAATATCGTGAATTTCTGTGCAATTTGAATGTATCATTTTATAGGTTATTGGCAATGGAGCCTTTGGTCTTGTCTATAAGGGCCGTCTCCAAGGTGTAGGCACTGAGACTGTTGGTTGGTCGGTGGTAGCTATCAAAAGCCCTTTCGGTATAGTAGTGCATGTCATTTCTATTCAAAATGGAATTGTTGTAAATGTGACGTTGCCGATATGCAGTTGTGTTTGTCTGCGAGCGAGTTATCGTTGAACTAAACGTTTATTTTCTTAGGAAGTGCACATAAAGGCGTACGGCTCTACTCATGCCTTCTTCTTTGAAGGTTTTTTAAGAGCGCATGCGCGAATGAATACGGTTCATGATAATATAACAAACACTTATCACGCATGATTTCACTTACTTATTGAAGATATTAGAATTTTCCCTAATATTTATTCATTGTTGTCATATTGGATTTGTAGCCGATGCAACGGATTCTGAAATACGTGATCTAATGAAAGAATTCGAGCTACTGAAAACCCTTAAACCACACCCTCATGTTATCAAGCTGATTGGATGCGTCGAGGCTGAAGGTAAGAAAATACGCAAACCACTCATTGCAGTTAAACAAATAAGCAAACAGAACAACAACAAATAATAATAATAATAATGATAATAATAATAATAATAATAATAATAATAATAATAATAAAAAAATTCTAGGATAGTATTGCATCTCATATCAATTTTCTATCTTATATTTTCTTTTTTTCTTCGACTAAAAAAAGAGAGTAGTTCTCAAAACACTTTCCAATATCATCGGCTTTGTTTGCAATTTTAATATAATTTTAACGTAGATCTTATTTGTGTTCTTATTTAACACACGTTAGTTTCAAACAGATCTACATTCTCTCTTATTTCTTCTAATAACATTAACTTAATTATAAAATCAAAACATTTTATTGTAATTATTATTATTATTATTTTGACCGTTAGCTAGATTTCTCGTTTGATTCGCAACCATTTTATCTGGAGCCAGCGCGCACATTACCGTTAAACAGAACGTGCACGCGCACGCCCGATGTGTCAGGGCCGCGCGAGCAACAAATGTGATTGAAATTGCTCGTGCATGAAGAATAATAAATAACTGAATGTATAAAGAAAAAATGACCCGTATCGCTCGTCAACCGGATAAAAAAGGAGCGCGTTCAACAGCGAGGGACCAGGCTGTGTTCGAAAAGTCATCTTCTGGAACAAACTCTGCCCAAAATGCTAACAAGGACAACCACGCCGAGGACATTCCTCAAAGAGGCCCTGATCAAGCACAACAACAAAGACTAATTCAAACTCGTAATAAATGGACAAGGGAAGAGTATAAAAAAGTGATTGAAGCTTACTATACAGCTCTAAACCATCCAACAACATCAATAACAAAAGCCGCTTATGACATCTGGCGCGAAAATAATCCTCTATCAAGACCTAATATGGATGCTAATAAACTTGCAAATACAAGACGTGACATTATCAAAAACAAGCGACTGACGGACATTGAATTGCAAGCTATTAAAAACAATATAACGAAAGATCAAAATGAAACAGTTCGTAACTCTCATTCAGACCGTAATGACGCTAATGAACAAGATGAAGTTATAACAGCGGATAATCCCGAGGATCAGCCAGCTGAACAAGAGCAAATCAAGGACGACGAAGAAAACATCGATGAGCAAGACCAAGAGGTGGAAGAAATGATAACCAACATCATGAGGAAATGGGAGATTGTAAAAGAGACAGCGATTGATGAGCGACCTGAGTTATCTAAAGTAAACAATAACAAGAACACCAAAGCAGTAATAGAATTAGCAAACAAAGCTCTTCAAAAGATCAAACAGAATCTTGAAAATAATCTAACTATTACTGAAGTCAATGAGTTATGCTATGCTAGTGCCTCATCAATTATCGATTCTCTTGGCATAAAGACAAGACGAAAGAAAGCTGCTAAAAATAAGCCAACGATCCCTAAATGGAGAAAGCGAATTGAAAATGATATTCGCAACATACGCAGGGAATTATCCATTCTTTGTGAAATAAGCAAGAATACAGACAACGTAAATGAGAAGAAAAGAAAATCTATCTTCAAAAAGCATAACATCAAGAACAAAGACGATATACAAATTGCTATAGAATGTCTGAAACAACAACTGCAAGCTAAATCACAGCGGATTCGTCGACTTGACAAAAAACGGAAGTTCTACCACCATAACAAGCTATACAAAGAAAACACTAAAAAGTTTTACCGAGATCTCGGGAAAAAGAAGATAGAAGTTCAAACACCACCTGAAAAAGAAGATGTTGAAATTTTTTGGTCCAATATATGGGAGAGAAAGAAAAGTCACAACGAGAACACTGAATGGATAAAACAAATAGAACAAGCAAATCAACTAACACCTGAGCAAGACTGGCCAGAAATATCGCTGGAAGAAACAGTGACAGCCATCAAACAATCTAGTAACTGGAAAACACCAGGGAAAGATGGTATTGCAAATTTCTGGTTGAAACATCTAACAGCCTTACATAAAGATTTGACAAATGCTTATAATGATTGTATTATAAATCCTGACGTATGTCCGAAGTGGCTAACATCTGGTACGACCTTCCTCTTACCAAAAAACGAAGAAACTGCCAATCCAAAGAATTATCGACCAATCACATGCCTACCGACGATGTACAAGATCTTAACATCGATACTAACATCTCGGACTTATGCGCACTTCATCAACAATAACCTACTACCAGCTGAGCAAAAGGGATGCAGAAAAGGCAGTTATGGGTGCAAAGACCAACTACTTATCAACAAAGCCATAATGGAAGAAGTCAAAGCTAAGAAGAAAAACATCACCACAGCGTGGATAGACTACAAGAAAGCCTTTGACTCTGTTCCTCATACCTGGATATTGAAATGCTTACAAATGTATCATGTATCTCCAACCATGATAGCATTCATCACGACCAACATGACAAAGTGGAATACAACACTTATACTTAATCATGTAAAAGGAACAATAACATCACGTAACATCAATATCAACAGTGGTATCTTCCAAGGCGATTCATTGTCGCCTCTGCTTTTCTGTATCGCCCTCGCACCATTATCATATTTAATGAATGAGAGTGGATACGGATATAGAACAGGTAATAAAGTCATCAATCACCTGTTCTATATGGATGATCTAAAGACCTACACAAAGACAAACGACGAGCAAACAGGTTTACTTACCATAGTTAAAGGATACAGTGATGACATCGGAATGGAGTTCGGCCTAGACAAGTGTGCAAAAGCAACATTCAAGAAAGGAAAATTAACACGTGCCGAAAACATCGAACTTGATGTAACAACCACTATTCAAGATCTGGACCAAGAAGAAACGTATAAGTACCTTGGTGTGAACGAAGGAAATGGTATACAACATGCCATGATGAAAGAAAAAATTCGTAAAGAATATTACCGCAGGATACGTTTAGTTTTAAAATCAGAACTGAACGCTACCAACAAGATTGATGCTATAAACACACTGGCTGTTCCAGTCGTAACATACAGCTATAACATTATCAACTGGAAAATGGAAGAACTCAAGTGCTTAGACAGAAAAACAAGAAAGTTGTTAACGATGAATAAAATGCACCACCCGAAGGCCGATGTGGATAGACTATACTTGCCAAGAACAACAGGCGGTAGAGGTCTCATTCAAATTGAAACTTCTTACAAGACCACTACGATTGGCCTTGGTACTTACCTCAATGACAAAGAAGATCATCTACTTCAAATAGCTAAAGAGCATGACAAGACAAAGAAATTGTTTTCTGTACACCGCGAGGCAAAGAAGTTTCGAAGAGAGCTTAATCTACCAGTCGTAGAGAAAACTTCAGCAAACGAACCATCTACCAATTATGCTCGAAGAACAAAAGTGAAAGCGAAACAACAAGCTCAAGAACAACTAAAGAACAACTGGGAGGAAAAACCGCTACATGGAAAATACCCGCGACGCCTTAATGACAACGATGTGGATCAAACACAAACTAACAAATGGCTAAAAACATCTGGCCTGAAATCTGAAACAGAAGGATTCATCATTGCCGCTCAAGACCAGTGTATCAAAACAAACTACTACAGAAACAAGATTCTTAAAGATGGCTGTAACCCGATGTGCAGAATCTGCAGTCAACACCAAGAAACAATCGATCATGTTGTATCGGGATGTCCAGAACTTGCTAAAACAGAATATATACATAGACATAACAAAGCAGCGATGTATATTCATTGGAAACTTTGTAAATATTATGACATAGACGTTACAGAAAGATACTACAAACACGAACCAACGACAGTCACTGAGAACGATCAAGTAACAATCCTATGGGATATGCCGATACAAACTGACAGAGAGATCACAGCAAACCGCCCAGATATTGTAGTTAAGGACAAAGTAAACAAAACATGTTTATTGATAGACATGTCTGTACCCACAGAAAGAAACATCTCTATTAAAACTATGGAAAAACTATCTAAATATAAAGACCTGGAAATTGAAATAGAAAGAATGTGGGGCCTGAAAGCTACAACTGTACCTGTGATTATAGGCGCCCTTGGACTAATAAAGAAGGGATTAGATACCTTTATTAATAGAATACCAGGAAACATCAAAGTTATTGAGTTGCAAAAGATAGTACTTCTTGGTACAGCCCATATACTAAGGAGGACATTATCATATAAATAATATCAAATCACAAAATGTAAATATAGATGCCTTATGCTCAAGGGATGAACATGGTTCTATATTGTTGTAAAATGATGAAAGGAAAAATAAATCTAGATAATAATAATAATAATAATAATAATAATAATAATAATAAAAACAAAAAAAAAACAAAAGAAAACAAAATAAATAAATAAATAAACAAAACGAGCAACATTCAAGCAAGCAAAAAGCGCATTCTTTGCGAGTATATCTACTTTCCGCGAGAGTTAAGAAGTGAGTTCGTCTGAATTTATACTATGTTATCTGATCAGGTCGCCCTCTTGTGGTCATCGAATACGTACCATTTGGTGATTTACTGGGATATCTACGTAAAAGCCGCGGCGAGAATGACGACTACTACTCCGACCCTGAAATCAAACCAAACACGAACCTCTCATGCCAGCAGCTTCTTCGATTTGCTTGGAATGTTGCTGATGGCATGGCGTACCTTGCCTCTGAAAAGGTAGACCATCTGTTTGCATGTTGTAATTACACTAAGAATCAAAATTAGCTAGAACCAAATTTATGTGTTGCGTACTTTTCAGGAACTTACTCCCTCCCCTGTAACAATGTTGATATGGTCGGTGATGATCTTGGTATAAAATGAAACCTTATTCGACATTGTTTAACAATTGGTCGAGAACCAAAAAAGGTTCTAAACAATTTCCAATGTCCCAAAAATGTTGAAACTTTTATTTAGAAGTATTTTACTAGTCATGCACCATGGCTACGTCATCGCACGTTTAATTTGTTCCCTGGTTTATCAGCTCATTGTACTTTTTTTATACCTGGCGGTAATCGGTGACCAGCGATAAAATGTCCACATACTTCTACGCATACGTTTTGACCAATCAGCAATCGAGCCGCAATGGAAACATCGTCCTGATTGGCTGAAATGTAGACAATGAAGTACGATGCAAATACAATGCACCTGGTGATAGCATATAGAGAATTTGTCTGCGCATGTCGTAAGTTAATGGTAGAAGCCGCTATAATCACGCGAAAAAAAATACCTTCTAAATCCCTTTTAATCCCAATTCACAAAAGCGATACTTCAGGTGACGAAAGTCTCTGTTCCAACCATACAGTGATTGGCCGTTATTTCCGTACGGCTTATTATAGTTCTTGTTGGACATTAGCATAACAATTTGTTTGTTTATAACCATGAAGTATCTGCAAGATTCTGCAATATCGCCGCTTTCACAACGAGACCTGGTCATCTTTGACTGCCGATCAAAGATTTTGGCCAAAACCAAAAGTATAATACTAGTCTAAGATTATTAAAGAAAGCATGCCAAGGAAAAACTTAGCGCTCGACTTTTCTTCAAATTTATGCGAAAAAATTGACCAAAGAGTAAGACTGACAAATCTTCTCCGTGCTTGAGTTAAAGTTTATATTTAGTGAAGATAGAAGTATATCAACAAAAGCCCGACCAGAAAATTACAAAATTTGGTGGTTCATCTGTGTTTTCACAATCATTTGGATTAATCAAGATCATTCTAACCTAATTTCAGGTTCGGTATTCCAATCAGTCGAAATTGCTTGAGAGGAGAAACACAACCATGGCGTCAACAAATATCGCAATATCACGTTTTGGCCAATCTTTCTTTAAAAAAAACAACAATGCTGTGATGTAGAATGTGGTTTGACGACTCGCATCAGTTATATTTAGCTTCGGCGCACCCCTCAAACATACCGCTTATCAAGAAGGAAAGTTGACCAAAACTTGCAAAATGCGCAAATAATCTGCTCATCACCCCACAAAATCGATCCTCAATAAGAAATCATTCTGTACCACACAATTCTCATGACCTTTGATTCTTAATCTGTTGAAAAAGTTTTCTGCTATTTCTTTTATTATGGCAGCAGTCCTCACACGAATGCAGTAGGTTTGTGTTTTTCTTCTTCTTTTTGCGGACTTTTGCTCAAAAATATTTTGAGATCAAAAACCTCCACATTTACTTGACTTAGTCACAGCACCTTACAAAGTGATAGACTTTAAGTATCCATTTATATTTTCCTAAATTGAAGATCACTAAGATTGCGATTGGAACTCAAAAGTTCCCCGGTCGTAGAAAAAAATGTAAACATGACCGCGAGCTAAAATTTTCTGACATGCGCAGACAAATTCTCTATATGCTCCTGGTGATACTTTTGAGTGTTGCGCTGCATAGCAACGCCTTTTAAAAACACACTAAATACTTTTTATTTTATCTGCGTACTGAATATCTTTTCATTTTTATCTGCGTACTTACTTATGGTGTTCAAGTACACATACTAGAGAAAAATATCGCTATGGGATCCTCACAGTTGCCCTATACTTCATATTCTGGCTACGTTTCCAGCGTGGTTGGTATTGTGGTGCATAATATAACGGTTAACACATCGGACTAGAATACCCAAGACGTGAGTTCGATTACCGCAAAGCGCATATGATATTTTTCCAGTTTATTATTCTTTACTTTTTATTTCAGATCATTCATCGTGATCTTGCAGCCCGTAATGTATTAGTTGGTGAAGGTCTTGAATGCAAGATAACCGACTTTGGAATGGCTAAGGATGTCCGTAATGATGATATATATGTCCGTAGGACAGAGGTAATTACCAATAGATGGACTGACAGACAAACAGACAAACAGACAGACAGATAGATAGACAGACAGACAGACACACAGACAGAAAGGATAAATGATCTAAAATTTTAAAAACAAGATCCTTCGACTATAATAGAAACTGATAGGTCAACATTTCATGCCATCATTTTTAAATTATGCTTTACATAAAGGTCGTAAAGACATA
Organism: Diadumene lineata; assembly: GCA_918843875.1. Classification (NCBI taxonomy): domain Eukaryota; kingdom Metazoa; phylum Cnidaria; class Anthozoa; order Actiniaria; family Diadumenidae; genus Diadumene; species Diadumene lineata. Next base: position 7,374,801 of record OU974069.1, read on the forward strand.
CAGACGGGTCGTTCAAAACGCCATGCACCATTTAATTTGCCAATCAGTATTGTCGTTTGTCTGAATACGTTTCTTGAAATACTAATACGTAATACCTAAATGTGGATTGTAGGGTCGTTTACCAGTGAAATGGACAGCAATTGAAGCGCTAATAGGAAGTGGAGAATACACGACAAAGAGCGATGTGTACGTATACAGTCGAAATCCTATGGAGTTGTTTTTGTATGAGTGGGAAACGTTACGGTTGCGATACTGCTACGATACGGTAGAAAGTTTTAATGTTTTTTAGAAACTGCGTTAGTAACGATACAGTGTGGAAGAGAAGTTTTCGTATGAGTGGGAAACAGTACCGTATCATATCGTAGCCGTAATTTCTAAGAAAACATTCGAATCATCTACCGTATTGTAGCGGTATCGTAACCGTACCGTTTCCCACTCTAGCGAAAACGACTCTATACGTAGTTATGCTTAGTTATTACAGACCAAGTTTCATTGTAGAGTATTTCATTGTAGAGAATTATTAGTTGCGTCACAAACCATATTTTTTTATACAGTTTATTTGAGCCTGATTTCCATATAAGCGCAAATGATCGGGAACGGTCGCAAACGATCGAAAAAAAATCGATTTTGGGGAAACCAAAGTTTTTCGATCCTACAACCGTTTTTAAACGATTTCAATCGCGATCATGTAATTCATCGAAAACGGTAGTAGGACCGAAAAACGTTGATTTCCCTATAATCGAATTTTTTTTTCCGATCGCTTGCGACCGTTCTCGATCGTTCTCGATTAGATGGAAACCAGGCTTTGGAATCAAGCAATGACAGAAAGCGTCACAGCAATTAAAATTGACATATGGTCCCAAAACTAAATTATATATATATATAAACAAAAAATGTATTGAAACGGCGGGTCGCACCATTCAACGAAATTGGTTTGAAGGAGCAGTTTCATCCAGGATGCATTGCGAGTGTTGTTGTTTACATACAAAAGAACATTGGAAAATAAGCAAATAAATAATTAATAAACAGCAGTTAAGTATTCCAAGATTGAAGGTAAAGCGAGTTATACGAGATTTATAACATATTCGTCAACAGTTTTCACTTAATTGAATTTCGATATGTCGTCGAAAATGGCGCCCGCTGGATATTCGCCTTTGAAAAGCGCAATGCATCTTGGTCAACAGAGCTCCTCGCTTTCAAGATGTGGTTGACATGAAAGGTGCCGTGCTAATTGTGTTTCTTCCTTCTATATAGATGGAGCTTTGGTGTTGTACTCTACGAGATATGTACCATAGGTAAGGATATTGATGGTATATGTTATAACTAAAAAACGATGCACACGTTGAGTGAATTGATGATTTGAATAAGATTTTTAGTCTTTGAAAATCAAGGACAAGTGGGGGGTAAGTATCTTCTCCTTTATTTCTTAGAACCGGCGGCTACCTTGCTCTTCTCGGTGATGATTCTGTTGAAAATGTTGATACAAGTACTTATTTTCGTTGTTGATAATTATAACCAGTCAATACAACACAAGAATGTTTTATGTTTTTCTCAGGCTCGGACCCATACCCTGGTATAGTTGGTAAAGAGATACCCGACATGCTTGACAGAGGATATCGAATGCCACGCCCTAAACACGTGGACCCTGTCGTGTAAGTACAAAGTCTAGAACTATCTAAACACAGTACAGTGCTATGGCGATGTTCACGATGACGGAAGCCGTCGTCATTCATTTAAATAAGATATTTATAGTGCTGTAATCTCAATACGCTCTCATTTTGCAACCATACCGTGATTTTTAATAGACCCCCGACATCGTGACGTTGGTTTGGAATATTTGATTGCGATGTGTGTGTTAGTAAATAGCAAATTGTGACATTGGGCTAAAAAAGGTTTTTTCCAATTGGCAATGAAAAATTGAAGAATGAATTATGAATTAAATTTTGTTTATTGAGTAAATGTATAGCAGAACACTGAACAAACTTTAAAAAAAATATGATGAGCAAATGTTATACTCTTTCCCAGTACTACCAGAGGATAATCAGATTAAAGAATCGTTTAATTCACAATGTACACCGTAAGTTTGAATACATCACGTCCCTCGAACTCACAAAATACATGTAATGGTTTATTTTTAGGTATGATGTAATGTACCGTTGCTGGAATAAAGTTCCAGACAACAGACCAACCTTCCCAGAACTGAAGGAAACTCTCATGCAACTGGAAGACGCGCAATCCAAGGTACTTCAAAAGGTTCATTCATGCTTTGCTTGTCTTTTTCATCAGTTTATCATGTTGGTCCGTACGCGTACACACATGTTTTTTTTTGTTTTTGTTTTCATCTGTTTGCATTTGGTTATCAATCTGTGAGTCTTTGTCTAGTTCAGTAAATGGAACTGGTACAATGTCTTGTGGAACACCACACACACTTGAGTCATGTTTTCAATATCAATCCTAATAAACGATACTAACATTCAGTATTTTGGCAGCTGCATATTTTACACTGACTGCTCACTTTTCTACCTCCCCCAATTTTCTACAATGCTACTGCACAAGGTTCGATTGGTTCCACGGAACCCCTTTTGAGCAACGTGCACCTAAAGAATTACTCTAAAGCGTTTTGAGACTTTGTGAAATGCGCTAAATAACAACATCCATATTACCGTTTGCCACTCAATACTCAAACGACTCTTTCTGAGAAAATGTGAAACAAAAATAGAACCCTCTTTTGAAAAATCCTGAATCCACTACTGCTACAAACATTCAAACAAGGAACGTCACTTCATGCACGAACATCTAGCACTAAACAAGTGTATACTCTGCCGCTTTCCATTTGTTAACCATTCATTAATCTACACCATTTTCTTCCACAGGACTACATCAATCTTGCTGAATGTCATTACCAAAACGTACAAAACAACGAACCCAAGGCCGCATGCGCAGGAGGAACTATACTACGTAAAGGCTCGGTTGAAGAGATATTATAGACAATTGAGAATTATATAGGTTTTCATTTGAGGGACTGAACATCACGTCTTTCAAGAGAGTATGAGATTAGAGAGTTTATCCCCCGTATTGAGCTTTACACTCAGGGGATCTTTCCATTCTATTTTTTAAACTGGAGTTATTTCGGGAACGGAACGTGATTGGCCAGATTGCAGGAGGCGCGATTGCATCGTCAAAACATCAAGACAAAAGTGCGGAGATTGGTAACAAGTTTCTAAAAATAGCACGACGAGTAGAGCCTCTGATGGGGTCCGGGTATAAGGACTTTTATCTCATACTCTCTTGCGTCTTTCTTTTATAAATAAGTTGAAGCGCTAGTGTTGCAGAAATAAACAAGTTGCATATAAATGATTATAAAAAGGCTGGGCACGTGCAGTTATTGATGTAAAATACATGATAATTAACGACGGAATTTTATAACACTGATATGCTCCAGGTTCATATAAAAAATATATAATAAAAAAGCAGAAGACGTGGGTCTGAATCCCGCCAAGAACATATGACATTTTTTCTCTTATTCTTCATTACATATAAGCAACCATGACTTACAATTGTATTCCCAATAATACCCAAATATCTGTCGTGGGAATGCAGATCATTTCCACTGATTTGATCAGCCCATTCCCCCTGATACAGAAAAAGTACTATGACTTTTTGAGGCAGTAGTTACTTACAGTCGGGCTGGTTTTGTCTTGATAAGTGGTCAATCAGTTTTGATACCACCACACATAGAAAATGCATACACGCTCTCTTGTCAAGAATTACATAAGTAACAATTGTCCTAAAGCATCAGTATATTAAATAATTTGTTCGTTCGTTCGTTCGTTCGTTCGTTCGTTTGTTTTTGTAAAAGTGACTAGTAGATCGAGCGAGAGACTGAGAAATAGTCATACGCTCAACCGCTGTACGATAGAAGTTAGGCTCAGGTGCGGTTAAATCCAAAATGGCGGGAATAAAGTTAATGTTTTGAACTACAAACTCACGATTTTGCTTGATTTCTTATCGCCTTGGTGTATTCCTCATCAAGCTTATAAACCATAAAGCCCTTAAATGAACAAAAATGCCGAAAAAGAAGAAAAGTGACCAAATTCCAGAGGTTTTCTTACATTGTGGCTGGGTGGATTGTTTTCATCGAGCGAACCTGGAGGATTTTCTCGACTTCAGATCTCACGTCGAGCAACACATTATAGAAATTCTACCTAACTATCAAAACAGATCAAGTAATGATGTTGTCCCAGACGATTTCAGATGTCAATGGGCTGACTGCGAATGGGACTCTACAGAAAATGCCAATGAACTAATTCGCCATGTTTTATTCCATGTATTTCACACCAAACTGAAAGCATTGGGTTCTCGAAAACAAATCGAACTAAGTCTAAGCGAATGTAGTTTGGACTCACAAACGCAGAACCAAGTCCCTGATGTTAATAAACCGTTTTTGTGCGAGTGGGACGGGTGTGAGATGGAAATGAACTGTCCTCATTTGTTTTACCAGCATGTTGAGAGCCATGTCATGTCTGTTGAGAGACAGGGCAATCAAGATGATGATTGTAAAAGTGGCTTTGTTGCTTGTGGTTGGGCAGGTAAAATTGATACTTGTTAAATAGCTTCTTTGACAAACAGATAATATCACAATGGTATGAATGTTTAGTATGGCCTCAATCGCCATTTTCAAACAAAAAAAGTAAAGAAAAACTCAAATTCTTGGCTTAAATTATTATATTAGCAAAGATGATTACATTTTCCCTGGTGTCTGTATTCCTAAAACAGATGTTAAAATGCAATGGGTACAGTCCTGCATGTCTTCACCACATCCGTTTGAGCATCTATAAGACCACAGATAGTACAGTAAAATGGAATCTGTTCCATAAATTTCAAAGTTTATATACTATTATAATACACTAATGTTTTTGGACAAAATGTTTACTCATGTAATTCTTTTGGCTGACATTTTTAGGGTGCAAATCAACAACAAAAAATCAATATAAACTGAAGGAACATTGCCGTACACACACCCATGAGAGGGTGTATGCATGTTCTTTGTGTGGTGGAATGTTTGCCAGTATGTCCAAACTGGTTGACCATTTAAAAAGACAAAACCAGTCCGACTGTAAGTAACCACTGCATCAAAAATAGACCCATTGTACTAGCCTCTTTTGCAGGCATCACTGATATATATCCACATGCTTCCTTTGCTTGGGTTTACTGTGTTTTTAAAAGGCAAAATGAAAGGGAGAATTTATTTTTACTTTTTTGTCACCAGTCCCTGGATTTCAAAAGAAGGAATCTTAAGAAATTTTAAAACACTTCACTGGGAAATTCACCATCATCCCCTTCTTTTAGATTTTCTAGCAAGATATAGAAACCTAGACGCAAGATGAAAATCAAGAATGCTATTGGTCAAATTACGGAATTAATTTTCATAAATTTGCTATTTTTTTTAATCACAGATCAGTGTTATCAATGTTCCCACTGCCTGAAGTATTGTGGCTCTCAGAGAATTTTACGAGATCACATGCGCCACCATGGTAAGAAGCTTTTTTTTATTGTGATAAATAAATGTTTATGTAGTAATACCATGATCACATCAGATTCTTTTGTCTTCCACAGAATTTACAATCCTGAATTTCCCTCATGCATAGACATGAGGAAAATTTAGAAGACAAAGAAATCATTTGTCTTTTACTAAATTTCCCTCTAGTTAATATATGCAAGAGGAAAAAATTTAGTAAAAGACATTTCCTATCTAGTATTTCTTACTAGTTTTTCCCTCTTTGTAAAGCATTTCATTGTCTTCTAAATATCCCCCATGTCTATGATTGTATGAGGGAAATTAAAGATTAGAATTCCCCAAATACCTCAGGAAAATTTAATTTTCCCTCGCCATTAGGGAAAATTTAATCACTTATGTTCATCATACATGTCATTACTTTATAAAAATAGGTATGTTTAATATGTACCGGTATTGGTATTGTAGTAAGAATGCACCAAACTTTTGTTAACATCTTTCAGTCAATAACATCAAGTGTGAGCTATGTGATATGACATGTCCCAATCCATCAGCTCTTCAACAACATATGAAGTTCCGACACTCTGATGACCGCCCTTATGAATGCGATCTTTGTGAAGCAAGGTAAAAGGGACATTATCACAATTAGTTATAACATTATGTGTATATGACCATGTAAATCTGTGCTTTTGAAAAAGATTGCGTGACAGATTTATATCAAAGCTTAGCCAATCAAACTCATTAAAAAAATGAAGTATTTTGATTGGCTAAGATTTGATATATATCTGTCACACAACCTTTTTTTTAAAGTACAGATTTAAATGGTCATATAGATGTACATGGTACAATGTTATATATTATTCAAATATTTAAATTGTTTCAGTCTTTGCTGAAAGTTTGGCATAAAAATAGAAATGAAAAGGCTGTAAATTAAAGCAAGATTTGGTAATGTTATAAATTAAATTTTTACTATATGAATATTGGTTGACTGCAAAATGGTGTTTTCTCTTTGCAGTTGGAAAACTCTATCAGATCTACATCGTCATCGTGAATCTCACAATGCGGTGCTTAGCTATGAGTGTTCAGTGGAGGGATGCAGTTTTTCTGCCAGATCATTGCAAACGTTGAAAAGACACTTTAAAGTTCTGCACCAGGTACACTTTTACCCTCTGCCATAATCTATTTTTTGAGAAATAAATTATTGTTTGTTGTTAAGACAATATGCCAACTTAGAAGAATGTGGACAGCACAGTTATGTTCTGGAGAGGGGAGGACACAGAAACAAGGCTAGTCAGTCTGCAGACATTGAGTGTGTTTTGTGTTTATCCTTTTAAAGCTATTTCAGATAACGTCCTCAGCAAAAGGCAATAGGTCATTCCAAGACTGCTAGGAATGATGGGTAAAAGTCATGACAGAATGAAGAATGGCATCTTGGACTGTCAAAAAGATGAATAATGACCTTTTAATCTATGCAGCGAACAGAAAAAATCTAAATGGCATGCATTTCTTGTCAACCAGTGCATTAATTATGACAGTAATATTTATACCCATAGTTCCTAGCAGTCTTGGAATGGCCTATGATTGACTTTTGGTGACAACAACGTTATTTGAAATAGTTATATATGCAATTCAGCCTCAAGCTGCAAGTTAGGGTGAGGAGTACCCACAAATTTATTTATTCATAATTTACCATGAGTGTTGTACCATTTGTCAACAACAACTGGGTCAAATGATGAACTGCACACTTAGATTGTTAGTCACATTTTGATTTGGTGTATATACCATTTGAATTATATAGTTTTGATTGAAAGTAGATTGTGTGACAGGGGTATCGTAATGCTCAGCCAATCAGAACGGAATAAACATTTCGCTGAACAGGATATTCTGTTTGACCAAGTTCTGAGTTTTCCTTGTCACCAATCCTTTTAGCAAGTGAAGAATGGTCAAGTACATATTTACATGGTGCAATGTGGGCTACATATTTTGAGAACTGCTGCTAACAAAAGAAAAAAGGGATTGTTATTCATCGTGGACAAAGCATATAAGAACTTATTATTTGTCTCACAATGTTACTCTTGGGAATAGATGAATATAAAGTGTTGTGTCATCCCTTTTTACACATTTCCCCTGATGATGATGACTAGCTGAATGCAGTCGAAATGTCATGTTTTTACAACAAGACTAACATTGTGAGACAAAATTAATGATAAGTAACTTTTTATTTATTTATTTATTCATTTATATACTGGTAACATATAGAATTTTCAAATCTCTTTTATGGTGTGTTCTCCTTTGGGGACTAACTAGAAAGCACATTAGTTAAACAGTCCTCAGGCTCATCTTATTTTCACTTTAAATCTATTATATAAACTGTAAGCCATAATTATATAACAATATTCCAAAATATAACTTCCGTTAAACTTGAACTGAAGAGCAATAAAGAATTTTGATTTGATTTGATTTTTTTATGGGTTTCATAACAATATTTGTTTTTCTGTTTTTCAGGGTGAAGAACTAGCAAAGTATGAATGTCATATCTGTGGGGTGAGATACACCAGAGGAGCAGGACTTACACAGCATCTTAAAACAAAACATAAATTCAGATGGCCATCAGGGCATCCACGCTTTAGGTATATATTAAATAGGTAAATAGGTTTAGGTACGTCACTTGCTGGATAAATTGACAGAGAAATGAATCAGTGAATGTATTGTGTCTAGTAGGAAATGAGATATTAAATAGGTAAATAGGTTTAGGTATGTCACTTGCTGGATAAATTGACAGAGAAATGAATCAGTAAATGTATTGTGTCTAGTATGAAATGAGAGTTTTATCGGCAGATATAGACACAAACTAAACATTAATTTGAATTTCATAAATTACTTCTAAAACTCCAAATACTTAGTTTATATTTTCTGTCAAAATCTCAAGTAGGTTAATTTGATTCTGTCATGAGAAAACAGAGTTTTAAGTTTATATAAATTTGTATCAGTTTTTATAGAACTTGTCACAAGCATTGATATTTGTGAGCTCTAGAAGATTTTTAGAATGGAAGAATAAAATTCTTTATTGAATTTCTTTCTTTGCCAGGTATAAAGAACATGAGGATGGCATCTGGAGACTGCAGACAGTGAGATTTGAAAGTCTACAACTGTCACAACAATTTACCAATGATGAACAAAATGAAGAAATCTTGACTGAAGAAACTGAGCAAGAACATTACAACCATGATGATTCTTCTTCAGAACACTCACATTACCAAACAATTGACTCGCCTGTTGTAGCATCATTAGGTGGACCAGTATATGTTGAAGCTAGAAGCACTGTGCCATCAAATGATTCTTATAATTTGACAGCTAACAGAGAACACTTAGGGGAATATGAGAACTATGAGACAAATTGCACTTCTACAGTTAACAGAGAACATTTAAGGGAATATGATCACAACACAACAAATTACACTTCTACAGTTAACAGAGAACATCTTGCTCAAGATGATTACAGCTCAACAAATGACATTTCTACAGTAAACAGAGAACACATAGCTCAAGTCATTCCTACTGTAACAAATTTCTCCTCCTTAGCATCACAAACGTCTGGCACCTCTAGTGAAGAAGCTCAAATATCCTCACGGTCTTATCAGGGCAATAACACACAGAGTAGTAGCAGAGATATATATAGTGTTGATAATAGTTCTATGCCCATAAGAAAAAAGAGAGGTACCAAAAGGAAACAACCTTATGCACGTCCAGAGTCCCCATCTTTTGATGTTCCTCAGACATTGCTGACTTTGCAAGAGGTTGCTTCGAGACTTGCTCCCAAAAATGCCTGAAGAGATTGAGTATTTCCAAAAATTCTACCTATACTACCCTTGAAGAGGATTTTGAAATGATTGCAGAGCAGAAGGAGTTTGAAGTTTTAAAGAATGACAAGCTTCTAAAAAATCTATAATTAAAAAATCTAAAACTATAATTATTATCAACAGAAAACACTGTTGATGTGCGATGACTGACTAGCCTCAAAAGATTGATTTAAAAGCTCCTCACCATCGTTATAGTCAAAAGATTTTATTCTTTTGATTATCTGATTATCGATTAAAACATTTTTTTTCATTAATGATTTCAATATGAAATTCATGATTGGACCAGATCAAAAGAAAGCAAAAAAAATTCAAACATATGCACTTGTATGTGAAAAATTAGCAAACAGAGACAGAAGTGGAGAAAGAACAAAATAGGGTGTTCTCCTGTGTAGTAAAATTTTATGCTGCACAAGTGAGGTCACAATAGTGAGTCGTATTCAAAAGACAATACTCCTTTTGTTTCCCAGTTTTTGTGACCTCACTTGTGAGAATGAATTATATTACACAGGAGATAACCCAAAAGTTGTAAAGAAATATATTGAATTCTGCTTCTTTCTTTGTTTCTGTCCCCACTACTTGTCTGCTTATGTCACAAGTGAGAGACAGCCTTAATTACTTGGGCTTCCAAAGGAATACCCGAGTTTAAAATTGGGCCATGTTTGTCGTCTTTTCCGTCATTGTCTTCAGTCACAAAATGCAGATTTTTTGACAAATCTTCCCACATCACCCCAGACAGGCAAATTGGTCTACTTCTAGTTGACTATAATATTAATAATTATACTGTGACAAATATATGCCACAAAACATTTGGGGACAGAGCCTTAACTTGCCACTGCTGGCCCAAAGACATAATTAACAGAAAATATTAATTGTTGAAAATCCATAGTTCCTTCCTCAGTCTGTGTAAACTGGTAGAGTGCAAACACTAATTAAACAAAAGGAAACAATAGAATTAGCCGAAAATAGAACTATTTAGTTGTATTCATGTTGCACACTTTTAGTGCGTGAACTCTATTTCCTTATTTCTTTCAAACAACATTGTTTTGAAAATAGGTATATATTTGTCTATACAATATATATATATTTTTTGTACATTTTTTATTTCAATTCAATTTTTTCTGATGTTTTGTAAAAAGAATAGTGTATAGAAATGCATTTTTAAGAAATAAATTATGAGAGATTATTGTATTATTATTGACTGCAGCATTCTGTAAATAACACAAAGTGCTACAAATTTAAAACAAGTTGCTGCAAATAAAAGACAAGTTGGTACAAATTTAAAACAAGTTGCTGCAAATAAAAGACAAGTTGCTACAAATTTTCAATTCTATATAAACCCAGTCAACATTTTACAATTGATGTCAAGTTACTCAACTAAGTGACAATTAGCTAATATATTATAACATTGTTTAATGAGTTCTTTACAGCTATTAAACCCATGCCAAGGAGGGACAACATTCTTTTCTAATATCCTCAAATGACTCTGTATCTGAGGGAGAGAGTTGGCAACATCTCCATGGAATAGCTTATCAATTGCTTGCTTCAACCTCTCTTCTGACTTGTTCAACAATTTTGTCTTTAAGCTGATGTCTTGACCTGCCTTGCAGGTTTGACAGATAATATACTGCTCACTGCTAGGCTGTAAAGCAGATCCACAACTACCACATCGTAAAGTGGGTGTCAATATTAATGCAATATCTCTAAACAAAGGTGCATCTTGTGTGCAAGCCTCGCAGTTGCAATCAAAGTAATACTGACTTGCAAGTATTTTTCTACGCTCATTCCATGGTGTCAATGCTGAGAGCACACCATAGTTGTCTGCAATCTCTTGACCAGTGGTAATGCCTCTAAGAGCACGCACAACACAAGTATCACCATAGAAAAACCTAGTAACACTGGGATCACATGAATGATTAAACAGACTTAATGTTGCATAGATACCGGCTCCAATCTCCATGGTAACTGATGTTTCCACTGACTCTAGTGAAAGTTCTAGTTCAGATATTTCATGAGCATTACAAGGGAAGCTTTGCAGATGCCTAAGTATAATACCACCAGCTTTGACAAACTCATCACCATCATTTCCAGTTTTCCCTACTAAGAAATCTGTATTCTGAACGCACTTTAGTAAATACACAGCGATAACTGCACGTCTGAATAAATCTCCAACTGTCCTTGATTCTGTATGGCCAACTAAGTTATAAATATTACGGTAATCAGACGGATCATATCTCCCGCCAATATTCAATCCTAGCATTTCAAAGTCATTACTTAAACTGCTACCATCGCAAATCAAACTTAGCCCAGCTTTGAGTAGAGTTCTTAAAGCAAGATGACCATATTTACCAGCTCTAGTGATGTGGTGCAAGTATCTGCACTCATGTGCATGGTACTGTTCCCAGCTTTTTGTTGCACATTCAAGACTGCAATATCTAACATTTGAGCACTGCTTGCAAGGCAAAGGAGTTAGACATCTCTTGAGACAGTGATGGCAATGAGTATTTTCGCATTCTTGAAGCAAAACTGAAGCAAATGGCTTCTCTACAACTAAGGCTTCTCCTACGTCAATGTCTTGGGCTGCGACAGGATATCGTCCTTTATCAGGTGATGTTGCAACATTGAATGCTTTTGATGTTGCTATATACTTGGCATTTGCACTAGGTAGTTCAGGCAAAGCAGAAAAACCTGATCTTATAAAATCAAGTTGTTTCATCTGCAAGCAATTATTTATTTCTTTACAAGGGTCTCTTAACTTTTTCTCTAAGTCTTTCCTCCATGTTGTCTTATCCTTCCCCTTTAGATTAGATTCCTCAATGCTCTCCATAGCTTTGGTAAATGCTGACTGAGCTTCGGCTGTCTTTCCTAAAAATTGGCAACATCTTCCTTGGCGATCAAGAATCTTATAATGAAACTCCTCAGGATAATTATTTTCAAGAGATATCTGGATATCTCGAATACAAAGTTCATACTCTTTTAAATGAAAAAGAACGGCTGATCTATTGGCATATGCAAGAGAAGAAGATTTTTGATCATCTGGTGGAGAGTGTAGTATACTCTGGTTGTATTTTTCCAAAGATTCTCTGAAACGCTTCCTTTTGAACAATGCATTCCCTTCTGATCTGAAATCATTTGATTTGCTGGATGACTTAGGGATAAAACTTGGCTGGATTTTAACAACTTCTTCAATGATATTAAGCTCCAAAACAAATCTAACTCTTTGCTCATCTGTCTTGAGGCAACCAAACTGAACAGACAACCTTTCTAAGTTGTTGCTGTCTTTGAGTTTGTCACAGACTTTTTCGTACAAGTTATGTTGAATAAAATCATTATTTGTGTCAACCATTGTGAGATAGCTAGAATGAAAAGAAGACAGCAAAAAGGATCAGTAGATTCAAAGGGATGAGGAAGCATTATGATGTCATTTGAATTCTTGCATACAATTAATTCCAAATGAACAATTCATTTACGATTGCTTTCAAATCTTAAAAACTGAATTAAACTCACGCAATAAACTAACCTTATTTTAAAGAATTTATTTGATGAATAGCAAGGTTTGTTTTAGCGTCTAAATGCCATAAGTCAGGAACATTTTTTGCAAACACTTTTGTTGTGCATTTTGTCGGCCATATTTGAGATTCTACCACAGGAAGACCAAAGAGAAGGAAATTTTGCCATAGGAAGCCCAAATTGGAATTTGCTTAGTAGCCAAGCTTCCAATGTGTTCTTGTTTTGCCTGAAAAAATTGCGCCAGTTTTCGAACTTTATTTTGCGTAAAAAGACTTTTAATGACTTTATGTTCTCATGGATATTGGTTTAGAGTGCTACATATCTGGTCACAATGGATTCTGTGGCCAAATCAAAACATTGTATCCTTTATACTTAATTTAATAATGGTAATATAAATTTTAATCATAGAATTCAATTCTAGCAAAATTCATTCCATCTATAGACACACACGCTGAAAATTATCTGTCATTTTTCACTTGTTGTGCGGGCTAATGTGTCTAAAAAAAGGTTATGTTGTGTCATGTCATAGCTTATATAGTGGTTATGTTATGTTATGTTATGTGCAATGTTATGCTACGCTATGCTATGCTATATGCTATGTTATGTTACAAACCTTGTGTGTGATGCATGTTGACTTGATGTGAACTTTGCCATTGCCTGGGCGTAGTCTTGTTTTAAATTTTTAATGTCTGAATGTTTGAATCCAAGTGAAAGTGATGGTAATGTGCTGTGATCATCTGGATGAGTGCGAGTGCAGTTTTTGAAAAGACTGTTAGTATTGGTGCCTCACTCTGATGTTTGAATCCAGAAGGGGGGAGGATGATCGGGAATGCTCTGGGCGTGGCTTTGTAAAATGTTCCTCTCTAAAAGATACCAAAATCACGAGTTTCAGTGCTATTCAACCCCTAAAAGATACCAATAAGACAAAGTGTGGAATTTGGTAAATCTCATATTTTAAACCCTAAAAGAGACAAAATTGCTGATTTTCACCCCTAAAAGATATGATGAGAATCCCTGAATGTTTACCACAGGAGTACCCCCAGGGTTTGAGTGGTTTTGAGCCAAGATTTGATTCTCTCTGAAAAATCTCAGGAAAAGACTGTTTGTGAGGTAAAGCAGCATAAAATTTGTCAAACGTCAATAGTTTTCAGCAGGATCAGGGATGAGAAATACAATGATCAAAGTTTTTACAATATGCTAGCATTCCATTAAAAAAGCAGATGTAGGTATGACTGTTGTATGATTCTGCTTATAAAAGAATTCATTTTGGGTTACCTGTGTAAACACATCATCTTGGATTTTTTAATAGCTTAGGTTTAGGAAAGAATCTTTTTTTTCTAAGCGCATCACTTTTCTATAGTTTTGATTATGAAAATCTTGTCCATTTCTTTTTCTTTGACAATTTAAAGTTGCCAAGATTTTAAAGTAACAGAGATTGATGAGTGTGGAGAAGAGGTCAAGCTTATTGATAATATTGAAACTATAACAAAAACAAATATCAACGACATAAATGGTAGAAGCGGTAGAGAGAAGGCAGCAAAGAACAAGAGGCAACCACAAGATGATAAAAATGTAGAGATAAGCACTAAGAATAAGAGTACCATTTATTACCAGGTGAGATAACATAAAAATAATTATTGATTATTAATTAGAGATTATTATTAATAAATGATTGATTGATTGATTGATTAAACAACTTTTTGATTCAAGTCTGGGGTGACTTTATTCCAAACATTCAACCTTTTAAGGTATTAAGATGCTTGGTCATCAATGAATAATAAGTTGCAACTAACTAATAAAAAAGAAAACAACAACTGCAACAACAGCAAAAAACTACAAATTAAGTCAAAATAGCTGCATCATTCTGTGATTGATTATCAAAAAGTGTGTTTTGTCTCTCAGAATATATATATACATGTATATAAATTATTATATAATTATTATTTATTATTAATATCAGATTGAGGATATTAAGGACCCGGTAAAAATCACAGAAACTAAGTCTAAGCTGACTAATTTGGTTGGCCAGGACACACTGGACAAACTCTATCAAATATCAAGTTCTTTGGAATCCAATAACCAGCTGATTTTAGGTAATTGAAAATGAGAGTGATCTAAATTTTTAAGATGAAAGTTTCAGTAAGTTGATGATTATTGAGTTCTGAGGCCAATTGTACAATTGCGTCCAGTGGGTGAAATTGTATATAAACCTTATGCAGTACATGACTTTTTTGGTATTGATAACTTCATACAATGCCATCAGGGCTCTTGGATTTACATGTTTATTACAGGTACATTCATAAATGAACCACTTACACCAATTTAAAAATGGCAATTTGTCATATGCTTTGCAAAAACGAAACCCAGAAATATCCAAAAAAAATTGTAGTAATATACATACAGCTTCTTGAGGGAGCAATATAGACAACATAAGGAAAATGTTAGCAAAATTAATTCAAGGTAATGTAGGTATAAGACATTTTTTTTAAATTCTGTACCAAGGCTTGAGATAACTCAGTGACAGGGACACACAGGTAAAGAAGACCTTCCACTTACTTTTTTGGCCGGTTATTTCCTATTTCAAAAGGTCAAAGTTTGTAAAATAAATCTTATAAATCTACAAGATAAGCTTTTACCCTTGATCTGGCCTTATTTCAAGCCCTATGTACGTTGTATTTTATATCAATATTAACTTTAACGTTTTCATTTTCAGGATTTTTTGATAACAAGTCTGATAGAGCCCTGATTCATCTCAGCACAAGAATGGTATTCCCTGCAATCAAAACTACCACCATTCAAACGGTACTGCACAAATCAATCTCTATCTTAGAGTGCAAACAAAGAAAAATCTATAAGACGGGACGGCGAAGCAGATTTTCAATTAAGGGGGCTGTAAGCTCAATTTCTTATCTACCAATCAATCTATCTCAGAAATTATTCCCCCAGCTCCTCCGACGAGGGACTAACGTCCGAAACGTCAGTTTTCTCTATTATCATTCTACGGTGTCTAACTTATCATTACATTAACAACTGCGTCCCTGTAAAAGATTAGTAATACTAAATAAAATAGTGCAACTTTATTCTATTGTTTTCTTTTGCTTGATTAGCACTATTCTGTACTAAATAGTAAATAGTGTTTCATGGATTTATTGATTGCACTCTGATTAAACCATTATCAAATTTCTGTTAAAATACCTCTCTCGCGATTAACTATTGTAATAGGGCCTATTTTACTCATCACATAGTAAATGAATATGTCTTCTTTTAGGATGGACAATATACAGTAGCAGCTTGTTTGGACCCCATATTCTTGGAATTCAGCAAACTTATCCCTCAAGTGAATGATGTTGAAACGTAAGATCATTTGTGCTTGCACTTGTATTGTAACTTATACATCTAACTCAAATCATTAGTTAATTCAATTCATGTCAGTTTGCTGTGTTTTTTAGTTTGATGAGGTTTTGTCATTGTGTTGACAAGAATGCTTCAGTTGTTTATGACTTGCCAACCAGTGAAGATAAAGAACGTCGCACCAAGGTATGCTATATTATGCTCGCTCGCTCGCTGACTCGTTCGTTTGTTCACTCGTTCGTTCACTCGTTCGTTCACTCGTTCGTTCGCTCGTTCGTTCACTCGTTCGTTCACTCGTGCGTTCATTCGCTCGTTCACTCGTTCGTTCGCTCGTTCGTTAACTCATTCACTCGTCCTCATCCGGCCTCACTCGTTCGTTCTTTCGGTCGTTCGTTCGCTCGTTCTTTTGTTCATTTATTCACACACCCTCTCACTCATTTTTTTATTATTTTTTTATTGACGTGTTCGTTTGATTGCCTGTTCATTGCTTGCATCATTTCAGATCCATAGACTTTTAGCGAAGCACTTTGGGTCTTTTTTGGAGAGTAAGACTTTTACAGCAGCCCAAAACGCATCAGCTGAGTCCGTCATTCAAGTCAGAATGAGAACAAAGAACAAGTCTTTCAAACATCATAAAACTTCAGAACAAAGG
The DNA here is from genome assembly GCA_918843875.1 of Diadumene lineata. NCBI lineage: Eukaryota > Metazoa > Cnidaria > Anthozoa > Actiniaria > Diadumenidae > Diadumene > Diadumene lineata. The sequence continues at coordinate 7,391,686 of OU974069.1, forward strand.
TTTGATTAATTTGTGTTGACAATCACACAGCTGAAAAAAAGGCCAGCAAGTAAATAGACATGTACAGAAGCAAACAAATTTGAGACGCAAAACAAATTAGCAAATTTGAAACTGTCAATAAACAGGCAGAAAAACAGACGGAGAAACAAACTAAACAAACTGACAAATGAACAAACAACAAAATTTCTCATCCACCCTTCCGGCCACTTTCAGTTATCTCCAAAAAATTAGAAATATTTTCAATCAATTTCAGAAAATTAGCTTCACCGGCTCCGCCGTTAGGAATCAAACAAACAAATTAAAATCGAAAATTGAATCAATAAACTGAACAAGCAGTCAATAGTGATTCACAGAATAGAAACTAAAATAAAATAGAAAAACGACTATCAGTGTTCTATCAATCGTTTCGAACTTATTTTCTGATGTAATGATTTGTTTTTATTTTTCAGCACAAAACCTAACCTGTACACTCAGTTTGTATTGAGGAAGGAAAACATGGTGAGTTGAAGGAGCCGTCACAATCACGATGCTTTGCGCGCCTCTGTCATTGTTCACATTTGAGTAAAATAAATAAATCTACAAAATATCTGTAAAAATCAACCAACAGCAATAAGGAACTCTAAAGAATTTACTTGTATCGTGTGAGGGAGGCAATGTGGAGAATTCGAAGAGATTTTATTTCTCTAGAGGACATTTTCGATCACCTTGAAAATGGCCGCTCTAAGCATATGATAGACCACAGGGCCGCAAAGCTTCATGGGGCCGGTTGAACGAAGCATGGATAAAGGTTTCCACTGGATAAAGTTATCCACTCCATAGGATTTCTTCAGAATTTATCCGCTGGATAGAGATTTATCCGGTGGATAGCGCTATTCAGGCTTCGTGCAACTGGCCTGGCTGAGACGGACCCTTCAAAGAAAATTCAATGTCATACATTTATCAAACTTCCAAACTGAAGAATTGATCCTTTCTGTAGGAAACTCTCGAAGCTATTGAGCGACTGTCCAAATATATTGGTGTTTATCCATCTGACATTACCTATGCTGGTACAAAAGATAAGAAAGCTATAACTTTACAGAATATGGTTGTCAAGGGCGTGACACCAGCAAGGTACATGAATGGGACGATTCTCAAAAGCCTGGTCCTCACTAGTGAAATAGACGCAAGCATAAGCGCAAGTGCTGTCCTAACTAGTAAATTAGACGCAAGCATAAGCGCAAGTGCTGTCCTAACTAGTAAAATAGACGCAAGCATAAGCGCAAATGCTGTCCTCACTGTGAAATAGACGTAAGCATAAACGCAAGTGCTGTCCTCACTGTGAAATAGACGCAAGCATAAGCGCAAGTGCTGTCCTAACTAGTAAAATAGACGCAAGCATAAGCGCAAGTGCTGTCCTCACTGTGAAATAGACGTAAGCATAAACGCAAGTGCTGTCCTCACTGTGAAATAGACGTAAGCATAAGCGCAAGTGCTGTCCTCACTAGTAAAATAGACGCAAGCATAAGCGCAAGTGCTGTCCTCACTGTGAAATAGACGTAAGCATAAACGCAAGTGCTGTCCTCACTAGTAAAATAGACGTAAGCATAAGTGCAAGTGCTGTCCTCACTAGTGAAATAGACGCAACCATAAGCGCAAGTGCTGTCCTCACTGTAAAATAGACGCAACCATAAGCGCAAGTGCTGTCCTCACTAGTGAAATAGACGCAACCATAAGCGCAAGTGCTGTCCTCACTAGTGAAATAGACGCAACCATAAGCGCAAGTGCTGTCCTCACTAGTGAAATAGACGTAACCATAAGCGCAAGTGTTGTCCTCACTAGTGAAATAGACGCAACCATAGGCGCAAGTGTTGTCCTTACTAGTGAAATAGACGTAACCATAAGCGCAAGTGCTGTCCTCACTAGTAAAATAGACGTAACCATAAGCGCAAGTGCTGTCCTCACTAGTAAAATAGACGTTCGCATAAGCGCAAGTGATGTCCTCACTAGTGAAATAGACGCAACCATAGGCGCAAGTGCTGTCCTCACTAGGGCATGCAGATATTTACACCTTTCTAAATGGTTGTCCAGTTAAAAAACATGAGATTTGCATGTTTTTTTATCTGTTTATCAAGAAGTGATGATTCCAAATGTAAGAAATAACCGATTACATGTAACTATATAATATGTGCAGCTTTGTAACGTTGTTTGAAGTCTAACCTTAAACAAGAAAAATGGAAACTTGAGATATGCAAATGACATTATAATTCGCTAAATCAGTATTTCAACTGGACAACCATGTCAAGAATAGCTGTATAAGAGCATTGAGGCTACGAAAAAATCATTTTAATTGTTTTATCTTTAAGGCTAAACCAGGCCAAGAGTGACCCATCTTTAATGAACATTCAGATTGGCTGCTACAAAGCCGTAGATAAACCATTAAAAATGGGTCGATTACAAGGGAACACTTTCGAGATATTGATACGAAATGTGGGCGTAAAACAGGCCAACACTACAAGGTAAGCTTGAATTCAAGGTTAGTGAGCATGCGTAGTAGCTTGAAGAGGATAAATGATTTGTGGGAAAGCTGCGATGCTCTATAAACTTGCCTGAAGCTTCTAAATAGAACCACTATATTTTCAATGCACGAATCCCAGCTTTTGCTGTTTTATTGTGAGAGTGAAGGCTAGTGTAAAGTGCTATTTACATTTTGAAAAGTTGTGAAACAGTTCACGCTACAATTAGGGCCCTTGCTAAAACTAGCCATAGAATTTTAAATATACAAATTTACAGTGAGAACACTCAAACCATGAACACTTGTCTATTTAGCTTTTTATTTTCCGAGCTTTCTACTGCTTCAAAGTGGGACTGAACCTAAATGCAATGATTTATCAAGATGAAAATGCTTTCAAATCGATTCACCGGTTAAAGGATGCATCTTAAACTGAAAAATGTCAAAAAAGCACAAAGTGTTCACGGTTCCAGTGTCCTCACTGTAAGAATTGCATTGCTTGTTTCAAAAGATAGCAAAAAATGCAAAAAGGCAAAGTTAAATAGAAATTGAATAAGTAAAAACGAAAAAAAAAAAAAAAGCAACAAAAAAAAAAAAAAAAAAAAAAAAAAAAAAAAAACAAGAACAAGACTGAAAACCAGCAAAAAGAAGTCTTTTCGACATATGTAAATATAACGATAAGTTGTACACCGTAGAGTGATTCGAGAAAACTGACGTCAAGTTTACGTCAGTTTTCTCGAATCACTCTACGGTGTACAACTTATCGTTATATTTACAACTGTTTCTTTAGAAACACCGACGCAGTACTTGCTAGTATTTTTTACTAGTTTTTACCTCTACATTTTTCGACATATGGAGTAGTTAGGGTGGAGAGGCTGGGAGTTTCATTGTTTCACATTCTTTCACAATGACATTGTTAGTGTTTACTATTTTTACGACAGGAATACAGACATAATACGTAAATGCGTGGAGGTTAGTCGTTGTGACATTATTACATCATTACTTACCTTTTTCCCATAAGCTATTTTGCTTCTGAAGGCCCCCTGCCCTCTATAAACCTTGTAATTATCCATTTAATTAAGAAACGGCGAAATAATTTGATTCATTCATGAAAATATCTAAATATTAGCAGTTGACCAAGAGGCTCTGAGAGTAGGAAAATCATCAAGTACTTTGCAGATATAAGCTATTTTTTTGCTAGTAAACAGCAATTTTAAAAGCTTTACAACAATACATTGATATATACAGTGACTTGATGAACTTTCGTTTGAGAAAAGATTTGTGAATGAACTTTTCTTTGTATTACAACCGAATCACCCAATTGGTGTTTTTTCAGGAATCGATAGAAAATACATGTTTGCATGGCTTTGGGAATTATTTTGGCCGTCAGAGGTTTGGGCACGAAGAGGGCGTGGCAACACGTGCTGATGCTGTGGGTTTGGCGATGTTGCAGGGAGACATGGTCAAAGCTGTAAGGTTACTTCTAATGCCTGATTTGAACAAAAATGATGAAACAAATACTGCTAAAAGGTATGACGTTCTTTTCGTTTTTGCAATGTGTGTTCGTCTCTGTATTAGACTGTGTTATTTGCTTGCTTGTCTGTGCTTGCTGAGTCCAGTTGGATGCACACACAAAGCTTGATTAGATCTATACGCAGCAAAAATATTCAGTGGACGTTATTTTTTACTTCGTGGATAACCTTGTCCAGACTTCTTGCAACTGACCTCAGGCACTTTATAGTCTTTCTTTCGGCCTTCGTATGCGTGACGGATGTGAGCGTGACTATATCTCTTCCTTTTGAGCCGTCACATACATTTTGCAAACCTCACTTCTTCCATCGATTGATAATTGATCATTAGTTTCGGTTTAGATATTACCATGACACAGGCGATGTACCAGGGACGTTGTCAAGGATGCCTAGCAACAAGACGCGTGAGCGACTGATCTTGAAAGCACTACATCGACATGGAACCGATGAGGTATGTATTTGATCTCTATCAGTTTGTTTAGATAAAAATATGGATAAATTGATAAGGTGAAAATGCAGAAATGGGAAATGGCGAAAAGTGAGTAAGAGTTGTTTTGAAAGTTGCCCTAAAGGTTTGCATAAATCAACTGAGATGCTGATTTCAAACCATTACATGTAAAGGTATGAGGTATGATAAGATTTTTCCAGACAGACGGACGGATGGACAGACAGCAAGACGGACGAACAGACGGACAAACCAACCAAGCAAACTTACAAATATAAACAAACACCAAATAACGGTAGTTTTTGTCCGTCAGAAACTAGTAATCGAACAGAAGGACTAACATAAATTGAACGTTTTCCTGCAGGATGGCTGCACCAAGGCTCTGTTCAGCATCCCATACTCTATGCGTCTCTTGTACGTTCATAGCTACACTAGTCTTGTATGGAACAAGATGGCGTCTCAGAGACTACGAGAACATACCGGCGTAATAGTTGGCGATCTTGTGTTCGATTCAAATAAAAATACTGCCGAATCAGCCACAAATGAAGTAGCAAACCGCACAAATGATGAAAACGGGAAATTAAGCAGAGATAGTAGCTGCGGTGATGATTTCAAATCTCACGTTAGGATTGTTACTGGTGAAGACATCAAGGAGAATAGGTTTAGTATACGGGATTTGTTGCTGCCTTTATCGGGGTATAATGTCGTATATCCGACTAATAAGATAGGAGAAAAGTACCTACAAGCACTGGCGTCTGATGGACTCACGGAAAAGAATTTTAGGTAAAAGTATTAATTAATTAATTAATTAATTACCGGATTGTGCATGTTTATTACACGAATGAAAAGCTCTATGGGAAATGTTTTTTTGATGAATGCCTACATTTTGTCGATCATAGAGATCTTAAACTGGGAAAATGACGCTGATTTGGATAAAATTACTGCTTATTAACTGCTAATCAATATTGGAACCATTAGTACCAGCTGGGGCGTAGCGTGGTCCTTTCTTAAGGTGCGCACAAGTACATGTGATCTAAAAAAAACTGAACGAAAAATACTGCGTTCTTGCCATTATTTCGCGCAAACGTGGCGCAAACAAAACATTGTTTTGGTTGTGGATCCTCAAGCATGCGCTCAGCAGCAATTTTCGTTTTATTTTCGGTAATTCAAAGTACGCACGTGCGTATATGCTGTGTGTATATGCTCCCCTGAGTAACTTTCAGTCGTGAAACCTACATCTGGACATCCGGTATTTTCATATTTTCCCCGACAACTTTTTTTGAAATAGGTACAATCATTTAGTGATGTTGATATATTTTCAGGCTTCGATCACTCGGGCTGTCTTTGCCTGGTGCTTACCGCAAACTCATCGCTCTGCCTAAAGATCTTCAATACAAGTGGGTATCTGAAGTTCCTAACAGCAATGTCGCAGGTTTACAACCAAGGGAACCCAACAGTTCTAGTAAGTCTGATCTAAATTGCAATCCCGCTCTGGATTCTGCAAATAATTCGCTTGTCTCCAGTTCTAAGCATTCGGCCTTTGACAAGTCGAGAACTGGCTTAGAAAACGTCAAAATGGAAAACTGTGGTACTTACAGTAGTAAGAATTCTCTACAGACTTCTGAACGAACTCAAAATTGTACAAGTGATTCTAATAATTGCAATCAGGCTAAACTAGAGGCATCGACAACTGTTTTAGAAAGTAAGGAAATGATGCATGCAGAAACAGATGTCAAATACATGGCTTGCGACGAAAATACTAGAAAATCGGCCAAACAATATGATTGTAAAGAACTCTCTGAAAAACGTCAACAACGTAGTGTTCAAAAGCATAAATATGATCGTTCAAACGTTAGGTTTTGTGATGACAATCACGATGACAATGATAATGATGGTGATGATGATGTGGAAGATGCTGATGATGCTGATAATGATAATCATAGTTCTTACGTAAAGCCGGGCGAACTTACGGGACCCCCCGAGAAACGATCACGGCTCGAACTAGAGAATGATGTTGAAGAACCTCATCTCAAGCTATCATTCAAATTAGATTCATCATGTTATGCGACCATCTGTTTACGCGAGATGATGAAATCATAACTAGGTAATCTTGCATTTAAGCAAATTCGAAATAAATGAAATTCAATTACAAACGATCTTCAGTTTGTGTTATCATTTCCCACTTGTCTATTAATGTCGGAATACCCTATTGTAAGGCAAGTTCTTCATTTAATTCTCGTCGCTAAGTGTTGATAGCATGTGATAAATTCTTTTGTACTTCGTACAGGGTATGGTAAAGCAATATTTTCATTGCAAATGAATACAAATATGAACATCACAGAGCTGTGTGATTTTGTTATGATTTATAGACAAAGAATGTCACTTCTACATGGTAAGAAATACCTCCCATATCACGAGACGCTCAACATTAGTGAGATCGATCTCAAATCTCTATCGTTGTACATTTATGAGCATGTGTCATTTTCGTCACTGTTATCATTGAATACAAACAGTTGATTTCCCTTTAAAAGGAAGCGACTAAAGCCCCCATACCCTGTTACGTTGATGCAGATGACCGGAAACAAGACTAAACACAATAGAAATCACGTCACATAAATTGAACTGTGGTAATATTTATTAGATCACGTGGGCGTGATTTATAATGAATTTAGTATGTCCAGATAGTATATAAACACATTGAAACATTAGATATAAAGACAAAACCGATCCACTGTTAAAAGGAAAGATGAAAAGAGATTATTCCGTGGTTATACTATAAAACGTTGGAAAGTCAAATTACTAAAAGAAAAAAAAAGACTTAAGACAACAACACAAAATTACACCAATAGACTGAAGGAAGGAAAAAAAGAAAACAATATTTGTTGGTTGTTTTACGTTGCGGAAAGTGAATCTTTTGAAAGAAAAAAGACAGTATTTTCGTGGTCAACTTTCAACTGAGACGAAAACAAAGAAACCAATTCTAGAGCGAAAGAGAAGATATTAAAGCGTTAAAGTCTTTAAAAACGACCACGAAAAACAGGACAGGAAAGACGGAAAAAGTTGAAATCATTCAACAAATTTAAACACCATCCCACCTTGACAAGGAAAAGGAAAAAAAGTCAATCAAGTAACCTAAGAAAAGAAAGGAATCAAAGAGAAAAAATTTCCTGCATGCAATAAACATTAGAAACTCTACAGAAGATTAAGAAAACTGACACAATTTATTCACAGCAAAATTGAAAAAGGAAGAAAATTTTCACTTCTTCGTCAAGAATGTCTACATTTCTTTGGCCTACCATCTTCTGTTTTCTCCTAATTCATCCAATCGCAGGACTACCAATGTCGTTAGTTGCAGAGTGTAAACCAAAGATTGTTACTGAATTCGGGAAGTTTATTTCAGTAACGTTGGACGTCAAAGAGTTTGAACTGGGAATGAGTAACTTGTATTCTTATGGAGCGAAGCAAATAAACAAAGCGAGCTACGTTATCAACAGTAACACGACCAAGGTAAGGATATAGTCAGTTCACATGTAAAATTTAGAATAAACGGGATTAATGAGTATGACGATTTTTCATAAAGTTAGTTAATATGCATTTGTACTTAATCTTGACTGACGCGTTGTGTTTTGAAAAGTTGTCAACACAAAATACACTTTTACTTCAGAACGATTGCTTACAAATATGCTTCGTACTAATAAATGGAAACTTGTCGTTGTCGCTCTCGTTCTGCATTTCCTTAGTGCAATGCATAATAATAATAAATAAATATATCATTAAATTCTTGGGTTGAACGTTATGTCATAGCCGCCATGTTGGATGCGCGACAACAAAGCATTCCTTATTAGTTTCTCTTGTTTGTTCATCCAACATGACGGGAACAGTTTTGTTCTTTATTCCTCAAGCGATTCTTGGTCGTTGCAACCCAAGGATAGAAATTAAATGTTTCGAATAATAACGATCGACACCATATTACGCAGGGGAAACTCCTGGAAACTGTTGGGAAAACCCCCTTATCCCTGAGACACTACTTATATATTTCTCTTGCTAAGTATAACGGTATGTATTTTCTCTTTTTCTTTAGTTAATCCATTCCAAATACAGTGCTTATGCTGTGATAAATGGTGAACAGGTCTGTGTCTCTTACAAGAAAATCACAATTCGAGACCAAAACGGAGACAACGAAACAAAAACTGAACTGTGTCAACAAAAATGCTTCCCAATGAATCAAACTGCCATTCTTCAAACTAACGTAGAAGAAGGAGGCAAGATCAGGAACAAAATATCTTCACGGCTTTGCTGCTTTTGGAGCTCGACAAAATGGCTCGAAATATCCGTCCAGCAGCCTAGTTACAAGTGTGTAAGTTGCTATGGTGACCGTTGCTATGACGCCAGGACTAGAATGGTGCGTTGCTCTCCGGGAGCTGGGTGTTTTTCTATGGTTTTCACGAGCGGGATAGGTAACGTTTCGGTCGTCTATCCCGTCAAAGGTTGTACACACGACTCCATAATGTACGGCAGGAGCTGCTGGAACAATTGTCGTAACATTTCCGTCAATTATAATATGTGCTTATCCTGTTGCTATGGTGATAGGTGTAATGAGGACCGTAAGGAGAACACCACTGTCATGGCAACGACATTTTTGGAGATGGCTGATAATTTAGAAAGAAGCTCAGCAGTGCACAGATCTTGTCTAGTCGGTTCCACAACTGGATTGTCAGTACTGTTAACCACTCTTATGTTGGTATCTTTTTGAGCTGCCTCGCTGTAATCCTTAAGAAACAACATTGTAAAGCCTGGTTACCATCTGTTTTAATCGCTCACGATCGCCGGATCGTGGAAAATACTGATTCGATGATCGCTCACGATCGCTGTCAATTGTTTCCAAGTATTTCGATCACTGAAAAGTGTTTCCATAGAGTGGCTGACGATCGCTGACATCATTTGCGATCGTGGGCGATTATATGGGAACTAGGCTTAAATCTTATTTTCAAAATGCAGTAAAACCCAATAATTTCAAGAATTTAGATAGAATATAATAACTTTGCCCGTGTTATTGGATGATGTAACCATTAATTTTGTTGTAAGTAATAAATGGTTTTATGTGTGTAATCTATATGTAAGAATTTGTAAAGAATATATGTATATATTGACTTCTTATTGTGTTTTCAATTCTTTTTTTTTATATTTCACATATTGATCTCTCATGATCACTTTATTTTTCACCACTGTATTTATTCACCCAAGTCTCTTCTCTTCTTTCCACTTACTCCGACGAAGAACTAACGTCCGAAACTTATAGAAACTAGTCATCCACTACAGTATTGAAATTTATTAAGCTTATATTTGGTGGTGGGGGGAAGGGTTGGGCCATTTTGTTTGCGGGATATTTTTGTCCTCCCTGTCGTATATAAAACAGAAACAAAATACTTCGCGTGACTACATATTTATAACGTTATTCCATGACATACAAATTTCAAAAATGGCAACAATCTGTAGACTCCCTCGCAGTCATTTTTCGGGTTTGTTACTCAGAGCTCCTCACCCCACGTTAAACGCAGTTATTGCGTGACAAACACTAAAACCGACTGCGAGGGAGCCCATCAACAATCCCCTTGCAACAATCATGATACAGAAAAAAATAAACTTGATGGTTAATTTTGTTACCGATAATTCCCTGATAATTTAGTTGTTAAAAATAATATTGTTGGACGGTTGACGGCGATAAAAAACAATTTGCTTATAGTTAAATTTAATTCTATTTTGTTCCCTGTAGTTTAACGGTAAATTTCTTTCTTTCTGTATAAATCGTGTAATTCAATATGGCTGACCACGTGGGCTTAGGTCATCGCAAGTTATCCATTAACTTGAGACGCCAACATACACTCGTCTAACAAAACCTCAACCGTCGTTCCGCGTTCTCTCATCTACACTCACCATGCAAAGGGTAGCCATTTTTACCATCGTCTCGTTCGCTATTTTCCAAATCGGCCAAACCGCCAATACAGCGTTTGACTGTTATCATTGCAGTGGGAAAGAATGTGTAGAAAATCCTAAGAAACAAAGTTGCGAGTACGGAGCCCAATGTTACAAGATGGAAGTCCGCTACAATTATGATGTAGACAATCCTCACATTATCAAAGGTTGTACCAAAGGAACAGATGAGACATTCTGGAAATGGTCTTGCTTCGAAGATTGTAAGGAAAACCAAAAAGTAGGCGCAGATAAAGCACGAGTTTGTATATACTGTTGCGATGACGAATACTGCAACTCAGGAACTCGTACAAGTTTGGGAGTTTATGGTATTATTTTAGCATTTGCTACGCTGGTTTTTACGCTGTTTAACTGAAGTTGGAAACTTTGAGATAACTGTGAAAACACTGCAAGTTGGAACGCGATGGGATCTGTTTGGTATTGGAAACATTCTAGCCATTTGGTAACTGAAATTCAATCATGCGCTCTTTGTAACATGTTAATACTGCTATCGAACTATTCAGCAAACTTTCTCTGTCCACAAAAAAACTGCCTTATAAAAAATGAAATTCTGGTTAACTCGAAAGTAATACTATTCAAGTTTTTATGTGTATCAGTATTTTAAACAAGAAATGATTAGTGTTTTTTTGCGTTTTTCAAGTGTAATGTGATATTTTTATATACATTCCTGACTTTGTTGATAACGACGGAAAATGCTGATAAACATTGTCGTGGAACTACAAGACACAAAAATTATCATAATTGTTCTCAATTTTTTCTATAATGTTTTAGAGAACAAACTGTGCGCTTCTTCGGTGCTACATGTCATGTCCGTCAAAAAATAGTGTGAAAGTTTGTTTAGGTGTAGAGCTCACAATTGTTAAAGCCATGGTAATTGACATAAAACATTGCTTATTGTTCCCAATATATGTGAAACAAAACCTTTATGTATTAGTGAAAACTACTCCTTATTTTTGCTGCATTTTAAGTCAATAGTTAAGTCATTTGTCGACATTGCAAAAATATCCAAATATTTTTGTTAGACAATTAACGAAATTGTCATTTTTTACTGCGAACAAAACTATTTTATATCGGAGAAATTCAACTGTCCTTCTAATATTTTTGAGTCAACATTCACGAGGCATTTGTTTGCATTTTCATTTAGAGTTTTGCCATTTATATTTACCTTGTAAGATATAAAGCTCTTTAGTAATATTAAATAAAGTTTATGTATACATACTAATTGATTATGATTTGAGTTACTGATTATTGGAACTGACACACAAAAGAAGATATTTGTTTGAGTTCCTTAAGCCTGATTTTCACTAGCGACGCAAGCACAAGTGCAAGCAAGTATGAAAGGATCGGACTTATTCCATCATAGTAAAAACGGCCCCAACTCAGGCAGCAGCTCAAGTAAAAAGGTCAAAGATTCCATCTTCTTGAGCTTTATCTTTTTTTACTTGGGCTTGCAGGCGTCGCTAGTGAAAATCGGGCTTTATGCTTGCGTCAGTTGGCTTTATAGTGTTTCAATGTTGTTTTAGTGAAACAAAACGCATGCAAGTACAAGCGCCATGTTCAACCAATGAAAACTCTAGGTCTAGTCTTCCAAAGGATTGTCCGACTTTCAAAACGACGTCATTTGACGTTGAAGGTTATCAGAAGCAGTACGAAAATATCCTTTGTTATTCAACAAGGAATGTAAACAAAAAAACAAAATAATATCAAGAATCAAGCGTGGAAAACGGTGGCTGAAACGTTGTGAGAAAAAGTTCTTACACCTTCAGTTCTATATCTTTTAGTGGTAGAGTCGTTTTCGTATTTCCGTAACGGTACGGTTTTGATACCGCTACGATACGGTAGATGATTAGAATGTTTTCTTAGAAATTACGGTGCGGTACAGTTTCCCATACGAAATGATTCTTAATTCCTTTACGAATTTATGAAACCACTCCTGATTTTCTCGTTCTCTTGACATTTCACAAACATTAAAACGTTTATTTTTTCTTCACGAGGAACGCTTTCTAAGCCGGCTTATTCGTAAAGGCACTAAAGGCAACAATAACCTTTCTGCACCGCCATATTGGATACACGGTAGAGGAATGGCACTAGAATAGAGTGCTTGCATTGTGTGTGCGGTTGCTTAGTTGCGTCTCGTTTCCAATACGAAATTAACCCTTGTGCTTATGCCTGCGTCTTAGTGAAAACCAAGCTTTAAATTTAGCTCAGACTGAGCAATAAAAAACTTGCCACGCAACAAGTCCAATGCGTTCAACGGCACTTCACAACAAGACAACCACGGTTGTAACGTAGCTTGAATTTGAAGTATATATATACTATAGGACAACCGTGAAGATCCCAGGGCGATACGTTTCTGTCAAGGCGTAGTCTGGGCAGTGGATGCCATTCATAATGGATGAACTAAGCAATGTATAAAGAAATATGGAAAAATAATTTGCTTTGTATTTAGCTAACTTAATTGTTTGTCTTCTAGTGAGTTGGGATTCTTAACAATGTTACGTTTCGTTCATAGTCTATACCTGCAAACTAGCTTAACGAAAAAATGTAGTTACCACTTTAAATAAAGTAACTTTCAATTTTGTATTTATTTAATCATCCAAAAATCTTCTCTGACGTCATTCAAATACTTGAATTAAGTCTCTGAAATGACACAAAACAGTGCCCTTTACTAAGTTCACAGTCCATAATAACATTTCAAAATGTGACATGTTAATTTTGTACAAATTTCAAAAATGCTAAAGTTCGCTGTAGAGAGAGCTAAGTTGGTGGCTCGTGCTTCTCATGAAATTCTTCAAACTCTCTTAGTGCCTTTTCAACAAAATCCTGTGAACTCCTCCGAGATGTCCTTCCTTTGTTTTTAACGTCTTTGGCCCAGAATTTTCTATTCCTTTCTGACTTTTTCGTGCTTAGGTATTGTTGAAGTTCCCTGCCGCCACGGGAGTCTGGACGTTGGCATGTAGTGCACCCCCCTTCCTCACCGTCAAAATCATAAGCAAATGGTATGCCATGTTTGCAGACATGTAATTTTCCAGGGGGGCTGTCTGGCTTCTCTGTGTCTTCTTCTTGGTAAGGCTTTACTGTGATTACCGTAGACTTGACTTTGTTTTTCTTACTCTTTTTAACTTTCCCGCCAAGATCAACCGAGACCACGGTATTGATGTCAGCGTGCATCAGCCTTGATTGACGTCCGACCTTTGTGCAATCGACCGCAGAGGCTTCTGGGGAAATGACTCTGTCTAGTATTTCGCCAACTTTTCTCGTGATTTCGAGGTTACTTGTTGATGGTCCAGCTTTTGGGTACTGTTGTACGTGACGGTCATGACGGTCGTCCAAAAAGGGGGAACTTTGCGGGGTTTTGACTGTTGGATGTTGATGTGTTTTCCTAAGAATTGAAAAAACGATAAATTATATAATAAATAATTAATTTGGAACATAGTTAACTATATTAACTCCAAGAAACAAACTGGGAGAACATATGACATATTGAAAACTGAAAAGAAAAAGGACGTGAAATATTTGATTTGGTCTGATTTGCACGTCGGTTGAAGCCGATATCACAATACTGATTCGATTCTACTTTTTACTACGACTTATATATACTTAGCACTTTGTAGAGTGCACTCACTGAATGCGTGCAATATAATAATATATTGCTATAATTAAATATTATTTAGTACTAGACAGTATGCTGCATGGTTTTAGTGTTTGTATTTTAACGTAACGTAACGTAATGTAACGAGATTGATCGCGTGACCTGAGTAATAAGTCGTTCGTTTACGTTCCCCCGTTAGTGGTTAATGTGAAAGGTCTTTAATGAAGATTGGCAAGGACGAGAAATATCGATATCATAAATGTGCATCTAAAGGTCGCTGTTTACACGGTGCGATTTGTTGTGTATAATACACGTAATTTGTAGGCAAGTGCATGAGCCACCGCACACGATGATTGTAGTCCCTGTAGCACCACATTTACGACTGAACTTGTCGTAACAAAAAATCGCGCAGTTTATTTTCGATTGCGCTAGCCAGTAACTCCTGCTTGAGCAATTTTCAATTTCAATACTCGCCGATTTTATTTGAAAAGGAATGAGTAGTATTTTGAATACCTCATCTGAATAGTACTGTCAGCTTTTTTCCCGGGCGGTTCTTCGTTCTCTTTCACAAGAGTACTCTTCTGTTGAAGAACTGCATTCTCTATTTCACTACAAATACTTTCTATGGTAGTTTGTGAAACTGCTGTTTCACTCGTTTCGGGCAGAATTGGCGCAAAATTCATCAAAAGATTTGATTCCAAAATTATTCTTTCTTGTGTTTGACAGTCAGTACAATCTATGCGTTGATTTTCGTTCCTTGCTATACTAATTTCTACGACTTTATCGCTGTCACAGATAGAACATGACGCACCCATCATTGTGAGCTGCGCTTATAATCCTTTGATGACGTCACTAGTTAACAGGCTTCTAATGAACGCTCGACCAACATGACCAGGATTAAAAAAAAAAATCAAAAGTTCATTTCTTTGTTAGTTTTTTTTTTTTTTTTTTTTTTTTACTTAGATAGTAGTTCATGTGTTTATTTATTGGTTGATTTTGGTATCAGTTTTAGCTTGAACCTTTTATGGAGATTTGACAACAATTTTTACTTTTTAAAATATCTTTATTTATTAAGCGTTTGTCTTGTTATTTATCTGATTTTGTCACTTATAGATTTTCGTTTCGTTTGGCACAACAAAGCGGCAGGGCTGCTCAGAAACGTAACATATGCGGTGTGGCTCGACTTCGTTTTCACACGTTGAATTGCGGGGCTCCTGTGGTTTATGTACTTCAAACGTTTCACACACCTGGAGGCTTTCAGGCTCCTCCTAAAAGGAAAAATTAACGAGTCCTTATGAAATATTCATCGCTGAATTCATGACTACGTTTATTCTAATATTCATGGCAGTCGTTTGGCCAATAATGAGCGAGTTTAGCGCCACTCTTTCGTGCCAAGCCGGTAAGCAAAGTCCACACTGACTCTGATCTCTCATATCACGATCGCTGTGACATTTTTGATTTGTTTGTTTACAGTTTCAAAGTAGTTTTGTTATAGTGTATTGATTTCATTGTTCCTTAGATCTGTCATTGTAATTCTGAATGGATGAACTGAAGCATTACGCGATTTTAGTCGGGCAGACGTTCAAAAGCATAGTGATGGATAGTTTTCACATCCACTCGAGTTCTTGGCCTGTCAAGATTTATTTCTGCGTTTTGCACGTTCTCCTTCTTTCCCTGGCTTTGTATATGTTCCTGTATATAAGGAAAAAGAAGAATGAAGCTAGAAGTCTGCAAAGGAAAGCGACTAGGACTTTCAAGAGGGGAAATAAAGCCGTGACGAGTGAAACATGTGAATGGCTCAACTCTGTTTTAACATGGTGTTACTTGAAATCTACTTCGTCCGCCAAAAACACTCCCGAATTGTTGAAAATGTGGATCAAAAACATGAATAGAGGTCTATACAAGAAAAGATCGGTAAGTTAGGGATTAATCTTGTATGAATATTGATAAAACATGTTATGAATTACAATGTTTGACTTTCGTGAGTGATCAGACCTATTTTTGATAGCTGAAATATACGTTGTATCTGATTAGCAAAACTATGCCTTTTTAACATATTGTTATTTTTTGTGTTCTCTTTTTTATTTTTGTACAATTCTTAGTGGTAGCTTATTGTAGATATTTAAAAAATCTTCAACAGGTGTCTGCTTTGCAAATGCATACACAAAATCATGGTAAACATTGGTTTCACAGTGGGGTTGTAAATTATGCTCATGTTGTGGAAGCGAATCATTGGTGTTTTCGTCATTATTTTATGCGGTTTTATTAGTTGGCTTTAAACCTTTATTTCCACATTTCGGCCACAATAAAAGAAGCTCAAGTATTCGGCATATGTCAGCTAAATTTTTTAACTCATTATGGTTGATTTTTTTGCATAATTTTGGTCGAATTTCACACTCGGAAGAAAATAACTGAAATAAAATAAAACTCTAAAATGAAACATGATAAAAATTGGCCATTAGCTAGACAGGCACTTGAAAATTAGTGAAATGCAAAATGGACATATTATATATCTAATCTTGAAGTTTGCTTCCAATTATATTGTATTACATTTATTCATAAAAATGTTTTATTTTTAGTCATTCATTCATTCATTTATTCATTCATTCATTCATTCATTCATTTATATATTTATTCATGCCTTGCACTTATTCATTTATCCTTTCGTCATATCCAAATGAATTTATTCTCATATTTTTATCACATTTTTCACTCATTCATATTTTCATTAATTTCGTTCATCAGGTATTTATTTATTTTTTCACCCGTTGATCAGTTCATAAATCAATTAATCCCTTTACCCACTATGTTATTCATCCATTTATCCATTCATCCATTACTTTCTTCAATCATTTGATAATTGTTTACTTTTTTCATTTATATTTCTTATTTTTCAAATGTAGATTAATGTCAGTAAAGCAATCACAGGATAAAAATAGCAATTTAGTAACTATTTGTCACGATAACTCAGCCAGAACACTATACCCAGACAAAAGAAATAGTGATGTTCTGGTCGAGTGATAGTGACAAACAGTTACTAAATATAGTTACTATTTGTTAGTATTTAGTTTGTTTTTATTTCATGTTTTTTTCCTTGCTCTATTGCAATACAACCTAGGAATATACTTTATTTTGCAGTTGTAAAATATTGTTAATCTGATTTCCTAAACTATGGTTTTTAATAAAGTCAACTGAGTTATTAAGAAGCACATTTTACAATTCATTTGTCAAATGCAAAATACACCATTCAAAAAGCCATTATATTCTTTGGAAATGATCAGATCAACTTTACTTTGGTTTGCATAACCAATAACATTAAATTTCTTGATTTAGAAATTACTTCTGGAAAATGTTAGTTTTTGATGATATTTTGATTTCAAAATGCTTTTCATTTATAGCCAGATTTTATGGGTTCATTTTGTGGTTTGCATGATATGTATGGCTTGTAGTCAAGACAACACATTTGCTTGTTAGGAATACCTAATCCCTCTGAATTATCTGTGAATCAAGTATTTTTCATCTTTATGACTGCCAGTTTATGGTAATTTAGAGATCTTGGCTGTTTTCCATGGAATAACTGTCTTGTACAATAACAGACAGTGTCTCATTACAACTATTTCATAAGCATTTTTAATACGGGTATGATAATTTATTGGTTCTCCATTTGCCGTTTTTACATTTTTCTGACCATACATGTAGTGTATGCTAAACGTCTGGGGCTGGTTGTACGATGGAAGCCTGGATAGCACTATCCATCTGATAAATCCCTATCCAGTGGATAAATTCTAAAGACATTCTATGGAGTGGATAACTTTTATTCAGTGGATAACTTTATTCAGGCTTCTTACAATTGATCCCTGCCTTGTACTTCTCACTTACAGTAAGGACACTCGAACCAGCAACACTTTTTTGACACTTTTTTAACATCCTTTGATAACTCAGTGCATTTGACTTCAGTATAAAATGAAAATGAAATGAATGTCTGCAACACATCCCTTGACAGGGTTTTTCAGTGTTGGTATACATGTATATAATTGTTAAGAACCCCAACTGGCTAGGAGCCAAACCAGTTGGCTATATACAAAGCATGACCAAGAATATTTTTTACCAAATCAGAACCCAGACAAATACAATTTCTAAGACAGAGCGAGAATTGAACCTAGCACCACCAGATTTCGAGACCAACGCTCTGACCACTCGGCCATGCTGCCTCCTACATTTTCAGAGAATTTAAAGCAGTAGAAAGCTCAGAAAATAAAAAGCTAAATAAAGACCAGTTTGATTTTTTCATTGCTTTTCTTAAACCTTATCAGAACTATCAAATTATTTAGCTTTATTATTGTAAATGCTCTGCTCATGTTTGTGGGTCAAATTCAGACACATGCAGCCTCAAGTGACAGTTTGATCTTTCATTGCTTTTCACAAATAATAATTTTTGGTCTGAGTCATGTGTCAGTCTAGCTACTCATTCTGCTTTGTGACATGTGTATGTGTAAATTATGCAAACTTTTTAGTTTCCTTAAAAGTTAATTATTAGTTAGCTGTTTTTTTATTTGCATAACATTTCTGTACACAGCTGCCATAATGCACAATAAACTATATTATATCTAACTTTGTTTCCTGATTTTCTGTGTCTTACTATGTTGACCATTGTTTTGACTATCATTTTCAGAATAATCAACGGATCTTCATCACCAATATCCGCCCTAATTGCCTACCCCCCAAGCTTACAAGTGTTTACTGTCTATCTATTGCTGGTACCATGAAGGTACTGTTTTCTCTGTTTATGGGTTTCCTGTGGTGGAATAATACCACAGGAAGTCCACAAAAGATATTGTGAGAACAGATATACTTTGATATAATATTTGGTGTTTGTTAATTTAATTATTGCTTGATGTGCCTTTTGGGCTTTATTGATTGATGTACATGCCTCTTATTCTTTCTTGGTTGATTCTTTTTCTTTGATTTTATTGGCCTGTTTACTGCATTGTTTATTTTATTATTTTGAATTCATCCATTTTTTCATTCTTCTTTTAATTCACCAATCCATCCAATAATACATCCACTCATTCATCTATCCATGCATTCGTCCACCATTTCATTCATTTGTTCATTTGTTTGTTTGCTCATTCATTCATTCATTCATTTGTTCATTCATTTGTCCATTCATTTGTTCATTTATTCCTTTATTTGTTCATTCATTTCTCTAGTGCATTCTTTTGCTCATACATGTGTTCTTTCATTTATTCATCCTTCCATCCATTTATTCATCTATTCATTTATTGTGATATTATTGTACATCTGTGCACTGATGGTATTTCTATGTTGTTTTCAGTGTGTTACGTTCCATGTAGAGTCAAGTGATTTTGGCTTCCATGTTCATGTCAATCAACCTTCATCTAATGGAAGATCAATGAATGCTATACTTGAAGTCAATGTAATGAAACTATCAGGAGAGGTAGTGCAATTTATTGATTCATAGATTAAAATTCACTAATTAACATGTTGAGATTTTAAGAAGAAGGAGGTCTTGTCTTGCAATTCATTTTTAAAGGATCCTCAATTTTCACTTTTTTTTCTCTTCTAACTAGATGACCTTCACATCAATCAATCAATTGGTCAATCAATCAATTAACCAATCCATCAATCAATCAATCAATCAAATCACTCACTCAATCAATCAATGAACCAATCAATCAGTCAATCAATCAATCAATCAATCAATCATTCTTGATCAAGCAATCAAGCAATAAATTGTTGATCAATTGAATTAATCGTTCAAAGCGACAAGAAAAGCTTCACGCAACAAACAAAGATGGATATCCATTCTAAATTAAATTAACCATGTTATATTGTTGTTTTAAAAGGTTGCTCTTCAGATGAATGATGATCCATTTGAAGTTAAAATCCATTTTATTGGCGAACCAGTAATCAAGCTTTCAACAAGAGCAATCACCAAGGTTGGTATCATTCATTTGTGCATTAAAGTTTATAGCTGGGCATTTCAATTGATCTTTATCATGCTGATAGAAACAAAGAATAAGAGAAAAACATCATTTTGCTTTTGGCAGGATTCCAAGGGAGAGTCAAAAGATAATCCAGTAATTATTTCACAAAATGTGAAAAATTCTGTACCAAAATCACATAAAAGTAGAAACAGATCTGTTATATTTTGTACATTTTCATGTAGAAGCTTATAAGTAACAACTAGAGTTACTTTCAATTGGGTTTCCTCAATGCCACACGAAGCTTGACAGTGTCAAATGTTGAGAAAAAAAATAAAGAGGTGCCAATTTGTACTTTATGATTGCCAAGACATGTGATGAGTACAATGTGATTTCAAAATACAGTAGTCAGATACTAATAAACTAGTTAACAATAGATTAGAGCAATTATTCAACCACCTGTGACCACCTGTTGCAGCTACTCTTTTCAAGAAGCTCTTCAACTCAATTATTTTGTATTTATTCAGAATTATTAAGAATAACTGAACTAAACACTGCAGTTAGAGAAATAACGTATCATATTTAAACAGAATGTAAAAAGTTGGTTGTTACTAAGAAAGCAATTGGGATCATGGCAATAATAAATAAATTCAACAAATACAATACAACATAGAGTAAAGCTGCACAATTAAAAATGGAGGTGTTCTAATGGAAATAAACAGTCCTGTTTCAAAAATAATGTCCAGGGGGGACATCGAAATGTAAATTCTCACCATTTATTTTAATCAATAAAATTAATATTATTATCAACATTCAGACTTTAAAAATTAAAAAAAAATGTTTTTCCCATATCATCTCTTTTATGTTTAATTAATGGTTTATTATTATTATTTTTGGATCTAATATGTTATTACCTTTATTAATTAGATTGAACTAGTGTCAGGGGAATTATTGTTGAGCAAATAAATTTTTCGAACTAAAATTATGAGACTTTGAATTTCACATCCCATTTAGTTTACATCATTTTGTTCTTACTCATTTGTATTTATAGTATATAGTAACTAGTTATACCAGGGTTTGTATATAATATACAGTAAGTCCTGAACAATTATTATAATTATTGAACCCCCCTGATGCGTTTGATTAGTAAAAAATAGTAAAAAAAAATTCAGTGCGTGCAGTTTTGTCCTGACTTTCATTTTAAATTTGTTAAATTCTGTTCTAACTAAGTGAAGATATTTCCTTTGTACCATGTAATTAAAAAAATTGTGCCATTTTCTGTTATGTTCACATTTATTTATAATATTATTATGTGAAGTGCTTTTCACTTGACTGGAATTTAAGTACGGTAGTCAGTACTTTCAATTGTTATTGTTTTCTTAAGTGGCAAAACCACTCAACTTTCAGTATTTACATTAGGACAGAGTTGAAGAATGTCAACTAGAGACCAGTCCACTACCTTTGTTTTTCCCCATTAAGGTTCACTGAATATCATATTATGAACTGCCAGATCTAATTAATTATTCACAACAAGGAAAAAACTTGTCTTAACAAAATAGGTTTTTATCTGTGGTTGCTAACTGGAATAGTTATTATTAGTATTCATTTATTTTAAAACTGGAGAACTTCACCAGGTAGTTCTACCTCTTTCAAGATGGGCCAGGGTGCATCCCAGGAAGGTGATGACTTTGATTTTACTGAGATTTCTTTGATAATTTGAGTGGTTTTACTGGTATGGAAAATCTTCATGTAGACATGTTTGGTTTCAAAATCAGGGATTGGCAATGAGGTTGTTGAGAAAACGGAGGAAACAAAACTACAATGCTCACTAAAAACCACTGTTGAGGAACCTAATGGGGTGAGTTATTTTTTACCATAGTAAACCACTTGGTATTTTTAGTAAGAAGAAAATAGTTTAACATCTTTGTTGACATTATAATCAGTCATGTGAAGTCATAATACTTTGCTACACTAAATACAGTTCTTATTTTTTATTTCTGAAACTCTAGCTTTGTTTATTTTGAGAGTTTTATAAAGTAGACTTGGAAAGAAAGGGTTTATGGTCCGTTCCTTGTGTTCTAGTGGAATGCCTCTTTATTACTAACAGAGGTTGTATCTTGTATTTGTCTTTTCTTTCTGTACCTGCTGTACTACCTGCTTGATTATTGTTCTCTTTTGTTCTCAGTTCCCTAACCCTCTTGCTCTTTTTACATTTATATACATTATAATAATTATAGCACCTCTTCAAAATAGTCTCATATCTGTCTTATTTAAATGTCTATTAAAGTTTGTTAATCATCTATTAGTTGTTTTTGATAGGATTATGAGTTTGTGTTGATAGTTTACATCAGTTAATCTTAAGGTGTTAAATCAGCAGGTTAAATGAAGGTCATATTCCTATTTTACTTAATTGGTTTAAATCCTTCTAACCAAAAGTACTTAGTGATTTTTTATATTTTAACATTCTAATAAATTGTATTGAGAATATTAGTGAATAAGTTACCATAAGTGATTCTAATAATTATTTGTTCTGCAAAATTGATGAAAAAAATGTTAAGCTTGAATCCACTGAAACCTGTTTCGATTTTTGTAATTACTGTTTCATAAGTTTTTTCAGTTTTACTTTGAGGAACATAATGTATAATTTGTTCAAAACTAATTTTGAGGATGCTATATTATCCCATCTATCCTTTTCTATTGTAATTTATGAACATACAATTTAAAGGTGAGCTCTAAATAGATTGCTTGCAAAATACTTCATTCTTACAGCAAAACAAAGTTTATACTGTATTAGTAGTTTGTGTCCATAATTCCAGGTTATTTTAAAAATTATTCTAATGAATTATATGATTAAATAATTTTGTGCATGTGATTAAATGTTCAATCAACCAATTTATCAATCTATCAATTTATTTACAATTTATTTACATGTTCAGTTATCATGTACTTGGTACATTGACATCATGTTACAATAGCTTTTATTAATTATAATTATTATGTACTTATTGACTGAGTGGGAGGGCCGTACGGGAAAATATTTGGCTCGAGGTGATGCCGTACAAATGACCGAGAGCCAAATATTTTCCCGTACGGCCCGACCTAACTCAGTCAATAAGCATTTTATCATATGACCCTCATTTTTGAGTATTTTTGAGCATTTTTGAGCATGTTTACTTTTGAGCAGGGCCGTACGGCTTCGTACGGCCCTGCTCGAAAAAGCCGTACGGCCCTACTCACGCCATCATCTACAAAGGTTTTTTTAAGAGCGCGCGCCCGGGCGGATACGGGTCATGTGATAAATTGGTTTTATTAAACACTTGCTATCTTGCTATCTTTCTTTTATTTCAAAACTTTGTTTTCATTTTGGTATTATCTGAGCCGTTAATCAATTTCATAGGGCGGAGCTTGCTCTAAAACATTCTGCTCTTAGTTAATCTATTAGATAGTAGGAGTCCTCCTGGGATGAAAAGGAATTAGATAACTAAAGGCTCTTATTCTAAAATATTTTGCTGTGTTACCAGCAAACTGAGAGGTGTTTGATATTAGCTGGTGCATTATTACACTTATATTATTTCTATTGCAAAACGTGAGTGACCCCCTGGAATTGACCATTACTTCAGTATATTAATTTTTGTAATAGAGGAGAGTTGAACACCCCCCGTAATTGTAACAATATTGTTATTGCTATTGTTATAGGAGGGAATTGATCCTGAAACTGCTGGCGCAGTGGAAGAGAAGCTAAAGGAAGTTATCTGCAAAACAGTGACAACTGTACCTCTATCAGAGAGTAACAAGACTGAAAATGAATCTGTAAGTACTGGAGAATGAATGAATGAATGAATGAATGAATGAATGAATGAATATTAAATGAACAATGACAACTGTATCTCTATCAGAGAGTGACAAGACTGCATGAAAATGAATCTGTAAGTCTGTACTGCTGGTAAATGAATAAATGAATGAATGAATATTAAATGAACAGTGACAACTGTATCTCTATCAGAGAACAACAAGACTGAAAATGAATCTGTAATTACTGGTAAATGAATGAATAAATGAATGAATGAATGTATAGCTAAACAACATAACGTAAGAACTACCAGTAATGATTTTATGAACAAACAAAGAAATAAATGACTGAATGAATGAGGAAGTGAATAAATAAATGAATGAATGAATAAATGAATGAATTCATAAATTAATGAATGAATGAGTTAATGTACTGAACTAGTTAAAACAAAACATTAGAACATTAGTAAGGAAATGAAAATATTAATAAATAGATACAACAAATAACAAACACCAACAAATGAATTACTGAATAAAAGGATTGATAAGCGAATGAATGAATGAGTGAATGAATGAAATATGTGTTAAATTACTATTAGCAAGTAATACATTTACATGGAAGATTTTGACCAGTTTCTCTTTTCTTTCTTTCTTTTCTTTTCTTTTTCTTTTTTTTTTTTTTTTTTTTTTTTTTGTTGCACATCCTTGAAATACTTTATTATTTAGCAAGTACTTAATAACAATATTGAAGCTTTTGTTAAAGTGGAGTTATTAAGTAAGACAAATAGCTATCACATTCAATACTTCAACGTCATGTACATGTTACCAAGATTGTCAAAATAATTGCAAACTAATGTTATTTTGAGGAAACATTTTTCTGTTTTGTGTTTTACTTTTCATTGAATAAAGAGGAATTTTAACTTTGTGTAAATTGTTGGTGTTTTTGAAGTAATTATTTTCCACACCAGAAGAGTTATTGGCATCATGATGGAGCATTAAGTTATTGTAAGACAAAATTCACCAATTTTATTTTTTTTATTTTTTTTATTTTATTATTATTTTTTGCAGTCCATGATTAACTTTCACGTATTCATTGCAGTTTAAGTATAGCTAAAGTCATTCAATTATAATTGCTTGTTGTGATGCTGCCTATTGATACAGTTATTGAGTACAACAACTAATAACTAATAGTTTAATAAAATGCCAATATTATCCACTAATATTTCACATGATATGCTTTAGTGGTCTGAATAAATCCATAGAGCTTTTGGTCTGAGCTTTCTAAGTATAATGTTTTCCAATTTAAATCCATCTGTTATGCAAATTCTTTCTCTCATTCATTATTCATCCAGTAGTATAGCAGATGTTGTTGAGCCTTTCTTATTGAAAAGCCTTTTTAAATTACTCTCAAATAAAACACCCAATGGAGAGAGAATACTTCTCATGGTGTGATGTGATAGGCTGTCTGAATCAATGTGGCTTTTGATGTCTACTATCAGGCAACTCTACCAAGAATTCACTTCCTTAATAATACAAGTTTAACATGAAAAGATGACAGTATGCAAATGAATGGAAACTGTAGACAGCCAAATGGTTTTGTGTTCTAGCCTTGGTTGATTGATTCATTGATTCGTTGTTGTTCTACAATTACACCTATTTTCTGGCTATCAGGCATTTCACCAAGCATTAATGTCCTTAATATACTAGGTTATATTACAACTGAAGATCAATGAAATGAATGGAAGTGGAAACATTTAACAGATTGGACATGTTGGATAACAAGTGTATACCATAAACGTCTTACTCTGAATGGATATTTCTCTGCTTAGTAAAAGCAGTGTTTTTGTTGTAAAGCGCAATAACTGTTTGAAGCGGGTGTTATAATTGTTATTCTAAAAAGCAACAAGAATGAGTAGACCAAGGCCTCAGTCGATCGTCAACGTTGAGCATAATTACAATGTAAACATCAATGTTTTCGTCTGTGTAAGTGGGAGAACGCTGCAGGTACACGTTATTTATTGTAGATAGTAATTTAAACAATGTTTTTTTTACTTTGATAATAATTTTAATGTTTTTCTGACATGCTGTGTTGCAGAATTTTAAAAAGGGTTGTCTGCATTTACAAGCCTTTTTTATGAATCAGATATGTAAACTTTCTTTCATATTTATTAATTGAACGGTTGAATTTTTTGTTGAGTCTAACCATTTTGTCATATAATTAACAACATCATGATTTCATTCATGTCAAATTCATTGTCTTTTATGTGTTGAGAATATTTCTGTCTGCTGGGTGAGTTAAATTTTAAAATTATTAGTTTTCTAGTATTCTTAACGTTTATAGTAAATTTGTACAGTTTTATAGCTCCCATGAAAAATATGTTTCCTGTGCTACTAATTTATAGTTTTATACTTAATTTTGTGTCAAAAATAATGTAGCACACTTTATTTTGTATCTGCAAGAAATTCTATTTTAGTCTGTAAATTGAAAAAGTGTGTAAGTTGTTGATGTGTTGTTTTCTCTCTGACCACAATCATGTTAATCTCTAGTTTATTTTTACCCATTTTTTTGAATGAAGATATTTTTTAGATAAGTTTTCCTGACGTCTTCCTGTTTTTATTTCTGATCAAAGCTATTATATATTATTACGGTTCTTTAGTTACAGATTTGAATATCTCTCAACAGTTTGGAGGGATTAATTAAACCACGTCTTCACTTTAAGTGCCATCTATATTGAAGGTGTTTTTCACACTCAATGTGATTTTGGTCATTTTGGTATTCAATTGACATAGAGGATATGTTCCATTTAGTTGAACTGTGTCTAAAATTAAAATGATGTCAGATAATATAATGTTTTTATGTTTGCAAAATGGTCAAATGGCCTTTTTTAGAAAATGCTTGATTTTTAATGTTTAAAATGCTTTTTTTTATTTAAAAAAATTGTGACTTGCTTGTCTAGACCTAAAAGCATAGATCATTAAATTTTGTTTCTGTAAAAGTTCAAAAAAATATCTTTAGATTTTTTAGTTTTTGTTTCCATATTAATTAAAAATGTATTATTGCCTTAAAAATATATATTTTTTGTTTTTTCTTTGTTTGGTTTTCAAGTGTTTGTTAGTGCATTTCTAGAAATCACTTGAAATTTCAATGAAATATAAATATTAATAAGAACATAAGTAAATATTGACATGTATTTTCAAAACTCATTCTTTTGTAAGACAGAATATCTTAATTTAGACCATGAAATGTGTTTCAATATTTTTGTTTTGTATGTGTAATATTTTGTTATACAAATGTTTAGGGTAGTTGTTGATTCTTTTCTTCGCTCATTCCATTTTTTATTATTTATTTATTCATTTTTTTGCATTATAAACAAGTTTCAATTTGAGATATTTTTAGGGAAAAGGATTTTATCAGTGCGGGAATTCTTGAGAATTTGATGAATCACACTTTTTAGGGAGATCATTAATGACATTTTTAGATTGCTTTGTTTATTTGTTTTTTGCTAAAATAATTAATTACAGGGTATGACGAAAATCTTATAGACAAAATAACCTAAAGGTGTAAAAATTGATCTGTTTTCTTCATGTAGAAAATTGTTAAATATTAAACGTTTTGATTACATTCATTGAAATAGAATTTAATAAAATTTTAAACAGTGAATAATATCTTTCTAAATATAAAACATTTACAATAGTTTTTATGTTTTATCAAACTCACTCAGAGCTCTGTAATGCTCATATATATAATATTTCTGTCAAACATCGAATGAGATTATTATCTTGATAAAATATCACTCCCAACAAAATTGATATGATCTTTTTCCTGTCATATTTGTCAATTTATCACATAATCTTCAGTGTGGCAACCAAAACATATGCCATAAGAGACAATTGTTATTATATTTGTTATTTATTTTAATTGATAATGACATGACATTTCTTCTATAATCATAAAATTAGTTTTTGTTGTCAGCTGCTTATTGTTCATGATTTTTAAGATTTATTTTTGTTTCTTTTTTAGCAGGGAAGTGGAAGTCTGAAGGACAAACTTGACTCACCCATTCTACAGACATGTGTCGGAGAAGAAGGGAAGTTACTTGTCAAAGGTAACGTTCATCCATTCATTTACTCAATCCTTTATTTGTTTGTTTGTTTGTTTGTTCCTCCATTTAGTTTGTTCTTTGTTTGTCCATTCCTTTTTTATTCTTTTATTCATCCATCCATCAAACCGCCCATCCATCCATCATCCATCCATCCATCCATCCATCTATTCATTCATTCATTCATTCATTCATTCATTCATCCATCCATCAATTCATTCATTCATTTATTTATCAAGCCATCCATTCCATGTTCTATTAATTTCATCAAAGTAATCATTCATTCATTTGCTCATTCATTCATTTGCTCATTCAGTCTTTAATTTATTCATTTACTTGCATATTCACACATTCATTTGATTTGTTTAGATATGTATGCATTCCTACATATTGGTTTATTCATTTGTTATTCATTAAATATTTGTTCATCACTTACACATTTCTTTATCTAATGTCAATTTATTTGTTCCAGTCATTCATGTCATGAACCTATATGTTATTCCAAAGAAGGGCTAACGTCCAAAATGTCTGTAGAGGCAATGATTGCGTCCAAGCTTTTCTGTCACCTCGTCGGAGGCACCATTGTAATCTCTTATTCAAACTCCCACTGACTGAATCACAACAACAACAAATATTTGCAGAGTCGTCTACATGTTCAAATATAGTTGTCACATATAAATTGCTGAGCAAAAATTGCTCAATTGTGTGGACAGGGCTTTGTTTTAGGGTGCATGTTATTTGTTTCTCCCTTTCCCTCTAAACTTGTCGTTTTCTAGTCATTCTCTACATGTAACTTATTACTTTAGTACTTATTTTCCCTCTTTCATTTTGTGTTTTTTTTTTTTTCAACAGTAATCAAAGCCACAGGATTGTGTGCAAAAGACACATCAGGTAATGCATCGTATAGGATGTTAAAAAAGACATCAAATACATCCTCGTTGGTCTTACGTAAAATATGACTGAAAAGAATTTCTATACCTTTTCAGTGCGTTATCTCTGAATACTTAGAATATATTGAAATGATACAGTCATATAGTAGTACTTTGTAATTGCTTTATTTACCAACTTGGAGCGATTATAATATTGCAAAGTAGTTCAGAAATCGCACTCATTGATTAGGTCTTATTTTTCTAAAGAAATTAAGATTATAAAATGTGTTATTATCTATTTTATGATAACGTAATGATGTACATAAGCCAATGACAGTGCTGTTTTTGTCTATTTTCAGCCAACATCAGTCCCTACTGTATTATCTCAGTTGATAACCCTTACCAACGTAAGAGGACAAGCTTAATGAAAGATACCGACAGCCCTTTTTGGAATGAGTACTTTGCCTTGTAAGATAAGAGATATTTCTTTACTTCGTGTTTGTCTACATGTTACCCCTATTTATTCCATTCTTTTTATCTCGTTGCCTTGTTGCTAACCATGCCATTTGTTGTTGTTTTTTCTGAATCCCATTTCTTTTTTCCCTTTTCATTCATCCTTCTTTTCCATACTCTCTCACCTCCCTAACTCTGTTTTCCCCTCCTTTTTTGTCAGTTCTTTTGTTTCATTTCTCTTTCCATTCATCCATTCAGTTCTTCTTCCATAACTGTCATTCCTCCTTTTCTCATTCTCCTCTTATTTACTATTTTCTTTATTTCTTCCGTTTCTTTTCATTCTTTAAAGTGTATTTTATGATTTCATTGTAGTGATATCAATTCCAAGACCAGAGAGATCACATTGAACATCTTCGACTTTGACAAAACACCAGCAAGTACGATGTCTCCAACAATTTAACTTTTGAGGGGAGGGGTGCGTGATTTCTGGCCAGTAGGAATTTTTTCCCGGTTATTTGCATGCACCTTTTTCAAAAAGCATTGTCGGTGAGAATGACGGATACCAGATTGCGGATGTCACGACTGAAAAGGTCTATGGGTAATGTTTTTTTTTAATGAATAGCTACACATACCATTTTATCGATCAGCAGAGATCTTCAACTTGAGGAAATGACGCTGATTTGAATAAAATCACTGCTTATTTCTTATCATTATTGGAATCCTACAGTACCTTTCGCTCGTGAAATCTACATCCGGAATCCGGTATTCCCTTATTTACCCCGACGTTTTTTGAAATAAGTCTATTCTTTAACGTCGTTTGTGTTCCACAATTAATAGCCTGGGCTACATCAGAAATATTCATTGTACTAAGAATATTCTTGGTGTAACACAGCCAACACAATCACCCACCCCTCCCCCTCAAATGGCCTTCCCTAAGTATATACAACAAATCATTTTACTGACGTTTCGGACGTTAGTCCTTCGTCGGAGAAAAGAGTGAGTAAGTGGATTTGAATAAATGCTGTGAGGTGGAGTAGACTAAAATAGGATTTAGAGTGAAATATCATAATAGAGTGCAAACACTAAAAGTGTGCAACAGTTGTCACAAATAGCACTATTTAGTGATATTTATGTTGCACACTTTTAGTGCGTGCACTCTAACGTCAAGTGCTTTATTTTCTTGGTAGATGTCAATTACCATATGGAAGATAATGAATTGAGCGCCGAACAGGGTTAGTACACGTTTAATTGCTCATTATTTAAGCACTAAAAAGTAACAAATGACCACCATAACAAGCACGAAGGAAATAAAGAAAAGAGAAATGAAATGTAAGAAAAGAAAAAAATAAAGGGAAAAAAATGAAATAAAGGACCGATCAGAAGACTCTGGAATATCGCATCTTTGACAATTAGGCTTATTTAACAAGTCTTATTTAACCGCCTTATTGCCTTTAGCTATAAATGTATTCGACGCATGTGAAATTCAACGTAAACGAACTAGGCATCGTCTCTTATATGATTAAAAAACGCCATCGACTTAGATGTGTACACAGAATAGCCTCAGTTATCATGGGAGATTTTGTTTTGTGAATCGCGTAATACGTCTGCAACGGAGGCTGTAAGACCCTGGCTTCACCATTCCGGGTAAATTTGAAAACTTTTGCTCTGATACCGTGACAAAAATTGCTCGTTAAACAATAGAATTAGCATACAATTCTTTCGGATTCATGCGTTTTAGTGTGGACTGAAGGCCTAACCGGATAAATAAAGTTGCGTTTTCAAATATATCCGGGTTAGTGTGGACGTACCCTAAACAGAATGCGATTTTAAAGTGTTGGTTTTGGGTTGGTACGTGTGAACACAAAACGGACATTTATCACCTATGAGGTGTTATAACCTGCACTAGAAAACAATAACTTTGTCACAGGGAAAAAAAACAATCACAACATCCCAAATTTGGTAAAATCAAGCAGTCTAGGAAGGTACTTATAACTTTTCAAAATGAAATCTTACGATTATTTTGCATGGCTTTGTCCATAGTCACTCGAAAGGATGATTAAAAACCTATTATTTCGCTCTACTTACTATGGTTCGTCTAGTTTTCTGTTTTGTAAATTGCGGGAAATTTCGTGATAATACCACTATATAATAATATAATCCCAAGATTTTATTCCAGAAATATAATTATTTGGGAAGTTATTGGTATTTCTTGGCGTGGAGCAATGCCATACCGAATTTGAGATGAGCTGAGTTTTCCTGTGTGTGAGATTGAATTTAGTATATAATGAGAACTGTTGGATTTATTGGTCCACCCCTCCCCCCTCTCTCTTGCTTCCGTTTGAGTTTTATATAATATGAAACAACTTAAGGTCCCATTTACAAAGCTGTACAATATTTTGAGCGGTGAAAAGCTCTTACGGTACCGTGCAAACGAGGTCTTGCTTAGCCTGTTTGCAGACAGTTATTTCTAGGCCTCATAACGCTTGCTACGCCACCTCGTCCCATGGGCCATGTTTTAATTTTCATTCTTAATATAATACTAGTAATAAATTGTTAGATATCTGTTGACTTTTTTGCAGATGACTTTTTGGGACAAGCTATCGTACCGCTGGCCACCGTGAATCGAAATCAGACTTGCAGGCTCATTCTACCAGTCCTACCCAAGACAAACAAGTGTGATTACGTGAAAGGAGAATTAAGTTTAGAGGTAGAGAGTAACATAAGTAACATTTCATTTGTCTTTCGTTTGTTCGCTCATTCATTTATTTATTCAATCATTCAACTTATCATCTATACTTTTGTGCATTTCTTTGCTCGCTCATTCATTCATTCATTCATTCATTATTTCATTCATTCATTCATTCACTCCTTGCTTCCTTGCTTCCTTGCTTCATTCATTCATTCATTCATTCATTCATTCATTCATTCATTCATTCATTCATTCATTCATTCATTCATTCATTCATTCATTATTTCTTTCATTCATTCATTATTTCATTCATTCATTCATTCACTCCTTGCTTCCTTCCTTCCTTCCTTCATTTATTCATTCACTCACTCACTCATTCATTCATTCATTCATTCATTCATTCATTCATTCATTCATTCATTCATCCATCCCCATACTCGTCTATAATATATCATCTATCTTTTGTTTCAGTTCACGTTTGATAAGGATGGCAAAGTAATCGACGGTGCTCTACCATTGGTTGACCTCACTGACAGTAAAGCCAGACCAACAGGTAAACCTTGGCAACATTAACAGCAAGGCTGTTTGCGCATGCCCGAACTATGAACACAAACAAACAGACTGATAAATAATAATTTTGCAGTTCTGCAAACACCTTCTCAACACAAAACTATATTTAAAAGTGCGTAAGTGCAAACTCTAGTGCTGAACGGTATGTGGAATTGAGCACATTACATCATTATTATATGATGTATTTATTTGTCTTAATTTGCTATGCACAATGCGATCTTTTGCTGTTGGAAATATTTCACGCTGCGTCTAAATTTATCGTTATGCGTTCGCATTTCGTAGTTGGGTATGCTTTTCCTAGTATACTTTTATCTCTGATTATTCACATTCCATTTAAATATCTTTTGTATTTATAAGTGTGCCCAAAACTTTCAAACATAATTCAATATCTTCAAATTGTTTGTACCTTTCTTGAGAAACTTGTAATTATTTCTGCTTGTAAACATATTTCCTTATCCAATATTTTTTTCTGATATGAAAACATTTGCAGTACCGTCCGTCTGCTAACGTTCCAACGAACAACCAATATCTTGAAATTGCTTGTTCTTTAATTGGAAACTTGGAAGCATTTATGTTTGAAATAATAATTATTTACTGGATTAACGGTTATGTCCTATTATTTATATTTTACACTTTCAAGTTTTGAAAGAAAGTTTAACAAAAAAACATCACATGCCTTTGCATATGGTATTTTTCTCTTAAATTTTCTTTGAATGCAACACACCGAACGCATTCATAAGTTTTATTCATTTTCTAACTTGAAAAACGGTTTTGTTCTTTATTTGGAACTTGGCAAACAAACATGTACAAATTTTGCATGTATTTTGTTAATGTTTCCACAAACTTTCAAATTTTGTCATTTTCTTGCAATTTTTTCACATCAGAACATATTATGTTTATCAATTCAATACTTTTATCTCTGAAATAGCATTCGTTATATTTAAGGATTTATAGCATTTGCTTAAATCTCTAAACTCTTAAATAATAAAAAAATATAATTTTGATAAAATTATTGTCCTTATATTTATTTTAATTTCTTTATTTTTCAGCCGTGGAAGAGACTGTTTATGACGTAACAGTTGACAAAACAGAAGGTGAGATTTTCGTTAAGGTGAATGACACTCTTTGCTATGAAAGAAAAGAAAGAGAAGTAATCACAACGAAGCAGTGCCAAAATAGACCGAGTAAAAAGGCAATCTTATGGATCTATTTTGCATAATGTTTGATTATGGGGCTGTTTATATGGAGAGACCCAGCCCGTTTTTAGCGGGCTGGTTTCTTTTGTATTCAAGCTATCAGAGCGTAAAAACAAAAGAAACCAGCTCGCTAAACCGGGCTGGCTCACCTCATATAGACAGTCCTTACGTCAAGAACGTAGTTTATACTTAGCGTTTCTTCCTCGCCGAACCAAGCGCTCACCAAAAAAAAAAGTACCTTCCTCTTGCGTTTTTCGTTACAGTGAATGAGAACAATTGTTACGTTTGAATGTGGTTGTCAAGTTTCTTGATGAAAATCATCGAAATTTCCTATGAAGTTGCCAAATCATTGATTAGTATAAACTTGTCAAGTTATGGGGATGCCAGGCGGCTTTACACTTTCGTATGTTTATAATATTTGATTATTATTTGATCAATAATTGTCGTTTATCCGCTCTTCTAGCCGTACCATCTGTCAATAAAACTCCACCAAGTGACTTCAAGAAGAACTACGGCGGTGCATATGCTTATTCATTGGATAAAAGCTACATGGAAACGAGTCTAGATGAACTAGCGCAGGAGATCGAGGCTTATGAGGCACAATCCGAACCCGATACTGCTAATGCAAATGAAGAGAAATCAGTGAAGATTTTGATGGCAATGAAAACAAATGAACAATGTGAACAAGATAATTCTGATATCATGAAAGAAGTAGCTGCATTGGATGCGACTCTTGGTGAACCTATTGCGCGGGTAAAGCAGAAAATACATGTTCGTGTTATTGTTGTTTTGGTTGGATTGATCGTTTGTTTGTTTGTTTGTTTGTTTGTTTGTTTGTTCATTCGTTTGTTTGTTTGTGTTTGTGTGTTTGTTTGTTTGTTTGTTTGTTTGTTTGTTTGTTTGTTTGTTTGTTTGTTTGTTTGTTTGTTTGTTTGTTTGTTTGTTTGTTTGTTTGTTTGTTTGTTTGTTTGTTTGTTTGTTTGTATGTTTGTTTGTTTTTGTATTTGCTGGTTGATTTGTTTTATGAGATGTTGTTTTGTTTCTTTATCTGTCAATCCACGGTCTGTTATTTATTTGTAACTATTTCAAAAAACGTTGTCTGGGGAAATAAGAGAATACCGGATTCCGGATGTAGAGTTTCACGACCCAAAGGTACTATGGGCTTCCAATAATGATAAGAAATAAGCAGTAATTTTATTCAAATCAGCGTCAATTCCTCAAGTTGAAGATCTCTGGGGCCGGTTGTATGAAGCATGCATAAAGTTATCCACTCCATAGAATTTCTTTAGAATTTATCCGCTTGATAGTGATTTATCCGGTGGATAGTGCTATTCAGGCTTCGTACAACCGGCCTCTGATGGCCGATAAAATGGTATGTGTATCTCCTGTTGCTATTCGTTAAAAAGTCGTGTAATGTACTTCCACGATGCGGAATCCGTCATTCTCGCCGACAATTCTTTTTTTTTTTTTGAAATATGTCATGTATGTTCATATTGGAATTGTTTAGTCATTCTTGTTTATTTGTTTTAAGCCTGGTTTCCATATAATCGCTCACTATCGTCGGATCGCTGAAATTACTGATGCGAGGATCACTGTCAATAAGCCTGAAGCGTGATGACGTTTTACCCCCGTGTCTAGACCAGAATCCTTTTCACATTGCTTTTGTTCACTAATTATGACTATTGTTCCTGTATTCTCGAGGGAATATGAAATTTGAATATGAAAGGATTTTAAAAACTATTATGGTATAGAGACGGGGGTAAAACGTCATCACGCTATTGTTTCCATGTGTTCCGATCGCTGAAAAGTGTTTCCATATAATCGCTGACGATCGCTGACATTATTTTCAGCGATCCGGCGATCGTGAGCGATTATATGGAAACTAGGATTTACTATCTCGGAATTTCGAAGCAGTTTTTTTTTGGTCGTGCCTGATGATCCAATCATTATTCAACTTTTATTTCAGAAGGGAGAAGACATTGAAGACAACAAACCACAAAGAATCGAAGTCGCACAGGAGATTGAACAAGAACCCGAAAAACAACAAGAGAAAGAAGAACATCAACCTGAAAAAGAAGAAGAAAAACAACCCGAAAAGGATGAGGAAAAAGAGCCAGAAAAGGAACAAGAACAGAAAGGAGAAACAACGCCAGAAGTCAAACCAAAACCTAAGAAATCTCTGTTCAAACGACGACCAAAAAGTACCGTAGATGCAGACAAGAAAACAGAGAAAGATGCAGACACAAGCAGGCATTCATATCACGCTGGCGACGAGCAAAAGAAAGACGAGGAAACGCCCGAAAAAGAACACAAAGAAGGAGAAGGCGAACAGCCAAAAACTGAAGGAGAAGAACAGGCAGACCTTCAACCCAAATCCAAGATGCGACGATCGTTTAATATCAAATTCAAACGAGCTAAGAAGGACGACAAAGACAAAGAAATTTCTTCAACTCAAGAACTCGAGCCTCCCGTACAACCGAAAGAAGAATCTAAAGTTGACAAGGAGTTAGATTCCGTTGAAGAGAGTTTGAAGTCGGACCCACCCAAGTCTAGGTTTGGTAGATTTAAACGCAACAAGGATCACAAAGACAAAGAACCGAAAATAGAAGAAGAAAAGGAAGAAAAGAAGGAAGCAGAAAAAACGGATGAGAAAAAAGAAGAGAAACCTGAAGAGAAAAAAGAAGACGAGAAAAAAGAAGAAGAAAAAGCAGTCAAGAAAGAAGAAGAAAAAGAAGTCAAGAAAGAAGAAGAAGAAAAAGAAGAAGGGAAAACACCTCTCGAAACTGTCGATGAAAACGAAGAGGCTAGCACTTCTGATAAACCCGCTGACCAGCCTAAACCCAAGATGCGCAAGTTGAAGTTCCAGCGCGGCAATAAACGTCCTGTAAGCATGAGCGCTGCAGACGTAAAGCCTATATTAACTACTGAAGAAGAAGCCAAACTAGAACGAGCTGATCCAGTTCGACATTCCTATCATGCTGGAGATCTACCAGAAACCTCTCAACTACGTGAGTATGATCGAATGTATAAGTTATTAATTTGTAGATTCGTTCGTTGTGTATTTATTTATCTATTCACTCACTTTCTGTTCATTCATTCATTCATTCATTCATTCATTCATTCATTCATTCATTCATTCATTCATTCATTCATTCATTCATTCATTCATTCATTCATTCATTCATTTATATATTTATATATTTATTTATTTGTTTATTTGTTTGTTTATTTATTTATTCATTTATTTATTTACTTACTTACTTACTAACTTACGTACTTACTTACTTACTTACTTATTTATTTATTTATTTATTTATTTATTTATTTATTTATTTATTTATTTATTTATTTATTTATTTATTTATTTATTTATTTATTTATATGTTCTTCTCCCATCTCATCTCTCTCGTCACTTTCCGTCGTGTTCTAATACTGAACAAAGCACGCTAATGCTTCTTCTATTTGATGAATATTGATTCGGTTTATTGTGTATTTTTTCTGATATGTATTTACATTTAGAAAGGGCTATTGCTAATGCTTGAAATTCCATTTTTTCAGGGAAATCCAACAGTGAGTCGTCATTGTTAAGTTACTCACCTAACCCATTCTCATCGTTAGTCATCGAAGTCGCCGACAGGGGAGAGAAGAAGTAAGAATGCTTATGCAAATGATTCATCGATCCATTCATTCATTCACTCATTCATGCACCATTCATTCATTTATTCATTCGTTCCTTCTTTCATTCGCCCTCTCATAGGTTTATTGTATTTTCGCACAAAAGTTTTTTGTACAAATAAAAAGAAAAAATGAGTCCAGCGCAACTAAATTTTTCATAAAGCCTTGTTTCCATATAATCGAGAACAAGCGAGAACGGTCGCAAGCGATCGGAAAAAAAATCGATTATAGTGAAACCAACGTTTTTCAAACCCTACGTCCGTTTTCGATCCATATACGATCGCAATTGAAATCGTTCAAAACGGTCGTAGGGATGAAAAACTTTGGTTTCTCAAAAAACCTTTTTTTCGATGGTTTGCCACCGTTCTGGGTCGTTTGCGATTATATGGAAACCAGGCTTAAGACACACGTACGCCGTGCACATGCATTTCTCTGTAATCGAATAAAACAATTGTGCAGGAGAGATGCCACCGTCGTAGTTGCTCCCATCACACAAATGCACACACTTCAAATCCAATAATCTATGAAAAGTATTATTACGTCACATGAACCGCGTGGTATTCCATCATTTTATCTTTTATTCCATCCATTGTCATCGTTCTTGGAATGTCTTCTAAAGTAGTTAGGCATTTAGGGCGCGTTTTCATCCAATCCTTCATCAATCACCCCTTCCATTCTTTCCATCGATTCGTTTACTGCAATTTTCTCTCGCAATTTTGCGAATTAAAACACTTCAACCTGCTTAGATTACCTCCCGAATGAAAACTAACCAGTCATGATTCATCTTGACTATGTTCGTACAAACGTCGGTATTAATATGCTGGTTTAGACAAAGTTCGAAAGCAGTTCGTTGTAGTTCGGAGTTTTAATTGACGATTAGCATTTAAGCCGTTTGAGCGTAAAAACAGAAAACTGCAATAATCATAAAATCAATCATTTATTTATCTATTTGTATTTATTTATTGTATTTGTGTTTCAGGTACTATCATATTCCTCTCGCTATGGAAAAGCGAGGAACCTTTGAACAAAAAGGAAACAAATACCACGTTTACAACGATCACATGTTTAGAGCTGTCCATTTTGATGCATCCACGTAAGTTAATCGATGGCACGGTGTCCACCATTCTGTGGTACCCATCGCTTTATCAAGTGAAGTATTGAATTTCTACCTCCTCTAATCCCTTGTGTGTACATGTAGTAAAAAAACATGCATTCCTAAAGTCTCATGTCTGAGTTGATTCGCACACAAATAAACACGATTACAAATTGTATTATGCGAATCCTTAGTTTGTATAAAATATAAGTTTGTTTGTTATGCGTGCTAGTGTGATGTATCTTAATAACTTAACAGTATTCGCCTTGTGTTGTTTTCAGGAATTGTACAGTATGCAGTAATTCTATTTCAGGCTTGTTTGGCAAACAAGGTTATCAGTGCAAAGGTATTGTCTTGTCTCTTTGAGCTTGGAGATCTGATATTGTGAATGGGACTTCATTAAATTGTGTTTTGATTCTATGAACAAGACTCTTCTGTCTGTCTGCCTGTCCGCCCGCCTGTCTGCGTTCATGCATGCATGTCTGTCTGTCTGTCTGCCTGTCTATCTGTTTTCCGGCTGTGTGTCTGTCCGTCTGTCTGTCTGTCGTTGATATAGTAACAAGTTGTTCTTTTTTTGATAGGCTGTAAGATGACATGTCATAAGAAGTGTCACTTTCAGACGTCAGACATGTGCTCGAACCCTATCACCAAAACATTGAATATGTGAGTATAGCTGCATCATCATCGTTATCATCTTTATCGTCATCATCATCATCATTGTAATCCTCATTGCTATCACAATCAACGCTATCGTCATCATCATTTTCATCGTCATCACCATCATCAGCAATATCATCAGCAACAACAATAACATGAACAACACCATGTGATATATAAAATATGAGCAGCTGATCTTTATGAGGATTTAAATTCAAACCTCATAAAGATCAGTTGCGAATATTTTATACTGCTTAAAAATAATCATTTCTAAGTCATATTTAGCTGAAATATTCAACAACAAACAACAACAAATACATATTTTTTCAAGTTAGAGTTGTTTGCAAATCAGGACGAATATCTTGCTGATTTAAAAACTCGGTCATGGCTATGATTTTGTATTGTTCTCTCCCTCATTAATTATTCATGATTTTTTAAAATATATGTAAGCTACATTCATTATCATTTTTACAGGCATCACCACTATCATCAATATCATGAGATGTATTATCATGAACATTTCTCCCGTTAGTTTCATCACTATCATCGTACATAATGCTCTTCATCATCATAACTACCACAAGCATCATGGTTGATGTTTCGATTAAAGTAACGTTAACGCATTCGGTAGCCTTTGTCTAAACCATTTTCAATGTCATCCAATATTTCTCTTCTATGGATAATTTAGGCTTAATTTTACAGCCATTTAGGTGTAAACCATCCTCGGGAACCCAGGGGTTATATCTGTCACTCGGTTCACCGCACGTTCGACAAATTACTTTTTTTACGAGTTTCACTGGAGTTACAACCTCGGCCATGTTGTCACACTTGGAGACGAATTCCCACCATAAAAACACTGCAATTCCGCGAGCGCGCGTAGAATTCACGAGCGCAATCAAGCGAGCCATTATCGATTAAGTTATCAGATTACTGCTGATCTCTGATTGGTTAGAATTTTGAGAGCCGCCATATTGGATTTTCGACTTCCGCTTTCGCTTTCGCTTTCGACAAGCGCTAACAGACTCCGTGCCCAGGGGTTTTTTTCTGGGTGCGAGGAACCGAGTGACAGATATAACCCCTGGGTTACCGAGGATGGGTGTAAACACGATGCGATATGTCTTGTTTGATTTGTAGTATACGCCACGTCATGCGACACAAATCTTCATGGTAATTCGCATTTTGTAACATCTTCACAGAAATAATGTAGTGGCGTTGAAAACGGCTGTAAGAGGCTGTTCAAATTGATAATAAATTAAAAGTACCTAATATAATGTAAACATTTTAAAACAAATGTATAGTGCACGTAGAATGTACAATGCATGTTTATTATATTATAGAAATGACAACAGAAACATTCATTTTGTAAACAAGCTAGCTAAATAAGCTTTTCTTGAAAAGTTTGTTCAGTTGAAGTACTGATTTAGCGAAATGCAAATGTCATGTGCATATCTCAAGTTTTCATTTTTTTTTTTGTTCTAAGACGTAAAACAACGATACAACACTGCACATATTGTGTTACACATAAAGTTATTTCGTAAATTTTGAGATATGCAAATGACTAAATTGCTATTGACTAAATTGTCTTTCAACTGGACAACCATTTCAAGAATAGCGGTAAAGGATAAGCAACTCAGGTATTGTAAACTACGTTTAATGCATGTGAAAAGCCTGCATCGCATCCGACTTAACGATTTATACATAATCTGTCTATAAACTATGCAATGATATTCTAAATTTCTAACGCTAAAGCATTAACATTATTTAAATCTCTAACTTTATAAAGTGCACGCTTTTAAATCGGCCTGATCAATCGTTCGTTGATAATTCTTTTGTTGATTCAAAATCTCTTCTAACACATATCGATCGTCCGTTCTTTTAGTATTAAAGCACCTACCATTGTTGGCAATTAATCACCAGGTAGGCATGAATTAACACTCTTTAAAATCACAGCTGGCTTGACTGACTGACTGACTGACTGAATAATGAATGAATGAATGACACTGACTGACAGACTGACTGAATGAATGAATGAACGAATGCATGAATGACACTGACTGAATAAATGAATGAATGAACGAACGAATGGATGAATAAATGAATGAATGAATGACACTGACGGACTGAATGAATGAATGAATGACACTGAATAAATGACTGAATGAATGACTGAATGAATGACTGAATGAATGAATAATTAATGGGTGGATGATTGAGTGAATGAATGAGTGACATTCTGATTGACTAATCGTATCGTACCGACTGACTGACTTACTCACTGACTGACGATATAACGCGCTGACTGACTGCCCTTAAAATTCAACAATGAAATATAACATTTTGATAAATCAAATGAATGGTTGCTTGATGTATTGTTTGGGTATAGA
Source organism: Diadumene lineata (assembly GCA_918843875.1). Taxonomy (NCBI): domain Eukaryota; kingdom Metazoa; phylum Cnidaria; class Anthozoa; order Actiniaria; family Diadumenidae; genus Diadumene; species Diadumene lineata. Next base: position 7,433,151 of record OU974069.1, read on the forward strand.
TTTGGTTGATTGGTTGTATTGGTTCATAGGCGAATTCATGAAATGACAGAAAGAACAAATTCGTGGATGAAAAAGTAAATGAATGAACATTTAGATGCATGTTAAAGTTAAAAAAGATTAAATGAATGAATAAGTAAACAAAGAAACGATTATAGTGAGATGTCTGGGTGAGTGGATAAATAGATAAATGTGCGAACAAATGCATGAACTAAGTGAAACGAATAATTTAGGAAGTAAATGAATAAACTAACTAAAGAATGAACGAATTCTCAAAAGGAACGAACAAATACGTGAGTGGATGATTAATTAGTTGATTGGTTGGTTGATTGATTGATTGTCAAAGTGAATGAATGATTGATTGACTGGCTAATTGATTGAATGTTTGATTGATTCGATTGATTGATTGATTTAGTGATTGTTTGATAAATTGTCTGGTTGGTTGATTGATTGATTGTTAAAGTGAATGAATGATTGATTGACTGGCTAATTGATTGAATGTTTGATTGATTCGATTGATTGATTGATTTAGTGATTGTTTGATAAATTGTCTGGTTGGTTGATTGATTGATTGTCAAAGTGAATGAATGATTGATTGACTGGCTAATTGATTGAATGTTTGATTGATTCGATTGATTGATTGATTTAGTGATTGTTTGATAAATTGTCTGGTTGGTTGATTGATTGATTGTCAAAGTGAATGAATGATTGATTGACTGGCTAATTGATTGAATGTTTGATTGATTCGATTGATTGATTTAGTGATTGATTGATGAATTGTCTAGTTGTCTAGTTGGATAATAGGTTGGTAGTTGAATGACAGCTAAACCCATTAAAATTACCTAAACATCCTTAATCAGCACGGCCACACTGCATGCACGGCATGACTCTTGAAATCAATAAGCTAAACTGAAAAAATAAACTAAACCACAAATGTGATCTCCTTTACCATCCCAGAACGTATTAAAAGAAATATTAAAAGAATTATTAAAAGAATATGTAAAAACAATTTCACCTGAAAGCAATTTCCCAAAATGTCTTCACATTTTCTTCTGCAATCAAGCAGATGGGCATTTGGTAATGCGCATGCGTCAGTCTTTGTTCTAATTTGCTTAATTTTGCCGCCATTTTGGATTTTATTCGAACGTAACAACAAAGTTGTGATTTCACGAGACGATCACAGACAGGGAAAAACACAAATCATTGTGCATATTGATACCACGAAGCAAATCATATACATCGGCAATTTCACGGCTAAACAAGCGTCAAATCTACACAGCAACAACCCGTAAAATCAGAATTACCACTGAACAAAAGAGCAACTTATCATTTAATAACTCACCTGGGCATGTTTTCTTCGGTAAACGAAGGGATTTTTCAGAGAGACACACATGTTAATGTGCATTTTCACGTATTTGTAAAAATTTAGCAATCTTTGGAGATCGTCTCGTGAAATCACAACTTTGTTGTTACGTTCGAATAAAATCCAAAATGGCGGCAAAATTAAGCAAATTAGAGCAAAGGCTGACGCATGCGCATTACCAAATGCCCATCTGCTCTGCAATCAATTAATCTCACTACAAAGAATCTCTGATATTCCAGTACTATCATGAATATAGTATTACTGGACTGACGTCATCAGTCGACAGAGAGCGAACGGGCACTGACTTACGGATTCAGTTAAAGATATCGCTGGATTTTCATTTAAAAATTATTCATTGAAGTATTTGGGTTTTGTTATGTATTAACAGTGAAGAACTCCCGGAATAGACGAGATCAACTATGGTTAACTTTCTTCAGCCATCACCGATAAACTCGCTTATCTGAACATTGGTTGTCGTGGCAGCGTGAAATTACTTTGACTAGCCTTAGCAACCTTTGCAACCATGACAACGTAACTAGCAGTCAGGTTAGCAGTGTAGTGTTCAACTAGGACCGGTTGCTTGAGGACTGGATAGAGTTATTCAAAGCGTAGAATTTGCATGGATTTTATTCACTAGATGGGATTTACTAGGGGATCAGTTGTGGGAGGGCCTGGTTGAATTTATTTACCAATTAAAATGTATCCTCAGCGTAGAAATTGTATGAATTTTATCCGCTCCGCTGGATAGGGGTTTCTCCAGGCTTTCCTGGCTTCGTTCAAGCAGCTTCAGCGGCCAGTTGTACCAAGCCTGAATAAAGTTATCCACTCCATAAAATTTCTCAATGATTTACCCAGTGGATAGCGCTATTCAGGCTTCGTACAACCGGTCCCAGTAGTTTAGTATAGTCGTTTTGTAACGAGGGCCATTTCGTTTGTCTTAACAGTTTAGTATATTCCCGGTAGTCGCATAAACATAAACGCAGGGTACAGACGCAATACTACATGTCTTGCTGCAATTTTCCGTTTTCTGCGATCTAAGACACATGAACGCTTTCTGCGATTTGGTGTGTTTGCTCCCGTCAAGCAAAGCTCCGATTTGCCTTTCAGTCCTTAAGACACAATATATCAAAATTATTGCCGAGTCTTTTTTTGTCGTTACAAAAGGCGTCACCGTTATTAAAGGGATATTTACATAGCAAAAGAATCCACTTTCTTGTCTCTCTATCCGTCTGTCTGTCTGTTAATTGATTTGTTTGCTCGGTAGTTTTTTTTGTTTGTCTGTTTAGGTGCTGCTTTGCTCGTTATTTTTATGCTTTAAAATTGCTTGTTTGTTTTTCATCTTTAGACATTTAATAGATATCATTTAGTTTTTCTGCCGCAGTTTTGTTTTCCAAATGCTATGTGACGTCCAAAAAGACGAAAAATCATACTTTACAAAAGGTTTAAAAACAGCAAATGGTTTGGCTCCGGTGCCAAACTGTGATACTAAATAAAATGCTGAGAATAGGTTGAAGAAAACAAATGTTATAACCAAAACTCTAAATTAATTTATTTTAGACCAAAACTGTACAAATCTATATGTGTCGCCAATAAAATTGTAGTTGTAGACCTTTAATATATTTAAGCTAGAAACCAATATGAATATTGAAAATATCGCCAATAGAATATACCAAAAGGTACCTTAAGTTATACATAGTCTCTTAAGCAGAATATAGGAACCAAACTGAAATATGTCGATTTTATGTCGATTGTTAGTGTCCTTGTAGCCTCGAGTTGGTGTTGATACAATAAAGTGTTTCAATGATGTTTTATCGATTCTAGGCTAAAAATTATGATCGAATAAGTCTAATCTATTTAAAGGTAATATGTAAGAACTCAGAACAAAATAGGTTCTGCATGTCACTTTTTATTTACTGACACGTGAAGGCGTATCCAATTCCTTTGTAAAGTTCTTTTTCAGAAATTCCAATCCCATTTCTTTAAAGCAATTTAAGTTAAAAATCGGTCGCCATATCTATAACAATATAATTGTATTGGCGATATTTATTGGGATTATAAAATAAATATCTGACTGATATCTGTATCAAATTGCTAGTGTAGATAATATAGAAATGTCTTATTAGAATTATAGGAACATGTAGACCAATACATAGAGAGATAACGTATTAGAATAATGTATAAGATTGAATAAATTATTATAAATTTGGTTACGTTGTGTTCATTGCTTAAACTTAATAGATTAATCCATTGCCCCTTATCTTTTTGTTAAAAGATTAAAAAACGTCAAAAATACGTAGACCAAACGCAGGAAAACCATGAAATAAAAACTAACAAAATACTTACAAATAGTGGCTATTTAGTAACTATTTGTCACTAGCACTCAACCAGAACACATAACCCAGACAGAAGAAATAGTAATTTTCTGGTCGAGTGCTAGTGACAAACAGTTACTAAATAGTTACTACTTGTTAATAGAGTGCATGCACTAAAAGTGTGCACATAAATACAGCTAAATAGTGCTATTTTATGCTAATTCTATAATTGTTTTCTTTTGTTTATTTAGTGCTATTTACTACTAAATAGTGACAACTGCTGCACACATTTAGTGCGTGCACTCTATTCGTAAATTATAAATTATATTTCAAAATCCAAACAGCACATGTTACACTGTGTAATATTTTATTTCCCAATCATCTGAATAATATTCAATGATAATATCTTTGAATGATCTATTGATCTATGATCTTTTGAAATGATGTTGCATATAAATTTGATTCATGTTCATTTTGAAAAATTCCATGGCCACAGACTACAACTTGTGGTCCAGTCCCATGTAAATCTAAAACAATTTCACTAAATCTTGTTCATGAATAAAACTAAAAAATGTTCCGCTTTTCAATAATATTAATGGATTGATTCTTTCTTGTACGTGAACTGTATTATGTTTTCACCGCACTCTGTTGACTGTGTATCAACTTGGCAAATGTCCCTTCAGGCTTTGCTGCAAGTACTGCTGGACTATCATACTCGACCACGTGACCACCATCAAGCACTAGCACCCTATCATAGTCCATAATAGTATTCAGTCGATGTGCAATAGTCAGTACGGTACAATGAGCAAACTTCTCTCTGATAACTTGCTGTACAAGTTGATCTGTCTTATAGTCGACGTTCGCCGTCGCTTCGTCCAGGACTAGGATTTTGCATCTTTGTAGTAGAGCTCTAGCTAAGCACAATAACTGAGTTTCACCGGCGCTGAATCCTGCACCACCCTCGCCGATCCAATGTTCTAAACGACCTTCTAATTTAATGACACTTTTCTCCATCTGTACAACTTCTAACGCAGTCCAGATGTGGTCGTCTGAAAATTGACTGAACGGATCTAAACTATACTTAAGAGTTCCACTGAATAGAATAGGATTCTGAGAAATAACAGCCATAGACCGTCTAACAGCTTGTATGTCTAAAATAGCTAGGTCAATACCATCGATGACCACACGACCTTCAGGGTCAGGCATGCGCAGTAATGCAGCTACCAACGATGATTTACCAGCACCAGTTCTCCCTGCTATACCGACGCGTTCTCGTGGATTGACTTCAAAGTTAATATCGTTTAAAACATACGCTCCGCCTTCCATGTATCTCAGGGACAATCCTTGTATACTGAGAGCTCCTTTATTGGGCCAGCCAGGAGGCGCGAGGTGCTTGCGGTCGTAGCCAGGCTCAGACGGCAGCTCAGTGTACTTCTTGACTCGTTCAACTGATACCATCAGGGTTTCTACCTCAGAAAACGTCTGTACTCCATACGATGTGAGTCCCAAGAGTGTTACTCCTACTACAAACAGAAGACCACAGGTAGCTGAAACAACAACAAAATAAATAAATAAATAAACCGACGGACGGACGAATAAATAAATAAAAACAATATTTTTTTTATATGACTGGTTTTCCCCTTGTCTACATTGTCCTGTTATTTGTTTGTCGTCCCAAGTGTGGTTAACTTAACGGAGAGGGAACGTCTTTCGAAGAGCTGCCTTGTAATTTTCCTGCCATTCCATATGCTCATAAACGAAAGCGTGCTTACCTGGATCTAAGTGAATAATGACTGCGCCGATTATAACCGAAGTTACAAAGACTGCACATATTAATTCGATATAAAGCCCAATCCATCGGCCCATGGCAATGGATAGTTGGAACGCTTTGGTGTGGTTATTCTGAAGCCTGTAAAATAAGTACATTTAGATTCAACAACAATTTATACTGAGAATTTGTTTGGTCGTTGCCAGCAGCCCCACGATAATAATTACTCAGAGTTACTAACACACAACTGAATGAGAGTTACTAACTTACATTGAGAGTGACACTCAAATTGAAAAAAAAAATTTCACGCAATCGAATGTCCCTTCCAGGCCACCGCATCTTTCATAGAATTACAATACCTAGTTTTCAGACATACCTGTATAGTTTACGTAAATTGTTGTCCTCCATGTGAGCAGAGTGAATAACCTCTATTCCCTCCATAGTCTCCGACACGTGGTCATACACAGGACTGCACAACAACGCTTCCAGTCTAGACAAATCTCGCGCAGGTTTCAGATAATACCAACATATCAACACAAACATTACCAACGTAGGGATTGTTATTATCAAAAACCAGTAGTTCATTAAAACCATAAATCCAGTAACTACAAAGAATGGCAGTAAAGTACACGAAGCGAAGACGAACGTTATAGGCAAAACATCATCCATTATTCCAATGTCTTTAGAGAAACGATTCAGGATTCTACCAACTGGATTCTTATCAAAGAAAGCCACAGGGGATTTGATAACCGCTATAGTCATCTTGTCGTAAAGTTTCACAGATGACCTCAGTAGAACTATTAGCAAGAACCATACTTGTAGTAACGGAATGACGAGATTACCAGCGAGGATTCCACCGTAAACACCAAGAGCAAAGGCACTTTTTTGTTCTCGATGGGGCATTAAGACTATTTCTTTCAGCCACCAAAAAGAGGCGTATGGGTATGCTGAAATGACAACAAAATGTGTGTAAAGATCATCATCATCACGACCTTCAACTTGCTTCACTATCATGACAACTTCTTCATATTTGAACTTCATTCAAATGAGTCTGAAAACCCAGAGATATTGATTGTGTTGCAGACTAAACCTATCTAACAGTTAACCAGTACAATGGTAACCAAACGGCAAAAAGGCAGCTGTAACTTAAAGTCTAGAACCTGCAGGAACACATTATAGAGCAAATAACTGGATAAATAGAAAGTCCAAGGTCCAATTCCTATCCGGGTACTTAGATTGATTTATTTTACTTTGAATAAAACCACAAATATAATTAAATAAACATAACTCATGCAGTTAAAGAAGGAAAACAAACAATCACATTACCTGATCCCAAAAAGAAATAGACCCATAGAAACACAACCAGACAGCTTGGTAATCCAGATGTAAAGTAAGCCCAGTACAACCTCCACGACACAGACCCAGTACCTCTATCCTCGTCTTCCTCAGCTAAATCAATACCTCTCTCTCTATCCAGGTCGTCTTTAGGCGTCGTGTAAGCAGGCATTGTCGTCTTCTTAGACGTCACGTCCCTGTAATCTACAATCAGGTGATAGAGCTCATTGTCTTTGGCTAGCTCATCGTACAGACCTTGACCAACAACTCTGCCATCTTTGAGTACCACTACTTTATCAGCTCGATGGAGATGCTGTAGCTGATGTGTCACTAGAATTCGTATTTTGTTTGACAACTCTCCACAAATACATTTCTCTAAGAGATGTTCACCAACTTTGGCATCGACGGCACTTAGAGGGTCGTCTAGTAGCATTATATCAGCGTTTGAGTACACTGCGCGTGCTAACGCAACCCTTGCACGCTGACCACCACTTAACATGACACCGCGCTGCCCAATCATGCTAAGATCGCCTTTGGGAAAAGTAGTGATGTCAGGGTTTAAGTCACAAATGTCCAAAACGTTCTGGTAACGTCTGTCATCTATGGGCACACCAAAGAGGATGTTTTCTTGGACTGTTCCTGTGAATATCCAAGGTATTTGACTGACATAGGCAATCTTTCCTGTCACAGAAAACTGTCCCGAGAGGAGAGGAATCTCTCGTAGGATGGTCATCAGTAAGGTGGTCTTGCCGCTGCCTACTGGGCCAGTAACCATAACTAACATGCTAGGCTTGATATGCAGAGACATGTTATAAAGGGTAGCATCATCTTGATCCCAACCACTATTCAACTCACTTATCTCAACACTAGGACCATCTTGTTCCTTGGTACTTATCGCTGCCCTATCCATCGATCTTGGCTCATCGGTTTCCAAGATTGAATACTCGTTCCCTTGCTTGCCAAAAACTGATGTGATCTTTTTCATCTTTTGCGAGATATCCTTCTTCTCTCTGATGGACTTCAAAGGTTTGATTTCTTCACTGAGTAGAAAGTTTTCTATTCTTTTAATTGCAGTGTAGCCGTCATATGTAAACAAGGTGCAAGTGATTTGCCTCATGATAGATTCTCCCAAGTGGTGAAGGATGCACATCAAAACGAAAAGTTCGACCGTTTCGAGGTAGAATCCTGTCCATAGTAGAGTGAAGACAGATGCAGCTATTCCTAGCACAATCAGGGAGGTGTAGAAGAATGCTGAGACAGATAGAAAGGTTGTTTTTGATCTGGCTAACTGAGCTTCTTTCCTAGAATTACAATAGACATGATAAGTGTTCGCGCTTTGACAGTTTGGAGCGGGAATCAAATTTCTCAATGGTCGTTAAATAACGCTACTGGTGTACTGGTGAGCTATATGTGTATACAGTTTTTTCGCGTGTAGGTTGACTTTGTTTTCATGATTTGCTTAATTGAGCGGCTCTTTATATGTTTTAATTTTATTTATTTATTTATTTATTTTTGTTTGTTTTTCGTTTTCCAGGTAGATGGTCTTTGTACATTCATATACAAGGCTTGTTTATATGGAGGCGAGCTAGCCTTCTTTACCGAGTTCTCGGCAGATTAAACATTTTTTAGAAATAAGAAATTTAAAAAAAAAATGCCTAGGTCTCGTCAAGCGGGCCATGGGCTGCAAGACCTTCGTTCTTGATTAATACAGGAACGGGCGTCCTCAATTAGTCAGAGTAAGAACTACTGGAATTGAAGTGCATGCTTAATGCAGGGAGACTTAAATGGTTTGTCTTTTTGGCTAATAATTGCTAGTGGCATTTCTATCAGTGGTGGATGCAAATGTAAAACTAAAATAGGATTATCAAATAATTCACCTTCTATGCGTCCTTATGATTTCCAAGTAGTTCCATTCCCAAGCATGCATCTTAACAGCTCGTATTCCTTTAATGAGCTCGTTTACTACAGCAAGACGTTGGTCGGTAGCAGAAGCTTGCAGCGTCCGATAATATGCATATCCTTTTGATACAATTACATGCACAAATCCGCAAATGACGATGAAGAAAGCACCGCTAATAGCTTGCCATTGGACAAGAGTACATAGCAGACCGAACGTGATGGGACCAACGATGATAAATGCAAACGAGTATTGAACATTGTGTATTATCTCTCGTAGTCGCTGCATATCGTTGGATACCAAGTTAAAGACCTGCCCTGGCGTTTCTTTAGAGATTCTATACCGGCTTGATATCAGTACCTGAAAAAATATAAGATAAAACTTATTGTTAGAATGAGTATTATAGATGTAACAAAAGCAGTGTATAAGCTCAACAATACGCTTGGATCTATTGTTTTCTTAATTCGTAGTGAATATGACCCAAGTCGAATTTCAATACAATTCAAACAATAGATAATAAGCAGTCTTCTTTGTTGTAATTAAATTTCAATTATGTTAAAAACAGCTTAACAGATTTCAAAGGAATGCACGTTCGCATGGCTAGTATAAAAAAAACGGAAAAATCAAAATTAAGCTAGCGTAAAAGAAGTAAGTTGAACATAACACCAGGCTCAACTCCCTTGGGTCAATCACTGTAATAAATGAACTAAATCACTTATATACTGACCTTCCGGCAATATTGAAATACTAAACCCATTTTAATTTTTTTAAAATTAAGACTACATTATACAACACAAGAAAAGTACATGGAAAAAGCGATGAAAGTTTTAGTACTCAACGACACTGTCATATAATTTTTGATTTGTTTTGTTTATGTTTGTTAATGTTAGCAAACCAAAGGTTTCTTGATACTGGAAAACTTAAGCTTGAAGACAATCAGTTTAGCAACTGCTTAATTGTTTTCTCAACGATACCTATCTTTATGAAACAGAGGCTTACCTTTTTGTGTATAAGACTAGTACAAGCAATAGTTAATCGCATTCCCATGTTCTTCGAAACTAGATTATTGTGATGTTTAGAGAATGTTTGGATGAAAATCGCGGTTGCAATTCCAGCCGTGGCTAAACCAAGAAGATAGGGACTATTTTCATTTGCCTTTCGTTGAGTTAATAACTTTAGAAAACACCATAGTAATACTGGCTTTGAATATATACTAAGAGTTTCCCAACTACGCCAGAAAATCACTCTTAGATACTCTTTGCAGCTAAAGAATCTTCCCATTGCTCGCCAAAGCCTTGGCGGTCTTTGATGAACCTGAGCCCTGAGTATTTCATCTTCCCATACTTGTTCAAAGTCCAGTGCGATGTTTTCGGCCTTGTCTTCTTCAGACACTTCAAACAAGTCATCTTGAGTCACTTGTCGTTTGCTTCCAATTCTTACTATGCTGTTGATCCAGCAGAGGAAGAGACGTCCTAGAAAATTAGAGTTATCTTTTGGATTTGATTTTTTCTGCATGGTTAGTTCCTTCGCACTTTGCAATTGTAGTCAGCTTTCTCAGTTTAACTCATTTTTTCTTCTTCTGCGAAACGTGCCCAAATGATCACACTAAATATTACCATTGTTAACTCATGTTAGACGTTGAAAGACTGACGAAGTAATAAATAGAATTTTGAAGAGCAGGGCTGCGACCACTTCGGATCAATTGAAAGTGGCGTTCTGTATAAAATATTCTATGCCAAGATCGGTTTCTAAGGTTTTGAAAGAATAGTGGAAAGCAGTCAACCATAATCCAATCACAAATTTGCATTGTTGTGACTCTAAAAACAACTCCGACACAACTGAATTATCACGAAAAGCTATCAACATGTTTCGGGTTTTTTTCTAAGTGTATTCGTATGGAACTTTTAAAATTTTGAGTTATTTTATGTGCAGTCTTATGACAGAAATGATGCATTTTGATTATCAAATTTTGCATTGTTGTGACTTTACTTTATTTCCGAAGCAACTCAACTACCGCTATCTTCAAAATTATTTAAGATCGAGCTCATCTAACATGAATTATTTAAAAAAAACCTTTTATTTCTTATTAATGACAAAATTAATTAATTCCTAGCCATAGTTGATAATTGATGATGATACGATAAGCAGTGTTGTGATTAAAGCATCGATCCCAAAACCGAACTGAATAATTTATATCTATATTCAATTTCACTTAGTCGTTTACTGTCTCACGACACTATTACATTACAAAATATTAGCATTGATAGTGCAGATTAATTCTCAATATGCGACTGAAATTACAGATTATTATTTTGATTTCAAGCTATGGCAGTGTGACTCATGAATGTCAAGTGATGCGCAATTCAGCGTCGCTCTTTTCACATGGTTAGTCAAAGTAGCTTGATTTGATCACAATAGTATTCATGAGCATAAATAAAGACATCTATTTTCTTTCAATAATCGCCTGCCTAAATTGCATTTACGATCGTTTGCAAATGATTTTGATAACATTTGACTTTAATAATTATATATTCTTTCGCGCACATACTTGGCCTACATTTTAAAGCTTTCGTGCCCAAGGACATTTTCCCACTTAGACATGCATGCAATAAAAATATTTAAATTTAAAAGTACCATTTGATAATTGAATGTATAAACTGCGATGTCCGATGTCAGTATTCCAGCTAGTGTCTCGTTAATTTTTATTCAATTCTATTAGAAATACACCTATTTCAAAAAAATGTCCGGAGAATTCCGGTTGTCGATTGTCAATTGATCGTCAGTAAAACGCTGTAAGTAAAACGCTGCAATTAAAGTACAATAAAATAATATAAAGTCCGAGAGTTGAAAAAATTGTGTTAACGTTTGAATTGTGTATTTTGGTTACCTTTGTATTTCACTTCTGGATGTACGTAATAACGTCCGTCGAGTAATACCCCCCGTAAATGTAACAAAAATCAACCGTAAATATAATAATCGACCGCATCGTAAATGTAATAAAATTTAATCATAAGTGGTATAATAACCCTCCAACCATAAGTGTAATAACCTAGTATTTTGGGCAGTCAAACAAAATTTTGAACAACTACAACTCTGTGAACATGAACGTTTTGCTGTTTTGTCAAAGGAAGTTTGTGAGGTCATTTACAGTGAGGACACTCAAACCATGAACACTTGTCTTTATTTAGCTTTTTATTTTCCGAGCTTTCTACTGCTTCAAATCCTCGAAAAAAGACAGAACACAAATACATTGAGTTATGAAAATGAAAACGTTTCAAATCGATTCACTCAAAGGATGCATATTAAAAAAGTATCAAAAAAGCACAAAGTGTTCACCGTTCTAGTGTCCTTACTGTAAAATTCCAGATCCCTGCGAATTAAGATTTGCCTGAACATTAAAAAACGGGTTATGCAATTTGTAGTAAAGTGCTCCAAGCACAGTGTAAAAGAACGTGAGAATAACTATTGTAAGCATGAGCTATTCTCACGTGTGTCATTCCCAAACCATATGATTATATGACATCGTTATAGGTTGTAGGCAGCGTATACACAAACCCGTCCATTTTCATACACGCACATTATTTGAAGTCTACCGTTTTACACGAAAACACTACTACCGGCTATTTGCGTAAACGCCTCTCAGAGTTGATATTTTCGAAAACGCTGAAGTCATCACCCTTTGGTTCATTCATAATGAGAGAAAGTTATTTTAGCATTCAGTCACCAAGACGCTTACAGACGCTATTCAAGCTACCGAAAACGATGCGAAAACGATAAGCGTTTACACGAAAACGCTGTGTAAACAGCTATTTTCACTGCATAATTAATTAGCTCATCGCTGCAATTTCTCGGATTTCAACGTGATTTTGATCTCAGCCTCCCTTGCGCACCGGGAATATAAATAGAAACGCCTAGCCAGCCACGGGGTCACTCGAAGGATCGATCTCAGATCTTGGACGAACAAAAACTCTTTAAAGTTTGGACCACCACCTCCCCTGGTGGCGGTGATCCATTTACCCTAATTATGGCTTCATTGTATGCCCATTACCTCAGCATTCGCGGATTTTTGTCCCATAACTTAACATTGGATGATGAGGTAATGAGTATGCAGTGAAAACATAGTACTATTTTTTTTAGCCGTCTAAAAAAAATAGCCGGCGACGTGTAAACGCTGCCTCAGTTTTACTTTAAGGCCGGTACACACTAGGCGACAAGTCGCAGCGACTTGTCGTCACGACATGTCGCCTCAGTGTGCATTGGTTCAATATTTGTCGCCAATACATCTGATTTTGTCACTGCGACAATTTCCGCCAAAAATACCTAGTACACACGGGGGGAAATTGTCGCTACGACCTATCGCGGGAACAAGTCGCTGCGACTTGTCGCCTAGTGTGTATCGGCCTTTAGTTTTGTAAAATCTCAGCTTGGAAACGTGATCGTCCTAAACGTTACTTTATCCAGAAAATAACAATATGAAACCATCTATAATATTGCATTAATAAATGTTTCTTGCGGCTCCATCATGTGGGAGACTGCTCATACACAGGTTATCACGTGGTATGTGACGTCACAGACTTTCTTTGACGAAACTGAGTTCTACTCAGAGTTGTTGGTCAGTTGTTTCAACACTTTGTTGGACTGTCCGAAATACTTGGTTATTACGTTTATGCTTGGAGTGTTATTACATTTACGGTGGGTTTCGATTACTATATTTATGGTTAAATTTTATTACATATACAGCACAGGCAGCTCAAGCTCATTATCTGTTAATATTTATAAAAATAATTTAATAAAAATTTCAGTGTTAAACGTGAAATGCATTAAGCGTACAATTTAAAAAAGTCTCAATGAATACAAATAAAGCAGTTTTTTATTTTTATTTTTAACCTCTCCCATTTATTGAGACTTCTTTAATGACCTTTAATTGTACTCTATTGACAGATAATAAACTTGGGCTGCCTGTGATTTACAGTGGGCTCGATCGATTGAATTTCACTACATTTACGGTAGTACAATGAGTGTATGTACTGTATGAATTCAATTTTGTCAACATTAAAAATGGAACAAGCAATAAGTCAAAATTAACATATGATATGCAAGTTCCATTTACAGATAAAAAAAACATCAATAATTATTTCACCGCGTGCGCAGGGCATTTTAGACTTTTATACAAAGTGCATTTATTAAGAAAACAGCATTGTAAAGTAAGAAAAATGGTAATGAAAGTAAACGGGAAAGAGTTTTCTATTTCTATTTGCATACCACAACCACCACCCAATCGCCGCGAAATTTGCAGGCAATTTACACTAGCGATTTTAGCTTTCAACTTGATCGCGGCGATTATCGTGCAAAGATCGCACTGCAAAATTTGCTAGTGTAAACAAGCCTGTATGTGGCATCCAAGTGTGAGTTGGTTAGTTTTGAATTCCGCGCCGGGTTCTAGAAGTCCTCTCTTTATAAAACCTGTGAAAACGCTAGTCTTTATGCCATGCCATTTTGTAGACTATGATATTATTACTTTTATTCACATATACTAATGATTGAAAAACTGTTTTGGTAGGAGTAATGGCATGATTGCGTTCGAAAAATACTAAAAATATTGATTCTGCACTGGTTTTCCGTAGTCGGTAGTGGTTATCTCGTGTACCTTACTCGCACAAGGGCTCCAGATCAAACCCAGGCGGAAACAGTTGCTTATTTTTCCTTCTTTAGCTTGGAGTAGTGCAATATTTGTGTCCAAAAAATACTCATCAGTTTGTGTACAGGTTTCCGTAGTGTAGTGGTTATCACGTGTGCTTCACACGCACAAGGTCCCCGGTTCGAGCCCGGGCGGAAACATGTTGTATTTTTTTCTTCTTTAATAACAGCCCCTTTCCCCCGAAAGCTGATGGGGATAGAATATTTAAAAAAATAACCGAAGAATATATTCCATTATATGCCTTTAATTTCGAAGAAAAAATCAAAATAAAATTTGTCTCTTATGTGCATTTTTGACGCATCCCTCCAAAACATCTAATTATAATGGAATATCAGCTTAAGAAGCCCGCTGTGCATGCTTTAATCGTATATTTACGCACTTACCTTTACCGAGTTTTTTTGTAATACACACTCCCCAACGTTATTACATACGTGGTAGACGACTTGTACAATTATAGTAGTTTGGACTACATCGGTGTTTTTAAAGAAACAGTTGAATGACCGTTGTATCGCGACCAACGTTGTTCAGGTTTTTTGGTCAATTTTCCTTTTCTGAGACGTCAATCAAATATGTAAATCAGTCGTTTGTCGAAACGTTCAGGTCGTTCAGGCCGCGTGAATGAAAAACAAAAGTTTTCCCAATAAACGATCATATTCAAGGGACTTAAAAATGCAGTAGACTTACGGATGTTTTCATTCTTTTCGTAATATTTGAAATCTGTTTGCTTTCAATTCAAGTTATTTATCTCGCCTGTTTGTCAAGAAAAGCTCAAGTAAACCGTCAAAATGTTGTTAATGGTCTAACTTATATGCAGCTTGTTCAAAGCCATCTGATGATTGACGTCTCAGAAAAACCCAAAGGAAGTAAAGATTATTTTGTTTTTTGAAATTTATTTATGTTGAAGAAAGAAGGTTATTCCTCTGAATATTGTATTTTTGTCTATTCAAAATAATAAATACTAATCTATTTTTTTCCAACATATTAACAGCTGGGTTTTTTTGTCTATTGTTATCATTCATTTGCCGTTAGCCTCCTCTCGCATCCGTTTTTAGTGCCCGACACAAAAAACGGATGCGAAAAGAGGCTAATTTGCCGTATCCTTGACGAAAAATTAATTCAAGCCCCGCCCGTGCATTTAGTTTGTACTGGGATTATGTATACACACATGAATCAAAAATTATTTTTTTGGCGTTATTTTGTTATACCATTCATGATGCATAAAATACGGACCTTGAGGTACACTCTCGAGTTATTTGAATATAAATATAAATACCAATTTAAAAAAGGTTTTCCTTGGATTTTCCGCATTCCGCAAACTGAATACCAAATACTGAATAACGAATACTACATCATTAACGATATATAAAGCATAATTATATAATCATTTTAATTTGCAAACACGTCAGCTACATATTCCGAAGATTTACGTGCAGAATCCATTTTCGCAGTCCACATGGTACTCTTCCCTCCAATGCATTTTATTGTCAACAATGCATTTCGGTCTTGGAATGCAGTATTCCGTATTCATTATTCAACAAAATCCAAGGACAAACTTTTTTTGCAATAGGTATTTTATAGTTGCGATAGAGATGTGTTGTTTTGGAAATGTAATTAAAGTCACAACAATGCAATTATTTAATACAAATTTCAATAAAATTTTTGTCATAAAAACGCCCATTATATCTAAAACCTTTTAAACATTTAGAAACCATCGAGATGGATCCAATCAGAATTTGAATACAGATATTCTTAAGTCCTCCTTATTCATATGTGTCGGGATTGAAATTAGAAGGTACTTTATAGACCATATAGCAAGTTCAAGTTAAAACCTAACCTCAAAGCCTGGCCCAGGACTGTGAAAACAAAACAAAACTTTCTCTTTGATTATAATTAATCTATAATTAACATTTTTCACAACTTTGATGACGTAAATTTCAAGTACGAGCGACGGTTGACTGCTTTTCACTGTTTTTTTAAATACCTTTAAACATGCATAAGTAAGCTCCTTCACATTGATCTTTAACTGCATTTTACCCCTAAAATTTCTAACTATGGCTATCTTTCACCATCTTCTCACATGGACGATTCCACATGATATGGTATTTGGTAATGTCACTAAGTGATCATTTGTGCAGCGTTTCGTGAGAAAAAGGAGTTAAACTTAGAAAACTGACTCCAAAGAGCGAAGGAGCTAACCATGCAGAAAAAATCAAATCCAAAGGATAACTCTAATTTTCTAGGACATCTATTCCTCTGCTGGATCAACAGCATAGTAAGAATTGGAAGTAAACGACAAGTGACTCAAGATGACTTGTTTGAAGTGTCTGAAGAAGACAAGGCCGAAAACATCGCACTGGACTTTGAACAAGTATGGGAAGATGAAATACTCAGGGCTCAGGTTCATCAAAGACCGCCAAGGCTTTGGCGAGCAATGGCAAGATTCTTTAGCTGCAAAGAGTATCTAAGAGTGATTTTCTGGCGTAGTTGGGAAACTCTTAGTATATATTCAAAGCCAGTATTACTATGGTGTTTTCTAAAGTTATTAACTCAACGAAAGGCAAATGAAAATAGTCCCTATCTTCTTGGTTTAGCCACGGCTGGAATTGCAACAGCGATTTTCATCCAAACATTCTCTAAACATCATAATAATCTAGTTTCGAAGAACATGGGAATGCGATTAACTATTGCCTGTACTGGTCTTATACACAAAAAGGTAAGCTCTGCTTCATGACTGGAAATTTTGTGATCCATTCAAGCTCTTTTCGTCCATATTTCAGTAGACAAAAATCCTATCTTTACCCAATCCATATCATTTTTAATGTAGTTCCAACACAAATAATTGTCCTTTATTTTAAGAGTTTTACTTAGTATAGTAACAAGAAACGCTTTTTTTATATTTCTATACAACATTCCAATATACTAACAAATGAGTGATTTTGATATGGACCGTAAAAGAATAGGCAAACTAGTAATTTTTACCATAGCCATGATAATTTCAAGATCGGTAATTACCATGAATGTTTCCAAGGTTATATAACATTCATTCTATTTCATTGTTATGTGCTATAATAGCATTATATAATCATTGTATGTGAAACAGTATTTAAGAATAAGATCTACGCTAAAAGTCAGTTGATATTTCGAAGTGTGTCTTCATTTTTTCCTTGTATTCTTTATCAGCTACTTCAGTGAAACTAGAATCATTAAAATGGTCTCTTTTCTTTGACGGTCATATGAAAATCACTCCAGTAACAAATTGTCAGTATCACTGAACCAGAACTCAATCAATAACGCAAAGATACATACACACGAAACCATTTTTTTTTTGTTCATTGATTTCGATTCATAATTCATGTTCATTATTTTATTTTAATGTATTCTCTTTATAAAAATTTTGTAGGATGTTAATCAAAATTTTGGAACCAAGCCAAAAATACAGAGAAATGCATGGCTTAATTTATATATTCAGCTGGTCATATCTCAGCTACTATTAAACCAATTTTTATGAAACTTCGAATTTGAGCCTATTTCAAGACATTCTTTTCAAATTGGGAATCAAAATTTAATAAATCATAAAATTTTTATTTATGACGTCATCATTTCTAAGTTTGTACGCGCATGCGCAACTCCCACGCAAACGGAAAAGCTGGTTTACACGCGATGGGATTCGTGTGCAATTTGTAGTATGCGGCTAATTGTGAGGTTCAAAACCTTTTAAAATTAGTCGTAGGACATTCTAAAACACGTTTTAGAGCGCGTGCGACTTCCTTTAGAAGTTACGACTAGTCGTATACTACAAATGGGGCGCGAAAAATCGCACCATGTAAATCGGGCGTAAAAAACTAGAACCTATACCCTTACCAACAATAATGTTTATCTTATATTTTTTCAGGTACTGGCATCAAGCCGGTATAGAATCTCTAAAGAAACGCCAGGACAGGTCTTTAACTTGGTATCCAACGACATGCAGCGACTACGAGAGATAATACACAATGTTCAATACTCGTTTGCATTTGTCATCGTTGGTCCCATCACGTTCGGTCTGCTATGTACTCTTGTCCAATGGCAAGCTATTACCGGCGCTTTCGTTATAATAATTTTTGGATTTGTACAAGTACTTGTATCGAAAGGATATGCATATTATCGGACGCTGCAAGCTTCTGCTACCGACCAACGTCTTGCTGTAGTAAACGAGCTCATTAAAGGAATACGAGCTGTTAAGATGCATGCTTGGGAATGGAACTACTTGGAAATCATAAGGACGCATAGAAGGTTAGAAGTCTGATTTACATTTTTTTTTCTGCCGCAACGGAGCAAACCTGAAACAAAAATAGAGTTTTGATCCCTGGGGAAGGACTCCCATACATCGGAGGGCAGGGATGCTCGTCGTACCTTTGAAGGGTCAAAATCGGAGATCTGGTACCTTTTAGGGTCTCTTGGAGGTTTTCTCAGACTCTCAGAATCAAAATTGGTTCCTTGTACTCACGGATATTCAGAAATGAGGTCTCGATTTTATGAACATTTGTTCGTATTTGAGTTGGTACCTGTTAGGGGTAATAATCATATACTGCCATCTTTTAGGGGTCATTTCAAAAATTCCGACGAACATGCACCTTATTCCGATCGGAATCTCAGGGGGTTGGGGGGGAGGTTGATTCCATACCACGCGCGCATACTAAAAAATAACCAGGAGCCTAGTACGAGGCAACAACAATGCAGTTCGTCCTTAGAGTGTAAAAGCTTTTCACCTCGTGCGTTCTCTTTTGCCGTTTTTGCAGTCTAGATTGTTGGGGTATAACACACCGGGGATCAAATTTGACAAACACAGTTCAAAACCTAAAATAATTTCGAATATTTCTAATTAACTGTTTGTTAATTATCCATCTTTATTCTTTCTTCTACTTAACACCAATTGAATTTATCATGATTTTGTAAGCGGTATTTGACCGTATTTTTCCGTGCGTAACATTTTGAAAATAATCAAGACTCAAAAGGAGCAACAGCGTTGGTCGGAACAATGATGTTGCAAGTTGTTCTAGCCGTGTAACATCACAGTAAACAGGTGCTCCTAAAAACTGATGTCCACTACACTGAGTCAAGGAGAAAATTAAGCAAATGAGACGGCAGAAAAACATAAAATAATCATTTTGAAAACAGGAGTAAATAACATATAATAATATCCATGCAATAGTCCAGTTTTTAATTACCCTTCAATCTATGTCTTTGCACAGCTGTGAGTAAAATGTTCATTATGCATTTTTCACACTCACAGACTCGTCACTTGCATGGGCTATTACAAAATAGAAAATATACAGTCAATGACTGAATGAACTTTCGCTACATTCGATTTCAACAGTTCAGAAGTCTAAAACAAGACGTTACCTTGATGAACATCTCCACTTACAAATGAAATTAGCATTCCAAATCATCATTTATTAAGAATTTTACATTAAAACGAAGGTACAAAGCATTTTTATTCCTGGATAACTTTGTTGATATTTCGTGTAAAGATTCAAACGTTTTTAAAAGTGTCTACTTCCGACAGATGTTGGGGATGGTTGTACTGAAATTATTCAGGATATAGTCAAGAAGGACTCTGTCCGTCCACTACATTGAGTTCTTGTAATATTAAAACGCTTATAGATTTACCTATTTTCCTTGGATGTTACTCAAACATTTATGATAAATTGATTGTAACATTTTCTTGTGAAATATTATCTCAAACTATTAATGATACTTATAGGTGAAGAATAATTAACGTATTTGGCTCCAACTAGACACAGTCCCCTGCGCAGTATGAAATCTACTAATATGACCATTACAAACTTGGTAGATTAGTATTACCAACAATTAACAATACATTGATATATATTAGAATTACAATCCGGGGATATAAACGATCGAGCGGGGATGCTATAGTCGGAATGTTTCAAAACGAACCCTACAAGTACCGGACGTTTTTCAAAAGGGCGTGTCGTCACAAATTTTCATCCCTAAAAAAAAACAACAAAGAATGATATAAAAATACACCAAAAATAAGTTTTATGAATGTGTGCTATGAATAGATGCGCTAGCTTCTTTTTATACACCTAAAAGATACCAAAAAGTGAGTATTTGGCTGTCTCAAAATGTAAACCCTATATATACAAGAAACGAAATGGCTAATTACACGACGGGCATGTTCGGTCGTTTAATACCGGAGCCCATCCCTGCTCCCCTTTTGGGATAACATCCCCTTTAAACTATGTCTCAATGATTGTACCTGTAGTCCACTGCATGTATGATTTTGTTAGTATTAAACCTTTTTTGCCTTTTTGAAGACTGATTTGCAATGGTGTATCAAACTCAAACACACCGCTCATCGGGGTTGCGTTCTAAGGGTGCATTCGGCACAGCTTGTTCCTGTAGAATCTCGGTGAGTTTTGCAGGTAAGAGTTTGACAGCAGTGCCCCTTATAGTGGACGATCGAGAGATGAGTAGGTAAGGATTCACAAATGAACTTAGCTGAAAAAACACGATCACATAGAACAACAATCTGCCAGTGGTAGTTTCTTCGTAAAACAAGTTTAGGACGTTGAGAACCGCAAAAGGAAGATATGATATTAAATACAGAAACATCACCATTAGGGTAGTGGTGCACGATCTCGTGATCATTCTGTCTCCGGCCTGGGATCTCGTAGTTTCATCTTTTCCTCTCTTCTTCATTTCCCGGTACAACACAATACTTGGGGCAACTATCGCTATGGCCATGAGCGTTGGAGCAACAAAAGCACCAGCGACAATCTCTTGTTGAGTACGTTGGGCCATATAGTGCACAAAATCTCCATCAAGTGTACCAGGTCTATTGACCATCCTGATTACTGTCCCGATTGCAGCAGTGACTAATGCAATCAGCCATGCGATGACAATACCGACGCGAGCTTTAGTGACTTTCATGGTGTTCGTGTATCTGATCGGATATTTAACGATGAATATTCTATCAATCAACAACATCATTACAGCGCTCAGAGTCACACCTACAGAGAACATCATTAAGAAATTATAAACGACTGTTGGTGCATGTCCTGTAAGGTAACCAGATTTGAAAACAAAATAGTCCACGGCAAGTGGGATGTTGAGTAACACATTCATCATGTCTGTCATTCCGCAGTTGAAGATAAAATTGAGAGACGCTGAACGGTGGAGTTGTTTTGACTTCAAAATAAATAGAAACAGCAGGGAGTTGCCGATTAGAGCACCTAGCAACTCAATAACGAGTACAATAAACCTTACTCCACTAGCGGTGTCCATCTTGGAGTTTGTGATAACAGCAAAGGACTGTGTGCTGATGTGTGATTGGATTGAGAATATATCATATTTCCTGTACAACTTTATTTAACGATCAAAAATTCCCATCTCAAAAACAAATAACTAAAACCATCAAACGCACCGTATGCTTTGGCCACTTTACTTAGTGAAGTAATTGCTAATCGTTTTTAAGTGCTTAAATTACAGTCGAGTTTTTAAGATAATACTCAAGTCTGTTAAGGCCTGGTTTGAAAGCCATGTTGTCTAAAATCGTTGTATTTTCCTGTGTGTTCGTTTTTCACTTGAACTTAACTCATCTTAGTCTCCCTCGCATCCGTTATCGGTCTGTTAGACAGTAACTGTACTGGAGATTTTGTCGAACAGACCGGAAACGGATGCGAGGGAGACTAAACTCATCTTGGTATGGTTACATATCTTTATGACCTTGAGATTTTAAGCTGATTTTTTTAGGATAGAGTGGTCACGTGACCCTGATCCTCAATCAATTGATCCAAAAAATTTAATTAAAAATGGGGTAGTGGTTATCATCTGTGCATAAAACGTTATGACATATTTTGACTTCTCCCTGTAAGATGTATATGAATCAGCCTTTAATACCTGAGCTCACACTTAAAGGGGATATCATGGAAAACAGGTCACGTGACCTGCTAGCTCAATCAAATATCTCCTTAATGAGCCATGGGTACTAAGCCATGGTATGGGTTCAGGTACTAAGGCGGATTCATATACGTCTTCTAGGGAGAAGTTAAAATATGCTGTAATGTTTAAAACAGATAATATCAACCCATTTTAGTTCACCCCATTTTAGTTCAAAGTTTTTGCGTGCATGGATTGACTATTAGGGTCACATGACCACATTTTGTCCAAACTTTAAATCCTACACTCTTAAGGTCAATAAGTTACGTCACCATCCAAAGTTTGGCTAAGTTGGAGAAAACAACGACAGCATAACAGAATATTTTGAGAATATTTGATCCTTGAGCCTTCAAAAATTAAAATTGATAGTTTATTGTAACTTGATATACATAAAGTGTTTCTGAAGATGAATAAACAGAGATTGCAATAGTCTAGTCTTGAATTTTCTTTTACACAGCCTGACCCTCGACGACTTGTAATAACATACTTTCTTACGCGCGCTACGCTTGGCCATTTCACGATGATGCACGTTCACGTGCGCTCTCGTCGATTTTACTGTATTTTCAAACCAAAAGGTTTTTTTCGACCTTATATGATATAACAGTGCGCGCGTTGTCAACGCATGCCTTTTCCGTTGTACGTTGCGTTCCGTTGAACGTTGCGCTGGAATAAAAGCAAAAACGTAATAGTTTTTATTATTTAAAAAGATTATCTATCTTATAAAAGCAACAGATCATCAGTAGCTGTGAAACGCAAGCGTATCGAAGCCATTGTTTTGAGCAATTATTATTGAGATTGATAAGCATCTTTAAACACAAAAATTTAGGAGCCTGCTCAGCTTTGCTTCGTGCAACATTTTGTCGCGCTTTTTTGTGCTTAGCAGCCTCCCGCGTGCATCCTGAACTCGAACGCTACTTATGATCCATTCCTTAAATATACCAAAGCCTAACCCTAAATCTGCTTTGTCAGTCTTATTTAAGAAGGGTACACTAATGTGATTCATACGGTTACGCTTGAAAACATTATATACAATAACCTACAACAAAAGAGTTTCCAAACCATTTCGCCCTATTACTGAACCATGCCCTAACAGCGAAAGCGCTAACACTGTCATGTCTGTTGTATTTCCAGGAAAGAAGCAAGCTTCGCCCGTTCAAAAGCAAGCTTTATATCAGTGTCAGCGTTCTTCTACGCAACCTTGATAGGCCTGGGAATAGCTACATCAATCTTCACTCTACTATGGACAGGATTTTACCTCGAAACGGTCGAACTTTTCGTTTTGATGTGCATCCTTCACCACTTGGGAGAATCTATCATGAGGCAAATTACTTGCACCTTGTTTACATATGACGGCTACACTGCAATTAAAAGAATAGAAAACTTTCTACTCAGTGAAGAAATCAAACCTTTAAAGTCTATCAAAAAGAAGAAAGATATCTCGCAAAAGATGAAAAAGATCACATCAGTTTTTGGCAAGCAAGGAAACGAGTATTCAATCTTGCACACCGATGAGCCAAGATCGATGGATAGGGCAGCGATAAGTACCAAGGAACAAGATGGTCCTTGTGTTGAGATAAAAGAGTTGAATAG
The DNA here is from genome assembly GCA_918843875.1 of Diadumene lineata. Lineage (NCBI taxonomy): Eukaryota > Metazoa > Cnidaria > Anthozoa > Actiniaria > Diadumenidae > Diadumene > Diadumene lineata. Next base: position 7,457,055 of record OU974069.1, read on the forward strand.
TGGTTGGGATCAAGATGATTCTACCCTTCATAACATGTCTCTGCATATCAATCCTAACATGTTAGTTATGGTTACTGGGCCAGTGGGCAGCGGCAAGACCACCTTACTGATGACTATCCTACGAGAGATTCCTCTCCTCTCGGGACAATTTTCTGTGACAGGAAAGATTGCCTATGTCAGTCAAATACCTTGGATTTTCACAGGAACAGTCCAAGAAAACATCCTTTTTGGGATGCCCATGGATGACAAACGTTACCAGAACGTTTTGGACATTTGTGACTTAAACCCTGACATCAGTACTTTTCCCAATGGAGATCTTAGCATGATTGGGCAGCGCGGTGTTATGTTAAGTGGTGGTCAGCGTGCAAGGGTTGCGTTAGCACGCGCAGTGTACTCAAACGCTGATATAATGCTACTAGACGACCCTCTAAGTGCCGTCGATGCCAAAGTTGGTGAACATCTATTAGAGAAATGTATGTGGAGAGTTATCGAACAAAATACGAATTCTAGTGACACATCAGCTACAGCATCTCCATCGAGCTGATAAAGTAGTGGTACTCAAAGATGGCAGAGTTGTTGGTCAGGGGCTGTACGATGAGCTAGCCAAAGACGATGAGCTCTATCACCTGATTGTAGATTACAGGGACGTGACGTCTAAGAAGACGACAATGCCATTGTCTGTTTACACGACGCCTAAAGACGAGCTGGATCGAGAGAGAGGTATTGATTTAGCTGAGGATGACGAGGATAGAGGAACTGGGTCTGTGTCGTGGAGGTTGTACTGGGCTTACTTTACATCTGGATTACCAAGCTGTCTGGTTGTGTTTCTATGCGTCTACTTCTTCTTGGGATCAGGTATTGTTTGTGTTGACGTCTTTCTTTGTTTATTTATTCATGTCTTTATTATTATTTATTATAAGTAAAATATTGTACTTTTCATTGTGACCATCCAAAGTCTGTTGGCAGAAGGACATAAAAAACATGCCAATATACAACTAAATTGCTGTGAAAAAAACACGCTTTAAGGTACTATTGACAATTTTCGTTGTCCAATAAGTCCCAGGACACTCTAGAAGGTACCAGATCTCTGATAGTCACCACTAAAAGAAATATATGACAACCAACCCCACCATCGTTTATATAGAATTGTTTTCGGGGTTGACAGAAAAATAAATCCTGACCTGCATGAACCTTTGGTTAGGGAAAGAAGTGTAAAAGTATCATGATGATAATGGTCGGTTGATGATAAGAGTCGCTTTATTTTCCTTTTCATATCAGCATACCCATACATAGCTGTTTGGTGGCTGAAACAAGTAGTCTTAATGCCACATCGAGAGCAAAAAAGTGCCTTTGCTCTTGGAGTTTACGGTGGAATCCTTGCCGGCAACCTCGTCATTCAATTTCTACAAGTATGGTTCGTGTTGATAGTTCTACTGAGGTCATCTGTGAAACTTTACGACAAGATGACTATAGCGGTTATCAAATCCCCTGTGTCTTTCTTTGATAAGAATCCAGTTGGTAGAATCCTGAATCGTTTCTCTAAAGACATTGGAATAATGGATGATGTTTTGCCCATAACGTTCATCTTCGCGGCTTTATCGCTGCTGCCTTTCTTTGCTGTTACTGGATTTATAGTCATATTGAACTACTGGTTTTTGATAATAACAATCCCTTCGTTGGTAATGTTTGTGTTGATATGTTGGTATTATCTGAAACCTGCGCGAGATTTGTCTAGACTGGAAGCGTTGTTGTGCAGTCCTGTGTATGACCACGTGTCGGAGACTATGGAGGGAATAGAGGTTATTCACTCTGCTCACATGGAGGACAACAATTTACGTAAACTATACAGGTATGTCTGAAAACTAGGTATTGTAATTCTATGAAAGATGCGGTGGCCTGGAAGGGACATTAAATATTTTTTTTAATTTGAGTGTCACTTTCAATGTAAGTTAGTAACTCTCATTCAGTTGCGTGTTAGTAGCTCTGAGTAATTATTATCGTGGGGCTGCTGGCAACGACCAAACAAATTCTCAGTATAAATTGTTGTTGAATCTAAATGTACTTATTTTACAGGCTTCAGAATAACCACACCAAAGCGTTCCAACTATCCATTGCCATGGGCCGATGGATTGGGCTTTATATCGAATTAATATGTGCAGTCTTTGTAACTTCGGTTATAATCGGCGCAGTCATTATTCACTTAGATCCAGGTAAGCACGCTTTCGTTTATGAGCATATGGGATGGCAGCAAAATTACAAGGCAGCTCTTCGAAAGACGTTCCGGGACCCTCTCCGTTTAGTTAACCACACTTGGGACAACAAACAAATAACAGGACAATGAAGACAAGGGGAAAACCAGTCATATAAAAAAAATATTATTTTTATTTATTTATTTATTCGTCCGTCCGTCCGTTTATTTATTTATTTATTTTGTTGTTGTTTCAGCTACGTGTGGCCTGCTATTTGTAGTAGGAGTAACAGTCTTGGGAGTCACATCGTATGGAGTACAGACGTTTTCTGAGGTAGAAACCCTGATGGTATCAGTTGAACGAGTCAAGAAGTACACTGAGCTGTCGCCTGAGCCTGGCTACGACCGCAAGCACCTCGCCCCTCCTGGCTGGCCTAATAAAGGCGCTCTCAGTATACAAGGATTGTCGCTGAGATACATGGAAGGCGGTGCGTATGTTTTAAACGATATTAACTTTGAAGTCAATCCACGAGAACGCGTCGGTATAGCAGGGAGAACTGGTGCTGGTAAATCATCGTTGGTAGCTGCATTACTGCGCATGCCTGACCCTGAAGGTCGTGTGGTCATCGATGGTATTGACCTGGCTATTTTAGACATACAAGCTGTTAGACGGTCTATGGCTGTTATTTCTCAGAATCCTATTCTCTTCAGTGGAACTCTTAAGTATAGTTTAGATCCATTCAGTCAATTTTCAGACGACCAGATCTGGACTGCGTTAGAAGTTGTACAGATGGAGAAAAGTGTCATTAAATTAGAAGGTCGTTTAGAACATTGGATCGGCGAGGGTGGTGCAGGATTCAGCGCCGGTGAGACTCAGTTATTGTGCTTAGCTAGAGCTCTACTACAAAGATGCAAAATCCTAGTCCTGGACGAAGCGACGGCGAACGTCGACTACAAGACAGATCAACTTGTACAGCAAGTTATCAGAGAGAAGTTTGCTCATTGTACCGTACTGACTATTGCACATCGACTGAATACTATTATGGACTATGATAGGGTGCTAGTGCTTGATGGAGGTCACGTGGTCGAGTATGATAGTCCAGAAGTACTTGCAGCAAAGCCTGATGGAATATTTGCTGAGTTGGTACACAGTCAACAAAGTAATGTGAAATAATAATGTACACTATAACATTATTTACCATTAAAGAAATAATGCATGCCATTTTTATTGTAGTCATTTTTGTATGAGCGAGAAACAGTACTGTATCGTATCGTAGTCGTAGTTTCTAAGAAAACATTCGAATTATCTGCCGTATCGTAGCAGTATCGTAACCGTACCGTTTCCCACTCATATGAAAACGACTCTATACAATCTTGTAGTTCCGAACACGAACATCATACTTCTTTTTAGAATGCATACAATAGATTCTCTTTGTCAAAGATGGTATTTAACATTTATAACGAATGAAAATGCGTTTGAGTATAGTACAATGAGTCGATATCCAAAAAGCACTCGGTTATCTCTGTAGTAGTTTCCGTAGTGTAGTGGTTATCACGTGTGCTTCACACGCACAAGGTCCCCGGTTCGAGCCCGGGTGGAAACATGTTGATTTATTTTATCGTTTCTTATATTTTTCCTTTACTTTGACATCGTTTATAATTTGAAAATATTTCAATATTTTCAATTCGAAGTTTTTGAAGATTAATTTCTAGAGTGGTTTTCAAAAACCATATTTAGCGAATACTGAATACTGCATTCAAAACCGACATGCATTGTTGACATTAAAATGCATTGAATTGAAGAGTACCAAGTGGACTGGAAAGCATTCTAAACGAAAATACGTAAATCTTCGATCCATGGCGCCGGTATCTTGCACATTAAGATGAGTGCTATGTAATTATATATTTCGATATCGTCCACAATGCTTTTCGGTCTTGGAATGCATTATTGCGTATTCTGTATGCAGTATGCAGAAAAATCCAAGGACAACCTTTTTTGAAATTGGTATACACAAATACACACACACACAAAAAAAACGAACAAACATACAACCACAAGACAAACAAAACAGCAAAAGATAAACAACTCCTCAGTAGGCACAGTAGATCACAGTATAATGATACGTACGAATTTTGTTATTGACTTCACTAACTACAATTGCTTTACATATATAAGAGTCAGCACATTCTCGGAAACCCGGGTATAAGGCTCTGTATACTGCTCGTAACGATCGCCCGCAGGGTAATATCTCTTGGAGCGAGTTAACAGTGACAGACCCTAATTCTCCTATACCTTAAGGGTTTGTGAGGATGATGTGTATCAAGCTAAGAGAGCATAATAATGGTATTGAGCTTATAAACAAATCCCTTTTCAATTCTATTCTATAAGAACAAAAAACAATAAATAAAAATATGTAAGGAATATTTTATTTACGGCCTAGAAATTATGAACATAACTAAATCATTTCAAAAATCCTTTGTCCTGAAGAATAGAATTAAAGGTATATGAAATAGACCCAATGCCAGCCATGCCTTCTCTTATCTTATGCTCTCTGGCGAGTATAATATTAAAGAACATCCTACAATTGTAGTAATTAGAAACTAACTACTAATAATCATTAATAATTTAAAGCAAATCAATGTTCCTTCATTTGCAAGGTTGCGTACAATTTCACATGTTCTTATTATAGAGTTGTAAAAGATATTTGTAATTTGGACAACGTAAAGAGATATGGCAAAACTGGATGTTTAACGAAACAACGATGCAGCCCACACTAGTATTTTACAAGCCTTTATCTCATCTTTTCTTATAAACCCGTGAATAGCTACTAAATTCATATATAGTAGCATACTTAATAGAGGAAGATGGTTAGGAAACCTATTGTTATAAGTGTTTGTACAAGTTTTTCAAGCGTGACAGTGCATGCACAATCTTTTGTTTTAGCATTGTTTTAGCCTTGCTGGCTATGACTGATTAAACAGACTGATATCTTTCTTTTGGCTTCTAGTTTTAAATAGTTAAAGATTTTCGATAGATATTTGAACATTCCTCATCATAATCAAGTAGACAATGTTGATGATTAGTTATTTTGCACTTTCGAATAAGAATAATGAAGTAAAACATTGTGCACTCTCAGGACCAGTTCAACATCAAAAGTAAAACAAAGACATATAACAATAGGTTTCTTAACCATCTCCCTCTATTAACTATGATAGTGGTGTGAGCTATGATTTCCTTTTGTGGTTATTGGTATAAATTGTTTCAATGGTTTCTGAAAACAACACACTTTTGCGTGTGTAATTAAATAGTACTAATCAGACAAATGGAATCAAGGACGGAACTGGTATACAATAGCACTATTTAGTGGTATTTATGTTACATGGTTTTCTACAAATCTCCAGTTCATTGAAAGGTTTTCTTGAGCGTAAATCCGACTGTAGGTATCGTTCTGCTTTGAACACAAGCTTTCAAGGAATAGCGAAAGTGGTATTTCACAGAACAATAACATATAATTCAGGAATTGTGTTCCATTCTGTATGCAGTAATTTCAAAACTGCTCTATAAGAACACAAAAATCTGGTACAAGATCAGCAAGAGTGCTTTTTTTTCTGGCTATTCTTTCCCTTAGTTTTCTCTGTCAACAAAAATTAACATGTATGCTGTGTAGTTGAATATTGTTCTATTAAGGAGTTTTAGAAAACTCGACTGTTGGAGGTTTTCGAGTTGTAGTTAAAGGTCATAAAATGATAATATCTTTTCTTCATATTTAATTTGTCGTGTCTCTCTTTCAGACAACGTGATGTCGCTCTTGGAATATAATTTTTTCATAAGTAAAAGTTGCAAAAACAAATTTCATCAAGAAAAAAAACTAACTTCCAACAGAGTGTTAAATAGGATTGATATGGGTATTTTGAATGCATCATTTTGTCGAAGAAGTCTATCCGAAGTGTTGGGTTAGAAGAAAGCGGATAAAGTTGACGTTGGATTCATAAAATCACTTGCAGCGCCGTATCAAAGTCGACGTAAAACAAGACATCTATATGCCATTAACTAGTATCTAATAAGATGATTGTAATGGCGCTGAAATTTATAAAATGTTTTCCATGAACTGAGCTGCCCACTCAATCGCAACCATTACACAGGACAATTGTTTCTTGACTAGTTCCCATTCTCCACTCTTACTAGCTAGGATGAGAGCGTCACTTAGGCCTGGGAACGTCGCACTCTGATAGGAATTGAAGATACTTGGTGCAAAAATGCTGTGCCTAGGAAATGAAAAATTCATACTATATAAAAAACGATGAAGACATCGAATGAGACAAGGGAGCACGCCAGGAGCCAGTTGCTCGAAGCCTGGCTAAAGTTATCCACACAAAAAGATTTATTTAGATATTATCTAATAATATAAAAATTAGGTAAACCTAATAGCGGCGGAGCTCCAACAATATGGCTATAATCAATATTATAATTTACTTATTATTGTTTATTGTGTTGATAGCACTATTCAGGCTTTGCGCAACCGGCCCCAGACGTGTTTTTGATTTTGTTTTGTGACGTTATATTAGTCTGTGGTGCTCCCCGACCAGCTCACCAGCATATGATGCTCAGTAAGGGAACATTACAGCACCGGAATCGCAAGTAATTCATGAGTTCGAACTTCATTAATTGAGGTACGCATATTTTTTTTGGTTCTTCTTTGAGGCGGCTTTAGATTGCTCTGTATGCACAGTATAGGTGAAGTCAAACATTATGAGAAATCTGTTTAGTGTACAACACCGCACATTTAATGACTGAATTGCTCACCAAACTTTATCGAAAGTCTAAAATAAAATCTGCTGATTTACACGGTGCGATTTATCGTGTGCGATTTGTAGTATACAACGAGACGTGAGGTTCAATATCTTCAAAAGCTAGTCGTAGGACATTCTAATACGCGTTTCAGAGAGTGTGTGACGAGTTTTAACAGTTAAGACTAGTCGCATACTACACACGACAAATAGCATCATGTAAATCGGGCTTAAAATTGGCAATAGTCTGTCTTACCAGTAAAGTGGTCGTTCAGGCAATCCTTCATAGTTCAGGAACGTTTTTTCTAATCCTTGAAGTCTGTCGTTGATGGTGCGAAGCAGAATCTCGTCACTGTAAAAAAAAAAAAAAAAAAAAAAAGCAGTAAGTACAACGTAAGTTCAAGAAAGCATAAGATGAGAGAAGGAATCGCTTACTTGTTTAATTTGTATTCATTAACCATGCTCTCTATCGCTGCAACGCCACGGCTGAATTTAGTTATTGCTTTGAATAAGAATTCTGGAATGAAAGAATAACTGGCATAAATATGAATATCTAGCTGAATGAATGAAGAAAAGAATGAATGGTTGCATGGATGGAAGGACGAGTCAGAGTGACCGACGAGCAAATGAATGAATGAATGAATGAACAAATGACATTGGATGAATGAACAAATGACATTGGATGAATGGATGGATGAATGAGCAATTAATTAAAGAATTAATCAATCAATTAATGTAAGTGAAAAAATGAATATGTGATTTTTTGTAATAGTGAATGAATGAATGAATAATCAAACAAGCAAGTAATATCATGTGATCCAATGTCATCAACACGTTCTAACAATGCGCAAATGTTAAAGGAATACAAATCAATGAATCGTCCCAACGAAAAAGTAATTTTCAATGTGCGGCAAGGTGGCATGTGATACTGACCTAACGATATTGACTGATTTTCTAGCTGCTTTGCATATTTCTTTTCTATTTGTATTGCAGAACTATTAATAACTCGTACATATTCGCCAAGGCTGAAAGGGATTATGGGACTTTCAGCCAGTAAGAAGACAGACGATAGCCATATTTTAGTAGTTGCTAAATGAGTATAGAAGAATGGATCGACGAATCGTTTAAGATAGTCATGTGTATCGTATAGTGAGTGATAGGCTGGGTACGTGGACACGTTGTTGTATTTCTTCTGCAAAAGCAAAGACACTGTCATTATAAAGCCTGATTTACATCGTGCGATTTGTCGCGTGAGGTTTCTAGCACAGTAAAAAACAGCGTATAAAATCCTTGATTTATAAATATTGATTTACTTCAAACCTTTTTCTTGTAAATAAAATATAGCATTCTTGGTGTTAAACTGTACATATAAAGTATATTGTTTTATGTTAAACTTTACAAAACTTTACTTCAGACCATTTAAATCTGGACTTTTTAGGTACAATGAGTGACATTACAAATTAGAAGCCTGAGTAAGAACCTAGACAGCCTGATCTTGTGTTAATGATCATTTATATAAGAACCTCTTCAGACTAACTTCTAAAAATAGTCGTAAGCGTTCTAGTGGTTTTGGAATGTCCTGCGACTGATTTTAGAAGCTTTTAAACCTCACAAAATCAACGGTTATCAATACTGAACATTCAGTGACAAAAATAGAAAAAAAACACAGGAGTCCCAAATGATTTATGGCTTACCTTATCAAACATATATCGAAGATCAATTGAGGGAACGCCAGTACGAAGATAGAATGGGGCATAATCACTGCCAGAACCCAGAGGATGAATTCTGCATATGAATGAAATTTATTATTAAATACAATGCATAATGTACAGGGGTCCAAGGGGGTGGGGGGTGGGGGGTGGGGTGGAGGAGGGGTGCAGCATTAGGGGATGACGTCATATATATAAAAAGATATTTCCAAACAAGTAATAAGGTAGTAAAAATTTGTTTTTGATTGTCTGAACTCAGGGGAGGAGGTGTGCACTCCCTTTGCCACCCTCTGGGCCCGCCCCAAGATTGTTATACGAAAGGTTTTGAGATATATATATATATGAAATAATTTTCAGATAAAGTTTGAATTATTTGATCTTAGACATGTTTCGATAGATTTCCTTGTTTGTTTATGGAAAATTCCGTGCTTACGCCAGATTTAGAGCAACATGCCCTGCATTCCATCAATATGACAATTTATAACACTCGTTTAATGTAAGAACATACTTTGGGCCTTGACCTGGCGATGAAGGTGATCTTTCCAGCCATAAGTCATACACTGAACGTCCCTCTACAACTGGATCGGGAACCTGTCGGAAACATTAAAGTTAGTTAAGGTTTCTAGCTATTTGAAAACGCATTCGTCAATGGTTAATCTCTAGATAGCCTATTTCACTTTAACACATCGATGAAGTTTTCTTTTTGTAACTCATTTTTCAAAGCAAGAGAGGTAAACGTGATGACAAGTTTAGATGCTTTGACATTTACCTTGCTTGCAGCCGAGTAGAGAACTTTGTGCAGTAAAGGACTTGACCATGCAAAAAGTGTATAATTACCTAAATAAATTAATACAGCAATCCAAGAATCAACAAAGGAAGCAACGTATATATGGAGGGGGTACTCTGCCAGGGATGTTCGACAGTCGGATTTGAAATTGACCACATATTTTTGCATTGTGTTGAAAACGGAATATATGTCCCAAAGAAGTAAGCTGGAACTCTCCTTCTAAGTACTTTTCAAGGAGTGCCCCCTTTGGGAATAATTATACAGGGAGCGGAGCTTTGACAGCACTTTTCACCGAATAAATCCAGGAAGATCAATTCTATGAACATTTTATTGAGTGGATAACTTTATCCAGGATTCGTGCAACCGACCCCAGGCGTTTAGAAATATTAGGATGTTTGATAAATGGACAACTAAATCAGTGGATGGATGGATGGATGGATGGATGGATCGATCGATGGAAAAATGTAACTTAATGAAAAAAAACGGATAATCTGACGAATAAACGATTAAATGAATAAGAGAAACTCACCTCGTATTGGAGAATCTACATTCACGTAAGCAACAGCTCTTTGATACAGCGCGTGAAGGTTATCCTGTAGAAATATCAATACAGTACACATATTTTTAAAAAACATCGTCGGCTAAAATGAAGGATACCGGAGATTGGATGTCCATTACACGACTGAAAAGGTTTATGGGTAATGTATTTTAATGGATAACTACAAAAGATACATATACCATTTTATCGACCATCAGAGATCTGCTGCTTATTTCTTATCATTATTGGAAGCCCACAGTACCCTTCGGTCGTGAAATCTACAACCGGAATCCGGTATTCCCTTATTATCCCCAACAATGCTTTTTGTATTATTATCTTTATTATATAAATGTTTATACAAAATAAATTATCAATGTATGTGTCTAAGGATGAGCCAGGAAAAAATCCGATTAATATTTTTATTTTATAAATGTTTACCTCTACGTATTCAGTTGATCCGAGCAATCCATACTCCTCCCCTCCCCAGCTAGCTAGCACGATACTACGACGAGGTCGCCAACCTGAAATATAAACACCACATTCAGCAACCCGAATAGGTGATTTAAATAGTAATCACTAATCTGTATTAGAGGGACGCTAAAGAACCCACACTACTGGTGGAACTGTGTGTGTGGCCTAATCATACTAATTCACGCTAACTACTAACCCCTCATGATTGTCGGCATAAAAAGTATTAATTGTAAAGCGCATTGAGACATTATGAAATATACTATATAAGCACCTCACATTTATTATTGGTGACCTAGAATACTACCACTACCAGAATGCTTTACCGAGAGAATTCGCAAGGAATGCTGGTAGTTGTAGTAAAATGACGTCATAATGCAGATCGCCTATTGTATTCCAATGATTATTTGGATTGTTTTTAGAGGGGGGTGGGTGGGGGGGATCACCATTCGAAGATAGACAGGAACGAAGAAGAAAAAGTAAATAAAAAGCCCTTAAAATCCTTTCAGGAGGGGTGCGTACACACACCTTACACACCATAGAGAGAAGTTGAGAAATAATTTTTTTTAATTTTCTCTATGTATTCGTTAAAAACCTCGGAAAGAGCTAGTAACTGGATAACATTGTAAGCTGGAAACAAAGTTACGCGCAGGTACCTGTTTTAACTTTAGTACTAAGAACACGCGACAGTTCCATCATACAAGATGAACCGCTGGACGGATCGATTCCACCGAATACCCATGCATCACGATGGTTGCCTAGCAACACCAAACTATCTGAAATATACAAGTATATATAAATATATATCAAATTCTACATTCTTAGCCAACGATGCACAACATTCTACACTTATTGACTACTAGAGTTTTTGCTGGTATCTTTAAGGGCGAGAAAATGCTTCGCTTAGCACTAGTGGTTTTGAGTTGTATTGCCACAACTACCTCCATTGTTAAAACATAAGCGATCCCTTTCAAAATTTACGACGATCATCTCCTACTGATCGTTTCTGGTCTTAACATTAAATACTTACCAGGATCTTGCCTTCCTTTAATAACTGCTATAACATTATAGATATCTTTACGAACATGGTCATTGTTGGTTTCAACTTTCACAGTCCAGTTGGTATACGGTTCCTTAAAGCCAGGCCCAAGTCTATAAACTCCTAGTTTTTTGCCTTGCCAGTGACTGGGTGCCTCCTCACCTGCCATTTTACTGTAAAAACAATAGATATCCCTTGCATGTGAGGCGTCAAAGTAGCCCATCTGAAGGACAAAACAAAAGCTTTTTCCTCTCTTGGGAGCCGAAATCAATTGTTTTATCCTCCAGGTTGAGCTGCATACCAACGAACTGCAAGGAGTCTATATCAAAGATGTTAATAATTTATTACAGAGACTTACTGGCTTCTGCTGTGATAAAAGTTCATAAAGTTTTGTCCTTCACGAATAATAAGGATCTTGAGCATGTGGACGAGAGGCGAAGACGACGACGAATTGCCATTAACTTGGCGCGCACATGTGCCCTGAGATTTCTTTTGAGGTGAATGTTGCATTTTATGTAGTTGTTGTCAACAGTGAACACGTTTTGACTAATCATGACTCATTTTTTAAGCAAAACTCGTCGGTTAATTGTCGTCTCTCTTGTCTTGATGGTTCAGGACATTTATGACATTGCACAGGAAAGCTAGAACATTTTGTACAAAAAATTGCCAATACTTATAAGAAATATAGTTTCATTACACAAGATAATATGGAAATAAAGTTTGGGAATTTTCAGGCAAGCTAGTTCGAATTGACACACATATTAACTAGATATATGCACTTCAAAAAGGACGGTTTTAAAAATCATCCAAGCCATTTGTTTCTGGGTTGAAACAGTTATTACTTTGAATTTTTGTACAATCAATTTCAACACAATGACATAATATTTTTCGGAAGATACCTTCACCATCCTAAGGATTTCAGAGACTTTCAGAAAATGTTCTTAATGCCTCAGTACAAAATATGTTTATACATATTTAAAAAATGTTAATTTGGAGTTTTTATTATCTTTGCTACCTCAAGAACTGCTCAGCATCTTCAGCTGAAATCGGGTGCGCTGGTATTGACGGAAATGCAATTTCTCCCGATGCCCCTCGATAAACACCATCTGAAATCGAAAACAAAGTCATTGTAGTGCCTCGCTACATGTTTCATTGAGCTCGTTGCTATTTTTGTAAAGTGATGGAATATGGAATTAGGAAGATCCTTGCATTAGATGAAGATAGATGAATAACTTTATTTAAATGAACCACGGTAAAAAAACATCACTAGTATAGCTAAAATACTTATTTATGCTTAGAGGATCTTGCTAGTAAGCGAATTATCGTTTTCGTTTCGTTCACATGCAAGAAGAACAAGGCAAAAAAAAACCACAGTCATTCACAGTACAAGTGTTCCAAGATATATATTTCTTGACTCTAAACAAAAAGTCAGCACTTTTAAGTAAAATACCTTTAGCGGGATATCTCGGAGTCAATGGATCACCAGTCCCTAGCAACACTGACCCGCCCTGGGCACCAGTCTTCGGTAACCACCAACTGTGCGGGTAAAGTTGGTCGTCAGGAGCTGGAGCAAAGTCTTTTGGGTCACTAAAGAGAAGCACGGCCTTAAGGCCCCATTTGGCTGCATTTGTTACCTAATGATTGATATTAACAACACATACAATATTTGGTATTTTGTATTGTTGCCGGCATTAAAGTTATAACGGGCTTTGTGTTGAGGGATATGTGAGGGAGGGAAAAAGGACTCAAGTACGTGGAGGAAAATGGTGCAAAAAAATTCAATGCTTGCAATAGGCGATCTGCATTATGGCGTCATTTTACTACAACAACCAGCATTCTTTGCGAATTCTCTTTCAAATTCAAAATCTTAATCCCTTTGAAGATTAACAGAACAATTTGTGCTAATAGCCCTGAAGTGTGATGACGTTTTACCCCCGTCTCTATATCATAATAGTTTTTAAAATGCTTTCATATTCAAATTTTATAATCCCTCGAAAATACAGGAACAATAGTCATAATTAGTGAACAAAAGCAATGTGAAAAGGATTATGGTCTAGACACGGGGGTAAAACGTCGGCATCACGCTTCAGGTTTATTGCGCTACATGAGAAAGTAAGCAAAGCATTCTTGTAGTTGTAGTATATGACGCTATAATGCAAATAGCCCAGAGAGCCTCGATTCACGCCTAAAAGAGATATATATTGTCATGTACGCGTACAACCTTTAAAAAAGAAGCTTTTTCCTTAATGATAGAAATTAGAAGTTTGATAATTACATCTATTTTGGGCGATGAGGAGAAAAAAAATACAATATCAGAATAAAAGTAAAAACCCGCGTATAAGAACCTGGGATTTAGTTAAAAACGTGTTAGACTACAAAGTAGCATTCCAAGACCACATAAGAACATTTTAAGGCTCACGTTTAACATTTTAAGTTGCTGTAAAAATATATGTACAGCCTATGTTCACATGGAAATTTGGTAAATGTTTATATAAAAAATATATTTAGGCTTGAAATTCAGGTTCTTCCTGTACTAAGTAATTTGATAATTCCCACAATGGATAAGAACTAGCTCATTTTATGATTAGTGTTGAATAACATATTCAATAAGAAAGCACATACCTTATCACCTCTAAATACTTGTCCATATCGTATAATACCTATTTTACCCGTACAGTTGATGTTCCTTGACGTCAAGTACGCAAAGTCTTTTCGACTACCATAGTTTACATATACTAGATCCCCCTGAAACATAAAGGAAAAGATTTAAAAAACACGGCCTTCATTCATCCACCATTATCTGTTCACTAATTTATGCATCCATCCATCCATGATGCATCCATTCGTTCATTCCATTTCATTCATTCACTCATTCCTTTACTCATTCATTCACTCACTCATTCACCCATTCATTCTTTCACTCATTCACTCATTCACTCATTCACTCATTCACTCATTCACTCATTCACTCATTCACTCATTCACTCATTCACTCATTCACTCACTCATTCACTTATTCATTCATTCACTCATTCACTCATCCATCCACCCATCCATCCATCCATCTATCCATCCATTCATGACTCAATATATCGTTCCACTCATGCACCCCTTACTCTGTTCAACCTACTATTTCAACTCCTGTCGGTGAGTACGCACTGAATGCCGGTATAGCGTCAGGATCTTGTTCATCCTTAGTCACCGGTTGTAGTTTCTCTGCTGTTCTGTATGTTACATTCCCCTTGTCGTCCAAGATAAAACCGCCATTAGTCTTGTTACGTATTGGGAAGGATAGTAGTACGTTGTATTTGACCATCTTAACAGTATCAAAGCCATAGCTCTTCCACGTATCGCTGATGTTGTGGGCAAGCTCTGTGTTCCGGGGCGAACCGGCAATGTGTGGTTTAGATGTAAAATACCTGGAAGTTTTCAAAAAAATATATGTATATTGAATACACAGGAAACTTAGAAGATTATACACTTATTTAAAATATGGTCGTGGCATAAAGTCGGAACCAATGTAAAGAAATTGTTCTTTTTACGTTTGAAACTGCCATCGATCCAGCTAAAATTTGCATTATATATATCACAGTCTACACGCAAGGCAATCGGAGTTCGATTCGCGCAGTCTTTGTAATATAGTTTCTTTCTTCTCAGTCTATGGATCTTCTAGAACCTTGAAAAATACCCAGGAAAATCATCGAGGGAAACGCGCACATGTAAAGCTTATGGGAGACCAATTTTGCTCATTCACTATGACGTCATATCAAAACAATCCGCAAAAATCGAATTGTTTAAACGCAAAGAATCATGGTGAGTCATCGGAGTGGGTCGAATAAACGCAAATTCGCCTTTGAATATTATTCAAAAAATATTAAAACATTTTGTTTTTCAAAACCAGACTTTTTAGATTAAATTATTTCGATTCGAGCAATTTTTTCGAATTTTCTATTGAGTGTGTCGATTTGTTTTTTTCCCACTAATATAAGAGGTGACGTCATAGGGACTAGGAAAAATTCAGCTCAGTTTCTTGATGTCTTGACGCATCAATCTCATACTCAGAGCCCACATTTTTCCTCGCCAGCAGCGGATAACAAGAGCTCTGACATAATCCGATTTTTGTTAAAATTTGATTGGGCATTAAATTTTGACAACCACGCAAGCGCAAACAACCGGAAACACAAAACTCAAGCTAGATGTTTGTGACCGTTTTTAGCAGTAGAAAATATATAAAATATGATAAAAAAATTAAGTCTGTACTTGTGAATCGCTATTTTCTTTACCTTCCTAGAGAATTTCAGCCAATTTGAAGCAATAGTTAGGAAATTATTTAATGTTTCGCCCTTCGTCACACACGGCTGCCAACGGCAGAGAGAATTTCTCTTCTAGCTCGTCGAAAATCACAAATTAACCTAAAATCCCTTCGGATTATGTTTACTCAATAAATAATCACTACAATCTATGAATTTTGTTGCAAAACTTCCACAATATCACTAGGAAAAATCCATTTTCATTGACGATATCGCCGTATGTTGATCGATGCGCCGATCGATGCTGGATATCGATTCCATCAGAATTACAATGGATTTTACTTTTAAATATCAGCTCTGACATAATCTCGATTCCCCATTGGTCGGTTTGTACATTGTCCATAAAGGCGCATGCGCAGCTGGAACTCCAAGAAATCTTGGACTTTTCAGTGGATTATGCCAGAGTCCTTGTTTCGAGCCGCTGGCCGAAGTAACGAGGACTCAGGGTACGAGATTGTTGACGCATGCAAATGCACAACGCTGGGGTTTGATCATGCGCGTCGAGACCAATATCATACCATCAAATCAATATTCATTTATAATTATAAACAGAATATAAGTGTAGAAAAGAAAGCAGCGCTAGCTATTGCACCTTTCGGATTTATCCTTCAAAGCAAGATCCTATACAATTTCTGTAAAGGAGACACTCGAACCAGGAACACTTGTCTTTATTTAGGTTTTTATTTTCTCAGTGAGCCTTGCACTGTCTCAAAACCTATTAAAGTAGGATTGTACTCAAACAACTGTCAACGCTGTCTGAGTGATACAAAAACAATTGAATTCTAAACGATCCGCATTCACTCAAGGATGGATGTTAACAAAGTATTCCGGCAGCATTTACACGAAGCCGGCTGAAAAAGAAATAGCCGTTTACACAGTGTTTTCGTGTAAACGATTATTGTTTTCCAATCGTTTTCGGTAGCTTGAAGAGCGTTTGTAAGCATCTTGGTGACTAAATGTTGGAATTACTCTCTCTCATTATGACTGGACCAAAGTAGTGATGACTTTAGCGTTTTCGAAAATAGCCGGCTAAGTAGCATTGTCGTGTAGGCCTAAATGGGTAAAAAAATGTGCGTTTACGAAAATTACCGGCTTCGTGTAAACGATGACTCAGGCTACGTTCACACTAACGCGGATAAATTTTTATTTATCCGGTTTAATAGGCCTTCCGTTTACACGAATCTGAAACAATTTTATGCAAATTCAATTGTTTGATTAAACATTTTTGTGACAATTTCGGAACAAAAGTTGCGTTTTTAAATTTATCAGGCCAGGTTAATGTGGACTTGCATGGCCTAAAAAAACACAAAAGTTTGATCCCTGTTAGAGTGTCCTCGCAGTAAAAGGTTGTATAAGATAAATTGTCTGTTGGTCATTTCGTCCTACGCAGACATTCATTTTAATCGCTATAAATCAACCACTAACCGCAAGTGCGCTAAAATGCGTAGGAGGTTTTTCTTATTTTGAACTCATCAGATAGCATATATTTCACCAGGGATTTCAGGCATGTCCTTAATGTCTTGATAATCATCATCAAATGTTCAAGATTAACACAAAAAACAACCATTGCAAGACATAATGAAAGAGTAATTGAGATACAATGGAATGTGGCCACCGAACGGACATCTGAACTTGGCCGTATCAACGGCGGGGTGGCGTCATCATAGCTAGTGCATAACTAAACCTTAATAAGCACTAAATAGTAAAGAATTGTTTCAAATTTATGTGGCGTGTACTCTGACCATGAAACTTTTACAGAAACTTGATGGACGGGCTTTTCGTCAGGACCTAAAAAATGGCCCTAATAACATGGTGGCCGTAATAATCAGTTGGCCGTAGAGTGGGATTCCATTGTAATATACTTCTCTGTAAAATTGATTGAAACTCGCTTTCTCGACGCAAACTGTCAGATAATTTTTGACATTAACTAAAGATCATCCTCGGAAACCCAGGCGGTATATACTGTCGATCGAAACTGGCTCGCTCCCAGAGAAAGCGAGTATATCGTCTGAGTTTCCGAGGGTGACCGAAGATCTGAGAACGACCTGCATGTTTGAGGAGGGGTAGGGAGATGGGAATTCCCAAATGTCAAATTGTGCAAACCGTGGAGAAATTACAGATGTCATTGTGTTAACTTTGTGCCTCCACAAACTAAAAATATCGTTAAGTTGTTGACAACTTGCTTAGGGACGGACCATTAGATATTTTTTTTTTGGGGGGGGGGAGGGTTGGGCAAATACCAAAAAACATATCGAGCAAAGCCTTAAACAGAGAAAAAAATATCGTGCACGGCAGATGTGCGAATAAAAAATATCGTGCAGGGAGGAAGAAAATATCCTGCACTACCATCACATGGGAAAAAATATCCTGCACAAAAAATTGCCCAATCCTCCCCCCCTCAAATATCTAATGATATCTGAGTTTAGTATTGACAACGTTTCAGCGCTATTGGTCGATTATAATTGTCCACAACAAATCTCCTACGATATGATAAATTACTTTGGATTTCTAATGGCAATTGCATTTTTTTGTGGCTTTTTTACGTACTTTTAGTGAGAGTTTTACATTATCCCGTAAGACACGCACATGTGTGTACTAAACGTAAGAGTTAATATAATATGCGCAAATTAATTTGTGTACAACTTTCGATATTGGCGTTGTCTGGATTTCAACGCGCAAACCATTTTGAGATGAATACGAATAATTATGGGCTTTGTTGATTTTTCATCTCTTATTTTGTTTTTCCTTTCTTCTCTTTCCCTATAGTAAATTCAATCAACATCATCTTTACAGATGTCATCATCATCATCATTGGTAGCTAATATTTTCTATGCATTTTTGTACGTCAACTAACATGCAAAGTGCTGTATACGCTAAGAGTTGTTGATTGGTAGTTTGACCCCTATTCAATGCAAGATTCTAAAACTCTGATTATAGCGCAGCAATAACAAATCATTAAATCGTTCAAGCTCTCGCAAGCTTCCATTACGAATCTACTTCATCATTTATATCAGTCATATACTCAGATTTTCCCCAAAATAAGGAACAACATGGAAGAGTAAAAATTAATAGACAAAAGATGGATTAAATCCACGTTTTTACATGCTAAGTTATTGTGGAATATACAAATCACATCTTAAATCTTGATATGATGTAATTCAAACATAGTTTAATATATCCGGATCGAATTAAAATGCATGTTTACAAAAAAAAATGTTTAAAATGATAAAAGACATTGATAAATATGTCGCATAATTTCCATAATTTGTGAGTAATTTGTTGTGGACAGCGATAATGTTACTTTTAATACCTTCATCAAATTTTCTAAACAGACAGGAAATTTATTAACCGAAGGAAACAAAAATGAAATGTAAAAAGATAATTAAAAAAGTTTACACATACTTGTGTGTTTTTTCAATATTTTCAGCTGTCATTTCTGCAAGCATATCTTCCAGTACAGTTTCATCCAAGGCAGAGTGTTTGCGTGGTGATCTTCCATCATTACACGAAGTCTTTGCGTTGGCGGTGTTGTGAACAGCTCTTCGGACCAAATACCCCGCTACAAACGCTCCAACTATTAATAATACTATTAATATTATCTTAATAGCTAGCTGAGCATTACATCGAGCTAGTAAGGGAGTTGTTTTCATCTTTGTGGACGTTTTCACGAAGGACGGATCAGCAAAGGAGTCGTCCGATTGTAATTCCATTTTCGCATCGAATAAAACTGATCTGTCTTGATGTTTGGACATCTTGAGGTACGTCACAACCACCCACCCATTAAATAAATTGTCATTAAAACTATGTCAATAATAGTTCACATTTAAACAGCTCAAATCTGCAGCAACAACGAACATCTGTGGAAATTCACATCGTAGATTGAAATTCTCTGGGATTTTGCACATAAGCGTTATTACCCATTAACCAAGTACTGCGGGCTCCTTAAATATCGCCCCACTGACATAAGGTGAGCGCTCAGTAAGAGGATATATCCGCACTATCTTTCTCCCAAAATAGTATCTCTTGTCGACTTGGTGGTCTTTGACACATGTCACATCTTCAGCAAAGAGTGCGAGTGCTTGTATTTGTATGAATTGTTTCAAGACAATTCAGTATTGGAATGTTGACAGATTGAAGTTTTAACGTATAGTGACGTCGACGAAGACTGCTTGACGAGAAATAACTAAGCGAGCTGAAAGGAAGAAGTTTGTTGACAATTTTACACTAGACGAGTTGTTAAGTAGTCGTAACTTGCTCGTTCACACACACAGGCCGTCACGCGATATTAAATTGTAACATTTCACTTTGCTGATTGCGTATTGCATGTCGGTTAAAATCAGTCTAGTTTTTTGATAATTCATATATTTCGTTTTGAATTTATTCTCGTTATTTTTTATGTGAATGATCTTTTTGCGTGTCGGAGCACTGTTCGTTTAAATTATAGCAAGCAATTCCGTAAACGTCTCTCATCCTTTGCTTTTTTTTGTTTTGTTTTATTTTTGAATTGCTGAGAGTTGCGTTACCACTCACTCAGTCGGATTGAACTAAATCCTACCTTTTGAGAGGTTTGGTGAAAGTAAAAATCTAAAAGAGCCAACTGTTCATGGTTCGAATATCAAATTGGTATGATGGGCGGCCGGCACACATAAATGCATTTCGATTATATCTTTGTGTAAAAATAATACTTTTTTATATGTAAATACCTTACGCTCAACGTAGTATTATTTCAGTTGTAAATACCATATTGTTCAAACCTATAGTGTATGTTTTGCAAACAATGAATTAATAAACTTATTATTACATAATACTGCATGCTTCTGAATTTCATTTATCACATTGATACACCAATTATAACATTTCGCCAAAATGTCGAATTTTCATGCGCATGTTCTCGCTAAGCTAGTGTTTCGTGTTTCAGAATTTGCACTGTCATTTGATTAAAAACAATGATTGTAAAAATGACAAGCAAAGCAAACAAAAGGACAAAAGGTAAAAAAGCCTACGTGCGAACCAACAAAACTGAAAACAATACAAAACAAACAAAATAAATCAATGCGGATTTTTTTATCCGTCTGGTGTCGCGATCTGTGGTAAGAATTCCGAGAACGTTTTAGGAATCACGCGTTTTATTTTTTGTAAATTTGTACATTCTATTAAACTGCCATCATTTTTAGAAGATCAGTAAACTTGCTCTCGATCGTCTTCATTCGTTTTCTTTTTTCTATTTTTTTTCTTTTTCTTTTTTCATGTTTATCCGTTTTTTTTTATGTTTGTGCGCTTCATTGGTGCTGTGTTGGTTTATTTATTTTGAAAAGAGGAAAAAGTTTCTCGCCCTATAAAGAATTATGAATTCTGTCATTTAAAGTTCATTGTTAGGGTTATCAAATACTGCTAAAAACGTGCGAAAAATGTCTTGTTTTTTAGTGAAAAGCTAGCGGGCTACTACTAACGTGCGGTTTCATTTTAGCTGCGGACATTTTATGCACATCAACATGCGCGAGCTGGTTGCGCAGCAGCAAGAGTCCGGTACTACCCTAAATATATATTCAAAACAACAAGCAACTTTCTAATAATTCATCTTGTTAACATTATCTAACAACATTTTACACTTTTCAATTGTTTAGTTTAGTGTTGCCTACAAGCTCCTACTGAAAGGGAAAACATCCATTTTGTGGCAAAACAATCGATATTACAGTTCAAAAGTGAAAAAAAATTACACTTATGGACTTGAATAAAGAGAAAATACTAAATGTGTGCAATAGTTGTCACTATTTGGTAGTAGATAGCACTTTTTAAACAAAAGAAAACAGTAGAATTAGCATAAAATAGCTCTATTTGGTGGTATTTACGTTGCTCAATTTTAGTGCGTGCACTCTTGAATATGAAACATTTGCACTACATACCTACATTATTATTATTACAAAATAACGGGAAAAGGCTCATAAAATTCTGCACGAAATGTGTATGATAATGTATTTTCTTTTTCAACAAGTGTGAAAATCAAACAAACTACGCTAGATTCTACATCTCCTGGGGCTTACTTCCTGATTGAAAACAAAGCACCATATTGGTTTGTAATTATCCATGAGAAAGCCAACACATGAGCAGTCCCCGAGGGGTACAATCTTCGTATTTCGTCTTGTAATTAAAAATGTTACATTTTAGATTTAAAGGGATGGTAAAATGGGCAAGATGCTAGGAATGCAATGATATTCCGAGATGATTTTTTAAAAGAAGCATCTGGTTTAATTTTTAATATCAATTGTATAAATAAAATTGTCACCAAAATGATTAGCTATATTCGTTTCCTCTGCTTTTTGTTCGCAGTATTTTGCCCTTGAGTTTGACTATTCGACGTCGTTTCTGTATCAGAATGTCTCTTAAGGTTGGTATTTTGAAGTTGAGAATCTACTCGACCTGGAAAACTGGAAGTCTGTTGCCCGTGCCCTTGGGTGTTTTGTGGAAATTTCTGCCGACCCAACTGCAATGGTTGTCGTCCCGCAAAAGTTCCTTGGAGCGTGGAATTTCCGCGAGGATTAGAATGAAAACTACAGGGTAAAAATTGTTCCGTAGCCATCCCACGCGGAGCGAAATTTCCTCGAGGAATATGATGAAAATATCTAGGCGAAATCCCTCGGGTTGCGGGATGTGAATTGACACTCGCAAGGGCCCCTCGAGAAGTAGCGTGAAAAGTACTAGTTAAACTCTGTCCTCGAGAAACAGGACTCTCTTGGAAAGTTTGATTTAGGTTAACCGGTGGAAAATGTCCTGCACTAGTCCCTCGGGCTGCTGGATGAAAGTTACTCGATTGACCAGTTGCAGTCCCCCTGGGAGCGCTATTAAAATTTATACTTGTTGCAAATTGACCCGTTGCGGTCCCTCGGGGAGCGCTATGAAAGTTACTTGGTAAAAATTGACCCGTTGAGGTCCCTCGGGCTACGGGATGTGTTTCATAAGGCGGTGGAGGCAAAGGAGGGAAATTCCATAAATAATTGTCCTGATCATTGCCGGTGTTCTGAGATGATATACTTGTGGCTGTACTATGTGCAGTGGACATGGAGGTGGTGGATGTCGAGACGGTAGTACTTTCTGAATAAGTTTCTGTTGGAATATTTTGTTCTTGAGTGGTTTTTTGAATAGTTGTTTTTACAGGAACACTGCTAGTTGTTGAAGAGGAGTCGTCTTGCTGCTGTAATGTAAATGATCCTAACACAAACACACACAAAAAAACACACATTAGGAATAAAACAGATCTAATAATAATAACAATAAATATTTATTTCTCTAGCGCATTCAAAAACAAATTCTATGCGCTTGTGGCAAAAACAAAAATGAAAAATGTTACAGAAACACAACATTTATCACTCGTCTGTCCGTAATATAGACCTAGCAGAACCGAACAATGGCCATCAATTCACGCGACAGACATACAGACCTAATTCTAAAAAAAACATAGCAACTTTGAAAGGCAATTAAAGACCAAGAATAAATCGATGTTGTTACATCTTACGTTAATTTCACATCCAATAATTTGATCCTACAAAACGTCTGTAATGAACAGTCGTTTTCGAATGAGGAGTTGCAAACGGTACGGTTACGATATCGTAGCCATAGTTTCTAAGAAAACATTTGAATTAGAGTAGTTTTCGTATGAGTGGGAAACAGTACTGTATCATATCGTAGCTGTAGTTTCTAAGAAAACATTTGAATTAGAGTCGTTTTCGTATGAGTGGGAAACAGTACTGTATCGTATCGTAGCCGTAGTTTCTAAGAAAACATTTGAATTAGAGTCGTTTTCGTATGAGTGGGAAACAGTACTGTATCGTATCGTAGCCGTAGTTTCTAAGAAAGCATTCGAATTTCCTGCCGTATCGTAGCGGTATCGTAACCGTACTGTTTTACACTCATACGAGTTACAGTTACGATAAGACACGGTACTGTTTCCCACTGAAACAAAAAAAAAATGATTCTATCATGATTATCTTGGGTAATCACCTTGTGTTTTTCTTGCAATAGTTCTACGTCTTTCTTCAAGTTTATATCTACATTCTTCAACAGACTCGAACTCAGGTGCATAGAAAACATGCAGGATTCCTCCAAAGAATGATTTATTATCCATCTTTCTTTTAGCAAATCTACAAAGATGGATTTTAAATTGTGAATATTTTCAATTAATGGTTTTCAACACAACAGCAATAAAATAAAATTAATTATTAAATTAGGAACTAATTTATGTGAATGAATGAATGAACGAACGAACGAACGAACAAACGAACGAACGAACGGACGAACGAACGAACGAGCGAACGAACGAACAAATGAATGAATGAGTGAGTGAGTGAGTGAGTGAGTGAATTAATGAATGAATGCATAAATAGATAACCTATATGTTAATGGATTAGTTAATTAGATAAAGAAAAGATAAAAAAGAGAGAAAATAGACAATCGAATGCATAAACAAACGAGGGTGGATATTTCAACACCGGAAACGGCTGCAAGAAGTCTATCTCTGCAGAGGATGTTAGAATTCATATCGTAGCCGACATAGGAATCCAAATGTCTATACCTAGCATTGATGATCTTCTCATATTTGATCAAGTAAACTTCCGTAAAATCTTCTTTTGGATAATCATCAAGCTTGCGATACCTTAAATAAACGCATCAGAATACTACAGTATTATCAGTGTTATTTAGAAACATTTGGGGTCCCCTTTCAATGTCCGTAAACTCATCAAACATAATCAGACTACACCTGGAGATACAAAAAACATTTAAATTAAAAATTGAATTGCCCTATTTCATTATGACGTCACATCAAAACAAATCTTGTGTTTCAACGCTAATAATCATGGTCGCTAGAGGGGATACAGCATGTTTCATGCAATCTAAAATAGGCTAAAAATCTATTTATAAAAAAAGAACAAAATATCTGTTCAAGTGCAAAGCAAAATGTGCTAGAGGAAAACTATTTAGCCCGAATTAAGTCTGTTCTTATTCATGTAAACAAACCATGATGTCATAGTGAAATAGGGCAATTGACCCAAAAAAAGTAATTCAGGCAAAGTAAAAAAAAAATATTCTTTTTCGTGATGGCTTAAATTAAAGCCAGTCTCGTTTTGTTAAGATTTAAGTGAATTGGAAATAGATGCAACAAAAAGTAAGAAAAACAATTTGCAAAACAATCTGCACCCTTTTTTTGTAATCTGGGTATTTGTAATTTTCTTACTTGACCATAATCTCCAACCATCACCCAAACCATCATAATCACCATCGACACCATCAATATAAAAAAAACATCATCATCATCCCCACTATCATGATCATAATCACCATCATTATTATGACTGCCACGCAACATCTTCACTACCACCATCACCCAACCACCATAATCACCATCATCATCACAACCATCATAATCACCATCATTATCATCACAACCACCATAATCATCATCATTATCATCATCATCATTATCATCACAACCACCATAATCACCATCATATACATTTCCCTAATTCGATGACAATGAATTTCTCGTGATTTACAAGACCAATCAAATTGAAAATGAGTAGAAATATTGTTTGGAGTACCAGAATGTTGTTTCTTGTGTTAGATTTTTTAAACTGTTTATTGTTATTTGATTATAACCATTTGGTTGTTTTTGAAGTGTTCCTCGAATTTTGGTTCAAGTTCCTTTTGATTGAATAGGAACTACTCTAAAGGAACAATAGTTCCTTTTCAAGAGACTATGATTCGGAACAAAAGTAGTTTAAAAACGGAACAATATGTGCTAAAGTGGAACAATACGTTCCTGTAACATAACGTGTGTTCCTCTATGGAATAAACAGGTCCGTGCTGTTGTTCCTATTAACGTTAAGTGGAACAAGTGTTCCTTTTTAATCAGACAAAAAGGATCAGTTTGTTCCTAGTTATAAGATTGATGTTCCCATTACTGACAAAAAGGAACAATCGTTCCTGTATTGGTTTAATAAGGAACGTTTAGTTCCTTTTGTCCAGCAATAATGTTCCTTTATACATATGATGGGAACACAACGTTCCTGTATGCATAAAGGAACCATTCTCAAAGGCGAGTCTGAACAAAATCAAATGAGTCTGAACTTGTTTGAACAAGCTTTTGTCCAGAATGTTTTTGCCCAAGGGTTTGTTGTACCGAGTCATCAATATTGAACAATACATTTTCAAACATGTTTAAACGTGTCTATAGGCGTGGCCAGAAAGCGTTATTTTGATTGGTCGACATTTGGTCTTTTATCGCGCAAACACAAATTTATACGTTCATTTCGTTCAAGTCCGCAATGAGTAAACGTTCTAAGTCAGTAGATTGGTCTTCGAAAGACGGTGCATCTCCCAAACCAAAAAGATTACATTTAGAAGAAGACGAAAATGATAAGCTATTTCACTGTCCAGTACCGAATTGTGATCACGATGGGTATTCAACACAAAGAGGATGCAGAAAACACGTCAAAAACAAGCATGGTTGGTTTTACTACTTTGATGAAGAACCAGCAAAATCGAGTGAAAATGCTAACAAGAAAGAAGACTCTCAAACATCGCCTAATTCAGATAAAGAACGTTGCATCAAAAAACAAGTGCCATCATTTGATATTTCTACAACTATCGGTAAAGAGTTTGAAACATGGCTGACAGGGAGTGGTGGAGGATGTAAAAGCAAGAATCAAGCTATGCAAGTTGTACGAAGAAGTTTTAAGTATCTCAAATTTTGCTGTGAAGATGAAGACGTTGACGATGAAGAAGAATTGAGTTGGGACTGGATAGACTTTAGTTTGAGCTCGCCTAATTTTCTATTTAAATTTGTTGATGTCATGCAAAGTGAGTGGGGTCTTGGTCATGCTGGACGTATTGGATACTTGGATGCCATAAGTGACTTGATTGATTTTCGTAAAGTTCATGGAGTGTGTTCCGATAATGTTCTGCGCAATCTCACTTCCACAGAAGTGTATTTAAAGCGAGCCCGTAAAACAGTTTCTAAGATGATGAGACTTCAATGGACTAGCGATCTCGACATCGACACTCTCGAATCCAAGGGACACTGGGCGACATTAGACGAACTTTTACACACGATAACGTACCACCTTCCTCGTTACGAGACTGTTACGAAGATTTGCCGAGAGACGCCGAACAAAGCTACCCCGTCCGACCTGTCATTCGCTACTAAGTTTGTTGCTGTATATTTGTTTATCAAAGTGAAAGGATCGCGCCCTATGACCTATCAGTACTTGACAGTAGACATGGTTGAAACAGCAAAGATTAATGGAGGTTTTATCGATCAGAAAAAGTTTAAGACTGCAGCGCGCTTTGGATTCGACACTCTGTGTTTGTCAGACACAAGCCTTCAAGTTCTAGATGCCTATATAAGCCACGTCCGTCCGCTTTTAAATCCAAATTGTGACTTTGTTCTGGTAACCAAAAAGGGAAATCAACACACAAAAATCGGACATCTAATGGGTAAGATGGTGTTTGATGCTACTGGAAAATACATTCACCCAACTCGATATCGACAAATTGTGGAGACAACAAGTCAACAACAACTCGACACCAAAGAACAAGAAGCAATTTCTGAAGATCAAAAGCACAGTTCAGTAGTCGCGAAAGTACATTATCAAAAACGAAGGTCACGTGACATTGCTAGCAAAGCGCACGAATGCTTAAAAAAATTGCATGGGGAGAAAGGTTCGCAAGTAGATGATGACGTGAGTGTCAGACTATCTGACAGCCCCAACTCCTCCCCGAGTAGTGAAAAAGAACAGACAAACACAGTTACAGAAAATGCTAGTCTAAATTTAGTGCAAGAACGTTCATGTGAAAAGGTACACTTGAAAAAGAAAAAGATTATGTTGTTCAGTGCAGAAGAAGATAACTATTTGAAAGCAGGGATTCAACGCCACGGATTTGGACAATGGTCCACCATCCTCAGGGATAGTGATTTCAGTTTTCAGAAAGGCAGAACTGCTAATTCACTGCTGAACAGAGCAATGCGCAAATTCCAGAATCTCGACGATTCGTAACTCAGCAAATAATATAATGCGTTGATGTAAATATTAATACATTTAACAAGTAAACGGTAACTTTGACAATGTATTTAGTTTATCTTCTTTACTCGATATCCTGAATGTTTCGATAACAAAAAAAAAGACCAACATGTGTTTTCATTAACAATAATAATAATATTCCTTTATTCCTTGTTTATTGATTGACACACAAAGTGTTTTACTAACAACTCGTTCACTTACAAAATTTCACCAACATGTGTTTCATTAACAATTTAATGATATTCCTTTACGCGTTTATTGATTGTCACACAAAGTGTTTTACTAACAATTCTTTCATTAACATCTTTTGTAGTAGATACATATTGATTACCTATTACCTATACAACTAGGCTATTTTCTTTTGAAATAATGATCTAGCGTGTTCCCCCCCTGTGAACATGCAATTTGTTTTGTTCGTCTGAGTCGTTTTGGGGCTGGCTGTGTTGCTGAAATACGGTCTCTTTGTGGCTTTTCCGTTGGCAATGATTGACACGGTGTTATAAATATTGCTTCGTCGTCTGTTTCCTCGGCCAGATCATGGTCACAGTAACTTGTACCTTTTTGGGGGCTCCATGATGGTGTCTTTGGTACGAAGTTGTCCTCGACAGGTGTTCTGGGTGGTGTCATATAACCATTCAGAGCAAGCTTGTGGTCTACTCTTTCATATACATTCTTAATATCCTCAACATCACTTTCCGTTGTAATGCCCAGTTCTACACATACCCGTTTTCTCTCTGCAACAGCTTCGCTGTGGACGGTTCCTCTGGATGTGTGATGACTTTTGAGCTTTTCCTCTGTGATTTCTATTAGTGTTTGTAGCGCTTTCCTCGTCTCGTTGTCGGAGCATTTCCCTAGTTTATATACTAAGTTGCTCATCTGTTTTTCCTGTTCTAGTACCCATGGTTCTCTGAACACATTCGCGGCGTCTTGTATTCTCTTTGCGGATTCTTGTCGAAGTCTTTGTTGGTGCTCGATGGCTAACCTCGACATTCGTCTTTCTTGAATAAACTCGGGCAGGATGTGTATTGCGTCAACAATTGACGTATTTGCCTCTTCTTCGTTCACAATTCCTTCTTCGATGCATCGTTGTCGACGCGACTCCGTCATTTGTATCATCGTTATTTCCTCTTTGTTTATTTCATCGTCGACTCGCTTCATAATCCTTTCGTATATTCGGCTTTTCAAGCTTTTTGGATGGAGGTTTTCTATGACTTGCACTAGCTCATCTCGATACTTTGTCGTTTGTGAACATATACTAGTGTAACCATCAACTGGTGTGTGTCGTCTAGGTTCTCGTGAGCTTTCAGACAAATGAATTGCATCTTCAATGGTAAATGAGTACAACTCCTTCTCTTCAGTTGTTGACAGCTTTGACTCAACAACCATCTTCTCTGGAACTGTTCAATAAAAAAAAGCTAGATTAATAAATTGGTTAAATATTATTATAGTATCTCAGCGTCGTGGACTGGTGCGCAAAGTGTGTCTGATACAAGAGAACTTTTTTCCGCAATTAGTAATACAGGAAATACAGCTCAATTCATTTATTCATTTGAATCTATGTTGTATACCTGAATGGCAACTTGTTTCCTCGGTTGCTTTAC
Source organism: Diadumene lineata (assembly GCA_918843875.1). Lineage (NCBI taxonomy): Eukaryota > Metazoa > Cnidaria > Anthozoa > Actiniaria > Diadumenidae > Diadumene > Diadumene lineata. Next base: position 7,486,554 of record OU974069.1, read on the forward strand.
CCATTGCCCAAACAATGCACTCCACTGGGTGAGATTGAAGCCAACTGAAAGCCTTTGGATCTTTATTCGGCAAGCTCTTGAAGTGATAGGTGTTTAAACGAGCATCCATCGCCTTTTGGTCTTCTTGTGGGAATTTCAGGTCTCTTTGGCACGTAAGTAACATTGGACACCGGTTTACGAAGCCTTTAGCCGTACTGAACTTTTTGTCATGTGCAGTCCATCCACCTACAATGATAATAATAACAACAATAATGATCAGAATCACGCCCACAACTATTGGTTCGATTTTGATGTTGAAACTTTGCTGCTTGATCCCAAGATCCCTGGTCTGTGATCCAAACTTAAAAACTCGATCTCCATCTGCTAATAGCAGTCTATTTCACGGTTGATAAGAAAAAAAAAGCATTTGTAAAAAGTAATGAATATAAGTAGATGTAAATTGCATTTAATAATTATATTTTCTCTTACCCTGAGTCAACAATTTCCAATCATCGACGTCCATTAGACCCACCGTTGCTTCGTCGATGAATATTACTTCTGTAGTTTCGTCGATCATGGCCTTATTAAAACTTTTCTGTTTTGTCACTCTAGCAATTTTCGATGGTTCGACAACGCCTAGTACCGGAGCAAAGAGACTTGTCTTGCCGCTGTTTGCTTCTCCTACCAAGCAAGGCACCTATAAAAACGAGTGAATGTTTAACGTTTCTCTCTTGATACATTCTCCACTGTGTTTAAGCCTGCAATATCATACGTTTCCATGTTTTTCTTACCTTTTCTTTATGATTCTTTCTTTGGAAATTGAAGAGGTTGAGAAAGTCGTTGCAAAACGATACGATTTCTTCATCTGATAGACTGTTCTCCAATATTTCCTTAAAGTACTTTGCATCCGGCGAGGTTTTGTGGTCATAGTCATAATATGCTCTTGGCGAAACCTTTCCAATTTCGTCCTCTGCGATAGCCTCTTTGATAAATGTTCTTCTTGAGAAACTTAGACAATATCCATCTTTAACTTCTATTAAGTCGTGGTCGACCTTAATCTGTTTAATTAGTTGACTTTCTCGATTTCTAAGACGATCTTTGACTTTTTCGCCATGTTTGACCAAACTAGACTTAAATGATTCATTCCCCTCTAGAGCACCTGTAAATAAAAACAACAACAAGAACAGGATTCAGTAGTTATCTATCAATGGTAGCGAATTACATCTGAGCGATTGCGTTTGTTTTTTAAGAAAAGCGTGCATATTTAAAGAGTCACTCTGCTTTGCATATGAAGAAAATAAATTGTTGTGCCTTTATATAGAAAATTGCCATCAATGTTGTGATAAGAGAATCAAGTTTATATACATACATAAGGTACACCATGCATATATTTCTATTTTAATCATATATAAAGGAGGTTGTCTGATACCCACACATATAAATTGTAAATATCTGTAATTATTCAAATATAATTAATGGCAAATAAATGAATACTGAATACTAAAAAAAAGTTTATACTTACCAATAAAAGAATTGACTTCGCATTTGTATCTGTATGTGTATTTTGACGAAGGGACCTTTTTGAATACTGCTCCTTGATACATCGCATACCCCAGGTGTTTCATGAGAATCTCGATGTCGTTAATCAACTGCGTGCAGGGGTCTGTGGTCATGACTTTTCCATGGCTTGTTTCATTGTCATCCACGAGGCTGTCAAAACCGTCAACATCCAGCTGCAATCCAGCATTCACCAATGCACCAATCATTCTCTTTACTTCTTTGGTGTTGACATTTTTATCACATACAAAACGCAATACTTTTTCCTTTTGCTCCTTCTCTACGTCTTCATACTGACTGTTTCTGCTCTGAAGATCTTGAATGGCATCCATAAAACAGGCTTCAAAGGACCCTTTGACAATATCATTTAAGTAACTCGAACTGTGGTCTTTAAATACTGTACAAAGTCGTTTAATTAACTCTGTTGTTGATCCTGTGCGGTTTGTTAATATTTTCGAGTCGATTTCAACTTCGCAGTCAATCAATTTGCGATGTAATTGAACGAGCGATATTGGTGCTCCATTTGGTGATTCGAATGCAATCCAGTATGAGACAGCAGGCAATCTTTCCTTTTCAACGGCTGTGTTAATCGCACTACATTGCGATGTCTCGGACGTGTTTGTTCTCTGACTACAAGACACGCCTTCATTTAAAATTTCTTCAATTATCGCTTCATTACCAATGTCGTCACAGTTTGACTTTCCTTTATTGGATGAGTTGCTTTCTTTAGATGCAATTGCCGAGAAGAAGAATGCCACTCCCGGGAGACTTGCAATGACGCCATCACACTGCGCTCTTTTATCACAAACCAATTCCCAAGCTTTTGTCATGCTAGCACTGTCGGTTTGTACTCGCCATACACAATTAACTGAAACCACACAGAACTTTTTTTGGACCACTGGTACGACGTAGCTGACGACCGCGTCTTTGATAGTTTTACTATTAAGTTGTCTTGCGGGATGTTGAGCCATGACAAACCACTAATATATCAGACTTTAAATCTGCAAAATAATGATATCGATTGTTAATATCGGGCTTTGAAATAAATCCAATACCAAAGACTTTAATAAAAAGGGGAAAAATACATTATATTTATACTTACACTAATGTCCATCAAACTTGTCCCATTATCAGTAGATAGTAGTGTCCTTCATCGTACAACGGACCGAACTGAATATATACTGCAAAATGCAATCGACTTTATATAGGAACTTAAGTGTCAGCGGTTACACAATTTCAACTTAATTAACAGATATTTGCGTGAACTAAGTAACTATTTCACAGCATTGACAAAAGTATATTGAGCGATAATGTATATGTATTGTGTTAAAACAATGATATCATTGTAGTACTGTTCAAACGACTGATTGAATTCAAATTATTCTACTTCAGTCATTGAATACCAGCCAGTATAGATACGTCATTGGAGCTAGCTTCTCTAAATAACTGTAAGTCGAAAATCCGTGGTATCCGTCAATACCGTCAAATCCTTCTATGTACACAAGGAATATTCATGTTGCTCATTGATTCTTGGCAGAATTTAACGGAATCGACGGATACCAAGGATAGCACGGAGTTTTTACTTACAGCTATAAGACCATGAATATATTAGAATATATTTGAATATACATATTATATATATTATATTATATTATATCATATTATATTATATTTAATATATATATATAATATTAATATAATAAATATATTAAGTATATGAATATTGATATGCTTCTCTAAATAACTGTAAGTCAAAAATCCGTGGTATCCGTCAATACCGTCAAATCCTTCTATGTACACAAGGAATATTCATGTTGCTCATTGATTCTTGGCAGAATTTAACGGAATCGACGGATACCAAGGATTGCACGGAGTTTTTACTTACAGCTATAAGACCATGAATATATTAGAATATATTAGAATATACATATTATATATATTATATTGTGTTATATTATATTTAATATATATATATAATATTAATATTATAAATATATTAAGTATATGAATATTGATATGCTTCTCTAAATAACTGTAAGTCCAAAATCCGTGGTATCCGTCAATACCGTCAAATCCTTCTATGTACACAAGGAATATTCATGTTGCTCATTGATTCTTGGCAGAATTTAACGGAATCGACGGATACCAAGGATTGCACGGAGTTTTTACTTACAGCTATAAGACCATGAATATATTAGAATATATTAGAATATACATATTATATATATTATATTATATTATATCATATTATATTATATTATATTTAATATATATATAATATTAATATAATAAATATATTAGTATATGAATATTGATATGCTTCTCTAAATAACTGTAAGTCGAAAATCCGTGGTATCCGTCAATACCGTTACATCCGTTGTTGTACTGGGGAAGATGAATGCTGTTAAGTGATTCTTTGCATAATTTAACGGATTCAACGGATACCACGGACTGGACGGAGTTCGATGACTTGCAGTCAATTCTGTAAGTATCATAGTTTACGATGACTTGCAGTCAATTCTGTAAGTATCATAGTTTAAGATGACTTGCAGTCAATTCTGTAAGTATCATAGTTTAAGATGACTTGCAGTCAATTCTGTAAGTATCATAGTTTAAGATGACTTGCAGTCAATTCTGTAAGTATCATAGTTTAAGATGACTTGCAGTCAATTCTGTAAGTATCATAGTTTAAGATGACTTGCAGTCAATTCTGTAAGTATCATAGTTTAAGATGACTTGCAGTCAATTCTGTAAGTATCGTAGTTTAAGATGACTTGCAGTCAATTCTGTAAGTATCATAGTTTAAGATGACTTGCAGTCAATTCTGTAAGTATCATAGTTTAAGATGACTTGCAGTGAATTCTGTAAGTATCATAGCTCGAGTTGACTTGCAGTCATAGAGCAATACTACAACCTTGCCTCTGAGTATTATAGTCTTTTAAGAAGTAATAACTTAATGTATCTTTGCTAATGTAAATCGGTCTTCAACAAGTTCCGAACCCTAGAAAAGGACCATTTGCTATGTGTTCCTCGCAAAAATGACAAAATATAACTTTAAAAAATCGTAAAAAATCTTTGGGAGATTTTGAAAGTCTAAAATTTTTCCAAAACATAGATAAGTCGAAACTTGTAATAATGAAGTGGATAAAACAATCCAATCTAGACCTCAAAAGCGCACAAGTGACATTTAAACAAAAGGAACATTGAAATTAGGGAAATGATCATTATCATTACAACCACCATAATCATCATCATTATCATCATCATCATTATCATCACAACCATTATCACCACAATTATCATTATCATTACCACCATAATCAATCACCAATGCCATCATCGTCAGTCATCATTATAATATCTTGCAACATAAGAATCTCCATCATTGTTATCATTACTAAAAGGAAATCATAACACCAACACTTACTCTAGAATATTCCCAAAAGAAGAGAATTTATCAATGAGTTCTTGATTGACACCAATCGATGCTACTCCACTGACTACAAGGTATCTAGACTCAAGGTTAACAGTATATACCTGGGACAGGATTTACAACAGATAAATATTAATGATCAATTTGTTATAATTAATGTACCAATAAAATTCAACCAATCTCATATGGAAGTTTGATATTTTAAGTCTGCATTAAAGGAATTTTTGGTATTATTTCAATTTTCAAGAGTTTTTCAAGTTCACTTTAAAATGTTTTTTTTTTTAATTCCAAGACTTTTTATGGTTTTCAAGGAGTAGTAAAAATGCGGCCCAGATTCCTGTGTCGATCGCAATAATAAAATTTGAACAAGCGTAGACGATGGAGTGGATTTTCTTGGATACACTCTTATTTTACTTTTCTTTTATAAATATATTTAAAAGCATACTTATATAAATAGCGACACATGCATTTAAATATGGGTTAAAATATAAAGATTTTTGTATCTTAACATTTTTTGTAAGCACGAACATTTGAAAATTCATGAAAGATTAAAAATACAAAAATAATTTAATCGATCAAATATTACCTTGACAGCTCTTTCCCATCTTGCTTCTCTATAGCTCGGTCTAGTATAGCAAAGTTTAGATTTTTCGTGGTGTTTTCTAACAGTCATACTTTTACCATGATTTTCCGCCATTTTGTTTTCATTGAAAACCCGCTGGATTGAGTGCCGATGACTCATGGCATGCCACAGGAAACCCAAAAATTGTGTAAATCGTATCGATTTCGTTGCAAAAACTCCCCATCTGTGCGGCTATCTGTGCCGCTGCATATCTGTGTGACTGTCTGTGTGACTTTCTGTCTGTGTTTGTTTGTTTGTTTTGTCCTTGTTTAGAAGGACATGAACACGCCCTCCCCACCCCTCTCCCCCCCCAAAAAAAAAAAAAAAAAAAAAGAAAATTACACAGGAACCCCAACGAACGACAGTCGTTGTTTGATATATGGATTTTTTTTTAATATTTAGGTGAGCTGGCACTTATTTTGGTTGCTCAATAATATTAAATTGCTGAAAAAAGTATTCTATTGTATATGCAAAACAAACTTTCATAGATTGTCGATATCAAGAGAAAATGAGCCAAGAGAACTCCGCTATCCCCGGACATTATCAGGAACAACGCTAGTGCTACTTTTAGAAACCAGGCTATTTTCAAACTGTTCCCACTCCCGCTAAAACCTCATTCTTAGGAGAAAGACTACTAGGGTATTCACGGATTTTTCTAAACAAGATCTTTGGTTTACGGCCATTATACCCAAGTGTTCGTTTTTGAGTTATAACCTTTTAGGGGTAAAATCATGTATTGTCACGCCCTTCTGGATAGAACTTTGGTACCTTCCAAGGGTCATTTTCGAAAATTTCGACGAGCATCCCCGCCCTAATCTGATCGGAGTTTCTAAGCTGGACCGTATGTGTGCATCTTACGGGGTACAAAAGGTAGTAAAGTCTTCTCGGGTAAGGGCGATAAACTGGAGGTCCCGTCTCGCCACACTTTAACATTAACCAGTATTAAACGAGGGGACATAAAAGAACCACTGGCGACTCATGTAATGACCTATTTCAATAAGTGCGCAATTAGGGTAGAGTAGAAAGAATGAACGAATGAATCAATGCAAAATAACTGCATGCGCAACGAAAACTGTTTACATGCAAAAATAAAATTTATTTTATTAGTCATTGGGTGTTAAAAAAAAAGCATTTGACGGTCATGACTCTGTGAGACTCTGTATAATCAATATGGCTCGTACAAAGCAAACAGCACGCCGTCAGCGACAGAATTAACAAGGGCCGTTAATATTGGTATTTTTGGTCATTTTGGGGGACTGTAGTCCATGCATTTTTGTCGATAAACGCACATTTTTGGACATTTTGGTGGGCTATAGTCCATACATTTTGGTCGAAAAACGCACATTTTTGGATATTTTGGTGGACTGTACTCCATTTATTTTAATTGGTCGAAAAAAGCCCATTTTCGGTCATTTTGGTGGGCTATAGTCCATGCTTTTTGATCGAAAAAAGGGGAATTTTTGATCATTCTCGTGGAATACAGTCCATGCTTTTTAGTCGAAAAATGGGTATTTTCGGACATTATGGTGGGCTACAGTCCATGCATTTTAATTTGAAAAACGCACATTTTCGGTCATTTTGGTGAGCTATAGTCCATGCGTTTTGCTCGAGAAACGCACAGTTTTGGACATTTTGGTGGGCTAAAGTCCATACATTTTGGTCGAAAAACGCAAATTTTTAGTCATTTTGGTGGGCTATAGTCCCTCCATTTTGGTCAGAAAACGCCCATTTTTGGTCATTTTGGTGGGCCATAGTGCATGCATTTTGCCCAAGAACGCACATTTTTGGTCATTTTCGAGGACTGTAGTCCAGCTATTTTCGTCGAAAAAAGCCCATTTTTGGTCGTTTTGGTGGACTATAGCCCATGCATTTTGCCCGAAAAACGCACATTTTTGGATATTCTGGTGGGCTATAGTCCCTGCATTTTGTTCGAAAAACGCCCATTATTGGTTATTTTGGTGGGCTATAGTCCATGCATTTTGCCCGAAAAACGCACATTTTTGGACATTTTGGTGGACTATAGTTCATGCATTTTGATCGAAAAACACAAATTTTGGGTCATTTTGGTGTCCATTTATTTCAGTAGACAAACGCCCATTTTGGGGAATTTTGGTGGGCTATAGTCCATGCATTTTGTTCGAAAATCACATGTTTTTGGTCATTTTGGTGGACTGCAGTCCATTTATTTTGGTCAAAAACGCCCATTTTTGGTAATTTTTGTTGGCCATAGTCCATGCATTTTGATCGAAAAACGTCCATTTTTGGTGAATTGGAAAGGTTATAGTTTGTGTCATTTTGGTGGGCTTTTGTCCATGCATTTTGGTGGAAAAACAACGCCCATTTTTGGCCATTTTGTTGGGCCATAGTCCATGCATTTTGATCGAAAAACTTCTATTTTTGGTGATTTTGGAAGGTTATATTTTGGATCATTTTGGTGGGCTTTTGTTCATGCTTTTTGATCGAAAAACACCAATTTTGTGTCATTTTGGTGTGCTATAGACCATTTATTTTAGGAGAAAAACGCCCTTTTTTGGGCATTTTGGTGGGCTATAGTCCATGCATTTTGCCCGAAAAACGCACGTTTTTGGTCATTTTCAAGAACTTTAGTCCAGTTATTTTCGTCGAAAAAAGCCCATTTTGGAGCATTTTGGTGGGCTTTTGTCCATGCATTTTGCCCGAAAAACGCCCATTTTTGGTCATTTTGGTGGGCTAAAGTCCATGCATTTTGGTCAAAAAACGCACGTTTTTGGGTATTTTTGTGGGCTATAGTTCATGCATTTTGGTCAAAAAATGCAATTTTTTGGTCATGTTGGTGAGCTATACTCCATGCTTTTTGGTCGAAAAACTCACATTTTTGGTCATGTTGATGGGCTATAGACAATGCATTTTGCCCGAAAAACGGACATTTTTGCTCATTTTGGTGGCCTATAGTCCATTCTTTTTGGTCATAAAACGGGAACTTGTGGTCATTCTCGTGGGCTACAGTCCATGCTTTTTGGTCGAAAAATGGGTATTTTTGGACATTATGTTGGAAAAACGCACATTTTTGGTCATTTTGGTGGGCTATAATCCATGCATTTTGATCGAAAAACACAAATTTTGTGTCATGTTGGTGTGCTATAGTCCATTTATTTTAGTAGAAAACGCCCATTTTTGGACATTTGGGTGGGCCATAGTCCATGCATTTTGGTCGAAAAACGTCCATTGTTGGTGATTTGGGAAGGTTATAGTTTGGGTCATTTTGGTGGGCTTTTGTCCGTGCATTTTGGTGGGAAAAATACGCCCATTTTTGGGCATCTTGGTGGGCCATAGTCCATGCATTTTGCTCGAAAAACGCACATTTTTGGTCATTTTGTTGGGTACAGTCCCTACATTTTGGTCGAAAAACGCACATTTTTGGTTATTTTGGTGGGCTATAGTTCATGCATTTTGGTCGAAAAATACAAATTGTGGGTCATTTTGGTGTGCTATAGTCCATGCAGTTTGCCCCTAAAACGCACATTTTTGGACATTTTGGTGGACTATAGTTCATGCATTTTGATAGAAAAACACAAATTTTGGGTCATTTTGGTGTGCTATAGTCCATTTATTTTAGTAGAAAAACGCCCATTTTTGGGCATTTTGGTGGGCTATAGTCCATGCATTTTGCTCGAAAAACGCACATTTTTGGTCATTTTGTTGGGTACAGTCCCTACATTTTGGTCGAAAAACGCACATTTTTGGTTATTTTGGTGGGCTATAGTTCATGCATTTTGGTCGAAAAACACAAGTTTTGGGTCATTTTGGTGTGCTGTAGTCCATGCCTTTTGCCCGAAAAACGCACATTTTTGGACATTTTGGTGGACTATAGTTCATGCATTTTGATCAAAAAACACAAATTTTGGGTCATTTTGGTGTGCTATAGTCCATTTATTTTAGTAGAAAAACGCCCATTTTTGGGCATTTTGGTGGGCTATAGTCCATGCATTTTGCTCGAAAATCGCACGTTTTTGGTCATTTTGGTGGACTGCAGTCCATTTATTTTGGTCAAAAACGTCCATTTTTGGTCATTTTGGTGGACCATAGTCCATGCATTTTGGCCGTCGAAAAACGTCCATTTTTGGTGATTTGTAAAGGTTTTAGTTTGGGTCATTTTGGTGGGCTTTTGTCCATGCATTTTGGTGGAAAAAAAACGCCCATTTTTGGCCATTTTGTTGGGCCATAATCCATGCATTTTGGTCGAAAAACTTCTATTTTTGGTGATTTTGGAAGGTTATATTTTGGGTCATTTTGGTGGGCTTTTGTTCATGCTTTTTGATCGAAAAACACCAATTTTGTGTCATTTTGGTGTGCCATTTATTTTAGTAGAAAAACGCCCTTTTTTGGGCATTTTGGTGGGCTATAGTCCATGCATTTTGCCCGAAAAACGCACGTTTTTGGTCATTTTCAAGAACTTTAGTCCAGTTATTTTCGTCGAAAAAAGCCCATTTTTGGGCATTTTGGTGGGCTTTTGTCCATGCATTTTGCCCGAAAAACGCACATTTTTGGTCATTTTTGTGTGCTATAATTCATTTATTTTAGTAGAAAAACGCCCATTTTTGGTCATTTTGGTGGGCTAAAGTCCATGCATTTTGGTCAAAAAACGGACGTTTTTTGGTATTTTTGTGGGCTATAGTTCATGCATTGTGGTCAAAAAATGCAATTTTTTGGTCATGTTGGTGAGCTATACTCCATGCTTTTTGGTCAAAAAACGCACATTTTTGGTGGTTTTTGGTGGACTACAGTCTATGCATTTTGGTGGAAAAACGCACATTTTTGGTCATTTTGGTGGTTTATAGTCCATGCCTTTTGGTCGAAAAAGGCACTTTTTTGGTCATGTTGGTGGGTTATATTCCATGCTTTTTGGTCAAAGATCGGATATTTTTGGCCATTTTGATTGGCTATAGTCCATGCTTTTTTCTCGAAAAATGGGTATTTTTGATCATTTTGGTGTGCTATAGTCCATGCTTTTTGATCGAAAAATGGTTATTTTTGTTCATTTAGGAGGGCTATAGTCTATGCTTTTTTTCAATTCGAAACACGGGTATTTTCGGACATTTTGGTATTTTATAGTCCATGCTTTTTTTTTGAAAAACGGGTATTTTTGGACATTTTGCTGGGCTATAGTGCATGCTTTTTGCTCAAAAGACAAGTATTTTTGGTCATTTTGGTAGGCTATAGTCCATGCTTTTTCGGTCAAAAATGTGTATTTTTATTCTTTTGGAGGGCTATAGTCTATGGTTTATGTTCGAAAAACGGGTATTTTTGGCCATTTTGGTGGCCTATAATCCATGTTTTTTGTTAAAAAACGTGTATTTTTAGTCATTTTGTTGAGTATAATCCATGCTTTTTGGTCGAAAAGGGTGTAATTTTTGTCATTTTGATGGGCTATTTTCATGCTTTTTTAGTCGAAATTTGGGTATTTTTTATCATCTTGGTGGGCTATCGTCTATGCTTTTTGGTCGAAAATTGTGTATTTTTGGTCCTTTTGGTGGGCTATGGTCCATGCGTTTTGGTCGAACATGCGTTTTGGTTCGACCAAAAAGCATGGACCATAGCCCACCAAATGACCAAAAATACACAATTTTTACATGCTTTTTGGTTGAAAAATGGGTATTTTTGGTGAGAATCAATGGAGTACAAGTTGTCTATTCCTTTTTTAAATTTTGTGTTGCTTGTACTCTCTTTGATATGAAGCGGAAGTTCGTTCCACAGTTTTGACCCTGTGAAAACGAAGCTCCGCTTCTTATAATCGGTTTTTGGTTTAAGGGTTAAGGCGTGTTTTTTATTCCTCAAGTTGTATTTTGTTTCGTTTTTAGTAAACATTTCTTGTAGGTATTTTGGGGCCATGCCATTCACTATTTTATACATCAAAATTGCATTTTGCTTTTTTCAACGTATAGTTACTTTGGTCCAGTTTAGGTCGTTAGCTATGCTGTGTCTTACACACAGACTGCAGACTGCAGACTGAAGAATGCTGGCCAAACATAATATTTTGAAAGAAAATGTTTGCACATAGTTTTATTTTTTATTTTTTTATTTGTTTTTTATTTTTATTTATGTTTGTTTGTTTATTTGTTTGTTGGTTAGTTCGTCCGTTTGTTTATTTGTTTGTTGGTTTGTTTGCCTGCCTGCCTGCCTGTTAGTTTGTTTATTTGTTTATTTCAATGCACAAACAACCTTAACTAAGGGACTGTGCAATAAGGGATCCACCGTAAGAAAAGTGATGGGGAGGGTGGTGGAAAAGCAAAAGAAAAAATTGACACAAGGCAATAAAAATCTAAAAAAAAGTTCGTGTAAGGCAAAAAGTAAAAAAAAAATATTCGTACAAGGGTGAAAGAAATTCATACGTGGGGGACAGAAAAAAATTAGTGCAAGAGTAAAGTCTCCTCCCCTTCCCCTCTCAATTTTATGTTGAAACTAATGTCACGCTTTGCAAACGGTAAATTAATATGAAATACAATACGTTAAAATGTGAAGAAAAAACGGAAATAAAAAGGGATATAACATACTAAGTAATAGCCTCATCTACAATAAAAATGGAACCATGAACTATGAATAGGCGAAAGTAACTTGTCTAAACCTGTTCTGCAACTTCTGGAGTTGATTGGACAGTGTGGCATTTAATCCGTCCCACACCTGACAGCTAAACGTGCCCTGAATGCTATTAGTCTTGTTGTGGATAGAGGAAGAGTATCTGTTACGATAACGTAGAGCTTTGTCTTGCCCTGACCAAATTGAAATATCGAAGCAAGTTAAAGTGGATACAATTTAGATCCTTCTTACGTTTATTACCCTTGTTACCCTTACCCTTTATTATCATTAAAATATTATTTAAATTATGAATTAGTGAAAATCTGGGTCGTCTACCTATTTGTTCGTTAAAATATGCAAAAATATCATCGCGCTAATATTTTCTTTACGTTGTATAAATATGTGCATTTTTATAAATGGCACCATCGGTAAGAAAAGGACAGATGATCTGGAGTGATTCCCGGTCCGTTAATCATGAATTAATGGAGCCTATCAAGGAAGTTCAAATTAGAAAAAAAGTTATTGCAGAGCTAGACCGTTTTTGGACCAAAATACATGGACTATAGCCCACCAAAATGACCAAAAAAGAACATTTTTGGAAAAGATAGCAAGGATTATAGCACACCAAAATGACCAAATAAGACTGTGTTTGGACCAAAATGCATGAACTACAGCCCACTAAAAAAAATAAAAAAAAGACCGCTTTTGGACCAAATTGCATGGACCATAGCCCACCAAAATGAGCAAAAAAAGCTTATAATTATATAGCCCACTAAAATGTCGGAGTATAGCCGAGTGGTATGAACTAAAGAGCCCGTTGAAATTGATGCATATATCCCCAAAATTCTCTAAAAAGCCCCGTGTCTCGATCAATACGGATATAGTATAGCCTTCCAAATTGACCAAAGGAGCTGGGTTTTTTTTATTTAATATGCAAAAATGACCGAAACAATTTTTTTTTTGAATGATACTGCAGTGTCTATTTTATCGAAAACCGTCTGTGAAGTCCCCTATTCGCAATGGTTTGATATGAAATGTTTTCGATGCGTACCAATCCTCTGTTCGTGACCATATATTCCCAATTCGCCCCCCCCCCCCTCCCCCGGCCCTTCTTGTACGTAAAAGTTCTGGTTACGGCGCTGTACTAAAGCCCACAAAAATTAGTAAAAGTGTGTTGTTTTGGAAATGGACATTGACAGCATAAACTTGAAAGCAATTGTCGCCTTACGACCGGAATTACATTATGGTCCATATCGAAATAGAGAAAATAACTACTTGGGGGTGATAAATCTAAAAAAGGTACAAATCCAACACACAAAAGTGAAATAATTAGCAATTTCATGTACAAAATATATATATATATATTCATATATATATATATATAGAAGACGTGCAATTTTGGGTCTACTTGTTACTTCTTCAATTCAAAGAAATCTCTTAATTGCATCTGTATTACAATTTGAACCAAGTTGGATTTTAAGTTTTTGGGGAATAAAACTCTCTGATCATGAAGTTATGAAATCGTTCAATTTTTCAATTTTCGCTTTTTTGATGAGGGGATTATCTTCGATTAAGCTAATTATTTAGCTTATTTACACTTGACCGTTACCAAGTGACGAGCACTCGTCATAGAAAAATTATTAACAGTGCATAATAGTCACTAGGCAGGCCGTATGACAAGGGCATCGTAAGGTGAACGAAATCGCTAGCAACCGGCCGGTTGTGTTTTCTCTTTCAATGTAAATAGAGCAACTCTTCTTGAGCACCGAAAATCCTCGGTTTATGGTGAGTATTTAGCTAGCTCTTTCAGTTAGTTAGAATGTTAGGGATTTCAATTACGGTGTACGATAAAGTGATTCGAATTTAATTCATTTGTTGCGCAAACACATCATAAATCAATAGATTTTTTACTTAAAATGTGGATTAGCGATAAAACCTTTTATTACGTGCTGTTTTGGTTTATATACGAAAACAATGCAGATCCTCAAAAATAATTGTAGCGTTTGACTTTTTTGTTGCAATTTTTATAGTTAGATATTCGGCTGATGGTTATTTCTCCGTATTAATGTTTGTGCTGATCGTACCTATATTTACGTCTGTGAATGATGTGAATCTTGAATAGCAAACCTTGGATGATGAAATAAACTTTTCTTTTTGCGTGGAACATTTCATTTCATGATCGACATTTTTACAATGAACAGCTTTATTTCAAGAGCTACCTTTCTTCAGGCATTATTGTTTAAGTAAATTCAAGTACTTAAAATATACATACTGTACAATTCTTGAATACCAATTATCGAGCTTTTCATGGTTATAATCAACGAGACAACAAAAAGCATTTATGCCAGTAATTGACTTTTAACTGGTTTCGCTAATACTTCTCTTCTTTCTGTCAATTTTCCATATTATATTTATCGTTTCTCTCTCTTTCTTCTAATTCGGTTTTGGACTTGCAATTCGATTTTGGACTTTAGAAAACTAACATAAGATACACGGAAACATAGAAGAGGAAATTAAAACTAGAACACTCGCTGGGACTAATCTAGAATCTGAAAACTGAAAACTCGAGAACTGGTATTATAAAAGGACCAAAAGATTTAATTAAAAGCTGTAGAAATAGCGAAAGTAAAAGGTTAAAAAATGAAACACGTTTTTGAAGAAAAGAGGGAAAATGAGGAAAAAAGAGGTGAGAAACGTTTAAAAAATGTTAAATAATACTGAAAGGGCAAAAGAAATTAAAACAACAACAATAACAAAAAACAGTAACTTATACGGCCCAGAAGGTTATTAAAATTGATCACGAAGAAGAAAAAAAAACCGAAAGAAAAACAAACATAGAGAATTAATCAAAAAATGGCTCATTCTCAACGATGACTTTCATAATATGTAATAAGAAATGTAGTGATTATGTGACAGTTTTTACATCGTGTGCATGCGATGCGCGCGAATTTAAGATTAGAGAAAGTCTGAATCGGAGCGCGAGGTTTCACATATATGCTCCAATTTCAATCATTTGTCATTTTAAAAATTTACCAATCATTTGTTTTTATGAAAGTGACTTTTTGTCAGGAATTTGAATTGATAGAGAAAACTAGCTTGGGAGGCTGTTTGACAGCTTTTCAGTTGAAATTTTGTCCGTCTGTCAGCAGTCTGCTGAGTCCCATTTAGGCCTTCGTTAGAATACAATTAGACCTCTTCAGTTGGCTTTACAGATATGAGGTATGTTTGGTAGTCAGTTTACATTTTTTAATGACAATGCTAGAAAGAATCGCTATTACTGGACTTTTTGAAACATCGTATCTTAATTCTATAGACTCCTTGGAATTCGTTATTATGCAGCTCAACCTGGAGGACAAAACAATGGATTTCAGCTCCCAAGAGAGCACAAATCTTTTGTTTTGTCCTCCAGATGCAAGGGATCTATAGAGGATAAACGCTAGCATCATGTGATGGCAGTTATGACAGTTGAACAAAAAAAAAAGAACTGTTTCCTTTATAGTTAGAAGGCGAAACTCTTTCTCTTGTAAATGATTTCAGTCCAGAGTCTATTGTCCCTGCCAACTGTCATGGCTGCCACTGATCACGTGATGTATATGGTTCAAGGTCTTTATTACTGTATAGTTAAGAAATATCGTTGTAATGGCTTTACCGCCTACACTAAGATTCAAAATTAGTTGGGATATTCGCTATTTTAAACCAAATTTTTCTGGGGCCTCCACCCTCCGCTGCCACAATGTTGGCATGATCGGTGATGATTTTGGTATGAAATGAAACCTCATACAACATTGTTTAGGGGGAGAGGGGTTTGACGGGGATATTGCAGAGAGAAAAAGAAAAAAAGTTGAAGAGAACGAAATGGTGTCGAAAAAATGGCAACGTCTCAACAATTTTGTAACTTAGTGTAGCTATTATGCAAATAAATCATTTCATTAAGTTCTTCGTTCTAAGAACAAAATAACAAAAAAAGATATGGCAGAATATGGACTACAATTTAGTCTGTATTTAAGTGTAGTTTATTCGAGATTTAATCAACTTTACTCAATGATGTTGACAAAAAACTGCAGGTGGCACAAATTATGTTATTCAGTATTATTACAAGGACATTAAATAATTCAGGTGAATCTTTATCAGTTAAAAAAAACCTCTCTTTCTCTCACGGTTTCGAATTTGAAAATCATATTTGACTTTATTTGGGTTCTTAAACACATCAAGACAAGAAGAGGTTTTTTTTCCAATGTGGTCCTTCTAGTCGGTAAAAATAAATTGTTATTTTTTAACTAATACCTTATTTGACTAACATATGATTGACGATCACGCCAACAACAAAATAGACAAATATTTAACAGCATGATAACCTTCACAAAACTCATCAGTTTCCCAAATTTATATTCTAAAATCATGATTTTGTAAAATCAACATTTGCTGTAGTTGGTTCATGTTGATATTTCATCAAGAAGAGTTTCATTAATTTCTGCTTGATGTCTACTGAGTAAATTAAAACTAAACAAGCCAGACGTTTTCTGATAATTCTATAAATTATCGATGATTACTACTGGTACATAAATGTATTGTCAATTCTATTCAACTACACAAATCGATTAAACTTGTTTGTTTTAATTTTCTAGAAGAGTTTTAGTTTTAGATCAATGTATTCATTCACTGTATTTTAGTATTACTATATGCAGCTTCAGAAAAAAAAAAATTGGTTAAATGCAAAGTAATATCACCACGAGCACCCTCATTTTTAAACTTTTAATCGAGGAAAAGAGAATTGCCCGGGGGGGGGGGGGACTACGAGGGTAAACGACCGGGGATGCTCGTCGTATCTTTTAGGGGTAAAAATCGGCGATTTGGTCTCTTTTAGGGTTAAAAAATATTAAATTTGCCAAATTCTCCCTTTTTGGTATCTTTTAGGGGTTGAATAACACTGAAACTCATGATTTTGGTATCTTTTAGAGATGAAAAATTTGTGAAGCCACGCCCTCTTGAAAAACGTCCTGTATCTTTTAGGGGCATTTTTGAAAAATTCCGACGAACATCCCCGATCATTTATCCCCGGATTCCCCCCCCCCCCTCCTTTGCAAAGGGAAAACTTAGCAATGCTGGATATATCAACATGTTTCCCAGTCGTCTTTCTGTTAAGAATAAGGTTTTAGCAGGATTGGTAACAGACTAAAAATAGACATGGTTTCTAAAAATAGCACTAGCGTGATGGGATCCGGGGATAGTTTCTCTTAGCTCATTTTCTCTTACTTTGGACCTATTCAATAAGTATGCCTTACTAAAGACTTCAAGTGGTGAAATCGTCAACTATCAATTCAAGGTAAACAATTGCTTGGCAGAAATACAAGGTTCTTTTCCTTCTGCGTTTGTCCAAACTGAAAGATTTCCTATCATAATGCTCGAGCCAGACTATGTTCCAACTAAGGAGAAACTCACTAAGGTAATCATGGAGTGCAAATCTACAAGTCTACTGGTCAAGACGCCATCCCTGCCAGTCTTCAAATGCGGCGGAAGCCAAGTACTTGACGCTCTCTGTCAGCTGCTTGGCAAATGTTGGTAGCAAGGTTCTGTTCCCCAAGAGATGATCTCATAGAGTATCTACTCTACTATGTCTACCTTGTACAACAACAAAAGCGTAGTGACCGTAACGTACAACTATCGGGGTATCTCTTTACTCTGCATTGCTGGAAAAGTTGTTGACCCGCGTTGCACTCAATCGCGTACAACCACTTGCTGAGAGGATCCTGAATCCCAATGTGGTTTTTCCTCCAAGCACTCTAAGGCAACAAGTAAAGTGAATAAAACATGCAACAACAGCCACTATTCATCGCTTTCATTGATGTATTATATTCACACACAGATTTAAAGAACTCGGCAAATTGACCAGCTCATTAGCATATGTGGCTTCATAGCTCAGTTGGTAGAGCATCGCAGCGGCAACGCAAAGTTATGAGTTCGATTCTAATTGAATTTTTTCGGGCCTTCTTTCAAGCAATTGCATTAATTGCTTTCATAACCGTGACGATTATACAATTTACTGTTTTCATGGATGTAACAAAGTCTTTTGACATGGTCAAATCGGCTGCACTCTAAAGCTCCTCAATTTCATTAAATGAATCATTTCATGATAAGACTAAAAATATGGTTCGATAGTAGCATGTCAGTTGCTTTTGACATCAATAGTACTGTGTACTTGCACCAGCACTGTTCGTCTTTTCCTTCCTATTAAAACATGCATTCAGAGCTGTGAGAAAGACATTCTGCTGCGAATTAGTTCGTTTAGTAACTCTATATGACTCAGTCTTTGCTGACGATGTCGATGCCAAGAGGCAATACTGGAGCCACTCAGCTGTCTTTTCCTTTGATCTGTGAGACCTATGACCGTGTCTACATCTCAAAAATTGGTTTAACCTGTCACAGAAGAAAGTGTTTGGATTTGGATGGTACGTTGACCGAAGACTGTCCACTAATACTACTAACATTAAAGCGCGGTAATGTAACTATTTCATGTGGAGTATGTTTTTTCTACATTTACCGAGACATTTGGGTGGTGTAATTTGCATTCGGCATCGGGCAACCGGCTCCTTTATAGCCTATCAACAACTGACAGCCCAAAAGGGAAAGATACCTGTTAACGAAGATCGTCCTCTCCCTCTGCCAAATGGAGTCCCCCTCCCCCGGGTGTGAACCTTGCTCATCAAAAGTGAGTTAAAGTGTGCAAGAAACATACTAAAACAAAAATATATCCTCAAAATAGAATAAATCACAAAAATGTTCTCCTTTCATCCAGCAGCGTCAACACTGTTAGTACCCCACCCCCAACTATCAGTCAAGTTAGAGAATAACGGTTTCAATTGTTATATTGCATGCCCCTCGTGGAGAGTTTCCTTCCATTTCCTTCCTTCACGCTGTAGATGAGCTGATTGCATTTTCATTTAATTGACTATTCTGTTTGCTCGATGTTTATCGCGGCGGATGTTATTATATACTATCGATAATGACCATCACAACACGAAAGCGTTAATGGTACATTGTAAAAATAAATTTAGATCCATAGACATGCCGACGGACAGATTAGCTTAGATAGCTAATGTTCCATATACTATGAAAAGAATATTTGGATATCAAAAAATACATGATAAAAAGCTACAAACATTTGAAATGACCAAATGACCAAATATATATAGAATAAAAAACAACTGAGAAAAATGAGGTGAAGCATGATAAGCTAGTAATATATACAATATGAGCGGGATATCTGTGTGAGCATTCAAAACAGCGAGCTGTTTTAAAACTTATGCAGATCTCTCACTCAAATCATAGTTACTTATTATGCTCAAATTGTATATTACTTATCAAATGTCTAGATTAATGCTGCTATTTTAGATTTAAAATGTTGAAATTATATGTAATTTGACAGAGATATTTCAAGCTAAACTTTATGCAATTCAGGACGAATTCTGTATCAGTATTTACAAATGCCTTCACGATAGTGACTTTGAATTGTTCTCGTTTTAAGTTAGATCATGCATCAATAATGAGTTTAATAATATCATATAATGTATATCAAAAACAAGTCAAACCAACCAAATAAACCAAACCAACCAACAAAACAACCAACTTTAACTACCAACTAACGTAATTAACCAACCAACCAATCAATCAACCCACCAACTAACCAACCAACTAACTAACCAACCAATCAACCAACCCACCAACTAACCAACCAACTAACTAACCAACCAATCAACCAACCAACCCACCAACTAACCAACCAACCAACAAACCAACCAACCAACCAACCAACCAATCAATCAACAAACAAACCAACTTACTAACAAGCAAGTAAAAAAAGACATTTATAACAGTCGAACAAAATTAAGAGAAAAATGTTTTATCCTTTTTTTACAATATGAATTATTCAGGTGACTTCAACATTTTGCATCAAATTATAAGTTGTCTTTAAAAAACAAGTGTTTTATCAAACACAAAGATTCAGCGATTACTATCTTGAAATGATAATCAAACGCTCAATATATAGTAAATTAAAATTAGTAAGCTTTTTCTTTGTTTTCTTTTCTTCCGTTGTTTGTTTTGAACCGTTGGATCATGATTATTAATTTTTTTTATTTATTTTTTATTTTAATTAAATTCTTGATAGAACAATCAGATTGATTCTACAATAAAAAAAAATCACTGAAATTAATAACAATAAAACTGAAAAAAATAACAACATGCAATTGAAAAATCAAACTAAATAAAAAATCGGCTAAAATTTCATGCCTTGTTAATGATAGTCTCCCATCTAGATTTTGAATAAAACAAATTTATAACGAAATGTCATAATACAAAAGTTAATCGTGGGATGTGAGTTTTGATTGGTAGTTCATATTTGCAATAATCACCGAAAATAAAAACAATCGATATGAAGAAAAAAAAACGCACTCCTAAATACAAAATCGAGCCTGTAGTTTTAATAGTGAGTTCATTTTTTCCTGTTTTTGCTTTATAAAGAATAAGTTAGGTCTACCAAACTAGGTAAGTCTGCTGAATGAATAAAGCATGTTATTATTATTATTATCATTTTTTTTTTACATTTTTCAATAGAGTTTTGCGTTTTTTTTATACTTGCTCGCGAAGTTGAGACGAATTTCATCGGCCAGAAGCATCGAATTTTTCAGAAATAAAACGTTACCTCTTCTGATATTTCAGTTTGCTTGTTCTGTTTTAACTTTTCAAGAAGGTCTAGCAGTTTGCTATTAATTCATTTGACTATTTTTTTATATTATTATCATTTTTTGTACGATAAAATAATAGCAATAGTTTGCAATCAATAAGAAGTCAATTTTAAATATGCTTTCAATTACATCGTTTTTAATTCCGGATTTAATTCTTTTTCGACTTTTAAATGAGTTGTAGATTTGAATATCTCGCCTTCTGATAATTTGGCTGTTTGTTTTGCGTTTTTTTGGTTGTCTTTTGTCACTATACGTTTTTGATTAAAAAATTGAAAATCTGAAAGTTAAGAAAATGAAATCTTAAATTAGTCTGCATGACCTCTAATCAAGACAATGGTTTTTCCTCAAAATAATCTGAAAACCTTTTTGTATGATTTCTTATTAATTATGAATACACAAACAAACAAAAATTTGTATTTGATTAAAATGTAAAAGAAAAAACACTAAAAAGTAAAAAAAACACGATTTTACAGACATGAAATTGTAGTAAAAAACTTAATAAATTGTATAAGTACTCACTCGAAAAGAAAAAAATACAGAACAAACACATTGTTTGTGTTATCGATATGCTTTTTCACCAAACCTCATTTTCATCATTTTCAGTTTACCAAACTTGTTATTCCGTAACGATTCTAGATGAATTCTATGATTCTAAATGAAGCATTATCTAAAGGTATTAGTTAAGATCCTATTGATAGCCCTTCACTAATTGAAAAACCGATGGTACTACAAATATTACTGGCGCCTCTATCAAGACAAATGCTTGGCTGCCAAAAAAACACAATTTCGTTTGAAAGCGAACAGGTCATAATTAGATCATGTGAAATTACACATTAACGTACTGTAATTTGTACACTTTAATAGTTACACTTTAATAGTTACACTTTATTCGTTACATTTTAATCGTTACATTTTGTTTGTTGCACTTTAATCTTCTTGATTAAAGTAGCTTTACTTGTGATTTGTAGAATAAAAACTAACGCAAGATAGTTTGAATCCATGATTTTTTTACTTTCGACGTTTCGACGCCATCCCGCGTCATTATCAAGAATTACATAATTATTCAGAAACAAAACTTTAATCTTCGCACTGTTTTTGTTACACTTTATTTGTTACAATTTATATGTTACACATTAATTGTTGCACATTAATTTCAACTCTTTATTTGTTACACTTTAATTGTCACACTATACAGAAAACCCTTAATTATTAGACTTTGTTTCAGGGTTTTATGTTGACCTTGAGGTACATATATATCCGGGACATTTTACTCTCCACATTACAACAAAATTGAACATCCGCCGGATCCCGTGACGCTGATTACTAACGGCTCATTTCATGAAATGATGATGCTAGTGCCGGTGATAATGGTGATGATGATGACGATGGTCGGATGGTAATTATAATGATAAATGGTATTTATTATGGTGATGCTAATCATGATAAAAAATGGAATAAAATATACCAGGGGGAGGGGTGGCACTCCCATATATCTGCCGAATTGAGTAGCATGAGGGTATCTTTTTCCTCTCTTTGTTTTAGATAGAATTATAGGTTTTAGGAGTTTCCGCGGGACATCCCCGGATTATATAAACATTATTTTTGTTATATGCTCCAATCTTATTCGATTTCTCTGTTGAGAGATTTCCTCTAATAAATCATAAAAATAAATAACAGACCCATATATGCCTGCTAAATAAATAAATAAATGAATAAATAAATGAATAAATAAATAGAAACTCTCTATATAGAGCTAGGAGTCAAAAGTGTGATCTTTTAATCGGTTCATTCAGCCTTATCCAACAAGATAACTAACAACAGACTAGCAACTTACAACACTCTCGACATAGGGAATGATTCAAATGTCTTCTCATAAGGAATGATTCCCATTGCGATTGTCGATTCGAACGATATTTCTAACCGCTATATTGTTTCTTAGACTAATGATTGACATTAATTTTTTCAATTTAATTTTTACATATATATAATACGATATATAAAAAAACTGCCTACGCGATGTTTTAATATAAACAAACAGTTGGTATTATATTTGTTACCTGAGAGATTTTCTGTTCAATCGCTAATTTTCAGGGTTGTGAAAATCATTTGCTTCTGCTGTGATTGTAATTAAAGGTGTTCTCGCGCCGAGAGTGTATTGCACAGAAATTTAATTTGATCAGTACAGACCAGTTCATAGTTAACCAACTGCTATCAGTGCGCATGTGATTTTATTCAGAATCTTTTGTTTTGCCTTCTTTTGTCTTTCAAAATACAAAAGAAAGTGAGGAATTCGGGATAAAATCGCTTGCGCACTGAAAGCGATTTTTTAACTATGAATTGGCTTATATGTGAAATGTGCAAACGTTTTGAGACAGCATATTGACGCCATGTTTTCCACAGGAAGCCCAAACAGATATATAAGACATAGTTGTTACTGAAATTATAGTGGGGCGGTTGTCTCCGAAAGAATGGATGTATGATTTAAAGATGGAATTAATGGTTGAAGGGATCGAATGAATGAATGGTTGGATAAATGAATGAATTTACGGATGGATGGATGGATGGGTGTTTTAAAAAAGGAAAATATGTATAAAAATGAATAAAAAACAGATTGATTTCGACGTTTCAAATTCTTTATGTATAAAATATCTTGCTGCAATTTATGTACAAATCATAACCATTTATCATTGATGGACTTTTCATAAAGTCAGCAGTTGGTTTGCTTATAATGCTGATTATTTCTCAATGTTGTTAAAACATCAATGATTCCTTTCGGCTGTGCCATCGTCTTTCTCTTCGCCAACGGTTTTTAAAAAAAATAAGTGTAGATGTATTTTACAAGGTTTCTGGTAATGTAGTAATCTGTCCTTTTTAAGCAGCTCTGAACTCTAGGCTGATTATAATCCCCTTATGAATAATGTATATATACTACAAATGGTTTAAAAAATGAATAGTGAAGTCAACAACGTACTCTTTTTAGGGAATTTCCACTAGATCAAAACATACTAATCTCTTAATCTGGATTTAAATTGCTTAATGACTATTCATTAATGCTTTGATGACGCAAAATAATAAACACCACAAGTTTAAGAGCCTCTGAACTACCTAGATATATAAGTATATATCAGCTCTTATACGATTTCGTACTACATGCATTGTGCATATGTGAAGCTGCACATCTCAATACGGTCAGATCCCCTTAAAACCTGAACTGTAAGTACGATGACATTAAATGATAATTTAAAATTTGACTGGCCGTGTTTCGATTGACCGGCCGGGACTGTATATATAGTTTGTATTTGCATGATTATTTCAATAATATGTAAAGAGAATAGTAGTCACTCTGAGTTGTCCCCTGTGACAGTATATGTATGAGTGTGGCGAGAACCAACTCAACGTCCTCAAATAGTATGCTATTCTATAATGTCAAGAGAACAGAAGATAAAAGTGGAAATTGCAGGGGACGGTTGTACGAAGCTTGAATAGCGCTTTCCACAGGATAAATCGCTATCCAGCGGATAAATTCTAAAGAAATTCTATAGAGTGGATAACTTTTATCCAATTGACAACTTTATTCAGATTTCGTGCAACCATCCCCTGGAGTTGGGCTTATTTCTGCCAAATCCTTTTTTTTTTGCTTCTTCTATTCTCAAAAGAAAAAGAAAAACATTGAAATAATTTAAGTGCATAATCGTGCATATATATAGTATAGACAAAATCAATTCTGAAAATAGATTCTTTCACTGTTCTTTGTTCTAAGGCTACGTCCACACTAACCCGGATAAATTTGAAAACGCATGAATCCGAAACAATTTTATGCTAATTCTATTGTTTAACGAGCAATTTTTGTCACGGTATCGGAACAAAAGTTGCGTTTTCAAATGTATCCGGCATAGTGTAGCCAGGGTCTAAGATAAGAATTAATAAGAGCAGTATAACAATAAGCACAACATCAACGATTCCTTCTCTTGTCTTATACTCTTTTGCTAATGTTTAAAAGATATGCAATTGTTTTGTGTTTTACAGCGATGTCAAAATGGGATGTAATGCAAGTATAGTAGTTAATGGTCGAGTCATTACGTGTACACCTAACGCACCGTTTCTACCGATCCCGATCAGTGACGAAAAGAAGAAAATAATTCTACAAACTTGGATGTTAGTTGAACCCGTTAAGGTCGCCGCTGGAAAGAAGTTATTTGCCAGGTAATGACATAATTACTAATTGGTTCAATAATTGAGAAATAACTTTCAAATTTAAAGAAAATATGGATCAGGTGGTTAGTGCCTGTGCGTAGCTGATGCTTTACATTTTAGTCAAGGCTTCTTTCTACTCCGTGTAGAAAGATGCTTTACATTTTAGCTTGTTGTACTTTATTGTGGAGTGTATTGGTGAAGAGAGAAAGAGAGGTGGAGGAGGCACTTTAAGCACTCTGTGAGGCCAAGATTATTATCGCTTTTAGCTAATCCCGGAATTACTTAAGGTGAAATAAAAAAACATAATTTCATTTCTTTAATTCTTATTTCTCCTGAGAAAGCAAAACAGAGCAATAACAAAAACAAGACAAAAAAGTCGATGAAATAGATACGCAGTTCTCATCGATAACAACAAAAAAATTCGTAAGCTGAGCATTATAAAATATTGCGATGTCTTTTCTCAAAATATGATCCATTGATTGATATGAATATTCAAAATAATTTCTTATAACTTTATTTCTTACAGGGTTGCTTTAGGTTATTTACTTTGACTTTCACCAGTATTTACTGAACGCGACGCGCGACTTTATTAAGTTTTCTCGCTTCATTAAATTCCCTCAGGATGTTTGAAGTAAATCCTAGTCTACAAGACACCTTTCCTGTCTTCAAAGGTAAAGAATTAAAGGATGTGTTAAACTCAAGGTCACTTTATTTACACGCTAAACGTGTGATGAGTGCGGTAGAGAATGCTGTTTCAGCGTTGAACGATGCAGAGGCGTTCACACGTTATCTAGAAAACCTTGGTGCAAGACACATACCATGGCATGTACAGAAAGAACATTTTAATGTAAGGTGATAAAGATATTAATAGAGTCATTTTCGTATGAGTGGGAAACAGTACTGTATCGTATCGTAACTGTAGTTTCTAAGAAAACATTCGAATTATCTGCCGTATCGTAGCGGTATCGTAACCGTACCGTTTCCCACTCATACGAGAACGAGTTTATATTGTTCTAAATGTGCATCAGTCAAGTGCTTGTCAATCGACTTGACACAGGAGCCGACAAAAATAATCAATACACATTTACAAAACGTCCATTTACAATACATTCTTAAGGTACAGTCGAAACATGTCCTTAGAACTAAAGAACTATTTCGGACTCTAAAGTAGTATTGATATCCATAATCCCCTCAAAAATTGCTTTTTGAATCAGGATTGAATCCTTGACTTGGTACGTATCCGAAACTCAATTCGAGTATGGAATCCAGAATCCATATCTTACGAGTCCTGGATCCAGAATCCATATCTTATCTTTGAGGTTTTAGATTCTCTACAAAACCGGCTGTTTTCTCTTAACTTTAAGCTATAAACGCTCAGAAAAAGCGCACTTCCAAATAATGTAAGATTTGCCAAATATGGTTAAACAAGATAGCCAATGTCTCTACATCTTCGTTGACATTGTTCTATTAATTTTCAAAGCGATAAATGAAAGACAATTCGCAAAAATGTTAGCTGGTTGCTGTAGTTAAATGACGACATAGTGCAACTCATCTATTCAGCATCATGACTGCATATGATACCTCAGGTAACCCAGGCTGTTTATTTGTGTTTACACTAAATTAAATGTGTGCAGCAGTTAGAGTGCACGCACTAAAAGTGTGCAACAGTTGTCACTATTCAGTGGTAAATAGCGCTTATTAAACAAAAGAAAACAATAGAATTAGCATAAAATAGCACTATTTAGTAGTATTTATGTTGCACACTTTTAGTGCGTACTCCGTCACCGAGATTTTTCAAAAAAAACTAAAAATTAAAGAAACGTGTACAATCGCGCCATTTTAAGCAATTTTATGCCATTTAAGACCATTTTATTTACATCGGCTCTTCCCTTACCATATATAATGATCATGTATAGATCAAACGCAGGAAAATCATGAAATAAAAAAAAAAAACTAAATATATACTAACAAATTGTAGCTATTTAGTAACTATTTGTCACTATCACTCAACCAGAACAGTACTATTTCTTTTGGCTGGGTATTGTGTTCTATTGAGTGCAAGAGAGTATGAGATAAGAGAGCTTATCCCCCGTATTGGGCTTTACACTCATCAGGGGATCTTTTCATTCTATTTTTAAACTGAAGTTATTTCGGGGACGGAACTTGATTAACCAGATTGCAGGAGGCGCGGTTGCATCGTCCAAACATCTCAAGACAAAAGTACGGAGATTGGTAACAAGTTTCTAAAAATAGCACAACGAGTAGAGCCCCTGATGGGGTCCGGGGATAAGCTCTCTTATCTCATATTCTCTTGTTGAGTGCTAGTTAAAATAGTTACTAGATAACTACTTTTTATTAATATCTTGTTTCAATTAAATTAGTCGGAACAAAGATTGCATTACTATTTAGTTTGTTTTCATTCCATGGTTTTCCTGTGTTCGCTCTTATATCCACACATTCTACATGATTCTCTTCATGTAAAGAACACAAATAAATAGCCTGGGTTACCTGTAATTTTACAATCCTATCGCTGTCATCTTATCAAAACGTTCTCAATGTTATTGTAAACTAGGTGGTTGGGGAGTGTTTGCTGTGGGTTTTGCAAGACATGCTGGGTGCATCATGTACTACTGAAGTAGTGGAGGCATGGGCCGAGCTGTATGGATTCATTGTCCAATCAATGATGGATGGACTACGTGCATCTCAAATGAACAAGTGAAGTGGTCAGCGGTTTCATACATCACCGATATAAAGTGCAAGCGGTCAGCGGATATCGTCAACAGAGCAGTCTACTCCAGACAGCGCATTCGTAGGACGTCATGTACGAACACGTTACGTCATATCTTGTCGATGTGACGACGAAGTCACAGAAAACATAGGTGACTGGCATGAAGAAACGAAATATTCTTCGATAAACCTAGAAACCTACGTCACAACAAACGGTCAACGTCACAACTAGTATAATGACATCACAATTACGATATGACGTCATAAAAACTGGCCATTTGTATAAATTTCTTCCGAACAAAAGACGGTCATTTCACTATAATTGGATCGTTTAATTGGTTGCTGGATTTGATAAGAACGTATTGATACCGGTCTCGGTTCTGATTTAGACACGTACGTATTTTGAAATATATGGATTTGAGTTTTTGAACGTTCCTCTGACGGTTTCAGCCGCTTTAGCCAGATTGCAAGTAACACAGGGAATTCAGTCAACAAAAAGCTTCTGCGTTATAACTTGTTTCTTCATCGTCAATCCATCGGTAATTTGCAACAGCTTTATTTACATGAGAAATAGTCTCCCAGAGCCAGAGGAAAACTACCCTACGTTCGTACCAACTAGTTCTTTCATAGCTGCCATTACGTACTGGTGCAAAGCCTGCATCGATCAGTTTCGGCCAGATTTTTTTGAGGTCGAATACCTTCTTGTTGAAATATGTATTTCGGCACTTTTATTATTTATAATCATTATCAAATAACAATTTCGGCATTATATTTTGGGTAAGAGAACACCTCGTAACGATTATTATTTTTTTATATGGTCGGATATTTAGTGAGCCTTGATCTCGTACACATAGGGGAATGGGCTCGAAAGAATTGTATTGCGCACAAAGCAAAACATGAACAAACGCGTGTAAAGCACACTGGTTTGCAATGTTCTTTGAAGCCTATGTGGCGAGACCCTTGTAAAACAACAGAGAAGCAATAAAACAACAGAACGGAAAGACAGCTACACTAAAAATCGTTTTATTTTTCTAATCACATCAAATCTTACAAGATGGTGCTATCCACAAATATCTACATTCTCAAATCATACCTTAATTGTGGTATTTACAGCCTTACAATTAATTACAATTATCGCATAGTCTGCGTAGCTGTAGAGTAGCCTCAGAAATTCATAAGGTGATTGAAACGTGTAGAGACAGTACGTTCCTTTAAATGGTCCCATGCTCCGGAATATCCAATTTTTTTGTTGAAAAGTAAAATTGTACCTTTTAGGCTTTCAAAATCTTAAAAGCTAAATAAACGACACATATTTATTACTTGCAGAAAGGAAAATTTCTTCGAAAAAATTCGCAATGTCTTTGATTTGCAGAATTGGCGACCATTTTGATGCGAACTCCGAGTATCAAACACTGAGCAAATATGCATGGTATCAAAATTATGCTAATTAGTCTGAATATTTCGGAGCATAGAACCGTACTACACGTTTCAATCCCCAAGCCATCTGATAGCCTACAATGTACAAATTCAATGATTTTAGGAGTGTGCGTAGGTAAAGTTGACCTGCTCTACTTTGCAAACAACATCAGTACGAAATGTTGGGAAACTTTTGTACATAATACCAGACAAACTAAATGCAACTGAACAACAATAGAGTGCACGCCATATAAGCGTTAAACAATTCTTAACTATTTAATGCCAGATAAGATTTAGAGTGCAAACACTAAATGTGTGCAACATTGTTACTATTTAGTGGTAAATAGCACTACTTAAACAAAAGAAACCAATAGAATTAGCATAAAATATCACTATTTAGTGGTATTTATGTTGCACACTTTTAGTGTATGCACTCTGTGCATTAACTAATTAGAATCTACTAAGAGATAAACAAAGACAATTCCTTTGTGCTATTGTGCTTATGCCTCGGCGAATTCTTAGTAAATGCATAGCTTAATCCTATCTGGCACTAAATCCTAAATGTTACGAATTGTTTGGCGCTTATGTGGCGTACCTTAACCTCTCGGATTAAAAAAAAAAGATATTTTTGTCAAAATTTGTATATTTTACAAAAAAATGCAGTTTAGTTACTTTGGCATACCAAAGAATATATTGAAATATGCCAAGAGATTTCAATAAACTAAGTGTATTTATACAATACAATCGATAAAATTGTCACACTTTTCTCCCGGGTGGGAGGGGAGGGGGTGTTAAATTCCTATATACATGCACTGGAGTGCGGATGATCGTTATATTTTGAAATGACCCCTAGGTCTCAAAGGCTTGTCCAGGGGATTCACTATGACATTTGGAAGATTGCCAACTCTAAAAAAAAAACTCGACAAAATTTTCTCCTAGCGAAACCGTTTGATCTATAATTACCTAGTTTTCAGATATAGTATGTTTTAGTTAGTGCTAAATAACATTCAGGGCGTTTTTTTAATTCCATTTCCTTTCCTAGAATAATACGGGTTTAAAAGCAATTTGCGGTGAAAGTGCATTGATATGACCTCGTCCGACGACCATGATCCTTGTCATTTCAACAACAGATTGTTTTGATGCGACGTCATAGTGAATTAGGTCTATACTGCGTCTATTACCGAACCTTGTTTTTACTTATACTCGACGAAGGAACGATCGCCCTAAAATGTACTAACAAAGCTCTCTTATGGTCTAATAATATCCAAGACGCCCTATAAGATACCTAATTGTTGAGTTGTTGTTTCTATGACAATTTCCGCCAGTAATCTATCTGTTTTCAATTTAATTGTCCTATTGTATCTCGAAAGTAAATTGATACATTACCAGGGTATCAATTTTACAGAAGAAAATGTATACTCTTTCCGTATACCTTGTGACTTAGCATTAAATTATTGATGCACTTTAATTGTTTTTCAGAGAAGCTGAAAAGTAGTGGTTTTCTAGTTATAATTCGATACCAATACCCTCTCCAGTATTCAGTATTTGGTTTGTACACAGTCATTATTTACATCGTACTAATCCCATCATATGAACTGATTGGCAGGTTAGCACAAATGGAGAGCC
Organism: Diadumene lineata; assembly: GCA_918843875.1. NCBI lineage: Eukaryota > Metazoa > Cnidaria > Anthozoa > Actiniaria > Diadumenidae > Diadumene > Diadumene lineata. The sequence continues at coordinate 7,517,401 of OU974069.1, forward strand.
GTTGGTCTGTCGACCGGGAGGATGCAAGTTCGAAAGTATTAGGAATTGTAAAGCGCATTGAGACCCTGTCTACACTATGCCGGATAAATTTGAAAACGCAACTTTTGTTCCGATACCGTGACAAAAATTGCTCGTTAAACAATAGAATTAGCATGATTTCTTTTTCGGATTCATGCGTTTTAGTGTAGACGAAGGCCTAACCGGATAAATAAAGTTGCGTTTTCAAATTTATCCGAGTTAGCGTGGACGCAGCCCGAGTCATTAGGTGAAGTGCTCTATATATAAGCACTTCTTTATCTACATTTTTCTCAAACTGCTTGGGCGTCGGAGCTTAGGAGTACTTCTCAGAGAATACCCCAAATATCTTCTCTGTAACGATCTGGGCATGTTGGATTATAAATTGGAGAGTAACCCTTAAATTCATGACCCCTGGTACTGTACATGCGCATTCTTTGCTAGACCTATCAACCAATCAGCGTTCAAACTGCAGACATAAGAACATGATTGCATGGTTGATAGTTTCACGACAAAGAATACGAACCATTTTCACTGGTCATATATTTGAGCGGGGTGCTGTGTGGGAATAGCACTATCCACTGGATAAAGTTATCCATTCCTTAGGATTTCGTTAGGATTTATCCGCTGGATAGCGATTTACAATTATTCGGTGAATAGCGCTATTTAGGCCAAGTGCAACCGGCCCCTGTATAAAATTATTTATATATTTATACCAATACGTTACTTTTGACCTGCTAGCTGGAGAGTAACTCCATTTGACTGCCTTGATCACTGTTACTGGCGAGTATTAGAGGATCCTTTTCGTTCACTCCTTCCATCATGGACTTTGTTATCGACCGGAATAGTTTATTCCAGGCCAAAGATAACTCTTTGGTCCATATAGTGGTAAGTCTGTGTTGGAGTGTGTCGACGAAGGCCAATCGCATGTGCTAAACGAGAAAAGAAAACTTTGAGTACAGATGCAATCATGGTCGTCTGGGTGGGTGTGTTTTTATCAAACCATTAATAATGTATGAGGCTAGAATAATACGGAAACAGTGCACAATCAATTCGTCCTGATTTGCATAAGGTTTGCATTGAAATATCTCGGCCATCAATTACATCAACTTTAACATTTTAGTTAACCTAAAATAGCAGTAATAATCTAGACATTTGATAACTAATATACCATATCCGTGTCCCATCTGTATGAGGTTTAAAACAGCTTGATTACATCTCGCTGTTTTAAATTCTCATATTGTACACATTACTTAAGATGTTGGAATGGTGAGATTAAATAACCCATCCATATTCAATGCATGAATCAATAATTTACAAGTTCATCAATCAATCAACCAATCGGACATCTTTCAAATAACTAACTAATTAGTCAATCAATAAATCATCAATCAAACATACAATTGAATCAACAGATCAATTAGTCAAAATGTTTAGAGCAATCATCGCAAAATAGTCACTAAATAAACCAGTCACTCAACCTAATCAATCAGTCAGTGAATCAATCATTCAATAAATATTAATAAATTAACATTAAAACAGACATGAAATTCAATCTAACTGATCCAATCAATCAAAATATCAATCAAATAAGGAATCAGTTATCAAGCCAATCAAACTTTGATTCAATCAATTTATCAATAAATTAGTCATTCAAACCAAACAAACAATCAATCAATCACAAATAAATAAATCAATCAATTCGTCAATCAGTTAATCAATCAATCAATCAGTCAGTCAATCCTTCAAACCAATCAATCAACCAATCATACCTCAAGATGCTGCTCAGCTAGTTGTCTTTGCTGATGCCGTCTTCCCAGATCAACAAGGTACACTTGAAAAGTCTCAAAGTCATCTAATGATATGACAGCATTATCAATGGCTTTCATGATTCGCCTTGAATGACCCAGCAGTGGTTTAGAGTCAATCAACGTGTCTTTGGTGATAGTGCGGAATTCTGGGAATAATTGCTGGTAGTTTGGATGTTCTTTAAAAAACCTGAAAAGCATGGTAATGATCATATTAAAAACCATCAAACCGACTTAAATTATTTTAGTAAAGAATTAAAGAATAAGATAATATATATTATAAATGAATAGATGTATTGTATTGGGCAATTATTAACTGATCACTCAAACTTGAATAGATGATTAGGCTGTCTTCGTTGATGTAATGGGTTCGACGCATGTGAAATTCGTTTTATAACTGACCTTTTGTATAAAGAGAACGAGAACAAAGACTATGATTTTGATTGATTATAAATTCTATTCATTTGTATAAATTACTGAGTTATCTTATATTTCTTTCGTCATTTGTATTTATGATATACTTACTACACGACTTTTGCGTCTTTATACCGATATATGGTCAAAGTAATTGAGTGCAATCAAAGCCGTACTAAACCTTTGAAAAACCGGTTTGCAAAACTGGTTTTAAAGAGTGCGATTCGTGGCTTAAAAACGACATTCGCTCGGACGTATGCGCTAGTTGCTCGCGCGCATCTTTTCTGCTCATGCTGAAACATCACACGCCGTTTTTTCAGTTGCTTTAGTTTTGACCGAAAAAGGAAAACAATGAAAATAAATCTAACTAAACAAAACAAGTGTACCTTTTGTTGCCCGAACATTGTGAAAAAAAAAACAGTTTGTGTCGAAAAAAGACCAAAAACAGTTGAACCGTTGAATTACATACGCCATCGTCAGCGCGCAGATGGATTTTGACGGTCACGCTTTCTCAAGTTATAAACAATCACCAACTTTGTCGTTTGATAACTCGCCAAGTCGAATGGATACCCCTATTTTTTAATTCACAGATGGAAAGAGGAGCAAACATTCTATGTTCATTCAGTTTTTTGAAAAAATGAAATTTATTTTTCGCACGAAAACGTGATGTTTTCTGCTAAATTTCGACCCGCGAAAGCTACGCTCACTTGAAGCAAAATAGTTGCGAGCAATGTGCGTGGTATTTCCATTAAAAGAGTGTTTTTTTGCTTAGAAGTGCATGTGATCATGTTGCTTTTCAAACAGTTAAGTGTCAATACGATTGCTCTTTATAACTCTTTCAGCTTGTTTGGTAATTTTTCTGTCTTCATTATCTTCTGTTTTACCTCATGATGACTTGTCACGCTGCTCACGGTAAGTGCCGAAATGGCCGACTTCAAAAAATTGTAGCTCCGAAGATCGAATGTAAACCCCCGATTTGTTTTCCCTTACAACATGTGTTTCATGCTCTTTTATCAACTGGCGAAGTTTCAAAAAAATGACAAATACTTCGCTACTAGCGCATACGTCGTTAAGTGAACTTCCGCTATATCTATTTCGCAACTCGCAAAAAATTCACCCGTTTTACACGAAGAAAAAACATTGAGATATATTTTCCCTTATATTAGCGCTGGTTGACACCTTTACGAACTACCGTAAGACGGTGCGCAATTAACAAGAAATGCATGGCAACATTTGTAGATTCAACTGCTAATATCTCAGCCCTTTTCAGCACTATCCATTTTTTACCATTATTCATATTTTTGCTGACACTTTCTGAAGATGTTACATTTGAGTACTCTATTAAGTCAATCTTAATAGAACAATATTTACGCGAGCGCAAGGCAATGGGCACGTTACTATTCAGATGGGAGTGACTGAACGGGAGCCTGATCGGAATTTTGACGTAAATCAGTCAAATCAGTTTTAATAAAAAACATATAATGTTGATAATTATATTGCGCAAGTTTTCACATGGACAAATTTATTTGCTCTATACGCTTTACTTGACTAGAAGAGTTTAACAATTAAACGATTTTAAAATAAAATTTATTTTAATTTTAAAATATTTTAAAAGAAATTATTAAAATAATGATTAAATGATTAAGCACCAGGAAATATTTACCGGTTATGTTTTCAATGCATAGAGGAATTTTAATAGCGACAGAAAAAACTGGCTGGGTGGGCGTCCCATGAGAAGGAGCTGGAATATTCTAGGGAAACATCATGAATTCGACGTTTGTTTCTTAAAATAATACCATCATAAAACGTGAGACTAGAACAAAAACAACAATTTTGAGAATACTATATGTTCTTCCGTTTACCGTGAAACGTTTTAGCGTGTTCCTAGCTCTCAAATTTCAAATTATTTGTGTGTGATATAGAACTATATCAGTTTCATCGTTAAATCTAGATCTATTCTAAATTAATTAAAGAATCAAGTGTCATTTCTAAAGTTATTAAACATTTTAGGACGTGTTTTAATATTGTCAGCTCGGAACAATAATAAAGAAACAATTACCAGTAAGAAATACACAAATGAATAATAAAATGAAATAAACCAGCCTAGTCATACCGACGTTTGTACGAACTTAATCGGGTTGTAATCGGCGATTTGATTGACCGGAGCAAAAACACCAAATTGCGGTTAGCATTTGTAGTGTCTCGCAGAAAGCGGAAAATTGCAGCAAGGCCTGGAATCAGCATCTCAATTTATGAGTACCTTTTAACATTTAAGCATCCCAACCCACTTTCCGAAGGGGTTCGCTAGCCAGCTCGTAACGAAAATTTATTGATATAATGTTCCAATTAAAGTTGTTGCTAACCTAAGTCCTATCCTCAACAAATATAGCATTTACCGTTTTCAGTCTCAATTACATTACATTTATATACTTGATAAACGATCTAATACAAACATTAATTGTTCCCTTAGCAACCGAATCCAGTGTTTTTAACAATAGCTTAAAACACTTCAACATCATGAATTTTTTAATTTTTTTACGTTAAATCAGGAGGCAGATTGAAAAAATAATGAATGATGGAAACACCTGGCCCTTTGATGAAAAATATAATTCACTTGATTACTTTATCATAAACGTTAAATAAAATACTTATTTTTGGATAAAAGCAATGATAAATAATACCACGAAATTTTGTTTTTTTGTTTGGCAAAAAAGATGAAGTGTTACATGTAATTTTGGTTCTATTTGGTAGCATATTTAGGATATTTTAATTTAAAGTTATTTTTGGCGACAAAAAGTGGTGAGAAAAATGATCATCAAGTTTTGTTCTCGATTTGACGCTTAAAGCAGTTTTCGCGACGATAAAATTATCATCATGATTTATTTAAAATTGTTATTGTTTAGATGAAAAAGTGAATAAATCTTGTTTCATTTTTTTTCTTTTTTTTTTTTTGGTTTTATAATTCAAAAGCGCATTTCATCAAAGCGGAACAGTAGACTCAATATTGTTTTAAATGGTTATTCTTATCGAAAGACTTATTATTTTGTTTGTCTTTAGCGCGTTCAATAAAATTTATCAGATAAAAAAATCTAGCAAAAGATAAAGATAAGTTGTAATTGTTTCTGAGGAAGTATCAATTTTAAGTTGCGATCTAAAAATATATCAAGAAGAAAAAATAACTGCTTATGATAATGAAATATCTTTAGACACAATATAACCTAGTTTTGAATAATACTTAAAATTAACGGCATTGTGAGAAAATGTATTTCATTTTCTTAAAATGGTTACTCGAAAGAATGGTTAGGAAACCTATTGTCTCCTGTCTTTGTTCGTGTTTGAGCTTGAACAGTACTTGACCGTGCACATGTTTTTATTCAGTCATGTTCATCCGCAATTGTAAAATAACGAAACATAGACTTTATAAATGATATTATATTATAGTAAGGATTGTCCAATTTGTTTTCATAAATTCTTAATCATTTCACCAGCAGCCAAAAGAATATTTCAGTCTGTTTAAAAATGAATGAAAAGAAAAGAAAAGAAAAGAAAAGAAAAGAAAAGAAAAGAAAAGAAAAGAAAAGAAAAGAAAAGAAAAGAAAAGAAAAGAAAAGAAAAGAAAATAAAATAAAAAAAAATAAAAGAAAATAAAAGAAAAAAAAGAAAATAAAAGAAAAGAAAAAAAACAAACAAACAAAAAGAAAGAAAGAAAGAAAGAAAGAAAGAAAGAAAGAAAGAAAGAAAGAAAGAAAAAGAAAGGAAAACAAATTATGTCACTCTTGAAAAATGTCAATAGACTATAACAAAAGAGTTTCCAAACCATTTCGCTCAATTACCATTAAGTATATTGCTGATTCACTCTTTATATTTATACAATTATTCTCACACTGTTTGGTCACGTGTTTTTGATTGACGGAACAAAATCATCAAACTCGACAAATGATGAGTCGGGCGCGTTGTTATGAAAACAGTGGTAACTATGTCTCGTAATGTTTTGCTTTTTGTAGGAGATGGTCACATGAACTTGTCAATCCCCGAAATTTTAGGATATCTCGGAATGATTTCAAAACAGCATGCCATAATAAGCGTTACCTGAAAAGTTGAAGTCACTTTCTTTAAAACGGTAGACATGAGAATGTTGTTTAAATCGCAAAAATATACAAGATATTGTATAGAGGATTTGCAATAAAAAATAAAAAAAAATCACCGAGCCTTTATTTTAGAAATATCAAGTTCCAGCTCTCAGAAAATGTTTTTTGAGCAAACTCAAAATCAGGTGTGCTTTTTTAACTATTTTCATTTTCATTTTCGATGAAAGGCCATGTATTCATGTGATCATGTATTTATAATACAAATTCTAAGCGTAATTTCATTGAAAATGTTTTTCTCTGTATAAAATACGACCTATTTAATTAATGATTACTCATTTTTGATTATTATTATTATTATTATTATTATTATTTATTATTATTATTATTATTATTATTATTATTATTATTATTATTATTATTATTATTATTTTTTTTTTTTTTTATTTTTTTTTTTTTTTTTTTTTTTTATTTTTTTTTTTTTGTGAGTATAATTGATTTGTTTTCCGGTTAGAATATTACCACGAAAGGTGTGTTTATTCATCGCCTTTCATATTCCAGGAAATCGTAATTAACGCGCTCAGGGTTTTAATGACTTTAACTTGTTTATTTGTTTGCACACGTTGTCCCTTAGAGACAAAACATAATTATGTCCAACAGTTTTGACAATAAATCTAGAAGAATATTACATAAGACTTTAGCTATCCAAATCTTTACATGTTAATTTTAATATACACGTACTGCTCTGAAATGTTTCTAAGATTGTTCAACTCAAAGTCCTTAAAGCTTAAAAATTTTTCGAGAACATAAGCATTCGTCAAATGATTTTCACTGAACTTTTGGCAATGATACTGGAGTTTGGAAATCCTCAATGACTATTTATGTCAAAATGAGAATTCAGAAAATCCGTCTGTAAAAATAACCGTTGTTTACATTTTTTACACCTCATGTGGAAATGAAAAAAGCTATAAAAAAGAATAAATAAATTAAAAAAAAGAAAAAGAAAAAAAACATTGACTTTATAAATGTTTTTAATTAATTGCTCAGGTTTTATAAATAAGCAGAGTTTTAGTTTTTCACGTTTTGTTCTTTTTTATTCTTTTTTTTTTACAGTAAATCATTGATTGTTTTGGGCTCAAAAGTAGAGAAAGGAAGACTTGATAAATCGGCAAATTTCTCCTTTTTTTCGTTTTTAAGTATAGTGTTTAAAAAAAACTTACAACGAAGAGGTTTAGTGATCGCGAAAGTTTGCGTATTTTGCGTTGCCATGTGGACTGTCAGTTTCAAAACCCGATTCACAACACACCAAAATGTGCACAAAAAAAAAAAAAAAAAAAAAAGTCCTTGAAAATAAACACCGAAAAACCTAGTGTCTATATAAAACTAGCATCAATTTAAGAGTCGAAATGAACATTTGTGTTTACGTTTGACCTAAAAGAAAAAACCCGAAATAAACGCAGAGATCACTTAAGAAAACATCCGTTTAAGTATCTTAAAAAAATATAGTTGGTACATATATGAAATAAGCTATCCACAAATGAAATTTGCATTTTTTTGGATTATTTGGCGTATATAAATTTACCTGGAAAAAACTTCTAATCCCACTGTAGTATAATGCTGTTGAACCAGCGGCCATGTCTTCTTTAATAACGCTTTCTCCTCTTGAGTTAAAGGGTCTTCGTTGACCAAATAATTATCCAGTTTAGTCGCCGGTGTACTCGCTGAATGTCCGCAGCCCATATTCATACAATGTTCCAAGAATTTAACAAAACAAGAGTAACAGTTTCAAGAGGATATCCGAAATGTTTGCGGAGTAAAAACACTACGTAAACAAAACCATCGCATTTGAAATTACAGACGATTAATATGCGACACTTAAATGGAGTATTGTAGAGTAAGCATGTGTCTTTTCGCTATCTCTTATTATTAATTGGAGCGATGAGTGCTCGTTGAGATCTTTCGATTGTTTAGCTCGATGTTGTCCAATTGGAAATCGTCTTAGTAAGTTGTGTAATGTGGCGGTTCCTGCGCGCAGTTACAACGCATTTGCTATAAATTAATAATCTGCTTAAATTTATTTATACATTAATTTATGGATGTTGTTTTCGATTTCATGTCATCCTAGAAAATTTGCAACATTGTTGATTTATTGTTTAATTGTTGATGTTCCTTTTAACGTAACGTCTATGCTTTTTATTCTTTATTTAATGTGTTGATAGAATACTACATGTGACGTGTTGTGATCGTTATTAAGATTTTTTTCCTGTTTCTTTCATAATCTTTCAATGTGGCAAGTCAGTGTAATTATTCATTGTAATTGATGAAATAAAATCTATTGCATTTCATAATAGTTTTCATTGAAAACATCGACTCCACGGTGTGGAGCCCTTAAAATATTTATACTCGCAATGGAATTAGTTTTTTTTATGTGTATTTAAAACTGTTTTTTCCTATGAAGCACTTCGTACTGAGTTGCATTAAAAAATGAATTTAGAACTATTCTGAAAAATGTAATTTATTCTAATGCAAAGAAATACACTATTTTAGTGATGATTTTATTCTGTCGACATTATTTTAATTATTGATATTTTCATCTATGTTTTAGTAACTGTATCTCGAGGAGTGTTTTCTATAATAACGTGGATATCATTCACAGAGCGAGCTTAGCCGTAATCTTTCAGTTTTATCATCACTGGCATCATCATTGTCTTTATTCATCATCAAGAACACAAATTTTAAAACCTTTTCTTCCGTTTGATCTTGAAATGCAATTCTGCAAATCATCAATATATTTTGTTCTCAGCTCATCTTTTAATAATATGAAAAGATACTCAAATGAAATACATTTAAAGTCCCAATATAAACACTCGCAAATGATATTTGTTGTTGCTAATTTTTATTTTTTTTCATTTTTCAGCCTACCCTTAAATTATATGTAAAGATATTCAAATGAAATACATAAAACTACCAATATATTTACTCGAATATGATATTTGTTGGCGCTTATTATATCAACTCTGTTAGAACAGTACCATTTCTAGCTCCAGATTAAACAAACAAACATTCCAGTTACTATGACAACAACACCTATACTCTAGATGCGAGCAAACATTTGCCGTGTGAAAAGTCGTTCTTTTTAATATTTCGAAATCAAACATTTTTCTGACAAGTTAGTTTCCCAGTCAAAGATTTAGTTTTTGTAAAATGCAGCTCAGTAAAATTGACGTCTCTTTCTTTTTCCGTTATGTAGCGTCTAACTGTTATCCTAAAAAAGAGCATTCAAAGTGCCGGAAATTGTGCGTTTCCTCGGCTTGAAACGGAGCACTATTATTTTAGAAATAGAGAAGGAAAACAGTTCGGCTTCTTGGGAGAACGACTTACGTTTAGCCGGTAATCAACTACTGACGTCATACAAAAAGTCTTGCCTGATAGCTTCAGGAAATCTGTTAGAATAGATCAATTAAGATGAAGGTATTACCTACACTAGATATTATTGTTTTTACTCTATACTTTAATTATAACTGTATGAACGTTATTACAGCTAGTGAAGACGTGTCGGAGCCAACAAATAATGAAGTTATATAGCAAGAACATGAAATGTTTAGAGGATGGACCATTTCTAAGTGGTCGAACATTTGTTTATATTTAATTTTAAGTGATTTTATTTGTTGTATATATTGCATGTAAGTACTTTATCTGAGTTATGCAACAAAAATATCTTTTTTTTTTTTTTTTTGCTTTTTGGAATAAAGCCGAAAAGTACACAGTATCGAAGTTATAAATAGAAGAACATGGAATCTATGTTTGCAGAATGAACCATTTCTAACTGATCGAGATATTTGTTTATATTTAATTTTAAGTGACTTTATTTGTTGTATATATCTAGTACATAGAGGTACCTTATCTGCTTAATTATGTGTTTATGTAACAAAAAATTCATTTTTTACATTTTGTAATAAAGCATAAAAGCACACGATATCGAGGTTATGAATAGATGCATTTGTGTAGCAGACCGTCAGTAAACACAAAATTCGACAAATATTAAGCATGTAAATTGGATACTCTGAATTAAAGGCGTACCATGTAATAATATCCGTTGCGTCCCTGAAGCCTGATCGAATCTCTGACCCTATTAAAGACAAAAATAGTTCAGGCCCTTTTCAAAACATTTTGCGGTTGAATTGTGAGCCGGCCCTTCGTAAATTTCCACGAGTTAAAAACATTGGTTTGTAAACATATAGAAAACCTTGGAAATATTTTTTTTGCGCAAAGTAGCGCATGCAAATAATGTTTAATATTACTTGATGTCTGTCTCTAAGAGCTTTAATTAAAATTCACGTACAAGTTTAATCATCAAAAAACACCAGGGTGACATGGCGAAGCAGGTGCACTGACACAACTCACGTGTCACATGATAATTTAGCAGCACGTGCGTCGACCAATCAGATCTCGTATCAGAGGGTACTAGAAAAATCTCCTTCACTCTATTAGAAAATCATATATATTTTAATTTGAATCAAGAGAATATGAGCTAAGAGAACATACCCCCGGACCATATCAGGAACCCCGCTAGATCTATTTTTAGCCAACCAGGCTATTTTGAGTCTGTTACCAATCCCGTTAAAACCTTATTCTTAAGAGTAAGACAACTGGGGAACATGTTAATATATCCAGCATTGTTAAGTTTTTCGTTTGAAAATTTGAAGAGCACTTCTTGTTTATCTTCGACGCCAGCATAAAATTCGTCTATTTCCTCTCTGGTCAATCTAGTGACCAATCACGTTCCGTTCTTAAAATAACTCGGCAGTAATAAATAGATTTATCGGGGCTTATGTTTTGTTCAAAGCTCAATATGGGGGATATAGGTTCTCTTAACTCATTTTCTCTTGAATTGAATGAAATGATTGAATGAGAGGACGGACAGATGGATGGATTTATGGACGCTTAATGAAATCTTAAACACCAAGGGCCGGTTGCATGAAGCCTGAATAAAGTTATAGATAAAAGCTATCCACTCCATAGAATTTCTTTAGAATTTATCCGCTCGATAGGGATTTATCCGGAGGATGCGCTATTCAGGCTTGTGCAACCGGCCCCAGGTGTTTTCAAAAAAAAAAAAAAAAAAAAAAAAAAAAAAAGAAATACTCGTTTATATACTAATTTAAAAGTAAAAATGATATTAACAATTTATTCTCACGAGCTTCGTCAAGGTATTAAATACAGGACAATTTTTGGATAATCATCTGAATTGTCTATTTTCAAGCATTTCATTAGCAGAGTATGTATAGACCGGTGGTGCGTTTGCAAATACATTTTTTTTTTTCAAAGGAGGCCAAAAGCAGATACAGGAAGCCCAAAATGACTTGCCTAATAAGAAGGCCACGCAGCTGTGACAAAAATAGGCGATTTGAATTGTGGGTATTTACTACAGCTATCTGAATGGTTTGCATACTTTCTTTGGTATCTCAATTAGCACAAATTATTATGTTAACATCCAAATGGATTAATTAATTTAAATATGTAAAACCTTCTATATGCAGCAATGAAAAGCAGCTTGGAATAACCAATTTGCATATGGTAAAGCCGTTAATAACGACAACTACCAGAATGCTTTGCTCGCTTTCTTTTGTGCCGCAATTAGTACAAATTGTTCTTCTAATCTCTAAAGGGATTTAGAATTTGAATATGAAAGAAAATTTGCAGAGAACGCTAGTAGTTGTAGGTAAATGATGCCATAATGCTGATCGCCTATTGAACTCATAATTTCTGTTTCTATAGAAAAAGCTTGTTTAAGGCTGGTGATGACTAATTAAAAAGTGATTTTTTTCTCGAAATTCCTTTCTATCTGTAAAGAACTAGTTCAGCACTTGATAGATTGAAAGAAAAAAATTGAGGTCACCGTGCATTTTAATGAGTTATACGTCATCAAATATTACAAATTAGACAAATTGTAACTGGAAGGGAAAAAATTCATAAATTGTCATATAATATTAATTTCTAAAGGAAATATCTCTTAAATCATAACACACATAATATTCTTGTAGATAAATGTCTTTAAAGGTAAGAAAATTAAAAAAAATATTTTTTCGAGAGCAGTTGAACGCATGAATATTAACATTTTCAAATTAGCTACCCTAAAAGAAATCACCAATATTTCTATGATCTTTCAATTTTAAATTTTCAAAAAACTCACCATATGAAAGATTTTTTATCACTTTATCACACAAATAAATGAAAAGTAGGGGAACCCGTGCAATTTAATAAGATAATCGTTGTAAAAGCACAAAATTTTACCAAAATTTGCAAAAATTGCACAAAAGTCCCTACCCCTCCCTAGACAGTAGAAGAAGTAACAATGCATTTTGGGAGATTTTCAAGATGGCGCCCGGGGAAAGATTGTCGGAAGTTTGATAGCATAACAGTCTCTTTTGAAGCTGTTTTTTAAACAAAAGTGCATTTTTCAGGTCAGTTTTGCAAAGATTAAATGTTTTTCTTTTAGGAAGAGGTTTATGTGAATAAATTGATTGCTAAATTAGCTTGTTTCTGGACATTTTTTAACACAAAACGATCGGCCTTTGAAAGTGTTTGTTTTTCAAACTTCGTCAGCAGCATGCGCAGTACTCGATGCGCAATGACAATAATAGGCACCAACCTTAAATGCTAAATATTTCGTCCATGATTCCCAAATTTTTGCACCACATGCACGATAAAATTAAAATTAAAGTAGGCTTGGAATTGAAAGTGCTTTGACCAGTTGATTGTATCCATTACACTATAGTCGTTTCCCGAGCTCTTTTATGTGGTTAGAATCACCGAAAATGTATCGAAAATTATACAAAGCTGCAATATTATCTCAAATCACCTGTTTTTCCGATATGAGATATGTGTATATATTTATTAAATTCAGTGCGTTTGGTTAATGCTCACATTTTTTTTCGGGAAATGAAGATGGATTTTAAGGCCGGGTACACACTAGGCGACAAGTCGCAGCGACTTGTCCCCGCGACATGTCGCCTCAGTGTGCACTGGTTCAGCAATCCCAACCGGTTGGATTTCACGCGGCAAGTCGCAGCAACAAAATTCTGTCCCGGCGACAACAATTTTCGTCAAAAAATGTTAGTACTAACACGGAAGGAAATTGTCGCTGCGACATGTCGCGGGGACAAGTCGCTGCGACTTGTCGCCTAGTGTGTGCCGGCCTTTAAGGACGGTTTCTGTAAATTCACATTGATTTGATTCATTTGGTATGAACGACCATGATCTTTTAAACAATTAATTGTTTTGGAGCGCCGCATATTATCATCCTCTTTCGCTGGCGTCTCTCTTAAGCTATTCTTTTTAAACAGGCTGGGCTTCCTCAACTGCAAAGGCTCTCGGTCGAAGGAGTAGTAAAGGAATCCCGAGAGAAAAATGGTTGCTTGTTTAGTAGATTATCGCGTTCCGTTTTATATGGATTCGGCATATGGAGTTGAACTATATAAACGTCGAAAAGCCGGCCATTTATCGATAATTTGTAATTGTGTTCTTTAATATTTTGGTTGTTATCCAAAATATATCAAAATAAGAAAAATACAAAATGGTTTTTCGTTTAAATTTATTATACTTCATCGAGGACCAGTCATAAATTGTCGGGATGTGGGGTCTGGGGGTGGGGGGGATTGGCTTGTGCAAAAAGAGGGTGGGTCACGACGTTTTATGCAAAGACAAATGATAATTTACATCACTAATCTATCTAAAAATGCCCTTCAAAGTAGGGTGGATCTAGACGAATCATGCAAGGCTTTTTAAATTTGCACCGGACCCCTCTCCGATCATTAATGACTAGTCCCTCAATCGTTGAATTATTTACCATCTTATACCACGAATGATAGTATCACTTTTATTTTTTGAGTCATCCTTAGGCCATGGTCACCTTGAGACTAAATCATGTGATGCTTGGTTTTGCGCCGATAAAGAAGCATCTTACTGCCTTTTAGACGAAAATTGGCCATAGACAGTTTTATTATTCACAACGAAAAATAACTTTTCATACACGATGTATGTCAACATAGTAGAACTGCCAGTTCAGGGAGTGGATGGAAATGCAAATTTAGCACAATGTGTAATTGAGCAACTCGAACTAGCCATACTAGGCCGGCCGTTCCGTTGAACTGTGTAAACTTTTTAGAGGCGGTGAAAATGTTTTTTTCACTTTTAAAATTCTGAAAACATGAACAAGAGTAGTATACCGGGGCACTTGAGCGCCTTTTGGGGAGGGGAGGGGTGGTCTATGATATGATAGTTATGTAAGGAATGTAAAATGTCAGGAATGTGAAATATGAAGAATGTTCGGAATCTCCAGATAACACGTGAACACCACTCCACAACAGAGGGAGGGGTGGTCACAACAGATGAAAAGTGAATTGTAAACTAAATTATCAGATGAATAAGAAAAATTGTTCGATTGAGAAATATGAATTAATTTAATTAATTAAATTTTGAAATTCCATTATTTTCCATAAATACAAAAACGATTAGCTAGAAAATCATTCAGTTTGTGAAAGCAGTCGTGAAGAGAAAAACGATTTTAAGTATCATTAAAGAAAATGTCTTTGCAACAGCAGTTCAAACTTGGTGAGCGAGGATACCATTTATTCGTTAACGAATATAACGGAGAACCAAAAGTTCACATTCAAAAAATTTACCAAGACCCAATCGATGGCAATTCAATTATTACAAGATTTGGCATTTCATTGTCTGTAGAGGAATGGAATGATTTAAAACAATACTTTCAAGCAACCGACCACCAGCTGATGAACTTGTCCAGACAAGTAAGCATGACGAAAAGTTCCAGCTGTGCATGGTCCAGTCAAGGTTAAACAGCCAAGAACAGCACCATATCAGCGATTATCGACTAAAGCTAACACACAAATGAACTTTATTGATTCAGCAAGAAATGATCCTACAACAAGTCAAGATAGAGTATCAAAACCTATCGATGAACTTTTTAATTCCACACTGCAAGACTATTGACTATTTTCAAAGAGTTTGTGATACAATTGTTTCAGACAGTGTATTGCTCTGATATTACTGATTGTAATTTCAACTACTGTATTCGTTTGTCATTAAACACGTTATGACTGAATCCAATGTGGTGTCTTTGCGTTTTAAAAATTATTCACCCCATGCAGTCTTTTTACTAGGTATTAACGTAACAGCATTAATGGAATTATAATTATTAAACATCACATAAAACTTTATTCAGTTAAATTATTGAATAAATGAGGAAATATACAAACAAACAAAATAATAAATAAACAGGAAAAATGAGCGAGAATAAATAAAGTGAAAAGAAAATGAAAAACAAAAACCGGAGCCATTGTCACGAATGAATTTTTTTTTTTTATTCACATCACTTTTATCGATTAATTATTACAACAAAGATGCAATCCTTATCATTTTAATTATAATAACTCCTTATCATTTTAATTATAATTACTCCATAGCCTCATCTGAAATACTCTCTTCTTGTAAGTATTTGTAAGTATTTTGTAGATATTGAGGAAGTAAATCGTTCAAAAGATATTTTCTATTGTGAATGGCTAGTTTTAGGGCCTCTAGCCAATCATAATCTCCAGTCTCTAACAATTCCTTCCTGGTTTTCATGATCTTTTTAAAGTTGGGATCCCTCTTCATAACATGCATCCACTCCAGTTTTTCAGCCAGTATTTTTCTTATTGTTTTTCTTACAGTGGGTAAGAGTTTTGCATCAGCAATCGATGTGGCATGTGCTTCTGTTTCCCCATCAGATACTAAATGTTCGATTATTTCCTGCCTTTCCTTCTCATGTTGATCAGCAGCTTCATCTACTATGACTTGCCAACACCATGAAAGATCAGACTCCTCATCAGAATCATATTCGCTTTCAGAACTTACGTCAGAATCGCTAGATGTAGATTCCATTGAAACATCTTGAGAACTGTCACTAAGCTCCTCCTCCGCAGCACTATTGCTATCATTGTCCAAGTTATGATTCATTTTGCATGAACCGTTTTCTAAATGACGCCTCAAATTGAACGATCTTGAAAATAGTTTGTCACAATATTGGCACTGCTTTGAACTAGACATGTTTATTCACTCACAGCCAAGAAC
Organism: Diadumene lineata; assembly: GCA_918843875.1. NCBI lineage: Eukaryota > Metazoa > Cnidaria > Anthozoa > Actiniaria > Diadumenidae > Diadumene > Diadumene lineata. Next base: position 7,533,854 of record OU974069.1, read on the forward strand.
CAAATGAGCAGAAGAATTAGAATGAGCAACTTATATGTAAAGGTAAAGTATGTACTTCTCCTATTGGCTCAGGAGTAGTGTCAGTGCCACTCTTTCATGCGACTCATGCGACTCATCTACTCAATTAGTCAATCATTTAGTTAACTATCTTTTCGTTCGATCACGTGATTAGCGATTCACCAATTGAGTAGATGAGTCGCATGAATGGGTTACTAATGTGCTTTTTTGTGTTGGTATTTTCTGCGCATGTGCTGCGCATTCATGCGACTCATGTGACTCATCTACTCAATTAGTCAATCATTTAGTTAACTATCTTTTCGTTCGATCACGTGATTAACGATTCACCAATTGAGTAGATGAGTCGCATGAATGGGTTACTCCTGTGTTTTTTTTGTGTTGGTATTTTCTGCGCATGTGCTGCGCATTCATGCGACTCATGCGACACATCTACTCAATTGGTGAATCGTTAATCACGTGATCGAACGAAAAGATAGTTCACTAAATGATTGACTAATTGAGTAGATGAGTCACATGAGTCGCATGAATGCGCAGCACATGCGCAGAAAATACCAACACAAAAAAGCACATTAGTAACCCATTCATGCGACTCATCTACTCAATTGGTGAATCGCTAATCACGTGATCGAACGAAAAGATAGTTAACTAAATGATTGACTAATTGAGTAGATGAGTCGCATGAGTCGCATGAAAGAGTGGCACTGACACTACCCCTGAGCCAATAGGAGAAGTACATACTTTACCTTTACATATAAGTTGCTCATTCTAATTCTTCTGCTCATTTGGTTCTTGGCTGTGAGTGAATAAACATGTCTAGTTCAAAGCAGTGCCAATATTGTGACAAACTATTTTCAAGATCGTTCAATTTGAGGCGTCATTTAGAAAACGGTTCATGCAAAATGAATCATAACTTGGACAATGATAGCAGTAGTGCTGCGGAGGAGGAGCTTAGTGACAGTTCTCAAGATGTTTCAATGGAATCTACATCTAGCGATTCTGACGTAAGTTCTGAAAGCGAATATGATTCTGATGAGGAGTCTGATCTTTCATGGTGTTGGCAAGTCATAGTAGATGAAGCTGCTGATCAACATGAGAAGGAAAGGCAGGAAATAATCGAACATTTAGTATCTGATGGGGAAACAGAAGCACATGCCACATCGATTGCTGATGCAAAACTCTTACCCACTGTAAGAAAAACAATAAGAAAAATACTGGCTGAAAAACTGGAGTGGAGGCATGTTATGAAGAGGGATCCCAACTTTAAAAAGATCATGAAAACCAGGAAGGAATTGTTCAGGCTCGTAACATGGTATATTTTCTTCTAAATGATACCGGTATTTTTAGACAATTTTGATCCCTGGGCCCAATTTTTAACAAAATTTTGATCCCTGATCCCAACTATAATTATTGATCCCACTGGTATTTTCCCCTTATTTTCTATGTTTTGCTGGATGCACAGTAAAGGCACAAAGTTTAAACTGATTTTTTTATACCCACTTTTAGCTGAAAGAATGACACAGGCACTAGAGAATAGTATTTTTTTCTCACTGGCAGTGATAATATTTTGTTTTAAGCTACATAATTACACAGTTGTTTTATATTCAGTTTCGTCGATCGTTCGTATTTTTTTTTTCTGGCTTCCGTTTTTAGGGTAGATGGATATAAAATTATATAAAATTGTCAATCACTCAGAGATAGCATCTCTTTAGGGAGGTTTGAGGGCATGCTCCCCCGAAGAAATATTTCAAATTAAGAACATTAACAGTGCAATTTTTAGTATTTTGGACTATAAATAAGTTTAGTTTTTGGGTTAGGGGGGTTTGGGGGCATGCTCCCCCGAGAAAATTTTTCTAATTTACAAGTTTAAAAGTACAATTTATAGCATTTTGGATGATAAATTAGTTCAGTTTTGGGGGGTAGACAGATATAAAATTGGCAATCACCAAGAGGTGGTATTTCTTTATGGAGGTTTGGAGGCATGTTTGTCCGAGAAAATCCTTTTACATATTAACCTCAATAAAGCAATTTGCACCATTTTGGACGAAAAATGTTCTGTACTTTACTGAATTTTTCCGCCCAAAAATTCTCAAATTTAGTTATTTTTGACGTGCGATTTACAGTTTTAGTATGAGGGAACTGATTTTGCTACTTTCGACTATTTGATATTTTGTTCATGCCCCTCCCCCTCAATAGCACATAAATACTTTTAATGGCCACCCAAAAAAGTAGCCAACTTTTCTCGATGTCTCTCCCCCGTTCCCCCCTCCCTCCATCAAAAAAAAAAATCTCAAAGGTAAACGTTCTTTAACATCATTTGTGAAGATTCTCACGGTTAGTGAAATTTGAGCATTTTCCTGGGCATTTTGCATTCCAGTGCAACAGCAACATGAAATATTAAGCAGAATCCCATATCTCAATCGAAAATCGTATCGCGCGCTGATTGGCTATCGAGAAGATGAATTTAGCGTGGAATTCAACGTTACACAGATAGCCCGTACGCTTTTCATTTCACAACCAGAAAAAAAAGTTTCGATTTAGATATGGAATTCAAGAAAAATTCAATTCCTGACTTGTGAATTCCACATGTTTTTCTCGTGAAATTCAATGTGGAATCCCCAACTTATTGATTTGCATCACTACATATCCTTCAAATGTTAACTGTTTCATTTAGCATTATCTTGATCGTGAAGTCCGCTTGGACTTTCTAGTTCTTCTATCGATAGGTCGTGATTATCGAGAGTGAAAGAAAGCCCTGAAAGCTGCTCAGATATAAATGTCAACCGACTCAACTTTGGTTCAGGCAAACCTGTTGTATGCATTTTCTTTTACATACCTTCTATGATCGTGGCTTTTTCTTTTTTTCCCATCATAAAAAAAATATTTATCTCAGTTATCAACCTTTAGTATTATAGCCAGTGTACCAGCAGTCAAAACTTCGATACACATGAATTACGTCATTCTACAGGAGACTGAATTTACGTCCAACTCCACTTCCGGTTAGCATGCATCTGGGATATGTTGCCTATCATTCTATGCTTAAGCACACCAGTAACAGCCAGCAAAATTTACTCGAAGCAACGATGAACTTTTTATATTTCAGCCAGTGACACCAGTGACAAAACATAAATGATCCCACTATCCCCAAATTTTATACCTGATCCTCAATCCCAACGCTTTGATCCCCGAGCCCATGCTTTTGATCCCGATCCCAAGCAAAATTTAGGGCACTGATCCCTGATCCCATATACCATGTTACGAGCCTGAATTGTTAGAGACTGGAGATTATGATTGGCTAGAGGCCCTAAAACTAGCCATTCACAATAGAAAATATCTTTTGAACGATTTACTTCCTCAATATCTACAAAATACTTACAAATACTTACAAGAAGAGAGTATTTCAGATGAGGCTATGGAGTAATTATAATTAAAATGATAAGGAGTTATTATAATTAAAATGATAAGGATTGCATCTTTGTTGTAATAATTAATCGATAAAAGTGATGTGAATAAAAAAAAAAAATTCATTCGTGACAATGGCTCCGGTTTTTGTTTTTCATTTTCTTTTCACTTCATTTATTCTCGCTCATTTTTCCTGTTTATTTATTATTTTGTTTGTTTGTATATTTCCTCATTTATTCAATAATTTAACTGAATAAAGTTTTATGTGATGTTTAATAATTATAATTCCATTAATGCTGTTACGTTAATACCTAGTAAAAAGACTGCATGGGGTGAATAATTTTTAAAACGCAAAGACACCACATTGGATTCAGTCATAACGTGTTTAATGACAAACGAATACAGTAGTTGAAATTACAATCAGTAATATCAGAGCAATACACTGTCTGAAACAATTGTATCACAAACTCTTTGAAAATAGTCAATAGTCTTGCAGTGTGGAATTAAAAAGTTCATCGATAGGTTTTGATACTCTATCTTGACTTGTTGTAGGATCATTTCTTGCTGAATCAATAAAGTTCATTTGTGTGTTAGCTTTAGTCGATAATCGCTGATATGGTGCTGTTCTTGGCTGTTTAACCTTGACTGGACCATGCACAGCTGGAACTTTTCGTCATGCTTACTTGTCTGGACAAGTTCATCAGCTGGTGGTCGGTTGCTTGAAAGTATTGTTTTAAATCATTCCATTCCTCTACAGACAATGAAATGCCAAATCTTGTAATAATTGAATTGCCATCGATTGGGTCTTGGTAAATTTTTTGAATGTGAACTTTTGGTTCTCCGTTATATTCGTTAACGAATAAATGGTATCCTCGCTCACCAAGTTTGAACTGCTGTTGCAAAGACATTTTCTTTAATGATACTTAAAATCGTTTTTCTCTTCACGACTGCTTTCACAAACTGAATGATTTTCTAGCTAATCGTTTTTGTATTTATGGAAAATAATGGAATTTCAAAATTTAATTAATTAAATTAATTCATATTTCTCAATCGAACAATTTTTCTTATTCATCTGATAATTTAGTTTACAATTCACTTTTCATCTGTTGTGACCACCCCTCCCTCTGTTGTGGAGTGGTGTTCACGTGTTATCTGGTACGGTGGCCCGTAAGGGTCATCGCACTCCACTTTTTCGACATATTTGACAGTTAACATTCATAACTAGCAATTGACACTTATAACTGGCAATTGACACTTATAACTGGCAATTGACACTCATAACTGGCAATTGACACTTATAACTGGCAATTGACACTTATAACTGGCAATTGACACTTATAACTGGCAATTGACACTCATAACTGGCAATTGACACTTATAACTGGCAATTGACACTTATAACTGGCAATTGACACTTATAACAGGCAATTGACACTTATAACTGGCAATTGACACTTATAACTGGCAATTGACACTTATAACTGGCAATTGACACTTATAACTAGCAATTGACACTTATAACTGCAATTGACACTTATAACTAGCAATTGACAATTATAACTGGCAATTGACACTAATATAAACCGGAAATTGAAGACGAAAGGGAATGGAATGCTAAAGACAGTCTGCGCATGCCCTCCTATTTGTAGTTCAAAATGGCGTTCAGATTATTGGGAGGTTTTTTTAGTTTCCCTTGTTTAGTACCTGTAAATGGTGTATTTCCTTACATATCTGAACTCCGAGATATTTTCCACGACAGAGATATCTTGATTGAAGAGTACTTTAATCTAGGATTGAAATACTGTGAAATTTTAGCATTTCTTTGCCTTATTCATGGAATCAACCTCAGCCTACGACAACTGAAAAGAATACTGTTCAAGAAAAAACTGCGGAGACGTTGCTATTATAGTGATCCAGATGAAGTAAAATTTTCATCACATTCGTTTAACTGGACGTTTAGTAGTTTTTATGGTAAATATGTAGTCAAGTGCTTTAACTAAGATTGCCCGATTGAATATAATTTTTTTTTACGCAGGAAACGTAGGTACGGTCAGCATTTATACAATTAATTTTCTCTGTCTGGTTTTCAAAGCTGACAACGTTACATTTGGACGTCATGGTTGGTTTTTCAATAGATCAATAAAAAACGAACATGAAACAACAACAATAACAACAACAAAAATGAGCATTTAAAAAGCGCTTATAATATCCACCTTTGTTCTAAGTACCTGCAAATAATTACATGAACAGTACCGCTTTTCAATAGATTCGCCAATGAAAATTATCTCATTGTTCAAAGTTACTTTAAATAACTACCGGCTTTTTGCACAAAATAATTATACTTATACAATAGTTTTACATACAGAAGGCAAATGAAAATTGAAATCAAGGATAAACGAAGTTCACATAGTTGTTTTGAAATTCAATTCGTAGGTCTATTAAAACACATGAACTCTGTCAATAGCATTTCATTTTACTTTAAATACGTTTTAGCTATCACAAATTCATTCTTATTTCACGGTCAAAAAAAATACAAAGTACATTCTCACCTTTTCAATGCTGCACGCCATCTTGACGGCACGACGAGACACCGTGTGGAAAGACTTGAGAATTCCAAAGAAAAACCATCACGGCCGGGATGGGCCCAATACTATTCTTGCTGTACATTAATGACTTCCATAGATCATCTGGTACTCTAACTTTTAATTTATTTGCTGACGACTCAAATCTGTTTCTCTCAAATAAGAACTTGCAAACATTGGTATCCTCATTAAATGAGCAATTAACAAATATATATAATTGGTTGTGCTCCAACAAACTATCTTTAAATGTGGATAAATCTAGCTATGTTTTGTTTCGTACCCACCAAAAGAAAGTTAATTTTAAAGTAGATATCAAGATAAATGAAATATCTCTAAAATTAAACAAGCATCTGAAATTAAATATTTAGGAATTATCATGGATAACTATTTGTGTTGGAAACCACATGTTGCGTATATTTCCAACAAAATTAAGCGGAGTATTGGCATGATATCAAAAGCTCGTCATTTTGTAAGTATTCCTATATTGTGAGCCTTTATTATTCAATGGTTTATCCCTACTTGACATATGGTGTTGTGGCATGGGGAAACACTTATCAAAGCACTATCGATCCATTGCTCATTCTACAAAAAAAGTGTGTGCGGCTTATGACTTTTGCAGAATTCAAAGCTCATACAAACCCAATTTTTATTAAATTGAAAATATTAAAAATAAAGGAACTTGTAGAATTTCAAACTGCCCTTTTTATGCATGACTTTTTTTTGAAAAAATTGCCAAAATCATTCGAGTACTTTTTTAGTCCAGTAAATCAGAGACATTATTACAATACTAGATTGGCTTCACGATCTTCATATTCTTTACCAGCACCTAGAAAGTTAAAATGTTTATCTAGAGAAAACTTTAAACATTGAAAGACCACTTTCTTGGCCTCTATTCTTCAGGGTAATTCATGGTTGTTTCGCACGCAGCTCTCTAACAAAATTTGTGTAAATCAATTGCAAATAGTGCATTTTTTCCCCCAATCTATACAGCAATATGCAGAAATTATGAGCCACCACCAAGTATATAAGTATATATCAATAACGCCTTAGAAATTATGGGATATCCTCACTGATATTTTTTTTCGTAAAGCACTAATCCTAGGAAACAATAAAAATATATATTTGAGGGTATCCCATAATTTCTAAGCCCTTTTTGATATATACTTATATACTTGGGGGTGGCTCATAATTTCTGCATATTGCTGTATATATATATATATAAATAAATAAACAGCGCTTCTATAGTTGCAAGTTGTGTGGCCTTGATTTACTTTATTCTACAATATATATATATTGTGTGTGATAAATTAATGTAGTGTCACTTTTTCTGTTATTTTTCTTGTATATTTTATTTAGCATAACTGTTTCACTGTAATATAGCAACTAGAATAAGTCTAATTTGTAATTTATCAAATCTTTATTTTATATGTAATTCTGATGCTAAATAAAATATCTGTATCTGTATCTGTAGAATGGGACTTGCATTAAAGCTATGACAGTTATAAGTGTCAATTGCCAGTTATAAGTGTCAATTGCCAGTTATAAGTGTCAATTGCCTGTTATAAGTGTCAATTGCCAGTTATAAGTGTCAATTGCCTGTTATAAGTGTCAATTGCCAGTTATAAGTGTCAATTGCCTGTTATAAGTGTCAATTGCCAGTTATAAGTGTCAATTGCCTGTTATAAGTGTCAATTGCCAGTTATAAGTGTCAATTGCCTGTTATAAGTGTCAATTGCCAGTTATAAGTGTCAATTGCCAGTTATAAGTGTCAATTGCCAGTTATAAGTGTCAATTGCTAGTTATCAGTGTCAATTGCTAGTTATAAGTGTCAATTGCCAGTTATAAGTGTCAATTGCCAGTTATGAGTGTCAATTGCTAGTTATAAGTGTCAATTGCCAGTTATAAGTGTCAATTGCTAGTTATAAATGTTAACTGTCAAATATGTCAAAAAAGTGGAGTGCGATGACCCTTACGGGCCACCGTAATCTGGAGATTCCGAACATTCTTCATATTTCACATTCCTGACATTTTACATTCCTTACATAACTATCATATCATAGACCACCCCTCCCCTCCCCAAAAGGCGCTCAAGTGCCCCGGTATACTACTACTAACAAGCTTATTGTAATCAGAACTGAGGACGAACATTTCAGTGGAAAAGTGACAGAATAGGACAATCTTCCAATCTTCCTTTAATTAATTTCTTTTTTACCACCAACATATAAACAGTTTGCAATAATTCCTGCAAACTATTTACTTCTTTTTGTAAGATATTTCTCCATCGCTGAGATCTTTATGTGTTTGTTGTTGTTGTTTTTAATTTGATTCTTGTAATTGTTTGATTTGTTATTGAATTGCAATAAAAAGTTTGTATTCGTCAGTGTACTCAGCTATTTTTTTAAACGATTTACGGACCTTTACGCAGTATTCACATTTGATAATTAAAAATGCACAGCCGTATTAGATAGCTAGATTACCATAAGTTAATTATTACACATTTCACCAGAAAAGCGAAGTTTTTGTCGATTTTTATAACATTTTTTCAAACCTAAAAGAGCGTAATAAAGCGAGCTAATCGCACGGGGATTTGTTTACAACTCAAAGAGGCCATGTTTGTGCTTTTCTAACTTCTCATTGGACAATAAATTTTAATTGACAAGTACGATTTTTACCATGATAACAATATAAAGGAAGCCAGTTGACTGTTACTAACAAAAACGGTCGGATATTTTTCGCATTTTTGTGCATATTTCTTGCGTATGATTAAATGTTGTCGCATCCATAAAGATTTGAAATTTGAATGGATGATTTGATTATTTGATCATGAAAAGAAAAACAGCAACAAAAAAAAAAAAAAAAAAAAAAAGAAAATTATCCCTTCTTATTTTTTTTAAATTTCTGTTCATGATTAATGAAATGGATTTATTCATTCATTAATTCATTTATTTGTTTGCTTTTTTATATATAGTCATTTTTGATTGATAAATTGATTGATCAACAATTTTGATACATGTAATTGGTAGTGGATGAATGAATGAATGAATGAATGAATGGATGAATGAATGAATGAATGAATGAATGAATGAATGAATGAATGAATGAATAAATGAATGAATGAATGAATGAATAAATGAATGAATGAATGAATGAATGAATAAATGATTGAATGAATAATTCATTTCATTAAATCGGAGCTCCGCTATTAGGTTTACCTAATTTTTATATTATTTCAGTTAAATTGACGGATTTTCCTGCAGGGCCTAAAGGGCACAAAAAATTGCTACATATTGAAAGCCATCATAGCGTTTCGCTTCGCCTTTTTAAAGCGTTAATTCTCTTACCCCGTGGATAAGAGCTGTGTAAACAGCCTTTCCATATATAATGTATACTGCCCAGGGTAATCCTAGCGAGCCTCTTAAACCCGACTCTATCTAACTTGAAAAAGCGTTAAATTGGTGAACATATCCAAGACAATTTCGAATAACATATTCATATGCAAAAAAAAAAAGAAGTTAAAAACGATCACGCAGCACATTTCCGTATAGCAAATACGTGGGCGTATTCCCTCCTCCTGGTGTTTGGATCTTGGTAAGATACGCCAATCATTATCAAATATACAATATTCTGATTTTGCTTTGTTTTTCGGAGAAAAATAACCGGCGTCGAAAACCACAAAACCATATTTAAGACTGGTTGGTTAACTTAAAGTTGGTTAACTTTGAAAATGTGAAAAAACGTATAGCTGTGTCAAACGAAGCCGAAAAACCCACATCAAATTCAAAGCATTGTATAAAAAACACATGAAATTTAAAAGGTAAATGTTAACGTTCACACTAAATGTAAAAGGACAGCCGTCATTTAATATATATTTTAATCAATTAAATTCCAATACCGCATATTGATGACTTGAAATTAAACACCAATATCAAAATCATGACATGCCAAATTAGTTGTTTAAAAATACAAAACAAACGAAGGCTTCCAAAACTTAAGATAAAACATATCACTACTATTATAAAAAAATATCCTTCACCTGTCACATGCTAATTATCAAACGATCGACTATTAAATGGTTGAGTATGATGTTCTTCATTGCTTAGGCTAAACCTCGATAGTATGTGGTATATTCTATTGTACGAGGTACATATCGTGGGAATGGATCATTCCAAAAACAATATAAATACCAATGGTTTTGTCTTGACTCTTTTGTTAATTTACCTATTAATGAGGCTTAGTCTGAGCAATGAGAACTTGAAACTGGTCTATTGCTTCTAAAAAAGTTGACAGAGAAAACCTCTGGCAAGCCCCATAAGGTCTATAAAAAGAATCAGTCGACATGCAGCTTAATCCCATGGACATTGTAAAAGTTCAATTACAATTTTGCAGTCGCCGGCAAGCTATTAAGGACGGTACACACTAGGTGACAAGTCGCAGGTACTTGTTCCCGCGATAGGTCGCACCAGTAATTTCCCCCCGTGTGTACAAATATTTTTTGGCGAAAACTGTTGTCACCAGGACAGAATTTTGTTGCTGCGACTTGCCACTTGAAATCCAACCGGTTGGGATTGTTGAACCAATGCACACGGAGGCGAATTGTCGCGGGGAAAATTTTCTGCGACTTGTCGCCTAGTGTGTACCGACCTTTACTACGTGAGCAACTTCCAAGAAAACAACTCAGTGGAAATCAATATGTCAGCGGTTGGCCACATGATTAATCTAAGGGCCGATCTGTCATTTATATGATTATAATCGCTCAACTAATAGAATATCGATCGTTATAAGTCAGTCAGCCAAATTGAATTATATAACGTCTGAAACGTATGGAGATGTAATTTAGGAAGCGATAAATTATATATTGACACAAAAAATAGCATGCATGTTAAATAATTTGTGTAGTTTACTATCAAATTTTCAGTGTACCGGATGCGTTGATCATCTTGGAGCGTTTGCTGTCCTTATTGTTGTTTATGTTATTTTTTTGTTTATATGATGTTAATATCTCTGTGTTAATGATATCCAGTGATTCGTGACTCAAGCGATTTTTTCTTTCACAAGGATTTTTTGGATTGATATATATTACATATGTATATACATTTTTCCTCAAAAAATTTATATAGAGTGCAAACACTAAATGTGCGCAACAGTTGCATATATGAGCATACACACATGGAATATGCGCCGTATAAGTATATTATTATTATTATTATTATTATTATTATTATTATTATTATTATTATTATTATTATTATTATTATTATTATTATTATTATTATTATTATTATTGATAGTTGTGACTATTTAGTGTTAAATAGCACTAACTAAAGAAAATAAAACAATAGAATTAGCATAAAATACTTGCACATTTTTAATGCCTGCACTCTATTCTATAAAATGTTTTTCCGTTTTTTTGTTGTTGGTTTTTATTTAATTTTTTATTTTCATTAATAGCTTTTTTCAGGTATCCTGAATTGTACTTTTCAAAGCCCGCAGCCGATATTAGTAGTTCTGTTGCTGCCCTTACGTACTATCGTTGTTGATATGCTATTCGTGATTTTGATATTTGTGTTGCTGGTGTAGTTTTATTTGCTCTGATTGCCATTGATGGTGCTGCAGATGCTGTTGTTTGGAGTGTAGTTCAGTTATAGATCCCTTGCATGTGACGTCAAAGCAGCCCCATCAGCAGGACAAAGCAAACGATTTTTGCTCTCTCGAAAGTTGAAATCCATTGTTTTGTCCTCCAAGTTGAGCTCCAACGAACTGCAAGGAGTCTATTGTTTTTGTTGTTTTATTGAGTGTTTTTGTTGCTCTACACAAGTGATAAAATTGTCGTTATTATTTTTCGGTTTCTTTTTTCTGCTTTTTATCCGCTAGTTTGTTTTGATATCTTTTTCTTCTCCTCAAGAGAAACAAAATTCTTCAAAGATCGACTGAGGTGTTCCACAAGTTTATCACTTTGCTCCACTACCCAAGAAGCCAAAATTAAAAATTTAGCACGCCCTTTCTGTTCTGAAGCACTTCATTGAAATTCAAATAAACATCGAAGCCAATTCGCGGCCCAAATTAATGTGATAAAATACTTAAAAATGTATGAAAACCCAAACCATCTACAAGCCTGTGCCAGATCTTTCTGCAGCGTGATAATTAAAAAGTGTAAATATTTCATTAAGCACCATGCTAGATGATATTCGAATTCAAGGTCAAAATACTTTTAGTTTTTAATATGTTTTGAATGATTTGGATAACCAATGGTTTGCAAGGGTTGATGTTTTATTGTTATCGGGATAATCAGACAAGCCAAAGAGTCATCCAGAGAATGTATTTCCGTGGTAAATTATGCTAGCAACGTATTCTCGCGTCGAATTTCTTAGATCCCCTTGACTTTCATTCAAGCAGAAGTGAAGCAATTACCTGGTCGAGAATCAAACAATTTCAGTGCAGGAAGGGCTGTATTACCGGTAAGAGCTATCACCGGTTTACCCATAACAGACTCTAGATGGCCTTGCCTGCTTTGTGAATTTCAATGGTAACCTTTATGACCCAAAAACTTTAGGTTGACTCTTCCGGTCCGCTTCTCGTTTACGACAAAACTTTTATAGACCTTGAGATTTCAGAAGTAAAGAAAGCATTGTTATTCAACTTCCATTAAAGGGCATATATTGATTGAACGATGCCAGCTATAAAAGTGGATGACTAATTATTCGTGAAGAAGTTCAAGTTTACCTCAATCAAACAGCTAGAAAGTGTCAATATTTTTTTTATTTCAACGACCAATCACAGCGCATACTGATAACAACACAGAATTCAAAATATCGGTTTGTTGTAATCTGGGCTTAATTCCTAACACACATGTAAATAGTGGCGTATTCTCGCCTTTATCGCCCCAGTACTACTCGATATAATTCTCGACTTTTGAAATGCGAGTACCTGAAAATATCATCGTTTTAATAGTACGAGTAACTATTTTTTTTGTCTACCTCGTGGTCGGCGCCGCTATTTTCCAAGCTCTAGAACACGACAATCAAAAAAGCAATTATGGACGAAAGGTTCAAATTCGTCAAAACATCCAAAACAAGTATAATATCAGCGAAATTGATTTCAAGCAATGGATGGATACCTACAAAGCTAATATGCAATTTCAAGGGGGCGAAGAAGTCGAGTGGACGTTTGGAAACTCGTTTTTGTTTGCAGCTGTGACTATCACCACAATAGGTGAGTGTTGTTTTATTACAGGATAACTCGATGTAGAGAGAATTGTGTATAGCTGGTGATAAATGCAGTACATTAAATGCTGTCACAAGGCTTAACATACACTAAGCCTCTAACCGGAAATTATTATCCTAGTTTCTGTTTTTTTAACTCACAGCGCTGATCAAATAGTAATGTTAATTTTGGAATTGGATTTTGAGTAAAGGATATTATGATGTACATGTAACAGTTTTAAAAACAAATACTATCCAGAAGAAATGAATTTATTATGTCGACGAGTAACAGGTTAAAATTCAAAATATTATGCAAAATGATGGATTGTTTGAAATCAAATGTAGCACGTAGGAAAATGCATTTTACTTAAATAATGACATTTTGTAAAATTCATTAGCGTGAAATTTAAACAAAGGAAAGAAATATTGTAGGGAAAGTTTTTTTTAACGCACAAGGTATAAACATTAGACTTTTAATTTAACAATGCGGCGCACACATTCAAAACCATGACAGCGTCATGAAAAATTAATTCGCAAAATCTAAAAATTTCTCCTTTGATTGACTTTACCGATATGGACTGTAGACTGTTGTGTGTAGTCGAGCTTGCAAATAATTTATTATTTTAGCTACTGAAAAAATGATTAATGTCCTTGAAATTCACACTCGGTCAATAAAAACCGCGAACTCCAGGGGATTTTTTCTTCGCTTCAATTAGCAAATATGAAATTTTAACAATCAAGAAATTAATTGTCGTGGAATAATGTTACCAATTGGGGAATAGAACAAAATAACTTAGTGGTATACTAACCTTAAAGGATGTTTTTGTTTCCCAAAGATACTTATCAGAAAGAAATTGTAAAGAAAATTGAGTTCCTGTAATTTAAAAACGTTTTTTGAGGTTAAGGAAAATAATTTCAACAATGGAAATGAGTAAAAAGATAATTTCATCTTGGAATTAAAATAAAAAAACCTTCAGTACCGAAAAAAAAAAACCTTCAGTACCTTCAGTGACATTGAGTTGATTTTAGAGCTTTAATTAAAAGTTTTAAGTTGAAACTCGACTAGGGAAATAAAATAACACCAGGAATTTAATTGTAAGATCGTAAAAATTTATCCTGAGGTCAATAAAATAATAATTTTTATTTATTTAGCGCAAATATAGCAAATCTATTGCAAATCTATTGTAAACGCAAACTAGAATGAATGATTAGATTTTGCTGATTAATATCCATTGGTATCTTTGAACTAGACTCAGTCTAGCTAGACGCATATATTGTTGAGACAGAAATCAATTAAATTGTGTACTGAGAAAAAAAGGTTTAACCACAATCCGCATTCAGCTTGGGATTTGTGATATTGCTAATTAGTTGTAGAACTGGCCGTTAATGGAAAAGTCATTTTTAACAAACGGTACGTGGAATTTTTTTTTTCGCTTCGCTCAAGCTTTACAGTTTAAATTTGTGTTCTGTACCAGTTGTGAACTTAGATAACATGAGCAGAAATAATTGCTTTATTTGATTGATAGAAAGATTAAAAGGAAACTTCTGCCCTCGCAACAATCCCAAAATTTACGTTGCAAACTGCTATATGCCAGAAAAAATGCCAAAAAAGGTTTTCTTTTCTTTCTTAGTTTGGAAGCGAAACACAAAAAAATTGCAATACTTAATATTATAAATATATTTTTTTTTTGCCTAACCATTGCATGTATTTAAAACATACAACTAATTAATAACTTTTCAAATGCGGAAATTACTAAGAATGAACAAAGGCTTTGGTTTCCAAGTGATATTGAGAAACCACTCTTGTGCTCTTGAAATATCTCCACTTTATTAAGAAACGATATGTGCCACTTGTCTCATCCAATCAAATTGCACGACTTGAATGAGCTTTGTGGAAATTAGACTCGCAACTTTATTTTAATCTATTACTGAACAATGTTGTATTATTCACTCGATGTGACAAGCCAGTTTTGTACAGACTGATTCAATATATTTGATTTTAATATTAATTGAAACAGAATGTTCCCCGCAACGTTTTTGTACGTTATCACTCATAATATTGTGGACCAAATTGAGAGCCAGTGTGAAGTTGCTCCGAAAGGGATCCCAATGGCTACCAGCTAAATAAAGTTTTCTTTCGCTTTATCACTATTAGAAAATTTTTGGATTTAAACATTTTGGATTTAGATTATTCCCTATTTGAGCTAAAATTTGTAAATGGCAGTTGTATGAAAGCTTGTGCCAGTTTCGTTATGTTCTAATTCCATGTAAGTCTAACCTGAACCCGTAAAGAAATTGTCATTTATTATTAATATGCTTCTAGCTATGGGTGATATGCTTCTAAAGTCATTTTGAAATTACTCATTAATCATACATCTAGATAGATAGAAGTGACTTAGACAAAAGATATTTCTACATTATTGAAAGATGCCCCCTAAGGGTATACTAGTGCGCTTTTTTTGGTACTTGATCGATTCCTTAAGACAGTGTGAATGTTTCTTCAGGTGATTCAAGCACCGAGACACTGAACAAAGAAAAAGGGCGTAGGGCGAGTTCTGTTGTTGTTCAGAGGTGTTTGGATCTCATGATAGAACACAAGGCACGCGCGAGTTTTTAAACTAACTTCTCCAATAAATTAATAATGAGTGCCTTTTTTGTAAAAAGACATTATTCTAAAAGCTGTGTTATACGAAAATAGATGAAACATTAATACAATAATAACAAAACAAAAATGAGGAAAACAGTAAGGATCCAAAAAAAAATGAACAATGAGAAAGTACATAAACAGAAACTTGCTGTATTGATGTCACTCAGTCCTTGTTTCTCAAATTGATTTTTTATTATCAATATCTAGGGCAAACGCAGGTAAATCATGAAATTAAAAACAAACTAAATATTAACAAATAGTAGCTATATTTAGTAACTATTTGTTAATAGCACTCAACAAGAAAACAACACCCAAACAAAAGAAATAGTAATTTTCTCGGGTCGAGAGCCAGTTTGTTTTTATTTCATAGTTTACCTGCGTTTGCTCTATCATTATGATCTTTTTTAAATAAAACAGCAACTGCGCCAACGCTTATCTCTGCTGTTGTTTTTTGATTTGAAAAGATTCCTCTATTTCATGCAATTTGTTCCTCATCCTGCATGAGGCTCAGTTTTTCTCATTCATCAGTCCTATTTGTTATTAAAAAACGTCAGTCAATCAGATATTTTCCCCTAGTAAATTTGACAACTCTTAATATACTTTATTAAAATGAATTAACTTATGTTCACCGTGATATTTTTCAGTTAAAATATAGAGCTGAACAGCTAGGTTAGCGGCCAGTCATAGGTTATTCTATTCAGCTCGCGTGCGCACCTACCTATTGACTGAAACTTGTAATTTTAAAATGGCAAATGTGATTTAAATGTTGTCTTTTAGAGTGTAAATAAATTTGTTGTTGTTGTTGTCAATCCTAAAAAAGACTAAAAAGAATTTTCCCCACCGCGTTGACTAGTATATAGAAAAACGTGACCGATAACAATACCACAAATGATATGAACACCACTGGGTCGAATTGTTAATTGTCGATGCGAATACCATTAAACCAAATTCTTACCCATTAAGGGAATTATCAAATTACCACTTTTTAATATTTAGTAATTCGGAAAAAGCATGATGGAAATTACATATTAAGTAGTCTTTTCCATAAAGGATTTAAAAAAAAAATTGTTATTGAGAACCAACCTTTCAAAATGAAAGAAATAATTCCATATACAGTTTTGTTAAAATATTACTAATTATTAAATATTCGTGTATGATCTGATGATCGCAAAAAGCTTGAAGGCAAATCTCAAATATCAATGTAAGCCTAGCTGACATTCGTTTCCTTGATTGGAGTCCATGGAAATTCATCCATATATACTCAGCTGGCCTCTTGAGCTAAATACACTATTCAATATTTTATAGACTTTTTACATAAAATGATGATAGCTTATTGACTCAGCATGCTGTTCATCAATTCAATTGCTACGTTTTCAAAAGTAAAAAAAATTGAACTGTGGAAAATTTCACCCTCCCCTCCCCTGAAAAGTTATTATAACAACTCTGAACTGTCATTTGTTTTTTTTTTATCAATATTATTTTTGCACACAATTAATATTTCACGAAAGGAATGGATGCATATCAATAATTCGAAAGAAACCCATATTCCGGTTAATCAATCAATCCATCAATTCATATCAATCAATCAATCAATCATTAAAGCAATCATTTCACTCAAGTATGAATGGACACATGGACAGGCAGATTGATTGATATATGATTATTTTCATCTATTAAATACTAGTTAATAATTATAATAATCACTGATATTATGAATTCATAATTAATCATTATTTGAACCATTATTTTTCTCTGCCTGCAGGCTATGGCAACGTAGTTCCTCAAACCCTTGGTGGCCGACTATTCTGCATTATTTATGCCTTCATAGGAATCCCTGGTACGTGTCTGACACTTAAAGTCATTGGTGACTCCATATATGATGTCGTCACTTGCTTAATAACTACAGTCGAGCAACGAGTTCTTAAAAACAGGAAACCACTAAACATCGAGCTCAAAGCTGTAGTATTCAACTTGATTTTCACGTTAGCACTAGTGCTACCTCTGTGTTCTTTGATAGTGTACTCGCGCGAATCAGAACACTGGACCTACTTTGAATGTTTTTATTTTACGTTTGTAACCCTTTCGACAATAGGTTATGGAGATTATGTTCCATTTTTCAAGACCTCTCTTGATTTCTTGCTAGTTCTGGTAGCACTGCTTGGATTGGCGTTTGTGTCTAGCATTCTCTGCTCGTTGAATAACCTGTTCGAGGCGTATGGTTTGAGCAAGAGAGTCGTTAAGTCTATTCATAAGAAGTACGAGGACAAAGACAAGGAACAATCGGGTAGTGACGAGCTGTTGGACGAGGAGGGAGATACTATAAAAGAGCTGAAGAAAGATAACTCTGCACCTAGACCATCCTTGATTGGCAAGGAAAAACGTGGATCGGTGGCAGTTGGGATGATCCAGGTCTAAAACGAATACTTGATCGAGTTGTGCGCGTGCGTCAGTTACGGAATGCAGTTTTGTGTGCCTGTTAATCAATGACTCTCACGAAGTCAAACAACATTTTCTATACAAAAGTATCATTGCATGACTGTTTTGAATAATGTACCAAGAGTTTGAGACAATCGAAGTACTTACCGGCAAGAACTTGTCTCTCCTTTGATCTCGAAATGAATTCCTGAAGTCTAGTCTTTACATTCGACACTATACCCAGACCCGCTCTACTCATTGATCACACAGGTGGAAGCATTGCCCACACTTACGACATAAACCATAGTTACTAGAGAGAAATAGTTCGAAGACTATTTCGTTTAGGTCTTTGTTGACTGTTTTTTCAAGCGTGACCCTGCACAATCTTTGTTTTGCCATTGTTTTTATCGTTACTGGTGATACGACTGAGAGACCAGACCAATCTCATTATTTTGGCTGCTGGTTCGAACCACCTCAAGATTTATTACAGATATGGGAATTTTCCTTAGAATAATACCATAGTCAACGTTTGTAATTATGTTTACTCATTTCACAATTTAGGATAATAAATAAAAACTTGTGCAGGGTCAAGGTCAGTTCAACCTCAAAAGTGAACAAAGAAGACCTATAACAAAAGGTTTCCTAACTATCTCCCTAACATGAGCACAGCATACCAATGCTTCGTCTATCTCATAGGGTTTCTGTGTTGAAAAATACGAAAGTGTATGGTGTTTAAATTATGTCGAAAGTGAAATCCAGGGGCCAGATGTACGAAACAAGGATAAAGGTATCCACTGAATAAAGTTCTCCGCTGGATAAAGTTATCCATTTTAGGATTTCTTCAGAATTTACGATCGTACAACCCGCCCCAGGGCAACTTATCGATTATCCTCGGTGTTGAACTGAACTGAGTTGTGTACATCCTGTTTTGATTGAGAGAACAGCATCATCACAATAATACACAACAAAACAGAAAAACCGCCATAAAACAATCGATAACCAACACGTGATGGTGAATTAGCCATGCGACAGAACTGTCGGGTGGGGTTCCTTAACAACACATCCCACTCGACCAAAACCGCTAAACCAAGAATCGAGCCAATCAGAAATAACGACACCAAAAATAACCAGTGTGCAATTTTCGTTCCTTTGTCATCATTACAGCAACATATCAATGAAAAAGTACGATGAAATAGAACTACGACAATCCCCACAATTGCTAGTATAATAAACACAAAGGTTAAAGTTCCAGTTCCACGACAGAGACTGTCTCCATAGCGCCATCTTGATTCCAAGATGGCTGCCGTCATCAAAGGCATCGACAGCAAAGCAGTAAATGCATTCAAAACTGTCACTTGCAATAATACCATATTTGTACAATTTGAGAACTTGCTTATGCCGTTGCCTAGGAGACAAATCAAGCTGTTGCCAATGACGACCGTGGCACACATGCCCATGATGGTAGCTGCTTGTAATGAGAGAATGTTTGGTGAGACGTCGATTACTTCCATGTAGGGATCGTAGTTCGCATCGATATTGTCTGGGCCACGTTCATCCATTCAGTTTACTGAAAGTGACCAGGAAAAATCAACAATATACTCAATGAGTACTTATAAGAAACTATTCAAGTTCTCGGAAAACCGCCTACATTTTACCAGGAAAATAATCTTAATAAAAGCTTAATAATCAACTTTCTTTGAAAAAAAAAACAATCTTGAAAAATAATCTGATGGCAACTCCATTATTTTATACTTGTCGATATACTAGTTTGAGTCCCTATTTGAAGATATAACTTTTTAAATTTATAATGACAAAATGTACACCCTCAGTTTATCAGTGAGTTGTCTGGCTTAAGATAAAACGGCTAAAAGAAAACTGTCAATAAAAGACAAAATGCTTCATAGATCGAGTGAATATTATTTTATAGTCTCTTTTTTCCAGTGCCGTAGCTAGCGCTAGCGAGGGCATTTTGCATGGGCAAGTACGTACGCAACTATTTTAAAGGCTGGTACACACGAGGGAGCTTGCTCCCCCAACACGCTCCAGCAACATGCTCCTGGAGCAAAGCTCCCTCGTGTGTACCAACGAAAATTGTGTTGCGCAATAAAACTTTTGCTAACGGGTTTTGTTCCCTTTGTTGCGCAACATATTTTTCGTCGGTACACACAAGGGTGCTTTGCTACGGGAGCATGTTACGGGAGCATGTTGCAGGAGCAAGCCTCCTCGTGTGTACGGGCCTTAAAGATATTCAATGGAGTTTATTAATTACAGGAAGGGATTTTGTTGAAGACTACGTAGTTACGTATGTGTGTGATATACGCTACATTCTGAAAAACTATACTTAGGTTGGTTATAGTCGTCGATTAGTGGTGGTGTTCGCACCAGTGTCGACTTCTCCGAGTAGTTGAACTGAAAGCCTTTCAAATATAACATTTTGCGCTGCCTTTGAACAATTTGTTCTCATTTGAAAGGTGAAATTGAAGTTTTTTTTTATATTTTAAAAATCGAGTGAAATCTAGATTACTGTCCTGTCTGTATCGAGTGTCTGCAATTCAACCGTGAAAATCATATTGCACGTGACTAATTATAAATCTAAATGATGATAGTTATATAAATGGATAATTATTGCTTTTTTGGAGTAATTAGTAAGTGTAGATTGCTTATAAATACTTGTTCGAAATATCACACAGCTAATCTAGTTGGACCATTAAAAAAAGACATTGATATAAGCGCAATCGGACAATACTATACGCTTTCTAGCTAGCTAATTACTTTTTTTTACATCTTTTCAAATAAAAAGCTAAATTATTTGTTTCAAAATTATTATTATCATTAATGTTTTTTTTGACATACACGTCCTATGCTTTTTTTTTCCTTCACAGGGTAATCACATAAAAAAAACACTTCGGTAAAAGCACAATTTTCGTACCCACCGATATTGTCTACAAGATGCGACGAAATGTACATGTGATGAAACCACTTACTTACCTTAATTTTTCATCTTTTCGCCTTGTTAAAATAATCCATTATGTGATACTCATATTATTGTAGTTACAAAGAAGCGTGTCAGTCACATATTCGCCGCACTTTTATTGAAGATTTTTCTCGTCAATTGAGTTCCAGTTGTTCAGTGGTTGGAGCGTCTCACAGGTTGTTGTTGAAGGATCAAAAGCCCAATTGGAATCCGAGAGATTCAAGTAGTTCGTGATTAGAGTTTAAATTCACATATGGTCCAAACTTCTTATATTCTTTCACAGACAATCACACCATTTTAAATATCATAAGTATCGTTCAAATCAAATGGTGTTGAAAAACCACTTCAAGATAATAGAGCGAATTACAGGTCATCAAACGACCCGATTACTGATGGTCATAGCATAGTTAACAGAAAAAATGGTTAGGATGTCTTTGTTCGGGTTTTGAGGTTGAACCAGTTGACCCTGCATTTCTAATGCAGACGGTTAGAAGTTTGCGTTTTCTTGGATTTAAAGAAGCAGCCGTCTAATCCAAGATGCATATCGCTCTTCACGTCAAACAATTTTTCAGTGGACGCCATTTTTGACGACGTCGAAATTTGATGAAGTGAAAACTGTTGAAGAATATATTCGAACTTACGAATTTCCCAGTTTATTTTCAATCAATCATTAGTTGATTTTCCGATATTATTTTGTATGTAAACAAGTGTACTCACGATGCATTTTGGATGACACGGTTCCTCTAAACCGGAAGTTCTTTCAACTTAGCTTTAATCCTGAGGTGGACACAGGTGCGACCGATCCTCTGCATTGCATTGCATTACATTACTTAACTGACGTGAGTGATTTACCGGTCAAAAAACAAGCTATTCCCTGGGGAGGGGGGTCAAGAACTCTATAATATACGGTCCGGTACTCCATTACAGCATTCGTGAGAGCCAATCAGATAACAGGATTTTGTACTGAACATGAAGCTTTAATAATAAATTACAGTAATGTAATGTAATGTAATGTAATGTAATGTAATGTAATGTAATGTAATGTAATGTAATGTAATGTAATGTAATGTATATATAGCGCATTTCACTTAATGCAATTCCTAATAATTTTAGTATGTAATCCGGTTTTACAAGTATGAGATAGGAAAGCTTCTTGTACCAGTCCCTCAAGTTCCCAAAACATCGTTGTATTGTAAACTGACGCAGGGGACGTCTCTATACCTTTACCACACAATTCTCCTTTAAAGTTAGGGGGTATGAATTAACAAAGCAAAAACAGTTTTCCGCTACGCGTTGTGTATTCCTACACCTCTCTCGTCTTCTCTCGACATCCCGCGTGTTTTGATCAGAGCATCAGACACGAAAAACTGTTTTTAAAACGCGCAAAAAGATAACAAAAAAGCAAATTCAAAGTAACTTATCCTTACGTTTTATTCAAAAAATCGAGGCGCGCGTACTTTCCCAATTGTTTGATAAAAAGGAATCAGAAATGTCCGCAACTGTGGTCGACAATTAAATAATAATAACACTTTTCCATACAAATACGAACAAATTCTCTTTATTTATATTATAATATAATTATTTGTATTCAAATTATTAATTATTTACTACTATAATTTAATTTACACACTGTGTCTAGTAAACCCTCTCCTTTACTGTTTTTACATGTTGTAAAAAATATAAATTCGATTGCCGAACAAATTAACATTTACCCCGGGCATTATTTTAAGCAGACAGACCTCGTAGATACATTAATCTCAAAAAAAAAATATTTACCATAACATGGAATTAAAAAAAATAAAAAAATGTCAGTAGTAACCCTTCAATTATCATATGCATGCAAAATTGTTGGGATATTTTGGTATTTTTCGATGCGTTTATCAACATTTTTTCTTCTATTTTCAACTGTATTCGAACCAAACCCACTCTCCCCAAAACAATGTTGATTGAAGTTTATTTTCCGTGATACCAAAAGACCGTAAAGATGTGCAGAGAAACTGACGTATCGGACGTTACATCCTTCGTCGGAATATTACCTATAATCGGAATGGCATCTATAATCTAAAGAAATACCGACGCAGCCCACTCGAGTATTTTACTAGATTTCTTCAAGTGAAGGCCCTTCATTATGTTATTCTAGTCTAGTTGTGTAAACAACCATCATGCTCGATACATTGTACAATATGATTCCTAGATATCTTTAAGGAATTGTAATTTTCTTTTCAAAGTATACACTTAGAAGTCGAGATAAAGTTGAGAATTCATTTGCAGTCTTTTTGGGCCTCTTGCAACAAAGACCGCGCACGAAAACGACGTTCTCACTTGAGTGAAATAATATTTCGTGTATCCCTCACCGAGAATGAGCTCGGAAATCATAAATCTTAGCAGTCTTCAGATGGGGATGGAATACTATTTTTCTTTTTTTTTTTTAATACTAATGAATCGAACACGTCACTCGCACACCGAAGGCCGTGCATTAACTAGAACGTTCTACTCTGCCCTGTACACCAACCAAAATTCTTTTTTTGTGTGAGTGTGATGATTTTAAGTAGCTGATATCTCTGCCATTGGGAATCTTCTATACTGTCCACTGCACCACTGGAGTTGTATTCGGATGAGTGGGAAACGGTACCGTTAGGACACCGCTACGATACGGTAGAAAATTCGAATGTTTTCTTAGAAACTACGGCTACGATACGGTACTGTTTCCCATTCCTACGAAAACGACTCTATACTATACCGTATACTCAGAGTCTAATTGATGTTCTCGGTAAAATTCATTGAGAATCTTTAATATTCTACCTAACGCTGTTACCATTGCTTTGGTATGAGCTAGGACATCTTGTGGTGGTGCGCATGTCTGGTCGACGGTACCCAGTGCTATTAGAAAATCTTCCCGATACGGTACTGCTTTCACTGCAAGCTATAGAAGAAGAAAACCATGTAAGAAGCCCCCTATTTAATAATATTTTATTTTATTTTTTCAGATGAACCATATTAGTCAGCGCGCAAGCTCGTACACTTTCAAAGAAAATGGCGTGTGTAACGCCTTTTCGGCACAGGGCTGCACAATTCGTATAGCACCATTCGCGCACTCCTTAAGGAAATCTTCAAACTAAATGACGCTAGTAGAGGCTCTTCTTTTCGCTTTTTTCAGTGTTTTAACAATTTTAGTGATCTTATAATTTTGTGATGTGATAAAATGGTTATTGACTGAGTTAGATAATGTTTGTAGTCTTACCGCAAAAACACCTCGTACCACCCAGCCATGATATTTCCTTAACGACTTCTCATATGCAATACCTGCGAAAACACATTAATACTTAGATTTTGTTTGTAACTAATATTAAAGCCGATTTACGCAATTTGTCATGAGCAATGTGTAGTACACAAGGAGAAAAGTTCTACAATGTCTGTCATTAGATTAATAAGCTCAAGTTCTATAGCTAGTTCTACAGTTCTAAAAGTTCTACAGCTAGTTTAACAAGTCCTAAGGCGTGTACTACTAGCTAGCTTTATAAGAGTTTTTAACGTTTCTCGCTCGACGAACAACACCGTATCAATCCATCTATGACAGCCCTTAATACCACGACAGTGCACACTGTCGAAGAGCGGATAAAGGAAGGACATTTGGTAAAATTACAGCAGAACATACCTGCTGCTACCGCCAAGTCTTGACGTCCTTTAACAACTTCATCCAGGAATATATTCATAAATTCTAGAGCTCTGAAAACAAGGAACAAAGTGACGCATTCAGTTACGAAATTAAAACAGCTGCTGGAAGGAGCCGTCTCAGCCAGGATGCTTTGCGGCCCTGTGGTCTATCATATGAGAGCGGTCATTTCTGAGGTGACCGAAAATGTCCTCGAGAGCAATAAAATCTCTTCGAATTCTCCACATTGCCTCACTCACGCGATACAAGTGAATTATTTAGAGTTCCTTATTGGCTGTTGGTTGGTTTTTGAAGATATTTTGTAGATTTGTTCATTTTACTCATGTAATTAAACAATAACAGAGACGCGCAAGGCATCGTGTTTGAGTCGGCTGAATCTTTGAAATACTTCAATAAGCTGCGAAAAGGGGTAGAAGAGGGCTTTTTAACCTTCTGTTACGTACCTCCGAGCGTTACGGTTCAGCGAAAAAAAGAGCCTCTGGAAATAAGGTATCTGTTAGAAATGTCGCTCCGACGTTCTTAATGAGATTCAAATTAACCATTTGTGATTCCGTGGCAAAAGCTTTTCTTTACACTTTTCTACCCTATTATATTATTTTGTGCAGTGATTCATTTTTATAACAAAACCTCACCTTTTTAGCCAAAGGAGGGCATCGGTAGCAGAGTTTTTCGCTGTACAACTATTACTTTTGATTTCTTGGTATATCATGTTTTGAAGAGTGTAGAATGACTTTGGATCCGTATCGAATTTAGTGGAGAGTTTCTTTTGAAAAAAATGGATACAAAAGGTGTTAAGTTCAATGCACATGCATTTAGAACGTTACCATTTATGCAAAGAAATGGAAACCGGAAGTATACAAAAAATGGTGAGCAACCGGAAACAAACAAAAAATAAACACACAAATAACATGCAAACAAACAAACACAAACAAACAAACAATTAAACAAACAAACATAAAAAAACAAACAAACAATTAAACAAAGAAATAAACAAGCAGACAAACAAAACAAACAATCAAAACAAAGAAAGGAAAAACAAACAAACAAAGTGACAAAAGTGCACAGAAAAAATAGAACCTATTAAGTACGGAACAGACGTTCAAATTACAAACACTGAATGACAGCATAAACACAAGGTCGTTGTTCTTTCTGCTTACCTTAATATTCCCGCCAATATCTATTTTAACGGGAGCGAATGCTGTCGACCCTAACACATCTATAAACACAAATGTCTTTATGATTATTTTACCACTGAAATTAGTATTAAGTAAACCAAAACAGCTAAACTGAAATACTAGAATGACAATACTCAACTATAACGTTTTTTGTTATTAATGTACAGAGGCCGCGGAGCGCCCAAACAGTGGGGGGCTAACAACCGCCGAAGGCGGTGGCAAACTAGGGGAGTCCGGGGGCAGCCCCCCCTGGAAAATTTTGCAATTTTGAGCTTCCTAGATGCGTTTTCCAGCGTTCTGAGGGGCATTTTAGCTTAGAAATCGACAGTCAGTTTTCAACAAAAGTGTTGCAAGAAATTACTTTACTGATGATTCAACATAGTAATGAACATTATTAATTCATTTTTTTATTTTATCGACACATTAAAAAAATTGGGAAAAAAGTGGGGGGGCTAAAGCCCCCCCAGCCCCTCCCTGTCCGCGGCCCCTGAGTTCCCAAGCAACGAAAGCAACTAGTATATTAATTTGGCTTTCTTACCAAAAAATGGCAAAATACTTGAACAAGCAGCTAAGAAGGATTTGGTGGGAATTCCATTACTTTCTGTGATATGAACATCTTCGAATCTACATATGAAAAACGAACATGAATCAATTATGACTATAATCAGTGATGATATCGGTGTCTTGATAATTGCACTTTACAGCGACTGACATTTTTATAGTAAGTTACACTGATTGGTAGAGATTTTTCAAAATAAACTTTCGCAAGGACTTCCAGGTTGTTTATTTTTCTGTGGAACATGCGCGCGCTTACGCCAACAAGCACATTACGTCACTTCTGAAATGTCTTTGGCGCGAAAATGTTAGGCGTACGCGCGCATTTTATTTGTAGACTTAAGTTTCTGAAAAAAATAACTTACATACCGGTTTGAAACCGGTTAATTACCGGTATGCGAATTGATTTATCATGGACGGCGCGAAACACGTCCTTACAGAGGTTTTCTTTTTTGAAAAATCTCTGCCAGGCAGAGCACTAGTGTCATAGTTAGTTGGACTGTTACAATGTAGTTTACAAGCACAAATTTGATTACATGAAGTATTATATTTAGTATTAATTGAAATATGTTTTTTCTAAAGCCTAATCATTTATCATTAATCCATTAAGATAAATCTGTACAAAATCAAAAAGCAATTTTTTCACTAACTTGTGAGGCGCGGTAGAGAAGAAGCTTGGCAGACCATTATACAATACTGGTGGTTCTGGTGTCTTAACTGTCTGTCTGTCCAAAGCACTAGTTGTAGTAGAGTTTGTTGAAACACTTTGTTTAGATGAGGTTGGAGTATTTAGATTATTTGGTAGGCTACTTGGGCGAGTTAGGTTTTTAGGTATACTGGAAGTAGAGGTGGGCGTGGATGGTGATGATTGAGCTGCTGGTTCCTTTCTGTGTTCTTCTGATGAACTGCTGGTTGAACTGCTTGCTGTCTGACCTAGTGATGAAATGACAAATCGAATGAATAGATGCCAGGATGGATGAGTATGCTTGAATGAATAAATAAATGGATAAATCAGTGAATGAATGGATGGATGGATGGATGAACAAATGTATGAATGAACGAAGGAATGAACAAATGTATGAATGAACGAATGAATGAACAAATGCATGAATGAATGAATGAATGAGCAAATGTATGAAATGAATGAACAAATGTATGAATCAATGCATGAGCAAAATGTATTAAATAAACAAATGAATGAAAGAATGAATGAACAAATGTATAAATGAATGAATGCATTATTCGATAAATTTATGAATGAAGAAATATATACATCTCATCACCCATCCACCCATTGATTCATTCATTTATTCATTCATCTGTTCACCCATCCACTCATTTTCTATTTAATTGCTCAACTGCATACCACTTATTGTTGATCCAGAAGAGCTAGATACAGTAGACATAGGAGAAGTTGGTGGTGAATGAGGTGCTCTGAGAAAAAATGTAAAAACTATGATTAATACAAATCGTTGAAGTCGGCTTTTCGGATTGAGACACATGCATTGATGCACCTCAACTCCACATGTCTCAATCCGAAAAGCCGACCGAGCACGAAAGCCTCAAGACTACTATAATGATTATTTCAGTTTAATATGAAGAGGTTGTGGTCATTGCTGGTAAGATTTACATGACAAAAGACAACAAGAAAAGACAATGACATCTATTGGTCTAATATATTCTGACTTATCACATCAGACCTGATGGGGTACTGTGAAATACCCCAATGTTGTACCATGTCATGCCTTGTTGAAAAATAAACAGTGGCAATTATAGATCCTGAGGTCAGTTGCACGAAGGCTTGATAGCTCTATCCAAATACTATCCAGTGGATAACTTTATCTATGCTTCATTTAACTGGCTCCTTGTTTTATATGATAATGTTATGAGTCAGGCCTATGAGGACAAATTAATATAAATAATATAAATTAGGGATTATATAAATTAATAATGTTATGAATGTAGCACTACTGGACGGCAAATGCAGGATCTTGCTTGCCATTTCCACTTGCTATGTATCCTGGGATATTTTGAGTTCTCTCATATTATTGAGGCTTGTATTTGTTAGAAAAAATCTAGTACAATATATTTATTAATTATAATGACAATCACGATTCATGTTAGTAGCATACCTGTGAGTTTCATGAAGAATTTGTTTTCTAAATGCAGCATGTTTAGATGAATGAGTGGTCTGAGAAGAATTTGAGTCTATGAAGTAAAGTAGATCGAGGAAGATATAATAAACAAAATAAATAGAATGGGATGGTAGAAATTACGAGGTAACTTAATTGAGTGACATCAAGTCGACAGAAACATATCCCCTTTCATACATTTTCCTGTCATCTTAATTTCACAATTGAGTCAACTCACACACATAATATTTCTAGTGTGCATTTCCAATTGAAATAACATTTCTAAAAGGAGAATGACAAGGCATAAAATAGGAAAAATAGATAGGAATCACTTGAAACATTAAATTTACACCAAAAATCTTACCAAATGTTGTATCAGCCAGTTCCATACAGTCAAATAAATTTTTCAGGAATTCATCACATGTGGCAGAAAGCATAGTGGCAGTTTCATTAAATTCCTGGCATAACAACAGTATTGTATTTAGTTTTATTAGTCAGATTATTAGATTATTAGATATTATTAATATATTAGAATCACTTAATACACACTGATTGTCCAGAATTATATCTCATTAGTTTTACTCTGCTGACAGATGCGGGATGTTGAGATAATAAAAGAGGGGTGTAGGAAACAATGACGCGTAGTGGAGTGGTTTCCAGCTTCTCAAGTGTTCCCCAGACATCCCAAGTGTTTTGATCAGAGCATCAAACACGGAAAACTGTGTTTGATTTGTTTTATAAAATAATAAACACGTGAAAAGACTAAAGAAAAATGAATTCAAACTAAATTCTCCCTATGTTACATAATTTTATTCAAACTGACCAATAAGCGCTTGTGATCGAATAAAATCTGGCAGTTGCAATGGCATGCTAAAATGACAACAGCATGTTTCGATACTTCCATCAAACATGGTTTTTGACCAATCGCAGTGTGCATACTATGCCAATTATTATATAAATTAAAGAATATTGAAGTTATTACAATTACATTAACTAAGTTGTTCATTCCATACAGAGTCACCTACAAAAAAAGGTAACTCAATAATCAATTCCTACCTGACTTCTTTGCTTTTCTGTGCACATAAGCTTGATAGTGTTGACTTGCTGCAACAATAAACTTCTATACATGCTCAATTCTTGCATTTTGTCTTTAAGCTGGGACGTTTTAGCTACAAAAAAAAAAACAACAGAAAACAGTGTTCACACTCAGCATTTGAAAAATCGTGGAACCCAGCATTCATTCTAACATGTAATCATGAATTAATGAAATATTAAATGGTTCTGACTGTATTATTTCCCACTTGATTGTGAAATCAACTGAGTGTTATAATTATGAATATGTACACCACTTTCATAAATGCCTAACAACAGCCAACAATTATTTCTTAAGACTGACTCTATCCTAAATACTATTACTTTCAGTACAACTACGTCAAAGATCTGTCCGAAATAGACACTTTTAAAATTTTTTGAAGCTTTTCACAAAATATAACCGTTATGGAGGAACGAAAATACAAGGATTTGTATGTAATTCCTTGGTGAGGCCTTTGTAGCCTCACTTTAATTGGTGTTTTTTAGTCCTTTCAAACTCCTATAACTTTAAGGGGATTTAACCTTTTTCTGTCAAACTTTCAGAACTTATTATTAGCTTTGATATGTTTGTTTTTATAACATTTCCTTTCACCAAAACTGTTTTTAACAATAATATGCTAATTAGTGGCAGCCATTTTTGAAAGTCGTGTGTATTGAGAACTTACAAGTTCCAGTGTCTGTTTCTTGTTTCCTTGTATCTAACTGTGCTATACATGCCTTGGACGTACCAAGAGCTACTAACCACTGCTGTCTCTCAGCTGATGTTGCAGCTCTTAGGTAAATGTATTGATCAGGAGGGATCTTGAGATCTATCCTAACATTGTCAGTAGGGTGAACTGCAAAAGAGAATATATAATTATAAATAATATTACTCAAAGCTTATAAGGGATTGAAATGTGTAGTCACACTGTACATTGCGATAAGAAATTACCAACCTATGTACCAAAACTGTACACTGTCAAGTTGACTCAAGGCCGCTAAGGAACTGCCTTTATTCTATTATTAACATATAAGAAGTTGTTGTTTTGTAAAAAATGCATTACTTGTTGAGAATGATCTAAACTTTGGATTGAAATTATTATATTCTAACACCAACATCATGTTCTCTTTTTTTGGGGACTTGTTTTCATAGTTTGCCTGAACTTGTCAGGCACCAATGGTTTTTGTAGTACTTAGCATTATCGGCAGCATTTTCCAGTAGAAAATGGAATTTGGCTCAAAAGATCAACACATATGTCAAAATGAAAGGTTGTTTGGTCATCTTTGTTGCTCATTTTTTCTCCTTTCTCTTTACATACACTGGGAAAACGTTTCTATAGCAACATGGTAAATACTGTGATAAACCATGCTTGCTGAGCCAAATGAGGAATGACTATTATAATAAAATAAAATATACTCAAATGATTTCATGAAATTTAACTAGTCATATTTCTACCTGTGATTTCACAGCACCCCATCTTGATGGACCCCTTACTCCCTCGTCCCACTTCTTCCTGGGATTTATAATATGCAAGACCACCAACATCCAGTACAAAGTATCTTGGCTGCCATCCTAGAGAGTCAAGGGCCAAGCCAGTAAGACACAACTCAATAGAATATTAATCTTACCTTCTTTTAACTAGAGCAGTCTACAAGCATTCTCCACCACAAGCACAGTAGTAATATTGTAAATAATTTACATAAATTATTTTACAATGTTCAAATTATTTCTGGTATGCGTACCCGTCTAGACTAGTGTTTGCTATTAGAGGGTTTAACTTGATTAAAAAAAAAATATGCTAGTTAATAAAATATTGCATATTTGGTTGTTGTTTTAGCTGGCAACAAATTCATGACTTTGAAACACAAAAACGTTTTACATCATACATAAGTTAAACCTTTTATTGGTTGGACCTTTTTTTGAAAAATAAATGAAAAAAAGCCAGTCAGTAAATATCCATAAATATCCAGTCCATAAAATATCTGCCATTAGATAGTTTTCTTTTAGAGTTTTAATAAAACCACTATTATGACTGTACCTTGATTTAGGATTTATTGCTTTGTCTAGGTTTATAGTAAAAAAAAAAAACGTTTGGCACTAGAGTTGTTTTTACGGATAATTGATCACGAACGTCGTACGCGGTATTTTGCGATTTGTACATGAAAATTAATCTTGGGCAGATACATTTTTCACTATGTACCATAAATGTTAGGATTTAGTTTAAATAGTCTGAAACACAGCGGGTAAGCTTACACACAAAAAGCTATCCAATATGTAACAACAAGTTGGTAATGTCAACTATGCATTTCAAAGTAATTGTACAAAAAAGCGAAATAAAAATCATAATTCATGAAAAAATAGACTTAAAGACTTCCCTTACTAAGTGTATTTTAAAGTAAAAACATGTTTCACTTTTGAATATTAAAAAATCAAAAAATTTCGATGTAAGCTTTAAAAATCGTCGAGGCTCACCGCTTAAATAATTTGTCCACTTCCATAAGGTTCCTTCCATCAAAGCCATTTTGAGACGCTTATGCAGTTTGCTCAATATCACGGTTATCGAAGGAATCAGAAAGTAAAAGATTGGTGTGGTTAGGGTGAATGTTAAACAATCCGAGACATCGAAAGATCGACACTGTTGACTTGGTTGGCCGCCATTTTGTTCCCATTGAAGTCACAACACAGGAAGCCCATTGATATATTTGATTTATTGATAACTAGTGAAAACTAATTATTAGGTAGCAATTCAATGAAAATTCTAGTAAGAAAGTTTTATGATTTTCTTTTTCTTTTTTTCTTCTTAATAATAATCAAATAAATTTTAAAGTGGATTTTGCAAAATCCTGTAGTCAAATTTATTTTGACACATGAAGCCCAAATAGTATAAAACATCAATAACTGCATAAATAAATTTTTGAAAAATAAACACTTTTGACATGCAATCAGTTAATGCTCAAGCTTTATATACATCACCTTTATTCATTTGTGTTCTAAACAAACTACAAGAAGCACAATCTTAGCCTCGTCCACATGCTGCTTCTTACTTCCTTGGGGGGGGGGAAGGGGGGGGGGGGGGGGTGTTGATTTCAAAACAGGATACTTCTGACCAATAAAATTGGTGCCTCCATTGGAGTCTGGCATATCATCTTTCACAATCATTAATCATGATAAAAAAAATAAATACCACAATATCAGATTACACTCTTCCAGTCTGGGGATTATCAAAGCATCTCATAAGCTGACAATGGGGGTATAAAACAGAAACCAATGGATTGGAATCTTATCAGCAGTGCGACATAACCCTGATGCTCCTTTGTTGGTTACACCTTTTCTTTTTCTTCAATCTTCTCCTCCTTCTCTCTTTTTTTAAAAGACATCCATAGGATACATTCTATTTATACGAGAAAACTACTACTAAAAAAGTTTTTTATCTAGAAATAATTATTAATAATTACAAAAGTTATTTAAAGTTCATCATGAGTCTTTTGCTTGCTCCACCAGGCAAGTAATTCATTGACTTTCTCCCAGTCCACCACTTTCCACCAGTCTTCAATGTAAGCTGAAAGGAATTAATTCAAACAAAATCAGTCAAATAAAAATCCGAAAAAGTGATTATAACCTGAATAAACCAGTACCACCATTATCATCATTATCATTATCACTATTGTCATCATCATCATCATCATCATCGCCAGCATCACCTTCGCCATTATCATTATCAACATTGCCTTTAACATCACCACTACCATTCTCATCATCATCATCATTATCACCATCAATAATATTTCCATCAACTTCATCATCATCATTGCCATCATCATTGTACTGCAAACGGAAATGATGTTAAGAGAAGTTAAGTTGCAGCAATTATATCTGGTCAGCGGATTCGACAAGACAAGATGGCGGCACACACATGCTTTAATCCACAAACAATGTTTTACTGAGCTTACTAAACGAGTTAATTCAGTACAATAAATTCCACTTGAGTTGAAACGGTTTCAATATAAAATTGTCTTTTGTGTTTGTAACCCCAGCCAAACCAATCACCATTTTTATTCCTACTTTTCATTTATTTGTTTGTTTGCATATTCATTTATTGCTGCATATCCACTTTCATCAGTGGGGTTCCCCAATTGTAATAGTTTTTCTGCCTCTAACCTGCTCTTTTATTTTGATGCTTCAGATAGTAGGCATGTTCCCAGATATCAATAACTAGAATGGGGTTAAGCTTGTATGTCACAGGGGATTCTTGATTAATCATACTAAGCAAACTCAGGTAGCCTGCAAATTAAATATGACAATAATAATCAGTTAGCGGAGACAAAAAGAAAAGAACAAATAAAACAAACACAGTTAACTAAAATAATGTCATCAATGATACATGTATTATTCAAATCTACACACAAAATACAGTGGAATGCACCCTTCTGTCCTGGACAGTAATGCATGGGCCCAAAGAAAGAATCCAGTTCTAAAGGAAAGTAGTCTGCATTGCCGGTGGAGGTTTGTGGGTCTTTACACTCTTCTCTCTCTTGAAACTGTAGACTGCCGGCAGAGCAGGTTATTTGTAAGGTGGCGAAAGTTTACTAATTAATTTCACAAAAGAGATCTAAGAAAAAATTCAACTCTGGACCAAAAATGTTTCTGTCAATCTTCAGTGTGAGGAGAATTTCAGTATATCAGTTTCAATCCAGGCCAGTTAGTAAACATTATCTTATATATACACAAACTAAAAACGAAACTCTGCACAGACACTTACAGACATCAAGTATAACAAATCTTGGATCATAAATTAACTTTGTAAAGCCAACAAGCTGTGTGGGTTCATCTCATGAAAAATGTAGATGTAGCATGCAGGTTTCAAAAAAGCTGCCGGCTCCCGGCTTTAGTGGGCAGTTTCAGAACCTTTCTGGCGATTTTTTTATCAAAAGTATCAAAATTATGTTGAAAAGTAAAGTGATTTTGTTAAAAAAAGTAGTGTTATGTTTATCTATGTTTCACCCTCACAAAGCAGCAGTATTTCTCACACAAATTTCCAAAACAATTGCTGATAATCGGTCAACTTGTAGCAAGCAAGCCCACTGACCAAAAGAAATGCATACCCATTGCCTCATTTCCATGTTTGAGACCATAATTTTAGAAACTTAAGGTTGTAGCCGGCAAAAAAAATATACAAATTGTCAAAGCCGTAAAATTAATCATTTTCTGAAAAATTATTTTGAACCCTGGCATGTGTAGTAGACTACAGTAGATCCTCGATGTCATGCCATGTTTGCTCTAGCTAGCTCCCAAATTGAAATAAAAACAATTGGATGACAAAATGGGAGTACATGGTTAATTACCAGAGTAGTCATGATGGTAATAATGTAACGACTTGGGAAAAAATCACTGCATTTTAAGACTCATGCCCATGCAGCCTGGGCATGAGTAATAAGTTGTAAACCATGAATTAGCTGTTAGATCCCTTGCATGTTACGTCAAAGTAGCCCCATTTGGAGGACAAAACAAAAGATTTTTGCTCTCTTGGGAACTAAAATTCATTGTTTTGTCCTCCAGGTTGAGCTGCATTCCAACAAACTCCAAGGGATCTATGGAGGAAGATGCACAATGGATCATAAATCATTTGACTGTATTAATTCAAATTACCAATTTATGATTGGTTCACCCTTCAACTTCCTCGGTTTATAATTTGCACAAAATAGTCAACATTTTTTATCCTTGATTTACCTGTACTTGGATCTTCACATAACCAAGTGTAACCAGAACCAAACAATGTCAATGCCTCCCCATTGAACCACTTTTTAAAATCATTTAAATCACCATAATTTTGCTCTATCAGCTGAGATATTTTGCCAGTGGGTTGACGGGGTTCTTTTCCTTTGTTGGGCGACATCACAGCCCAGTAAAATGCATGATTTACAAAACTGAAAGCATTAAAAATGTTATTATAAGTGGGTTGCTTTCACCACTCTGAATGCACCACTCTAAAAGTGAAAGCAAACGTTATTATCTGAGGAACTCCAAATAAGTTTTTTTTCCTTAAATTAAATGAGAATATTACTTTTAGAGTGAATATTAAAAATATCTCAAATATCTCATACCCTCCTCCATTGTTTCTTATTGCTTCTCTCCATTTCTCTGGAACTTCTTCTATATTTTTCAGTATTTCCAATATTGATTTTGAAGAAAGATCTGTCTTTTCGCCCTGTCAAGTACAGTATAGAAACAAAACAAAACAAAACAAACAAAAAACGTAATCAAAACAGAATAATAAAACAGAACAACACGACTTCTAAATACTAGTAACAATGATATTCAAACCTAAGTATCTAATTCAATTCCAACAAGCGATTATTATAATTGTATACAATACCGATTCTCTCCACTCTTTCAAAGCAGCGTTGAGTTTCTTCGTGTAGGCAGCGTGATGTCCTAGATGGTGAACTTTCAGTGTCGCCTCGTCGATAAATGGCTCTAAGCCATCATAGGCATAAGGTAGAGCTGGGAGAGTGTATTCTTCCTTAAATTGTATAAAATCGTCGTAAGGATTGCTGCAAATACCGCAAATTACCAAAGCGAAAAAAGGCAAAATTCTGCACAATAAGTCCGCCATATTGGATTTGTCAAAGCCTCATTCTAATGAACGCCCGCGGTACTTTTATATCAAAGACCGCATTTTGAACGCTCTTTTGAAAAAAATTGGACTAAAAAATATCGCGAAACTGTAGACTCAAAGGAGTCGATGGCTTGCAAAAATATCACGAACGTTGCAATTACAAAAATCCAAATTTGCTCTTACCATGCTTACATACAAGCTCAAATTATAATAATTTTAATGAAATAAATAATAATAATAATAAAAATAAAAAAAATATAAAAACACACCCAAAACTGGTATTCATTTCGAAGCCGGCCTAACCAATTTGGGTGATTTCAAATTTCCTTTATGCATAAATGCAATTCTGCATTGAAGTGCCATATTAATTTCACAAATTTTTATCTCAACTAAATTTCAAGATGGATTTGATTCGTTCATTCAAAGATTTCCCTCCGTCCCATGGCAACGCTTCCATCCGCTTCGAGAATGTCTTTCTATTCCAACTCAACATTTATGAATATAAATCAGTTCTACCACGTATAATGATCCAACGTGGATAAAATCTTTCTTTCTTCTCTTGAAATAAAGCTCACCACATCGCCACGAGCTCACTTTAACCTACAACTCTCAACTGGACGCTGTTGAACCTCATTGAATTAAATTGAATTCTCCTCAAGAACTACAATGAGAAAGTTTATCGTCTTTTTAGGATTGTTATACCTTTCTTGTCAGTGTTTTGCTGAAGCTAAAGAAGAAGAAGAAGAAGAATTTAGAGGTCTTAGGATTGGTATTGTTAAAAAGCCAAAAAGATGCCCACAAGAAACGAAGCATGGTGACCATTTGTCAGTAAAGTATAATTGTTCGCTCGTCGATGGAACGCTCCTTGTGCCTCAGAGGTAATGAAAAATTATTGCACAAAATCCCAAATTATTTTGATAACAGTTGGTTTGATTAAGAAACTTAAGATACTAAAGAGAAGCGAGTCAATTGTTTTTTTTCATAGTTCTGTTATTGTTGATACAATGAAGTAACGAAGTTTGTGAAAAGTTCCGGAGGTTTTGCTCAAAGCCGGGAGAGCTTTAGACATTTGTGATGTTTTCACAAATCAATTTTTTTTATTCTCAAAAGTTTTGCGCTTCGCGAAAGTTTTGCATATTTCAAGTTCAAAATGCACATCCTGGTTTGAGTATAATATCAGTTTAACCTCTGCCGATACATTATTTTGGTATAAAAAAAATACACCTTCATCGGTTGAGGTGAGCATGTATAGGTTGATGCTCTTTTAACGATACCATCATACACAAAAGCAATACTTTTAACTTCCGTATCTTGACATAATTAAGTTGCTTTAAAATTGTAAGTTACCATTTTTAATGGTCTACATTTCCAAGAATTTGTTGTAGTAGGCGATGTCAATTTTTTCAATTTTTTTGGCAATGTCGGATTAAAGTTGACGTTGTTGATGAGATGGCACATTTCTGGCTCATCAATATTCATAGTTAGACACGTGTGCAGTTCAGCCTGGTCCTCACTAGACAAACCATAGTTGGTAGACCGACTCCACGATCTGTGATGAAACAACAGACGCAATTCAGCTACAGCATTACAGCACAAGCACATGCGATCCGCAAATACACATTTCAACCCTTCACTTGTGAAATAAGCGCAAGCCGCAAGCGCATATATGAGTACCAAGGATCAAAACGTTCCGTGACTCTTGGCTAGCGATTATGCTTATTTCGCGCTAATTCAAAGTGAAGACGCTGTTGCTACAATGTATTTATTTCACAGGTGAGGGACATGCTTTAATTAGAATTCGAAAGCCTAGCAAAGCTGTGCGCACTAGCCAAATATCGAATTAGTATTTTCTCCTTCTTCTTACTTTAGTGATAATTCATAGCTGATGCTCAAATAATTTTTTTCAGAAACCTCGAGTTCACAATCGGAGAGGGCTCCATGATCCAGGGATGGGACCAAGGTCTTCTTGACATGTGTGTAGGAGAACTGAGAGAGCTAGTTACACCATCCAGCTACGCATATGGCGATCTACCAGTTGGAGATGCTATCCCACCAAAGGCTGATCTGGTATTCTATGTTGAGCTTATGGAGATTAAGGATGGTCAGCCCAAACCTGATATCTTTGGACAAGTAGATGTGAATGGCGATGGACTAATCTCACACGATGAGGTAGATATACATACTTGTTACTAATGATTTTTTTCATCTTTGCTTGGAAACCGCATTTGCAAATTAAAGCTAAGTACAGTATAATACACACTACATGTAAAGTCACAGAGAAAGTATGTCAGTTATGCATCAGATTGAATAAATAAAAAATAAATAAAAAGCAACAGACAGACAGACAAACAAAAAGACAAACCAACCAACCAAGCAATAACCAAACCAAACGAGAGACAAAAAGGCAGATAGGTAATAAAAAAACGCTTTTTTGTGATTTTTAGGTCGCAGGTTATCTGCGCAAAGAATCAATTCCCGATGGTGATGGAGACAAAAGCCACCAAACGGTCATCAACGAGATCTTTAACGAGGAAGATAAGGACAATGATGGCTTTATTTCACTATCGGAATTCCAAGGATTTAAACACGAAGAACTCTAAATTAAAGTACTCAGCCAACTATAAATTTAGATTGATTTCTCCTCTTCTTTGTTTTATATTGTGTAACAAATGCATAAGAGTTGTGATTGTATTGGTGTGTGTAGTCTTTTTAATTGGGATCTCGACTTACAAAGATGAGTTTGTGCCCAATTGCAAGTGATGCATTTGCATTGAGTTGCCATGGTTTGGGTAAGAGAAAGACTGTTAGTAGGGTCTGGTGCTTCGACAACCCCAGAGCAACACACTTGAATATTTTCAAGAATACAAGTTCTTTCACAATCACAACTCGTCTTAGTCTAAACCAAAAGCTTGCCTATATATATTTTCACTAGAATCTGAAATTGTTAAAATCGCAATGACAGTATTTTAAACAGGAAATTTTAGTAAACAAAGAATTATGTTCATAACTCGCGAATTGTTCAGCGAGACTAACGAAAAATAGTTCCTATTTAATTCAATTTTGTCCTTAATGGGTAGGCTATCTCAATTTTATCAGTTACGAGTTCAAAACAGTACAAGGCATTCAGTTCGATTTTAATTCGCGCAAAGTTGGAGTTACCACTATTTTACCATGCTTACTAATTTACCTGACCCTGTAATTTTTTTATGCATTAGATAACGAATAAACGTATGATGCAATAAAACCGAACTAGTAGTGTAAAATATTTTACGATAATGAGAATTAAAATGAGTTGGAGGTAGTGACGATAAGGTGTGGTTATGATGCGTAAACTGAAGATGGTACACACTGCCGACTTATCCGGCCGAGTCATTTCGCGACCCTGCGTCCCGAATCTCTACCCATTATCCTTTGTGTCGGGTTCTGGTCTGCTGGAATGGATGACAATGGACCGCTATTTCCGAAGTTCGAAATTCGGAGATGGTGGTGATAGCGCCCTCGTTCATATACCCTGCGTGTCGGGGTTCTTATGACCTTCGGAAATTTGCCGATCCGAGGGGAAAAAGGCGAGAGAGATGGAGCAAGTCTATAGTAATGATGATTGCTATATTCGTGTGTTTGCGTAATAGATAGTCTTTCATGTGTCCAGTAATTTTCTCATGCAACAATAAAACTAAACTAAAGAGGTAGAAAACTTTATTAAGTTAGGATGTTTATTACAAAGTGACATTACTAGCTAAAGACGGATTAATTACAAAGCTAGATTTCTGATTACTAAGAGGTTAGATTAAAACTAGTTCACTAGGCAAGGAGAGTATTGATGAACTCAATAAATCGTCCACCAGCTTGGTCTGAAGGGAATTTCTTCATTAATGAATACTGAAAAATGACAAAGACAACAAAACAAAAATTAATAAATAGAAATTAATAAGAAAATTACCAAACGGAAAACGACAAATGTTACGAAAACAGGAAATGAAACTAAGGCTATGTTTGAAAACGCAACGTTGTTCCGAAACCGCGACAGAAATTTCTCATTTAGCATTTCAATTTGCATAAAATTGTTTCGGATTCATTCGTTTTAGTATGGACAGAAGGCCTAACAGAATAAATAAAGTTGCGTTTTCAAATCAATCGGGGATGGTGTGGAACTGGCTTTAGAGATCAAGCCAAATTGTAACTCGTGGAATGTCAGGGTTTTCTAGAAATGCTTTCGCAACTGATGAATTTACGTGTCATTTAATTCACAGGGATGCACACATAGTCAAGTGAATTAGGTTGCTTCAAGTTTGATTGAAAGATTATCTTTTCATTTAACATTGTCTTGCAACCAATAAATAAACCAACATACAATGAGCTACACTATTAAGTTTCAAAATTGTTAGGACATTTTTTTCCCTTTTTTTCTTTTTTTTCTTTTGTACACTACTTCGTTCTGCCTATTTTTTTTTCTCTCTACAACATTCCAGTCAATTTCCCCCTCCCTCTAAACAATGTTGAATGAGGTTTCATTTCAAACCCACCATCATACCAAGATTGTGATTGGGGAAGGGCCTGAAAATTTTAAACGCACAAATTTGGTTTAAAACAACGAATGTCCCAACTAATTTTGAATGTTAGTGTAGCAAGCACGCAAACAAGCAGAAATAACATTAACATTAAGTACCTTTACTTTATCCATGTACGTTTGCTGTCCGTACCAGACATTACTGAACTCGATAGCATCAGGGCTTCCTTTATAGAAACTACACAGCCACCTCTACAGAACCATGACAAAAGAAAATTATTTTTTATTTCAAATGGAGGTCATTCATGCATTTCCAAAACACTGCAGTTTCCCGTTTTCTACGAACTCAAACACTCGAACGCTAAGTACAAAAATCGAAATAAAGTTTACATCATTATTCCTTACCAATTCATTTAGAAGATCTTGCGTCAGGAACTGATCTTGCTGTACAGTAAAGTTCAGATGCATTGGAATACCAAGATGTTGAGGATCCGACGAGTGTGCTACCCAGAATGTACGGAATGTAGATTCTTTGGACGGTTTGTATGAGTCATACGGAGCTGTGGATAAACAGAAGAAGAAGAACCATCCCTTAACGGTGTCTAATTAACCTATATATTTTACACATATCAATCTTTTCCCTTAAGAATGTTGACGTTCGTTATCAAGCCCCACATATTCCCTTATAAGGATTGTACTTACCATATTTGGGCATTGGAGTAATTCTTCAAGTTTTTAAATTTTTTGAATGAAATCATACACAAGTCTGACATTTGATTTCTAAAACCGGATCGCTGTATCTCACCACAGGAAGCCCAAAATCGACAACAAAAATACTTCACTGGTTTTTTTCTCTTCATTTGTCATTTTGCTGCAGTCATCGTCATCATGACAGATCCCATCGAATTACTTCAAGAGTTGATGGTAGGCTTTTTAGCTTTTTAAAGCTTTTTTTGGTCTATTATAAGCTGTCACAAGTACTTACAGACAATCATTCCAATGAGAGGCTCAGAACTCCCACCAAATGCTTGCTGAGCTATGTTCTGGTATTTGATTTGACTCTTGATATCCTGGACGGACGGATCAGCCTGGTAGCTAGGATGGCTATGGTACCAACCAACTAAATGAAGACCTCTTTTACTGACTGCTTGGCGAATCTAAGGAGAGAGAAACACATCGGGAAAATTAAAAAAATATATATAATTTCGCACTATGGCATTCTGTTCGTTGCAGAAATGTCACTAGTTTATAAAAGACATCAATACAATTTCATAATGTTTTAAGCAATATAACAGGTTTTTTTAATACCAAAAATGCCGAGTATCTTTTCATTGCTGTACCATACCTCATCTTCCACTTTGGGTGCATTCTCTTTATCAGCAAAACGGCATCTACAAGGGAAGGCCTGCAGAATTTTGATATCTGAAACAATGAAGCAAACAAACAATTAAACAGACAAACAAGCAGGCAAACAAACAACCCAGCAAGCCAGATAGGCAAGTGGACATTCAGGCATGCAGGTAGGCAGGCAAAGCAAGCAGACAAGCAGTGGAATCATGTCTTTCAACTTACGGTGTGTTTGTGGGTCCCATTTTCCTGCTAGGTATCCAGTTACCTCACTAGTTGTTAGATGACAGTGGTAATCCTGTAACAAATCATTCAACTTAATACCAAGAGATAGAGTGGTTTACAAAAAACCTGTGAGATACACTTTGATGTACTACAGTTTAATACTCTTTATTACACTTTCTTATTCACAATATCTTTAGACTGTGTTAAACATTTTTAAACCTTACTATACTTGAGTTATTAAACTCAGTAATACCATGATCACCTCGGATTCTTTTGTCTTCCGCGGGAATTTCCCTCATGCATAAGGAAATTTAGAAGATAAAGAAATCCTTTGTCTTTTACTAA
This sequence comes from Diadumene lineata, assembly GCA_918843875.1. Lineage (NCBI taxonomy): Eukaryota > Metazoa > Cnidaria > Anthozoa > Actiniaria > Diadumenidae > Diadumene > Diadumene lineata. The sequence goes on from OU974069.1 coordinate 7,576,735, forward strand.
ATTTCCCTCTTCCATATATTATATAGAGGGAAATTTAGTAAAAGACATAGGATTTCTTTGTCTTCTAAATTTCCCTCATGTCTATATATGCATGAGGGAAATTTAGAAGACAATGCCTTGTCTTCCTCGCAAGAACTTCCCAAAGTCCCTGCTACTCACTAGAGCAAAGCGCGTTCTACTTAGTAAAAATTGCTGTTCGCTTCCCATGTGGGACGCGTTTCTCCGTTCTTATGCATCGTGTTTCGGAACTTTGCGCATGCTCGACCACAAAATAAATTGAAAATGACAACTTCAGTTTTTTTTTTTTTGTTTCTTTTTTCTATCTCCCTCTCTCTCTATATTTTTTGCAAATTAGTTTGAGGGATTTTGTTGTTCACACTTCCTTGACTTTAAACCTGCACGACTAAAACTGCACTTTTAGATTAAATTTCCCCGAATACCTCAGGGAAATTTGTTAAAGTACTTCAACAAATTTTCCCTCGTCATTTGGGGAAATTTAATCACTAATTTCCCTCATGCCATGGTATTACTTATAATTACACTACTTTATAACATACCATTAAATAACAAATAACATAAAATAACAAAACGTTTTGTAGTACTAGTATTTCATACTCACGATCAAGAGTAAGGAGTTGCTTGAGATATCAATAGAAAATGGCTGCATTTTTCCTGTTGACATGAAGTCTACCAGTTCCACTAATGTATGAGGATCACTATAAAAACATAAAAAATCAATGAATGAATGGAAGGATGAATGGATGGATGGATGGATCAATGAATGAATATTAAAAGGAATGGCTGAATAGGTGAACAGAGTAATAAATCTTTATTTGTGAAAAAAAATTATTAAAAAAATCCATGATATGAAGTCGACCAGTTCCACTAAAATAAATGTGTGAGGATCACTATAAAATTATCAAAACAAATGAATGAATGCATGAACGAACGGATCAATAAATAATAATATAAGGAATGAATGTGTAGCTAAATAAACAAAGATTTATTTGTGAAAAAAATAATCCAAGGAGCACAGTAGTACCTATCTGCTTTGACGCTAGAATGCCTGACTGACATTCTTGTTCTGACATGTTTCTTCCTTCCAGTAGGAAGTGGTGGAGATGAAAGAGGAACTGGAAGGTCATTACCTGTCAAGCAATTCATAGCATGAATTAAATTATTCATCGGATCAGTTGCACAAAGCTTGATATAGTCATCCACTGAATTAAAATTATTATCCACTGTCTAGAATTTCTTTAGAATTTATCCAGTGGATTATTATACTTGAGAAAGTTATATAGAAATACATTTTGTTAATTCAACAATTATTCACAACATTTTCACTAATTTGTCTGGGTTCAGACCGTTCAACTACACTGTGCTAATGTAGTTCTCAACCATTGTTGCATAAGAAATCTACTTTATAATGTATAGCAGAGACACTGACAGAGTCACTTTCAAAAACCCAACAAAACCAAGTGTAATCATGGCTAAAGTGGATTAAGTTGAAATATAATGTAATACACTGAAAACACACAAGAAAATCTAAACAAAATGTGTATGATAGAACATTAATAAAAAGCGTAACATGCTACAAAAGTGTATTTCACAGGGTTTTTAACACCACTTTAGTATGGCACAAAAAATACAGTAAAACAATGATTGATCATTACAAACACATAGTTGTCACAAGTGAAAATGAATGGAACTTTGTACAAACCTAAAGATGTTGGGCTTTTGATATAAGGTCCTGGTGATTTGATCAATGGCGACACTGACGATGGTGATGTCTTTACTTGTGGGGATTGGTTACTCTGCAAAGCCAGAGATGATGCTGTTAAACTAGGCGATGTTATCTTCCTAAAAAAACACAATTATTTTAAAATTATATTAGGGTAGGTTTGGAAAAAGCCAAAGGCACAACAAGGCATTTTCACATAACGAGCTATATTATGCTAATGAGTTCTAAAAAAATTCTAAAGAGAATTGCACATGGGAATGTACGCTTTGATTCACAAAGACAAAGGCAAGTTTGATCAGCTGATTATCGTAAACGTAAACGCGATAATTAGCTGATGTAGCTTTTCTTTGTCTTTGTGCATCAACGCAAACATTCCCACAAGTAATGCTCATTAGCAGAGCTCCTTTGGCTCATTAGCAATTTTTGGAACTCATTAGCATAAGATAGCTTGTTATGTGAAAACACTCTAATGTACTAACTGGGATCCTGGTAGGTTGCGGGAAAAATTTTCAAATTGTGCGGGAATTCAAGTACAAATTGTGCGGAAAAAATGGTCGATTGTGCGGTAAAATGTGCGCGATTGCGCAATAATAATTTAAGTATAAAAACGTTTTTTTCGTATTTCTGTAGAAAATTAGCCTTTCTGAAAAGTCTTGGACAGAGAATAAGTGTTTAATCAAGTATACCTCTAATTACAAAGTTTAGATCTTGACTCCAGAGCTAGATTATCGTTCGTAATAAAGTCGCGAGAGCTTATGACACAAGTTTGGAACGCCTTGCGTTTTTTATTAGAGCACAGTCTTTCTCAATTTAATGGACGCCATTTTGTTTTTGACGAACGAGTTTCAGTGAAAATTTCACTTCGAGTGAGTGGAATTTTGACGAAAAAGTTAGAAAAAAGGACCTGAAATCACCAGATTAACTTCTTAAAGTGACATTTATTAAAATAAGTGCATAAATTATGCAATTTTTTTCTGAATTGTGCGGGTTTTGAGCAAATTTCCTCAATTGTGCAGAATTGTGCGGGAAGTACCTCATTGTGCGGACCCGCAACCGTGCAACATACCGGGATCCCAGTACTAACAATAGTTATTACAGGCATTCCTAATTTGCAATAGTGAGTGAGGATTCTAATTTTTTTCCAAAAATATTTTTATTGGTCTATACATCATGAAGTATGTATTCTACTACAAATAAAATAATAATTATTATTAAAAATTATAAAAACTCTTAACTTCAAAATAGAGTAATGAGAGATTGTATTCAATACCTATTTTAATTTAAATTAAAAGTGATTTAGAAAATGCTGTATAATTGCAGAAAAATGCTACAAAATTTTCTAATTTTCTTTTTTTTTCATATACAAGATGACCTGATGATTTGGGTGACATGGTGGGTTGATTCTAGATTGGGACAAATGTGAACTGAGTTTGTTTGTAGTATCCCTCATATCACCAGGGTTTTTCTGTGTGTCTTCTGGTTTTCCTCCTTCACAAATAATCAACACATAAAATGTATTGACTTATAATTTCACAACTAATGCATGAAGTTACAATTATCATTACTAGACACTACATCTGCAAATACTGTAAGTGCTAATCTAGTCAGATGGAGTGTCTTTGTTAAATAAAACAGATGTGAGTCAAGACAATTAGCATAAATAGAAATGCAGTGAGAAGTGAGTATTTATAGAGGATACATTAATATGGAGCTGTTTTTATCTCCTGGCTGGTGTTTGCCCAAAAGAAGAAGAATTTTTCAACATAAAATACCTTATGCCATGTGTAGTAGCACTACCAGGTGGCTTCAATCTTGGCCTACCAGGTGGACGTGTTCCAGCTGCTTTTCTGGAAGGACTATTTATACGAGGTCTACCTGGTCCTCTGTGAGCCACAACTTTAGGTGCAACAGCTGGTGCTTGATTATTAACAGAGGGTTGACTTGTAAGAGGTGAAATTATAGCACTCGTTGTGGAGGTGGTGGGCGTCGTCTGGCTTGAGGAATCAGGCGATGCTGATATTGATGCTGTTGATTGAGTTGATGAGAAGATTGTAGGGGTACTCTGTAAAGATAAAGACATTAAGGAGCTTAAGCATGAGGACAAGAGGCCACAATGATGGTGATGAGTTACAATTAACTTAGTTGGTAAATTTCTATGTGTCTTGATTCTTTCTTCGAAGTAGTAATTGCATCTTTGGCTGTAGTTGTTGTCAACATTGAAGATCAAAGTTTTGACTAAATATGATTCATTACACCGATTATTTTTTTAGCCAAGACAAAATCCAAACTCATTAATGACCTTTAAAATGTCTACACAGTTCAGGTAGTTTGGCTGTAAATAGACTTGATGAATGAATGAAAGATTGAATTTATTGGAGAATATACACTGTTTCACCTGTTCTGTAGATCCAGTTCTTTGTTTTTTGAACCAAGTTGTTTTATATTGATCAAGTTTTCTGCCCTTGTATTTAACCTGAAAAAAAATATCACAGGAAAAAAAATTGAATTCTCAAGTCAATAAGGTGGGAATTAAGGTAAGAATTCCATGGGAAATGTTCCCATTCAATGAGGGAAATATGGGTAAATTTGAACCCAATGTTGGGTTTTGTAGCACTTTCCCAACAATCATCAAAATAAACCCATTGTGGAAATCAGAAATGTTTTCCTGTGTTTTTTTATGTACTATATGTATATTACTGCTGCAGCTAGTAACCATTTATCTGTCTGAATGAAATGATGTGATTTTGAATATGTCCAACAGAATCAATAAAATAAATAAGTTGAATTTTAATGAATCATTCAGCAAACTTTTAAACCAAAGAAATCACAGGTTTCTCATTTCTCTTCTTGATCTCAGTCTTCATCCCATTCTTAACAAGTTGTCTTTTTAACAATCATTAAATTTCAATTATTTTTAATAAGAGTTGTTTGTTGGTTTGTCTTTTTGTTTCAAAAGAGCAGATTATTAAGTGCTGGAGAAATCAATAAAAATGAAAAATTTCTTGGTAACATACATGTACTATGTCTAATACAAGAAATACTGATAATTAATTTTATTACATGCAAAATTACTTACAGATGCCCATCCACACCCGGACTTCTTTGATGGATTGACCATTCTCTTACAGTAGATAGCCCAGGCCGATGGGGAATTAAACTGTTTGTTTGCTTCTGGCCACTTGATCTTTCCGTCAGGTAGCAGATCTGCTTGGAACTTTTGACCCTATAAAATCCAACCCAACTGTCAATTTTTTTCATCTTTCACTCAATTTTTCAGCTTTCAAATCAATTTTCAATCTATCAATTTACAATGACTTTTGAGGTTATAACATGTGGCTTGTTTTAGAAGTTATGGTCACTATAGTTGTATACTATAAATCGCATTGTGTAAATCTGGCTTAATACCAGATGGCAAATTCCATCTTACAAGTCTGTTATATATAAAAACCTACCAGATAATCAATTGATAGAAGCTTTTCACCAGGTTCCATGATACCATCTTCAATCAACATCGCTATAGTAACACCACGGCCAGTTAATAGGGATCTTGGTTTTCTTGCCTTGTACTTAGGCTTTGGTGTAACAGAGTCACCTTCATCATCATCATCTTCTTCGTCATCATCATCATCATCATCATCATCTTCCTCCTCTTTCATATCTCTCGTAGGAAGTTTTTCAGGTAATCTCTGTTCTGCTGTCTGTTCTTCGAGATTCGACATATCTGTCATTTCAGTATCTATAAATTATGGAACCAAGAAAGCAAACATCACCATCACTGGCAACATGATTATTATAGTGATGTGCATTATGTTTAATGCATCAGATACTAGTAATTAAAAGTCTATTATCTATATCACAAAGTAACATTAGATCTGTATGTACATTCACAATTAAGTGAAGAATCGACAATATAATCTGAGACTTGTCTATAGGACATGTGTTGAATGTCAAAATACCATGATCGCAAAACTCTGAAGTAAAGAAAACAAGCCAAGACTGTTTATTCACGTTATATCCGATGCTTAGTATGAATATACTAAGTATATCTTTATTGCTGCAATCGAAAATGGTTCGGAGTAAGATTCTGGATCATTCACCAAAACATTTGGAACAAAAACAGCAAGACCAAACAAAACGCGTGCTACCACAAAAATATGATCCTAAACAAAATGCCAGTACACTGCTTTCGTTAACATAAACTTGAGACATCGATTTATGTAGAGACTGCGCATTTGCTTAAATGTGATAGCAGTAACTTTGAATTCTTACCCATTTTTGAGCATGGACTTTCAGTAACTGTGGAACAAAATTACAACAATAAGGGACACAATATGGCGCTTTGACCGAGAGAGACTAAGTAAGTCACCAAAACAATGTAGATCGATAAGAGGTCGGAATTTTTGGAACTAGCAGATCAGCGACAGATCAGCAGCAGGAAAACACTCGCAGAAAACTATTTTTGATATTAAAAAGGAAGTAGTTAGCAATAATCAAATAATAAACGTCTCGATGTTGATTTATCTATCTGTATTACATTTTTTAAAGTTGCTTGTAGAAATGAAAATAAATTTCCTAAAATTTTATATATTCCATTCTCGGAGGTACTCGGAGACACTTCGGTAACGGCCGGTAATTCTCGTGACATTTAAAGAAAGTTGAACAAATTTTCATGTTCACTTTCACTTTCACTGTCATTTCGAAGAACTTGCTGCAAAGAAGAGCTTTCCTCTCTTTATTTTCTCTCCTTCCAGTCAGAAAAACATCCAAGAATCATTTATTTTGTCGGTATTTGTCTAAAATGAGCGGAGAAAAGAAGCCTTTTGAACGATTACCGGCGAACGTGGTTCCAAAAAACTACAATCTTTCTCTTCAACCTGATTTGGAAAAATTCGTCTTTAGTGGAAATGAAGTCGTTACAGTTGAGGTATTTTTTAGTTATAATGCAATGGATTCATCTTAATTTTTGTTGTTCCTTAATGATATTCTAATTCATACCTCGATCAACATTCTCCGACTATTCGAAAACTCCACCATCCGGTCGTGGAGGCTGGTTTCGTTTGCTGGGAAAAGAACGCTATTTCCGTTGGGTGGTAGACTTTGAAGTGCATGGTTACAGAAGCTCTTGTTTTCAAAGTATTCCCCGAGAAAATTTACCATTCTCTTTCAAATAAATCAAGTTTGATCATTCGTGATCATTGCTGCTCAGCTGGTACTCGGCCATCATCATCGCCAACTTATTTTCATCATCCAAATGGTCCTCCAAAGTATATTTTTGTATTTCGTTCATCTGACAACATTATTAGTTGATCTTGGTCAGTGGTATATCAGCCTCATCCTAAAGTTACTTTATAACAATTATTATGATCCTCATCCTTGTCTATCATCATCATCACCAGGGTGATTATATAATCACGTATCCTTGTCCTTAACTGCTACTGTCATTCAGGGCAGATCCATAATATTTCCCAGGGGGGAGGAGGGGGGGTTGCAGAATTGGAATGACATAATATAAGAAAAAGATTCAGAATGTTAGTGAAAAAAACTGTTTTGATTGTCTGAGCTCAGGGGGTGTGCACACCCCCCCCCCCCCCTGCACCTCCCCTCTAGATCCACACCTGGAATCATACTCATCTCTAAATATTACAATGCCCAAACAATATACAGCAAAGAAAATTTTCATAAAAGTTTACACTTTTTGTTACAAATATACATTACAAATTTCATTTTTTTATTTTTTATTTTTTATTTGTTAAACCCTGAAAATATTATAGGGAATTACCCTAAAAATATGATAATCAATCTTTATGTATATCAATATATGGGATTTGTACCCCCTTGGATTTTATTTATTAATTATTGTATTTTTCATTAACCTTATCTATTTCATTGTCAGGTAACCAAATCCACCAGTGAAGTTGTTTTAAACTGTCTGGATATCATTATTGGTTCTGCTAAATTTACTGCTGGTGATGTAGGTAAGTACAAAACAAGCATGTCAGTAGTCCTGTTGGGACTCACTTAAATGAACTGAAAAAAAAACTACAATCCAGGACAAAATGTTGGGGACAATTAAAATATGACAGATTACCATCACTAATCATCACCTCATGATGATGATGATAATATAGACAATGATGATCATCATGTTCTTGTATGTACTCCAACCACCCCTCCCCTCCCTATATCTTTTAAACCCCTACCACCCCCTCCCTGAACAATGTTGACACCCAGTGTTGGTTATCAAAGCAACCCAACAACAATTCAGGCTCAACTTTGCATATAGAGGGAGTGGGAAAGCTCCCTTTTGTGAGAGTGAAAATGACTTTGTCCCATATTTTTTTTCTAAAGGATTATAGATCATTAATTTTATATTGTTGTTGTATTCTTGACAGATTTGACAGCATCTAATATCAATTACAGTAAGGAAGATGAAACTGCTACGATAATATTCTCTTCTGATCTCCCCACTGGCAAAGGAAACCTTCATCTTGACTTCACTGGAGAACTAAATGACAAGATGAAAGGCTTCTACAGAAGTAAATACACAGACGATGGAAAGGAAAAGTATTGTGCTGTCACACAGTTCGAGGTAATGTTCTAAAGTTCCTGTGAATTAATGGAATGAATTTTAATTTGTAAAATTGTGTTTAGCTGGAAAAAAACCTCAACATTAAGTATATATAAGCACTACCAAGAGAGTATGAGATAAGAGAGCTTATCCCCGGACTCCATCAGGGGCCCTACTTGTCGTGCTATTTTTAGAAATTTGTCTTCAGATGTTTTGACCATCCGGACGTGCCTCCTGCAATCTGGCCAATCATGTTTCGTTCCCGAAATAACTTCAGTTTAAAAATAGAACAAAAAGGTCCCCTGATGAGTGTAAAGCCCAATATGGGGGATAAGCTCTCTTACATGTATCTCATATTCTCTTGGCACTACATTATATTACATAAAACAATACTATCTGATTGTACCAAAAATCTAGTTAAGGATTCTGTGGAATGTAATGTATTGAACTGCAAGCTGCTAGAATCATCAGATGAAATGATGGTGCTTGGATTTTATTCCTGTCATTATAAACTTTGTTAACTTTTGACACAGGAAGCCCAGTTTCATTTTCTGTTAATGGACAAAAAAACTATTGAATTTTCAAATGGCCAAATAATTTTCACATAATTTCCAAGCATTTGGTCAAATGAATGCAACTAGATATTTATTGATGATAATCTTTATGTTTATAATAAATATATTGACATTGATGAATTGGATTGTCAGATTACAAGGCCATGATTAGCACTGCAATACTATTAATAATGGTGAAAAACATTTTTAATTGTGTGGGTTTTTTTTAGCCTACAGATGCTCGTCGTGCATTCCCTTGCTGGGATGAACCAGCATTGAAAGCTACCTTTGATGTCACATTAGTTGTACCAAAAGACTTGGTGGCTTTGTCCAACATGGTATGCTCAACTTCTATACAGTCACATGAATGAATATTTTAATACAATTGATATGAATTAATGAATTAATTAATTTGTAAATAATTGAATATGTATATGAGATGAATGAATAAATAGTTCATGATGTAATGATCAAAAATAAAAAAATAAGATAAAAATATGAAATAAGTAATTATAAACAAGCAATAATATACTAGTTAGAATAAATCAAATGAATGCATAGATGAAGGAGTAGTTTTAATAATAGATGGATCCACATTAAATAAATATTAAATAAACTAATTATGAATTCCTTTTTCAAGAATAAGCAATTTCACTCACTCTATGAATACTACTAATACTGCTAATACTATCTTAATAATAATATTATTATATGCAATACATTTTTTTTTTTGCAGAATGTTATTGACGAGAAGCCAGGAGACGATTCTTCACTCAAGGTTGTCAAGTATGCCCAAACACCTATCATGTCCACCTATCTCCTTGCTTTTGTTGTTGGAGAGTATGATTATGTCGAGGACCAAGACCAAGATGGTGTGCTAGTTAGGGTTTACACACCTAAAGGAAAAGCAGTACAAGGACAGTTTGCCTTGGAGGTATATATCAAAAGCTATTGTTAAAAGTAAACAAAATAGTAAACAATCTTGTTCCAATAGCTCAAAGAGTATGTTTAATTTATGAGTTACAGTTATATATCCCATTTGTTATGTGATCTCATGATCTCGTTGACAGGTGTGTATTACTCTTGCTCCTGTTTAGTGTTTTGTATCTTGCTAGGCTTTATTTGTTTGATTAAAGAGCCGATTTTTCCATACATTCAAGTAAAGTTACCTGACTGTCTTGTTAGATTGTTGGCAGCTACAAACTATGTAAACCTTTTTGTACAGAGTTGCAGTGAAGCAATGGGACAATGTTTGGGCTCCAATTGGGCCCTGAGACAATTTTAATTATTATAAAATGCTCCAGGGTTGGTCCACTTTGCAAACAACCATCCTTAGGGAGCCTGATTTATTGTGTGACATAACAATAAACTATTTCACAGGTAGCAGTCAAGACATTGCCATTCTACAAGGAATACTTTGGGATCAGCTATCCTCTACCTAAAATGGATCTTATTGCTATTGCTGACTTTGCTGCAGGTACACATTAACAGAATACTTTGATTCTCAAGTGCAGCATATTTGTGTGACATGTGCACATGCCTAACAAAAGGGATAATGACCCACCTAAAATGCATTTGTAAGGTCATCTTGACATATGTATGTCAGGCGGTTATTGTGAGCCTTGTATTTATATGTCAAACATATTAACAGCTGTCATTTTTCTATTTTACTTGTTAGGTGCCATGGAGAACTGGGGACTTGTGACCTATAGGTAAATGAGAAACATTTTATAAACAGTGATTACAAAATACTTTAAGTGGCTGATTTGCACATACTGGTAAAAATTGTGATTTAAAACTGTACTTGACCATTTAATTCTGTACTTTTGAAAATGATTGTCAGTGGTACCAGTAGTCTGACTTTATGATCAATGTTTGGCTTGTATCTAAGATACAGTCTTTATATGATAAAGTTTGTCTTTGCTTTCAGAGAAACAGCTCTTCTGATTGACCCTGAAAACTCCTCATCGGCTGCCAAACAATGGGTTGCCCTTGTTGTTGGTAAGATTGTATAATGTGACAGAATGGAGTTTGTATGAGCGAGAACATTACTGTGTCATTCAGTGTTGTAGTCACAATTACTTCAAAGGAAGCTTATCCTTGAAGCTCATAATTATTAGAGACCATTTCACAGGAGTTAAAAACAGCTAGTTTTGTATGGTGTTGTAAATGTTCTTTCTTAGAAAACAATGATATCATACTACATTGTTTCTCCTCGTGTGAAAATGAGCCTAGAGAATAATTATTAACAGATATAGATAGACTTAGAAAGAGATAAAATTGATAACTAAAGATACTAGTGTGAATTACATCAGTGTTTCTATAGAAACAGTTATAAAATATATAGGTAATTTTAGACACTGTAAAAGCATGATGGTAATATTGATGTATTGGACTTTAGTCCTTCTTCAGAGTAATATTACCACAATGAAGGACTTATGCCTGAAACATCAGTATCCCCATCACATCTTCACAGTGTCTAATTTACCTAATATATTTTCAAACTATTTAGTGAGATAAATAGTTAATAGATTTTATAATTGATATAAAAGCTTAATATGGAGTAAAATTTCAGTGACATCAAAACCATACCACTTCCCATTTATTGCAGAAATAAGTCTTCTCTTGCACCTTTCTTACATCAGTTCTTTTGTTGTTTAGGTCATGAGATAGCCCATCAATGGTTTGGTAATCTAGTCACCATGGAATGGTGGACTCATCTATGGCTGAATGAAGGCTTTGCCACCTGGATCGAATACCTGTGTGTTGATCACTGCTTTCCCAAGTATGACATATGGACACAGTTTGTCACCACTGATTTATCAAGAGGAATGGATCTTGATGCATTGAAAAACAGGTACAAGCGTGGTTTATTAGATTTGATGGTGATATGTATCTATCTTTGTTGGGTAAACAGATACGCATTGCTTAATTGTTTTCCAATCCAACCCTTTTTGGGGTACTTTTTATGGACTGCTATATTATGCAGTTTGCAAACATGTATGAATGTATGTTAGTGATTGGTACCTTCTATGTTAGTAAGTACAGACACTGAGAATGGTCATACCTGCTTCCTGAGTGGTTCTTTAATGTCCATTAAAGAATTAATGGATTAGAGTATAGAGTAGATGGGAACTCTGATTTTACAACGTTATCCAAGAGGATGCAAAGATCTTAGGTCATTTGTAGATAGAGAAACAAAGGCAGAAACTTCTCCTCAATTATTTGACCCTGAGTGTTCGTCCAGCCAGGGCTCGAACCTGTGACCTCCCACACTGAAATCTGATGCCCTGCCAACTGACCTAAATGGTTGGTAGTTTTGATGGTGTTGATTATGCACAGTCCTGAAAAATTCGGCTTGTCACAAATTTGGTGTGTCATTCATTTGGCAAAATCAAGCACTCCAAGAAAATCCCAATAGCTTACCCAAGAAATGTTCTTCTGAAATGAAATCTCGGGATCACATTTATTTGGTGTTATCACCAATTCACCAAACAAAATACACGATAATACTAATATAATCACAAGATTTCTTTCAAAATAATATATTTTTAATTGGAAAGTTCTTGGTTTTTTCAGGGTCACTGCTCAATTTTACCAATGGGATTTGGGGATTTCTTTTCCTGTGGGGATGATGGTGATGCTGATGATGTTGCATGATAATAATGTTGATGATGGTAATGTTGGTGACAATGACGTTGATGTTAAAAAAATAATTATAAATATTAATGTGAAAATATATTCTTTTTTTTCTCACAGCCATCCAATTGAGGTAAGTTATAATTAATAATAATGTTGATATATCGATGACAAAATACAAATTAATATACAGTGTACAGTTATATTCATTTACAAAAGTGATGTTATTTATATCAAAATCAGCCTTAAAGAGTTTCTTAATTCGTTTATTGGCTATGATTGTCCAGGTTCCAGTAGGTCATCCAGCTGAGATAGATGAGATCTTTGATGCCATATCATACAGCAAAGGAGCATCTGTCATCAGAATGTTGCATCACTACATTGGAGACAAGGTAACCATTGGTAACCATTCTGGGACCAGTTGTACAAATCTCCACTCCGTAGAGATTTTTTAGAATTTATCTGCTGGATAGGGATTTATCTGGTGGATAAATCTATTCAGGTTTCCTTCAACTGGCACCAGCAGAATATATATTTGTTTACACTGTTAGTATTTACTGACAATTTCTTTTCCTATGTTTGCCAAACATAGTTGTTTACCGATAAAGAAAAGTTATATTTATTATAAGTATGTTTAAAAAGTGATTCTGAGTACACCATAATGATTGATTTCAGGAAGATTTCATACTCATGTCTGATACATATTTGTTTTTTCTTACTCAGGATTTCAAGTCGGGTTTGAACCAATATCTCAATAACTTCAAGTACAAAAATGCTTTCACTGGTAAGAAAATGGTGTGCTTATGCATCTCCTGGGACTTGTTCTACAAAGCATGATTGTATAATGTAATCCACTGGATAAAGTTATCAACTCCATAGAATTTCTATGTTATCACAGCTTTACAATTAACATGATATTAATGTTCCCTTTCCAGAGGATCTGTGGGAGTATCTTGCTAAGGCCAGTGGTAAACCAGTTGCCAAGGTGATGACGTCATGGACAAAGCAAATGGGTTTTCCGGTTCTTTCTGTCAAGGCCGAGCAGGTGCACAGAACTTGTATTTATTGTCTTCAAATGTATTTCCTTATATTAAGGCTGAATAATGTTTTTGTTTTTGATTTTGTAACCAATATAGAAAGGAAAAGACAAAGAACTGACTATTACACAGAAGAAGTTCTGTGCTGATGGGTCGTCAGAAGGTAGGTCATTATGTAATAGTTATGACACTTATTGACTGATGATGAGTAAGAAGATGATAAAGTATAATGACACATGGTTCTGCTGCTGCTGATGATGATGACAGTGATTGTGGTCTCAAAACTATTCCAATCTCCCATAGTGTATGTATATTGTATGCAATCGGATACTGACAGCTGACATTCATGATGATAATTGTCATATTATTATTATTGATGATGATGATAATGATGTAAAACAATGGAAAAGATGATGATGATGATGATTATGATGAATACTGACAGCTGACATTCATGATGATAATTGTCATATTATTATTATTGATGATGATGATGATGATGTAAAACAATGGAAAAGATGATGATGATGATGATTATGATGAATACTGACAGCTGACATTCATGATGATGATAGCAATCATGAGATTATTTATGATGATGGAAATGATGATGATGATGATGGAAAAGATGATGATGATGATACCAACATTGACAATGATATTGATGATAATGGTAATAATAATAATAATAATGGTTATGACCCTTATTGACTGATGATGAGTAAGAAGATGATAAAGTATAACCGCACATGGTGCTGCTGCTGTTGCTGATGATGATGATGATGGCTATAGTGATTGTAATGGTAATCTTTCATTGTGTAGGTACTGATCAGTTGTGGCATGTACCAGTCAGCGTTATAACCAATTCCAGTACAACAGAACCAGCAGCCTCTACCTTGCTGGAGGAACAGTCATGTAGTTTAGTTCTCAAAGGATCTGCAGCTGACCAGTGGTTTAAGGTATTATAATATAAGATACCCTCTGAGATTTGATCTGTGATCTCTTCTTTTCTATTAATCTATCTGTGGTTGTTTTTAGTTGGTAATTAATTAGCACCAGTATTTGTGTTCTGGGCTGGTAGTCTTGGTATTTTAACAGAGTTATTGTTTAATCAATGGAAAAGTGAGATGAACTAGTAAAATATATGAATATATAGTGTGTATGTGTGTATTAGCTAGTGAGTGAAATACCAATGATTTATTTAGCTTAAAGCTAGTATTACACATGATTATTAATTGTTATGCTTGCCGAATGTCTATGTGATATCTGTCTATCTTACCCCTAACTGTATTCATGTTTCATCATTGATGTCTTGATTTCGCTGTTCATCTCAAAGAGTGTTCAGGGGCGGTTCCAGGGGAGGGGCCAGGGGGACTGGTGCCCCTTCTCCTTTTGGGAAAACCTGATTTATTTTTATATTTTATATTTATTTTTCATTTTTGATTAGTGCACCCCCTTTTATTATTTCCGCCCCTGGTATTCCCGTAATTTGATACAACGTTTATGTTTTTAGCTCAATCCAGGCCAAGTAGGTTTCTACAGAGTGCAATATGAATCTAATATATTAGAACTCTTACTGCCTGCAATCAAGGACCTTACCCTACCCCCCAGGGATCGACTTGGTCTTCAGAGTGACCTGTATGCATTGGTAAGTTCTGCTAACCCGTGCAGACTTTCAATATCTTGAATTTTAATATTAACGTCGTATTGTCAACTGTTAAGGTGTGTTTGTTAACTATTTATATAATTTATTGTATTCTGACGATCCTGTGATTCAGTACATACTGCAAAGGAATCAATAAACACATAAATTATTATTAACTGTACATTGCTGTAATGATTTCAGGCCAGAGCAGGTCTTGTCCCCACGACAGATTTCCTCAAGGTTGTTGGAGCAAATTCCAGTGAAGTAAACTACACAGTATGGAATGACATGTCATCTAACCTTGCCGGTCTCTCTCTAGTATTGCAATACACCGACTTCTATAAGAACTTTGGTGATTTCTGTCTGTCTCTTTACAAACCTATTGCTGATAAGCTGGGTTGGGAGCCACAGAAGGGTGAAGGTAACGGTTTTTAACTATTTATTTTAATTTTCTTTTTTTGTTTTTTTTGTTTTTTTTTTGTTTATTGGTTGTAAAAGACGTCAGAGAAAAATAGTTCTGAAGCGTGATGACGTTTTACCCCCGTCTCTATACCATAACAGTCTTTAAAATCCTTTGATAGCAAGATAATTTCTTTTGTCTTTAAAATATCCCATGAAATTGCACGCAGGCTTATACTGCGTGAAGAAGAACACGAAACTCAAGTATTATGTTATTCGTTTATTTATTCATTCAGTTGCATTTCTTCATATATATCCATTCATTCATTCATTCATTCATTCATTCATTCATTCATTCTCTCGTTAGTTTACCGGCATCCATCATCCAATCATTGCATCTCTACATTCATCGCAAATTTCATTCAAAGACGCGCAATTTTGTACTTATAAAACTCCCGTTGTCTATAAGGTCATCTGGATGCCTTACTGCGTGGTTTGGTCATAAATCGTCTCGGTAAGTACGGCCACGAGGAGACCATCAAAGAAGCAAGACGTCGTTTTGAGGCTCACTGTAAGAAAGAGTCCACGATCGATGCTGATCTACGTTCAGCGGTATATAGCATTGTTCTTGGACATGGTGACGAGGCTACGCTAGATGCTGTGGAGAAGCTGTTTAAAGAAGCAGATTTGCACGAGGAAAGAGTGCGGCTCATGAGCTGTATGGGTAAAGTTACTCAACCTGACCTTATCAAGAGAGTCTTGAAGTTTGCTATATCGGTGAGTATGATTTTCATAGAAGATTGAAAAGAATGAATGGGTGAATAAATAAATGAATGAAATGAGGAGTACAAACTTTAATATAACCCCTTGAAACAAAGTGTAATCTTGAAAGTGAAATAAAGTGCAATAAAGCATAATACAACTACATTTAGTCAACTTTATTCATATTTCATCTGTTTTCAAGAATAGCTGTATGAGAATATTCCATCTTTTTTTGCAGGACAATGTCCGATCTCAGGATACTGTTTTTGTGATTGGCGGTGTGACTGGAAGGTATGATTATGCATAAAAACAAACTGTAAGTGTAATAAAGTGTAATAAAGTGTGATAAAGTGTAATAAAGTGTACTAAAGTGTAATAAAGTGTCAAAGTGTGATAAAGTGTAGTATAATAATGAAGTATAATAAATTGTAGAAAAAATGGAAAGCAGTAACAACGTTCCAAGTAGTAATTCAAGGCTTAGCCATCAAACTACACATACGTCACATAGTACAAAATCGTTTGCAATATTTTTAGTACAAACATAGTCATTATAGTCGAAATTCCTGTGGGAATATCAAATGACTTTGTTATTGACTAAATTGCAATTTAGATGGACAAGTTTTTGAAGAATAGCTGTATTCTAAAGTGTGTGTATTTTTGCGATTCAGCGTAACTGGAAGAGAACTAGCCTGGTCATTCGTCAAGGAAAACTGGACAGACCTGTATGGCCGGTATGAAGGTGGATTCCTCTTGTCAAGATTAGTCAAGGTACAAACTAAGAGCTTTTTTGCAGGAATCACGTTTATAGCTTCCTGGTTTTGAGAGAGAGTAGAAGGGAATGGGAACAGGGGATACAAAGGAAGCCCAAAATGATTAAAAGTGTTTGCTAGTACATTATATAAATTCACATAATGCATTCTTTTTTGGGGGTATAGGTCTTGTAATGCAAATAAAACCAATTGTTATTCAAATACAAATGATTTCAATGCCATTAATCAACCCAAATATCAGGTGTTAGGGATGTGAAAGTAGAGAATATAATGATTAGCATTTAATAGCTCTCGTTGGAGCCTAGATGCAAAACGAACAGTACAGCGTTATCATTGTCAGTGCAAGGCTTTGATCCACGAAATGTCCAGTAAACATGAGACTTTTTTTCGACGTAATGTTCATTTTGAATGTTTTTTACAAATGCCCGATACGATGTGCTGATTCGTAGTATACGAGTGACGTATCTGGCATTAGTCCCTTGAAATAATCTGATATTTCTCCATTTTTCAGTGCACAACGGAGAATTTTGCCAGCGAGGAAAAGGCAAAGGATATCGAGGTGCGTTTCAGATGAAACATTCATTAATTCGTTCATCCATTCGTTCGTTCATTCGTTCAATCATTCATTCATTCGCTCATTTGTACGATCATTCATTCATTCGTTCAATCATTCATTCATTCGTTCGCTCATTCGTTCGATCATTCATTCATTCGTTCTTTCGATCATTCATTGCTTCATTTATTCATTCGTTGCTTCTTTCGTTCGTTCACTTATTTATGACTTCACGCACTCATTGGATCATCAGTTATCCCTTCCATTCATTCATTCCCCAACTACATCTCTTCCCTCATTTTCATTCCCTACATCGATCATTCGTTAATTCAATTCCTCCATTCCTCTATCCCAGGAATTCTTTGCCAAAAACTCCGTGCCATCAGCTGAGCGTACAGTGCAGCAGTCCCTGGAAAGTGTTCGTTTGAACATTGCTTGGCTATCACGTGATTCCGATTCGACCAAGGCGTGGCTACAGGACAAAGGATTTTAAACAAGCTGTTATCGAAGGATCAGTCTCACAAATTTGGTAGTGGTATCTTTTACTATGAGTTAAAAAATGTTGCTAACGTACAAAGTGAATGATGCAGTTCTGTGACTAAAGTTTATTGAAATAAAACTAACGACAAATCTCCATTGTTTGCTCTGGGAATTCTTTTAGGCTTGTTCAAACAGTACTATTAAAATAGACGCAAAACGCGGAAACAATAAAAGAGAAGGGAACCAGCACAGGAAAAAGTGTTTGTTACATGCGGCGAAATCTGCGGATCCCCAACAGATGCTAGGCTGGCTAATGAATGAATGAATGAATGGGTGAATAAATGAACGAACGAACGAACGAACGAATGAATGAATGGATGGATGAATGAATGATGATGAATGAATGAATGAATGGGCGAATAAATGAATGGGCGAATGAATGAATGAATGGGCGAATGAATGAGTGAATGGGCGAATGAATGAATTGGCGAATGAATGAATGGGTGAATGAATGGGTTAATAAGTGAGTGAATGGGTTAATAAATGAATGGATAAGCGAATCTATGAATTGTCATTCAGTATGGCTGGTGTCTGGTATGATCTTTGCAATACATTTACGTTTTTCAGTAAACATAAACAAATTCAAAGATTACTGTTACTTTATTTTGATAGTTACTAGAATTACAATATTTCAATCTAGTTCCGTTAACTTGGATTGCAAACTCTCAATCCTTGTCATAGTGTTAAATAATAATCACTAGTGTTACATAAATAGAACTTTCTTTCTATACATTTTAAAGTGAACTACAGTTCATCACAAAAATATGTACTAGACTTAATTGGTAATATTTACCATTTGAAGAATGGCAGTCAAAATTGTAAAATTAAATATATAATTAAAGGGATTTTCATTCAGATTTGTATTTCGGCCGGAGGCGCAATCAGTGAAAAAATAGCGGTAACTGTTTTTTTATGCGTAGGGTTATACTACAAACGACCAAATGACGTGAGGCAACGCACATAGAAGCGAGTGTTTCGGCTTGCAAATCTGCGACTATGCTAGCATAAGTCTTGTTAGTGCGGGTTTTAATTACTTCTGTAAACTATAGATGTACTTTTTCAATTTACAGCTCTCGACAATATATTTTGCTCGACATTCACGCGTCCATATTTAATTTTGTAGGTTTATTTTGGCAACTACTCAATTTTTTATCTTTACTTTCTTTCATTTACTGATTCTATGCGCTCTTTCATTACTTAATTAAGTCATTGTTTTATCTATTTGTTATTCCCTCAGCTGTCAATCGATATGTCATTCAAACAAACATTCGTTTATTTGTACTTTCCATTAATCAGTCATTCATTCACTCATTCATAAAGTTATTAATTCACTTATTTATATATTAATTCATTTTTTTCATTAGTCAGTCAGTCAAATAAATTATTAACAATCCGGCTATCTTTTCATTTCGTTCAATTGTTCAAACTCAACATTGCAACTATCTAGTCTATCCGAGACCATTTATTATTTATTCAAACCAACTCTCGATTCAACGTAGTTTTTATCAATCTTTTTACTATTGTTCTTTATGAGCAAGTTCCCAGCAAACGAGGTTTCAGTGGTTTAGGTGACAGCGAACAGCTTTGAAGTACACTATTGGCATTTACAGAGACGTAGCACTTCTTAGCTTTGATAATCTTATAGACGTAGATAGAGAAGTTGTTATGATCGGCAATGACGTCGGTGAGAATTGTATCTTTAGATTTGGGGTCCTAATAGCAATGATATTACATACAATATTAGCGTAGTTGCTTAAGGGCAAAACATACAGAGGTATAGTACACGCCCACGATTTGTGCTATGCTGAGCGTAATGTTGTCGAGTTTGCGTTTGCAAACTGGTAGCTGGCAGTATTACACCACGGTTAAACTTCTGCGGATGCCCGAAAAAAATATAAGAAATGCCGATCAAACGATCTAGCACCCAGTGCTTTCTGCGTAGGGATTCTAAAAAAAACTACAAAAAAGAAAACTTTCACAGTTTTTTCTTAAAGTGTAAACAGAAATGAAAAAGTGTAAACTTAAGGTACAAAGATAATTTTACAAAGACTAAATATTCACGCAATGTCTTACTTATCGATAAAAAGTCAATTGCCAAACGATCTGATTGTTAACAAATGCAAATACCTCGCATGCGCTGACGTTTGACCGCGGTGCTATTCAATGATGAAATGATTGAGTGTGGTAAATGAATGAAATAAATTATACGCATGTCTACTTAATGAGAATGAACTTGGAATAATTTCGAGCTCCCCAGATAAGAAGCGCTCTCAGTGAGTGACGGTTCGATATACTTTGTTTCAGTATCCTATTTGTATATAATCCATTTGGTATATGATGATGGTGGTGATGATGATGACGGTGATGATAGTGGTGGTAATGGTGATGGGCGGGGATGGAGCATGACGATGACAGTGATGATGGCAGTAGTGGGAGTGATGATGATGCTGGTGGTGTTGATGATGATGGGAATGGGGATGATTGTGATGACGGTGATGATGCTGGTGGTGGTGATGATGATGATTGGGATGATGATGATGATGCTATATAGTGTTATGGAGGGACCTTAATCGTGGTAGTGGTATTGTTGTGACGATGTTGAGTGTGATGACGGTACGTCATGGTAATGGTATAATGTGAAGATGGTTCTGGTGATGATAATGGTGTTATTAGCGATGGTAATGTTCAATGGAGGCGATAATGATGATGATGACTGTAATGGATACTTTTGTGGTTATAATGATGGCATTGGAGATGGCGAAGAAATGGATGTGACAGCAGATGCAAATGATATAAAGCAGATGGTGATGATTGTAATGAATGATTGTGGTTATAATGATGACGACGATGATGATCATAATATACAGCTATGGTAACATAAGATTCAAACTGATGAAAAGTCACTTTATTAGCCTGTACTTACATTGGAAGAGTAAATTAATCCTTTACTGTTAATCGCCAAGTATTTTCCTGTCTGTATGTTATGAAGTTGTAGAGAACTACCACTGACTTTATGGCAAAATTTACCTGAAAATGTCAACAATATCATGGAATTCTAAGTTTTACCTTATGAACCTAGTTCAATCCATACCGCACGCACGCAAATTGCACATGGTGCGCCGATTGGAACTTGGATATTTCGCAGAACGGGCTAGTTATGCTAATGCATTCTAAAAAATGCTAATGAGCCAGAGGAGCTCTGGTAATAAGCATGGACATAAGGTATTTACACTACAAGCACAAATCACGTATAGAAGACGCGTAAAAGTACTTAAAACAAACATTTTATACTCTTCCAACAAAACGT
Organism: Diadumene lineata; assembly: GCA_918843875.1. Lineage (NCBI taxonomy): Eukaryota > Metazoa > Cnidaria > Anthozoa > Actiniaria > Diadumenidae > Diadumene > Diadumene lineata. The sequence continues at coordinate 7,598,250 of OU974069.1, forward strand.
AAAACGTTTACGATGATAAAAGATCAAAGCGTGCATTCCCACGCGCAATTCTTGTTTAGCATTTTTGAGAACTCATTAGCATAAGATAGTTCGTTTGGTGAAAACGTTCTATTAGAGCGTTTTCACAATAGAGCGTTTTTCACATAACGAGCTATCTTATGCTAATGAGTTCTTTAAAATGCTAATGAGCCAAAGGAGCTCTGCTAATGACCATTGCACGTGGGAATGTACGCTTTGATGCACAAAGACAAAGGAAAGCTCGATCAGCTGAATATCGCGTTTACGTTAACGATAATCAGCTGATCAAACTTGCCTTTGTCTTTGTGGATCAAAGTGCTGCAAGATAGTAAATAGGCGATTTGCTCATGATGATGTAGAATACTACCACTACCAGAATGCTTTGCAGACCCTCTTTTGTATTGCAATCGAGAGTGCAAACTGTTTTATTAATCCCACAGGGATTAAAAATTTGCTAGTATTCTACGTCATAATGCGACATCTTGCGTGAGCTTGCAGTCTTGTTTGCGTAAGACACTAATGTTTTCATTAATTTATTTTTTATTTGCAAGTGATTCGCATATTCCTACCGTCCATCAAATCAACTGAGATGCATTGTACATTGAATTGATTGGCTTAAATGTAGAAGACAGAATCTATAAGCTAGAAGTACTCGAATACGTTAACGTCGATCGTACTTTTGAGTGTCATTGATCGATCTCCAATCTGTTTTTGGAACCTTGTTTTTCATACAATTCTGATATAATTTTCTCTATATTTATCTAATCTCTATTTCCACTTAAACCACTTATTTGATTTTACTATTGAAAGGCTCTGAGGGTGATCAGCCAGAATTGGCTTAACGCACTTGACCCGCCCACAAACTTCAAAGCTAAACCACCAAATTCACTTAGAAACATCAAAATGATCCAAATGCAATCTAAGCCTTTGACGTAATTTCAAAATTAATTGAGTACTTCTCTTCATAGTCTATAATGTCTGGGCTTTAAAAGAATTACTTTTTTATCTTGATGAGGTCAGGCTTAATCGGTCCCAAATAATTATCTGCACGGCTTTTAAAATATTTAATGAGGTTTTGTTTCTCCTAATATAGTGCAAGTTTTGACCATTTTACATGCCAATTACCAAATGTGCGGTTCCTTTTCGACCCTTACAATCGATGCTCAAACCTACCACCGTTACGTTATAAATATATTCGCATGTTTCCATTATTCTACATGTCAGGCAATCACAATGTCTTCATTCGCTGCGTGAATTACTGATGATAAAAACAGTAGACCCTGGCTACACTATGCCGGATAAATTTTAAAACGCAACTTTTGTTCCGATACCGTGACAAAAATTGCTCGTTACACAATCAGAATTAGCATAAAATTGTTTCGGATTCATGCGTTTTAGTGTGGACGGAAGGCTTAATTTGCGTTTTCAATTAATCCGGGTTCGTATGGACGTAGCCCTAGCTTTAGGTATAGCACGACGCCCAAAAGTAGGGTGCACTCCACATAATAGTGAAACAATGCTTAATATTTAGTGCCGGCCAGATAATATTTTGTTATGCACTAAATAAAAATTCACCGAGTCATAAACACAATACCACAGACGAGTTGAAATGTGTGAAAAGCTGTCTTTGTTTATGATTCGGGGAATTCTTAGTTAGTGCATATCTAATCTTTATTTGGAACTAAGTAGTTCAGAATTGTTTCACGCTTATGTGGCGTGCACTCTACGATCAGTTGAGCATAATGTGTTCGCACACTTCTGTGTCTATCTCAGCCAACCGGCGCAATGTTTACTCTGCACCTAGATCGATCACTGACTTGTTAAAAAGATATACATAGAAGTACATTATCATTACGGTATTTACATTATCTCTGCGGTCATAGATTTGAGCTTTGCGCTCTATATGTAGTTTAGAATGCAGAAAATACTCACCATATGTGTCGCATGTACTTAGTTTATTCGATTCTGTAACTTCGCCTTTAGAGTTGATTATAATGCAGGCAGTAGAGGATGTCATAAACATACGCGCAACCTGGCAAAGAAAGTGACTCATTGATTTATAGATTTATTGTTTGACTGTTTATTTAATTGATTGATTGATTGGTTGAATGATTGATTGAATGATCGATCGATCGGTCGACTGAATGGTTGATTAAGTGCGTGATTGATTGATCGATTGATTGATTCATTGATTCATTGATTGGTTGATTGATTGATTGATTGGTTGATTGATTGATTGATTGATTGATTGATTGATTGATTGATTGCTTGATTGGATTGATTGGTTGATTGATTGGTTGATTTATTGTATGATTCATCTATCCATGTATTTGGTCATTATTCAGTTTTCATTGTCTTGATTTTTGCACGTACCTCGTGTCCTTTTCGTTTCGTCAAGAGAAAGCTCTTAGCACGTAGAGATCCTCTTTTAAGCCAGTCACGGATGAACTTCGTGTCCTCTAAATGCTCGTCATCTAGCGAAAGATCTATGGAGGACAAACTATTGTCCCGACTGTCCTTATTGTCCATATTCCAATTGAGAGGTAATTTAGTTGAAAATTCTAATTTGTTAGTGTAATAATCTTGATTGGCATGAACGTTTGTTGAAGGCATGCAGTAGCATAATTGGTAAACAGTTATAGACAGCGATACCCAGGAAATCTGAAAAAGGAAAAAAAAGCTTAGTTTTAATAGACCATTTGAAGGACTTGACCTTGACTTTAAGGTCATGAAGGGAAATAACAACGCGCAATTTACAGGCCGTTGGTAACACGAGGGAGCTTCTTCCCGCAACACCCTCTATAAAAAAGCTCGAGGATCATCGCTCCCTCGTCTGAAACAACTATTTCATGTGACAAAATAAAATACGCAACAAAACCTTTCCTTTCGGATATTGTTCCCTCATATTAAACTGGTTATATATGATGGAGCAAACTCCTAGCTCGTGTGTACCCATCTTAAGGGCCTGTTTACATGGAGATAGATTGGCCCTTTTAGGTGACCATGCTACAAGGAACAGAACATAGACCTTATATATAGTACTTTAATTTTAGTAAATTAGTAGAAAATGCATATGTTTATTTGAAGTCCAAAAACCAAATGTGTGTGCAGCAGTTGGCGTTGTCATTATTTAGTGGTATTAACATAGCACTAATCAAACAATAGGGAACAATAGAATTAGCATAGAATAGCACTTTTTAAATTTAGTGGTATTTATATTGCACACAAGAAATAATAAGATAAATAAATAATAAATACTTAAGACAAAACCGGAATAAAAAACTTAATTTCTAAGATTTCTTCGCTGCTGATTAGCATATAGGTAAATACATAACTCGCATAAGTACGAAAGCAATTAGAAATTAAGAAATACGACTGATTCAGAAATAAATCATGAAAAGGTGTTCAAAAAGTTTGCTAATAGTTGATTACTGAAACCATACCTGTTATTGATAAATGAATTGTTAATAAGTACTAAATTAATAATATCAATCAATTGCTAAACGCAAATGAAAACCCACAAAAAAAACTAAAAATTGACAAAATGTAAAAGTGAATCAGAGTAAACAATTGCATGAATATTATGACAATTAACTTTATGAAATATGTTATAACATAACATATATATGAACGAATGAGTAGTTAAATCGACGAATGGATGGATGAATGCATGAAACAGACTAACGTTACCAGCAATATGAGTCAAGATGGAGTTCGCGCATGCTCATTTGACGAATAATTTTGCTCAAAATGGCCGTCAAATTCTATAAGAAATGTAGGGGAAATTTAAATAAATGCCAAAAAAATCTTTCCAACCTTCGGGTGTAAAGTTTGGATCGTTAAAATCGCGATAGATGTTGTCTCATCTGTAATATGACAAAAAATGAATAGGATTTGTTTACGAGAAACCGGTTCCCTCAAGCATTTTACAAAATCATTAAATGATGCTTACTTGTGCTATCATGTACCACGAAAATCTCCAAGTTGGTCCTTTTCTGCTTGCAAAATTGCTATTGTAGGTACAGTTGCTGAAGTTTGGTTCGATCGCATTGTCTTCTAGAGCTTTTTATGAAGCAATTTCGCTTGAATATTTGCAAAAAATCCCGATCTAAACTGGTTCCTTTTGCCAGCGAAGAAAGCATACTTCAAAGCTTGTGTTTGGGTTCCGCCATGTTTACTTTCGAAGCCCTGAAGTTGAGCAGGAGGAAGGCTAAAACATAGAGAAATCTCTAACTCGCACACCATTTTGTTTCTCTGGCTCATCCAAACTAGTTTTTAGGCTTACTCGGTATGTATGTAATGCCTGACTTATATTGACTCCTAGTTTTTCATTTTTCGCGCGAAAATTCAAAACAAATCTTTAATGATAAGCTGTTCAGACCAGAGTTCAGACAGTATGAGTAATTTGAAAAAAACGTCTTAGATCGCAAGTTAAGAATCGTAGCATCGCCTCTTTCGTAAGTAAATCATGAGAAATCAGGAGGTTTAGATATTCTTTTTGGCATAAAAACACTAAAAGTTGTGGTATAATAATCACCAAACAAACTTCCGCTGACCGCGGCTCAAAAGACTCATATTGCTAGTAACGAAATATATGTATGAATATGAATGAAGCATATAGCTTTACACCTTGAATTGCATCCCCATTGTTTTTCGTCTCATATCATCTTGGGAACATACCAAAAAACAACAAGTAGAATTTTGCCTTCTTTTCCCGCCTAGTTGAAGAGGCGTTCTTAAAAGCGTCTACCGATAATGATTGTTTTTTGATATTTTCGTGAAGATAAAATATAAAATTAAAATAAGCGCGTGCCCATGTATATGCAGCAGCTATAGTAACATCTTTCCGCGGCTAGCACTATCAAAGGACCAAAGCGAAAAAGGAAATCACTGCCTTTGAAATTAAAAGAGAGTATGTCGGTAACATGTACCTTAGGGTAATTCATGCCTTTTTATCATTTTGTTGACATTTGACGTGTGGACTTTGTTTATTTGACAATGAAAACTAACCAAAGAAATCTCGATGTCTCTAACTAATTTTTCAGCTTGCTGTACAAGCAATTAGCAGCAGATGCCGAAAACGATCAAAAGACATTTATTTGTTTGTTTGCTCGTTTGTCTGTCGGTCTGTTTGTTTTGTTTTTTGTTTTGTTTTTTGGTTATTGTTGTTTGTCGATTAAATTAATTTTAAAATGACAAAACAATTGTTTTTATTTAAAAATGTTATTGTGATAATCCAGTACCGTGAGGGCACTCGAACCGTGAACACTTGTCTTTATTTAGCTTTTTATTTTCTGAGCTTTCCACTCCTTCGAATTCTCTGAAAAAGTAGGCCTGAACTCAAATGCACTGAGTTATCAAAATTCAAATGTTTTCAAAAAGATTCACTCGAAGGATGCATGTTTAAAAAAGTGTCAAAAAAAACCAAATTGTTCACGGTTCGAGTGTCCTCACTGTAAAAGACGTTACGACCATTGTTTTTATTATTAGCATTTACTTATTTTTAGATCTTTTCGGAACAGCAAGTATGATTATTAAGCCATGTTATTTTTAAACAATAAACAGTTTTGAAAAAATAATTTTCATACATATGATTGTGTTTTGATAGACGGGCTCAGTGCCACTGATTCGGTCAGTGGCCAAGGTAAACGAACACAATATTTCAACTTCCTGATATTGTAATTCAGAAATTACCAATGAAAGAGTCAAAGTCGGACAAAACAGCCGGGAGACTAGCTGTTAAGTGTTCAAGAAGCAAGGAAGCCTTTTGATAAATATCGCGCTTTATTATCGCTTAAAAGCTCGTTTCTTCAGAACATATTCAGATTAAAAGTTTTCTTGACTGATGATAAATGACCCTTCATTTTTTTGTATAAATTAGATCGTTTTTTTTGTTTGCATCAATTATTTAATCTTTATATTATAATGCTTATTCTATTATTTTTTTCAATTATCCGCTCACTTAACAGTTCATTCATTCATTCATTTATTTACATGCATTCGTTCTTTCAATTATTGAGCCATCCATATTCCTGAAAACATTCGTCTATACATTTAGGCATCCGAATTTCTTTTCATGTATTCATCGTCACTTAATTCATCTATTCAGTCGGCATTTTTTCGTTCATTCTTTTTCTTCCATTTATTCATTCATTCAATCAATCGTTAACGCAGTCACCCATCCATCCATCCATTGGTACCACGTTCAACTTTCTTACATTTCTCGTACTATCACTCTCATGTTTCTCTTTCATTGTTCATTGTACTTTGTCCAATCAATATTCAACAACATAACAACTGAACCGATCCATTGCGTTCACGATTGAATCGCTTGTTTAAGTTCGCAAATTGTAACTTCATAAAATAACCTTTGACTTTCTTATAAAGAGGTTTTAAAAGCAATCTGATTACTTTTTGTCACGATAAACTTCGTCTCGATCGATAAACAAACTTAACATTAAATATCGTATAAGAGGTGCAAGTTTATCTATTATTTGACGAGTCAGCACAGCTTTCTTAGAACTGGCCTCAATTCGGGGGTGTCATAGTTCAAACGGCATAGATTGTCGCCCGATCGAGCCATACTGTAAACATTTTAATACTGCGAGGTAAACCAAACAGCTATCCGGCAAAGCTCCAGGATAAAATGCCCTTTTAAACTTTTATTTTATCTTTTATTGTAATTTTTGCTATTTTATGTCATGAATTGTACTATGACCAATTATGAAAATTATTTTTTTTGATTATTAATTGTATAACCTTGACATTTATATAGCTGGTCGACCGTCGACTGTCAATTTATATATTTATTTTATTTTTTTATTTATTTTTTTCAATAAAGGTAAAGGGACCTACCGCTAGGTCTTCATGTTTTTCATAGTATTGCATATTTGAGGCTACTACGCATGTGATTAACCACTATTTGCTGTTAAGTTTATTTTTTTACTGTAGTGCACCTTTTTGTTCGTAGTTTACGTAGATTACCCTTCTGGGCGCTAATTTGTCAGTTTAACTTGCGGCTACCTTGAATTTGTTTAGACCGTTTAGAGTGATTTCTTTGTCTGTTTCGTACATTAATTCGAATGTTTTAGTTCATTACTATACTACCTTACTTATTCAAGTATTATTGGGTGTTTAAGCAGCATTTGGCATTCAGCTTTGATATTCAACAATATTTTCAAAATGCACACCGCACGTGTAGAGTTTTCATATTTCAAATTTTCCATTTATAGACCGTTATTTCCGTGGTTGGCTTTTATATTAAGAACAGCCAGTAGCGCAACTTGTGGGGTGCAAATTTTGTTATCGTTTAAAAGCCGGCTCTGATTTTTATAAGATAGTTTGAAAAAGAAAAAAACTGGACAACTTAAACTAACCAATATTGCAAAAACTACTAAACGTTATCCCCTTTGTATTAGGAAAGTAATTAAGAAACTCCTTTTTTCAGTTAATGCAAAATTAAAAAAAAAACATTTTCTATTGAAGTTTGCGACGTTCTCCAGGGGACGTCCAAGTTAGCTTATAACATGCAACATTTTGCTGGTCAAGAGTCGTCAAAATCTACTTTCTTGAATGGAAACAAAACTTTTAGATGGAATTATTAATTTGATATGCCCAACAGATTTATATGCAGTAACAAAAGTGACTCCAAAAGCCTTGAAAATTACTCAAGACAATGAAAATGAATAGGGAATTGAATGCAATTATGAATTTCGTGCTGTTTCTTAATTAAATACTTTTGCGCTATCGTAATGAAGTTATATAATTGTCCACGGGAATTTTCCACGGGAATGGAAAATTACACGTGACTTTGAAACAAGAAAAACGAGAAAAATCTAGGGCTATTTGATCTGAAATTAAAAGACAAATATCTTACCAAAAATCTTGTACAGCATTTGTTTTCCATCGTGGCTTTTCACTCCGAAAAATCTTGATATAATTTTTTCTCACTTGTGGAACTAGATACAGTATTTCACAAATTGATACATCTAGGCTAAATGAAAGCTTGACATGCAAGTGGAACCATTTAAAAGCGAGAGATATCCTGATTGACGGATATTAGAACACGAGACGTCCTCCTTTCCGCTTCTATATTCCTTACAAAGCGACATTTCACGACCGGATTGATGACTGGATCGTTTATGGGACGATTATAACACTATAAGTGGCTCAGAAGAGCTTCCGTTTAGTGTTATTTGACTCACTTTCTGTTCAGAGACCTTGAATCATACAGAACGTAATCCAAAATCTCCTATAGCAAATTCACACATGAGACTCTATGGCGGGAAAACAGACGCGCGCGCGGTCAAATTGAAAATGGGCAGAGAAATATGGACGCGTGTGGCGCTTTGAAAGAGGCGCGGAAACGAAATCTTTGTAGCATAGCTTAGTTGATGCACGAGACTGAAAAGAAAAATAATATTGCAAGCACAAATATTTTCAAATGAGAGGTAAAGGTTATTTTTTATTGTTTGTCGAAAAAGAATAGCGTATTGTTTGCATGTACAGAAAGAATGTTTTTGTGATTAGGATAGCGTTGGTGTTGCTTCTTACAACTGCTGAATGGTATGTCAATAAGGTAGTCAGTAAGTGCAAGGATGTGTGCTTACAACTAATTGATTTTTTGTCACTTTATCTAATTATGTAATTAAAACGATTCTGTCAAGTAATGTAGCTCAAATACAGCTAATCTAATTGATGAATTAAACTACAAAGTTATGATCCCTCTTCAAAGCTAATATCCCTCAGCTCTCTTTCTTAAGAAAGATTTTCGCTAAAAGCAAGCAAGCAACGCAACCAACCAGCAAATATTGAACCTCGAGAAAGACCTAATATTCAACACAAAAACCAATTCACATGATATAGGATTTTGCGCTTAGAAAATGTTACGACTTTTCAATTCGTCGAAACCATGGTAGTGTGAAAATCGCGACTGAAGATTGAATTGGTTTGAAAATGATATGCGATTTCTTGTCAGCGGTGTTCAGCTATGATGAGGGGCTAACTCCATTTAAAAGTGTTTTGGGGGGCTTGAAGGACCATTTGGAGTCGAAAATGAGGCACTTGCGTACCTTTTAGGGTCTCCTGCGGACTCCGTACCTTTTAGGGTCAGTTTTCTCGTTATCAACCCCACATAACTTTGCAAACGTTTAGAAATCGTCAGAAAAACAAAATGTTTATTATAAATTTTGAATAAAGAATGATTGATTAAATGTGGTCTTTTATGGTCTGAAACAATATCTCAGTTAATTTATGCGTACCTACTTTTCAAGTTCAAGCTACTTTTCAAGCTTCCCCAGAGCAATGACGTAAATTGAAAAATATCAAAAATAGATTATCAGATTAAAACGCTATTTTGAACTGGACTGGTGTCTCAAGTAAAAATATCAGGCAAATTGGCATCCCTTGAAGTGTGCAGGTTTTGGTCTATATTTTGAAAATTGCTATTCTTAGGCCAAATTGTCACTGTCACTTTGACATCGCGGTCGACAATCACGCTATAAGACGTTACAAAAACCTTTCTTTGGAGGCGGGTAATATGGAATTTACTTGATATTTATTTGTTTTCAAAGTTTTATTATAATTTCTTTTTCATTCTTTTTCATTCATTTACCCATTCATGCATTTGTTCCTTCATTTACTCATCCATTCCTTCTTTTCGTCTGCTTTGATATGCCTAACAGTCTTTCCTCTACTTATTAATTTCTTCATTCATTCATTCATTCATTCATTCATTCATTCATTCATTCATTCATTCATTCATTCATTCATTCATTCATTCATTCATTCATTCATTCATTCATTCATTCATTCATTCATTCATTCATTCATTCATTCATTCATTCATTCATTCATTCATTCATTCATTCATTCATTCATTCATTCATTCATTCATTCATTCATTCATTCATTCATTCATTCATTCATTCATTCATTCATTCATTCATTCATTCATTCATTCATTCATTCATTCATTCATTCATTCATTCATTCATTCATTCATTCATTCATTCATTCATTCATTTATTCTTTGATCATTTGCATTTAGCTTTGACATATCTTTTGTTGTGTTGCTCTATGGCCGTATATAGTTAGTGGTTCCTTATAATATTGTGAGTTGAGAAGAACAAAGAAAATCGGTGAACAGCTACTAGCATATAAGTAAAAAAGTGATACCATTAACGACACAAAAAACATTGATATTTTTTTCTTTTTTTTTCTGATAAATTCAACTTATTCATTTTGTATTGTATTGACTTTTTTGTTTTGGTTATTTATTCACCTTATCCATCCATTCAAACAAAAATTCATTTTTCAACAATCCGTACAATATATATTTATGCATTAGAATTTTCACATTATATTTTTATTATAATTTGTTTATTTATTTTCATAACAGTTTTTCTTTTTATTGAAAAGGTATACCTAAAAACCTAACGCTTCTCACATGGCCAAAAAAAATGTTTTTGACCTTCAGTCACGTTTTGAAGACCCAACATTTAATAAAAAACCACGGGGGGTTCTTGTTAGATATTGAATTCAAAATAAACATGAAATTGTACTTAGATTTGAAAAATATTTTGTTTAAATTTGTCACGAAATTTAGCTTAACAATTCTTAATCACGCGTACGCGTATATTTAAACTAAATTAGACACAAAAAGTCTCATTCAAATTTCACATGGAACTGTTATTTAAGTTCATTAAAATCAAATATGTATTATATTGAGTAACAAAAGTTTTGCCACTCAAATTTAGCATTATTGAATTTTTCATCAATATATTCAAAAACCCTATTGCTTTCAAAATTTGACAAGAAAGCTGGTCACTTTTGATAATTGAATAATTTTAGTTCTTCTTTATTTAACTCTCTCTAAAAATATATAAAATAAAAATTCATTCTTTTAAAAATCAATGCCGCAAGTCTCCATTTCTTGACGTCACCCGGCGTGGGTAAAGGAAAAATCATTTTTACTCAATGAATTGCCATTGAAAGCAAATATTTGCACAAGCGACATGAATATAATGGCTTTTACCAACTGCTGTTGGTTATTATAATTCTACTGTCGTGCTGTATAATGTAATAAGTTTGAATAAAGAGTAATATTGCTGATACAATACGAAAAGTGGCGGCCATATTGGATCTGATAAGATTTGGTCGCTACTACTTAATCTATTGTGTATTTTAAAGCAATTTTTAACATACAAACAATGCCAGTTTATGATGGTGAAGATAATCAGGATAATGGTGATCTCTACTTGGTAATAGTTGACACATAGGTTATTTGTAACCTTTTCAAACATTAATACAATCTTCAATACATAATTTTTACGTTACGGCAGAGAATTTGAATGTTTTCGGCTCAGAAAACAACGATACGGTACTCATACGAAAACGACTCTAATAAGTTACTGATTATATGGGAATGGTAATGACGCATAATCAAGTTTATGAACAGTAAATTAAAATTTTCCTGTGATATTGTTCATAATGTATTTCACGAAAACCCTTAAGACCACGTTGTTCTCTGAAACAGTCGGTAATATTGCAGACGCTACCTGACGAGGGAATAGTTAAAACATCAATCTACAAAATAGTAGAACAAAACAGCCTCATAAAAGTACAAAACTGAGAAAAAGCATTCTTAGACTAGAGGAAGAATTGACCGTACATTATGGATTAAGATAGTTTACGTGTAATTGCCGGTCTAGCTAATGGCAAATATGCGAAATAACGCCTCAGTTCTATAATGTATTACAGCCATAATCCTAAGAGTCGAACATTCCTAAAACCCTTTAAGTCCTTATCTATAATTAAAATTTGGAGCATTTGCATGAAAAAAATCCTACAAGACTAAAGACAAAATGTGTTTGAAGAAAAAAAAAGAGCTTTTTGCAAAAACACCTGAAGTTCTTTCTCTCTGGCTTCAGGATCCCCCTTATAGACCTAAAGAAGTGAAAATCTCAGTACTTGACATAGCCGCTCAGCAACCGAGGCGAATTATGATGGTGAAATCAGACTTTTAGCAACTGTTGGACACTCTAACAGAAGCACCCTAAAGACTTTCGAACTTAATTGGGAATGTGATATGATGATGATGAATTCCGCGTTCTTCAAATGGCCAAGGGCAAACTATGAAAGTAAATGAAATATGAAATATGAGTTTGATATTTACGATCCTTGAAACTTGAAGGAAGAGGGGGGAGGAGTATAAAACTTTCCCGTCAGCCGTGTGACACGTGTGGTAGATACGTTACATTGAATCTTGTAGCTTGAGTAAAGGACGTAGCTAGGTTAGTCATCCTGTGCCCTAAATTAGCCATGAATACAGTTTCTGGTGGACTAGCTGTCTGTCACGTCTTTCATCGTCTCTTGCGTCAATTAAAGGAAGATGAGCAAATATCCAAAGGAACAATGAAGATGTTGATATAAGCATTTTGAAAAAGTTCCTTTGTATCAGTTTAGACATATAGTCCATGTTGTTGTTCTAAATTACATGTAATTAAATAATCATACATTCCGTGATTGAAACTTTAAAAGAAAACTAAACCACGTAAATTAAAAATATTTTTATGTTGACGCATTTCTGGCGAGTCTTCTCCACTGTGGTTATTGCGCGAAAAAATAAACGACACTGAGAACTTGTTTCTTTCAAGCCTTACTTCAAAATCGTCTTATCGTAGTATTTTCTTTCCTTCGGACGCAAAATGTTTTTCGACTTTTAATCTTCATTTAATAAAGACCAAAAGATCGACGTACCAATCACTTCTCTTTGAAAAAAGTGATGAAACTCCAAAGAGAAAAATGCGCGCGTGGCCATTTACAAAATAGGCGGGAAAAGTTGACGCGCGTTGGTTCGAAAATGGCGCCAAATGGGAAGCGCAGAATAGATTATACACGCGTCATAGGAAAGATACAACGAGTCAATATTTATCAAATGACCAAGAGAAGACAATAATTGTTTAAGTATGACTGGCAATGGTTCGTAGGAATGTTTTGGTCAAACATGTTTTTATTTAATTCGTTGGCTTATTATTATTATTTTTTTTTTCATTTAACTTTTCATCCCTCTGATCTTTAATTCTGTGGTCGCTTTTCCTTCTGCTTCCTTGTGTCTTATCTCTTTCCTTGTTCTTTTTGTTCCTTCTAGCTCATTGTAACATGGTCTTCAACAGGTGTTGTAAAGATAATGTGACTCGCGTTTTCTTCTTTCGAATAGACTAGAAAGGATTACACACTCCAGATTTAAAAAATCGTTTGTGAGATTAAGTTAAAGACTTTAAACTTAAATTAAAGTCACGCTTTGATTACGAACGCCATGGAACAGTTAATAAAATGAATTAATTAACCTCATCTCTATTTACAAATAGACAAAAAAGTCTAGTGGCTACTGACCGCAATTAGTTTTGTTGTTGCTTTAAATAATTCATAAGTCATTGTTTTAGCCGTTTTAGAGCATGACGCGTCCAAAATCTGGCTTGAAATTGAAAGTTTAAGGTCAATATGTTTTTACAATACATATAGGCTCTCGTGACGGACTATCAACACGTGGATATAATGCGAATCCACTTGAACGAGATCGAAGTAATCCGCCAAGTGTTTTGATAGTTCAAACAAGATTACAGTAAGTGGGTCGATTACCAATCAGTCATGGCTTGCTGAGCTTTGATGCTGACAAGGTTTAGTTTATCGTGCATGCCAAACTGGTTAAGTGGACATGACTGAAAGATCTTGGTTTTACAGTCAAACAGTCGTGAACACAGAGATCATTGATGATTTCATTTCTTCTATAATAGTTGAAATAAGTGTGTACGTTCAGAAGCCAACCTTCGTTGGCCTGTTTGCTCGATAACCGAACCTAACCGATTGTTTGCTTGGGGCGCGCTATCTCGCGTGACTTTTCGTAGTTACGTAGACACAGTGACGAGTAGAATAGGCGATCGATCTCCATAATGGCGTCATTTTCCTACCAAGACCAGCATTCTTTGCAAATTCTCTTTCGTGTTCAGATTTTTAATCTCTGTGGAGATCAGTCTTGAAAACAGTCTGCACTAATTGCGATACAAAAGAAATTCGGCAAAGGATTCTGGAATAGGCAGTATATTACGGTCTATTACGTCATCATGAAATCATTATTCGATTTCTTGAATATTCAATTTTGAAATAGGCATATACCTATAAGCGAATACCGGATTCCGGATGTAAATTTCACGACCGAAAGCTGCTATAGGATTCCACTAATAATAAGAAATAAGCAGTAATTTTATCCAAACCATCGTCATTTCCTCAGTTGAAGATCTCTCATGGTCCATAAAGTGGTATATGAGTATCCTCTGTAGCTATTCATTAAAAAAACATTACCCATACACCTTTTCAGTCGTGTAATTGACATCCGCAATCCGTGTTCCACCGACAATGCTTTTTGAAAAAAGTGGATAAAATATTTGAATCAAGAAGTCGCCGTTGGAGGCAGGAAAAAAGCGTTGAAAATCTGAAATATAAACTTCAAACACTCTTAAAAACCTACTCTGAAGTAATAATAACAATAGCTCTTTAATAATTTAAGAAATCAAAACGTTCTTAATTACAAAGTAAGTATACAGAATAGTTAAATATAAATTGAATAATATCATATAATAAACTATATAGATAGTACATTTAAAGGTAATTAATAGTATAAACATCTATTTAAAAAAAATGTTTTTAAAACGTCTTGATTTTAGGCAAAATATACTCATGATTTTAAGGTAATTCCGTAGTTTTGCACTGCGCATAGTTCTGCGCATGTTTCAAGTATTTTGGTTTCAGGACTTTTATGATGTAATCTGGTCAAATTATGTTTGTAAAGTACTTTGAATAAAAAATTCGAAGAATTGCGACATTTTCGAGCGAGAAAACGCGATAATTTTGAAACTCGACCCAGTCCTCTCTCGGAAAACCTGTTTTTTGACAATAAAATGACGATATTTTTTGCAAACTAGCACGGTGACCTATGTTTTTTATTTGATAAAATTATTTTTTATAACATAACATCAAATATATCTAAAATTGAGCATAGGTCATCGGGCTAACTTTTGAGAAATTTCCAAAATACTTTCCGCTTAGGACTTTTTCGAATGAATTAGCAGCTCGTGCGCACGTTGGTATTTCGTCAATTTCTTCAAGATCACATATTTTTTATACATCTGTTCATATTTTTTAAATGAAATAAAAAACAGACATTTGAACAAAACGCGAATTTTGCTTTTAAAAAACAAATTACTGTGTTTTTGTTCCGTTTCTTTTCGATTTTTGAGCTTCTTTCTTTACGTTCTCAAGTCACTAAAATGCATGAACTTTGACGTCATATTGCGCAAACAAAGAAGTCGGTGACCCCCCTTTTTTATTGTATTTTCTGAAAGTGTTTCTCAAAATTGTTTGTTAGAACGAGTATAAAAAAATTTCATCGGGCAGTTTTATTTCTACGGAATTACCTTAAGATCTTAAGATTCTTGTTCTTTTGGGAGGTAATAGGTGTGCAAGAGAATACTCAGGGTTGTTGATAATATTATTCATAGTTCACGATTCTGGTAGATGGACTGTAAGAATTTCTCTTCAATTAAGCGGCGTTTACACGGGCAATTTTTCCTTGACAATTTTTCTTTGATACTGTCATCGCTCGTGTAGACGATCAACAACTTTTCCTTGACCATTTTTTATTAACAAGGTTTCCTTGCTCGTGTAGATGATGGACAAGTTTTCCTTGACAAGTTTAGGTTATGCCCGCGATGCCTTACAATCAGTGGAGTACTAACATAATTTGTTTCCAGTCTCTTAATGAGCAAACAAAACAAAATGGCCTATATGCAAGTGAAAAATAGAGATCGAAGAAGGCTTGCTGCATGTGGACTAGGGGCGATTTTGCATTTGCACGATTGCGAATTTCGGAAGCGCAGATGATGGGTCCGTCCTTGGGTGTCAGATGATCCGTACTCCCTTTTTTATACTGCGGTTGCGATATGATTCATGTTTCGTTTCGACTCTGTCTGAATTGAAGTAAATCCAACAAAATATAAACAGATTTATCGCTCCAGATTAATTTTGCTTTAGCCGCCGTTTTGTTTTGATTAGGAGACTGATCGTGCGAAGAAACTGGAAACTAATCACATTAATATTCCTTGCCACATTTTCCTTGTTGTCCGTCTACACGAACAAATTTCGTCCTTGACAATTTTTCCTTGTCAAGGAAAAGCCAGCACGCCCGCTTTTCCTTGTCAAGGAAAAATTGTCCATTTTACTCCATCTACACGAGCAATTTTTGTCAAGGAAAAATTGTCAAGGAAAAATTGCTAGTGTAAACACCGCTTTAGTCAGGTAGCAGAATTGTGAAAAGGACCTTAAATAGGTAAATCGTAGCACCAGTACTACACAATTGTTTCGACTTCAGATTATAATAGGCAAGTATAGAATCATAATATTAAGGGTGTACTAACAAATTGTGGGGTCGGGAGGGCGTTGCTTCACGATTTTTGAGGGGAGGGAGGGTAGAGGTCAATATATTCTGAAATAGTGTGCACACAAGAAAAAATGAGCTAAGAAAACCTATCCCTCACATCATCACCCAAGTTAAGTCTATTTATTGTCGCCGAGTTACTTGATAAACTTAACACGTTCCCTAGTCGCCTTTCTCTTAAGAATAGGATTTTAGCAGGATTGGTAACAACTGTCCCAGATGGCTGATATTTGGACTAAAAATGGAGATGGACCACACGGACAAATTACACAAGTGATTGATGGTGCTTGTGTTGCCAGGGCAACGGTTGCTATCATAGTTAATTACGGTCAGGAATGAATTGATAGAAGTCGTTTACAGCAAAAACCGTTTGAGTGTAAACGTTTGAATCGTTTGTTTGGTCTGTTTTTTTTTTACTCGATTAAATGTTGTGTTTCCAAGGAGATCAGAAATTGTTTTAGTCGTTAACCAATGAAAAGTCTCCTGTGATGGATCCGGCCCTAGAAATGCTTGACATCTCACATAACAAAGGAAAATTTAAACTATCTGGGTTTCCGAGGATGATTAAACACTCAAACGGTTTTTGCTGTAAATAACGTTTGGAAACAGATTTATGAAATCATTGAAAAATAATACTAGTAAAGAACGGTCTGTTATATTGATTTTAAACAAGTTTATATATGATTGAATTTATCAATGTAATCAAGCAATATACATATGTAAATACATTAAATATACAAATAAATATATATATATATATTGATACATATTTCCAAAACTCTTAGAAATTAAACAAAACTTGTTGAAAAGCTTGTGATTGAGAACGAGCCTGTGAAAGAAATTTTGAGCTGGCATCATTTTAGGGCCAAATTATTGGCGAAAAGTTCGACCGTTTGAAAGGCGATTTTGGTTGATCGTGTCCTACCTGTAGTCTTTTAGTGTATGGTAGGCGAATGCTATCTAAACTCAACGAAATGAGCTCAAATCTATACATGACACTCTTAAATATATCAGCGACACAAGATAAGAGTTTTATTGAAGTTTATTGATTTTAAAGTAGAAAAAAGGTGACTAAACTTACCCATGCAATCTACATCAAATACCCATATATTGTTCGTCTGTCTGAGCTACAACACTGCTGCTAAACAACACTGTTAATAAGCTTGGGCTACCTGTGGTTGACAATTCTCGGCCGCAAGTCAAAGTGAGCAAAGCAAAAGTGAACCAAGTCAAAGTAAGCAAAGCGAAAATGAACCAAATTGTTACGATTCGATTCGATAAGATGTGCTTAACATTCTAAAATGCTTATTTTCATTGAATCCACTTTACGGCCGTTTCAGATTAAACGTACTTTAACACGCGACTTTTTCGATTATGTAATCAATAAATTGGAATAACGAAGGGGACTTGGAACTGGAGTTGGTGGTTAACTTTACAGGGAGGGAAGATAGACAAGATATAATATATAATAAACATGTAAATATTAGATATTGAATATCTGCTCACAAAACCCCAGGAGCAGTTTAATATCAAATTGAGCCCTGGGCTTTTGTTGAATACGCCGCACATATAGCAGTGATATCAACGAGGAAACGTTAGATGGCAAACACACAACATATGTGACAACAATTGTGGCTTATCAAAAGAGGTACCTTATTTGGTCCAGGACCAGAGCCTGTCAACATTACCAATTATTCAACCGGAAAGGGGTCTCTTGAAGTAACTATACCACACCAGACGATCTCAGCCAGAATGTAGTACACTGGGGAAAAGAACTACTGTGAACGTATTGGTCGGAATAGTCAACATGAATTAAGGCTTGATGAGCGTTAAGTAATTTCACTGGTCAATTCTCACAGTCCTGATGTCCAAAATCAACCTTTTGCTGGCTGGAGTGGTTTTATCTCTATAATTGTCACTGACAACAGTTAGCTAGTCGGTCCACACGATATCTGGTTATCCAACCGAGTTTAGCACATGTACACACAACTCGAGAATGTTAAACCTTTCACCTGGCCAACTACATGAAGTTCTGATGTGAAATCAGGCCTTTATGGCAACAGCACAGTTACAGTACTACTTAAAGAAAAATCATGCAACGGTTCATGCTCACAAGATACTGGTAACGGCTTTTTTAATGTATTTTTGAATTGGCTAGAGAAAAAGAAACATGAAGGGCAACAACAAAGACAAATTGACTTCTAGTCTGAAAAGATGTAGGAAGTGAAGAACTGGTTGGATAATCCAACACTAATGTGTGGCGATCTAACCAAAATTCTCTAACTATTTTAAAATATGTCCAAGGAAGAGTTGTCAAACCTCACAGCTATTTCACTTCTGGAACAAGTTATGTTACACAGAGATGTTTTTCCTGCTGAGATTTATCAAGGTTATCAAGGTAACTGGCCGCCACATCATCTTTCTGCAACAGCTGAAATGTTACCCCACTTCTAGGGTGTCCCGTCCCCATTGGCGGCAGACCACGCCAATTCCGGCCCTGTGGCTTAATAATCGAAGTGTCGCGAGATCGAAGCCCGTAGAAATCTCTAAAAAAACATTTTCAGTCTATTTCTTTATTTTCTTCTTCTTAAGATAAATAATCCCTTTGTTGTAAATAACTTTTTTTTTTCTGAAAACAAAACATTTTCTTAATATGTTTTTATATCTTTTTTTTCCATGGGGAGATAAAAATACAACGAAGGGATGTTTTATCTAAAGAAGAAGAAGAAGAGAAAGAAATAGACTCAGAAAATGTTTTTTTCGTGATTTCTATCTGTTTGAACTCGCGACCCTTCGATTAATAAGCCACAGGTAATTGGCCTGGTCTGCCTTGTGTGTTCAACATTCAACTTTACATTCAACATTAAAATTTACATTCAACATTTAACATTACAGTTCAACTACCCTGCGAACAGAGGAATTTTTTAACTCTCTTACAGGTTACAGTTGAACATTCACATTACGAAACACCAACTGTGAACTTGATAGATCGCCGACCTTATACTTCTCTGTAATCTAATATTAATGAATGAAGTAGAAAGTCGGTGATCTATCAAGTTCACAGTTGGTGTTTCGTAATGTGAATGTTGAACTGTACCCTGTAAGAGAGTTTAAAAAAATCCCCTGCTCGCAGGTTAGTTGAACTGTAAAGTTAAAGTGGTTATAACCCTTTGAATGAAATTTATGTAGTTAATTCTACTCACTGTCAGCTTTCAAATGAGGTATATCTTAAGGGTATTCGATAAAATATGGCCAAGTTATTCCTTGCGAAAATTAGCAATTTTTTTTTGTATTTTTACATGCTAGCATCCGGATTACCTCAGGGAAGTTGTCTTGGACCTGTTCTGTTCCTAATTTATGCCTCAGGACTTTTCAAAGTGGCTGCTAAACACCTAATGAATATTCAAACATACGCCGACGATACCCAGTTATATTTGTCATTTAAGCCCACCTCGCAACAGAATGCTGTTAACACTATCGAAGGGTGTATAGCTGATATACGTACCTGGATGGTGTCTAATCGTCTTCTGATTAATGACTCAAAAACCGAATTTCTAATAATTGGATCTCGTCAACAACTAGCTAAGATCAACGTTGAAGGTGTTACTGTAGGTGATGCTATGATTACACCTGTAGCCTCTGTGAGAAACCTTGGCGTATGGTTTGACCAACATATGACGATGAATGATCACATTGGTAAGGTTTGTAGTAAGGCATTTTACAGTTTGTACAATCTCAGACAGATTAGGAATTATTTAACAGATGATACCTGTAAGATCCTGGTACATGCTCTCGTGACGTGTCACTTAGACTACTGTAATGCCTTACTGCATGACATCCCACAGTATCAACAACAACGACTGCAGAAAATTCTAAATGCATCTGCTCGTTTGGTTTGTCGCCTACCGAAGTACTGTCATATATCTCCAGTGCTTAAAGATCTCCACTGGCTGCCTATTAAATATCGAATAATCTTCAAGATCATTCTACTAGTGTTTAAAGTACTACATGGTATGGCACCCTTGTATCTGAAAGACCTGATAAACGTGAAACCGGAGGGACGCTACTGCCTCAGAAATGATGATCAGCTGGTGGTCCCAAGAACTAGATGTAAAACGTTTGGAGACAGAGCATTTTCAAAATCAGGACCAGTGTTATGGAACAGTTTGCCGGCAAATATTAGGAAAATTCTTAACATAGAAAAATTTAAAAAAGAATTAAAGACCTTCCTTTTCAAACTGGCCTATAAATAGGAACTATGAAATATATAAAGATACTATGTATAAACATAACGTTAACAACTTTTGATATAATTTATAGATACATGAATTTTTATTTTCTCTTCAAGTAACTCAGTTTTTATAATATATGATTTTATTGTAATATAGATAATATTATAATTTTTATTTTCTCTTCAAGTAATTCAGTTTTTATAATATATGATTTTATTGTAATATAGATAATATTATAATTTTATTTAATTCATCAATTTATTGTAAACAGCGCCGTCGAGTATTTATAGTGAGGGCGCTATAAAAATCATATTTATTATTATATTATTTATTGTCGTCCGAATGACGGAAATGACGTACATGCAGGTACCTAACATGCGCATTGAGCGATATCCGGTTTACTTTTCTTCCGGTTTTCATGTATCCGGCTTGTATATTTACGGTTTGTAGTTGATGAACTGAAATGTCCAACAGACTTCCTTACTGATAGCTACTGATTAAAATATTAGTTGATAATATGCAATTTTACTGCTTTGTAGAAGAGTGTTTAAATGCAAACCGGATATATGAAAACCGGAAGAAAGGTACGTTACTTGACTGATGAAATGAATTTACCAAAATATAAATTTAACCGTGATTCTTCCCTGTTTTACAGTCGATCTCGATCCCAGGACCCGTGATCTCTGATCCCGTTTATCACATTTGCCAGCATGTAAAGTCGTCACATTTATCAGCAAGATCACTATCAGTTTCATGGTCAGAAGATGATCATGATAACTTGATTATGCAAAGTTGCTAGAAATGTTGGGTCCTCCCTATGGCATCGATCGACGTTCCATGAGATTTCCGATTCCTCGATTCTAAACAAAAACAAATTTTGGGTGGATTTTGAATTCCCTTACATAGACCGAACTATCATGGAGAGGGTTCGCATTGATCAGAGCATAAACACTAGACGGTGCTCTCAGTCATGCTCCTCATCGTTGAATAGATGGTGCATTATATAGACATTTTGCTAATTGTTCATATAAAACGTTTCCTGTTTACAATGTGTTTTAGGATTTGGTAGTACGCACTGATGAGCTTATAGTTATAATGGGCGCCGAACAATCTTAAAATAGACACCGTGCTTTAGCTTTTGTTAAGGTCATTTCAGCCAATCAAATACACATAATCATAACGTAGGTGTGACTTACGAGTGGGTCACCGCGGTGAAAAGTGTTAGTTGAGCGTTAAAACGTTATCCTTAAAATACTAGTTTGTTTTTGTAGCACTTCGATCTTCTTTAGAACAATGCTATACAAGTTTATCATTTGTTCTCATTAGTTAGGCCTGATTAGACCCAGATTATTTTGCCACAACGGCCTCCTCAATCAATTCGATTGCACTTCCCCGTCATGTTTGAAATCATCTTTTGCCTTAAATTTAAAGTAGATTAAAAGTACACTCTCCTCTTAAATAAAAATGATAATTCTAATACATAACCTTTATTTTTAACGTAAATCATTTTTACTGTAACCGATTTTATCGGTGTCTCCCACCCCCAGCCTGCGATCGATGTGCGTCATGGGAAGTCGAAGTATATTAGGCGTGCACTTTTTCCTGATCGGCACTCCTTATATTTCCGAGGACGTGAAATTGAAAACATTGTTTGACGATAAGCGTGTCTGTAATGGAGTTGTTTGTCGTTTTGTTAACGGTTTTGAGTATTAGCGATGTGTGTTCTACTTCTGATGGGGTTGTTTATACTGAACAAACAATTGGTGATAATGTGGGTAAGTATAATTGTCTATGTACAAAAAAATATGGTGGTACTCCACTGTTTCTCTTCGTAGGAGTAAACTATGATGGAGTTGCAAACAACTAGTTATTAACGCATATATTTACGCAATCCATTCTATAGATCTTTCTCTGAAGAACCTGGTCAGCACGCCAATCTATCCTGATGGTGATCCAGATATGACCTAATGCTGGACCCACATTTGATTTCATGCCTTAGCACTGCAAGCAAGAGAACTTTGGGGAAATGCTGAAGCCTTGCTTTTAACAGGGTTTGGTCATTTCTGTTATCTCCTCCCCCGACTACCCCTAAAGACTACCTTGGTTAAGCTGGCTTTTATAAACCTAAACAGACCAGTCATTCAAATTGAGAAAAACTTTTCATTTAGTCTGAGCACTTGATCTATCCTGTTGTCCTCATATTGCATTGATTGATATCTCAGTAATTAGCATATTTTAAGTGTTCCAAGTTGAATTGAGGAGTATCGACACCACTACGATAAGAACTATGACTTCTAGAACTACCGAAAGAACTCAGAGAGCTTTTCCCGCGTAATGCCATAATGAACACTTCACTAGCTGATGTTTTTACAATACACCATTCTTTCAAGCTCCTCATTCCCAAAAAGAACTAATGGCCAAAAATTCCGAACATCGATTACAAATTATATTGAGGACGGAACGTTAAAACTTATTACTAGTCCTTGAAGAGGCGAAAAAAGGAAAGAAACTATTTCGGAAACCTTTGACGAGCTACAAATTGAATCCCTCTATTGCTCAAAAGACGCAAGCTAACAATAGACAAATTCTCGAACAATTAAGGTTGTATTCACTTCTCTCAATTTTTAGTTCCAAAAAGGAATCTGCTACTGCTGTTTTCCGCCAGCTCAGAACCTCGAACGCTCACACAGGGGCGCAGCGTCCAACACGCATATACGCACGTGCGTACTTGAAGTTACCGAAAATTTAGAATTTTTTACCAATTGTTTCTATTTTTAAAATTTTATTGGTACGCAACCAAGGGCAAGACCCTTTGCTCTATGCTTGCATTCACACATCTATTTCGAGCACGAAAACAAGAACGCGGTATTTTTTTGTCTAAAGTTTACTTAAGTTTTTTTGGATATCATATGTACTTGTGCGTACCTGAAAAAAGGACCACGCTGTGGCTTATTAAGCGGGGTAATTACCATAGAAACTTTATAAGAAGAAAGACGAAGAAAAAGCCGGACTATTTTTTAATGATTTCGGTGGGACTCGAACTCACGTCCCCTCGATTAGGAAGTCACAGGAAATTGGCATGGTCCACCTGTCACGCTCATCGCCATTCGTTGTTTTTTTGCTCCCGTGATCGATCAAAACACGAATTCCTCCCGAATGGAAACTAACCAATCATGAACGTCGGTATGAGTAGGCGGGTTTAGACGAAATTCGGAAAAGTTCAGAGTTGATTGGCGTGAGCAAAACGCGTTTGAGTGTGAAGTTTGAGTTTGACGGTAAACTGCAGTAATTATTTTCGATCATGGTAAAACGCGCTATAATATTGCAAGGTCTGGACTGAGAAATATAAATTCTTGTTTAGAGGTAAAGATCAGCGATGTGGTCTTGCAGCAATACATCACTCTGACGGTCTTTCAATGAGCCCCTCCCCCCAAAAGCAATGTTGTGTTCCCCGAAGGTGTTTCTCTCTCATGAATAACAACATTGATCGAGGGAGGGTCAAATATTGATATGTATAGTCATGAAACTGTGCAAATTTCTCAACTATTCATGATGTTCAAGATTGTATACTCGTCCCTTCGAGTAGGCCGAAAAATAGACAGCCAAAACAGTCGCACTGTATGGAGCTACCATGTCATTGAATTTTAGCGTTTAGAGGTATAAAAGAATAAACCTTTTTATCAGACTTTTAACAGGAAGGAAAGAGGTGTAAAAATAGAGATTTTTTTCAGTATGGCACATTTCGTTTTGTACGCCAGTTAAATTATCGACATTTTGCTCTGAAAAGCACTGGAATTATACTCTTCACTTCTGTACGAGTATAAATCATTTATTAGCTAAACTGCATTCTACAAAAACTACAGGACAACAAATAAGGTAGTGGACATCTCATTTATTCATGTCTGATAGCAGAGAAGTGTACAATTACATGTAAAAGAGTGTCATATAAACTGATAGAAACTTATGTGGATATGGCTGACGTATATTACGGTATTTGAAAATTTACGTTAAACTGTTGCACAACCGCGCTGGAGAAATGTCTTCAAGTGACTATCACTTCGCATCTCTGTTCTTATATACTCCCGCATATTAATGACCCAAGGGGATACTGACCCTCCTGCACAATGCTAGGTACAAACATGTATACATTCCGTAACGCTACTAAATACATTTATACTCTTCACTTCTGTACGAGTATAAATCATTTATTAGCTAAACTGCATTCTACAAAAACTACAGGACAACAAATAAGGTGGTGGACATCTCATTTATTCATGTCCACCCTTCGGTGATAAAGAAAGATAATACTACAGACGTGACACCATACTGCAATGAATTTCCAACCTTTAATAATTACGTATTCATCTGATGTGGACAAAACCCCTAGACAATATAAATGGCTATTTACTTAAACTACGAGATACAGACAGTAATGAATCTAGACCATCTTTAACATAACCGTCCTTGGCTGTTTCAGACCTCCATCGCCCATGGCGCTTAAATAATCTATCATTTACACCAGCATTTGCAGCAGCTGTCGCCCCTCCACTGCGTAAACTATGTAACCCGAAATTATCTTTATTTAATCCAATGCTTTCAAGCGCTTGTAAAACTATTTCTCTTACCCGCGTATAGCTCATACCTCCATGACTCCGTAGTTTGTAACTTTTAAGGGAACTAATATATTGTAAATTACGAAAAAGTGACTCTTTGGAGCTAAGATCAATACTTGATGCTTTAACGTAGTTAGACAAAATTACATATGGACAACAGGCATCATTGGTTTCAGCTAATAAAACCTTAGCACCGTCTCTATAAATATCTGTTTTGCTTTGTGAAATATACAGTTCTACAAACTTTGTTTTGTCTTTTGTACGAAATTTGACTTCACAACAGCGTAAATTAGATAACTCATTAAACCTCAAAAAACCGTGGAATGCTGTTACGCAAATAGCTGCTATACGCAAATTAGGGACATTTAAGTCATCAACAGCATACTTTGAACAAAGTTTAGTCAACATATCATAGGATATAGGCTCTTTCTTAATTATGGGCTTCTTTAATTTTCGCTTACCAACTTCCAGAATATTCTTGACGAGGCCTGAATTGCAGGGATTAGCAAGGCCGTAGATATTGTGTACCCACTGAATTCCGTAAAAAACTGACTCAAGCTTAGAAGCGCAACAATTGCTATCGATAAGATACTCCAAATAAAGGCTTACAGAAACACTGCTAGCTGGTAAAGTATTAATCTCAGGACAATCGGACGCCCAGCTTTTGAACTCATTGAAGGCACGAGAATAACGGTCCACAGTGGACGGTGCTTTGGACTCGAGAACACGTAAAGGAATATGACCGGCAAGTCTATGCACTTCGGGGTCTGTGTATTGGTTGGCTATAGCATCAAACAATTGTATACTCTGTGGATATAAAAATAGAACAAGCTATCATAAGCATCGGTTTGTGATTTCAGACAATGTCAAACAAGATTTTTTTTTTTTTTTCAGTCAATTGATTGCAAAGACAAAGCTTTTCTGTTAACCTCGCGCTCCGTCTAATAATAGAAACGCTACGGCGCCATTAAAGTACTTAGAACCAAACAAACAGTTTTTATTTGCGCCATGTTCATAAACTTGTTTACCATCTTTCACGTAACACCAATCAACAACAAATGAACGGAAATAACCCTCTCTACTTAGCAAAAAAGGCCAAAACACTGATGAAGGCCAGACAGGTACAACTAATACTGCACTGCATTTGCAAAAAAGGACATGTTTAATCGCACGAGGAATCAGTGAAATAGGTGGTACTAGCCAGCAGAATTCACCGGCCCAACTGAACGAGAAACAATCAACTCCAAATGTACCGGGGTTGTACCATTTTGAATAGAATCTCGATACTTTTCTATTCTCACTGTTTGCAAAGCAATCAATTGTGCACTGTCCCCAGCGGGTAGCGACATGGTCAAAATACGCCTGCCAGTCCTCGAAATCAATAATTTTACTCATGTAATCTGCTTTCTCATTCTGTGTTCGTGGAATCCATTCTACATCCAAAGCGACGTTAAACGTTTTTGAACAGTTAAAGGTCCTATGAAGGATATTTTTTTTCGATTTTAATACAAAGTAAATACCTTATAAAACATAATTGTGAAGAAATTACGGTAATTTGACCAATTCTGATTTTTTTATAAAGAAAAATATTGGGCTGTTAGATAATTTGTACCGCGCGATTTGAAGGACTGGTACCTAATTTTGTTAAACAATAGGCGTGACGTCACGGAAGTCAGTGGTTATTTGCCTTGGCCATGGAGACACTGGATTGTGCTGCAAGATTGCGTTCTAAAAACAGTTTCGAACTCTTCAAAATTAAAATAAGATAGCTCTACTTTATGGCAGCAGTTTTTCTTCAGATGACTCTGAATTTATTTTTATGAGAGGATTCATTCCTACGATAAATAATCACATAGAATATAAACAACAACTCGAACAAGACGAGCCCATAGCAAACGATTGACTTTTCGAATATCAAAGCCATGATGAAGAGAAGCGAAAAACAAAGAAGTTTGTCAACTACTGAGCAGCATTGAAAAAAGCAGAAACATGGTAAGAACCTGATGATTATAATTTGTGCTCCGAACCACCGAATAATGCTAGCTCGAGTTGAAACCCGACGAGAGTGTGCTACATTTGCTTTTGCTTTGATTTTTTAACCAGCTGTACTCAAAAATATATCGATGCATGGAATTGATGAGCTTGCCTGA
The DNA here is from genome assembly GCA_918843875.1 of Diadumene lineata. Classification (NCBI taxonomy): domain Eukaryota; kingdom Metazoa; phylum Cnidaria; class Anthozoa; order Actiniaria; family Diadumenidae; genus Diadumene; species Diadumene lineata. The sequence goes on from OU974069.1 coordinate 7,625,755, forward strand.
AGTCCTCGGAGAAATCAAACCGAATCACAATGCTTTTATATTCAATTCCCATGTTTATGTCGTTTAGTCATAATGGTGCACGTTGTTTTTAAGAGCAAGTACACTAACATGATTCTTTTCTTTTTATAGCTTTTACAGAAGTGCTAGTTCCTTTCGTGAATTCACACGCCTGATATTTGAAAAACTTGGTAGAAATAGTATACCGCTGCAGCATGTGCATACATTAAAGTAAGAAAAGCCTTCCAATTAGAAAAAAAATGATGATGGCTCCGAATAAACATGGACTATTTTTTGTAAGCTTTGTGCTATGAGTTTTAATATAGTATCATATAAAGAGTATAAAAATATAAACATTGATTTAGTTATTTGTAAAAAAAACTAATAACAATCATCTTAGTTTTTACAAATACATCGACTAGAGATAGCAAATATACTATTATACAATATCTGGCATGTATTTTGCAATTTTTTAAAAATTATCATTGAAAAATTGTACAGTTTGGTTTCATTTGGAATAAAAACAATTTATGTATAATTTATGTACAGAAGATTATTATGAACTACATGTTGCTAAGCACTGTTGTTTGTTCCTTGGTTTGCTCGTTGTTGATTCTTTTTACACCATAACATCTTTTGTGTCCTTTCAACGGTAGCTTACAGCTAGTGTTGTGGGGGGCTTTCTTTTATGGCGTACAATCCCCGCCAAAACTCAAACATAATACAACTTTTGTTCAAGACCACTCAACTTGCATGTAATAACAATTTAACATTGTTCTTTTGAGCATCCAACATTCATGTTGTTGACACGCAAAGTGCAACTTGCAAGCGCGGACAAGTCAACTTTAGTTGCTCAGCAATCCAACATTTCTCCTTGAATAGTTTGACTTTTGACAGATTTCCGTGAAAGATATAAATAGTGTTCGCGATGCAACATTTGTCGTCGATAAAGTCCAACTTGCTATAATCGGGACAGTCTAACATTGCTTAGTCCCGCATGCAATCGCCTATCGTCCCGAAGTTCCCGAATCTTCGAGGCAATCGATATATTTTCGATACTTTATCGGAAATGGGATTTACCGCTGGGCTTTCTAACCATGATTCAAATATGGCTTCCCCTAGGGTACATGTATGTGCTGTGTTGGATACCATACAAGATAGTATTGCGAGACTGGATAACCTTAAAGATCCTGACGATGCCAGTAGCCTTGTTGTCCGCCTTGAGTATTTATGCATGGAAATTATAAATAGAGGAGAAATTCCAGAATCAATACTACGTGATATCTCTTCAGTTATAAACTCCCTAGAAGAATTCAATAATTCAGAGTCTCGAGATTGGTATGGCGTTCCGGTTGTAAAATATAATGAAACAGGGCGCCCATCCTTTGATATTCGAAAGGAACAACTAGAATACCTTATAGAAACCAACTTTACAGTCCCACAAATAAGTTCTCTTTTAGGAGTATCAAAAAGAACTATCGAACGAAGACTTGCTTCCTATGGCTTACGTATTTCAGGTATGAAATGATGAAATATTATGCTTATTATGAAAGTTTTACCTTAACGCTCAATTGATATTTATCATTTCTAATTGAACTTAATTATAGTAATAATAAATGATCACAATAGACTCTTATATATATAAACGCCTCCACTAGGGCAAGCACAACTTCTGAAAAAAGATAAAATTAAAATTCAATACAACAGGATTTGATATAACTTATGTTAGTGTTCCCCTTTGTCCTTAAGTTTCTCTCATGCACTAAACCTACTGTACTTTATTTCATTTATTGTAGTGTTATATCCTTGACTTTATTTCCTTGTTTTCCTATGAATAGAAAACTCACAAGAAAAACCTTTAATCTCAAATCCTATGGTCTCAGCTCTTTTTCTGTTTCCGCACCTATGTTATGGAACTCCTTACCATCTTCTCTACGCACTATTAATGACTTGGAAACACTTAAATCTAGACTAAAAACACATCTTTTTAAACAAGCATTTAAGACTTTTGCATAGCTATTTTAAATCTTTTATGTTTTATATTATTCGTTAAGCGCTTAGATACGATGTATAAGCGCTATATAGATGTTATTATTATTATTATTATTATTATTATTATTATTATTATTATGGTAGATTTTATTGACATTTGTATGTGGTTGATTTACATTAACCAGCGGACGTAGGGTCTTAGCCAGTTAACTACATTTGTTTTACATTTTCCATTATTATTATTATTATTATTATTATTATTATTATTATTATTATTCAAAGAGCTTGCCATAGCACTCCTAGTTGAAATTATGGAATTATTACCTCATTGATTATGACATTTTTTTAAATTAATTGGTTAGTTACCTATGTCTTTAATTGCTCTAATTGCAGACAAGTTCTCCAATATTGATGACCAAACTCTTGATGAAAATGTTGCTATTATTCAACAGCAAGCTCCAGGGATTGGACTAAGAATGCTGAAGGGTCATTTAGAAAGCAGAGGTTTGAAAGTTCAAAGGGAAAGAATAAGACTTAGCCTTGCTAGGACAGATCCAAATGGTGTCATTCAAAGGTGGAGCCAGTCAATTTGCCGACGAGTGTATAATGTGTATGCCCCACAATCTTTGTGGCACATTGATGGAAACCACAAATTAATAAGGTACATGCTGTAATTGCACTGGTTGTTTTCTCTTTATTATGGTATCTTTATTTGTTCCTTTTTATAATTGATATAATAATAATAAAGTTAAAAATTAAAAAGTTTCCATTATTATTATCATTATGTGTACTATGTACTGTCCTTGGCAAAATAGATGGAGCCAGTAATAAACCTAGAAATCTGCATTATTATTATTAATATTATTATCACCATCATCAAGTGTCACATGTCCAGTTGGCTTTTGATATATAACAAATTATTCAGCAAACATCAGCAAAACAAAATCCATTGAACTTTTCTCTCTGATAAGAATATAGCCATATTTGGCATTGATACAAAAAAATATATTTCCTTCAAGATGGCGTGTTGTGGTTCATGGAGGAATAGATGGATACTCTAGATTACCTACCTACTTAGTTGCTTCCACCAATAACCGCGCAGAAACTGTGTTATCACTCTTTGAACAAGCTGTGTCTGAACATGGATTACCATCAAGAGTAAGATGTGATAAAGGGGGTGAAAATCATGATGTGGCATGGTATATGTTGAGTCTTCCAAATAGGGGACCTGGTCGTGGAAGCATTATTGCAGGTGCGTCTTACAGTATAACTTGTTATCAATCACAAAATAATTAAGATCAAATATTTCTAAATTCTTCATATTGGTAGTGAGGTATTAAGGCCAGAACAAGTGATAAGTGAAAAATTCTAAGTTGTTTTACATCCCAGGAGGTAAAGAAAACATGATGTGACCTGTCCCATCACATATAAAAATGGACAGGTAATCTAATCCAGATAGCCAAACTTGTAGCCACTTTTAACCATGTGTTAATTTTTTCCCAGGTAAAAGTACCCATAACCAGCGCATAGAGCGTCTTTGGAGAGATGTTTTTCAAGGTTGCTTAAGACTGTTTTATGATATTTTCTATTATCTGGAATCACAAGATATTCTAGACCCATCAAACTGCACTCATCTGTGGTGTCTTCATTATGTCTACATTCCAATGTTGAATAATAACCTTTCCAACTGGAAAAATGCATGGTCTAGACATCCATTGCGAACAGAGCAAAATCTCAGTCCACTTCAGTTGTGGGTCAGAGGAACACATGCTTCAGGTTTTTTACTTGATGATCCAGTTGATGAGGTACATTTAACAGTTTATTTAGATGAGGGATGGCAACCCTTTGGAAAGAGTCATGTGTCTGGTTGACTAAGGTTTGGTTATGGGTTTCAAATAAGACACTCCAAAATCACTAGACTAAGTACACCCTCATAGAATCACCCTATAAAATAATTCAAGTATTTGATTTACCCACCTTGAGAGAACTCCCTTACCCTTTTGTGTTCTAAATAGCCCCAAAATGCAAAGATCAGAAAAAATACAAAACTGAGTATAATGGTTGTGATTTTTAATAGTTCAGAAATTTTGCAATCATTAAACAAACAATTTGTGTTAATTTCTTCCATTTCAGGATTATGGAGTTGACTGGGAAGGCCCCTTACCAGCCACTGACGACGACAATCAAGTTGAAGTGCCAGACACACCATGTCCACTAAACGATACACAGCTTCTTAACCTTCAGCAAAGTGTTATTTGGGAAACAAGTGACATATATCGTATTGATTTTTGCAAAAATGTCATCAATGCAGTAAATCTTATGATCAGTTAGTTATTTGAATGTCAGTGAAAACACACTGACCATGAACATGTATAAAAATATATATATTTTATATTTTTGTAAAAAGAACTTGATAAGAAAGATTTTAAAACAACAACAAATCTAACTATTAATACCTATTCATAAATATTCCTATTAATATTTATCTTGGTAAATCTCTAAACTTCTGAAAATCCTTGGCTGCCATAAACCAAAGCAATTTCCATCTTCTCAGCAAATTCAGTGTAGTCCTTGTATAAGGTGGGTATGGTTATCTGGTTGAAACAAGTATTTGCTGTTGGAAAAGGTACATGGTCTTTATCATCAACAGGAAAAAGAACAACCAGATCATCATGAACACTTGGCACTTTTTCTGTCCCTGTCCAAAACTTTAGAAGGTCACACAGGGAGGCTTTTCTTTGACCTGCAATATTGAAATACTGTTACTGCTACAACTATAAAATAGAAGCTTGAATGAACAATCAATGAAAATTACATAACTTGAAAACCATGAATGGTTAATTAAAACCACAAAGAGTTGAAGATATAATTTTATGGTTACAATTAATAACTAAATATATTCCTTGTTACTACTTCTTTGTTTACCTGCATTTGACCCTCTAGACTGCAATGTATCTATGAACTTATCAAGGAATGACTTTGCTTGCTCTTCATCACTCTTTAATATTTTCTTTTCAGTAATAATTCTTTGTTTGAGAACTTGACAATCTATGACCTTCTCAGCTGCTCTTGGGAAAAGCAATGCACAGACACTCTGATTGCTTTTTAGGAAAGTGACTAACTCAACACTCTCCATGCCTCTAGCCAAATCATCAAGTTCTGGTGTTCGCTTTTCTATGACATGGTAAAGAACAAGGCTGTCTGCTATCATTTGATAATTTTCCATTGTAATCTCTGGCAAATTTGCTTCCATTCTATACTCAAATAGATTTGACTTCATTTCTTCTGGTATGGCAGTAACTTCATCTTTATTGAGACTTGTGAGCTGAATAAAAATTCAGTACATTAGGTTTGTTAAGGAATATATATTCTCTTGAATAGATTTGAAAATCTGAATTGCCTTTCAAATGGCAAACATTTATTAAAGATCTGGGTTTGAACCACTGCACAATCAATCAGAACAGACACTTTTCTATTTTTGTTAAAGTTAGTGCTTTAAATTGTCATTTTTGTTCAAAACATGATATTTTAATCATTTACCTAGAGGAATGTTCAATAGAGAGTGGTCAATATATATGTGTGAAAGACTTGTAACTATTAGCTCTAAATATCACTATTTACACAATAGAAAACAACAGATTTTCGTGCATTTACATGTATTTTAAGTTACAAGTCTTTCATGCAGATACTTGCCACTCTATGTTCAATTTAAAAACTTGGTTTAAATCATATTTAATATTCAGTTTTTTATCTTAATTTTGCTCAAACATGCTGATATTTATATGGTATACATAACCTCTCTCAAAAATAAAATTAATTAATTAAAATAAAATAAAATTTTACTGCAGGGTGCTTTTCCCCAATTGATATTACAACAAAATACCTTTTGCAGCGATTCTCTGAGAGTTAAATCTGGCACATCATTAAGATGAAGGGTTAAGCCGATACTTTTGTCGTCAGTGGACAGGCAGTCGTCATGTGTCCAATAATAAATAACTGCTGGTGAGACCCCATACAGCAGAGGAGGAACACCATGCAAGGAGGCATGTGCAATCATCTTACCAGCTGCAACAAACATGCCTGTTTGGCGAAGCAGTGGGTCTTTCACAGGAAGTTTATGGTCGTCTTCCCCTTCAAATATCATCTTCCTTGTGTCATTTCCTGTTTGAAAGCCTGCCTCCAGCATCTGCATGACTAAAGAGAAATATTCTCTTCTGGGTCCTGACCCAACTCCCGACTCGCCTTCATATCTGACTAATGGGGTTGCTGCAAGCTGCAGACTTCGTCCTTTGTAAAAGGAAAGAACATCACTTGCAAACTCTCCTTTGATTCTGCTCACATAAATTCTGCAAGGAGGTTTGTCTTCATCTACAGTCTTTCGTCTGAATGACTGTAAACAATCTTCAGCTGTCAGGGCTATCAATGAAATACAGAGTCGGTTTTCTGCATGCATACATAATGTACACTATTCTACACTAAACAAATCATTAACAAAGTTGATTTAAAATATTTAGATAGTGAATGATTGATTGCATTATCACAAATAAAGTTCTGCTTTGCAAGAAAACTACTTTTCAATTTATGAAGTATGTTTTATGGATTTTTTTTAGATAACTTAAGCTTTATAAGATAAATTACAAAGTGGGCATAGTTCTCTGTGATTCCAAGTTTCGTGTTTACGCACTCATCATACTGTCTGAGTCGCAGAGAACTATTATAACTTAAGATTTATGCAATTGGTGAACCTCAAAATTTAACTTGCAGCATTTGATTTGGTATTTATATTGTTACTACATACCTTCAGGAAAGCAAAATGACAATTTGCTAGTAGAAGGGAATGAAAGTTCTAACTCATCATCATCTATTGATAGAGAAACAATGAACAAAAATCAGTATCAGTCTAAAAAGATAAAATAAAACTTGCATTTAGACCAAACAATTAGAAGCAGACTTTTTCTATGCTAAGCTGGCAATCAAAAAATTTAAAAATAAAATAATGGCATTAAGATCAACCTTCAGGGACTAAAGTATCCCACATAGGTAATCTTGATTTACAGAAAAGGATAAAGCTGATCTACAGATTTAATTGGTGGAATGCTATAGTACAGTGATTCATTCACCTTCAACTCCTAAAAGTTTCAAAGCAGCATCTTCAGTTGACTTAGAAGTGAGGACTGCATGCTCTATCTCCTGATATGTCTTGTTGGGAAACATGGCCTTGAGACTGGAGTCCTAAAACATGCAAAACACTATAACATGTCTGTACAATGAGCAAAAATTTTAATATCTTATTTTTGATTGAGCCTCAACATGCATCAATTTAAGGCTAGTTACTCTCCTTCCTGACCAATATAAAGGTTTATATTTCCAGCATTTTCCTCTGACATAGCCATCTACTAGCCAGTTTAATTAGAAGGTGGCTTGTTAATAATTTTTTTTTTTTAAGAATCAAATATTTGAATAACTAATAAAACTTGTAGGAACCTCAATTGTCCCACAATGAATCTCTACATTTATAGAGAAAATTATATTTCAATATCTTACTCTTACAATGTTTGATGTAGCACTTGCATTATTGGGTGAAGCAACCATGGTTGAAGCAGAACTGGCATTGTTGGATAAGCTGCTGTTTGAAGCAGAACTGGCATTGCTGGATGATGCAAATCTTGCAAGTGAAATAAATATAAAAGGAATTTGTTGTGTTTTAATCATGTTTTTGAGCTGTGGTAAGGTTGAACAGAAAACACTTAATGTTTTTTCCAGCCATGGCTGGAAAAACTTTAAGTATCCAACAGATAAGATGAATGTATGTAGGTACTATTAGGAGGGAGCACTACTTGACATTGGTAGTTTAATGTTTGGAAATGTAACAGGCATGTTAGTTGCATTAACATTTGAAAATAAAAATGTACAAAATATCAAAAGTAGAAAATTGAAAACACAACAATCATTAAATAATTACCTGCCAGACATAGCACTAGATGCATTTGACAGACTAGATGACCCCCCACCACAATTGTCCTCGTGCTCCTTCATGCAATTTACATCAATACCCATTCCACAGTTTCCACAAATGACCTCCACATTATTTTCTTCACTAGACAACTAAAACACAAATTTTAAAGTTATAAGTGAATGCATATTACTATAATTGTTTTTCATTTAATTTGAGCCCAGCCAATCCATGACATAAATGCAATTGATTTGTAATTGCTGTGCTGCTATCAGAAAATAAAAAACCACAAATTAATTCTAACCTCTTGCTCCTCTAAGATGTTTTCCAAAGGTCTAATATAAATTTGACTTTGACCTGCAAGGTCTTTCAGCTTTCTCGGCAGGTGTGGCTCAGAGATTCGGTGGAAACCCTTCATATCTCCCCCTCTTTGGTACAACAGTAACTCATATCCTGCAGCTGTTTTGAGTAGTGGATACTGAGTGAGAATTTTTTCTATGCAATGAGCTTGATCACCTTCCATGTCCATTGTAATGGAGGCAGGACCAAGTGCAGCATTGGACAGAGCAGTTTTATCACTTGTTGCAGTGGGAGGCTTGATATCCTCAGCATAACCCAGACACACAAATTTCAATGTAGCATTGTGGACTCGTGCTTGCTTGTATGGTCGTTTCCTTGAATTGTTATTGTATGGCTTGAACAGTCGTCTGTGCTCCTGGATTGAATTACTTGCTTTGAGTGTAGATTGAGTTGGTCTATTTACTGGAGCTACATAAGAAGGCATAAAAAAAGAAAATAATATACAAATGATTGATGCAAGTTAAGTATAGCACAATCATGTGATAAGCAGCCCACCAGCTGATCAATTGAACTTATTGGAGCTTTCCAGGAAACAACTCAACATGGCAAAACCATAAAGTAAATCTCATTCAATTTAAAATGATGCACAAAATTCAACAATAAATATGAGAAGATTTGTGAGAAGAACAGACTACTGTACCTTGGCTCAATGGAACAACCCCTGCTGTTGTTGAAGACAATGGCGAGATACTACTTGTTGGACCTATTACACACACAAAATGTGTTAATAAAGCTCTTTGTTATAGTGTATGTTCTTCTTATAGAAGACTAAATACTGTTTTTTTTTAATAAGAATGGCATGTACAATAAGGAAATTTATGATTGATTATTCATTTTATAAACAAATAAAACTTGTTCAAGAAACAAAATACTGTTTCAATAATGGGATGAAATATCAAAATAACAATAAATTAACTTGAAAACAATTTGACAAAAGCTTCGATGTTACCTTGGTTTACTCTGGGATGTGCTGACTGAACTGGTGAACTGGTATCATCTATAGTTGAAGCACAAGCAAAAGTATAATTATAGACCTTTACCATCTTTCATATATATATTTAACATGTAAACAAATAAAATTAAAGAAAAAACAGTTCCTATTTGTCCAAGGCTTCTTTCAACTTCTTTGGGCTGCCAAAACCAGATTTGGGTAATAAATAGTGAACAATCTGCACCATACGGTAAATGGTAAGTGCTCGGTATATTAAAGGTTACTGAAAGTGGTCAGTACGGTAACGGTCTTTTTCGCAAAAAAAAAATCGATCAATGATTTATAGAGAAATTCCTCGATAAAATCTCGCGCGAGCCCATTGCCTTTTAAGTTAATTACATAAGTTAATTTCGCATGCCAAAATTGTCGTGTATAACAGCATTTTCTTATAAAATAAGACGACAATAATAATGTTAAAACGCAATTCTCTTACCTGGCTGGTCTGCCAGCAACATAAGTTGCTGGGCAACTCTTTTTAAAGTACTTTTTACACTAGAAGTGTCCATAACTTTAGGCAACTCGTGCACGTGGAAAAATTGGCATGCATAAAGAGGATAAGTGTCCAGCGGTGAATCCCATTTCCGATAAAGTATCGAAAATATATCGATTGCCTCGAAGATTCGGGAACTTCGGGACGATAGGCGATTGCATGCGGGACTAAGCAATGTTGGACTGTCCGCTTATAGCAAGTTGGACTTTATCGACGACAAATGTTGCATCGCGAACACTATTCATATCTTTCACGGAAATCTGTCAAAAGTCAAACTATTCAAGGAGAAATGTTGGATTGCTGAGCAACTAAAGTTGACTTGTCCGCGCTTGCAAGTTGCACTTTGCGTGTCAACAACATGAATGTTGGATGCTCAAAAGAACAATGTTAAATTGTTATTGCATGCAAGTTGAGTGGTCTTGAACAAAAGTTGTATTATGTTTGAGTTTTGGCGGGGATTGTACGCCATATTCTTTAGCACTGAAGGTCTGTTTTCTTCTTGAACTTCATCTGCTGAATCTTTGGAATCTGAAATTTTCAACAAGAGATATGCTCATATTAGTGGAATTTTATGGTACAGCTGAATTTGCATAACTTATATTTTGAATATCACCCAAATGTATTTGTGCAAGAGTTGTTTTGAAATGCTAACATATTTCCTAATTACAGAAGAGTGCAAGCGCTATCAGTATTTTTTTTAAATATCATCAAAGTTTCTAGTAACTAAATAGTTATCATATCAACAGAAATAGTTAGTAGCAATACTAGTAGATCAAATAGCATTTGCACTCTGCTGTACAATATGTGACAGATAGAATCATTGATTTATTACTCGGACTTCCAAAGGAAGGTCCGAGGTATAAATTCGCAGGGTTTTTTTTTTTTTTCCTGTCTGTCACAAAATTAAATTTCCCGGCTCTTGCGTGATTGGTTGCATTTCTTCAGTTTAAACCTTATGATTGGTTAAATTGATCACGTGCCATGTGAAACGTCATGGCCTTACCGATGGTTTGCCGAGCTTCGTTTCAATTCAAGCTACTTTCTGGTATTTCAACGTTATAAATGGCTGTAAATTCTGTCTCTGTTACGCTCAAATCATGAACAAAAGCACACTTCTTCGCGGTAGAACCACATTAAAAGATGATGAGCTTTTTCAAAACGGATCAGTCTGTGAATTTATCTAGAGAGTCACTCACTTTATGAGTGAATTTATCGAGAGTCGCTCTGCACTTTACGAGTGGATTTATCGAGATACTTAACGAGAACTTTATCGAGAACTATACGCTATCTAATGAACTATAATATAACTATTCAAACCACGAATCTGTAAGGATTTGACTGCTGAATTTTCCGACTACAATCAAAGAAGCGAAGAATGTCGAAATCAGTTGCCCGTCAACAAGTCACATACTGCATGTTATTGTACAGCTCTGTACAGCCACTTTTCCAGGGGAAATCTCTATGACAACGATCGTAAGTTTATAAGTTCTTTTATTCCTTGGTTTTGAACCAATTATTGAGTTCAATAACATTTGTTTCGCTGGTTTTATAGTTTAATGTGGAGTTTGCATTTTCATGGCTTATAGAATCTTGGACATCCTTGTTGAAATGTACATTACTTCATTGTTAAATTATTGTGATGTACTAGATAAAACTGATAACTTGACTGTACATGTATATAATGATGCACTAGTAACAATAAATAATCCAAAAATACTAGATCTCGTTATTCTCCGTATGTTTATTACAATGATAGGCATGTTATTACGGTTGCTCGCCAAAGACGTAATCGTGAGACTAGCAGATTACCAACACGAGCTCTAAAACGCCTTGCCACTAAAAGTAGAAAGTTTAGACGATTTGTTTTTGCAAAAATAGTACCCAGTGTACCTAAGTCGTCGAAGTTGCATAAAATTATATCATTAGCACAGTTGCAGGACGTCCATTACTGTGACTAAAAGAAGGTTTACAAGTTATGTAAACAAACCTTTAAATAGAGTGCTAACACTATGTCATGAAATAAAACCTAATTAGTTACTAACTAATAGTCTGTTTAGGGACTATTTTCATGCTATCATTCAACCAGAACAGTAAAAGAAAAGGAAAATACAAAGGAAACAAATACCTCATTACAACATTCTTGTCTAAAAAAGTCACTAAATATGAACTAATATGTAGTAACTATTTAGATTTTATTTCATGTCTTTCACAGACATATTGTTAGCACTCTATAAGACTAGTCGTTACATAATCATAATTGTTTTCTTCTTAAGTGACTTCTTTGTATAAAACCCAAACACATCTAGCCAATATCAAAGCAAGCCAATAACAGAACCATATAGTCAATTCAATGTGGCTATATTTGGACAAAATGCAGGACAACAATGTGTTGCAGTGAGTTTACATTCTCTGATTTATAATAATAAACATGGTATCAATTCATCTAATGATTACATGTCTATAATAAATACTGGAAACCAGTTGTATTCAAGGTTGTCGCAATCTGCGAGACAGATTTGAATGCAAACAGAACTACCAACAGTGTTGAATGTGTTTGAGAGTGACTATCAGTTAGACTACATTGAGAGTTTCAGTAGAGGTAATTTACATAAAGAAACTGCAAATTGAAGGATACGCTTACTCCACTATATACTGTCATAGTAACAATACATTCAAAGTTTTTGATTCTCATGCAAGAGATTTATGTCGTAGAGGCTATTCACAGAGTACCTGTGTACTTCTTGAATTATCTTCTCTAAGTTACTTAGTTCACTTCTTTCAAAGTATACATTACAATGCATTGTTTCAATTAAAGGGAGTACAAGTAAATGATTATTATATATATTCAACTTTCCACTGAAGTTATACTGTTGCCCGGTATTCACTATTCTAATGAAACCGTGTGGCTATTGGAATTGAAAAACCTTGTCCACTATAGTGAATAACCAATAATGGCACCCATTCTTGTAATAATATAAATTTAAATAAGTACAGAACAGCAGATCAATTACCAAAAACTGTTAATGTGTGCAATAATTTGCTTTAACTTTGTGTAACAATACAAGTAATGGCAAGATCATTCTCAAAGAACTTACTATAAACAATCTTGAAAATACTGGATTTGTGATGTCATTGCTATTGGTTGAAACTAAATCACATTAACCTTAACTGACATTACAAAAATATTAATGGTGTTTCAAATTGTCCGACTCCCCCTTAGTCAAGTTTTGTCATTGTACAGGAACCCCGAGAGCAGAAAAAGCAGTAGATTGTGTAACATGTAGTGACAAAGATATGCCCGCCAAGGAAAAGACATTAAGTAATTATAATGATGGGCGAGTGCGGAATTGCATACGTAAATCTATAATCCATGCATTTTGTTAACTAGAGTCACTTCATACATGAACACATTTTCAAGAATTTATTTGATTATTTAAATAGAAAATGTGATATTCGAAATATTAAACTGTTTTGAATGTTCAACATCAAAACAGAAGAATCTTTTATAAAAAAGCGCAATAGCAAGCATGATTTTATCATTTTTGTTTTTATTTTCTAGTTTTAGCGCTTACAAATTAAACGCTCAGCAAAACAAACAGATAAATCACATAGGCCAAAGAGAAGTCCGAGTTCACGCAGATATGCGTCTAGTTCAATAATGATTAACATGACTGGGTAGAATGGTGATAGGCCATAACTAGACAACAATCAATGTTTTATCAGTATCTTATCCATTAATTTTAGAATAACCACATGGACATTACTACCTGGATCAGTCGCTAACACATTTGGTACTACCATGCTTTCAAAGTATGAAATAAAAACATTTCTCTAACTCTCAACCTTAGAAAGACTAGTATCGCTAGAACATAAATCAACATGACCAGATTGAACACTTTTTAAAAAATAGACTGTACAAGTATTTGTAAGTAATATCCTTTTTGACTTTATATATTTCTATTTTTATATATTCTTCCACTTACATTTATTTGTGACATGTATTTATTTCTACTTTATATCTTAATGTAAATATTGTTTCACAAGATCTGGACTGCCTTACTGTATTCCAGACACCAACCTGTCATCAGAATACTAAAACACTGAATAGAAAATTTTCTGTAGGCATTGGCATCTCAGACTGGCTTTTTCATACATTCTCCTTTTTAGGACAAGAAAAATGTTGACAAGTTGTTTTTACTTTCACCATGGTTCCCTTGGTGCAGGTTTCTACTAGAGGTGTATCAGTCTTACAGGTTGGACAGACAGTGAATAACAGCAGTAATTGAATTCAAGATTATTTCTGGTAAAAAGCAAAATCTCGAGACGGAATTTTATAGCTACTGAATCAGCACAGTATTACAAGTATTAAAATCAATGATTACCCCCTATATTAAAACAAATCAAAAGAGCAGCAATTCAATTGCTTTTATCTGAGCATATTAAAATAAAAAGAAACAAACACTCCGATCATACCTCTACTAACTATGCTCCGATACAACACCGATCCGCAATCATATTTTGCTTTTGTGTAGTGTCAAATGCTGCTCTCATGTCAAAGCCTTGATAGACTAATTAAAATTATCGGGTGGATAGTAAAATTTATCTACATACATTTTACTTACCATGTCAACTCATCCGAATCCTCTTTGCTTTCGATCTGATTCCACATCGCTCTAGCTGTACATTTCACTAGCGGGTTCTTCGATTGTCTCGTACTTTGGCTGGATTGTCGGTCGTAAACTTACACCAACTTCATCAGTCTTCAATCGAGGAACAAATGATATGGAAGGCAAACCTGGAAAATGCGTACTGAAAGAGTCTTCTGTAAAGTGATCTGAGCAAATTCGCGAATTCGCTGTCACCGTCCAGTTCGCGCGTTTTTGTTTTACAAAGTCTTCCAACTCTTTCCTTCGTCTTTTTTGCCTCTGATCGTGTGTCACCATGGAAGTGAATCTTATGCAGTGCAAATTCTTTACTTGATGTGTTCGAACAATCATACAAACGCAGCGAAACGGCATTTTTCTTGAGCTTTAATGGGGTAGCGCACTTGCTTCCCTGGCTTAGGCCACGTCCACACTATGCCGGATAAATTTGAAAACGCAACTTCAACACCGAAACCGTAACAAAAGTTTTGCGTCCACACACGAAAACGGATAAAATGTTTCGCGTCTACACTAATCCGATCCGAAGCGACAAAAACGCTTGACTGCACGTGTGAGCATGCGCACCGAAGCCGAAATTGCATAACAAGCTTGGCGCCAAATTCCCGCCATTTATGCTAGCATTGATTACACGAGGTATTTCCAAAGCGTTTATTAATATAGTCTTTAAAATGTCTAAATCGGGGCAAAATAAGAAGCGTCCGGCAGAAAAGTCGAAGAGCGAATACTTTTCGTGGACAGATGACGAGGTGGAGCTTCTACTAAAAGTCACTATTGACTATAAAACTGCCAAAACGATCGAAAATGTTGACTGGGAGTCTTGCCAAACAAAATATCAAGACATACTCGCCAAATTTCTTGAGCGGTATCCATCACCAGAAGAAGCAACTGAGTTGGGAAAGGATTACCCTCATTCAAAAGAAGAAATAACCAAGACAAACCTGACCTCTAAGATCAAGACAGTGAGAACTAAATACAGAAAAGCCGTTGATTCGGGAAGGAGAAGTGGCAATGGCAGAGTTGTACTTCTATACTTCGAATTGTGCGAGGAGATTTGGGGTGGCTCGCCGGCATCTAATGCGATCGCATCTGGAATAGAAACGACTGACATCGATGGGCTTACAACAGTTGATACTGAGGAGATCAACAGTTCTATTGATACACCTTCTCCTGCCTCATCTTTTGTATTGACTAACAGCAGTACAGAGGATAGCCTAGAAAATATTGAGAGTACTGAAGAAGAGAGGAGTGACGATATATTACCTTCGAATGTTATCCGTGAACGACGAGATTTGCTGAATTCAAAATTGGCTGATCACAAGAAAGAAAAACTCAAAAGGAAACTTCCAAATGAAAGCCAGTTACTATCATGTGCGCAAGAAGAACTTAAAATGAAAAAGCAAATACTTGAAAGAATGGAGGCAACAGATAAGGAACATTCAGAATATATGAAGAAGATGTTTCATAACATGGAAAAATTGACAAGCTCTATAGCTGATGGCTTTGCTCTTCTAAGACAGGTCATGCTCCCACAACCTCCTTATGTAGGACGACCACAACAGCACTTCCAAAATCCTTCCAGTTCCTATGTGCATGATAGACCTGTAGGTTACTCAACTAGAGTACCAACAACACCGCACAATCAAGTAGACAGACAATACACTGGACAGTTTTCATACACAAATGCTTTATATTCTGATGACTTGAATGATAGTGATACTTTGCAGTAAAGTACTCGAACAGAATACTGATTATTTAGCAATCAAAGTAAAAAAAACCTTATTAAGAAAAATTAACATTTTATCATTAACATACATGTAACATCTTATCATACTAAGTAAAAATTTTGTACATCCTATTGGTGTATATGACCGAAGAAGTCAATTAACAAGCTGTTAAAGTTTACATGACAATATATCAACATTGGTTGAAAAGATTATCTTAAGTTACTGTTTAAAATAAGTATTGTGTAATAAATATTACATAATATAGTATTTTTTATTTACATTGATTATATTTCTCTATAAAATTACAAATCATATAATTCAATAAGATTATATCAAGTGAAATGTATATAAGGAACAATAAAAGTTTTTATTAACAGTCACCCTTCAAACCATGTTACACATTTATTCATCTTTTTACTTATGTTTTTGTCATTAAGTATTTGATAATGCTGTTTGATAAACATGTTTGATAAAAATATTTTGTTCTCAATCATCATTATCAAATACTTTGTGACAAAAACATTATTTAAAAATTATTAATAATTTAAAACATTTCTATAGCATTATATAGTTACTTTCTATAATGCTTTACAATAATATAAGATACAAAGAATAAGAATAAATAAAAATAAGTATAAATGTCCTAAATAGAATAAGTATGTTGATAGTCAATAGAATAGATACATTCGCTTACACACAAAACTCAGAGTCGCAGCAAATCGTGTGTCTATTCTATTGACTATCAACATACTTATTCTATATAGCTCTACACACATGTGTATTGAGCACTTTTTAGCAGCGTTGGCCACGTATCATTATTATTATGTCTAAATATAGATAAATATTTATAAGAATGAAAAACGATAAGAAAATTTCTTGTCAAAATGTCATCAAAAACTCATATAAACATCCGAGACAAGTATAGCAACAGTATTCACTTTGCAGTCAAAACATGAGTATTATTATCACTACTGTTGTGTGATCTCACAAAAAATAGTAAAGAATTATTTAAAATCATGAATAAAGATTTTTCATCATCAAATCTTAAGGGTCTAAAAACCTTGTGAGTACAGATCTCACTCTCTTGCCTTCTGCCTCGTTGCAGTCAGTTCTAAAGTTATTTGCCTGTGTTGGAGGTTGGAACTCTCTGTCATACTCCAATGCTGCACAGACTCTGTTCTCATTTATTGTTTCTCTGTTGGCCTCACAGAAATTATGCAGCACAAAGCATGCATAAATAACATAGGGAAGGTCATCGAGGTTTATGTCCATTGCTCTCTTTAATGCTCCAAAACGACCTTTCAGTCTTCCAAATGAACACTCGATGACCATTCTTGATTGACACAATCTCAATCCATAATACTGTTCTTGAACAGTTCGTCCCCCATTTGCATACTCTTTCATCACATAAGGCATCAATGGGTATGCTGGATCACCCAGGACAAAAACAGGTATTGGATCCTCACCCTCTATTAGCACTCTTGGACATGATGGGATTTTTCCCGCTTTCAAATTTGTGTTTACTGTAGAATTAGCAAACACACGTGCATCATGCACACTACCTGGCCATTTCACAACCACGTCAAGGAAAGAGTATTTGTAGTCACACACTGCTTGCACATTTAAGGAATATCTACTTTTCCTGTTCAAGTAATCAGTAGAATTGAGTTTGGGCTGTTTAATGTCAATGTGTGTACCGTCTATTGCTCCAATACACTGTGGAAAACCGTGAGCATCGTAAAAATTGGTCACAAGTTCTTTAACCTCTTCGACTGTTTCAGGAAGTTTAATAAATGTCTTGCCAAGATGTAATGTTATTGCCTTGCATACTTCTCTCACAATCTTAGAAACGACTTGACGAGATAAGCCAAATGCATTGGCGGTTTTCCTGAGGCGTCCTTCGTCGCTCAAATAATACAGGGTGCAAGCCACCTTCTTCGTAACATCAACTGGTGATCTCATTTTTGTTGTTTTACCCTCGATGTGAGGCCGTAAAAGTTCACTTAATTTAAGTAGAGAGGCCCTAGACATTCTGAAGTTTTCTCGCCATTCTTCAGGAATAACTACTTCGTTTACAAAATTGTCCCACCACGCACTAGTCCTGCCGGGTCGAATCCAAAATCGCCTTTCTTTGTTGTAGGGTTTGAACCTTTTATTTAGTCGTTGAGGTCTACTACAGACCAATAACGACCGTAGATTATTTCTTTTATGCCGATAAATTGAAAGCACATCATAGAATGCGATTTGAAGCTCCAAACAAGCGATTAAAGTCGAAATTAATGACAACAGTATTCCAATCAGTTCGTCCGCCATCTTGGATTTATAATCGAGAAGGACATGGACCGAGAAAACATGACGTCATCGTATTCGAAAAGTTCCGTTTACAAATTGTTCTGCGTCCACACTATTACGGATAGCCGGCGTTTTAAAATTGTTCCACTCTGGAGAGCGTTTTCAAAAAGTTCCGTTTTCGGTGAAGAATTGTTGCGGATTCATGCGGATTAGTGTGGACGAAAGGTGTATCCGTATAAATAAAGTTGCGTTTTCAAATTTATCCGGCATAGTGTGGACGTGGTCTTAGTGAACATGGACTGACTTCTGTGACGTCACGCATAATAATACAAAGGGCATGGGTCGCTCGTCCTTATTACACAGGAAGCCCTAAAATGGTGTTTTTCCCAACTTTTCGGCCGAAAAATATAGACAAGATTAAATCAAAAACTCAAAATTTTATCGAAAATAGTATTTACTAGGCGTATATTTTTTACTAGGAATGCCAAAAATTATCCATCATAGGACCTTTAAATATATCTACTGCTAGTTTATGCAAATGCAATTTCATACTCCCCGACTCTACAATGAATTTTACTGCTTGGTTATCGGTAAACCACTTAACAGTTTTGTTTGATAGTAGTTGCGCAAAACATTCTAGTGCGTACTGTACACATTTCAATTCCCTCCAAGTGGAGCTTTGTTTCATTTCAATTTCGTTCCAATTTTTATGACACATTGGTGTACCGTTAATCGACACATAAGCTGCGCAGCCAGTGCTGCTTGCGTCTGAATAAACAACAGTTGCTGGTAAACAGTTTGGCATTACTAAAGATCTTTGATTTAGCTTAGGTATTGCGTCAACCCAGAATGTGAGTTCCCTAATAGAGTCTTGGTCTAAAACTAGCACGCTATTCCAGTGAGAACGGGTGTCAAGTTTCCGATGAAGCGATTTTGTCATGAGTTTGCATATATTGCCAAACACAATCATATTTGAAATAATAAGTCCTGTAACTGAAGCCAGCTGTCTGGTTGAAATCTTCTTTAAAGCAAGCGCTTCGTGAATTTTTGCTAGCAGTCTAGCAACCTTGTCTTGGGGGACTGTCAAAATTTGCGCTTTCAGATCCCAGTTCAATCCCAACCATTTTGTACATTGAGTGGGTTCCCAAATACTTTTCTCTACATTGGCCACAAACCCACTTTTACATAAGTCAGATTTTACACTCAGTGATTGTTCCTCGCACGACGTAAAACTTGGGCAAACACCTAGACCATCGTCGAGGTAAACAACAATTTTAAAGGTTTTACTGCGCCAGTGCTTAACAAGTGGTCTCATAATTTTTGTAAAAATGTATGGCCCGGTCGATAGGCCAAATGGTAAAACCGTGAACACATAATATTTACAAACACCGTTAAATACCCACGAGAAACCTAAGAATTGCCAATCATCCGGGAAAATATCCACATGATGGTAACCAGACTTGATATCGAAGGAGTACAGCCAATTTTGTGGACAATCCGTGAGAACGTTAAGCATAGATTTTGAATCTTCGAACGTTATTTTGGATTTCCGAACAGATTCATTAGGATATCTCAAATCTAAAATGAGTCTCTTTTTTCCACTTGACTGCACAGATACTGAAAGTGGATTAACAACTGTTAACGGAGACATACATTGTTTAACTAGCCCCGCCTGGACTAGTTCACTAATTGCCGAGGTGACAAAATCTGAATGTTCAAAAGCTGTCTTATTATTACAAAATCGCGCTCTTTTTGGTGTAGTAACAAACGGGATAACATATCCTCGAGAAATGGTATCTAATATGAATTTAGATGCCCCAATATGTTGCCAAAAATTAATATGCGACCGCAGCCGGCCTTTCACTCTAACAGGCTTACAATTTTCCTCATACTCTACAGGACTGTCCTGCGTAAATTCATAGTTACAGCAATCATTATTTGATAAAGCATCAACATCACAATACTTATCTTTTTCTAACCTTTGGCCGGCATGTTTAAACTGTGTTTCCACTTGACGATAAACCTGCTGCTCCGTAACTTGTGTTTTCACCCCGACTGTATTTAGACCTGCAATCTCCGGCCCAGTGGCCTGCCTGTCCGCACGCGTAACACCTGTCGCTGGGCATAGGTTGTCTTCTGCGACGAAACTGGGGACCACGAAAGGGCTGCACTCTGTTCTGGTAGCCTTGGTAGAGCTGCCGGCCAGCATCTTGTGTTTCTTGTTGACGCCCAGAATAAACTTTGGTAGTGGCTTTTGCTGGTTTTTTGGCTTTTATCTTAGATAGGGCTCTCTTTTCAGCGGAGCGGAGTTTTTTCTCGTCCTCAGAGTCCTCTGCCAACTCGTCAGATTCGTACTCTTCTACGGCGGTCCATCCGGCAGGGCTTTTATCGGCAAAACGTATCAGTTTGTTCCTCTTCTTGATGATAGACGTTAGTTTCTGTACTTCGGCATCTGCTTTAGTAAGATTCCCATTGATTAGGTCTTTGCTAATAGTCTCGAGGCCGTCTAAGATGCATGGTGGAGTTATGTTCATACTGGATTTTGTTCCCTTTAAACTTGAAAGAACTGGTGGCTTTTGACTCAACTTTTAGTTTCTTGATTTCCGAGACGTGTTCATCTTCACGCTCGTCAGTCAAAGCTACGTTTAAAACTAGCCAGTCTTGTGTCTAGTATCTGGACAAAACGATCCACCATGTTGGACGGCTGCTGGTCTCTCCTCGTAGTTGCTTCAGAAGCTGCACTAGGAATTGCAGGAGTAGGCGTTTCTGGCTCGCTTGCCAAGAGCTCGTTCGTTTCTCTATCAGACATATTCGGTAAATTTACGTTAAACTGTTGCACAACCGCGCTGGAGAGATGTCTTCAAGTGACTATCACTTCGCATCTCTGTTCTTATATACTCCCGCATATTAATGACCCAAGGGGATACTGACCCTCCTGCACAATGCTAGGTACAAACATGTATACATTCCGTAACGCTACTAAATACATTGCAGAATATAAACAAAATATTGGTTTACATTGACAGTAAACGTCGTATCAATGGTAATCAAATTTTAGCAGAATTTGTCAGACATTTATACTCATAGACTTGAATATTAAGTTGAACACTAAAAGCATTTTGCACATTAGTGTACATTCAACAGTAAAATAATTTAAATATATGAAAATGTAACAATGTATACCAATATTAAAATAATCGTCGTTTCAATAGAAACTTTGAGAAATATTCGCGTTTCCAATAGGTAAGTAATATATATAATTTTTGAACTAATTCGGCTGCACTTGTTTTTTAAACGTTTTCTAGGTGAGCAATCTCTTTGAAAACTTACGAAAATCTGCAACAACTGATGTGCTAAAGAGTTGTACTAAGTTATATGTTGAATATTTGTTATAAAATGTTATGTTTGAAGAAACCTTCTTACCGTTAAATCACCGTGAAGCGACAGAACTTATTCTATAGCCAGAACGCTCGAAAATGTCGAGGAATGGTGCGAACTGTCGATGTCGACGACTGCCAAACTTTCGTAATTTCTTCGGAAAACTTCACGTCACATTCGTCTTGTACGATTTCGTTCCGGAAATAGTGACATATACATCAGCCGGTTTCTTATTGAAAAAGGGACTGGGTTCTAGTCTTCAAAAACAAAGCATAATATAATTCATTAAAAAAAAAACAATTTCACATAACAAAAACACAAAGATAAACATCATTACTATGCTATTTTAGTCCATTTGCTAGATGTTTTTTAGTTATGTTGACTTTATGAAGGAAAAATGTTTTGGAAAGACACTACATACATTTCTAGTAATATTCAAGTCCCAATAAATTTATCCGATTTTAACCAAACTTTCATCATTTATTCATTTTAGCATGTTCTCTTGAAATATGGTCTCAACTTGTTAATGATTTAAAAGCGTAAGGAGTGATTTCAAAAATTGGTATTTTTCTCAACTTAAACCCATGCAGTCCTTTTTTCAATATGAAACCGGCGAATTGCGCGGAGAATAGGTAAAGGTACCTGCTTCTCTGGCGAGGTAGCCCCAAAAACAACAAATAAACATTTTATACATAAATTCTTTAACTAACTGAATGTTTTTCTGGGGTATTTTCGTCAAAACTGCTCTAATAGCTCCAAGATTAGCAACGACAACAAACAGCCTGATTTAATTATATCTACTTTATTCAGAACTAATCAAACTCTTTGAATTCAATTCAATGACATTAAGCTGTCAACAAAAACTTAATTCGATGTTTTTATGGTCAACAAGACCTTTCTATACATTTTTGAAAACCTTCACTCTAACCAAGAGAAAACAATTATAACATAAAATATGTTTTGGTTAGAGCAATTACAGGAAAACCATAAAATAAATACAAAAGTGCAATTTTATGCCAATTCTATTTATTTATTTCGTTTAATTACCACTTCACTTGTCTTTTGCACGCCTACCACTATTTTGTAATTTGTGCTTCAGGGATTTATTATTTGCACTCTGTTTGTTATTATTTAGTTTGTGTTTATTTCATGGTTTTCCTGCGATTGCTCTATACTGATCTATACTGATTATTACTATTTATGAAGTGAGTCCTTTTCTTGTAGCCATGGCTACATTTGTAAATTTGAAAACGCAACTTTTGTTTTTAAATCGTGATAAACATTTTTCACTAAACAATAGAACTTGCATAAAACTGTTTTAGATTCATGCGTTTTACTGCTAAAATACTTTGATGTCCACTTTGGAGAACATCTTATTCTGGCATAATGTACAAAGGGCTGTTTTCATCATCATTGCCATGTAAGTGGTATTGAGCATGTTATCATTATCATCATCATCATTCTGGATGTCATCATGATATCACCTTTCAATTCTGATAGGGACAATTGGGGGCTGTTATCATGATCATATGTTGGTCATCATCATCATGCACGATTGTTATAACATGTAGCGATCTTGATTATCGCCATTTTGGATGTCACCATGACTGTTAGAATCCACTTTGGATGTCATTTTTCAATTCTGATGTTATGTATGATGTTGTGCTTTTATCATCATCATCATTTTAGATGTCATCATGACTGACAGGAGCGATCTTGGTGTCATCAGGATTTTAATGCTAATTCTCGTTATGTCAGAATCCATAATCTGACATATTCCATTAACTAACATGACCCTGAAGGACGTCATTGTGCCGATCTTTCATGACTCGTTTTGATTATCATCTGTCAGTTCTGTCATTATGTTCCAAGGAGAGTTATCGTCATCATTTGTCAGTCCCTTTAATGACAGAATATCGTCGTCTAGTAAGTCATCGTCTGCATCAAAATCATCTTCATATCTGAAAAATATAAATATAGTCATTTTAGTAGGCCGGATGAGTGGTCAGAGGCCGGTTGTACAAAGCCTGAATAGTGCTATCCACCAGATAAATCCCTATCTAGGGGAAAAATTCTAAAGAAATTCAATAGAGTGGATAACTTTATTCAGGCTTGGTAAAACCGGCCCCAGACTCTGAGTTTTGTAATCAGCTGTGTTACTGCAATGCTCATTATCTAAACTGCAGTTTTCTGGACTTGCTTGCTACTTGACCAGCCAAATCTTGAAAAGAGAAGTTGACCTCCATATTTTAGGGAGAAAAAACTTATCTTGTAGATGTATTAAAAAAAAGAATTATTTTACAGATTTCGACCTTTCAAAAATGGGTAATGACCAACCAAAAATGCATTTAAAAGGTCATCTTGACCTATGTATTTCAGGCTGTTAATTGTTTTGTGTAATAGGAAGATGTCACATACCCATCAGCAAGATCATTGGCTCCTTCTTCTGCTACAAGCAGTTCATACTCTTCTTGTGCATACCGTTCCCAGTCAGTTGGTTGAGGAGTATCAACATCTGCACTATCCTGTAATTATACAAATAAACAATATCAGAATACCAGACAAGAAGATAAAACACTAAATGTGTGCAACAGTTTTACTATTTAGTAGTAAATAACATTAATTAAACAAAAGAAAACAATAGAATTAGCATAAAATAGCACTATTTAGTGGTTTTTATGTTGTCCACTTTAAGTGTGTGCACTACCGTTTGACTACTATTGACTGATCAATAAAAAACATCATTAATTCCCATAAAAAATGAACAGGATTTTTAATTTTTTTCATGGCCATGAATTATTTCATGGTCCAATGAATATTTTAACGGTCATGAAAACCACCATCCCACCAAAATTTCTTGAATTGCGAGCAATATTTCAAAAACTTGATTTTGTCTTTCCAAAACATGGATAGAGCTACAGGATCTGGACTAGTTGGTATTTGATTTAGATTTTCCATTATAGTAGAATATGCTTTATTCGCATGACTATTGGATTTTACAGGTATTGCTAAAGCTTAGAAAGGAGCCTACATAGCTAGAGAAAATGTCCCATTCAACATCAGACTGCAAAATGAATATTTTAACTCACCCTAGCATTCGCAAATGGATCTCTTTGTTCAAACTCAATGTATTTGTCCAGATTAAAGAATGTGTTGTAAAAGATATGAGCCATCTTGCAATGACGTAAATCACTTAATGTTATTTTTTCTGTGGGAATAAGAGAAGTCATCAAATGAATATGAGATAATTAATAAGTCGATGGAAGTCCATGGTTTTGAAAAGAAACCAAAAAAATTAAATGTACAACTATGAAACTGTTTAGTGATTTTTTTTTAATCATTAAAAAGGAACTTCAATTTGAGGAATAATATAATATTAGATGATTAAGAATTGCATATTGTTTAGGAATTAGGTTTGAATAATATTACAGTGGCATTGATGGTACTTGAACATGAAGCATCAGATCAACTTAAGGCCACTGCCTATAGTTTCCAAACGGTCGACCATACCTAATTCAAATGACTGTAGCTCGCACAAAAACCAACCCACAATTTTGAGTATTTGCTCAGTTACTATAGAAAGGTTCAAGTTTGTAATGATGTATTTTTTGTTTACATAAGTGTTACCATGGCAACGGAACAATGGTGTCACAAGGTTTACGTTTTGCTCATTTTACGCACTTTTCGATCTAAACTTTTAAAACCACACCCATGACGGTATTTTTCAAGTAATTGCCTCAAAGTATAGGGAGTTACAAAAAATTGTATCAAGCCGATTTTGAGTTATTAGAGACGACTTTTTTTAACCCCTAAATTCATAATTGTTTGTTAGTGTTGCGATAACTTTGGGAAGAAGACACTTTTGCCACTGTAATACCGCCCAAATATTGCTCAAATATTAGGCTACCTTCCTGTAAAATTTCAGGTTATATAGTGCAACAGATCTTAGTCAGTAATCATCGAAGTAAACATAACAAAATTCAAAGTTGACCATGTCTAAAGCAACTTCGCTTTCGTGACTTTCAGTGCTTTGATGTTGTTTCCATCTTCACATTCCTGCGTGCTGCCTTGTCGTAATTTGAGGCAAACGGAACAACGGCGTGTTGCGCTAGTAATTCCTTGCGTTTTCGTGCAAGTTGTTTCTTTACTGTTTCTGACATTATTACTTAAAATCTCCGCCTTCCTCTTCCTGGATGCTTTTTGGAATACCATAATTGACAAATATCTAATTACACTCCCTTTCGAGAAAAGCAAACAACTTGCACGAAAACGCAAGGAATTACTAGCGCGACACGCCGTTGTTCCGTTTGCCTCAAATTTGCATATTACGACAAGGCAGCACGCAGGAATGTGAAGATGAAAACAACATCAAAGCACTGAAAGTCACGAAAGCGAAGTTGCTTTAGACATGGTCAACTTTGAATTTGGTTTTGAGCATGTTAGAAAACGTCAATCAAATTGGAATTCGGGGAGCATTTTGAAAACATAGTCAAAATTGACTGACAAAAGTTTAAAAAAAAGTTATCGACAATTTTTTATTTCCGAGCGGTAAACGTAATTTTTAGACATTTTGCGAAAAAAAATGCTCAAAGTTATGTTTACTTCGATGATTACTGACTAAGATCTGTTGCACTATATAACCTGAAATTTTGTAGGAAAGTAGCCTAATATTTGAGCAATATTTGGGCGGTATAACAGTGGCAAAAGTGTCTTCTTCCCAAAGTTATCGCAACACTAACAAACAATTATGAATTTAGGGGTTAAAAAAAGTCGTCTCTAATAACTCAAAATCGGCTTGATACAATTTTTTGTAACTCCCTATACTTTGAGGCAATTACTTGAAAAATACCGTCATGGGTGTGGTTTTAAAAGTTTAGATCGAAAAGTGCGTAAAATGAGCAAAACGTAAACCTTGTGACACCATTGTTCCGTTGCCATGGTAACACTTATATAAACAAAAAATACATCATTACAAACTTGAACCTTTCTATAGTAACTGAGCAAATACTCAAAACTGTGGGTTGGTTTTTGTGCGAGCTACAGTCATTTGAATTAGGTATGGTCGATCGTTTGGAAATTATAGGCAGTGGCCTTAAAGGAGCCGTTTTAACCACAATGCTTTGTGCGTCTCTGTTATTGTTTACATACAGTATGAGTATAATATGTTCAAAAATCAATCAGCAACTAATAAAGAATTCACTTGACTGTATGGGATGAGTGAGCCAATGTGGAGAATTTATTTTCAGGTTGACTGAAAATGGCCGCTCTAAGCATTTGACAGACTACAGGGTCACAAAGCATCCTGGCTGAGATGGCTCCTTTAAGGTTTCCTTACCTTTATTTACTGGTTTCACCATATCAAGAACCTAGTAAGAGTGAAGTGAACATTTTAATATTGACACAAAAAAGTGTGCTAAGCACCAAAGTATTGTAATACCATTTTTATTTCTTTTAATTTACCCAACCCTTCCCCCACCCAGTACAGCTTTGGCTTCAGAAAGTGTTTGTAAAAGTAAATGGTAAATGTGCTGCTCAAAATTGTATTAGGGGGTGGGGTGGGGTGGGGAGAATATTTTTCAGTCCCATATATTTTGTTGTATATCTTGACTGGAAACTTGTATGTAGATGAGTACTATTATATAAGACAAAATACATGGGACTGAAAAATATTCACCCCACCCCACCCCCTAATACAATTTTGAGCACTATTCTATGGTTTGAAAAGAAATCAGAAACTCAGGAGGAGTTTGAAATGTGTAGTGAGATTCCATGCATTGAAATATTCAGAATAATTAGCATAATTTGGAAACCATATTCGGTCTAAAGTTTTTAGAACAGATTTTCCTTTCTGCAAGTTAATTTTGTGTTGTTTATGTATTTTTGAGGTTTTGGAAGCACAACAGCTTTTTGATTGAATGTTACCAAGCATGGAACAAAAGAAATTAAGTACTGTCACTACACGTTTCAATCCCCTAAGAGTTTCTTGAGAAATATAATACCTGACATAGACAGTCTTGGAAAGTCATAGCTTCAATACCCAATGCTTCCATCTTAGCTGCTTGCTCTTCATAGAAATATTCCAATTCATACATTGACAAAACACCATCGCCATCTGTATCCATACAACGAAACCAGAACTCTATACTGTTAACAAAAAACAGAAACAATCAAATAATATTACAGCCAAATTTGATTGTATCGTTATCCGCCATTTTGAAATGCGTTAGGGCAAGATTGAAATTTATCAACAGCTCAGAAAATGAAAAACGAAAAAAAAATGTTTTTAAATGGCAGGTCACAACACAACATACAATACAATATCAAAATTTATCTGCATGTATTAATTCACACACAAGTCACTCTTTTTTTACTATGGCTGTATTTACAACATGCGTCTACTTTCAACTAACATGTTGATTTTTTATTGAGGGAGTAAAACTGGAGAACTTGGAGAAAACCCTCTAAGCACCAGAGAGAACACATCAATCAAACACAGTGCACTTTAATATTAACCGTGCAGATCTGCGAATAGCAGATATTAGAGCTGAGTCTGCAGTTGAAAAATCTTTTGTTTTAAAAATAATCCAAGTGAAGCATATGAGTCAATTCAATAGTGTTTAGACAAATGCCTAACTTGTATGATGATTAAAACAAAAGTATTCTTCATTGCTGGCTGAAGTATAATATCTCTTATTGCATAATAGTCAGTGAAACCCCTCTAATTCTGATAGTACTACGACCAAAGAAATCATCCAGTTTAGAGGGGGTTCCGGTTTACTGAGTTAAATTTTATAACGGTATAGGTCCCAAGAGTATAGGACCAAAAATTTGTTCAGTTTAAGGAGAATTTCAACATATTGCGGGTCCGCAGTATAAAGGGGGTTCAATGTAATCACAAATGTCTATTTTTATTTTATTTTTTTTTGTTTACCTTCTTGGGTGTTTTTTGTCTTCTTCAGATAGTAAAAACCATACAAACTCTGGATATGTCATCTTGCCTTCTCTGCAAGTTTTACCCCTGAAAGAAAACATCAACGGATTAAATGTGTTATTGTGATCAGTGCATGCAGACATCAACTTGCTATAAAAATCAGTTTTCTCTTAGCCTATCAAGCAACACTGGACAACCATTTGAGCACAACAGTAAATTGGGTCGTGTGTAAACCCAACTCAGGCAGTCATGAAACATTTACACATAAGAATGACATAATTTATAATATATTTTGATTTATAAGTGAAAAATATTACAACATTTTCAATGTTTTACCTAGTAACAGAGCCAGAGAAAAGTCTTTTTACTATTCTTGAAGAGAGAGCTATAAATTAAATTAACACAACAAAAAGGATGAGTTTGCTGTGAACATCATGGTGGCTGTTAACTTCATCATTGCTTAGCTCATCACCAAGACCAGCACTAGCACTACATCATTATAAGCGATAGTCATTAACAGGATTAACAGGTTAGCTCAGTAGGGAGAGCGTTGGCTGTTGACCGGGAGGCTGCGGGTTCGAACCCTCAACCGGACCATCACTCAGGGTCTTTAAATAATTGAGGAGAATGTTCTTGGATTTATAATTGTAAGGGTTCACGTCTTCTCGGATAAGGACGATAAACTGGAGGTCCCGTCTCACTACACTACACATTAACCATTAACGGGGGGACGTAAAAGAACGACTGAGGACGCAGGTAACAACCATCCTCGGTGATAGGCCTACACTAATACATACTAATTACTAATCAACCTCATGCTTGTAAATCCGGATTACATACTATAAATATTAAAGATTGTAAAGCGCATTGAGACATCAGGTGAAAATGCACTATATAAGCACTACATTACATTACATTACATTTTCATATGAGTGGGAAAAAACATCACCATCGTGCATTTTGCATCATCACCATAATAATCACCATCATCATCACCATCACCACTATCATCATCATCACCATCAACATAATCATCACCATCACCACCATTATCATCATCATCATCATCATTATCATCACTATCATCATCACCACCATCATCATCATCACCATCATTATCACTCTCATCATCACCATCACCACCACTATCATCATATCACCATCAACATTATCATCACCATAAGAATCATCATTATCATCATAATTATCAGCAACAACATCATCAACATAGTCATCACTACATTCAATATCAGTATCATTACAATACTGTCAATCTACATTGTACATGTATCAGCATCATCATAGTCATCACCATCATCAATAACATCAGTATCATTACAATACTGTCAATCTACTTTGTACAGGTATCAGCATCATCATAGTCATCACCATCATCAATAACATTAGTATCATTACAATACTGTCAATCTACTTTGTACATGTATCAGCATCATCATAGTCATCACCATCATCAATAACATTAGTATCATTACAATACTGTCAATCTACTTTGTACATGTATCAGCATCATCATAGTCATCACCATCATCAATAACATTAGTATCATTACAATACTGTCAATCTACTTTGTACAGGTATCAGCATCATAGTCATCACCATCATCAATAACATTAGTATCATTACAATACTGTCAATCTACTTTGTACAGGTATCAGCATCATAGTCATCACCATCATCAATAACATTAGTATCATTACAATACTGTCAATCTACTTTGTACATGTATCATCATCAACATAGTCATCACCATCATCAATAACATTAGTATCATTACAATACTGTCAATCTACTTTGTACAGGTATCAGCATCATAGTCATCACCATCATCAATAACATTAGTATCATTACAATACTGTCAATCTACTTTGTACAGGTATCAGCATCATAGTCATCACCATCATCAATAACATTAGTATCATTACAATACTGTCAATCTACTTTGTACATGTATCAGCATCATAGTCATCACCATCATCAATAACATTAGTATCATTACAATACTGTCAATCTACTTTGTACATGTATCAGCATCATCATAGTCATCACCATCATCAATAACATTAGTATCATTACAATACTGTCAATCTACTTTGTACATGTATCAGCATCATCATAGTCATCACCATCATCAATAACATTAGTATCATTACAATACTGTCAATCTACTTTGTACATGTATCAGCATCATCATAGTCATCACCATCATCAATAACATTAGTATCATTACAATACTGTCAATCTACTTTGTACATGTATCAGCATCATCATAGTCATCATCAATAACATTAGTATCATTACAATACTGTCAATCTACTTTGTACAGGTATCAGCATCATCATAGTCATCACCATCATCAATAACATTAGTATCATTACAATACTGTCAATCTACTTTGTACAGGTATCAGCATCATCATAGTCATCACCATCATCAATAACATTAGTATCATTACAATACTGTCAATCTACTTTGTACATGTATCAGCATCATCATAGTCATCACCATCATCAATAACATTAGTATCATTACAATACTGTCAATCTACTTTGTACATGTATCAGCATCATCATAGTCATCACCATCATCAATAACATTAGTATCATTACAATACTGTCAATCTACTTTGTACATGTATCAGCATCATCATAGTCATCATCAATAACATTAGTATCATTACAATACTGTCAATCTACTTTGTACAGGTATCAGCATCATAGTCATCACCATCATCAATAACATTAGTATCATTACAATACTGTCAATCTACTTTGTACAGGTATCAGCATCATAGTCATCACCATCATCAATAACATTAGTATCATTACAATACTGTCAATCTACTTTGTACATGTATCATCATCAACATAGTCATCACCATCATCAATAACATTAGTATCATTACAATACTGTCAATCTACTTTGTACATGTATCATCATCAACATAGTCATCACCATCATCAATAACATTAGTATCATTACAATACTGTCAATCTACTTTGTACATGTATCAGCATCATCATAGTCATCATCAATAACATTAGTATCATTACAATACTGTCAATCTACTTTGTACAGGTATCAGCATCATAGTCATCACCATCATCAATAACATTAGTATCATTACAATACTGTCAATCTACTTTGTACAGGTATCAGCATCATAGTCATCACCATCATCAATAACATTAGTATCATTACAATACTGTCAATCTACTTTGTACATGTATCATCATCAACATAGTCATCACCATCATCAATAACATTAGTATCATTACAATACTGTCAATCTACTTTGTACAGGTATCAGCATCATAGTCATCACCATCATCAATAACATTAGTATCATTACAATACTGTCAATCTACTTTGTACAGGTATCAGCATCATAGTCATCACCATCATCAATAACATTAGTATCATTACAATACTGTCAATCTACTTTGTACAGGTATCAGCATCATAGTCATCACCATCATCAATAACATTAGTATCATTACAATACTGTCAATCTACTTTGTACATGTATCAGCATCATAGTCATCACCATCATCAATAACATTAGTATCATTACAATACTGTCAATCTACTTTGTACATGTATCAGCATCATCATAGTCATCACCATCATCAATAACATTAGTATCATTACAATACTGTCAATCTACTTTGTACATGTACCAGCATCATCATAGTCATCACCATCATCAATAACATTAGTATCATTACAATACTGTCAATCTACTTTGTACATGTATCAGCATCATCATAGTCATCACCATCATCAATAACATTAGTATCATTACAATACTGTCAATCTACTTTGTACATGTATCAGCATCATCATAGTCATCATCAATAACATTAGTATCATTACAATACTGTCAATCTACTTTGTACAGGTATCAGCATCATCATAGTCATCACCATCATCAATAACATTAGTATCATTACAATACTGTCAATCTACTTTGTACATGTATCAGCATCATCATAGTCATCACCATCATCAATAACATTAGTATCATTACAATACTGTCAATCTACTTTGTACAGGTATCAGCATCATAGTCATCACCATCATCAATAACATTAGTATCATTACAATACTGTCAATCTACTTTGTACATGTATCAGCATCATCATAGTCATCACCATCATCAATAACATTAGTATCATTACAATACTGTCAATCTACTTTGTACATGTATCAGCATCATCATAGTCATCACCATCATCAATAACATTAGTATCATTACAATACTGTCAATCTACTTTGTACATGTATCAGCATCATCATAGTCATCACCATCATCAATAACATTAGTATCATTACAATACTGTCAATCTACTTTGTACATGTATCAGCATCATCATAGTCATCATCAATAACATTAGTATCATTACAATACTGTCAATCTACTTTGTACAGGTATCAGCATCATCATAGTCATCACCATCATCAATAACATTAGTATCATTACAATACTGTCAATCTGCTTTGTACAGGTATCAGCATCATCATAGTCATCACCATCATCAATAACATTAGTATCATTACAATACTGTCAATCTACTTTGTACATGTATCAGCATCATCATAGTCATCACCATCATCAATAACATTAGTATCATTACAATACTGTCAATCTACTTTGTACAGGTATCAGCATCATAGTCATCACCATCATCAATAACATTAGTATCATTACAATACTGTCAATCTACTTTGTACATGTATCAGCATCATCATAGTCATCATCAATAACATTAGTATCATTACAATACTGTCAATCTACTTTGTACAGGTATCAGCATCATCATCTTACCATGGTTACTGTGTTTTGCCAGGTCTTTCTCATCAATCAACAAATCATGGTCTGTATCCAGTTCCCAGAATTTACAATATATCACATAGAAATGCTCATAAGAAAAATAATCCACTATCTGAAAACAAATTCAAGAAAATTGACGACTGAATAAAATTCAAAGAGGCAGTAATATAGATATAAATAGTGGCCCTTTAAAAAAAGATACAAAAAAAATTGTGGAATGTGCTATAAGCACCTCACATATTATATATTATTATACAGCTATTCTTGAAATGTTTGTCCAGTTGAAATACTGATTTAGCGAATAGCAAAGTCATTTGCATATCTCATGATTTTTTTTTTCAAATGGTGAGTCAAAATGTACAAATAACTTCATCACATAATTATGATAAACTATGAAACTATATATGTGCGGTTATAAAATAATTTAAAACAAGAAAACTGAAAACGTGATATATGCAAATGACATTCGCTAAAATCAGTATTTCAAATGAACATCCTTTTCAAGGATAGCTGTATATAAAAACAACAACAACAACAAAAACCAAGACCAAAAAAAATAAATAAATAAATAGCCAACAAAGAAACAAGAAAAAATAATAAACAACCAGTAAACAGTCAGATAAACAAACAAACAAAAAATTCAAGTAACACCATCATTGGTTATTCTCTTAACTTAGACCAATCTGCAGAAATGTTAACTCTTGAACTTGATTTTCATGTTGACCATTTGTATGAAACTTGAACCTCATCATGTTCTACTTTGAGGGTTTTTGTTTGCTTTAACATTCAAGGTTTCCATCAATTAATGGAAACCTAAAACCATAATTACCTCGTTTATATCTTCTTCCTCTTCTAAAGAAGCTAATACCTGAACATGAGAAAAAAATATCATGAACAGACAGTTGCAATATGGATATAATCCGACTCTCGCCTTACAGACACCCAGGTATTACAGACACTATTGCGGACATCAGATCAATCCCCGTATCAAAGAAATCTATGGAACCAGCTCTCGCTATTGCAGACTTTCTCTATTATGGACACCAAGTTAGGGTCCCTAGGGTGTCTGCTATAATGAGAGTTGTATCAGCAAACCAATATACAAATGGATACATAGAATGGATAACATAAAACAAGGGATAGAGAGACCAACAAAAATATATAAAGACAAAAATAATCATTACACAATACACTGAAAGATTTTCAGATACAGGTACCACATGGAAAAAAATGCAATTTCCACAAAGAGTTTCTTTGGGTTTTTGTTGGTAATGTTATACCAAGCCCATTGGTAGGTGACCTTGGGTACTTCCATTTTTACCCATGTTATCCCATTATTCAAAAGGAAAATTTCCCATGAAAATCCAATCTTTTTTTCCTGTGTACAGTAGATGAATGAATGCAGCATGATACCTCTATGCCTCTACAGAGGAATGGTACTGTACTCTTTACATACATCACCAAAACTATAAGGGCCATTAACACAAAGCCTGTATTCAGTTAAACGTTGTCTATTTATACAGACATAGCCAATTTATTCACTAGTCAAAGTTTGAGCACCAAGCCCCAGACAAACAAACAATAGGACAATCAATAGACACTGTGTCTATAACTATGACAAAGATCAAATTGTATGCAGAGATAAAATGGTGTCTAAACTACAAATAAATTTACAAATTGTATGCAGATTGACAAACAAAAAGAAAAAACACACCTCTAAAAAATTACTCCGTCTCAGCTCTGGGATAGTGATCTTACCAGTCCATGAACAATTGACATTGTAAAAGATTCTTGCTATGACCTATCGATAAATCAAACATCTATGAGTTCACAGGAGATATTAATTGGTCTCAGTAATGTCCAGAATAGAGACGTTCTACTGTGTTATCAAAGATATCTGTCCTTACTGTATGTACATATCTGGAATGAAATTCAGGGGCATCTTGTAAGAACGTAAGCCCAAGATGGGTATTAACAATATCCTGAAAGAAAAAAAGATTCAAAATTAAATATGTACTTTCTCCAAATGAACCTACATGACCGCTGTGGCTGATATTGATGATCAAAACAAAAATTGATCTATTCAAAGATATTACTCAAGGCAAGAAAATGACAAAAGCATCATCAGTAAATTGTTTGGCAATAAATGATAAACAAAATTTGTGAAGGTGCAATAGCCACTCTGACATTTTAATTAATATCTCATAAGGCAGGCCCTTTTAATGCAATTTTTCATGTGAAAGACAATAAAGTAGCCAAATCTTGGTATTTTCTTACATGGTGTACTGATTATGCATCACCATAATGTCTGAAATAACACTATCCACAATGATGCCCATGTCAAACATGTTGTTGAACATGTGCAAGGATGCAAAATGAAAAAAACTGCCAGACAGACAGGGTTTTATAAAAATATATGATGGAATGAAAGAAATCAATCTTCTAATAGTAATTTTTACCTGGACCAAAGGAACAAAATCTTCAGACTCTAGAAAGTTTTTAGATGGCTTGGATGACATTAAGTACACAAACTTAGAGGCATCATCGAAACATGTGGATGTCAATCTATAATATAACACATCAAAGATCAATGAAAATGTTAAATTATTCAAAATTTGACTGATTGGATGATTTAGTAATTGATTTATTAACTGATTTAATGATTGATTGATTAATTGATTTATCAATGAAAATGATAAATTATTGGAAAATCCACTGAATTGTTGACTTACAAATTGACTGATTGCATTAATGAATTGACTGATTTACTGAGATTGACTGAATAACTTATTGACTGATTGATTGATTGGATAAACTTATTGACTGATTAATTGAATTAATTTTTAGACTGATTGGATGATTGATTGATTTACTGGATGATTAACTGATTAGATGATTTACACAGTACCTTCTCCATAGGCTGGTAAACATAGTGAGTGTGACATATCCGTTTTTATTCCCTC
Organism: Diadumene lineata; assembly: GCA_918843875.1. Classification (NCBI taxonomy): domain Eukaryota; kingdom Metazoa; phylum Cnidaria; class Anthozoa; order Actiniaria; family Diadumenidae; genus Diadumene; species Diadumene lineata. The sequence goes on from OU974069.1 coordinate 7,662,342, forward strand.
CAGCAGCAGAGAACAAAGGCTCTTTCCAATACAGAGGTAGATCACATGCCTAAAACAAAACACAAATAAAACTTTTGACATCTTGAAAATCAAATTTAAAAATGATCACTAACTTAAACAACAAATAAAATAAAAGTCTAATATATAATAGGCACTTTGCATGATGACGTGAATAACTACAACTACCAGAATGCTTTGCTCACTTTCTTTTGTGTTCTTTTTGATGGAGGGTCGCAATACAAGGAATTTAGCTGTAAGTCTATAGCTTAAAACAGTAAAACTGAAAACATGAGATATGCAAATGACATTCTAAATCAGTATTTCAACTGGACAACCTTTTCAAGAATAGCTGTATATCACAAGAAAAAAATCATACATGTTCCATTTACACAGAGGATAAAATCAAGTGGTATTTTTTCCTGGGGAATATGTGGGTATTTTTTCCTCAGAGTATAGTCTGAATTGGATGTAAACTGCTTGGAGGTCAAATCAACTTTACATAAAGTGTAAAACTTTTGGTGAATTAGAGAATGTTTTTGTAATAATTTATTGTTAGGTTTCGTTGAGGATGATAAACTGGAGGTCCTGTCTCACCAGACTGAGGATGCAGGTTAGGACCATCCTCGGTAATAGGCCTACACTAATACATACTAATTACTAACTACTAATCAACCCCATGCTTGTAAAACTGGATTAAATATCATAAATATTAAAAAGATTGTAAAGCACATTGAGACATTAGGTGAAATACACCATATAATCACTATATTAGAGTGCACACACTAAAACTGTGCAACAGTTGTCACTATTTAGTGGTAAATAGCACTAATTAAACAAAAGAAAACAATAGAATAAGCATAAAATAGCACTATTTAGTGGTAGTTACGTTGCACACTTTTAGTGCGTGCACTCTACATTACATAACTTTGATTCAAATATTCAAAGTTTGAAAAATAAAGATGGTATTATAATGAGCTTATTTCAAAATGACAGGATGTAGACAATGGCTAGAGGATATTGATGACACAAAGGTTTCACATAAGAGGTCAATTACTAAATGCTACAGTTGTAGATAGATAGTATGAAGACATTTTGCAAATCAAACTTATAATCAAATTGCTAAGACAGGTACGGTGTATGAATAAATAGCTTAATAATATTGACCAAAGCACTGCAGGATATATAGAGATTACTCAATAGAAAATGTGTGCGTATGATTTTTATGCACAAGTTGAGAAACATCAAGGAAACGAATGAGAGAGACATAACGACATAAGTGAGACTACGTGTAAAATAAAGCCTAGTACTGACACTTAAAAATTAAAGATTGAAACAAACTAAAATAACAACCTAAACAAATAATGCACCAAATAATCAAATATAAAATAATATCTTTAATAAAAATATTTTGTTTTCAAAAGACAAGTTTACATTCATCGTGAGCAACTTTGCAGACAATTATTTACTAAATGGAATTCCTGTGCATAAACCTCAGTATCTTTGGAATAAATATCCTTGCAGTAGTTTATATGTGACTACAATGTCACCGCATGTTGTAAGACAGCCACATGCAGAGATCACCAAAATATTTTGCAAAATACCAGTATCATTATTGATCAGTACATTTGCATGATAAGAACCTTTGCTTTCATTATTTGCATGATGCATTGTATGTTATGTTTATGTCATTTTACATGCAATGCTGGGAACACAGTGTTGAGGTTGAAAAGCAAAAGCAAGTTGGCTAATAATAGCCCTTGAAATTCTATCTGCCTTATGAGGTTGAGTGGTGGACACAGTGCTTGTGCAATTTTAAAAGACAATTAACAACCTAAAGCATGGAATAATTCTAGTAGATGATAGACTTGTTTTCAAAAAACATGTGAAATAAAGCGTAATAGCTAAAGTGTAATAAGGCATAATATAGTGTACAACACCAAAAACAAAGAAAATCAAAAGAAAATGTTGACCAGTACAATAAAGTGTAATAAAGTGTCATAGGCTAAAGTGTAATACACTAAAGTGAATTTCACAGCATGGTTTTCGAAAACTACCCTTATATACCATGTTTCATATCTTTTACACAAGAAATGTTGAAAGCAATGCTTGAATCATGATTAACTGACAAAAGCAAGGAATTAAGTTGGATAATAACAATTCTAGTTATTGCATATGCTGACAATGATGTGATGAGAGCTACGTGACATGTGAATTGAGTGTAGAGCAGCAACCCCTGCTCCCAAGGGGTTTACAACTTAGCTTGACTAACCTCAACCTCTTTTCTGGTATATTTAGTTCATGTTTATCATATAGCGAGCAGCTAATATTGTGTAATGTTTACTATAATTTCACTCCCAGGTACAAGAGTTATCATCACCCTAGGTTTTCCTAATAGCAATTGTAATTTTTTTTTACCGCTGAAAAAGATTTTGCTTAAGTTATTTATATTAAACTTTTTCAAACAAAATCCTTGAAAACAAGTAATAGATGAAGATTTTGGATGAAAAGTATGCTTTAAAAGCTTTCTCAATTAATATGCTGAAGCACAAAAGATTGTTTTGGCCTGATGTAAATTGATGAGTTTCAGCAACTTATGAAATTAGCATCACTGCTCAAATGCAAACCGAACAAACACTATAGCTCTTTTTTAATTAAAAAACAATTTAAAAAAATTGAAAAATGCAAATTTCCTATCAGACGAAAATGGATTATTTTGAAATCTTGAGGGATTGTTATGGCAACAAAAAGTGCTAGGAGTAATTTCACTGTAATTTGTTTCCGATAGCGCATCTAGCCGCGCCATTTTCGCTTGAGTAGCCACTCAACCTGCTCAACGAAAAACGTCCATCAACTAAATACATAAAATACAGACATAACCTATTAGATTAGCCTTAGGTAAATATAGACCTACATAAAATTGATCAATAATGGAGCAGACATACAATGAGCATAATAAATTTGAGCAGAGCAAACAGAAAATAATCATAAGATCAAGGCAATGTTTAGCAAAACAAGCAATGGAACGAGTGATCATGTAGCGATCGCGTGCTTCGAACATTCTATCTTTGCGTAAGATGAGAGGATATTTCCGTCATTTTAAATTCAATCACTGCAATTACTCGAGAAGTTTAGTAATTTCGAGATAAGTTAAATGCGGGTGTTTAGCGAGCTTAGTAAACAAAACCTCGAAAGACACTCCAGATATTAGCAAAAACTCTTGGAATGAAAACACCGTGAAATAGATTAATTTCGACAAATAACCAAACCCCTAATGTGAAACCTACATGAACCTACATATCAATTTCTGTCTAGATAAAAAATGAGTATCACTTTTTTGCCCTCAATTGATTTTTTTAATGTTCGAACAAGCAAAAACACGAAAACCGTTTAATTCAAGTAAGCAGGTTTTTACACGCGGGGGATTTTGTCGATAATGAAAACAAGTGCATAGCAATATATCTCACGGTGAAAAACAAAATATAATACGCAGAAAATCGTCAGCTCAATCTAACTAAAATATTTGAAATTTTCAATAGAAGATTTATATTATGTACAATAAGCGTAATATCAACACAGGATTATCTTTGGATAAATTAACACTGTAGAACACTTCACTCGGCACGTAATTCTTATGAGCGCAAGAAAGATAAAAACACTGACCTTTGTAACAGCAGAAAAATGCTCCTTTTTAACACAGCCTTTTTCAAACACCTCAAAAACTTTCACCAGCTTCTTTAACGTTGCATCTACCTCAGATGAATGCCATTTCGGAGGTTTACCGTGAGGAAAGTAAAATTTGGGTATGTTAGAAGCACAACCTGCGGTAATCTTGGATGAACTGTGTTTTTCATCGGACAAATATAATGAAGTCGTCTTCATGGGTTTGTTCGGTGCATGGCGATCTGGCTCAGGAGACCGTGGTGAATTTCTAGCTCCTGATTTTCGTAGCGACCTAACCTCTCTGGGACTTCTAGGTGACCGCACTGGTGTAGGCGAGGATGATGGAGCCGGGGGCGATGCAGCCCTACTGCCTCCCCCCGACGAAGAGCTCAACAAACACTGCTGTTTTGGCGAAATGGGACGACCTTCGATAACCTTGTTAAGATCATCGTGTAAAATTCGTTGAGTAGCTGGCATTGAAAGCCATCGAAGAAACAACTCATCAACTTTAGATTTTAAGTTCGGTGTCACGGCCATGTGAACCATGGATGAAAAAAAGTCAACAAAATTTCAAGGATTTCCCTTCTTGTCAAGTCAACACTGTCAAGTCAAGGTGTCGAATTCACAGTTGAATCACGAGACCTTTTTTAGCCGTAAAACTCTTCGACTTGTACAATTCTTGCTTTATAAATATCCATTGTTATTTCCAATTGAGTGGGAGATTCGTAATATGTAAAACATGAGAGAAATTTGTTCAAAAAGTAAACGGAAATTCGATGTCCAACCCACTACTTTCGAATATTCGCGAGTTTTCTCTCAAACTTGAAGTCCTCAAAAAGTTATTTTTCTCACTCCATAAGCAACTTCTGGCTCGAAAACAGTAGTATTGTTGTCTCTGAAGTCTTTGTTAGCCAAATGAGTCGCAAATCAATGTAGAATCCATGTAAAACTGGAATGAAAACCGTTGACGAGTGTAGAGTTTCAACAAAAACAACTCGAATGTGGCGCGTTGACAATGTGAGCCCGTGGGTTTGCTATGCGGATATTCCCATTAGTGACCAGTCCTCGGGAAAAAAATTTGCCTTTCTTTTCCTTTTTTTTTTCGTTTTTTAAAATATTTTCACATTATTACAAAAATTATTTGAACTCATTCACGCATAGCTCAAAATAATAATTTAAATATAAGGACTTTACATAATGTTTTTCTGAAAATGGGCGTCATAAATCCATGCATTAATTTCGAGCGGGTTGATATACGGCCATATCAAATGTCCCGTAATTTTGTACCGATTTTTGCCATAGCATTGTTATATGTCGTCAATCACATTTTCAATGGCCTATATTTAATTTAGTCCGCTATTACTACTGTCCTCTAAACGGTCCCTTTTGATTCCTGATCATTCACACCGACTTTTGTCCAACTTATTCCACAGCGGTCAGTTGGTCCCTGTTCAAATGAACAAGGTCGTTACTGATTCGCACAAGTCAATGCTATAACTTACAATTGCTTGCTGTGCAGGGTTGCAGTCTCGTTAAAACGGGGCCGGGCTTGTGAAAGTTCACGTACAATTCTTTCCGATATCAAGTAACATCAATAATCACCAATGTGATGGAAAAACCCGTCTTACCCAGATAAAAACAACTTGACAAGTTGACCCCTCTCCTAACCCGCGAAAAATAAATTAGAGCACATTTTTACATGGAGCACAATATTGATTTAATGATTCCATTTTGATATTATACGACTATTTTCATATACATTTTTACAGAGTCAAAAAGGAAATACCATTGAATAGAGTCCACATTTTACATCCGTGAACCAAACTCGACATGAATTACAAATTGGCAAGTATACTGAATTCATGTTTATTTTGCGATGTGTTTTGGATGTATAAGATTCCACGGACGTACGACGTGAACTCTATTTGCTATTTCCGAGCCACTTTGCATTTGAAAAGATAAAACATTAAAATATTTAAAATGATGCCTACAACAGTCAAATGTATGACCTTAATTTATCTTCCATAATTGGCTGGCGAACAAATTGCTTCTGAATAATTTTCGTTTCGGGGTTGGGGGGTTGGGTGAAGTGGTTTGTGATGCAAATAAAATCAATTGTTATTCAAATACAAATGACTCCAATGACGATAATTACCACCACCCCCCCCCCCCCCCCCCCCACACACACACACACACCAAAAAAAAAAAAAAAAAACAGAAGGTATTATGGGATGTGAAAGTACAGAATACATCGACGTTATACGGTTACCTTGGAAACAGTTTGACAAACTTTAAGAAGCTGTGACAATCTCATCATATAATATTTTCAGATAATATGATAATAATCTTTTATATATTTAAAATATTTATCATGAGGTTTATTTAACGAGTAAGAAATTTAAGAGTGTTTACGAATTAAAACGTGCGAAACGTTTTAACGAGTAATACGATCTACGTACAACGAATGCTATGTAAATATCGATCAACCATATCATAATACATGTACATATATACATGGATAGAGACCATAGGCAACAGGCAATTTTTGCTCGGCTTGACATATGATTAGATAGATCAACATTGTACGGAAGTCTTGAATACGATATAAAATAAACCAAGGTCTAAGTCCACCAGACCATTTTATCCCAAGCCAGTTGGCGGATAGTATGTACTGCTGTTTGTAGAAGTTGTAGGCCAAGTACTAACTCCTCCCGGTTGCATGCTGGATCCACTATTGCCGTAAAACATACCAGCGCCGAATGGATCGTCAGGATAGTATCCGGCCTGCGGTGCAGGGTATGGATTCTTAGTTGGAAATGAATATCCCGGATTGGTCGAGGGGTAGTAACTAGATCGTGACGTCATATCGCTGCTAGGATACGGATATCCAGTGGTGCCGTATGGAGGTGGTGGTTGGTTGAATGATGGCGAAGTTTCCCGTTTCGATAAACTGGTAGGGCTAAAGCCCGGATATTGTCGTGCACCCGGGTAAGTTAGCCCAGGAAATGACTGTCGACTTGACGGCGACCCGGGATAAGCATCCATTGAACCAGTTGAGCTAAAGTTCGTTTGATTGTACCCTAGATAGTTAGCGTAGGATGTACTTTGATCATAACTCGGGGGGTACACACCATAACGACTATCGCCAGTACCACGTGGATACGAGCTCGGAGACGGGGGAACACCTAGCCGATCGGTAGAAAACCCTGTATCGGATGCTAATGGTGAACGAATGGTTTGCGAAGGTGATCTTAATGTTCCGTATTGGTCTGGTCGAGACGGGGGATAACGGTCACTATTGGAGAAAGATGCTAAAGCGCCAAAGCCTAATGAATCCAGCAGAGGATCTATCTTTGGGGAGATCCGCTCTAAAGGCGGTGGCCGGCTTTTGGGAACATTTAAAGTATCCTTCTTTTCGTCTTTCCTTTCATTTTTCTTTTCGTCTTTCTTTTCACTTTTCTTTTCGTCTTTTCTTTCATCTTTCTTTTCGTCTTTCTTCACTTCGTTATCTTTGTCGCTACTTTTCTCTTTCTCACACTTTTCTCCATTCTTCTCCTTATCGTTGTTTTCGACGCTCTTCTCCTCGCTCTTCTGGTCATCTTTCTTAGTTGTCTGGTTGGAGCTATCAACATCTTCGGTAGTGTCTTTCGCATCAATAGGTGCCGTCTTGTCTTGGTCATCTTTCTCATTATCGTGCGAGTCCTCTTTCTCTCCATCGAGGTTGTCTTGCTCGGGTTTATCTTTAGTACTTGGCGGAACAACTGTCGGACCGGATTTTTCCGAAGATGCATCAGTTAAGTCTTTATTGGAATCTTGCGAATTATTCAACGATTTCTTGGTACTTTTTCCATCTTCTTGCTTCGATGTATCGAACTCGTCCTCGTCATCTTCTATTCTTGGTTTCTTGCTTTTTGGTCCATTTTCTAAACCTGAGGAGTCGTTATCGGAATCGCCAACTCCGTTAGTCTGTGCTTCACTCGTGTCGTCTTCGTCATCATCGTCTAATATATGTCGTCGTAAATACACATGTCGTTCACGTTCGGGTCGCTTCGGTCGATCGTCGTCGGAGCTACCTTCGTATTCGTAATCGCTAATTTTAGATTCCGAATCACTACCCGAGTCTAAGTCCTTGAGTCGACGCGATCGTCTTCGCGTACCACTTTTATAAGAGGACGACGAGTAGAATCGTTCTACAGCGAAGGCTGGTTTGCCTGTAGGGTGTCCATTCATTTCATCATCTTCTAGCGTGGGTTTTTTATCCTTGTCGACAGCGTCTAATATTTCGTCGTCGAAATCTCTGAATGTATAGTCAACCGTTTTTCTTGTTCGGCCTGATCGACGTATTGTGTTTGTTTGTTCTTCGTCACTACCTGGGACCTAGCAAGAACAAAATAATACACTCAACCATGAAAAAAACAGTTGAAATAATCAACGAAATTAAATTAACAAATAAATTAACTATTGAATAAAAACGACAAATTAAGGTAATTCCGTAGTTTTGCACTGTGCATAGTTCTGCGCATGTTTCAAGTTTTTTGGTTTCAGGACTTTTATCATGTAAGCTAGTCAAATTATGTTTGTAAATTACTTTGAATAAAAAATTCGAAGAATTGCAGCATTTTCGAGCGATAAAACGCGATAATTTTGAAACTCGACCCAGTCCTCTCTCGGAAAATCTGTTTTTTGACATTAAAATGACGATATTTTTTGCAATATTTCGCAAACTAGCACGGTGACCTATGTTTTTTATTTGATAAAATTCTTTTTTATAACATAACATCAAATATATCTAAAATTGAACATAGGTCATCGGGCTAACTTTTGAGTAATTTCCAAAATACTTTCCGCTTAGGACTTTTTCGAATGAATTAGCAGCTCGTGCGCACGTTGGTATTTCGTCAATTTCTTCAAGATCACATATTTTTTATACATCTGTTCATATTTTTTAAATAAAATAAAGTGCAGACATTTGAACAAAGCACGAATTTTGCTTTTAAAAAAGAAATTACTGTGTTTTTGTTCCGTTTCTTTTCGATTTTTGAGCTTTTTTCTTTACGTTCTCAAGTCATTACAATGCATGAACTTTGACGTCATATTGCACAAACAAAGAAGTCGGTGACCCCCCTTTTTTATTGTATTTTCTGAAAGCGTTTCTCAAAATTGTTTGTTTGAACGAGTATAAAAAAATTTCATCGGGCAGTTTTATTTCTACGGAATTACCTTAAATAAAAGGACAAACAAACAATCAAACAAGCAAGCAAGAGAAAAAAAACAATCACACACAAAAAAAACAGTGTTTTATCCTATACACTTGAAACATTAACTGCCATTTTAAAAAGATGTTACGAAAAGTAGTAAATATCGAAGAGTGTTTTCACCCGGCTTATACTCAGAGAAGCAGAGAAATCTTCTAGTGCTATGATTTTACTTGCTACTCATCAATTATTAATGAGTTTAAAATAGCATTGCTTTGTTCAATACTTGTCCCGCTTACCTGCAATATATTCGATAAATTCATCCCCGACTTTGTAAGACTGGAAAGGAAAGAAAAGAAAACCATCAATTACACTCTGCGCATGCGCAAATGTAATTCAACAAGATCAAATTCTTAACTTTTGACAACTTTTTAGAAGCAAAATCTCTACAAAATCTTCATATTATCTCAACATCTTTCATTCTGAGTATAGAGAGCGCTAATTTCCCGCAGTACAGAAACATGTAAATTTTCCAACGTTTTCCGTCCCACATTCGAAGTTAGAATAAAACTTAGAGGTATAAAAACCGAGTCAGATGTAAAACATTATAGCCATCGTTCTGCCACACATTTCTCGTTGCTTTACATGCTGAGAAATGCGCCCAACGATAAGGCTAAGACATCTTCCAGCCAAAGAAACTGGCAGTTGGTGAAATCGACTGTCTGTGCCGACAACTGGAAACATTTATATTGTAGTTTTTACTCAGGTTTTGATTATGAATTTAAAATCTAATCCGTAGCAATGCACTCCATTACTGTAAATAAAAAAATATAAAAAATTAAAAAAAACCCGAGACGCCTATTTCACTGCGTTTTTGATCGATTTTGTGGTCGAATTTTGTCGAGGAAATTTTTTCATAGATTGGAAATGTTACTTCAATTTTTACCAAAGAGAGACCCTTTTGTACTACTTTTTTTACAGCGAGGACACTCAAACCGTCATTAACACTTTGTTTTTTTAACACTTTTTGATAATATGAAATTGAATTTTTTCGGGCCTTTACACGTCTTGTCTACCGTCTTTTTTTAGATTCGTTTTATCTACAGACTACAAGCCGTTTTCTCTAATTCATTTACTGAGAAGTTGGAAATCTCAATGTTACAAATGAAAATGAAAAGCACAAACATTTAAAAACACTTATTACAAAAAAACTAACTGGGCACAGAGAGATACCGTACATAATCAAATGAACAGGTTGTAAATAGCCTAAAACATGTTGACTATGATCGTTACAGAAGGGCAATCTATCCTGTCAAAATGACCACAAAAAACACGACCCTTCATTTATATTTTACGTAAAAATGCAGCTGGTTACAGGATCTACCCTGCACAATCAAATGAAGAGATTGTAAATAGCCTAAAACCTGTTGACTATGGTCGTCAGTACAGGGCCAATCTATCCAGTCTTCTGGAACAAACCTCTTAGCTTGGCGTGCTCGAAGTCTTTGACGGGCTACCAATCTTTTTCTCTTCTCCTGTAGACGCTCTAACAATACAATCTGAAAGAAAAAGAGAAAGAAGTTGAAGAATATCATTTTTTCGCTCCATTTTTTTGTTTGTTTTTTTTTTGTTTGTTTGTTTTTTTTTGTGTTGAAGGGTACAAATTTCGAACAAGAGTAGTAGTCAAGATTCATATTAATGTAGCTTTTGTTGGAGCAACGTATTTGTGTACTTTAATGCTTTTGGGGAGACAATCTACATCTTTACAATTTTGAAAATGACTTTTATTTTTATTCACCAAAAAAAAAAAGAAAAGAAAAGAAAACTGTAACTAGGTAAAAAATAATTATTAACTTAAATGAAATATGTACATGAAGATGACATTTAAGCAAATACCGTGAGGTTAGTCTAAAATTTTCAAAAAAAAAAAAGAAAAGAAAATAAATAAATAAAATAATAAAAATCAATTAAAAAAACATTAATGGTGCAAAAAATGGCGAATTGCTCACATTACAATATAAAAACAACAACAAGCAAAGAAACAAATTAAACCAAACAACACCACCATTTAATGAAATTAAATATGGACAGACAGACACTCACCTGTTCACAAAAAGGGCAGAACCAATCTCCAGAGGGCACATTCAAGAGAGGTGGTCGTAAACATGCCGTATGATATGCTGCATCACATTTATCACATAGTAATATCTATCAAAATAATAATAATAATAATATATGAAAAACTTCCTTATTAGAGATGGTCCATAATTCTAAAGAGAGTTGAGGAATGCAGAGTTGGGTTGCACAAAGTCTGGATAAAGTTATCCACTGGATAAAAGTTATCTTCTCCACAACATTTCTTTGGAATTTATCCACTGGATAGGGAATTATCTGGTGCATAGTACTATCAAAGTTTAGTGCAACAAGAAATGCAAACCCAAGGCTTTCAAGAATAGGCAGCTACCGGTGGTATAGCGTCGCCTATTGAACCTCTTACCTCCGGTTGTTTTGTGTCTTACTTAATAAATAGGCGACTACTTCAATTACTCAGACACATATGCAAAAAAACCACTACTGTCTAACATGTACAAACAGCATTATTTCATATATTTGAATGACTGGGGCCAGTGATTTGCACAAAACCTGGTAAAGTCACCCACAGGATAAAAGTTTCCCATTGCATGGAATTTATAACAAAAACCTATGCAATGCATATTGGTTGATCTTGATTAGTGGATAACTTTACCAAGGCTTCACACCACACAACTTGTCCCTGGAACAATCACATCAAACACAGTTGATAACTTACAGAGTCTGGGTGAACATTAGAGTAACATCTTGCACATGGGTTATCATCCTCATCATTATCTTCTTCTTCTTGTTGGGCTTTTTTACCTATTCAGACACAGTGTTATTATTACTAGTGAACACACAAAGTATTACTAACAATCACTCGTACCAGAAACTCATAAGGCAATTGAAAGAAAAGTGCATTGTTTTGGTTTCAATCTGGAGTATTTGATTTTTGTTGTTGTTGTTGTTGAAAAGCCTTTCTCAAATAAAATCATATCTTTTATACTTCTAAAAACTAAGGTAACAACACATTGCTGCAGTTTTCTGTTTTTGTTTTTTTTTGTTTGTTTGTTTGATTGTTTGTTTTTTTTTTGTTCAAACACTCGGATGCTCATGGCCATTCATTGTTTTTGCTCCCATCAATCAAAATTCAAAACTTCACAGAACTGCTTTCAAACTTCGCCTAAACCCGTTGTTTGTGTAATGAAGTATAATAGGTTAGTTTGTATTTGTGTGGTAATCAGAGTTTTGATTGACAGAAGCAAAAACAATGAATGATAACAAGTGTGTAACTAATATGTTTGAGTTCACAGAAAATAGAAAACTGCCTTAACAATGCCATGTCCCTGTTATCCATCAGAATATGAATAACATAAGTGACTTTCCATCTTACTTTTTCTCCCTTTCTTGCCAGTGTTTTTATTTTGTTCTTGTTTCTTTTTCTTTTCTTCTTCTTTCTTGGCAATGACGATGTCCTTGGGGTTTGTTTCACATTTCAGAGACAGGAACTCAAGCACATTTTCCAACTCCTCAAGATCCCTTTAAATAAAATTAAAAAAAACCATGTATAACATGGAAAAACCAATGGAGAATGTGTTGCAGATATTAAAGGGAAGCTGGACTGTAAAAATAACATTTTTTGAAAAACATCTCCATTTATCGGAGAGCTCAAAAATATAGTTTTACCATCCTGAAAATGATTCCTGTATTTTTATATCAACTTATATATATTTTCTTGATGTCCACAATATTGTGGGCTCAGATGACATCACAACGTCAAAAATATCTAACAAGCTCTTATAATAGCACACATTTTAAATTTTAGAGGAATAAATGGTACTCGGACGAAAACGTTGACCATTTTCTCATTTGTTGTTGTGTCTCAGTACCAATTATTCCTCCAAAACTGAAATTGTGAGCTATTATAAAAAAAAAGATTTGATGTTGTGATGTCATCTTGTGATGTCAACCCGCAATATTGTGGCATATAAAAATTGATAAAAATTAAGGAATCGTTCTTAATACGCTAATAGTAGATTTTTTAGCTCACTAATGCCTAAAAATTAATTTTACAATGGAGCTTGATCCTTTAACATATTTTACTTACGATGCTAGTAGTTTCCAAGACTCGTGGTCCACCTCATCTTCTTCAGTAGAGTACAGCCGAACACCACCTACTTCATCCTAGAGTAATGTTATATATGGTCAGCACATTATTTTGAAGAGAAAAACAACTTATTTGAAATGACGAATATTGTGTTATTTTTTTCCAGCTTTATTGTGGCAGAAAAATAAAATGTTGAATAATTTCAATTTATAACACTATGTCAACGCAATCTATGTTATTGAAATTAAAAATAGTCAAATAACCACTGTGACAATATTTTCTAGGTTAGCTCAGTTGGGAGAGCGTTGGCTGTTAACCGGGAGGCTGCGGGTTCGAACCCTCAACCAGACCATCACTCAGGGTCTTTAAAATAATTGAGGAGAATGTTCTTCAATTTATAATTGTAAGGGTTTGCGTCTTCTCGGATAAGGACGATAAACTGGAGGTCCCGTCTCGCCACACTACACATTAACCATTAACAGGGGGACGTAAAAGAACGACTGAGGACGCAGGTAACGACCATCCTCGGTGATAGGCCTACACTAATACATACTAATTACTAATCAACCTCATGCTTGTAAATCTGGATTACATACTATAAATATTAAAAAAGATTGTAAAGCGCATTGAGACATCGGGTGAAAATGCGCTATATAAGCACTACATTACATTACATTACATTACATTACCCTACATTAGATAGTGATTCAGTACCCCCTCCCTTGTTCCTCCAAGCATACATTTCTTTGTTATTTTAACCATTTTCAGATGTCTGCCAATTGGATAGTATTCATCCAAAAGCAACAAAACCTCACAGTTTTACATATTTTTGTGTACGATTCAAATTTTGATTGAAGCAACAAACTTGTATTAAATCCCTGTGGCCGCTTGCATGAAGCCTGAATAGTGCTATCCACCAGATAAATCGCTATCAAACGGATAAATTCTAAAGAAATCCTTTGGAGTGGATAACTTTATCCAGTGGGTAACTTTATTCAGGCTTCGTGCACCTGACCCCTGGTCATCCGCTCATAGTTTATTTGAAAATGGCCAATAGAAACCTACCATGTGAAACCAGTAGAGAAGACCATCCATATCATGGCCAAATGGCTGGAGTCTCAACTCGTCCGGTTCATAACTCTTGTTGATCACTGTCTTTAATTTATTGTTAGTATCAAACTGACACTCAAGAAGCATCTGAAACACAAAAACAATCATTCTAATTTCCATGATCATATTTAGTTATGTGCACATAAGTATGTATTTTATTCGTCGGAGCTTTCGTGTTTCAAACCCATCTTCAGGGAAAATTGTTGGAAAATTGTGGCTACATTTATATTTACCTTCCACTTTTTTCAAGCTGCCTTACTTCCCTGTAGTACCCATAGGCCTTAGGTAAACATGTACAATCTGACAAGTATCCCCTTTACTAACAAAGTAATATTGCTGTAATGTCACTCAATAAGTTACCTTGAACAACTCCAGTTTTGTGCATACTTTCAATTGGTCATAGCCAAAGTTCTCTAAATCCCAGGAAACTAGCATGTTTTGTTCCTTGGCAATCTAAATGAATCAAAATATCTTCTAGTATATATAAACCACAGTAATGCAGAAGTCTACATGGGAAAGGCTGAAGAAATGAGAAGCAAATGAAAGCAATAATGAAAGGGAAGGAGAATGAGAAAAGAGAAGTTAAGAAAACAAATAAAAATAGTACCTTCAAAAGAGCTTTCTCCCATTTATCAGGTCTAAATTTTCTGTTTAGTTTAACAAGTAATTTCTTGTGAAGATACTCCAACTGTCTACAATTCTCTAATGAAATAAAGGAAATAATTCAATATTAACAACTGAGAGAAATACAGTATGCATGACATTTAGTCAAAAAAAGTTAATACTAAACAAATTAATTAGTTATTACTAAAAGAAGCACTTCAGTATCCCCATGCCACCCTTGTAGGTAAAGGAGATTTTGAACAAGTCACACCTCCCTACCCCATCCTACTGAGTAAAGAAACACCAATAATCCCAACATTACCCGTCTGAGTAAAGAAAATTGGCTTCTTGTATTGAAACAAAAACAGTTTCTATTGACATTTTTTTTTTATTTTCTAAAATTTAATCAACAAAATGCAAAGGCACTATTGCAGATTTATAAACTTGAAAATAGAGTAAAAATGAGTTCAACAAAATAATAGATGACAATAGCAAAGACAGTAACGAACTCATACAAAATGAATACAATTGAGAACCTAACAAAAAGACAATCATTTTATGCAAATTAATTTTGCGAAAGTAAAAAAAATGTTTCCATTGAAAGTCTTTCAGGATTATAAACTTAGGATCTTTTGACACGAAGCACAATTTCATCGTTACACCAGGTACTCTAGTTTTTATTTTTTCGTAAACTAAACCATGGTCATTTTTACTTGAGTAACGCTAGCATAAATTTTGCGGCAAGTTTTAAAAAACGCTCATTGAAAACTTCGCATTTTGACGATTACATGCTGAAAAACTAAATTCTATGACACGGGGACGCGTTGATAAGGTGAAACGAGCTTGGACATTGAAAAACGAGCTTCCTTTTAATGGAAAATGAATATGAATAAAGCCCAGCTGTCATGAGAGTTTTTTCGGCTGAAATAACAAACGATGGCCACAAAAACAGACAACAAAAACATTTTCAACGTCACGATCTTCGAGTTTATACACCACTGTTGAAAAATTCAAGCGTTTAGGATTCTAGTTTTGTTGTTTGGCATTAGCGTTCCCGTAGGGTTTCAATGCGTGAAGTAGATTAAGTTAGACCAAGCGAAGCTAAACTAAATGACCTACCGTTTCGAGGCGAATGACTATTGAATCCATCCTCCAATCCATCCAAACTCAGGTCTGGAAATCGTAGAAGCTCGCAGAAGTTTTCCAGGTAAGACCAGATGATTGCAAATTCAGGGTATTCAGCAGCTCTACCGACTTTTTTCAGGGTTAAAGTTTGCTCATTGTTGTCTTCATCGTTCTCAACATCGCTACTCCCCGAAGAC
Source organism: Diadumene lineata (assembly GCA_918843875.1). NCBI lineage: Eukaryota > Metazoa > Cnidaria > Anthozoa > Actiniaria > Diadumenidae > Diadumene > Diadumene lineata. The sequence goes on from OU974069.1 coordinate 7,678,412, forward strand.
GCCATCTTGGACAATGGCTTGATAGAGCCAGGACTTCACGGTCAATAGCCATTTGATCAAATTCGGTCCCATTTCCTCTCTCACAACTGAGTTTTCCATTCTTTTTCCGGGCTATTTTTTTCGGCCTTTTTAGTTTCTTAAATTTTGTTCAGGTTTTTCTTTTATTAATTCATAAGTTATTTATTTATGTACTTGCTCCATTAAGCATTTCTTTGCGTTCTTTACTACGGGCTCTCTCTTTCTCTTTCTCAACCAGTTTCAGCTGAAAGACTACCGCGCAACAACTGCTACCGCGAGGACAACGTCCATGCACGAAGCCTGTTGGATCTATCTCTATATCAACTGGATAAATCCCTATTCCGTTAAAAAGCTTTATAAATTGCATTACATGTACTTACAATAGATAGATTTCACTGCTAAGCGCCATTAGCACAGGATATGGCAATATACATAGAAATGACATTTATCATCCGACATGTTCCAGTTGCCGCCGCAACTGCCGTCGACTGCAGTGTCTGGCAAATAACAGTTATATCCAGGAAAATAGTTCTATGCTCACTAGGGATTGTTTAGTAGTTTTCATAGAGGAGGATGTGTGATTAAATAGGGAGATTGAAATTTGAAAAGGGGGGCTTACTCCCGCTCCCCATGATCATAAAAAAATGAACGCTCCTTTATTGAAATTGACCGGGGATACTCCCATATGACGAAGGGCGGGGTTGCTCGTCGTTCAAGATTATTAACGGATGTTCAAAAATAAGGTCTCGATTTTACGAACATTATATCCAATTGTTCGTTTTTGAGTTGGTGCCTTTTAGGGGTAAAAATCATGTATTGCCACGCTCTTCTGTATAGAACTTTGATACCTTTTAGGGGTAATTTTCAAAAATTCCGACGAGCACCCCCGCCCTATTCCGATCAGAGGTACTCCCTCCCCCGGTCAAATTGATTCCATGAAGGTTTCACAGTGCGCTCTCTATCAGAACGTTTTCGCTGAGAGACCCACAAGCAAATTAAGGGGATTTTCAGCAGTCTGCTTACATTATCCGACCCCCCTAGCATTTTAGTAATTATAGCACAACCCCCTATGACGATTCACAAAATTCCAAATACCCCTTCAGAACACATTTTATATTGTAAAATCCTCCCTAAAGGACTTCTAAAAAAATTGACCCTCCTCCCACAATTCTGCCGCCCCAGCCCCCCATGTGCTAATAAATGAAAGCCCCCTAAGAGAGAAAAAAACACGACTTGTGGAATAAAAGAATTGACTATGAAAGTACGTGAAGTACAGAAAACAGTTATATTTTATTCAATTAAAAGTCAGTTTATTTTTTTGCTCAACTGAATACTGGTTAAAAACAGAAGCAGAAAAAAAAATGAAAAAGTCTTCCTCGTATTGGACAGAGGTCAAAATGATGCTCAAAAACCTCCTCAAAAAAGATATCAAAACTGTTAAGCCTGCATGCATGGTCTGGTCTGCTAGAAGAGAGAGTCTGCTAGCATGGAAGGTATGGTCGGACTCGATCTCGGAAAGGTTATAATCAATCAACTTTCGGTTTACAAATAATCTCATCCAATCGCACATGCATACTCAACATTAAAACAGTGATGCGCCTCAGCAAAAGAACGCTGTGAATGTACAGTATTCTTTGTTATCTCTCTTTCTTGCTTAAAGCCCGATTCACACGGTGCGATTTGCCGCATTTGTAGTATATACGACTAGTCGTAACTTGTAAAACAAGTCACTCTCGCTCTAAAACGTGTTTTAGAATGTCCTACGACTGGTTTTAGAAGGTTTTGAACCTCACGACTTGTCGTATACTACAAATCGCACGCGACACATCGTAGCGTGTAAATTAATCTTAACAATCAAAATCCTTTCGAGAGGAATGCAGTCCCTACTCCCTTAATCAGGCGCTGCTTCAAAACCTGATCAATGTCAAGATTCTACAAATCTTTGCAATAACTGTGGATCTCCAACCACACTTTTTCTGTTCTCTTTTTTTCTCGTTTGCTGAAAGTCATTCCTAATTATCAAGAACTCATCATAATTTATGCTTCCTCTTTGATTAATATCTAAAAAATCAAACAGGTTCCCTAACTCTTTCTCTCCGAAGGGAAAATTACGTTTCTTGCTCCCTACAACAAAATCTTCCCTTGTAAGAGCTGCGCCATCTCGGCTAAGATATCTGTAAAAATCAAGCATACGAAATCCTTGGGAGTAGATGGTGGTTAAGTATAGGTCGAGTGGTAGAGCTATCGCAGCTTCGATTACAGCTCCCCCACGGATACTTCCATCCCATTTACACACAAAGTGAGGCTGAACGCTTCTTAACATGGACAGTTTATCCTCGCACTCCTTATTAAAGGCAATACCATCGAGCACAAGCTCTCTTAAAGAACTCTTTGAGTTTTCTTGCAGCAGAGCATCAAGAAGTAGTCCCGCGCCGTGCGTTAAGAAGGGATTTCTACCAGTTTTTAAGACAACTAAGGTAGAATTATTTCCAAGGCTGTCTGCTATGTCTTCGATTCCAACCAATGAGATATGGTTGTGACTTATATCAAGCATTATAAGTGATGTGTTGTCGCTCAGCACAGATCCAATACAAAAGGCGCCGGTATCTCCTAAGCCATTCCACGCCAAGTTGAGTTCTTCCAAAGTTTCCGTCTCGGTTAATCCGTTGCCAAACGCTTCCATGCCAACGAAACTGATATTATTGAAACTGATGTCGAGAGATTTGAGAGTAGTGTTTCTGGCAAGGACATTTTCAAAACATGCCGAACCTTCGTCGCTGATCTCATTGTATGATAAATCGAGGACTTGTAGGCAGTGATTATGGGCCAATGCGTTGATAAAGTCCTTGACTCCGTTAACACCTTGGATTTTGCATTGAGATATGTTTAACTTCTTCAACCTGGAACTATTTTGGATCATTCTCGCTAAAGCTGCAAGTCCAGCCTTTCCAACCGAGTTACCCGAGATATCTAAGCTAGTAATCCACAAGTTAACGGCCATCATGTTACAAATGGCCTCCACTCCTTCCGCTCTCAAACTGTTGTCATGGAGATTTAATTCTTGGACAGTTTGGTTACATTTTAACGCCTTACCAACGGCACGAGCACCTTTGTCCCCTATACCATAATGTTTGAGGTTGATAGAAGAAGTGTCGCACTGTCGTTTGAATATTGAAGCAGGAATAATTTTCAAATCACTGCAAGCTTTGAGATAAACATCTTTACTGCTCTTCTCGTGGCTAGGTTCTTTCAAATCCTCTGGGATTTCATCCAAGTCAATATCAAACTCATCAGAATCTGACTCCGCTGCTAAATCAGGAAACTGAAAGTCACGTTCGGCATTTTTGAGAAGAATGTTACTTATTCTTTCGCAAACTTTATCGGCTTCGCTGTCATCTTCTTCCGTTAGTAGCACCATATCTCCGACTCTCTTCTCTTGATTTTTTTCTTGAAAAGTAACTTTCGTCAGTCCTCGTTGGGCTGCCATTAACATTGCAAGGATTGTCGAAATTTTCTTTGGCTGAAGAAAACACCAGAGGTTTGTACCGTGCTTTCGAGCACTTTACTAAATTGTACAGTTTTTGCGTTTTGGCATGGATCGAGAACAGACCAGATATTTCTAAAGTAATTTCTGACTAGTAATAGTCAAATGTTTTGCACTTATTGTTTTTTTTCATTTTGTAGTCTATTTTGTTCGTGGTTTTAGCCAACGGAAAGCTGAGATGCCATTCTATCACTATAGCCTTGTGATTATAATTTGCTCCCATGTCGTGACGTTTTTGGTTTTAGTCTATCGATACTTAAGTGGTTTGCCGCTAATTTCTTCTCGAGCTTTCGGTCTAGCTACAATTGGACTAAACACACAAACAACCTTAGCTCAATAATGCTGTGGTTTTTAGTAAAACAACTCGCACAATTTGATTAAAGAAATCCCTTCAATTTTCTTTCAGCTAGTGCTTCTTTCTCTCGTCTTTTTTAAAAGAAGTTTTAACCGATTCATTCCAGTTCACATGATGATGCGGCGAATATTTCGTGGCCTTAAAATAATTCAGTCGTCGCTTTTGAATGGACAGCCGGCTATATGAAAATGCATTTTATAGTAATGTTTATACCTCAGTGATAACAGTAGCCTATATTATCTTCCCGAAAACAACACCGTTATCAGCGGGATTCCCGTAAATCACATTAAGCAATTAGTGCCACGTTGTACAATGTACTTACAAATTGACCACAATCTATATGGCTAATAGTATTTCTACGTAAACACTTTTTTTTCTGACAAAAGAATTTCTTTCAGATTCTTTATGCCATGACAACCACTGCATGGATTTTCACTATTAATGGTAATGATGGTCTTGATTCACTAAATATCGATATCAGAGGACGCGTTCCGAGTTGTGCAGGTGGAGATGACGTTTTTTAGAGAATGCGAAAGAAAAAACGCAAAGTACACTCATTTCAGAAATTGTTGTCGGAGAATACGCCGGATAAGCATTGCTCAAAAGCACCACCGACTTGCTATATAATAAAAAAAATACTGATAGCACATATATGCAAGGTGGCTAAACCTGAATAAAATATATATGATTGTAAAATAATATAAGTATTTTATATATAAGTATTTTATATACTTATATTATTTTACAATCATACATATTTTATTCAGGTTTAGCCACCTTGCATATATGCTATCGGTATTTTTTTTATTAATATTATTTTCTTTTTAAATATTTTATATTTATATATATTACTAGATTAAATACTTCATAGTGTCCCCAATTAGTAGTTTGTACTAACTGCTATCAGATTGACGACACTTAAATAAAGTCACTTACTTACTTTTTTTTGCTATAAACCTTATCAAATTCATTACTTATGTATGATCTAGAACAATACAGGAGCAATGTAAAATCACTAGCGTGAAGGCATCTGTAAATACTGATACAGAATTCGTCCTGACAAGCATACGGTTTAGCTTGAAATATCTCGGCCAAATTATATCTAATTTCAAAATTTCACATCTTAAATAGCAGACATTTGATAAATAATATATAACCTTTGCGTCCGATCTGTATGAGGTTTAATGCAGCTCGCTATTTTAAATCCACATACAGAACTCCCGCTCATATTGTATATATCACATAAAATGCTCACAGCACATAAATATCACGAAACATTTTTCTTTATCCATCTTTTATTAATTTGCTGTTTGTACAATAATCAATTTCTTGATAATAACTAACTTAATATTTAGATACAATTTGATGTTATTATAATATCCATATAATTTCTTTGATATTCTTGTAAAATTATTCCAGGTTAGTTGTACATAATCTTCAATATGCAGTCTTTATTGGGGCGTATATGTTTAATTTGTGTTACATTGATTTTAGATACAGTCAAAGACCGCGTGTAAGAACTTATAACTTTTGAAGTCTGGCTATTGAAAACAACTTGAGGTGGCTGGGGGCGTGTGATCGACATATTAATTAATATGCTAACCGTCTCAACCATGATGCTTTGCGCGCCTCTGTTATTGTTTACATATGAGTAAAATAAACAAATCTACAAAATATCTTCAACAATCAATGAACACCTAATAAGGAACTCTAAAGAATTCACTTGTATGGCGTGAGTGAGATGATGTGGAGAATTCTCAGAGATTTTATTTCTCTAGCAAACATTTTCTGTCACCTCGAAAATGGCCGCTCTTATCATATGATAGACCGCAAAGCATCCTGGCTGAGACGGCTCCTTTAATAGATCTTCCCCGCTTAGGTTTTTATAAGACTAGTACCCAGTCTCCTGAGCGATATGATACCGGGCAATTGTTGGTAAATCGTGATTTGGGTAATATAATTATTTGTATTTGGGCCAGTATCAAAACGGAGCATCTCTGCCATCACCTTCAGTGCTTAATGCACTAATTTCTTACATACGGGTTTTACTGCATTTAACGTGATTGACCGTCGATACACCTTTGATTTCAAGACACAAATGCTCTTCAGCATCAGAATTTTTCTTTGTCCACAAAAATTGTGGCAATTTGTCCTCGAGTTGCTGTTATTTGACATTCAGAATGTAGCGATCCTAAAAGTGTTAGTTAATATCCACAATCACGGTCAAAATTGTTGAGAAAATAGCCTACCCAGTAAATTAAACCACAACATGATAACATAGATCAATGACATGAGAAACACATCCGTTTTAGTTTAACCGTGATTGTACTGCTCATACAGGACGAAGTTTCTGATTGAAACACACCGTGGATTATTTCCAGAACCCAAGAATCTAATGCTATACGTTGGTTTCTCGAGAGAAGTCCTCCAAAGGCGAAGTATTACCATATACAATAGACAGTTCTGATCCTATATGCTCCTCAGAAGCTAAAGGAACTAGTGAAGGTTTGGTTTTCTCAAAACCTGAATATATGCGATGCCATAAACGAGTCTTGTCTTGCTCAGAACTATTATCTGTCGACGGCCCTTCTAAAGGACAATTGATCTTGATGACGTAAGACGGTACAGACCGTCGTTTGTTGGATACTAGAGACGGATCGACCGGCGGAGACGGTTTGATCGACTCTAAGACGTCGGGTGACGAATCAGACCTCAATGAACTTCTTGGTGGCGTTTCCAAGGTAACGGGTCCATTGGGTAACGGCGAGGGTTTCGGTAGGTCGAGACACGGTGTTTCGTTATATTTAGTATCTGTACCTATATGCTTGTCAGTATTTGATACACGATTCGTCATCGCTAGAGAGCGAAATGTTTTGTGATCTTGATCACGTGATAAACAACTAATGTGATGCTGAGGAGGCGAGTAAGAAAGAATACCGTCTAGTTGTCGCTTAGCAATGGTCGATGAAGTAGAGCACGGATACATTGGTATGATGTCATCGATACCATCAGAGTCCCATTCGACGTCATTCTCTTTGATGACATCTGGCGAATTCAAACGTTTCATTGCCAAGGCAACCTCCTTAGGCCACTCCGCCATAGCGTCCAGGAACTCCTCATCGGACTCGTCCATTCCGTACTTGGAGGGACTGGAACCAGATGAAAGAACATCGTCAACCTCGGCTAAAGTCTTTTCGTCTAGAGTCGTTTCTTTAATCTCGTTGTTCAATATATTGTCGTCGTCAAAGTCTAAATTGTTGTTTTCGATCAATAATTTCTCTTGTTTGTCCAGAGCGTTGTCAGTTGTCAGAGTAGATGTGTCTTCATCTACTGGAACAGACGCCTGTTTTGATATGGCTTTTTTCCGTGTCTGCACCGGACTTGGTTTATCAGAAATCTCGATTTTCACTGTCAAGTCGTCTATTACAGGTAAGCTGCTCTGCTTCTCTAGCTTCGGTTTCACGTGTCTTGTCTTCGAAATATCATTCAAGTTCGCATCCTTCTTTCGATTGGACAATAAATCCTCCTTGACTTTTTCTAGAGATATTTCTTCACGATTCTGTTCAAGAATCGACGGTTCCGAAGAACTTGACTTCATCTCCGGCTCTTCCTCCTTCCTGTCCTTCTTGGCATGGACTTCCCCATCCTGTGACAAAGAGCTTGGTAGCAAGCCTATCTTCTGACGTCGATCTTTACGAGTTTGATGAAGATTTTCACCTTTCTTTCCCTTCACAGCAATACCTCGCTTATGTTCGAATGGCGAATCGAAGGTTTCTACGCCATTCTCGCCTTGTGATTCTTCTAAGAAGGGCTGCTTATGAGAAATCCAATTCTTTCGGCGAACGTCCTGGTTGGTGCTTTTTTCATTGCCGTCCCTTGTATCTCCGCCGTGCTTCGTTTCGGATGAGAATGTCACCGTCTTTTTGTTCGCTTTTAATGCAGTTTCTTCTTCGTCTGTTTCTGGCTTTAACTTTCCTTTGCTTGTTTGGCGCCCTATTGGTGCTGGACTTAAAGAGACACCACCTTCTTCTCCGTTTTCTTTTTCTTCTTCTTCTTTCTTCTTTCTATTTTCCTTGAGGTCCTTGAGTTCTTCTAGGAACGTCTCAATGACAACGTTCTTGCAGTGGCAGATGTGCTGTGGTCGTACAAGTCTGTCGATGGTTTGTTGTTTCAGGGCACGTTCGGTGGCTGTCTTGGTGATAAGCCTTGAGATCTGAAGAAAAAGACCCCAGAGAAGTTCAGCGCTGTTATTAGTGCAAGAACATTGTCATCTAACTAAATAAATATAGGCAATATGTTGCAGTTTAAATTTTTTAAGTTTCGAATTTCACATGCGTCCAATTTAATGACATCAAAGAAGATCTATTGTTTCAATTGTATCCGACGCATGTCAAATTCGACTAAAAAACTCGGCATCAGAGTAGATTTGGATAAGCGTTTAATAATTTTCATCATTATTATTATAATTATTATTTTTATAGTATTTTAGATTTACCTTAGTTTGCACAATTGGCATCAACGTCAAATGGAGAGGGGTGCGGTAAGAAACGACGAAGTGAATGAAATCCCAGAATGCAGTACCGACTGTGAAAGAGAAAAAAATTCACATCAAACGTTGTCAATCAAATAAGTCATGACTACGAACAAACATACAGACAGACATACAAAATAAACAAATACATAAACAAACCACAGGCATTTATATTAGCGAACAAACAGATACACAAACATCAAGCCAAAATGACAACAAAAATGATATAGAAATGTTGTTCATCTTGGAAGTTTATCCGGATAGATTTGAAATCAAACCTTTCACAACGAAACAGTAACAAAACAAATAATACAATTATAATAAAATGTATCGGGTTGATGCGGATTAGTGTGGGCAGAAGGCCTAACCAGATCAATAAAGTTTCGTTTTCAAATCAACCCGGGTTAGCGTGGTTATGGCCTGAGAAATCAAGGTGGAAAACAATGGCATAATTGTAACTCGTGGAATGTCGGGGATTTTGCTTCCGCAACTAATGACTTTACGTGCCATAATTTAGCAAGCAGGCAAATGTGTGGCCAGAAGCCTACCCAGATGATTTTAAAAAGTTGCATTTTCACATTAATCCGAGTCAATGTGACATTAAACAAGTAGTATTAAACTTACCAACATTATTATCGACTATCCTGTCTATGGAATTAAATAACTTGAACCATTCAGTCGACAGCTCGTCTTCAAAACAAATCACCAGGACTTTGAGACCTAAACGAGCAAAATTAACCTTCAAAAAACAATAACATTGTATACGGAGACACGCAATTGTTGCATTGTGAACAATGAAGATTTACGGACAAAAATTGACAGACAGACATACATACAGATCGACAGACAGACAGACAGACAGATTGAAACACAGACACAGACCGACCGACAGACAGACAGAAACACAGACAGATTGGAAGACAGACACACAGATCGACAGACAGACAGACAGAAAGACAGACCTAGATAAGCCGCAGCATATAAACTATCAGGAATCGTGTCAATATGTGTTCCACCAGTGTAAGGTTCACACATGGACATCGCGTTGGCTGCGTCAGGATCTTCTTCTATCAAAGACAGACGTTGTGGGGGCAGGGCTGCGTTGTCTGAGTTCTTAGTCGTCACAACACGTAAGAAACACTTGAGTGCAAAGATCACATCATCAGGTGAGGCCTTAGGAGAATCTGGTCATCAAATAAAGAAAATAATTTCAACATGGTATCTTTGTAATTACAAGATACATAGTGAACAGTTGTTGACCATAAATTAAAACAAACAAACAAACAAACAAACAAACAAACAAACAAACAAACGCAAAAATGTCACAACACAATCATCTCATCATCATCATCATCCTTATCGTTCTTATTATCATCATCACCACAAGCATCATCCCCTCCACTATCACCATCACCATCAACACAAATATCATTATTACCCTTGTCATCATCTTCAGGTACTCACCGGGTCTTCTTGATCCAAGTCTAATCAAAATAGGCAACAATATCCTAACAAAGACCTTCTCGGTCCTAATGGGATACCCAAAGTCTGAGCTACCTCCACATAACTCCTGTAGAGTGTACTCATTCTTGAGTAGAAACATTAACCTTGAAGACAGCCGCATGATGGTCTCACAGAAGAACGGTGGAGGGGAACTGATGGGGGCCATAGGTAGGAAGGCTGTCAGGGAAATAGTGACTGATGGTCGTTCCTCGAGGACGAAGCTCATACATGTCGTTACAAGAGACTGGGTATTGAAATAGAGAATAGTTAGTACAATTATAATAAATGATGGCTTGATTGAATGATGGATATATTGATTGATGAATTGATTGATTGATTGATTGATTGATTAGTTGATTGATTAATTGATAAAGTGATTGATAATTAATTCATTGATTGATTCGTTTACTAATTGATTGAGACTGGTTGATTCATATCGATGCAATGACTGGCAATGATGGTTTCTTATGCTAATAATTTCTAAAAAATACTAATGAGCCAAAGGAGCTCTGCCAATGAGCATTGCACGTGGGAATGTACGCTTTGATGCACAAAGACAAAGGATCAGCTGATTATCGCGTTTACGTTTGCGACAAAGCTGATCTTATGAATTGAAGCGTACATTCCCGTGTGCAATTCTCAGTAGCATTTTTTAGAATCATTAGCATAAGATAGCCTGTTATGTGAAAACGCTAATATATGAATAATTGTTACATACCTTTAAGTACTGAGATTTTGCAATGTATGTCTGTCGACACAACACCAAATAAATCCCTACAAAAAAAATAACACAATAGTATTGGCAAAATCCTAATAAATATTTGTCCTGTCCGTGAGAAGGCATTACTGAAAGTACTTGCGCTTGAAATATTTATTAATTAGGTTGGCAAAATCAATATACATACCTTTGACATAGGTTTCTAATGATTTCCAATCGATGTTTCTCTAAAATGGAGAGTAATAGAAAAGTTGACTTTATTAGATGTAATTCGTTCGGAGTACTGCACAAGAACCTTTTTAGATGATTTGACAAATGGACGATTCACAATTGAAAGGTTTTGACCCTAAAAGGGCCAGCTACGTTGCGCAATAGCATATGGAGGATTTATATACAAACTTTGCTTCACAATACTAATGTCTTGGATAATTAAGAGTAATATAAATGAAAGAACAAGTGTAGCAGAATCGATAATACTACGAACAACTAAAAATGAGACTTAAAAGGCAGAATAAATGTTAAATATATGATTTTTTAAGTGGTAAGTACGGATGCCTATGTAGTCAGGCGTTTCTAGCCTGGCTGAGAGAGACAAGGACTCAATCTTACCCTGTCTCGCTTGGCCACGCTAGGAACGCCTGACTGCGAGGCTATTACTGTTGAAATACGAAATATGAGAAATAGCAAAGTACACAACGATGTCTAAAATGGTTAACAGTGAACAAATGAACGATAGCGAAATTGTTATCTCGCAGACAAAATCCTGTATAATTGCAACGGCCAACCTTTGTCAGTTCCACGCGTCTACACGGTTACACCAATGCAATGATGAACACAAGAAGGATGTAAAATAATGGAGTAGCTATCGAATACACTGCAACAGCCAAAATACGTGCAATGTATTCGATAGTTTTACCAAAATGACCCATTAGTACCAGATGGACGTGCTCTCAACGAAAGAATCGAAATTGCTGAATCGAAGGGAGTTCAGTCGGTGAATGATTTTTTTTTTCGTATGAATGTATTAAATGATCGATTTTCTCTACGAATAATTTTCTGTGCATAAATGGACGTTACACGATTGCCTTGAGTTTTGTTGCTTTTCGGTTCTACCTTAAACGACTTTTTCCGACCCTTAGAATCTTTAACCTATCGAAAAAATAATTTCTAAGCCATCAACAATTTGTTCTAAAATATATTAATATATCAAAGAAAAATATTAAATACCTTTAAAAAACCACCGCTGATTACATTAATGTTAACTTACCACAAGATCTGGTTTCTGAATAAGTTTATCAAAGATTTTACTGAGTCGCTTGAGAACCAGGTTGACCGCGGGCTCAATAGCTTCGGGGAGCCAATCAATCAACGGCAGAGCTTTCAACATGTATCTATGGTAACAAACAATACATTGTCAAAGGAAAAATGTACGCCTAGTTCGTTCACTCATTCATTCTTTCGTTCCTTTATTCAATCACACAGCAATATTTCCGTTAATGTGCGTCCTTCAACGCCTCCCCTGTATAAAGTAAAATACTGCCAATACCAGAATGCTTTGCTGACTTTCTTTTGTATCGTAATTAGTGCAAATTGTTTTACTAATCTTTAAAGGGATTAAAAATTCGAATATGAAAGAAAATTTGCAAAGAACGCTGATCTTGGTAGTAAAATGACGAAATAATGAAAATCGCCTATTAAGGCCGCACACACTGTAAGGAATGCAGCTAGGGGATTACATCGATTCTAAACTAAAGCTACTTTGATATTGATTGAGTGAATCTGCATTTCAGTCGAGTCTTTATTATCATTTTTAAATCAGTAGTTTCATATACCTTTGTACTCCAGGACTGCTCATTGTGACTGGATCATACACAGCTAGTTTCATCAGTGAATACATGATCTCCGCAAGAAGCTGAAAAAAAACAAACATCACTGTAAATGTATAGCCTATTGAGATTTAGGGAACGGAAAAACTGAAGAGACCTTGTACATATCAGCATTACAGATCCCCTACCCAGTCCCCTGACAGTACTTACAATGATGCTAATATCCAACAGATCATTCATTACCTTGCCCCTCGACAGTACTTAGAATGATGCTGGTATCATACATTCCCTACCCTACATCCTGACAGTACTTACAACGATGCTAATATCCAACAGATGTGGTATAATAAATCATCCCCCACCCTACCCCTAACAGGACTTACAATAATGCTAATATCGTCCAATAGATCTGGTATTACAAATCATCCCCCTACCCTACCCCTAACAGGACTTACAATAATGCTAATATCGTCCAATAGATCTGGTATTACAAATCATCCCCCTACCCTACCCCTAACAGGACTTACAATAATGCTAATATCATCCAATAGATCTGGTATTACAAATCTTGGTGGAAGTATCTTCCTGATCTCCTCGACTCGTTTAGTACATATGCTAACATAATCAGCTACAAGTACCAACAATGCATTGCGAGGTTTGCGGTATTCTTCCAAGGACTCCATGACTTCGTTCTTTTCTTCTTGAGCCCGTAATCTTTCAAGCAGTGGACGTCCATGCCCTTAAAGAGACAATGGAACAAACAGTAAAATGTAGAATTATCATCTAATGTGATGGAGTGCTGATAAAGCTTCTTAAACATACAGCTATTGTTTTTCAAGAAATGATGAGTCAAAATATACAAAACACTTCATCACATTATAACAAATTGTGTAACTATATAATATGTGCAGCCAACTTTGTAACGTCGTTTTATGTCTAACATCGTTGTTCGCTAAATAAGCATTTCCATTGGACAATCTTTTCAACAACAGCATGGCTGTCATGTCTTTTATTAAATTGTCTCCTGTGAACGGTTGAAAACCATCTATTGACTTTCAATGCGGACTCACTTGGATCTCCATCTTCGTCTTCCTCGTCATACTGTGGTCCATCGTAACTGCTTATGCTACCTTTACTAATATTCAACGAGGTAGTCGACTGCCAGCTGTTATGCTGCATGTGGGTACGATCTGTCATCGACTTGAGCGTTTGGAAATGAACAAACGATCTGAAGAAATAGATACATGCATGAATGAAGGCATTTATCAACGAAGAAAGTTCTGAGGAAAGGGATGAAGTGAGGAAAGGATGAGAGAGAGGGATGAAGACAGGAAGAAACGCATAGATATAGGGGGAGGGAAGATTCAAGGGAAGAGTCAACAGAATGTTGAAAAGAAGAAGGGAAGACGGGGGCAAAGAAATGATTCGAAAGAAGGGAGGAAGGAGGTGGTCCTGATCAACTGAACGAATGACGCGATTGACACTACCTTGTCAAGACATCAGAGCTCTTTATCAGTACTTTGATGAGAGTACTAAGAGATGTAATGGCCTGCCCTTCCTCCTTGACTTTTTCGATATCACCTTTTTGACTTTCACTCGACAAGAACTCCAGATAGTATGGCAAAATGGCTGATAACACAACCTACAGAGAACAAGTCATCATAAAAACAGAAACTCAAAGTAAGGACTGGACGTACGTGACACTTTAAACTGTAACAGACATATCCAATAACAATATCAAAACAAGTTGGTCGCAGCTACCTAGTCATTACATAGTACAGTTTTGACATCTATTTTACACAAACTTCGTCTCAATTTTAAGAAAAATAATCAGAAATTTAAATGCTACATGTCAAATTTCGAAATACGTTAATAGCATTTTCCACTACATTTCCACGTGCTTAACGTTTACAACACAAAAGAATTAAATATATAAAAACGTGAATACACTTTTAAAAACGCCTTCGAGGCTAAGGATGTGTACAAAATAAATAATTAAAATAAATTCATTAACTAAATCCGTATAACTGTATGACATAGCTGATATATCCCAGATCGCCGCAAGGTTCGCTTAGTTGGAAAGGGTAGCTAGACGTCGCATCATTTACGGACACGTATTTAGGATTTACAACAACGTAAAACAATGTACGTACCAGCATTTGAGCAGCTCTTTTCGATTCAGGTGCAAAGTCTATTACAGTAACACAAAGACGAATGGCCTCATCGACTTTACTTTCACTATCTGTATCTGTGTCATTGACATAACATGAATCCTGTGGAAACGGCAACAATAAATATACCGTTACGGTCACATGCGGACTAGTGAACACCAAGAACTCATTAATGAATTTACTATTTGAAAGTTGATGGCATTATTCAATTTGAATATTCAAATTCAATTCAGTTTAAAACAAAAACGAATGACCTCTTTGTTCAGTCGAGAAATACTTCAGTTTAGATTTCAGAGGTTGTTTCTGACTCAAAACGATGACGTTTGTATATATTTTAGATGGTAACAATGATGAAATGATGATAACAATCTTGAAGATGATGATGATAATAACGAAGATGATGGTGATGATAACCATCATTAAAATAATGATAACAATAAAGAAAATGATGATAATGATAACAATGATGGTGCTTCGCTTACCAAAGGTTTGAGTGGTTTTCTCTCAGAGATCAACTCAAGAATCTCCAAAGTATCAGGCGTAGACACGTCCAGTGAGTTAAGTAAGGTAAACAGGCACTTGGGATGCACCTTAAAACAATGTATAAAAACAAAAAAAATTAAATCACAAAGATGAAAAATGTTTGAATGTAAGAATATTTGCCAAACCTTTTTAGAGTCGTTTTCACACGAGCAATTAGTACAAATTGTTCTAATTATCTCCAAAGAATTTGCATATAAAAGATGACTCGCAAAGAATTATTGTAATTGTAGTTAACTGGCGTCATAATGCAGATCGTCGATTTTTCCCCAGCAAAAAAGTGGCTCCTATTTTGTGCACAGATGTCCCAACATGGTGGGCAACAAGTGTTAGGGGGGACTTGCATCGTTTTGATGTCTAATTGTTAATTCTAAAATTAACTCGCGAATAATCAATGAGTGATTTTCAAGGGAAATCTTTGACTGTGACACAAAATTAAACCCGGTAAAATTAAACAATTCTTGACTTTTCGCAGGAAATACATAAACTTACTCGTCAGCTTTAGAAGCAAGAGATCGCACTGTATCGGATCTACTGACAGACAGATATTTGGGCTGGCGTCCTCTCTCAGCACTCTCTCTCTCTCTCTCATTCTGTAAAAATAACATTAAATACTTACCAAGTCAAGAGGGTCCTCTACTTCAGGGGAGCTAGGATCTTGTAGTTTTGTATCAACTTGTAAAATAGGAGCAACACTAGCCAGAAGCTGTACCAAGAAAAAAAAAAGCTCATCAGACAAGCGATAAGAAGCGTTAACAAATATAGCACGAAGACTACAGTGCTGATAGAAAACGTATTCAGTAAATATGAAATATCAAGAGAGTATATGATAAGAGAGCTTATCCCCGGACCCCATCAGGAGCTCTACTCGTCGTGCTATTTTTAGAAATTTGTCTTGAGATGTTTTGACGATGCGACCGTGCCTTCTGCTGTCTGGTCAATCACGTTCCGTTCCCGAAATAACTTCAGTTTAAAAATATAATGAAAAGATCCCCTGATGAGTGTAAAGCCCACTACGGGTGATAAGCTCTCTTATCTCATATTCTCTTGGAAATATCTAATAAATAATCATCTTTACCTGCAGTAGGCAAGGTTTTTGGTGAAGAATGTAGAACTGGGCCATGGTAAACTGAAACATTTCGATCATAAAACACATTTACAATAGAATTTATGAAATTCATTAATAATGTATGATCTAGAACTGTGCAAAATCACTACCGTGAAGGCATCTGTAAATACTGATACAGAGTTCGTCCTGATTTGCATAAGGTTTAGTATGAAATATCTCGGTCAAATTACATCTAATCTCAAAAGTTTAAATCTAAATTAGAAGCATGAATCTGACCTCGACCGCTTGTGTGACCATCTCGTTTCCTTGGTGATGTGCATACACTTGCAGAAGTGATGGGAATACGAACTGAAACCTACAGACAAAATACGAGATCAATCTTAATTTGTAGTTTAAATCTATGTATCAGTAAGAAATAAAATTTAAGAAGCAAACAAATGAGAGAATAAATGAACGAATGAATGAATGAATGAATAAATATAAGGATGCATGGATGGATGGATGGACGTACGGACGAACGGATGGATGGACGGAAAGAAGGACGGATGGATAGATAGATTGATGTGAAAATGCTTACCCGTCACTGGTAAAGATATGTGCAAAATGTATTGAGATGTTAATAAGCGACGCCATGCATAGCCGTATCATCGCTGTGTCTTCACAATGAAGCAAAAGAGAGCCATTGATTACGTTCAGAAACAACGTCAGGTCTGCAAAGGTCCACGGGAAGTCACTTGGCATGTACTGTAGTAGTGAAGAAATGTGCTGAAAAAGACCAGGACAATGTTGGTAAATTAATTGAGCTGATTTTCACCCTAGTCATATAACAACGTCAGGTCTGCAAAGTTTCATGGAAAATCACTGGTCGTGGGTGCGTTGTCCCTTGGTTGTCAAAGATCACAAAGTTTTTATATTGATTCAGGATTTGCGAATAAAAAAAAGACTTTTCGCATATTCACACCTTGGACACCTTGTATAGCAAGAGAGTAAGAATTGCATAGGGATTTTTATCTAAAAACAAGCCATTACATCGTAAGGCACAAAGGCTGGCAAACTCCTACCTGCACCCAGTACATCTTGTGAATTACATCCATACCAAACAGCTCCTGAAAAGTTACAAACAAATGCTTTAATTTAATTTTATTCACTAGTTTTGTTAAGAAAGCCATCTCGTAAATGATACAAACAATTGCAATAACTTGGCGAGGTCACCAAAAATAATTTAAAAAATCGTTGCTTTCCCTACTCTACAAAGATTAAAATTACTACAGTCATTAATTACAAACTATCAGGAGTAGGGGAAAGGAAAATGACGTCACAGCATCACGTGACAGAAGCATTCCATGAAATTTCAAGATGGCACCTAAAAGGCTGAGCTATTTGAAACCATTAAATAGTGCTATTTTATGCTAATTCTATTGTTTTCTTTTGTTTAATTAGTGCTATTTACTACTAAATAGTGACGACTGTTGCACACTTTTAGTGTTTGCACTCTACCATTCTTTGATACACTTTGTTTTTAGACGTACTCTTCACGTTTTTTTAAAACGAAATAAACTTTTACGTTAGTTAGAGTCATTTTCCTAAAAGTGGGAAACAGCACTCGTAGTCGTAGTCGTGGTTTCTAAGAAAGCATCTGAATTGCCTTATCGTAGCGGTATCGTAACCGTACCGTTGCCCACTCATACGAAAAAGATTCTACTGTAATTACATAGATACGTTACGTTAACACTTACGCTTCCTTCTGAAAACACATAGATACGTTACGTTAACACTTACGCTTCCTTTGGCTCCGTTTCCATACAGACCAAATTCACACTGAAGGGCTTTACGCGGGAATGAATTCTGTCGAGTAAACTCCTCATGTAGGAAAGATGAATGTTTCTACACGCAAACAAAATGATTAATATTAACAAATATATCAAACTGACAAGAACATACATAGAAAATGGGCTTACAGTCTCCATTTTGTCTTCTTTAATTATTTCGCTTGTATTCATTCTATTTTCGTTTTGCCTTGCTCTATGTTTATTTGTTATATTGTATTGTAAACGAGTTTTTTGCGGTTATCATGTTGAGGGGTGTTTTTTACCTGATTAGGTAAGGCCTTCAGTATCGACTGACATAGGCTTATACGACCAATGTCGGCCAACTTGTTGGTAAACGCCTGGCAAAGAATAATCAATAATGTTAGATCCTTTTGTAATTCCTACCCCTCCCACTCTCCGTTTTCGTTGTACCAAGCCTCTTCTTCGTCATAAACACTTAACATTAACACTTACACTAACTATGGATTTGCCAAACAAAAGTCTCAATCATATCCTTACCCCACCACTCCTAGTCAGTTTTGCACCCACCCCACCAAACCCCCTATCCGCAGTATTTTTGTACCTGTTCCTGCCTTTTCATAAAAGCTTTATCAAAGTCAACATATTCCAGACTCAACTGTGGGCTTGGAAAGCCTTTCCTGAATGCGAAAACGTCGCGAACATAGTCTCGATCTTCGAGGATTTGATCTGCAAACAAACAATAAATTTGTTATGAATCAAACTAAAACTGAACAAAACTGGCCATAGAGTGCAAACACTAAATGTGTGCAACAGTTGTCACTATTTAGTAGTAAATAGCACTAATTAAACAAAAGGAAACAATAAAATAGCACTATTTAGTGGCATTTACGCTGCACATTATTAATGGGGGCACTCCAAGTAATGGACAAATACTCGCCGTATCTAGTCGAACAAACAGTTACAAGTAATACATGAATGACTGAACGAACGAAAGAATAAATAATGGAAATAATCAATGAACAAATGGATGATTTGTTGATTGATGAATGAATGAATGAATGAATGAGAAAGTGAGTTAATGAGTTAGTAATTGACTGAGTGAGTGATCATGAATAAATGAATGACAGAATGAACGTATGAATTGATAAAAAAACGGATGCACGAATGGAGGGATGGATGGATGAATATGCCAATATTCAATAATAATATGCAATAAAACTTTAGCTATGTCTTATCTTACCTGACTTGGCGTCAATTAGATATAGATTTGGTTCAGTCAGATTGAACCTCTGTTTAAGATACGCGATAACCTTTCCAAAAGTCATCTCCTACAGTACACAAACCGTATTTGATATTAGCATTGTTAGCTTTGAGGCTGTCAGTTAGTTTATTCATCAATTGTAATTCAACGGTCAATCTTTTATTCGTTCATTTATCATTCTGTTCATTCATTTCATTAATTCATTTATTTACTCCATCATACTTCCATTCATCAATCCATTCATTCATTCATTCACTCATTCATTCACCCATTCATCCATTCCTCCATCCATTCATTCATCCACTCACTCACTCACTCACTCACTCACTCACTCACTCACTCACTCACTCACTCACTCACTCACTCACTCACTCACTCACTCACTCACTCACTCACTCACTCACTCACTCACTCATTCATTCATTCATTCATTCATTTAGGAGCTTATCCATAATCCATTCAACACTCGATAATGCAGGGGCCGCGGAGTACCTCAAAAAGTGGTAGGGCTAATCTGTCAGTATCGTGGAAAAAATCAAAGCCAACAAGCAAATTAAAAAAAACGCGTTTTCGCTCATTTTCTCCTGTTTATTGTGTAAAGAAGATTTTGCATTATTAAGAAATCGGGTCGCAGTCATCTCCTTGCCCGGAACATTGCCTTCAGTAAATCTTGACGTCATATAGCGCAAATGTTAAGACGCGGGGCGTCATAACTGCTTTACAATCATAAAAACACTACTGCTCTACAAATCTTTACACTTATTAATGAAAGCTCAAAATTCGAATCATTAGCAGTATTGTAATTAATATCGCAGGAAACGTTCACAGCCTAAGCACGAAAGTTATGATCTACTAGAAGGCCTTAGAACTTGCCAAAGTTCTTCTTTCGGTTGCTGTTACGTGACACAAACTCCTTCGCCACTTCGACGGTGCAAATGGTGTCTAGCCTTTCTTTATGGCCATTCAGTAAGGCTAGGTCACTGAATCTACTGCCTAACATTGTAGACCTAAGCCACGTCTTCAGTCGTCGGGCGGAGGAGAATGAGCGCTCACCTGAAGCACTGGTAGCTGGATTCACCAAAAGAAGCTTACATAAAACGTTCACTTCCTGGATAAGACTTCTCTCCGGCTGCGAAAGCTTTTTTAATTCGCAGAGGATGTCATCAAAGCAACAAACAGCTTCTTTCACAAGAACATCCACAACGCCTAACTGCCCTGGAAGAGCTCCTGTATTCACATCGTCACCATACTTGTCTTCAAGGAACTTCATCTCTGCGTCAAAATCTTCACCATTAGCAGCCTTTACAAGGAGTGATTCCATCTTTGCGTAGGAGTCGAAACTTTCCTGATTAAAGCGACTGTCTATAGCGTTAACAACAAGATCAATTCCCTCGTAGTAAATTCTTCGATAGTGATCTTTCGCTGTCTGCGGATAGCCTGGCGCACCAGTACCGACTTCCAGTCTAGCAGGAGCTCGTCTCTTTCTTGGGAGTTTTGGCTCGTCTACCAAACCTTCACTTTTTTGTACAACAGTATGGTAGAAAAGGTCAAAGTGATCTCGCATTTTGGAGAGGGTTTCTTTCGTTAGGTTTGCTAGCCGTTTCCCGCTAACGGCAGCCATTTTAGTACTCTGAAGTGTCCTCGAAAGATTATCAGTGTGGGAGTAAATCCGTTCCCCCATATGAAGCCCAAAGAAAAAGTCAAACCTTTCCATTTGGGTCTTGCAGCCTATTATCCTAGCGCGGACGTCAGACTGTAGTTTTTCCGATAAACAGATATCCCATTCTTGCAAAAGAATGGGATAGTGTTCAAGAATTCTCCGGAAACAACTAGCTCGGACTGTCCATCTTGTAGGGCAAAGACCAATGATTCCCCGGGAGCTGACATTCTCATCTTCGATCTCAAGATTGTCCTTAAGTTCCTTTAGCAAACATTCTCGCTTAGGTGAAAACTTAATAAGAGTGACGATTTCTTTGGCTATATCCATTGTCTGAGATAAAGTTGCACAGTTACTGGTCATATCTTTTACACACAAACTTAGAGAATGGGCATAGCAATGCGTAGCGTGGGCTTTTGGTTGAACATCTTGAATTCTTTTAGCCACTCCTGTTTTGGGACCAAGCATATTGCTTGCCCCATCGAAGCATTGTCCCCTGCAACTTGCCAGTGATAGCCCGATTTTTGTTAGATGTTCCTTTATGGCTGTTGTAATTGTCTCTGCACTTATATTTGGAATCTTGATAAAACCGAGGAAATCTTCTTGTGGAACAAGAAGCTCGTCTACCCATCTCACACAAATTGTCAACTGTTCTTTATTACTTACGTCAGTATACTCATCACAGATGATAGAAAAGAACGAGGCCTTTTGAATGTCAGATACTAAGCCCTGAATGACTTTGCTCGCAAAAATTGATATCAACTCATTTTGTATATCATGAGAAGTATACTTATCGTTGGTTTTGTTGAGCCACATCAGTAGTTCGGGGCGATCCTTTGATCTAAGTTTGAGCAGCTGAACAAAGTTAGATTCTGCATCGGTATGGCCCTGAAATGCTAGGCCTTGGCGAGCTAAAAATTGTACACATTCGATAACTGCTTTCAGACATCGGCGGTTTTCTGCCATCACTTCTTTTGCAGTCTCATTCATCATTTCAACAATATTTCCATGGGATTGTATAGTTCTTGCGTATTCTACTGCCATTTTATGGCATTGGGAGGTCTGGTGCTGGTTGAATGTAAGCAAGGCATGTTTCCAGTTGGAGAATCCCGTTTCAAGAAATACGAGTTCTTTGTTCCTGGCACTACCCAATTTCGATTTTTGTTGCGCACAATAAAAGCACAAAACTGCATCCTTATCTACAAGATAGTGGAGCCAAGGATAAACCTCAAACCAGTTTGCATTGCAGGAGCGATTTTGTTTTCCAATTTTTTTCTTTGGGAAGTTGAAATTTTTCGGCTGGAATGGCTCATTGAATGCAGTAGGTTCTACTTGTGTTTCATTGGGCAGATGCTGGCTAGTGGATGGCTGTGGATCTGCAGGACATAAAAAACGATGATAGAAAAGAGATCAGTGCTCCTGTGGAAAGCGTTGCATGCTTGCATAACAAGATACCAGTTTTTATATTAATATGGTTTATTACCTTAATGTACATTGAATGTTCTTTGTTTAACAAATTTTATGCAAATATATTAACAAATTAACAACGGGTTTAAACACCATATTAAAGGACCTGTATCAGCCGCCATTTTGACACCATAGCAAACATACCAAGACAGTGAAAGCATCCATTTCCATCGGCCGAGTTAAAGAATGTAGAACGATCTTTTCGATTGAATTTGGTAAATCAAATATGAACCTTTGCTTTTAGATGTTTAGTTCGAGATTTCTACATGTAATTCGCCTTATAATTTTGAATGGAAACAATAACAAAGGAGTGGCTGACTCAGGCCCTTTAAAGGTTGGTAAAGTAAATTCAGAAATGGCTTTTATTACCGCCTACTGAGCCCTTCAAGTTTCCAAGTTAAGAGGTCTACAGTTTTACAATTATCCAAGGGGTATCCCCCAGTTTTTAAAATAATGACAAAGTTTATAAACGACAAAATATACTTAATACAGTCATTTTATCAGCATTGCTTGGATATTTAAAACTAAATCGCTAGGGCTGTGTTGGTTAGTTTACACGACATAATAAGAAAGGAATGGGAACTGCCTCTTTAGATCTTCCCACTCCTGAATATCGTTCGTTAGAATGTCTGCTGATATAATCAGTGTTTCCAGGCAAGGAAGAATCTCAACAATATTGCGAACACATTGAACACTGTAACGTTCAACGTCAGAAATATTCAGTTTTTCAAGAGAAGAACGGAAGAAAGCGATTGAAAGAATGTCGAATTTTGTAAATTGATCACATTTTCGCATATTCAACATTTTCAAGTTAGGGCAAATATCCTCAGATGTCAAAACAGCTCTGGCAGTAACTGGTTTTAAATTTACACACCATTCTATTGACAAATCCTGTAGTAAAGGCAAATAAACAATGAAAGATATATCTTCAATAATAAAATTAGAAGTCAAGTCAAGAACAATTACATTGCAGCACGTTGCAAGAGTTTTATATATATATTCCATCGAAACTTGTAGCACTAAATGTTTAAAATCGCCATTGAAATACAGGTGTTTAAAAAACTCAGCATGACAAAATATTGCGTCAAATGTTGTCTTATTATAGCTAATGCACCCGTAATCATTCAAACTCCCAAAAGATTTCCATAAATCTGCTCTTCTATTTACCAATACGTGAAAACGCTTGCAAACAAGTGAAACATGAATGATGGAATCTCTTGGTGGGATATAGCTCAAAATTGAGAGCAAGAGCTCGTTTGGTAGAGCAAGAATGCCGCTCGCATCTGTAGCTTGAGTCGAGACCTCGCCCGCATCATCTATGGTAACAGATAGATAGATAATTTAAAGCCAAAGTTGAATTACGTAAGTATTTAAATATGGCTAAAAAAATTACTATTGCTCAAATTTAAACTGCATAAAAATTGACAAAATGGGACTTGAAAATCTAAAATTGTTCAACTAAGATTTTAAGGCATTATGAATTCAAAACTTCATTCTTGTTTTAAAGGTGGTCTAAACGCTTGTTTGTTTGTTTTTTTTTTTCCTGAGATTGTTGGGGCAGTTAACGCTTGCCGCCTACAATTCTACCATCTACATCAATAAATGATTAGACTCACGATAGAGTAGAAACAATTTCTCTCTCTGAAAATTTACTAAATATCTATTACTAAATATTCGCCCCCTAAATATAATGACTTTACTTAAAACGAAAACCTGGTGGCTCATTATTGGGCTATATCAGGCCGCACAATTTAATTACACCATTCAGAAAATGTCACAGCTAAATCAAGGACGGATCCCGATTTTTTTAGGTTGGGGGTCCGAAAAAAGATGACTTAGCCGGCTTCCGTGCGTTGTTTACCACAGGAAGCCCAATTTGCAAGTCACCTTTACTGCAGCAGCTACTTAACATTTATTGTAAAGGATCATAGTTACTAACTATGAAAGGATGCAGTGTGAAAATAGTCTCCTCTTGTTTGTACTCAGCGATATATCTTTTGCATAAGTTAGAAGTCAAACTTACTTTCAATATCACTGATATCAGCAATTTCATCATTACCGTCGTGGCTGGGACTGGGAGCACGAGGTGGTTCACATTCTTCAAAATTAATCTCGGCTGAAAAAAGTCACAAAATATGTTCTTTGTTTAATTTCCGGCCAGAAAGAAAGTTAATTCTATACAACATAAGAATCTTTATTATTATGATTTTCGACGTTATTTCTTTTGGTTTTAGTGTTTGATCAACTGCAGCTTGAAACAAATTATTCGACGTCGTGTTAGCTAATTTCGAAGCTAATTACAGCTCAAATAGCACACACGAACCTAAAAACGGATCAAATATGTGTAAACAAAGGAAAAATAATACTTACTGTCTTCTTTTCTTTTAAAAAAAGAAGTAATTTTCGAGTTCGATGACATCTCACTTCTGACTGACACAGTCGCTTCACTCGACACTCTTGCTGTATCACGGCTGTTTACCGCCAACTCCACACGCGTGCGCCAGATTGGTCACGTGACTTTAACAAACAGGGAACCCAAGCGAAATAAAAGAATAATCCGTCGTATTGTAAAATCAGCCGAAAGTTTTAAATTAGTGGCTGCGTTATTATTATCATCATTATTATTATTTTATAAAAAAAATCCTCAAAAAAGTGCCCGGGCTGAAGCCCGGGCAGCCCCTCCCTCTCCGCGGCCCCTGTAATGATAACAATGTAGAGTTTGACATGGAATACATGTCTGCTTACATCGCTAACGGGCATTTTTTCAGTCATGCTTTCCTTGCCACAACATGTGACTACCAATTTCTGTAAAAAATGAAAACCAAAATATCATTGATTATCTGAACACAAAATACAAAAAAAAAGATTTTTAAATAAAATATCTTACCTTGGTCCCAGGCACGTTGGCGAAAATCAGCATAGCACCCTGGAACAAACGAAAAAAAGTACAAGTTCAAAAAAAAAAAAGAAAAAAAAAAGAAAAAAAGAAATTAGGGAGGGAATAGCATACAATCAGATTAGGTTAGGTTGGATAGAATACCACAGAACAACACAGGAACAATTTAATATCAAATAATAAATTATCAAATATTACATCACCTATATAGTTAGATTCGTTTTCGTATGATTGGGAAACGGTACGGTTACGATACCGCTACGATACGACAGATGTTTGGAATGTTTTCTAAAAAACTACGGTTACCGTACGATACGGTACTGTTTCCCACTCATACGAAAACGACTCTATCGCAAATGGATGATAGTAACATACTAGGGCATCATTTTCCTTTTTTAGCTTTTTTCCTTTAGTTTTTCTTACT
Source organism: Diadumene lineata (assembly GCA_918843875.1). Taxonomy (NCBI): domain Eukaryota; kingdom Metazoa; phylum Cnidaria; class Anthozoa; order Actiniaria; family Diadumenidae; genus Diadumene; species Diadumene lineata. Next base: position 7,704,182 of record OU974069.1, read on the forward strand.
TTTTTGTATCCCTTCTCTGTAAACAACAAACTAATTAAAGATTGTACTCACATCACAATGTTCCTTCTTGAGAGACTGCTTGATGTCTTTGAAGAACAGATCACGTACACAACCAACAAGCTATATAAAAAATGAAATACATAATTGCCCTATTTCATTATGACGTCACATCAAAACAATCATGGTCGCTAGAAGGGATACAGCATGTTTGATTTTATTAAAAATAGACTAAAAATATATTTATAATAAAACAACAAAATATAAGTTCAAGTGAAAAGCAAAATGTGCTAGAGGAAAACTATTAAGCACGAATTAGGTCTGTTCTTATTCATGTAAACAAACCATGACGTCATAGTGAAACAGGGCAATTGCTAAATTTGACACATTTACGCTTTGAGGATAATAACTACACTTTTCACAATAATCATAATACCATCTGTTTTTAGGGGGTAAGTTTTGTGATGCAAAATAAAATCAATTGTAATTCAATACAATGACAATAATGATCCCCTACTCCCCCAACCCCCACCCCCAAGGTATTATGGGGTAGTGAAAAAAGAGAATAACACCTACCTCCCAAGTCAAAGACAAAACTAACGCTATGGAATCCTGGGAACCAGCTCGGTTGGTACGAGCATAGTACATCACCACACCAACCTGTCACGTGACATAATACATCTAATATTAATCATCGAGCTTGGTTCTCACTCATAGACCATAATGCACCTTGTTTATTAGTTCAGAAAAGTTGTATATACAGATTTTATCGTGTGATAAATTTAGTACTAAGTGGTATTACAACCTTAATAAACAAAACAAGAAAACTTGACAGGAAGACATGCACACTACAGCAAGAAACGCCTCGCATAAAATACCAACTTGCATACTCAGCAAACTAAAATAGTACATTGATGCCAAGCGGAAACTCCTCCAACTCCATCCCTTTCCGTTTCTAATTTTTTTCTCCTTAACTAAATATGGAAAGATTATTATTATTAGCCAGTAGATAAGTGTGATATACATTTCCACTTACCAGGTTATTGAGGAGAAACTGAGCCGACTTTGGAGGCAGTTTATCAACATACATGAAAAGCTTCCTGATGAGACTGACTAGCTCTTCCTACAAAGAAAAAAAAATTAAAGAATTAAAGAGACGAAGCGAAAGCAACTGATATTCGCAAAATCTGTTGGCTTCTGAGAGAAAAGTTGGATGCAAAGTTTAATATTTGCACTCGCCGAAAAGCTGATTCAAAACTTGACCGAGTTATTTATTACCTATATGAATTAAATACAATCTTAAAGGTACATCTGTAATCAGACCTAAAGTCGTTACCAAAATACCAGTCGTTTCCAAAACAGTTTTACTAACAGACTAATTAGCACCTTATGTAGCCTATAGTTTTTATTATATATGTATATAATATGAATATACATTCTAACATAATTTTAGTTTTACTTGTATAACGTAGTTGTAACATAAAAAATGCAATATTTTGAAGACTCATTATCATTATTTACGGAGGCCTGAATTGCACTACAATTTTTAGTATGTGCAATTTCATGGTTGGCATATATTACCTGTTTGTCTTTCTTGGTGATATCTTCTAAGATAGTACGAAAGAACAATACTGGATCCTCGACTAAACAATTCCAAATAATACGGTACGACACCTCCATTACTGAAACAAAGAAGGAAAACCTTAGTTGAGTAATTCCCCATGTCATATCACAAGGGCAAGTAAAATGTAAACGGACGTCTCTAAAGGCCTTTCAGGTGGACGCAGAGTACAACAAGTACAAGTACAATCATGCGACTCTAGCATCATGATCATCATTCATAACTCCGAATACCACTATTATCACCACCACCACAACTACCATCATAACCATCATCACAACTATCATCATCACCACAACTACCATCATAACCATTATCACAACTATCATCATCACCACCACCACAACTATCATCATAACCATCATCACAACTATCATCATCACCACCACCACAACTACCATCATAACCATCATCACAACTATCATCATCACCACCATCACAACTATCATCATGATCACCATCATGACCATCACCATGACCATCACCACAACCACCACCATCACCACCATCATTCTCTATCGTGAACCCCCAACCTGCTGTTTTATTACTATCCACCAATACATCGTCCAGTAGTTTGATAATGTGTGGAATGGCTGACGATAAGGCTGCTGGCCATAGCTCTGCATTCACTTGATGAGTAGTGCTCTCTACAAACAAACAAACAATGAAACAAAACCATCAGACAACATCAACACAACTACAACCTTCACCAAGGCCATTGATGCGCATTAACTTCATGCTCTAAACAAACAAACAAACAAACAAACAAACAGACAGACAGACAGACAGACAGACAGACAGACAGACAAACAATGAAACCGATAACATCTACTGCAATCTTCTACGAGATCATCTGCGATTGATGACACAAGTCAGATAATCGAGGGAAACATCGTACAATTATTGCGTTGCAAAGATAGGAAAACGTGATACAATTCAACAAACACGACATTTTCGCGACACAGATAACAGGTTTTGAGTGCATACATCAATAGGACAATCACACGACAATCTCTCGCCGATGTCTCAGGAAACCTAATTTATCTACACACTAAAACCTCTGTAAAATTACTGTAAATGTAAGCAAGTACAATAGCAAGATTTGACATAAAGTGCTCAAAGTACATGCAACAACAAAGCCATGCACCATGCAGGCCATTGGATCTTAAGACGTTAACAGAAACAGGCAGGCGATTATAGTAAGTACGTAAGTAAGTAAGTAAGCAAGCAAGTAAGTAGTTAGCGGTTACCGGTGGGTTGTGCGCCTTCATCTTTGGTTCGTCCTTGGATCGTCTGCTCCCACTTTTGATGGAACCAAGATATATGTCCTGAACGTATGAATGTGAGGAAGAAAACATGCAATTTGATTGGTTCATGCTATTTTACGTCATCAATAATTATATTTTAAGGAATTTGATTGGTTCATGCTATATTACATTATCAAAAATTATAATTTCAGGAATTTGATTGGTTCATGCTATATTACACCATCAAAAATGATAATCTATAAACTTTGATTGGTTCATCTAAATTACGTCATCAAAAATTAAAATTTAAGAAATTTGATTGGACCATGCTATATTACGTTATCAAGAATGATAATCTATGAAATCTGATTGGTTCGTGCTATATTATGTCATCACACATAATTTATACATTTGCAGATTGGTCAATGCAGCACTATGTCATCACACGTCATACAATTCACATAGGTCACATTTTATTGTCACATAGTTAATTTTTCGATTGGTTTGTTTAAAATGCAAAGAAATATCGTATAAAAGTCATCGAGTATTACTGGGTCAGTTAATCAAGATCAAAGTTTAGCACTGGTAGTCAATTATGGATAGCAAATGGCATTGTCATTTGAATTGCTTTACAAAGTTATTAAAATTTATCATAGTTCTTAAAGCGTATATATTGCACTTTAATTGTTTTAGATTACGATTTATTAGAAATATACAAAGGGGAGATTTACGGTATTAATGTATGAGTAGTTATTGGGTGCGATTGTAAGAAGACGTTTGGAGGTATTGGCCTCAAACCGTAAAATGCTGCGTTAAGATTTCTGAATGAGGGTTTTCCCTGGTACATTCTTGTACTGTGTCCACCATTACAATGATTTTCAAGTTTGCATAAAGAATTCTAAGGGGTTTTCCCCGTTACATACCAGCCTTATCTTCATCGTTAGAACCAAACGTTGCCACTAGCGACACAGGCAGAGTTCGAATGGGAAAACTCTGACGCTGTTTTCGCTTCATCTCAGCTTTTTCAGCTTCCTTGATCTTCTTGTTGTTTTTGTTCTTTGATTTCTGGTTACCAGGCTGCTCTTCCAACATCATCATAGGATCCCATGGGCAGTCTGGGGCGTGATTGGCCGACTTGCCAAGAGCAGGGGAGGGGAGGGTGAAGTCCACCTTTGGGGGAGGTACCTATCGGAAGACAATTAACATCATTCAAAGGTAGGTATATTGGTCAATTAGACTCCCGTGTAGTAGTGGGTAAAGTAACATTTTCCCTGCCCTTGGGGACAAAAACGCACTATTAAAGGCATCACTTTATTTTGTTTCACGTTTTGTTTCTCCGCCTTGCGGTGGAAAAAGGGTTTGTAGCGTTGAAGGCCTTCCCGGAGGTCAGTGGCCGGAGTTTCAATTTATTATTTATTATATATAATCAATTACCATTACAAAATCTTATAAAAAAAAACTATCTACAGTCAATATCCAAAACTAGGTATGCTGTGGATAGTTTGCAAACGACCTAAAATGTTTAAAAACAGATAACGGCTACTCAGCTCGATTAGCATGCTATTTTCAGCAGCTTTTACCTAAAACAGGTCGAAATGTTTTTTGTTGTAATAACTGATTATTATTTATGGTAATAAAGATATGTTGTTGCTGTTGTTGTTGCTGTTGTTGCTGTTGTTGTTGTTGTTGCTGTTGTTGTTGCTGTTGTTGTTGTTGCTGTTGTTGTTGTTGTTGTTGCTGTTGTTGCTGTTGTTGTTGCTGTTGTTGCTGTTGTTGTTGCTGTTGTTGTTGTTGCTGTTGTTGCTGTTGTTGTTGCTGTTGTTGTTGTTGTTGTTATTGCTGTTGTTGTTGCTGTTGTTGCTGTTGTTGTTGTTGTTGTTGTTGTTGCTGTTGTTGCTGTTGTTGTTGTTATTGCTGTTGTTGTTGCTGTTGTTGCTGTTGTTGCTGTTGTTGCTGTTGTTGTTGCTGTTGTTATTGCTGTTGTTATTGCTGTTGCTGTTGTTGTTGTTGTTTCTGTTGTTGTTGTTGCTGTTGTTTCTGTTGTTGTTGCTGTTGTTGCTGTTGTTGCTGTTGTTGTTGTTGCTGTTGTTGTTGTTGTTGCTGTTGTTGTTGTTGCTGTTGTTGCTGTTGTTGCTGTTGTTGTTGCTGTTGCTGTTGTTGTTGCTGCTGTTGTTGTTGTTGTTGTTGTTGTTGTTGTCGTTGTTGTTGTTGTAGAAGTATATTTGAGGACATGTCAACAGCGGATGAGAAGACTAGGTCAGTGTCCATAGTATAACAAAATTCTGTTCAGATACATAGATGCTACCTTACCCTTAGAATAAACGAGGCGCCTTCTTCAAGTCTCGGCCAGGCGTGGTACCTCGACTGCCATAGAACTTCATACCTACAAACATGTAAACAGCCAAAATAAACAACACGAAAACAATTAAACCCACAAAACAATTGCAAATTACTATTCTAGATTTTAGTATTACCAATATCTATGAAGTAATGATCTCAACAAGAATCGAACAAGAAGATGGATATGAGACTTTAGTTTGTAACAGACAGGCGTTGGTATGGTAGCATTTTTTGTGTAACATGTCCCACAAAAATATAGCTAAACAAATTGCTTTGTCCAACATTGCTTTGTCCAACATGTATACCATGTGGAAAGTCGTTACAAAACAAGCTGCTAAAGGTTAAAAAGGGTAAAATTAATATTTCCTCTCTCAATCGCAACGATATTCAAGTAAATGTGAACTCGTGGCATCAAACCGTACACTAAATGACAGAGCGATCCTCCGAAAACCATAGAACAAAGTAGAACTAGATTTGAGTGTATAACCCGGTTTTTTGCAATGGCACAGCGAAACAAATTGCACGAACGTTTCTCACGGAGAACACTATGTAACGGATAACAACAACTCCATTAACTTGTCTTATAAAGGTTTAAAAGACTTTCGTAACTTGTTTTAACGCCGCAGCGAGACAAATACAAGTAACACGTTCTTGCAGCTGACATAACATTTAATACCTTAGCAGTGAATTGACTCTATCGTCAGGGTCCTTACAGGTCAACTCCTTGTACAACAGCTCTGCCACTTTATCTTTGAGGCGAATGCCAGACAGCAGAAACACCGAAGCTATAAGATAATACACCACTTAGATGAGAGCACATAAAAGACGATATAAAGTACCAAAGGAACCCTGTGTTTAGTGTATATACGATTAGGTACGATAAAACAAATTAAAGTAGAGAAAAGCAACAAGTAAATAACAAAGGACACCAAAAAAGAAAACAAACAAACAAACAAAGAGAATCAACTTTACAAATAAAAAGCAAACACTATAAGCTGCCTGATTTACGAAGGTTTAAGACTTCACCTCTTATACAAAACTCCATGTGATGGATTAACTTTAGGTCAAATGAAAGTACGGTCTAATTAAAGAACAAATATGATTTTCCACTTTTTTCGCAATCACTTCACCGTATCTTCTAAAGAATATCAATTCACCGCGGACAACCTCGATTTCTGGAATAATCGTTAACTAACAAGGCACCATGTTAATTTTATTTATCAAGACATACCGGCAGCGGACACCAATTGTTGATCTCCATCAAGCAATAGTTCCCAGCACACTGGTAGAGTTTCTTCAAGGAGTTCATGGTCAACTACTGTACCAGCTTTAGCGATGAGTGTGAAAGCACAGTGCGTCAGACCACACAGCTAGAATATCAGATAAATAAAGAATCAATGAAAGTTGAATATACTGAGCAGATAAACGGGTGAATGAATGAATGATTCGAAGGAACGAACGAGCCAACGAAATAACAAACCAACGAACGAAAGGACGAACAAACAAACGAACCAACGAACGAGTCAGCGAACGAGCGAATTAACGAACGAACGAGCCAACGAACGAACGAACAAACATATGCACAAAATCAAGACATAAGTCAACCGACTTACTTTACTCTTAATGTAGTCTAGCATGGCTTCATCTGGTGCACCCTTGGTACTTTTACTGGGTTCAAATCCCGAACAAACACTATGCTGAGGCGAACCCATGGAGATCCCTGTCAGGTTAAAACCGGTTCTACTCTTGTTCTTATCAAGTCTATCCGGTTTGTCCCTCTCAGTCGATTTTTCAGTTAAGCCAGAGTAGACGTTTTGTAGTGCTTTAACAAGACGAGCACATAGCCTGGTTTGTCTTTGATGACAGTTTGAAGGACATCTGTAGAACGAATAAAAATCACAACAATTACAGTCATCGGAGAATCAAAAAACCATGGGAAGACAGAAATATTCTATGAATGTGGCAATTGTATTTAGACCAATCAAAGACATCACACTAATGAACCCTAACCGCAAAGTACTGAAGTATGACATCACAATATGATGTAGTATTACCTTAAACACAAAAATATCAATCAATCAATCAATCAATCAATCAATCAATCAATCAATCAATCAATCAATAAATCGATTAACCATTCAATCAATCAATCAATCCATTAACCATTTAACCATTCAATCATTCAATCAACCAATAAATCTTTATTATTATTATCATCATTGATATCAATATAAATATAGAACATAAATTATCATTCATGATGTAAAATTATTATTATCATAAACGTAAACTATACTATGAATATAAAATATCATTTTTATTCCGCTCTAATTCGAGAGTAAAAGATATTACGCGATCCAAATTATTATCATGAACGTAAACTATACTATGAATATAAAATATCATTTATTACCCATGAAGTAAAATCGCTCAGTTCAACGTCACAAGATGACGTGCCATAACTTTGCTTGGCGACCACATAAGTATGGTTTAAGACTTCATTATGACGTCACAAAGTGACGTAGTATTACCTTGTTTGGTGATCACAAAGGTATGACGCAAGACTATTCATTATTACGCACAAGGTGACGTAGCATTACCTTGTTTGGTGATCACATAGGTATGACGTTATACAATTCTTTATGACGTCACAATGTGACGTAGTATTACCTTGTTTGGTGATCACATAGGTATGACGTAAGACAATTTATTATGACGTCACTATGTGACGTAGTATTACCTTGTTTGGTGATCGCATAGGTATGACGTAAAGCTGTTCAATATAGTAACAGCATTTAACCATGGAAACCTTGTAGTCTCGTCATCCTCAGAATCATCATCTTCGTCATGAAGAATCCCAAGGGGGGTGGTATCGGGGCCACTCTGTCTCTTGCCCTTGATTGTACCTCTCTTTTTCTTGGGTGGTCCACCAAAAAGACTGAGGACAGCAAACAAAAAACATTAGGACTTTAAATGGAAACTAGGGTGCACTTCAAAGAGTAAAATGTATCAGACTTCGTCAAAACGTAAAGTTGTTGGTGGTGAACAACAATGTGACCTTTGGATATCTTCCGAACATTGCCCGGTCACAATTATTTGCGCCATTGTAGATAATACTGACACACAAGAAAAGCATTTTTTCCTCTAAATACTTTTCCATTAATATGCTTTACTGGCTGACTCACTGACTGCGCAAAAACGCTGTACTAACTTTGTGAGTTTTGGGCTTGAGCTTCCAATGCTTGACCGAGGTAGATGCAAACTGCTTCTTTTCGGGGAAGAGGCATACTCAGGACCACAATCTGACAGTTTTCTCTCTCTGTTACCAATGTCTGAGGCTCGTCGTCTGAGGAGGATTGAGTCATCTGCAGATTTACCTTCTTGATCAGGGAATATTATAACAGGCTGGAGGAAGAATTGGAAACGAAGTGAAATAATGATGATGATACTGATGTCGATAGTGGTGATGATAATAGTAGTGATGAAGGTGTACATATTTCATAACTGTTTCTATAGAAACACCGAGACAGCCCACACTAGCACCTTACCAGTTTTCATCTCTACAATAATGATTATTAGATTATTATCTTAATATTTATTTATTTATCTTAATATACTCACCGGTGGTTCAAAAGGACTGCTTCTTCCAGGGCTATTACTATTACTTAGCGTTGTGCTATGTTCTGAAGGCATCGATGTCTGGCTTACTGCGCTTATCTTACGAATTCTCTCACCCCCTCCACCAAAGAAACCACTGAGTCTGTTACTGTGCAGATCTGTGAAATGTGTAGATCTGAAACGAAACATTTAAAAAAAAAACGTAAGTTCCGGCGACGTTGCAAGCGAGGTTGTTCATTGAAAAGATTCTCATTTCTTTGTAACCACTTTATAGCTATGTTTTACTTTCCGATACGTATGATACTCAATGTCGCTAAAAATGAGTTTTATAACGTTTTCGCAGAACTCATCAGGGGGTGGAAAAGTAAAGCACGCGGTTGCATGCTCTGAAATATTTAGACTAATTAATATTATTTTGACAAGATATTTGGTCAATATTTCAAAGTTAGATTCAAAATGGCCACTTGATGCTGCAAATCAAACATTCGCGAAATTTACGGGTTTTTAGAAGAGATTTTCCTTTCTGCACGTTAATGTGTCGTTTACTTAGGAGGTTTTGGAAGCAAAAAAATGGTACGATTTCATTTGAGAAAGGCTTTTCGACGAGAAAATTGAATGTTACGGAGCATGTAACCAAAGCAATGTACTGTCGCTACACGTTGCAATCCCCTTGTGAGTTTCTGGTTTTCGCGTGTTCACTTGCGTATTCTTACGTAAACTCTTACCGTCGCTTTTCCGAGCCTGCAGCCCCACCGAAACTCTTCCTCCCTCTGACTCTATTTTGCATTCCCTTGCTGTCACGTCTTATCTGATACAATCCATGACTCTCGCGTAGAAACGCTGTGATTTCTATCAACAGTTGACAAGCAATCATCTTTAAGGCGTATGGACACGTCTGGCTTGACTCGCAGAGTGTTCCTGTGTATAACATACGTTTACGTTAGTTGGGCCTTACGGAAAAAATACGTTAGTTGTTGACAGTAACGATACTGTTACGAGACCGGTACGATATGGTATATAATTCGATTATTTTTTATATTATTATATTATATATTATTTTTTATTTTTTTTATATTATTATATTATTAAGGTTACGATTCGTTTCCCACTCGTACGAAAACGATACAATTCAATGAAGTTTACGGAAAAACTGTTAATGCTAGGCCTGAGCAACTGGTCGAAAAATGTCGCTTTTTCATACTCATATTTTCGTTTGAATCTACTTGAAACGAGAAGACACGGCTTGCGTGGTTTTGAGCGCGTTTAGGTCGTTCGCAAGTTCTAGTAGGTTGACAGCAGCGAAAGTAGCATTTTGAAGCCTTAACCTGCCTTCACGAGCAGTTGCATTCACACCGACATAGATAAGACATGTCTAGCCCCTCACCTTCATCCAGGAAATCTTCCTCCATGTCGTCATCCACTAAGTCCCCTTTCTTGCCTTCTTCTTCCTGTATGGACGGGAGACTTTGTTTCTTCTTCTTCAAGACTATTTCTAGTTTCTGACCAAGCGCTACGCCCCACGCGTGGAACAATTTGCCTGCTTCGTGCATTGCTACGAGATTACGACGTGGTGTCGACAGCGAGATCTCTTTGGGAGCGTTACCTAGGTGATAAAATGAAAGAAGTTATGAGAGTATGGTCTCGAGCGTACGTTCATTCCTTGATAACAAATCATTTAAATAACTCATTAATAACCCATGAGCATCTAGTCCAATCCGTTGCCCCATTTTGATCACAAGTATATATGTTATATACCACATAAAACACGTGTCTATATTAATTACTAACGAGATTATTTTGCATTTTACGAAACAACTTCTGTTCAATCATGCGACCAAAATGATCAAGGGATTTAACCTATTCTGTTAAGAAAGATAGTTCCCCTTGAACTCTCAAGGACCACAGTGAAATGTGGGACGCATATTCGGAACACATTAGAAATTCTGCGCACGATCACCAGAAACGAAAGATAGACAAACTTGACAATGTAAAAAAATGATTGAAGGGTTGATTTGGCTATGATTCAGAATAAACACTTCAAAAGGTTTTTCTTGGACACAAGCTTGCTTACCTTTACGTTTTGACAGACTAGGATGGCTGCCGCGCAACCATGTCGGCCAGTCGCCCCTGTTACATCGGTTGACTAGATGGGCGCATTCGAGAAGTAAAGCTGCTCGGGCTACAACGGGCGCTCCCTGAAACATATCCCGAGAAAATATTGATTAGTTAAATCGTAAAAGGAAAATATCGATGGGTGTTCAGAGATACAGAAGCAAGTCAGGATGAATGAAAATAGCCATATAGAGTTTTTTTAATTTAAAAGATATAGCATTTACAGATTTGCTTAAATGCAAAGGTGTTGATTATCATATCAGGCTTTGATCAATGTCTCAGAGCGCGGTGACGCCAATGTATACAAAAGTGTCATTAGCTTTTTAGCGATAAAATGTAATATCACAATCTTACCAGATCCAACATGGCAGCGACTATGTTCGGGTCAGGCACGGCTCCCGGTTGAGAAGCATTCATCAAAAATCGCAATCGAATCAGACCAAGTCGAAGCGACTCGACATCGACAGGGCGTCGCTCGAGCTCGCGTGCGGCAATATCAACTGTCGGTGAGCCGTTGTCGGGAATCGAAGAGGACGACGAGTTGATCAATTTCTTTCCAGATTTAATTGGAAATACTTCATCCAATCGTTTTCTGTTCTTTTCTTTGAAGAGCTTCTTCTTGAGGCTGATTTGCGACATAGACGTATCGCCGGTTTCGTCGAGATTATCGTCATCACTGTCGTACGTCTGGCCAAGAACACGCTGTTTTCGCCATGCTCCCAAACTGAAAATCTGACATGAAAATAACAATGAAAAAAAAACAAGCTAGGTTACTACAGCGTAATAGTTTGTTATAGATAAAAATCGCAAAAACAGAGTGCAAACACTAAAAGTGTGCAACAGTTCTTGCTGTTTAATAGTAAATAGTTCTAACCAAAAAAAAGAGAACAATAGAATTAGAATAAAGTAGTTTAGTGTAATAGTTTTACTTTTCGTTGGAAGAGCATTCATTGTTTTAACTCTTTCGTTGTGTCTTTTTTACATTTGTGCTTATTGTGTACAGTAGTGTAAATACCTACGTAAAAGGCTCATTAGCAGAGCACCTTTGGCTCATTACCATTTTTTAGAACTCATTAACATAAGATAGCTCGTTATGTGAAAACGCTCTAACGAGTTCTACAAAATGCTAATGAGCCAGAGGAGCTCTGCCAAAGAGCTTTGCACGTGGGAATGTATGCTTTGATCTACAAAGACAAACACAAAGTCGTTTAGCTGATTAAAGTGAAAAGTTTACTTGTCGTTAAAATGTTTGTTTTACATAACTACTTTGATGCGTCTTTTTTACATTTGCGCTTGTTGTGCATCGTAGTGTACATTCCCACGTGCAATGCTCATTAGCAGAGCTCTGTACTCTGTCTCATTAGCATTTTTAGAACTAATTAGCATAAGATAACTCATTATGTGAAAACGCTCTATTGTGTTAGTTTTCATTCGGTTCGTAATCGGAGTTTTGATTCGTGGTAAGCGTTTATGTGTCGCAGAAAACGGAAAACTAATGATACTGATATAATTTGGTAATACTTGTTGGTACTTGGTAAGATAAAGTGCAAACACTAAATGTGTGCAACAGTTGGCAATATTCAGTAGTAAATAGCGCTAATTCAACAAAAGAAAACAATAGAATTAGCATTAAATAGCACTATTTAGTAGTAATTAAACAAAAGAAAACAACAGAATTAGCATAAAATAGCACTATTTAGTGATATTTATATTGTACACTTAAAGTGCATGTACTCTACTGGTTGTTGTTGTTTATCTATTTTAATTTGATACCTTTCTCTTCGATCTAGGAGACATAGTCTCTTCTAGGCTGGTACCATCCAATGTCTTGGTGCTACTAAGAGACGTCATTCCAACAGCACGTAAATCATTTTCTGAACCGTCATTACCTCGACCAAACTTCTGACCCTTGAAGAATTTTCGTCTTGTTGTTTTTGGTGTCATCTTGTCGCCTTTCGAGATACTTGCTTCTTTCTTGATGGCGCGGTTTCTTGGTAGAGATGTGGGTGTTTGGGTGACGCTCTTGGTGCCATTGTCAGTTTCTTCTTTGGCTTTGCCTATAATGAAACAACATCATTGAGTATTGTAATCATTATTGCATGTTTTGATGATGTGGTCGTGTCCATGACGATGGTAACGATGGTGATACTGGATGTTGGTGATAGTGATTGAAGAGTTGGCAATAGCGGTTACGATACCGTTACGATACCACAGATAGAGTCGTTTTCGTATGAGTGTGAAACAGTACCGTATCGTATCGTAGCCGTAGGAGTGTGAAACAGTACCGTATCGTATCGTAGCCGTAGGAGTGTGAAACAGTACCGTATCGTATCACACCCGTATGAGTGTGAAACAGTACCGTATCGTATCATACCCGTATGAGTGTGAAACAGTACCGTATCGTATCATACCCGTAGGAGTGTGAAACAGTACCGTATCGTATCATACCCGTATGAGTGTGAAACAGTACCGTATCGTATCATACCCGTATGAGTGTGAAACAGTACCGTATCGTATTTTAGCCGTAATTTCTAAAACATTCAAAACATCTACCTATCGTAGCGGTATATTAACCATACTGTAGATAGTGGTGATAATGATGATAGTGGCGGTGGTGATTATGGTGGTGATGTCGTTGGCTGAGTTAGTTAGATGAAGATGATGCTGATGGTAATGATAATGTTGATAGTGGAGTGTAGACGATAGTGATGACTGTAGATAGTGATAGTACTGATAGTGGTGGTAATGTTGTTGAGAGAATACCCCTGAAGCGAGATGACGTTTTGCCCCCATATCTTTACCATAATAGTTTTCAAAATTCTTTCATAATCAAAGTTTGTATTCCCTCGAGAATACTGGAACAATAGTCATAACTAGTAAACAAAAGCAATGTTAAAAGGATTCTAGTATAGAGACAGTGGTAAAACGTCATCACCCTTCAGTCCTATTGGTTGAGATGAGGATTATGTCGATGGTAATGATGACAATGTTTATAATGGTGGTGACAACAGGGGCGTGCGCAGAGCTTTTCAAAGGGGGGGTTCTAGAATAAGAAACTAGGCGTCTGTGAAGCCCCGAAGGAACGAGCTTTCTAGGGGGTGCGGGGGCATGCTTCCCCGGGAAATGTTGAGTTTTGCAGAAGCGTTTTCCTGCATTTTGAGGGCGAAAGTATTCGAATTTTCGAATAGTCTGCCAAAGACAAATCATAATGAACTACTGTATCATAAAAATCGTCGCTTAAAAATTGACATTTTTTGCCACGAAAAGGGGGGTACCGGAACCCTTGGAACCCTCCCTGCGCACGCCCCTGAACAATGATGAATGAATTGGGGTAGTCATTGCGACGTTTAGTCTATTGTCATACCTTTGAAGGCACAGTCTTTTAGACCACTCAGAGCTACTTTCCAAAAGACACCACCGTAATTGACCTTGATGTAACGTAGAAGCTGTCTCAACTCTCCATAGAATGTCTGCGAAAAATTGAACAACATTTATAACTTTCAACATTGTCTTAAGACTTCAAACGTCTCGCTTTTTTTCTGGGGACCAGACAAACAAATGGGCTAACATGCAGATTTGCAAGTTAAACATAAACAGAACATGTAGGGCGATTGGAAAACATCAAAGTTGACAGAAAATGACGTGCTGATGAAAAAAATTATACGTCTAAAACGATTTGATGCCCTGGCCACTCAATAGCCCAGCTAACTCTAAGTGGTTCAAATTTTTCAGTTTGCAGTTGCATTGTTGTTGTTGTTGCAAAAATATAGACAATATAGACAACATTTAAACAAACAAATCATATACAAACAGAAAGATAGACGGACGGACGGAAATGATAAGCAAATAGACAAAGAGTAGAGTACAAAGAAACGTTTAGGGATTCCCAACGCTTACCAATGCGTCCAACTCAGTCAATTTCATCTCAGCAACCCGACTAACTAGTGGTTTCAGTATAGCATCAAGAATGACACCCTCAACGCCTTCCTTCACAGCAAACAGCTTTCCCTTGTCCTTCTTGTCGCCTGCATCTTCTTCTTCCATAGCAAAGGGATTGTTCTCTTCGCAGAAACCAACCAACGCATGAAGAAAGTCCACAATGTCCTCCACTGATTCGATCCTTGCATAATTATATAACCATGCCTTGAAAGCATTCTCGTCTTGTTTGTATAACGCTGCTAGATATGCATTGGACTGGTCACGCAGGATGTCACCTTTGTATGCGTGACAACCTTCACCACAACCTGAAAAAAAGTGGATAAGTGGTGAGCAAACGAGCCAAGAAATGAATAAATGGGTAAATAGAAGAACAAATAAATATATACGAACCAACAGACGAACAAACGAAGGAACGAATGAATGGATACAATGAACGAGCGATCGAACGAACGAACGAAAGAACGAACGAAAGAAAGAACGAAAGAACGAACGAAAGAACGAGCGAGCGATCGAACAAACGAAATAACGACCCAGCGATCGAACGAACGACCGAACGAAATAAAGAACAAATGTGAACGAGCAAACGCAAATATACAAATGACTGAAAGGAAATAAACAAATAAACTTGGATGAAAAAATAAAGAATGGAAATAAGGTCACCCGAGCAACCGAAACACCAAATAAACAAACTAACGAATGAATTCGTGAAAGGCATAAAGAACAAAATGAAGAATGAAATGAAGAAACAAATAAAATGAAAACACCATACCTATAGGACAGCCCAGTGCTCTAATAAGCCTAAACCCACATCCTGAAGACAACGAATGAATGGTTGGTGGTCTTCCATAAAACATGGTTCTCAGTCGAGACAGAATAGTCTCCGTCTGGTGAGTCCTACTACCTATAGCAACACACTCGCTGACAGTCCGATCATCGTAAGATGGCAACGGAACAGTGCTAACACGTCTCTTTTCTTTCTCTTTCTCGGCAATAGTATGCAGTACCTCTAGTACTCTCAATCCCATCTGACAGACGCGCCCGCTAAGGTTCTCTTTTAAAACACCGTTGATTGCTTGTAAAAGTACCATAATGCTTAGCCGACCATCAGTGGTGACGTAATCACCAACGCCAGGAAATACCAGGTAGTGTTCAATACGGAACATGGAATCCCGAAGGCTGCGACCGCTACGACGGGCACCAGGCTGTAGGTTCGTTGCTTCAACGTTGTCCTGCGTCTCTGTGCTACTGTCACGCGCAAGGCTTCTTTTTTCGGTATCGCTTACTGGAAAATCCGAACTGGCAGTCTCGGATTTGCGATCGTAGACTTTGGATTCTGTATCTTTAGACTTAGTAGAGTTTTGGTTTTCTTTTGTAGTTGGTTTAGCTGATTCAGCGGGATGTTCGTCACTGCTAAGGCTCGACTGTTGCTGAACAATGCCCTTAGTTCGCGTTATTTTCGCATCTTTCTCACTTTCCTCAACCGCCGTGTCTTCGCTTTCTAACAGACTTGTAATACTAGTAGCAGAACGATCCATGTCTGGAATTACAGTGTCTTCAATACTAGATAATATTGCACGCCCTTCATGGTCTCCGAGTGAGGAAACTGACTCAAGGCTCAGCTCGCTACTCGATCCCATGCCACTCAAAAGCGTAAAGTGATTTCGCAATGTCTTATCAACATCCAAGGCTTTGGAGTCACTACTGCCGGTGCTGTTTGAGTAACCAGTAGTGCACGTGTTGGAGCCACTCTCACTCTTCAGACTCCCTGCTTTCTCGTCGACTACTTTGGAAGCATCTTTGCTTTTCGTAGCGTTTTCAGGTGGATCATTCGTGGAGTCAATTTTCGGTTCGTCTTCGTCTGTTGATTTATGGTTGTAGTCAAAGCCTTCATTTGTTGAGCCATTTACTTCATTGACCATCTCGACTTTAGTCGGAGTGCTTGGAGTGACCATTATACTAAAGTAAGGCTGGCTAGAGCTATTTTCATCAACGTCTGTGGAACAAAAAATTACAATTAATCAATGAATGTATGTATTTTTACACCTTTTTTTTACTTTTATTTTAATTCTTTTTTGGAGTTCACATTACAGCTGTTGAACAATGAACGAACGAACGAACAAATGAATAGACGAATGGATGCATGGACTGACGGACGGACGGACGGACTGACGGATGGAATAAATGAGCAAATGATTGAATACATGCATGAACAAATAAACGAATAAATGCAATAATGGATGGATGGACAAATGAGCAGACAACTGTAAAAATCATACCTTTTGATGTGTCAGGATTGTCGGTGACTAAGAAAACTGGACGGTGGCCATCTGCCTCCGGTGAATCCACACTTATCCTAAGCTCAGTGAGGTTTTGCTTATCTTCCTCATCTGATAAAATCAGCTTTGTCGATTCCGTATCATCTTCAATAGTAATTTTAATATCTTCTGGTTTCCGCTCAGAATCATCGATTTGTGCAGCACAGTCCTCCTCCTCGTCATCATCATCATCGTTAATAATATTGATTTGCACTTCGTGTTTAACAGGGGTGGGGTCAGGTGCTTTTGGAGGTACAGGGTCATTAAGAACGCACCCACCGAAGCTATCTAAACTTCCCGTGTCGTCCCCACCGCCCATGCTCCATGATGTTCCACCAGATGCTGAAAATTTCATTTTCTCCTTCGCCCCAGGAAGGTCATATTCTCTTCGTAAGTAATCAGTGATGTAGATAAGAGCCCAGTAAACACCTTCTTCACACCAACCACTCGATAACAAACATCGTAAAACAGCCACGTCGAAAAATGTGGCGCTTTTCACATCCGACTCGGAACCTGATTTTGCTGCGACGTCAGACGAACGGCTATTTCGTTTTGAGTCATTATCAGTTGACGCGCCTTGACTCACAAAGTCTTCAGTGTTAGGATCTTTGTAAATGACTGGGTGACAGAACGCTGGTAATTCGGGCGTTTGATGATTCTGTAGCGGCTTCCATAATGCAAGCCCAGTCTCTAGCTTATTAATCAAGTCCTTTTCTTTAATTTTAAGAGCGTGGGGTATAAGTTGATGAACAAATAATTCTATAGTTGAGATTGGATGGAGGAGATTTTCAGGGTCCTCTATGCCGCAAACCCCTGGAGCTTCAAAGAGAATCCAATGAAGTGTGTAGATGAGATCACGCTCTGGGTTAGTCAGCCGATCAAAGTATCCCAACTGATGCCGATTGCTAAGTAAAGCACTACAGCATTGTATTATGTAAGCAAGCGAGGAATGGACAAAGAACCACCTGGGTACACTCTTGAACGCACTTGGAAGCCCTTGCAGGTTATTGTCACAGACAACATTCTTGAGGGACTGAAAAGGTAAAAGTGGAAAGTGAGAAAATGAGAAATGAAAAGAATGGAAGGTGAAAGCTGTGCTTCCCTAGAATCTGATGGTAACTCAAACCTACACAGACGATTTTTGATTGACATTGCAAAAACAAAGACTTCTAATTTCTCTCTTCTCCTGAACCTATGGGCACGCTCTTTGAATGGTATATGAAACACAACAGGGGTGGGACTAGACATTTTGCAAGAGGGGGTGCACAAATTAAAAAAATTGTCCAGAAATTTAGAATGAGGGGCACAAACTGAAAAACAATTGCCAATCAAAAATTAAAAACACAATCTTCTAAAAATAAATCAGGTCTTCCAAAAAGAGAGGGGGCAGCACCCTTGGCCCTCCCTTGGATCCACCATTGTACGACATGTATGGAAAACTCACAAAGATTAACTACTCTGCAAGAAGTTAATACAGAACACATATCACATTTATATAAGGAATTTGAAGTGTTTTTGTATTCACAAACACTTACCTCCGATGCTGATTCATATTCTTTCTTTTCAAGTTTAGTCTTTAATAGGGGGCTGAGTAGGAAAAACATACCATCAGGGACACCAGAGTGTTAA
Organism: Diadumene lineata; assembly: GCA_918843875.1. Lineage (NCBI taxonomy): Eukaryota > Metazoa > Cnidaria > Anthozoa > Actiniaria > Diadumenidae > Diadumene > Diadumene lineata. The sequence goes on from OU974069.1 coordinate 7,723,000, forward strand.
ACAGGGGGGCTAGAAAGTTAGTTCTATTTATTTTACGTTCATGGTACTCCATAATAACATACAATAATAGGGTTTCATCTTTTTACCAAATAATTGTTGTTATTGTTATATGTATGTATATATTTCTCAATTATTGTAAATTGTAATTTTTATAAATTTAATTTTCAAGCAAAAATTGTAATTATGTTCGCACAAAATAAAATTGTATTGTATTGTATTGTAAGGATGCATGCATAAAGGATGTTGAGAAAGTGGGGATGTATAGCCCCCCTCAAACACCCCCCCCCCCCCTCCAACCATGACAAGCCATCTTTCCAAACCATGCTACTAGCATTTTTATATTTGTCATACACATTACATATCTGACTTAACTTGGCAATTTAATTCATTTTTACTTTAATGTGTATGTTGTGAAGATGGTGAATGAGCAGTTTTTTTGATAGCATGAACACAACAACAACAAAATCTGAATAATTCACAACCTATTTAAAACTTATCCACTGTCTCAGACATTGCAAAATAAATTTTAAAATTTTCACTCTGTATAATTTCTATCACAAATAATTTCACTTTTTTATAAAAATGGTGGATTTTGATCAGCTAAGGAGTACTAATTTTACTAATTTCAATGTATAGTCTCTGTTATAAATATTTTTGTTCGTTAAGGTACATTTTGACAATTTAAGAAGCACAAATAGAAGAGGTTTTTGGAGTACGCTGACTTCATTTACATCTGATAGACGGATTTGAATTATGCATGTGCAGTATGGTCAAAATAATGTACTGTATTGACTCCATCAATTATTCTATAGACCACAAATGATAAACATTGACAGGCAAGATTATGTGCTTTATAAATTATGTAAAGTTTCTAATTATTACACAAATCTGTGAAAACATTGAGAAGAAATGAAGAAAAAATATATGAACAAATAAGCAAAGAAAGAAAGAAATAAATAAATAAAGATAACTTAAATACTGATTAATTGAATTAAAAACAAAAAACAATATTTTGTCCATACAAACTTAGCAGTTTGGAACTACAATATTACAAAAACTAAATTTCAAATATCGTAACTTTGGGGTATAAAGTAAATTTAATGCTGTCAAAAACATTTCTACTGAATTCGAAGCAAATAAATTTCTCGGTTAAGTTGATTGCATGAAAGATTGCATGCTAAACTGCTAAAAGTAGGTCACAAAGAACACATAATACTGACATAAATCCTAGAATAATGGCAATCGATTTAAAACCAACGCTGAATCGATTGTCTGATTGTTGTTTACGGCTTCCTCTGAGACATTAACATATCATTATCTAAGCAATCAATACCGCGCAAAAAAAAAGGAATTTAATTATCAAATAATGTTGTTTTTTTTGTGTGTGTGCGGTTTGTATAAATCCAAAGAGATTTTTCGAGTTTAATTGAGCAAGTAGCTGTTCCAAGTGAGCAGCTTAAAAAAAAAACACCGAAATTATTGGGTAGAACTTAACCGATTTTTTCAAACATAGACATGATTTTAGTTTAAAATATGTCGAAATAAAGAAGAATAAGTCTGTTTAGAACCTTTTTTGAACAACTGAAAAGGTAATATGATTATAATTTAGTGTCGAAAAAGATGCAAATATGCCGAAGTAAAACACGCAAATATTTGAGATTTATTGTCAACATATAAAGAACTACTGTCGTGGAACAAGTAAACGAAGCAGTAAGAATAGATTATTGCATATGTAAATAAAACCTTCTTTTCGTAATAATACACTGTTTTGTGTCTATAATGTAATTTGTGTTCAAAAAAATCGATGACTGACTTAATTTGTGACAGATTTTGTTGTACAGTTACTTAGAAACCTTAAAAGCTCAGAGTGCATAATTTTGAATGAGAAATATTTTCAAGAAACATGACAAAATTTAATAGCTGAAAAAAAATTAATTTTCCGAACAAATGGAAGATTTAATCTCTTGCGTTCTAGAATCAAAGCCATTTCAAGCTGATTACAATCCTTGCAAATGTAATAAGCGAGGTTAATTGGGAGTCTAAATGTTCTAAAAATCTCTAACGCTGAATACCTCAAACAATTCAGTCTATCTAGCCGTAGAATATCTTATTTACTATCGATAAATTGTCTTGAGAAGAGAAAAAGTCAATTTACGAAGAAGAAATAGCACACAGATGTAGAGTAAAAACATATTGCCATGTAATTTGTTAGTGGGGGAGCGCTTTCTCAATGCCTAATATAACATAAATGAATAAATAGGTTCAATCCCAGTTAAAAACATCAAGCCACAAAAGGCATTAAATGTCGATAAAATGCTACAATATTAATGATTAATTCGGTACGTTTTTAAACTATAAAAATACCTTATCTGCTTCCAGAAATAAGTCTGTATTGCCAATGGAATGGAGCGGCGTTCGACGTTGAACTCCCGAACAGCGAAACTTTTACTTGACATTTTCCATCAAAATTGGCGGTAAAAATGTCTTAATGTTTGGCTACATCATGGCAAAACTTTACACCATCAAGTACTAGTTCAGCAAAAATTGATAAAGCTTAAAGATATGACAAACCTAGTAGACTTATCCAATGCAAAACATTTTTTGTCAGCTGCTTTTTCTTCAGCCATGTTTATGAGTAAGCGCGAAGGCCCATGGGTGTTTAGAGAAGCATTTGACGTGTTCATATGAAATATGACAACAATCTTCATTTCTAACTACGACATGACGTCATATCCTACTAAATGACATCACACGATAAAACATGGATCCATTCAGATTTTGAGATAAACCGAGAAGTAGAAAGCATTATCGAGAGTTATGTTTTAATAATTAATGCAGTCTACATTATTGCTCCTTTGCTTAATTCGGTGTCAGTTCGTAGAAATACAAATATCAACGAATACAATATTATTCTCGTTTTCAAACGCATTCAGTTTAGCTTCAATTTTGCCAAAACATTTACGTGTTCCGAGTATTCCTAAAAAAATGTGAGTTTTGATTATTAAGCTAAGATGAATATTTGAAGTGATTTACTGACGCGTGTGGCCGCATCCTGAATCACACGACTCGATAGCTGACAACTGATTCACTGTCTGTGCAAAGTGATTTGAATATATTCGATCGTAGTTGTCCCCCATAGCTTAATAAAACAATGAACTGCGGCAGAAATTTTCTCGGATTTTTTAATAGTTTTATTTTGCTCATATGCTTTATGATTAATTTATGTATTAACAACCAACAATCAATACCAACCCCGACCCCCGTGGGGGAAGGGTGGGGAATTAGTAACGCGACAGTGCAGGAGTTTGAACCAGGGTTCCCACTCATCTGAAAAAGTAAAATTCCCTGATTTTCCCCTGACGTTTTCCTGACCATAAGCTTTTTTTCAATGACCAAGGGACAGACATCATTTATAATATATCACGATTTTTTTTTATTTTATTTATTTATTTATTTATTTATTTATTTATTTATTTATTTATTTATTTATTTATTTATTTATTTATTTATTTATTTATTTATTTATTTATTTATTTATTTATTTATTTATTTATTTATTTATTTATTTATTTATTTATTTATTTATTTATTTATTTATTTATTTATTTATTTATTTATTTATTTATTTATTTATTTATTTATTTATTTATTTATTTATTTATTTATTTATTTATTTATTTATTTATTTATTTATTTATTTATTTATTTATTTATTTATTTATTTATTTATTTATTTATTTATTTATTTATTTATTTATTTATTTATTTATTTATTTATTTATTTATTTATTTATTTATTTATTTATTTATTTATTTATTTATTTATTTATTTATTTATTTATTTATTTATTTATTTATTTATTTATTTATTTATTTATTTATTTATTTATTTATTTATTTATTTATTTATTTATTTATTTATTTATTTATTTATTTATTTATTTATTTATTTATTTATTTATTTATTTATTTATTTATTTATTTATTTATTTATTTATTTATTTATTTATTTATTTATTTATTTATTTATTTATTTATTTATTTATTTATTTATTTATTTATTTATTTATTTATTTATTTATTTATTTATTTATTTATTTATTTATTTATTTATTTATTTATTTATTTATTTATTTATTTATTTATTTATTTATTTATTTATTTATTTATTTATTTATTTATTTATTTATTTATTTATTTATTTATTTATTTATTTATTTATTTGGGGGGGGGAGGGGAAGATTACATGATTCTCACCAAAAGAATTTAAAATAATTTGAGAAAAATAACAAAAAGTCCCTGACTTTTCCCTGAAATTTTGAGAATCTTCAAATTTCCCTGACCAAAATTATAATTCCCTGACAATTCGCTGACCTTGCAATTGAAAAAAACTCAAAATTCACTGACTTTTCCCTGACTGAGGGAAAACCCTGTGAACGCTGTTTTAACAGCTTTTTTTTTTTCAGGGGGGAGGCGCGCGAGAACGTGAAACAAAAAAAGCCGACGTTTTGATTCCGAGAGCTGGCAATTAAATCGGCCCCAGTCGCTCTCCGTCTTTTTGAGTTGAGCGACCTATCAAATACAGTAATGTTACTTTCTCCGCTATTTCCCGAGAGTCAGAGGCAGCGTTTCTTGACTAGTACTGCATTGTACAATAATGCTTTTTTAATACTGCCATACTGTATTAAGTTCAAGGTTGTATATATGCAATGTTGGTTTTTGAGTAGGGGAGTGTGGAAATCTGATCTGCGTGCAAAAACAACAACAACAACAAACAAACAAACAAACTTAAGCCCGAAGGTAAAATCAGAGGAAACTCTCGATCACACAAAAAACAGTACTCCCTTAATCAACTAGCCTTAAATGGGACATTCCCTGTATAAATATTGAGAAATTAAATGAAAATCAATTAATAAACAAAAAATAGCGGTTTCGATAATGAAAGGAAAATCTGCACTTCCAGAAATACAAACGCTGATAATGTCGATTGATGAATGAATGAATCGTGAATGAATGAGTAGATGAATATATGCACTCACATAGTGCATATTTGAATTTCCCATCGGGGGTTTCGAAGACAAATTTACATTTCAATTTACAATTCAACTATTGCTGTCTAAATTTTACAACCAAATTAGGATTTCTACAGTAATTTAGATCGTCATAAATGCCACAAAGAATCATTGAGATAGCTCTTTAATTTTTTATTTAAATGAGTGAATAAATGAATGAAGAATAGATGAATGAGTGGATGGGATGGAATGGGAGGGATGGATGGATGCATTTTAAGCAATGTGATAAGAATATAAACAGCTATACCCTTAGAGGTCAGTCCGTCACCCAATTGTTACAGAATGAATATATGAACGAAAGAAAAAAAGTACCATGCAGCATACATCCCATTTATGTTTATTCATTCCATTTTAAATTTATTCCTAATTTGCACATTTTGATCCGCGGTAACAAAAATAACACCAAATTTCCTCCCAGATTTAAATATCTACGTTTTTTTTAAATTTACATTTATATACTTTGAACCAAAAAGGTCCCTAGTTTAAATAGCAATAAATAAATAACTTACATTTTATAGCGTGATCATGTGCATTTAGCGAAAATAAATTTGTTTTCATCAACAATTGTGCCTCAGTTATAACAACCCGAATAACTATCGTAATTTCAATTATATATATATTTATATATATATATCGACGTTATACATTAAAAACATATATACTTCCAGAAATGTCTGATCTAGAGGACCTGGATGGGGTTTATTGGCAACAAACAAATGACTTACATCTTAGCTGACAAATGACATAAAACTTACAAGCACGTGTGAAAGGGAAAATGGCGAAAAAACTGAAAAAAAAAAAACGAATGAAAGCCGTGGTTAATCATTAATTTCAGCTTAACTGACAACTGACATATAGGCAAAAATTTAAATGACAACCTGACATTCAACCCCAATCCCCGTCCAGAGCCAACTATAATTTAGTGCTACTAATTCTCATCGAGTACAAACGTAATTATATAATCGAAAAATAAAAATAAGACTCATTTTCATGATATTAGAGAAATATAATATATGCTCTATTTTTAAAGCTTTATAACGTTAACTTAATTATTTTCACGGTTTTTTTTACAACTCGATTCAACAAGTTATTCAATTTTAAAATAAATTGATAAATTACTCACAGGGCGACGTGACAATCTGCGGCCACTCATACATTTTATATGCATAGTTCTTAGCTTGTGTTACATCCGGAATATTCTTTGGAATTACATATCCTAATACCTCTACGTCTACGTTTTTGCTGAACCAGCAATAGCAACTGGAGTACATCAGTCCATACATTGTCTGTATTTTATATACTCCAGTCTCGATGTAAATCTACGCAAGGTCTATTGTGGCTAGTCACAGATTATCGCGTCGAAATTTAATAATTTATAAATATAATTTCAATAAATTATTTTATTTTATCGATTCATTTCCTGTTCGTCTTCGTCGTCGTCACGGTCTTTATTTTCCAGCAATACTTCCTCGTAACCAGACGTTTCTTTCGCCCAGTCCTGCACACTACCAGAGCCGAATATGATGTAGAAAATAGCTCCAACTAGATAGACAGCAGCACCAATATAAAACACCACCCGCCATTCAGAACGACTCTAGAAAAACATATGCAGCAATAGAAAAACGTTAATGTTTGCGAATATGTGTTTGATTGATGCTTGGTTGGTTGGTTGGTTGGTTGGTTGGTTGGTTGGTTGGTTGGTTGGTTGGTTTATCAGCCGCTTGTTTATTTGTTTCCTTCTTTGTTAAATTTGTTTGTTTGTGTGCTTTTTTGTAGATTTTGTTTGTTTGTTTGTTTGTTTGTTCGTTTAATTGCTTGCTTGTTGACTTCTTCTTGCCTGCCTGCCTGCCTGTCAGTCTGTATGTGTTTATTGTGTCTGTCTGTCTGTCTTTATGTCTGTATTTCTTTGGTACATGGCTTTCTGCTTAGAGCTAGGCTAGCGTAATGTTTGCTTGCCGTTTATGCATCAATATCATTAGATATATGACGGGTCTAGCCACCAGTTTCCCTAAATAGCTCGGTTAGATTACCCAGGAAGCCTAACAGAAGTTGCCTGAAGAGGAGTCTATCTCCGATCGTATGTTTATGATTTTTATTCAAAAACTTCCTATTTCACTTCCCAATCATCCTTTCTGATTTGGTGGATCATTGTCAAAGAAATCGCTTGTATTTGAATAACAATTGATTTTATTTGCATCACAAAGCTTATCCCATAAAAAAAAACAAAAGGCATTATGGTTATTGTGAAAGTGGTGAATATAATACTCACATGATGCTGTACAATAACTCCAGTCAATTGCGGGCTCAGAATCCCTGGTAGCGTAGCAAACGTGTTACTGATGCCTATCAACACGCTGGCGTACTGTGGCGCGATATCCAAATGATTCACAAAGAAACCGCTGTACACAAACCCATTCATTCCTACAGACAGGGTGAGAAATACAACCACTATTCTCCAGTCCCCTGTGTAGCCAACGATAACAAGAGCCACGGCCTGGGAGAAGAAACCTGGAAACGAATTGCGCGAGAGAAATTTTAGACTTTAAACTTTCGGTAGAAAGAACCAGCAACGTGAATAATCTGCATATAAAGGTCATATATCGATAGTTGGTGTGTCTTTCTTACTTTGCCAAGTTTGAGACCATGTGGGAGCGCTCTTCACAATAGTGTTCCAAATGGTTTCATAATGTAATGTAGTGCTTATACAGCGCATTTCACCTAATGTCTCAATGCGCTTTACGATCTCTAATATTTCTAGTATGTAATCCGGTTTTACAAGCATGAGGTTGATTAGTAGTGAGCATGTAGACCTATCACCGAGGATGGTCATAACCTGCATCCTCAGTCGTTCTTTTACGTCCCCCGTTAATGGTTAATGTAAAGTGTGGTGAGACGGGACGTCCAGTTTATCGTCCTTATCCGAGAAGACGTGAAGCCTAACAATAATAAATCGAAGAACATTCTTAACAATTATTTAAAAACCCTGAATGATGGTCCGGCTGAGGGTTCGAACCCGCAGCCTCCCGGTTAAGACTATGACTGTCTAAAAGAAACATAATGTGAAAATGGGCAGAAAGAGTCATCTAATACTCTTACCTATAGAATTGCACACTTTTCGTACTTGAGTTGTGTTTAAAACTTTCTTTCGACGAAGATAGTCGGCCAGATTTCCACCTACTTGTACCACAATAGACATGACAAGATAAGGTACAGCAGATACAAAACCAGCCTGGTGGCAAGGAACAGATGAAAAAGTGAAACTCATGGATGGATGTGTCAAAGTTGTCCGCCCTGTTTTGAGTTGTAGCTATTTTGTTTCTTAGGCCTAGTTCAGAGATCGAACTTTTGCCGCGTCGAATCTAACGGTTGAGTTTTGTAAATCAGAAATACAGCACTTGAACCAATTAAATGCTACAAAATGTGATTCCTACAAATGTTTTTGATTATTCCTTGGTGAAACATTTTTCATTTACAAAATTTGACTATGAGATTCGACGTCTGAACCGGGCCTTGACTTTGACTTTGTTTTAAGTTATTTTTCGTTTTTTTTTTTGGATTGAATGCTTATCTATTTAGTAATTGATTAATGCATTCGATTTGATAATTTGTAGTTCGATGTGTTAACCACTGTACCGCGTACTTATTTGATTGATTGGTTGATTGATTGATTGATTGATTGATTGATTGATTGATTGATTGATTGATTGATTGATTGATTGATTGATTGTAGATTGATTGATGGATTTATGGATTGATAAATTGACTGATTGAATTATTGATTGTTTTACATTTGTAGTTCGATGTGTTAACCACTGTACCGCGTACTTATTTGATTGATTGATTGATTGGTTGATTGATTGATTGATTGATTGATTGATTGATTGATTGATTGATTGATTGATTGATTGATTGATTGTAGATTGATTGTTGGATTAATGGATTGATAGTTTGATTGATTGATTGATTGATTGTAGATTGATTGATTGATTGATTGATTGATTGATTGATTGATTGATTGATTGATTGATTCATTCATTCATTCATTCATTCATTCATTTCTTTATTCATTTATTCATTCATTCACTCAACCCTAACCCTAACCCATAGTTACTTACTTGAGCTAAATCAAATTTTAGACTGTGCTTCAGATATGAAGGCAGTTCGGTAAGTAGTGTGTAGAATCCCCAGTTCTCTGTGAAGTGAGCAACAATGATTGCCCACACAGGTAGAGATGTCACAATAGACTTCCAAGGTATAGGTGCATGTTGCTCCTAGAAACAAACAATACATAAGTTCAGTATTGCACATGACAGGTAATAAATAGCCTTAAGCTTAATGAGATATACAACTGTAAATCTATCTAATTGTAAATATTTTGAATAATATATAATGATAACTTGTATCTAGAGATCAGAAAACACTTAATGTAATTCTCCGTAATTGTAAACAAAACAGTGATGTGATATGAAAAAAAAGCCTGGAGCTTCTACATTAACATTTGTACAAGACCTCGTTCAAAGAAGACAGTATACATCAGTATACATCACGACGCGATTTCCAAGGAATTGGAGTTAAGGTTAGTTAGCATTAGTTTTGAACATAATATGTTCAGAGTGTCTAGAATTGGTTGGTACCTGGGCATACTTATATTATCGATTTTTTGTTCTTCCACATTTTAATGTAAAAAAAACATGCCTTTGCATATCTTCAGGGCAAAAATGGAAATATTTACAATTTGGTACTACGTCGTACATCACCAATCGTTTATCCCCATCCTCCAGCCTTCCTCTATATTTTTTAACGTTGGGGGAAGGGAGGTGAAGGTTTTTCCTTCTGTGAAATCTCTGCCCCACAGGAATCCTGAAAGACATCCCTAGAAGATACACACCTTATTGGACATTCCTCCTTGTCTTATAGTGCTCTCTATGTAATCACGTTCTTCTTGGCTGATGTGAGGGTCATCAGCTGGTGTGTTTCTAACGACAGCAAACCAGACAATAGACCACAGGATACCTGCTGAACCTGGAGGACAGAACAAAGGAGAACAAACAGTCTTGAAACAGTCAAACAATTATACAAACAAACACACTAAGTTGATGCAAAGTTTAAAAACATATTCACAGATCGACTGACAAACATGCAAAAAGAAAAAAAAACAAGTGGACAGGGAAACAGTTTTAAACCGTTAAGTAAGTAAACACACAAAAAGCAATCAAGGAAAACAATAACAAGGAGACATAAATAAAAACTGAAAAATACACATGTATGTACCTGCAATTAAACTAACAAACAAATGTACAGACTGACAGAGAGGAGGAAAAAAAGCAGCTCTAATGAGAAAATAATAAACAAATAAGAAGACAAACAGCCAAAGTAATATTATATTAAAGACAAAAAACAAGGAACATAACAAACGGGCTAACCAATTAAACAAAACCAGACTAACCAAAGATGTAGAAGATAGCAGGCCATCTCAGAAACTTGGCAATGACCCCTGATAGAGACATGGCAAGGACTGTACCAATATGAGTGCCTAGAAATACATTTTGCACCATGTTAATATAGTCCTGAAGTGTGATGACGTTTCACCCTCGTCTCTATACCATAATAGTTTTTAAAATCCTTTCATATTCAAATTTTATATTCCCTCGAGAATAAAAGAAATGTGAAAAGGAATCTGGTCTGGACACGGGGGTAAAACGTCATAACGCTTCTGGTTTATTGCATTAAAGCCCCTGCAACATAAGCCCATGAGGTTTTTTATTGTTGCTAATAAATTTAAAAGCAAACTTAAATAAAAGATGGACCATTAGATTTTTGATGGGAGATCAAGCAGCAAGGTCTAGTGGTCAGATCATTGGTCTACCAATATGGTGGTCTCAGGTTTGATTCCTACCCTATTATGAAACTGTATTTATCTGAGTGGGTTCCACAAACAAACTGGTTTTATCTCCAACTAATATTGGTGTAAATGTAATGAATTAACATGCCAGAGTTTCAGCGACAGTTGTTTAAGGCCACTGCCTATAGTTTCCAAACGGTCGACCATACCAAATTCAAATGACTGTAGCTCGCACAAAAACCAACCCACAGTTTTGAGTATTTGCCCAGTTACTATAGAAAGGTTCGAGTTTTTAATGATGTATTTTTTGTTTACATAAGTGTTGTGTAATAATGTAAATTGGGATTCCTTTGTATAGAGATGGACTGGGCCAGACAGGGGGACCGGGAATCCCTCATGGCGACCTAGTTCGCGAGTAAGTTGTCAATAAACAATCTGGGTCAATCACCGTCTATTTCTTACCATCACAACACTACAATAAGTGTTACCATGGCAATGGAACAATGGTGTCATAAGGTTTACGTTTTGCTCATTTTACTCGCCTTTCGATCTAAACTTTCGTCCAAATATTCCTCAAATATTAGGCTACCTTCCTGTAAAAATTCAGGTTATATAGTGCAACAGATCTTAGTCAGGAATCATCGAAGTAATAACTTTGAAAATTTTTTTTTTGCAAAATGTCTAAAAATTACGTTCATCGCTCGGAAATAAAAAATCGTCGATAACTTTTTTTTCTAACTTTTGTCAGTCAATTTTGACTATATTTTCAAGATGATCCTCGAATTTCAATTTGATTGAAGTTTTCTAACATGCTCAAAACAAAATTCAAAGTTGACCATGTCTAAAGCAACTTCACTTTCGTGATTTTCATGCCTTGTCATAATATGCAAATTTGAGGCAAACGGAATAACGGTGTGTTACGCTAGTAATTCCTTGCGTTTTCGTGCAAGTTGTTTCTTTACTGTTTCTGATATTATTACTTAAAATCTCCGCTTTCCTCTTCCTGGATGTTTTTTGGAATACCATAATTGACAAATATCTAATTACACTCACTATCAAGAAATGCGAGCTATAGTCATTTGAATTTGGTATGGTTGAGTGTCTCGAAACTATAGGCAGTGGCCTTAATGGTAATAAATTGTTAAATAGAAATTAAGTACACTGTAATTAATTTTAAACAAGAATACACAGTCCTTTTAGGTCAAACAATCTCCAATTGACCAATTACCATGAACCAATCTCTCTAACAACCCTTTTTAAACAGTTGTACAATACATACCAGATACTGCTATTGTCGACAGTTTGCTTCTTTCCAGAGGAGGAGCCCATCTACTCCACAGTGCATGATTGGCAGGAAATACTACCCCCTGGTATTGAATCAACAAAATTATTATGAGTAGGTGATGTGGTAATTTTTCATGCTGTATGTTGCTTGCATTTGATTTCCATCTAAAAATCTTGGCTAATGGACAAAATGTTTTTCTGAGAGAGCTATATATATAATTTGATTTCTCCATATTGATTTAAAGGGCAGTAAAGGCAAGGAATGTATCTCATTTCAATTGGGCTAAAAATTGTCAATTTAAAGTTTCACAATAAGAAAATCCACGGTCAGACAGACTTGTATAGAATTTATTTAGAATTTTTTTAAATACTGAATTGGGATTTATCAGTGGATATAGCACTATGCTATCCTCAGAAACTCAGGTGGTATACTCTGCTGCTCAAAACTTGCTTGCTTAAATACAGATTGTGTGTCGAGCAACAGAGTACACTGAATGGGTATCCGAGGATGGCACTCAATGTAGGCTTTGTACAAATGGCCTCTGAAGGTTGTTTTCATTGTCGCCTCACTTGTAACAGTATCTAACACAGGCCTATGTAGGCCAACATCACACATACAACACTTTGACTTCGAGAAAACATTGTAATACTATATTGGCAAAAGCCGAAGAAAACCGGTGCTAGTCTACAATCTTGGACATAAATAATTGAGACTGTTAGAAATTTGCACAGTTTCATGAATGTACACAGCAATATTTGACCCTCCCTCCCCCACCCTCGATTATTGTTCTTAATCATGAGAGAGAAACACCTTCAGGGAACACAACATTGCTTTGGGGGGGGGGGGGGGGGGAGGGGCTCATTGAAAGACTGTCAAAGCAATGTATTGCAGCAACATACTCAAGAAATGTATAATTGTGCTATTAGAGTCTCAAGATTTATGTCCAAGATTGTAGGCTACATACACAATTACATACCTCACAGAAACCTATGGCTACTCTTAGTGCAATTAATACTCCAGGACTTGCTCTAGCGGCAACAGGAATAAATAGAGTGGCAGCAGCAGTAAAAAACACTCCAAATCCAAGCAAGTTTTTGCCTCCAAACTTGATAGCCAATAGACCACCAGGAAACTGGGTTAGGATATACCCATAGAAGAATGAACTTAAAATCAAACCTAGATGATAGAAAATGATTCAGCTACGTATGAAGACAAGCAAATTCTCTTTCTTGGACAAATGAGGCCCAGAATGGGTCCAAAAATCAATGAAGCATATTAGAATTAGAAGATAATTATTGGTAATTAATTGGAAGAATAGGCAAATAATTAAATGTGTTCAATATATATCTACCTTGTAGTTCTGTGCTCCACTTGAATTCTGCAGGAGCCTTTTGCAATACAAAGAAATGGAAAAAAACTCAATTTTATTGAAAAAAGTATACAAAGTTCAATATATATATGTATAATAAATATTTGTAAAAAAATACAATCTAATCAGAAGACAACCTTTTTTACCTTGAAGTTTACTTTTTATTTAGACATTCTTGTATGAGTAAGAGTAAATAATTGGAAATACTGTTTGGCTAGTATATCTAGCTAACATCATTATGATTGTACCATTTTGATCTTAATCTGGACTTTACCACTTAAATTTGTACTTTTGAAGGGGCAGATATTAAAATGGTAAAATATGAACTAAATCTTACTTCAACCCATGCACCATTCTCATAAACAGTATGCTTTGACACCATTGCTACCAGGGCGATACTGAGGTTCACTCTCAATGCATAGACATTTGCAAAGCCAAACAATGCTATAACAGCCACAAGATATCGCTTTCCAGTGCAGCATGGCCGTCTAGATTCAGTAGATTCACTTTCACCAAAAAGTTGGTGATCGTAAGGTGATGTTTTCATGGCGGCATCACCTAATGATGTTTTCTCTGCCATTATGAGAAATTGCTAAGTGGTTTGAAGATTAGTAACCTAAAGTGCAAATGATAGTGTTGTGAATAAATTTGTTTAAACAATTGTGTGATGATATTTACATTTATTATATACAGATACAACACACAGTTTTATTGGTCGAGAAGCGTGCTCCATAAGTGAACATTAAAGCACACTGATGACATCATTTTTTGTAAAACACGCTCTGATCATGCAGTTTCTCAATTAAGCAATTCACTATGCAAAAAAAGTACAAACGATCACGTTTTTTAGACAAAAGCCGAATGAAAATGCACATATCTATATAAAAAGAACTTTGCTGTCAATGTTATTATTTTTGTTCAGTTGGTTTTTTTTTTTTACTTTTTCGGTTCAAAATGGTCGTGCTGACGTTTTATGTAGTTTTTTTTTTTTGTCATTCAGCTTTTAGAAATTTACCAGAAAATTAAAAGCATGTATATAATAAATCAAATAGAAGAGGCTTGAGCGTTCTTTGTTCAGTAATAGAACACTCTGGAAAGTGACAAGAGTGCGAAAGAAGTGATGGGAGAAGAATGAGCTGAAAGCGAGCTGAAACAGGCTCAATCCTCTTCTATTTGATAAATATTGTTGACATGTAAGGTCTTCAAATCATTCAAATTTCCTGCATGACTTCAATTATTTAATTTATAGATCTGAATTAATTTCAATTTCAATGAAACCTGCTCATATCCACCTTACAAAGCATTGCAAAGATGGAAAAATAGTTTTCGAAAGTTTGCGAGATGTAAAAATGCAAATCTTCCCTCTTTGATATGAAAGATAATCCTCAATGTAAAATAAACAAGAATACATTAATCTTGCAATTTCAAAGCAGTCAACCATAATACATAATATTTTTGAGTAAAACATAATTTAGACTGTCGGTTGGGGGGGGGGGGGGTAGGGATTTGGTGAAGATTTAAAAACACGTATATTTTAGCTTAATTTAGTTGATTATTCTTACAAGTACAAAAACTTACAGTGACAAGACCAAGATCGATCGGAGAATGGCAAAATAATAGTCAAAACTAATTTATGACGAGTATATTTACATTCCAGTTGTAATGTTTTGAAGTTACGAGCGACATTATATATAACGCAAATGTACTCATTAATTCTGGTTTTTAGCTTCGATGCCTCGTACAAAAAATAGTAATAATAACACAAATATTTTCAATTTGAGACAAAATGTTGCACAATAGATACTGCATGTATGTAATGTTTAGGTCTAAATGTTTGCATTCAAAATGAAATTCATTCAGCAGACAGCAAAAATTACCGGATCAAATGATCAGTCGCACATGTTCAGTCAAGCCTTCGAATGAGAATATTGATCACCATATACTAGCATATTATTAAAAAAAATAATGTATAAGCGCATATATTTAAAATTCGAACGAACTACAAAGAAACACATAGGCATTTTTTGACAAATATCTTGGAAATGCAGTCAAAAACGTAACATTTTCCGTTTCATACAGTCTTGACTTGCTTCAGTTCCGCTTCACAGATCGATTTAATTCGATATCTGAGCGATTTTTATTTGTTATTTTTCTTGATTTTCGTTCGTTTCCTACACCGAAAATCGCTAAAACTATCGACTAATTCATAAATAGATAATATCAAATGAAGATATACAAAGTTTAGAAAATAAAAGTATATTTTCAAGTGAGATTTTGTAAAATGACTTTGAACAATAAAACATCAGTCTGTGAACATTTTCTTCGACTGTGAATAATTTTAAAAGCACCATGTATCTATATCCAGATAGTTTACTTTCAATAAATCGCAAAAACAATTTACCAATTCATAGAGGTTTAAATCAAAGTTTAAATGCTCAAATTTAACAAATTCAACTAAGTTCAACGAAAATTTGCTCGATGAAATAAAGCTTATACTCGGTCGTTGCTTAACATGTCATTTCATGGCTTACCAAATTAGAACAAAAGATTCACCCGAATGAAAAATCTCCACAGTGGTTTAGCCATCATCCAAATGATATCATTCTGTATTTAGGATAAGGTTTCGCGCTAAATGTTGTATGTTTTCAGTATATTTTGGAAAGGAATCCCTTTTTGACAAATATCGCATTCGTTCGAACCGGAAAAGTTGACCTCATGCTATCGAACGCTGATTGGTTGGTCAGATCAAAACACCGCTGACCACCAGCTGTTTTTCCTGAAAAAAAGAGTTTTTCAATTTTGTAGTTAGTTTTCGGTCATTTTGCAATTTTCACCTTGTTAAATGATTGTTCGTTCATTCGTTCATTCGTTCATTCGTTCATTCGTTCATTCGTTCATTCGTTCATTCGTTCATTCGTTCATTCGTTCATTCGTTCATTCGTTCATTCGTTCATTCGTTCATTCGTTCATTCGTTCATTCGTTCATTCGTTCATTCGTTCATTAAGAATACTGAATCTCACTGATATCTCGTCCCATCCCTCACGTCCCTCTCTTCATGAAAACTCAGACTGCTGTTGCTATGTGAAAGCCAGGGGCCGCGGACAGGGAGGGGCTGGGGGGGGGGCTTTACTTTTTTCCCGAATTTTTTTTGTGTCGATAAAATTTTAAAAAAAATGAATCATTTTTTATCAGCCAGATTGTTATAATATGCCAGCTGCTACTTGTAAATCCGTCAACCAGTGCATCAGGGGAGAGGTCGTTCTCTGCAGCCCGACGTTTAAAGACATGGCTAAGAACGTCAATGACACAGAAACGGTATAAGTTGAGAACGGACTCTTTGAATACAACAGCCGTCGCGATCAATTTTATTGAAAAGAATGACTATCGCAAAAGAAACTTTGGAACATTCAACCAACCCAGTGAATAAATGATTTTCAATACAAACTGAAATAGTTATTTTAGTTGTTTTTTAATAATGTACATTACTATGTTGAAATTTGAAGATCATCAGTAAAGTAATTTCTTGCAACACTTTTGTTGAAAACTGACTGTCGATTTCTAAGCTAAAATGCCCCTCAGAACGCTGGAAAACGCATCTAGGAAGCTCAAAATAGCAAACTCTTCCGGGGGGGCATGCCCCCGGACCCCCCTAGTTTGCAACCGCCTTCGGCGGTTGTTAGCCCCCCCACTTTTTGGGCCGCTCCGCGGCCCCTGAAAGCAATAATGATTCCAGAAGCATTTCCTAAACTAATGAGATATTTAAGTTCTTTTGTTTACTATTAGCTTTAATTAGCATAAAAGTCCAACAATTCTCGGCTAATTTTATTGTCGAAAATTCCAATGTTCAAATATTCCAGACTTATTAGGAGAAACGCGTGCAGATGAATTATTTTTACTTCTTATGGTGTTGTTTTTATTATTGCTCCAATACAGATGCGTTGCTTTATTTGTTTAATACTTCTAAATCAACAATGTCCCATAAAATGAATTGAATTAAGAAATACCAGGTTCAAGATTTTAATTAAAGCTAACTACGCTTCAATATATTGAATAGTCGAATTCGCTTCAAATTTTTCTTAATATCTTCAATCATTTATTTTCATTTTTGTTTTCAATTTTATGCTTTCTT
This sequence comes from Diadumene lineata, assembly GCA_918843875.1. Lineage (NCBI taxonomy): Eukaryota > Metazoa > Cnidaria > Anthozoa > Actiniaria > Diadumenidae > Diadumene > Diadumene lineata. The sequence goes on from OU974069.1 coordinate 7,740,698, forward strand.
GTCATTTCAATAATAGTTTGTATTGTACACATGCACGTGCTGAACTTTTATAAAGGATATTTTTTGCAACTTGAATCTTTATATATTTGATCACACTGAACCTGATTTTAGTTCCTTGACACTTTTATCGCCAATGTTTTCTTTGTAATTTAGGCAATCTACTTCTTGAAAACTGTGTTTACTTTTCTTCCCTAATTGCCTCACTCTTTTCCCACTTTCTAAAGTGTTTTTTTTTTTCTTCTCTTTGTTTCATTTGCTTACAGCTGGATCTAAAAGCGTGTTTATTTTTCAAGTAATATAATTCCATTCTGCACTACCCGCGCTTTGTACGTGATTACAACAATCACCCATTTTTATGCGTTCTCACATTTTTTGTTTTATTTTCATATCAGTACTTTCACTTCAGTTTTTTTTCTGACATTCTTTTTTATTCATTCTTGTAGTTTCATTGTTATTTATTCCGTCAGTTTATTTTGTTTTGCTATCTCCACTTTTTAATAAAATTTCTCTAAGCTTGCTTTTCTTTCAAAGAGCAAATTCCCTTCCTTTTTTTGTCACCACAACAAAGTCCGTCTCTCTTCCCCCGTGTTTTTGATAGATTTTCTTTGTTTCCTTTAATTAAGTCAAATCTAATTTATTTCATGTTTAATTTGAAGTGAGTCACCTCCTTTTCTTTTCTTTGTCACGGCGTGACGAAGGAATGTTTTTTTAAATTGTCTCACTCACAATGTTAATGAAACCAAACATATGTTGACATTTATGAGATGAGAGTCAATTCATCAGCATCGGTTCTAGAGACTTGAATGTTTGCCCAGCAACAACTCGCTTACTGAGCTACTAAGAAACTTAACGAGGTCAAATTCGTTGTACTATGGAGCAAAATATCAAAAACACGAAGCTTAAAGTCCCAGAAGGATTTAGAAATCTACTGGAAGCCTTAACTTGTGAAATTCTGCGCGTACAGCCAAAGAATATACCAAAGTTTGCGGCTGAATATTTAAAAGGAAGGCTGATCGCGAGGCAAGGTAATGTATTTAGAATTTAAAATCAGCTATATTCCTTCTGTGTACGCATATCGAAAAAGCGCGTTCAGATTTGGCAAGTTCAGTAAATATAGAATTTGACTTTTGTCCATAGCCTTCTTAATGTATCGGAACTACATCAGTAATCACTTTGCCTGAGTTTAATAGCGAGAAATAACTCTATGGTATTTTTTGTTGTTGTGTTTTTTTGAGACTTTAAGCTTTTTAATGAGACTAAGTAAGACTTGAATAACATGATTTTGGTATTATTATTATTATTATCATTTATAATAGTTTTATAGCCGTCGGTGCTCGATCATGCACATTATATCATCATCACGCGAATGAAATAACTGTTCCGTAAAATCGAACTAAGCTAGTGAGTTAACATACAACTATATAAGCTAAAACTAACATAATCAACACTACCTACTAATTCTGAAAACATTTCCTATACATTGAAATAAGTATTCGTTTTATTAGAGTTGAAACACATCGGTCAATATTCAACTTTTTTTAGTGCACCAGAAACGATCCGCAATATTCCTTAGTCAACATTCTCCAGATAAAGTCTTCCACATTAAATATCAGTTCTGTCAAATTCATTGTTTTTCATATGTATTAGATAGGAAATCCGCTAGGTTTTGCCCCTTGGATCAGACTACTTGGAAACGTTACATGGTTGCCATAGCAACATCTAATCATGGTATGAATCATAAACAATTCGGAAACAAATTTTCTTAACAAATAAATGGAGAAATACATTTGAAAATCTTTTTGTTAAAATAGTACAAGGTTTTTAAAGATACTGTGGTTTAAAACCGTTTAACAAATGTACGTGTGTTGAAAAGAAACTGCCAAAACGTTGGAGGAAATCAAGAGATTACATATCTTTAAATTTAATTTAAAAACAAAAATTACAGATAGTTAAAAAAACAATGAAACTACTTTAATCTTGTGTGTAAGGAAGCACGAATTTAATGAGACTGTTATCATTTAGAATTTTATCAGAAAAAAATGTCGAAATCTTAAATTTGAATGAAAAATGATATTTGTGATAAGTAAGCTCAATTCGTATTTTAGTTGTTTTTTGTATTTGCATATAAATAAACGTATATTTATTTAGATCTCCAACTGAGATTAATTGGTTCTTGTCGGATATTGACAGTCCATAGTGTCGAAAAGCTACATGTTGATATTATTATGTTAATATGCCATGAACGACTTTGAGACACTAGCAAATTGACATCTTTGGTTTTTAAAATATATTGGAATATTTACTAAGAAACATTTTACTCCGTAGTGTTTTTAACACTCAAAACATACAAGAATTACTGACTCATTATTAGGACAACAATAAATCATTCAAGTATGGACTTCATTATCTTATAAGTTTTTTCACTCATTCATTCATTCATTCATTCATTCATTCATTCATTCATTCATTCATTCATTCATTCATTCATTCATTCATTCATTCATTCATTCATTCATTCATTCATTCATTCATTCACACATTCATTCATTCACACATTCATTCCTTCCTTCATTCCTTCCTTCATTCATTCATTCAATCATTAATTTAATCATACCTTCATATAATCATTCGTTCCATCAATCAATCATCAACTCATTCTTCATAGCTGATAGAGACAAACCTAATGATGGTCTAACATAGACCATTTCTGAAATAGCGAACATGGTGCATTATGGTTTCGCTTAGGTACAAACATCTTTTGTTCATTATGCCGTATATGGTGTTGTTTGTACTGAAGCTAGACCACCATGCATCGTTTTTAATTAACTCAGAAAAGGCCTATTTCAAAGCAATGGATGCCGATCGCGTTTAAATTCATGAAAACACTGCAAACAGACACAACACCTGTTTGATAACAGGTTATTCTTATTACTACGAACAAGTACCACTGAAGGTAATGTTTGCTAAGACAATGCGACGTTTCTTACAATCAAAATATAAATTAAACACGACGTCACTTACGTCACGTAACCGCCATGTTTTTGGTCATGTCAAGCTATCATCATCTTCGATCATCCATCATTATTATTATTACATTGCCTAATCTATGCATGCATTGGTCTTCAAGGTACAGCGGACTACAAGGCTGCGATAGCGTCACGCAAATATATCATTAAATTCTCCACACAAATAAGAATTGCCATGCAAGACTTCTCACATTATTGGTCGATTAGTTTGGTTCCGCCTAATACATAAATTTCTGCAGGCAGAACTCAAGCTAATAAATAAAACCCTAAATATTCTCCCAAACATTTTCTGAACACTAGAAATGTTTGTGTATATATAGCGCGGACTCTAATCGCTTTCTTTTTTGCAGAAAATGGCTACGACGAGTGCTTACTTGGATCGCAGATCGATGGATTTTACAAACACGATCCATATAAGGAGGACAAAAGTGTTTCGTTATCTCACAACGATGTAAGCCTCAGCAACGGAGCTAGTCCTAGCAACAGCGTCGGTTCTAGCAAAAAGAAAACTCAAACACCAATCAACCCAGACCTTGATAAAAGCAGTAAAGTCCCTAGCAACGAACCAAATAACACACGTAGCAACGATGAGGTAAAACGTTGTATTATTCACTACGAAGACGAAAATCAAGCAGCTTCAAAAATCCAAGCTGGTTTCCATGGGTACAAATGTCGTCAGCAAATCAAAGAACATCACCGAGCTGCTGAGAAAATACAGGCTGGTTACCGTGGTTACGCATGTCGAAAAGACATCAAACAACAAAACGAAGCAGCCGCGAAAATACAGACAAAATTCAAAGAATTCCAAAGTAAAAAAGGAACTGCTCAAGGCGAGGGAGAAAAAGATGTTGATAAGGACAAAATGGAGGAGAAAAGTTCAAAAGGAAGACAGATTCACTTTGATAGCAAAGATCAAGCAGCCACAGCGATTCAATCCGGTTACCGTGGTTACCTAGACAGAAAGAAAATGAACAAACAAACCCAAGCCGCTACGAAGATACAAGCAGGTTACCGTGGATACAGAACACGTAAGCTCAGACGTAGCCAATCAGAAGCCGCTGTTACAATCCAATCGAACTACCGTGGCCACCGGGCGAGAGAGCTTCAACGCAACCGTTCTGACGCCGCAGTCAAGATCCAGAAGACGTATCGAGGCTACAAAGTACGCAAGACGCAACACGATAAATCCCACGCAGCGACTACTATTCAATCACATTACAGAGGCTATCGTACGCGGAAGGATCTGAAAAAGTCTCAGGAGTCTAAACTTCCGAAGACGAACGATCTGCTAGGTACGGTGCCGTACGATACAAGAGCGTCTTTCAGTATACCTGCAGAAGATGTCAAGTTTGATGGTGACTTAGATAGTGATAGTGACATTGACATTGATAAGGTTGTTGATGAGATGGAGGCTAAGAAGAAGACGAAGGAATCTGATGGATAAATGTTAGAGTACTGGGGCCGACTGTACGAAGTCTGGAGACAAGAGAGATAAGAGAGCGTATCCCCTGTATTGGGCTTTACACTCATCAAGGGATCTTTTCATTTTATTTTTAAACTGAAGTCATTTCGGGAACGGAACATGATTGGCCAGATTGCAGGAGGCGCGACAAGACAAAAGTGCGGAGATTGTTAACAAGTTTCTAAAAATAGCACGACAAGTAAAGCCACCTGATAGGGTCCGGGGATATGCTCTCTTATCTCATACTTGATTGTGTATCCAGACTGGATAAAACCTACCCACCCTATAGAGTTATCCGGTGGATAGGGAATTATCCGGTGGATAGCACTACAAGGCTTGAAATAACAGCCTGACATACATTTGTCCAGATGACCTTACAAATGCATTTTTGGAAGGTCAAAATTTGTAATAATAATTCTTTTTCAAAAAATACATTTACAAGATAAGTTTCTTCCCTCAAAAATATGGAGGTCAACTTGTCCTTTTAAACTCTGTTTTGGCAGGTCAAGTAGCAAATTTGGAGGGACATTGTCCCTTGACCTGCCCTTACTTCGAGCCCTGCACTAATCTGGCTTCGTAGATCCGGCCCGTGTGGGTATTGCATTCGTTGTTAGAGCGGTAGAGGATCGAGTGGTCGTCTTTGAAGTATCTTCCGTCAAGAGTTTTGGCTTATATCCATTTTATAGCAATAAGGTATCAAATACAAATAATTAAAAGAAAATCGACGAAAATGTTCAATTACTTTAAGTGCAAAATAAAACGAAATTATACAAATTAATCCTTCAATTTATAGTATAACTCTGATAATGATCCCGGATCAAAGTTGTAAATAATGAATTACTTTGTTACGTACCGCACAGAAAATAAAATGTTCTTTTAAAGTAATTTTAATTAAATTTGATTAAAAAAGTAATTTAATCAAGTTTTTGTATAAGTATCTAACTAGTAGTAAAATCTACTAGTTAGATACTTATACAAAAACTTGATTATTATGGAATTAGAGGCATTGCTAAGACATGGTTTACTTCTTATCTTTATAATCGTAAACAATTTGTCACTGTTAATAATCAATATAATTCTGAGCTCGAAACAATAACAACTGGAATTCCACAAGGTTCTGTGCTTGGACCTATTTTATTTTTAATTTACATAAACGACTTTCATCTTTGCTCTTCGTTATTTGAATTTCATCTTTTTGCAGATGATGGTAACTTGTTCTATAAAAACAAAAACATTCACATCCTTCAACAAAATATAAATGCTGAACTAAGTAAAATTCATTCATGGCTATGTGCCAACAAACTATCGCTCAATATTGAAAAGTCGAATTTTGTTTTTTTTATTCACGACAAAAGAAAATCAATGTAAATTTTGAACTTATGCTAAATAACAAGTTACTTAAGCAAGAAAAAAGTATCAGATATTTAGGTGTCTACATTGATAGTAATCTCTCATGGAAGGACCATGTTGACTATATCTCTAAAAAGATTAAACGTAATATTGGAATCTTATTGAAAGTGCGACATTATGTCACTACATCTGTACTTGTAAATCTTTACTATGCGCTCATTTATCCCTTCTTGATCTACGGGACTTTAAGTTGGGGCCACACGTATAAAACTACTTTAAGGCCAATAGTTGTATTGCAGAAAAGGGCGTTGCGACTAATGGATTTCTCTCCTTATCAGCAGGGGCGGCGGAACCGGGGGGGCCGGGGGGGCACGTACCCCCCCCCCCCCCCCCCCCACAAAATATTTTGGGGGGGTTGGGCCCCCCCCACAAAATATTGGTAAAAATATATTAATGCATGAGTTTATACAAAAAAATTGTTTTGTGATTTTCCGGTTTGTAAAGTTTTCCAATTAGATGCTACGTGCCATAATACGCATAAAACATAACCGCCTTGGATGTGGACTCTTCCTCAGTCTCTCGCTCCGTCGCTACGCTCTCCACATAGAGACTGTTACACCAGAATAGTAGCGAGTCTTTGATTGGCCGTTAAAATCTGATTCGTAGCTGAATTCCTATTGGTCGTATGCAAATCACAAAATTTATAAACAGAATGACAACGTTGAGCAGTGGAATTCAACGATTGTCGCTGGCAGTATAACGGTCATTTTTTGTTTCATTTTTTTAAATTATAGCTTCTTGGCTTACAAATGAACATGCATGGTGTTTATTGAGATTCTCAGGAAGTATTTTTTGTCCTGTAAAGTCTGTTTCTTGGACTTTTAGAGCTCGAAACTTTGCTTACAAATGGAGCGCAAACTTCGAACCCGATCACTTGTAAAACACGTAGGTAAAACGTATCGAAATCAATCTTTATTTAACTATTGGTTGTGAATAAAATGCCTGTACATATTGAGCTTAATATTTCGTGAAATGTGTTGATTGAATCGTAATTCGAGCTTACACGATTGAAATCAAAGGAAATTTGACTTTGGCGGCTTGTAGAGTAGCCCGTGGGACCCTGCCCCGGTCTGTGTTTTTGTTCTATGTGTTCTTGTTCAAACTTGTTACTAATGTTTCGCAAAGCATCCCGGGTCCCACATTTGTGGGACCTATAATCCTTTGCGAGATTCTAGTGTAACAGTCTCTATGCGGAGAGCGTAGCGACGGAGCGAGAGACTGAGGAAGAGTCTACCTTGGATGCAGGAGCTGGTTTCCTGTGTCGTATGGAAATGCGAGATGACTTAGCTCTAGTTATTATTTTCCTTGGGGTGGGGAGGGGTGGGGATTATAGTGCCCCTCCACGGCTGTTACTGTTCCGCCGCCCCTGTATCAAACTGATACAAATCCTATTTAAAAAAAATTCAATATTCTTAAACTATCAGATCTTGTAGAGTACTCTACCTTGATATTCATGTACAAATTTAAAAATAATAGTTTGCCATGTAGTTTCAATAACTTTTTTAAACATATCACTGAGGTACACAGCTACCAAACAAGATCAGCTACAAAAAATAATCTATATTTACCTAAAGCAAAAACAAATTATGGCAAATTTAACATAAAATTCATAGGTACAAAAACCTGGAACTCTCTTGATAAAGGGGTTCAAACTCTTTCAACTCTAAAAAAATTTAAATCTTGTCTTAAGGAAAACATTTTGAATTCATATTAGCAATATACTTCCGTTTTCATATTTGAAAAGTGTTTCTGATACTTGTCTTAATTTTGCCATAATTCTGTCTTGTTGTAATGTGTGTGTGTGTGCGTGTGTGTGTGTGTGTGTGTGTATGTGTATGTATGTAATGTACGAGTGTATGCATTTGTGTTATAAGTTTTCTTTCTTTCTTTTTCATGTGAAATATATAGAAATCATAGTATATACCCACTTTTCTCTATAAGAAATTATGAATTTTGAACGGAAAATGGTCCTGGCACCTGATTAACTCTTAAAGTTATTAGCTGGGACCACTACCTAATTTTATTGAATAAGTATAGATATTGTAAGTGTTTCTGTGATATGTATTCATGCAGGGTAGAAATAAAACTATTGTTGTTGTTGTTGTTGTTGTAGTTAGTATTCGATGAAATTGAATTTTCGGCCACTTCTAATTACTTTGGTTTATAATGAGATACAGAATAGATCGAGCGTTTTCACATAACGAGCTATCCTATGCTAATCAGTTCTAACAAATGCTAACGAGCCAGAGGAGCTCTGCTAATGAGCATTGTACGTGGATGTGTTCGTCTACGATGCACAACAAACAAATGTAACCTGAAAGAAAGTAGTTTTAACAAAAATTGAATGCTTTTCCAATGAAAAGTAAGACTTTCACGATGGAGAATAATTGAGCTTGCCTTTGTAATCAAAGCGTACATTCCCACGTGCAATCCTCATAAGCAAAGCTAATCATTTTTAAAACTCATTTATACTACATATGATAGCTCGTTACGGGAAAACGCTCTAAGTAGCTATCGTGAAAGTTTTGTGGTGACACGTCTTTTTTTACATTATTTGTACTTGCATGTATTGCAGTGTAGTTTTCGCACAACGAGTTGTCTTATGCTAATGAGTTCTAAAAAATGCTAACGAGCCAAAGGAGCTCTGCTAATGAGCATTGCACGTGGGAATGTACGCTTTGATGCACAAAGACCAAAGAAAGCTCAATCAGCTGAATATCGCGTTTACGCTAACGATAATCAGCTGATCAGCTTGCCTTTGTCTTTGTAAATCAAAGCGTTCATTCCCACGAGCAATGCTCATTAGCATTTCTTAGAGCTCATTGAGCATAGGATAGCTCGTTAGGGACGGACCATTAGATATTTGAGGGGGGTGTCGGGCAATTTTTTCTTTTTTTTTTTTTTTTTTCTTCAGTATATTGTTTTTCCCATGTGATGGTTGTGCAGGATATTTTCTTCCTCTCTGCACGATATCTTTTATTGGCACATGTGCCGTGACATCTACGATATTTTTTTTCTCCGTATAATGCTTTGCTCGATATTTTTTTGGTATTTGCCCAAATATCTTGTGAAAACGCTCTATTAGCATAGAACAGCTTATTATAGTGTGCTGAGTGAGATCGATACAGGGACCTGTGTACAAAGCATGAATACAGTAATCCACTGGATAAAGTTATCCACTCCATAGGATTTCTTTAGAATTTATCCGCTGGATAGGGATTTATCCGGTGGATAGCAGCCGCCTAGTGAGTATTCAGGCTCCTTGCAACCGGCCCCAAACAGATGCAAGGCTACCAGGTAAAGTCTCAATTGTGTACCAACTAGCACACTTTGTAAGGGTTGTTTGACATTCAATAAGGAGTAACCATGAATGTAATTTGATGTCGAAATGGAAAATCTCTTGACGGGAAAGCTTTAACAACATTCATTGATTGAATTGAATTTATGATGTGTATAATTATGTGGAGATTCAAGGGTGACGCGGGTGCGAATCCCAGATCGATCATAAAATATATATTTTAGATCGTTTTCGTACGATTGTACCAAACAGTACAGTATTGTAGCGCATTATCTGTTGTATTGTAACGACTCTATTTTGCACATTAGTGAGAAACGACGAAGTCATGATGACAAACAACGTTGAGACAAACGGGTTATTTTCTTAGAAATTACGGTTATGATACAATATAGTACACTCATACGAAATCATTTGTGCAATGCTATCGCGGCATTGAAACGACGTCAAATAGTCTATTTTATCATAGTTTGCTCTGTCAACCAAGTTAATAAGGGACCATCACACATTGAAAATCACGCTTTCATTTAATGAATTCATCATATATAGTTCTAAGTTTTAGTTTTCTGCACAATAATATCTAAAACATGACGTTACATCGTACCTAAACTTTCGTTAAACATGGTCAATACACTTAAACGTTTCTCTTTCGCAACAATCCCGAAAAAAAATTAATAGCGCAAAAAAGTGCTTATCTGAAGGTACAGTGAAAAAGAAATTGACGTTACACTAATTTGGACTATTTAGCTAAGGTGCTATTTTCAGGATTAGCTGCGAACAATCTAGTGAAAGACCACGACAAAATATATTTTTTTACACTTGTGCTTTTATTTTCTATGAAAAAAATCTCTTGGAATGATTTTTGTTTCTCGTTAAACGATGAACTTTCTAGGACGAAAAGCGACGTTAATGAGTCACTATCATGCAAAATATTCTTTCGATAAGGTAAATTTGCACCATTGCATACAGTATTGCCAGACAAAGGCCACATGTTGAAAAAGCACCAAATGAATTTATTTTTGTAATTTATCGTACTTTTAAAACATTCAAATAATAACTGTTTTGCTTCAGTGAAGACCAAAATAACATGAAACACCATTAGAAAACGTGCAATTAAAACTTGGCAAGTTCTTGTTCCGACAATATTGCGTGCAAAGTTGCAAATTTCTACTTCGTGTTGCTCTGAATCTCAACATTCTCTAAGTGAGCGCGCGACAAAAGCAGATTCAATTTCGTTCGATTATTGTCGCGACGTCGACAAAAGTTGACCCGATTTTAATTGAATCTGTGTCACGAAATGGCCGTAATTTATCGGTTTTTGTCGCGACATTAAAATCGCAAGGCTATATGCCTAGTTCTAAGAGCTGACTTCGCAAGATCACTGTTAGGCGAGGTGAAGTTAAATAAAATAAATTACAATTCTTCGAAATCTCCACAATATGTGTTACTCATGGAACTGAAATCAGTGGATAACTCGTGGATTAAGCGTTCTACAAACTACACAGTAATACCGATAACTCGTGGATTTACAGATCAGCAAATAACCAATACATTCCAATGACTCGTGAACTTAATGTTCGACGTGATAACTCGAAGCACCTGAAAACATTACTGAAGACCTCCAGATGGATTTGTAGTATTGCACATAACTCGTGAATTGTGAAAATATTACTCGTGGAATGTCGAAACACGAGTTAAAACCGATCTCATTATTTTTCAGATTTGTTTATTTTATTCTGCTGTATTTTCTGTCTGTTCTTTTGGCTTTTCCTCTTCCAACGAATCGTTAGGTTGCTCTGTTTCTGCGGTGTTCTCGCTAGTAACCGAAGGTGGTGGTTGGTTATCGTTAGTTGTTGTTGGTTCGTTGTCTTGTCGAGCTTGTTGCTCGTCTAGTGGTTCAGGCGAATCGTCAGGTGAGACATCGTTATCGGGCTCGGCTTCTTCAGGTTCCTGGATAAAAATAATAAAAAAAGTGACAATATTTTTATCATCACCACAACTATTATAATCGCCATAGTCATCACCATCATCATGCCGGCTAACACCATCATCACCATCACTGTCACAGTACTATCATAAATCTTACAAACCTCTTCTGGACAGAATTCGCAGGCTTTGTTCAGTGTTAATCGCGCACTGTTTGAACGCTCCAAAAAGTATCTAGCATGAAAAAAAAATTGATTAGAAAAATCCATGTTGCAGACATTTGTTTCGCGGTAATTAATTTACTCATTTGGTGTATGAAATGAAATGAATACTAAGGGTATTATTACTGGGAATAGAGTCATTTTCGTGCTTACTGCGCTACAAAAGAAAGTAAGACCCTGGCTACACTATGCCGGGTAAATTTGAAAACGCAACTTTTGTTCCGATACCGTGACAAAAATTGTTCGAATTAGCACAAAATTCTTTCGGATTCATGCGTTTTAGTGTGGACTGAAGGGCTAACCGGATAAAAAAGTTGCGTTTTCAAATTTATCCGGGTTATTGGACCTAAGCAAAGCATTCTGGTAGTTGTAGTATACGACACAACAATGCAAATTGCCTTTTTAGTGGAATAGGCAAAATATATTGCGGGCAGTATTCCGCTACGCGAAGCCCATTGTGTGTCGAATGTTTTAATAATGGACTGAATATTTGAATGATGGCAGATGATGGAAATTGTAGTTACATGACGACACAATGTAAATCGTCTATTCCACTAAATCGGAAAAAAACTCTATTTGAAAGTTTTCTCTATTTACCCATTGGAAGTCTCGTTAGACTGTGCTGGCGGTGACCAGTTGTTATACGAGTACGATGCACTACCAGGATACGGTCGCTGTTGAAAAACAGACAAAAACATAGTACAGGCGCTGTCATTTAATCTCCCCCCCCCCCCCCCCGAAAAATAATGTAAAGCCCTGGTTAAACGGGGCAAGAATGTTGCAAAAAAAATATCGCTCGCGCGCGCATGTTTAACTTTAGCTTACTTCCAGAGTGAAGTAAGTAACCTAACACAAGAGTTTAAAAGAGCGACCATATCCTTTGATACAGATCCACCTAGAACAGCTCAGTGGCCAGTTGTACGAAGCATCGATAAAGTTTTCTACTTTATAACGTTATCCATGAGAGTATGAGAGTATCAAAACACGGTCGTCATCACCCCAACCATCATAAAATATGCAAAAGACTAATCCATTACCACCATTTAAAATATCACATACCCTGTCTAGCTCATCGTTGAGCCATTCTACTGCCCAGTTCCACTTCCGTCTGAGATCTGGAGAACCAATTAGGATTTGATGTGCTAGAGGACAACTGAAAACATACAGATACAATTAAAAGAACGAACGATTGCAAGAATTGATGGACGAAAGGATGGATGGACAGACTAACGGACAAACGAATGAAATGAATGAATGGACGGGCGAACGGACAAACGCACGAACGAACGGATGGATGAATGATTGGACGGGCGAACGGATAAACAAACGAACGAACGGATGGATGAATGAATGATTGGACGCGCGAACGGACCAACGAACGAATGGATGGGTAAATGAATGAATACAAATGAATCAATAACCGAATGAATGACCGAAGGAAAGGACGAATAAAGACTTCATCTTCAATTAACATTGTAATCTACGTCAAATACACAAAGTACAATCCCCATCCACCTCAGTATGTTTCTTTGTAAAGATCGCTCGACTGTGGTATTCTAGCCAAGAAATTAAAAATGAAAGTATCAGTGAAACTCGATCAAACTTACTTATTAAACAAAGCTACCATAAATTTAATACACTGATAAGCTCTCTTCTGATAGTGGTTCTTAGAGCGCTGGATTATCTCGAATAAACCATCTTTGTCATCCGGGATACCTGGAAAACACAAAGCATATAAGTATAAACAAATAAACTCGCTCTGAACAACCACTAGCATTAGAGCTGACCACGGCTCTCATATGCTGATACTTGCATGTGACGTCAAAGCATTGTTTTGTCCTCCAGGTTGAGCTGCATTCCAACAAACTGCAAAGGATCTATAGCCATGAAGCGAGATGACGTTTCACACCCGTCTCTATACCACAATTAGGGTTCAGAATTGTTTTCATATCCAATTTTTTTATTTCCTCGAGAATACAGGAACAATACTCATGATTAGTGAACAAAAGCAATGTGAAAAGGATTCTGGTCTAGACACGGGTGTTAAACGTCATCACGCTTCAGGCTTATTCCTCTTTTTCCCATGAAGATACGCTATAGCTAAGATACTTTGCTCTGCTCTTCTTACATATTTTTTTGTATTTCAGAAGAGGAATTTGAAAATAAGGATAAAAAGAGAAATTTATTCACCTCTGAGTGTGTTGTGGATACGATGACTCTGCCACGAATCTTGCACTAGAAGCATTTGCAGCAGCAAGTCAAAGTATGGCCTCAGTTCATAAGTATACGAATAGGCAACCTGCAACAAAACAAAGTACATGGAATCGTTAAGCAATGACGAATTATCAGACCTTGGTTATGATTTTATGATGGCGAAGAAAGTGGTGGTAGAACGGGTTGTGATGATTACAAATGGCGACGAGGATTTTAATGAAGATATCACATCAGTGGTAATAATGCTAATAATAGTTTATTATGGTAATGGTCATGATGATGATGACGCTGATGATGCTGATGATGATGCTGATGATGACGCTGGTGCTGATAATGCTGATAATGACGCTGATGATGATGATGATGAAGACGATAAATTAGATAGTAGAGTGCAGACTATTGTGACGATCCTACGGACTTCATTGAAATGTAGCACACACTAAAATATCCGTTTGCAAATTTGAACACGAGATGCTGTGACTTGGACTCGTTTAATCATGAAATCTGACAGTGGATATCAGCAAACTTTGGGCACTTTTTACGGTAGACACGCAAACACACTTCCAAGTTTACTGGTGTCCAATGGCAGATTTCGTGAGAAAGGAATGGAGAGGAAATTACATGTTTAAGTGAGCGCAGTCACAACATCGCGTGTTCCAATTCGCAGACAAATAGTTTAGTGCGTGCTACACTTCGATGCCATCCGTGGTAACAATCATGATTATGACGGTGGTTTTAACGACGATGATGGTAGTGACGTTGATGATAAAGATCAAGTTGCTAATGTAGATTAGGATAATGTTGATGGAGATAACAATGGTAAGGATAAAAGAATTATAGAACACCTACCTGCCACAGGAGATCGCTGAGTACAGCTCTCGAAAAATGGGGGTTTTCCCAGCAACAGAACTAGAAAACAAACAAACAATTCACAAACCCCTTTTGATAGAGTGCAAACACTAAATGTGTGCAACAGTTGTCACTATTTAGTAGTAAATAGCACTAATTAAACAAAAGAAAACAATAGAATTAGCATAAAATAGCACTATTTAGTGGTACTTATGTTGCACACTTTTAGTGCGTGCAGTCTACCACAAGCACCAATACAATCACAAGTACAATCTTCTGTAAAAATAAACATTAGTGGTTCAGTTTATTGTAACCAGCAACTGGTCTTGATTTAACCTGGAAATTAGCCTGCACATTCCCTCCTAACGCTACTAAAGAATGCTAATTGGACAGGAATATAATAACATGTGGTACATACCCTGAGCAGTCGAACTGTCTCCTCAGAAGATGTGGTGTCCTCGATTAGTTTCTTTAGATATCTGAAAAGATCCACATAAGCTGTTATCCAGGAGTAAAAACTTTGTCACTCGTAATAGACGATCTGCATTATGACGTCATATACTAAAAAAATTTCGGAATGCTTTGCTTTCTTTATTTTGCGGCGCAATTAGCACGCATTGTTCTTTTAATATCCAAAGCGATTGAGATTGAGATAAAAAAAATACTATGTCAGAAAACAGGGACTGATTAACAAAAAAAGCTAATAGGAGATTTATATGATGGTATCATGTACTACCAATACCAGAATGCTTTGCTCACTTTCTTTTGTATCGCAATTTATAGTGCAAATTGTTTTAAGGGATTAAAATTTTGAATTAAAAAAAAAATGATTTTTTTGCAAAGAATGCTGGTCTTGGTAGACGCCATGGCCTATTAGGAGAGTCAAAGGAAGCAATCTAAAAGATATATGTAAACTATAACTTTAAAAAATCGATATGTACAAAGGATATAAAAATAAAAATTACTTACACTAATTTGTTGAAAAGCAAATCATTAACGTCTTGAGGAAGATTCATCAGCGGTTGACCATCACCATACGGGTTTGCAAGTGGAGGATTGCCCTGAAACATAACGACAACATGACACCTTAATCATGCTGAATACGTTCACTCGTGATTTAGTCTTATCAGTTTCATTCAGTCAATTTATCTGTTCATTCAATCAGATATTCAAATCGTTCATTCACACATCAGAAATTCATAAGGGGTTTGAAACGTGCACCATCGTTCCATGCTCAGACTAGTTAGCATAATTTTGACACCATATTTGATACTCAGAGCTAGATTCAAAATGGCCGCTCGATGATGCAAATTCAAAATTTGCTAAATCTCACGGGTTTTTAGAAGAAATTTTTCTTTTTGCCAGCATGTTTATGTTTTGTTTACTAAGTTTGTAAGATTTTGGAAGCAAAAAAGATATGATTTTTTTTAAGAAAGGCCTTTCGACAAAAAAATCCGATATTCCGGAGCATGGAACCAAAGCAATGTACTGTCTCTACACGTTGCAATCTCCTTTGTGAGTTTCTTGCACTCATTCAAACAGTGTAGTATCGCAATTATGTAAGTACACACATGCACATACAAACTGAATAAGGATATTTCATATTTTTTCAGTGAGATTTAAACCGACACACTTTTCATATATTGGTCACCCTGTGTTGTGTCCTTACCGTGGAGTTCTGGGTTCTATGTGATACGTCACAGCTTCGTATAAGTTGCGAAACTACAGCATACAGTTTGCCAAATTCAGCATAACGTATTGGAGGTCCTGGGCCCTCGTCTATGGCTACTGACATGAAGGTTGCAGGCACACCAAGCTTCAGAAGTTGTAATTTCTACAAAAAAGTAAAGAGTTAAAGTATAAGTCGTACAAAAGATTTCCACGAGGCAACCATCCCTGTGAGTCAGGGGACGTCTAAAGATAAACAGGCAGGCAAAAAAGACAGACAGACAGAAAGAGATAGACATTAAAACAAATAACCAACACGAAAACAAGCAAATACAGAAGCAAAGGAGCGAAGAGACAAAAGTTATAAACAAAATAAACAAGTAAACAACAAGAAAACAAACACACAAGCCAACCAAAAAAAGCATACAAGCAAACAAACAAAACAATTTAGCAATCACGCTAACAAACATACAAACACCCAAGGAAAAGAAAGAACAGATTTATCAGAAAGAACAGGTCAATCAATTTAAGGTAACAGGTGACAAAATCGAGGTCACTTTTTAAAAGTCACCTTAGAAGTTAACCCTAGAAAAGTATATATTTTCTGAAAGCTAAAAGAACAAATAATGTGGCTGTGCAGTTTATATGATTGATAAAGTTTTAATAAGTAACTTATTAAACTTTGAACAAAAAGAGTGAGAGAGCGGTCATTTTCAAAAACTTTATTCTCACTCAAAAATTACTTAATCAATGAGAAAACTATTTTAGCCTGTCACCAAACTCATCAACTTAAAAACCTTGTTTCACTTTTTTGATTTAGGTCTTTGTTAATTTTTAATTGATTTTCGAACACTTTTTGGTGATTTTTTGCCTGAAAATTCAATTTTTTGAACATTTTTTATGTTATCTCTAAAACGAAAAACCATTTTACAAAAATGAGACACGGTTTTTAAGTTGATGAGTTTGGTAACACGGCAAAATAGTTTTCATGATGATTAAGTAATTTTTGGTAGAGAATAAACTTTTTAAAAATAACCGCTATTTTTCTGTTCAAAATTTAATAAGTTACTTATTAAAACGTTATCAATCATATAAACTAGGCAATCACATTATTTGTTCTTTTAGCTTTCAGAAAATATATACTTCTGGTGTAAACTTCTAAACTGTACTTGCTATGTGACTTTCAAAAAGTCACGTAGATTTTGTCCCCTGCTACCTTAACACACAATCAATACGCACATAGCTTACCTCTTGGATACCTAGACCGGCGTACATTAGAAAAAACTGAAAATACTGCTGAACATGTCGACCGTGCTCTGGTACTTCTTTCTTGAGAAGACTTAGTACAGCGACTAGAATATTATCACCAAGACCACCTACAGTATCAACATGTACATTATTAACGCTCATATAAAACATTGTTGGGATTCCTGTACATTTTCATTTTTGGAGAGATTTCCTGTCCCTCTAAACATTCAACATGGCCGCCAGTTTGGTAAAGTTGTTCACTATAATCTCTGTAAGTTTTCATCGAATTTTTTTGAGAATTGAGGCCGTAGATAGTAAAAAAACACCCAAATAGAATCCATAGTCACTTTCAAATAAGGTACGATTACCAAATATACTTGTAGATTTGAACAACAGATCTTTTTTAACATGATTGTTTGATATGCAGTTTAACCATTGCAAGTAACTATGGTAAATACAATATAACAAAAACAAGGTGTTATAGATACAAAGAAATTATCAGCAAAAGGCACTGTAAAACAACTACTTGGTAATTTGAAAAGTGAACTACAGGGACCGGTTCCAAGAAGCCTGTATAGCGCTATCCAACGGATATATTCTAAAGAATTTCTATGGAGTGGATAACTTTTATCCAGTAGATAATTTTATTCAGGTTTCGTGCAACCGGTCCCAGAAGTCTATCTACCCTTGGGATCTGGTATTCCAAGCATTGGTCCCACAGGACCATCTTGTAACGAATGATGACAGAGAAATACTAGAATCTTGGCGAACGCACTACGAACCTGTTGACATAACAAAACACACCATTGAAACATTTTGCCTATAGAGCTTTGATAAAAATATAACTATTATATATATAGTCTACGCACTAGAGTGCACGCACTAAAAGTGTGCAACATAAATACCACTAATTTAAGCTAATTCTACTGTTTTCTTTTGTATAATTAGTGCTATTTACCACTAAATAGTGACAACTGTTGCACACATTTAGTGTTTGCACTCTACCTCACTGAATTCTTAGTCAGTTCGTAACTAGATAACAGTTGCGCTAAATAGTTCAGATTTGTTTCACAATTCTGTGGCGTACACTCTATAATTGCACTGTGACCTAAAACAAGCTCAGGCGTTACCTCTGCAGTGGGGCTTTCTAATAGATATTCGCTAAATCGTTCTGGATATTCGAATAGCATTTCACCAAACCATCGGCGAATAGCCGGGTCTGATCTCAAGAGTATGCATACAGCATCGTACCACTCATTAGCAGGACCCCTAGTGAAATAATAAACACAACGAGATAATGAGTACTAAAAATCAACGGGAAATAAAATGTCTGACGAAAAGCATGGAAAGACAATATAATGAAATGAAGAAAGAAAAATGATGTGTGAGTAATTGAAAGAGCCCATAAATGAATGAATGAATGGATGCTTGATTGATTGATTGATTGATTGATTGATTGATTGATTGATTGATTGATTGATTGATTCATTGATTGATTCATTGATTGATTGAATGAATGAATGAATGAATAAATCAATCAGTCAGTAAGTCATTCCGTCAGTCAGTCCGTCAGTCAGTCCGTCAGTCAGTCAGTCAATCAGTCAGTCAGTCATTCAATCAATGAATCAGCCAGCCAATTAATCAAATATCTCAATACCTGACAATTTTCTTTGTGTGGAATCCAGTCGAGAACAAGAACTTTGAAAGAAGTTTAATACTTATCATTCCCAGTTCAAGAGAGTCGACCTAAAAATACAAACAGAACTACTTCAGTATACAATAGTATATAGTATGCAATTGTTGGTACGTTTATTTTGCAGAAAAGTTACACAAACAATTGCGCTCTGTAATGTTGTTGTTGGGAAAAAAATCAGTATCAAAATTCAAAATGTCCTATTTACCCCATTGTCTTGAGTAGCATTGGCTGTGGTCAGTTTTCGTATGAACTGGAAGTACTCAGGACTAAACTGAATTCGATTGTGAAGAAAGTGAACATTTTGTTTTCGAACTGCTCTTTCAATCGGCGAAGGCACTTTGAGAGCTGTGGATTAAGAGAATGCACAATAAGCACAGATAAACGAACAGATGGACAGTCAAGTAAACAGACAGAGAGACAGACACTGAGACAGACAGGCACACAGACAGACAGTGAGTTAGACAATCAGGCAGACACACAGTGAGTTCGTCAGACAGAAAGAATGAATAAAGACAATGAGTTAGACAGACATACAGACAGACAGACAAGGAGTTAGAAAGACAGACAGACACAAAAGAATGTAAGAAAAAGAGACATAGACGAAGGATATTGATAGTAATAGTTGCGATTCAAAAATGAAAACAAACAAACAGACAAACAGAACAAATAATAATGTTGAAAGTAATGCCTTACGTTCATCGACTAATTTCTTATTGACGTCAGCAACATCTTGTCGTTCGTAGAATAGTATATAAGCATTCCACCATCTCTTTTGTCTTCGATACGACATTCTGTGAAGAGAAAACCACATATAAGTCTCAATACAGACGAGCCTCAAATAACTTCTATGTGAAACGAATAGAGCAAACGCAGGAAAATCATGAAATAAAAACGAACTGAATACTAACAAATTGTAGCCGTTTAGTAACTATTTTAGTTAAAAAATCAGAATAAAAAATTTGAGTTCAAATCGTTTGAACTATTTTGTTAAAGATTGTATGGGCATGCACCATAACTCATGTGGACAGACCCTAAAATTGCACTATAATTAATAATTAACAATAGTTACAATAATTATAATAATTCTTGTAAATGTCAACTTTTAAAGTTTGTTTTCTTCTATGAATAGTGTATATACACAAACAACTGAAATACCTCTTTAACATATGGTCGAACACTTCACCCATATATTCACCGCCAAAACACTGATTCTTCATTTCCTGAGGTAGAAAACAATGAAATGATTGATCAACAACGTACTCTACCCTTGCAATCTTTCTATTGATCTATCCATCTTTGGGGTGGCATGGGAATCCGAGCGCTGGCCTTTCACTTCTGTAACCCCAGTTCGATCCCTGAATCTGCCAAGGTGATATGTGAACTGAGTTTGTTTGATGTGTTGTTTCTCTCTCATAACCGAGGGTTTTTCATTGGGATTTCAAGTTTTCCTTCCTCAAAAAAAAAAAACAACATGTATGCAAAGATGTGTGTAAAATAAATAATGTAGGGGTAGTGTGAGTGAACGTCCATCTCCAGAATAACCACTATGTGGATGAGATGTGTAAAATATTTATTTTATATTTATCCTTGGTTACCTCGTCATCATCCATCTTACACTCTGAAACTTCTCCATCATCAAACTTGTACCATCGTCCGGTATCGTCTGAAGAAGATCTGACCAACAAACGAGAGAACAAATAAGTCAAATAATGGCGCCAATGATGACGCTCGTGATGATTATGAGGACAATGTCAATGATGACGATGACATCAAAGATGATGACGTTAATGACAATGATGATATCAATGATGATGACGATGACGTCAATGACGATGCTGATGACGTCGTTGACGATGATGATGACGATGATGATAACAATGATAAAGATACCTGGTATTGTTGAATTGGTTTAGACTTTTGATTCTCAGTATAATTACCGCGCCGGCGGCGAAGCCGCGCACGGTCTAGGTTTCGGTCTTGGGGGTATGTATGTATGTATGTATGTATATTGCAGAGTTTTTGCCTTTCGCACGTGGTCCACAGGAAGCCCATATCCACTTAGGTCACGTGGTGAACAGGACGCTCAAAATGCACACAAATTCACACGCCGTTCGCGGTAGACTCACTCTAAAAGAAGGCGAAGAGCGTCAATTTACAACTGAGTCGATTTACCGCGATCTCGAAAGCAAAAAGATACTCAAAGATATTCAAATAATATTCAAATAATACTCAAATGAAACTCAAAATGCTCAAAGATACACAAATACTAACTCTCTACTTCATGGCTACATTCATGATGAACAGAACTGCTGGACTTTCTCAAGCCGCCGAGATCAAATTTTATGTCAAGAAGCTGGCCTTGTTCAGTCTCACGATAAGTTTATTGTGTTTATGTATATTAATATTTTATCCATTAAACAGTTTTGTTCATAATGTTTTGCTCTTTATATTGTCAATGATTCTCGTTAGTCTAGCCGTTCTACTCCATGTTGTATTGCAGTTCAATGATTACTATTTTGTGCGTTTAGTTGTTTGTTTGAAAAAGCTGAAGATTTGTCTACCCGTGTATACGTCGCTGATACTACAAAAAGAGGCGAATTGAGGTCTCGTTACGCCAAATTTACAGTTTATTTTACAAGAACATCATAGTCGTGGTTATAATGTTGATGTATGTTACTGTTTGGAAAAAGAAAATAAAACAGATTTTCAATAATAAAATCTTTTAAATTTACACACATGTCTATGTTTCTTGTGCACTTTAAAGTCGTTTTATAATACCCTGAGATAGTTTCTAAATTAGTAATCAACAATAATTTCATTCTGTTTTATAAATATCGCTTTATAAATATCACTTTTTTAAACTCTGCAGCCTCATTTACCACAGGTCCCCAAAGTTGTAAAAATTCAAAATACAAATTAATAAAATATTTTTAGCCCATCTTGTTTATTAAAACTTACTTTATTTCTGCAAAGTTTCAACTAAAGACAGTCTAAGCTGTTTTAAGTGATTTCTTAGAGTGCACGCACTAAAAGTGTGCAACATAAATACCAGTAAATAGTGTTTTTTTATGCTAATTCTATTGTTTTCTTTTGTTTAATTAGTGTTATTTACTACTAAATAGTGACAACTATTGCACATTTTTTTTAGTGCGTGCAATTTTACAGCTTCGGGGGCCTGTCGGCATCTACATGACGCATACTAGCATGCGCGAAGACACTAATACCGGCACGGTTCAGCCACCTAGTGTCTCTAGTTCACTATTTATATCGGTACAGATGAATTTGTTTTCTGATAATGGGCATGTTGGTGATCAAGGTGATGATAATAAAAATGATAGCAAAGGTGATATTGGTTATGATGAGTCACTATTACTGCACCTGTGTAGAATATAACAATAGTAATGACCACCACTGGCCTGTCCACTATGAACCAGTATACCGGTCAGTCGATAATGGGTACTTTGACTTTCGTTCAATCGTGTATCATTCTCTAGGATCAACTCTTCCGATGTGATTTCACCTGGTAAGGAAATACACAGTCATCGTCAACATATTAAGATTATTGTCAACGTATGCAAATTACTCAATATCATCTCCATCAAAAAACCCTGACGACAAAAACACAGTCACCACAAACATGTGCAAATTACTATCACCATCACCACTGTCATTATTATAATCACTGTCATCATCATTATCACTGTCATCATTATCATCGCCATCATTGTCATCATTATCATCGCCATCACTGTCATCATTATCATCGCCATCATTGTCATCATTATCATCGCCATCACTGTCATCATTATCATCGCCATCACTGTCATCATCATTACCACTGTCATCATTATCATCGCCATCATTGTCATCATTATCATCGCCATCACTGTCATCATTATCATCGCCATCACTGTCATCATTATCATCGCCATCACTGTCATCATTATCATCGCCATCATTGTCATCATTATCATCGCCATCACTGTCATCATTATCATCGCCATCACTGTCATCATTATCATCGCCATCATTGTCATCATTATCATCGCCATCACTGTCATCATCATTACCACTGTCATCATTATCATCGCCATCACTGTCATCATTATCATCGCCATCACTGTCATCACATCGCCATCATTGTCATCATTATCATCGCCATCACTGTCATCATCATTACCACTGTCATCATTATCATCGCCATCACTGTCATCATTATCATTCCCATCATTGTCATCACATCGCCATCATTGTCATCATTATCATCGCCATCACTGTCATCATCATTACCACTGTCATCATTATCATCGCCATCATTGTCATTATAATTATTACCACACATTCATAACCACTTTTCAATCCTCAACCGAAAAAGCACATTAAGTTGTTGTCGTTATGTGTCATAATCAACACTATCACATGTATGGTTTTCATATGCAACATAACCATTAATCACAAGCAACATTTGCAGGATCGGCCTGTTTCTTGTTCATTTCGTGTTTATTTGTTAAAACTGATGAATCTAACCTTCTGTTTTGGCTAGACCAAACTCTGTAAATGGTTCCATATCAATTTCTCGTGGAAACTCAAAGTAGTCATTAAATTTCACCGCACACTCCCTATAACAACAACAAAACACGTTCATTCTTGTGATATCTCAGCACAACAAAAAAGTGCCCAAAATGTTTATATCTGAAACACTTCCCTTGACAGGTTTGGTATATAAATTGTTAAGAATCCCAACTGGCTAGGAGACAAACCAGTTGGCTATTTACAAACCATGACAGAGCATATATATATTGACCAAATCGGGGACCCAGACAAAATACAATTTCTGTGAGCGGGAATCGAACCTAGGACCGCCAGATTGTGAGACCAACAGTCTGACCACTCAACTATGCAAATTCACACAATTGGAGCCAATACTGATGGAAATGGCCACAACACTAACAAATTATGCTTTGCAGAAACGTGGGAGATTGAAACAATCCGAAATAATCAAATTGATTAGCATAATTGTGACACCAAAATTGTGTCAAAGCTCGATATGACACGGCCACATGAACAATATACACTGACATGATTAGCCTCTTCCGCAGGCTATTCCTTTCTTTATGGCATTTTTGTGCCGTTTGGGTTTGCTGTGGACGCGATGGAGAGACCCCACCGTCTTTTTGAGGCTAGTTTCCAGTAGCTCTCAGTCAGTTTTTGCTTGATACAGGGAACCCAAAGGAAATATGTGCGGAGGTGGTTATGACATGATGACAGAGTCATACCTTTCCCAGTCATAGTCAAATCGTTTCAGTTGGATCGCCATGATTCTTGGTAGTTTACTAATACACATTCGTTTTACAGTATCAACCTAAAGTACAACCATAGATAATTTGTTAATAAATACACTATTATTTTATTCTTGATAGTTTACTAATACACATTTGTTTCACAGTATCAACCTAAAGTACAACCATAAACAATGTTAATAAATTCACCATTATTCATAACCACAAAAAGCCGTGAAAGAACCCTTAAAATTAGTTACAGAAATCATTTTGCATGAAATCTGTTTTGAAATGTCTGCGTCAGATTACAACATAGACAAATGTATGAGTAATTAAAAAATAAAAATAATAATAAGCTCTGTGTATGTAATGAAAATAAAGAATATGAAAAAAAATATTAATATCAATATTGCTCTTGGCAGGAATCGAACCACGTTTTCATTATTCTAGTCCAATGTGTTAAAATACCGTAGACGTGGGTTCGATTCCTGCCAAGAGCAATATTGATATTTTTTTATCCTATTCTTCATTTCAATAACTACGTGAACTAACCTTTTTGTTGCATTTCTCACAGCGATAAGCATTAGCTCCTTCCAGTAGATCACCCTTGACAAACTGCTCCATTGAGTCAGTCAGACTATGGTGATTACGAATATCTACATTGAGAGCAATGAATGGAGCTTCACGGGAATACCTGTGAGTAAAGAATGCATTTGAATTATTATTATCACCGCCTGAAGCTTGCTCAGGGTCGGATCTAGAAATTTTAAGGGGGGAGGGGACACCAACCAAAAAATGATCCAGAAATTTTGAAAGGGGGGACACTAATCAAAAAATTACTGATTATCAATAAAAAATTAAAAAGAACTACCTAAGATATAAATACAAAAAAAACTGTCTGTATGAATATCTACAATAAGCGCTGTGAGTATATGTTGCTGGTTATTCTTAGCTCTGACTCTAAGACAGATATTAATTCCCATTTTTCTTAATATGCAGCGATATTGTCTAATAGACCATTTATTTGTATTATTATTTATCATGAACGTTATGCGCTTGGCGTTGTACTAGATTGAACTATGTATTAATACATAGAACGATAGAAAGAAAGAGGTAACGAACGACAGAAGAAAAAGGAAACGGTTTATGCAATTGCTGATAGACATTTTTTTTACAAAACGTTCAACAATTTAAGTGTGGGTAATATCCTTACCGATGAGGACATCCTTTACAAATCTTCTGATCAGCAAACGATCCACCCAGAATTTTAGAGAAGATAGCTTCGTGACCCAAGACCTTAAGACCTTCATCTAGGTTATCAACGAGGTTATTAAAGAATTCTAAAGCATCATGTTGCTCTCGTAGGTTAACTGGTTCACCAAAAAACCTGGAATCATGGAGAATGATAGGTGATCAACTTCACTGGATATAAACCAGCATTACAAACTAGTAAAGGACAGATAATTCCAATTTATAATAAACTTATCTCTGATATTACAATAATTTTTAAAAGACTGTCCAGCTTACTTGAAACTATTCCAGAATCCTTTAGGAATATGAAACTGTAATTCACTATGAGCCAGATGACCAAAAATAAACTGGATCTGTCTAAGAACATTGATTTGGTATTCCCTTCGTTCTAGTGCTTTGTCTTTTTCTTTGTTGTCAACGTCGTTATCTCGACTTTCTTCAGATTGATAGCCAGTGTCAATAGTGCTTTCGCTTTCTGCTTTTTCCTCCAGTTCAACGACTTCTTCGTCTTCATCATGGACTGCATCTTCGACTAGAAGAACCTCTTTACGGATTTCAGGAATCATGAACAGCTATGGATGGCAAATTAACAGCAACATCGATCAATCAATCAATTCATCAATCAATCATGTATTCATTCATTTATCTATCAAGTCACCAGTCATTCCAACAATCAATCAATCATTTAATCACTCAATTTATCAATCATTTAGATAGTCGGTAAGTCAGTCAATCAATCAATAAATCAATCAACTAATCCTTCAATCAATTAAACAACCAACAAGTCAACAAAACAATCCATCACTTAGTCAGTCAATAGGCGATTATTTAGATTATGGTGTCATTTAGCTACAACTACGAGCATTTTACGGTATGAAATACTCTTGCTATTCTCTTTGGAGAAGAATAAAACAGTCTGCAGTAATTATGTTACAAAGGGAAGTCGGTAGGGCATTCTGGTAGTTGCAGTTAAATACGTCACCATGCAACCAATCAATAGCCTTTGTAATTGCCAACAGTCTTCGTGTGTAGGTTGTGCACCAATATGGCGGATAGCAACCGTTGCCAAGAAAAAAAGGCACATGGAAAGACAGAATTAATTAAACAATCACATTATTCTTATAGCTGTTACAGTACGAATCCAAAAACCGTGGCCACAGAGAAATATTTCAGGAATGTTATTATTGTTCCTTGGCCAATCACAGACAGCACTCTGATGAACCCTAACCGAAATGTAATTCTGATTGGGTAAGAAAACATTCTTGAAATATTTCTGTATGGCCACAATTTTCAGATTGGCACTGTAATAACAGCTGCACTCTACAGACCTGTTGTATAACAGAGTTCATGTAGCACGTAGCACCAGCATTTTTTAAACCAACAAAACCCTTAGGAGGTCTGGGGCCAACAGGTGGAAGATGTTCCCACTCTGTTACACTTGAATCATCTGAACAAGGAAACAAATTATACTGATTAGCAATTAACAGATGACACAAATTAAAACGCAAAACATCCATGTCCACAAAACGCCTTATAGCGTGTGAAATATTGTAGTTACTGCTATATAAGTATACATTTTCTCAAAGCTAAATATATGGAGATAAGCACCAGTCAAAACGTGAATGTTCAGTGACTGAACATCACTGTCTATTGTACACCCACTGCACAGCACACTGTACACCCACTGCACAGCACATATGGTCACCCACTGTACATTGCACACCCACTGCAAAGCAACTTTGCAACGAAGAGATCAATGACTAAATGATCAAGTGTTCAGTGGGTGAACAATGTTTAGGGGGTGACCAAATGTGCTGTGCAGTGGGTGGACATTATTCAGTGGATCTAACATTACAGAAAGAATACCCAAGAGCCATACTAACAATTTTTAAGACTAATTTTCAAAACTCTGTAAGAAGTATTTTATTTTGTAGCATTTTATGCTAATGTTGATATCATAACATAGACCATTAATCGCATACATTCACTGTAACTATGAAGTAAAAAATTGTCAGGATAATCAATCCTAAACAATGAAAATTGATCAGAATATGAATCTATGGAAAAAACGCAATGAAACTGTGACTAGGATTTTCGTCCTTTCAAAATGAAAAGGTTAAGAAGCAACAAACCTGAATAGTACATGTCAGTCAAAATGTCTGCCAACACTCTCATGTTATGCACACAACCAGTACAAAGAGACACCAGGAGATCAAAACCAGCCACTAGCGTGGGGAGGGTAGTGCATATTGGTGTAATACGACGGCTCCACACCTCATCTAAAATTACAAAGATTTTCAGTTTGTAACAACGTGGGAGGTGGTAAGTTGATGATAAGAACTTACTGTTGCCATTTCGTGCTTCAAGGACAACCTTCGACGCTGGGAAAATAAAATCATCTACAAGATCCTATAGAAAAAGGAGAGATATTTTCACTTAAAATCATCTAATCCAATTATGATAACTATAACCATGATGAATATGACACTTATGACATCTGTGATCATCTTGTAGTGTCTGTCTATCTGTATTCACAGGGGTGCATCCAGCAATATTTCTGGGTGTGTCCTGAAAAACATTGTACTGATAAAGTACAATGACAGCTGATGATAAGGATGATGACGAAAAAGAATCACTTCTTGGAATTCCTTGAAGCGTGCTTCAGGGATGAACGCCCAAGGCTGCTAGGCAGCCACACAGGAAAACTAGATGATGATGTTGCCTTTGTTTGAGTTTTCATGCTTTGAGCTGGTTGCACAAAAGCCTGGATAAACGCAGAAACTCGTTACAGGATTGAAATGTGTAGCATGGTTCCACAATTTTTTAGAAGAGATTTTCCTTTCAGTTTCTGTATGACTGTGTATATTGTTTTCTTAGTTTGTAAGGTTTTGGAAGCATAAAATGTATGTTTGTATTTGGAAAAGGTTTTTTGACAAAAAATGGATGTTCCGGAGCATGGAACCAAAGCAATGTACTGTCGCTACACGTTTCAACCCCATATGATTTTCTGATAAACGTTATCCATAACATAAAGATTTATCCAGTGGATAGAACTATCCAAGCTAACCAACACCTGTAGTGTTGAGCAAATATTGTTTGCCTAAAACAGTTGGTGTCACCTTGATAAGGTTAGGTCCACCAGGCTGTGATCCAAGTGTTAGTTTGCTATAAGGGTCTTGAAATAGTAGCAGTTCTCTTGTGATACCAAGATGACCTTCTAGAAGAGTTTCATCTACTATCGAAGCCCCTTCAGATGAACTCATCACTGCTTCCTAATAAATGAGAAAGTAAACATTAAATATACAAGCTCACTGATGATGGTGAATGTTTTTGATTGAAAAACATGAACAAACATGGAGTTTTAGAATTTATGAAATTCGAATTTGTGGTTTATCGGCTCTATAGTTACATGGCTTCACCTTGTATTTATATCTGCCAATAAAACACTCATTCTCACTTTTAAAATACTATGTACAATTATATTCTTGGTGATAATGATAATGTTGGTGGTGACGTTGATGATAATGATGCTAATGATGACAACAAATTGTGGATAATGGTGACAATCATTTGTGTACTCTACCTTTGTCTTCTTAAGCCAGCTGATCTCATTCTTCAGTAGTACTTCAGTAGTTGGTAAAGGACAGTTGGTCATGTGAGCGTGGTTGAGAAGTCTGAAAAGCAACAACATTAAAATGACAAAAATTGAAAGAATGAGCTTGCAAATATCTATACATTTGATGTATTGATGCAGGATGGTTGGAACTGAATGATACAAATGTTAATAACACAACTACTTGGTACCTGCACAATAGATTGAAGTAATCATGCGAGTGTGATGAGTAGTCCTTCACAGTATTCTAAATACCAATAAAAAAACAGTCAATGACAAGAAAATGTATGTTATACAGTGATGATGGGGCAAAAATGGATAAATGATTTCTTGTCTGAAAGCGTTTTCTTTTTCTTCACATTTTTATGAGTTTGGAAACTGGAAGCAAACATTTTAAGATATGCACATTTTGGATGACCCAGAATCTGGGACATCTGGAATTCATTTTTCAAGAGTCTTTTTTCCATTCAACAAGGAAGCAAAGGGTCTAGGTTTGAAAATGATAACAAATTGTAAAGTAAAAAAAGTAATTAGATAAATAATAAAATAAATAATAGAGTGCAAACACTAAATGTGTGCAACAGTTGTCACTATTTAGTAGTAAATAACACTAATTATACAAATTAAGGAAAATAATAGGACAAGCTTAAAATAGTACTATTTAGTGGTATTTATGTTGCACACTTGTAGTGCATGCACTCTAAAATGAATAATACAATAATTTATAACAAAACATATAATAAGTGAGTGCACAGGTAAATGATAGAAAGCTGTATTAGTAGTATAATATATTCTTACCATTAATACAGTGAAAAGCAGAGTTATAAAGAAAATAATAGGTCTGTGCCCTGGGGAACACCTAGTGGCCATCAGGAAGAATTGATCAGCAGCACTGAAACGTACAGCTCTGAAAATTATAATAATACAATGTGTTACTGATTGCACTCGCATGTGAACAAAGAACGTTCTTCTTACGATATTACTATTAAAATAGCCATGTTCAAAGACACTACACACCACAGTTTCTCAACGTCCAACTTATTGCATCCAACAACGTATTAAACACAGAAAGAAAAAAAAACCAAAGAGATTAATTCCCAGACTAGCTCACAAAAGAAGATTTTGGTGATATTTTGTAATGCGAATTTTGAATTTGTAATGACCATTATTTTGATCATCATTGAAGTTATTTACCTGTTTTGGGAGAGAATGAGTATGTCGATGACAAAACTCTGCCATGATTTATCTTTGCTAAGAGCTTCTAAAGCAGTTGGACATAAAGCTAGACATATTGTAAGAACCTGAGAAACAAAACAAAATACATCAGTGCTAAAGTCCACTTTCTAAATAAAACTTTTTAAAATTGCTTAGAACGTCAACGGTGTAGTTCCATAAAAATATTCAAACCATAGGAGATTTTTTTGAAATTTCGGCAGGGTAAGCCTGAGTTCAAGAAAACGTCTGTGGGCATATGGATAATTTTTGTCACTTTACAATTGTCATTTTTATTAAAAGCAGTGCAAACATGTGAAGCTGATGATTCAGGTGGTACTTCATTGTTGGATTTCTTGCAACAAGAAAGAATGACTCCAACAAAGGAAGCATTTTGAAAAAAAACTTTGATAGTCCAGGAGTACTTGCTCCAATAAAGGATAAACAGATCATATGTTTGAAACCCTATTGACAAACAATTGTAAATAAGCTTTCTATATTACCTAAGAAATACAATTTGGATTCCTTGCAACATGAAGGAATGACTTCAACAAAGGAAGGATTTCAAAAAAAAGGACTTGCTAGTCCTGAAGTATTTTCTCCAATAAAGGATAAATACCAGATTCATCTGTTTGAAACCTTAGTGATTATCAATTATCAATGCAGCTTTTTATATTTCCTAAGAAATACCAATGCAGACTGTATTAGTATTTCACTAGTATAGTCAGGATCAGAATTTGAAATAGTTTGATGGCTAACCTCCAGTGATTCTCTTGCCAGTTCAATGTCATTTGAATGAAGAACTTTTCCCGGTGAAGGCTGGAATCAAAGAACAACAAACATGAGACAAACCTTACATAAAATAAAATGATAAATAAGAGAAAAAATATCATATGCTAATAATAATAATTTAAAATTTATATGGCGCATATTCCACATGTATATACCCATATGCTATTGGCATCAACCCTGAACCCACATCTTTGGAATATGAAGTACAGGGCAACCATGCAATGCTCGAATTAACAGCCTGGCATACATAGGTCCAGGTGACCTTTCAAAAGCATTCTGTCTTCTAATTAAAAGAACAATAAAGATCCAACACCAGTATTTGCAAACATTAGGAAACAAAGTGGTAAGGACTGGGCTTAAAAAGTGTACTATTGAAGTATATCCTACCTTATCGTATGTCTTGTGTATTTCTTCATTGGTGCCTCTTAACAAGTGTAATATTCCTGCAGCACTGACCCAAGCTATTCTCTGTACTGATCTGATTACGGTTAGGTCTGGAACGTCTGTGATTACCTGGCAAAAGAAACATTCCTAACATAAATATTATGCTAATACTGACCTGACTGCAAAAGTTAATACTCGGTAATAATATGCTAATACTAATGCTCTTATTTATGAAACACCAACATTGGCTGGGTAATAATAATATTATTACGTAATCATACTGGTCAAATTGCATCTGTAAATCCTGATACACAATTTGTCCTGATTGACATATGGTTTAGCTTGAAATATCTCAGCCAAATTACAAAATATGACAGCATTAATATTGACATTCAATCAGTACTATACAATGTTTGCGTCCACTCTGTATGGGATTTAAAACAAATCCTCATACAGATCAGCTCATATTGTATATAATACTTATTGTAACTTACAGCCTTGCCCATGTGAATAGCTAGTCGTACAGCTACATTCTTCAACATACATTCTGTATTTGGGTTTGGTATGTATAATAATGCTTGTTGTAAAATCACCGCTGCATTATGGATATTCGCAGGGAATGGCATCTGTGTTGAGTCCACAGCATTCATTGCTTCTGCAACTATATTCACTTGCGCATGTCCAATTACAGTGAATAGTAGCTTGCTTAGCTTCATAAGAGTGTTGTATGCCAGCCTGAAATAATATGACCATATTTGAATATGAAGTTACAGTGGCAATCATACACCATCACCATTATCAAGATCAACATCACCATTATCAACATCATCATCACCATTATCAACATCATCATCATCACCATTATCAACATCAACATCACCATTATCAACATCATCATCATCACCATTATCAACATCATCATCACTATTATCAACATCATCATCATCATCCCCATAAACATATGATGGTTTTCAACCATTCCCAGGATACAATTTAAACAAAAGACATGGCAGCCATGCTGGTGGAAGAAAAGCACTGGTGACTGGTGACTGGTGACTTTTGTTCCACTCACTCTCCTGGGAATGGTTGAAAACCATCAATTCATGAAGATGTCAAATCCACAACAATCATCGTCATCATAATATCATTGTCATTGTTGTTACATTTATACTTTTGCCTAAGATCATTATTATTATCATCAGCAATACTACGATCATCTTCATCATAACTATTATGATCATTGTCATCACCTCACTAGCTACCATTATCATCATCATCATCACCACTGTTATTCTAATAACCACTACTGACCTTTTGGTAATAGTATCAGCAGTTTTCAGATATTCAGGGTTGGTAAGCATGCCTATCACACATGGAATACCACCACTCCTTAGAAAGCTCACCTACAAAAATGGAATGACTATACAGTGAAACCCCTCGAACACGGACCATCAATATACTGGAAGTAACTTTAAACCGAACAATTTTTTTCATCCATAATTGAAATTTGTCCCATACTTTTTGTCCCATACTTTTGGTTCCACTGCATTTTTTAAAGAAGAAAATTTCAATCGCTGTCTGCTCGGCACATGAATAACACCAGCTTTTCACATTAGACTCACATTAGCTTAAGTATTGCTATTTGTAGGAGCATTGAATTAATTAATTATTACTAATTATCAAATTATGATTAATAACTTGAACCAGAACAAAAATAACTTTCCAAGAGTCTATTGCAATAACAGCCAATCACTTTCTGGTTGGCACATGAATAACTTACATTAGCTCAAGTTTTGCTATGGAAATATCTTGATGGACATGTGTCCTATTCCTGACATTACCTGGTACTCAAATATCTGGTCTTGTGGAATAGGAACTGCTGGCATTATTAAAGCATAAACTATCTGTTGAACAAAAATAGAACAATTTCAACAAGTTCAAGGAATGGTGTACCTGGTGTTTGGAATGAATTTTTAAGAGATGAAAACTTCAAACAAAAGTCTGTGAAATTATAAGTAAAGACAAACATGCTGATATTGTCAATTTTTCATTTTGCAGACATT
Organism: Diadumene lineata; assembly: GCA_918843875.1. Taxonomy (NCBI): domain Eukaryota; kingdom Metazoa; phylum Cnidaria; class Anthozoa; order Actiniaria; family Diadumenidae; genus Diadumene; species Diadumene lineata. Next base: position 7,774,307 of record OU974069.1, read on the forward strand.
TTTACTTCTTTATCAAAACAGTTATTTTCTTGTTTCCCATCCCCTATGAGATTTCTGCTGTTCACTCATTCATTCATTCAATTTTTTTATTTCATAATTTATTCATTTGCCACCTCAATTACATATTTTTAAAACTCAGTCATCCATTTTTCACTTATCTACTCATGCATGCATTCATTCATTCATTCATTCATTCATTCATTCATTCATTCATTCATTCATTCATTCATTCATTCATTCATTCATTCATTCATTCATTCATTCATTCATTCATTCATTCATTCATTCATTCATTCATTCATTCATTCATTCATTCATTCATTCATTCATTCATTCATTCATTCATTCATTCATTCATTCATTCATTCATTCATTCATTCATTCATTCATTCATTCATTCATTCATTCGTTCATGTTCTCTTTTCCCATCAACCACAATACCTCTATAACATTATTTCTTACAATCCCTTCTCTCTACTTCCATCAAAATCTTACCTCTAAATTATAAAGTACTTGACAATTGTGTTGGTAAACAATCATCAACTCATTTGGTCAATTCATTCAGAGCTCAGTCATTCTATTCCTGCCAAACACTTACCTCTAAATTATAAAGTGCTTGTGTTGGTGATTTGGTTAAAAATATTTTCTCTAATCCTGATTTATTGTCTTTACTAGTATTCTGTTGTTGTTCGTGGCATGTGGCTTTTATCTGGTTAACTATATGTGTATCCGATGGAATAAGATCTAATAGTTGTTGCACTCTTTCTCTCAACTCATAAATCTTATGTTCTATACCATAGTCAGCTAATTGAATAAGAAATTGTAGAAAATCATGTCTTTTGGACATTATCTGGAATAGAGGAAAAAAGGTGGACACTTAAATTTTATTGCCATAGAAGAAAAGAAGAGAAGGAAATAATGGAAGAATGAACAGTGGTATGAATAGCAAAATTAGGTAGAAGGGAAGGGAAGGGAAGGGAAGGGAAGGGAAGGGAAGGGAAGGGAAGGGAAGGGAAGGGAAGGGAAGGGAAGGGAAGGGAAGGGAAGGGAAGGGAAGGGAAGGGAAGGGAAGGGAAGGGAAGGGAAGGGAAGGGAAAATTGCTAGTCAGGAAACATGTTATTCTTACCACTCCTGGTAAGCTGTTTTCAGCATCAAGGTTAGGTCCATCAATAGTAGCTGCTGTTGAGCCAGTGGATGAATCTGATGAAGAATCAGGTGAAGACGGCACAGAACTCTCCACTGGACCTATCTTGGCTGTTATTAACTGATAACAACAGACAACAAAACAGTATTGGTTGATACAATAAAAGTGACAATGACAATGTTGATGATGATAATGACAACAGTGGTGATGATGATAGTGGCAATGCTGAAAAAGATAGTAAAACAATTTTCCTTTGGTTATGATTCAAATGATGATGCTAGCAATATGGTAATAGTGACAATGAGGTAATGAACTTTATGAAGGTGATTTATAATAATGATGATATTGATGATGATGATGTTGCAATAATAATCCTTGTGTTGATAGTTATCTAACTTACAGTTCTATCTCTAAGTGGCACTTGAAATACTAATCTTCTATCGTCAGTAGGACAAAGTAGTTCCCCATTCACATACAGATCAACTTTAGAAGCTTGTGTTGCTGGCTTCACCCTAGATAATGTTGGATTTTGAGAGATTCTAAAGTAAGCCTTCTGCATTATTAGTTATAATAATGTGCTTATTATTTCAATAAAATACCGTACATATTTATATTTACAGATTAAAAGGTGCTTTACAAAGGTTGAAAAGAAAAATTAAATTCCAAAATGGTTAAAAGCTAATCTATTTATAAAAACTGCCTTAAACCGCTCTGTTTTGACTTTAGGTCTCTTAATCATGGCATAGTAGTTTGGGTCATTTCATAGTGGCTGTTACTGAGGCGAAAACAATTAATTGCTACATCTCCTTGTCCTGTAAAATTGTCTATTTTCCCTTCACAACAGCTAAAATGAAATGACCCGTTTATGAATACATAATTCAAAGGATAATGTTACCTTCCTAAAATGTGCCTTCTAATGGAAGCTACGGATTCATTAGTGTGGGACCATATTTCAAACTCATCTCCTTGTCGACCATGGGCAGGGAATCGCACTATCAATGATACATGCTTTCCTCTACATGACCTGAATGAAGAAATAAAAGAATGAACTATGAGTGAAAGAGAAAATAGGGGAAAGAATGGATAAATGGATCATTCAATCAAGGAATCAATCAAGAAAAAACTAACTAACTAACGAACTAACGGACGGACGAACAAGTAGCAGCAACTAGAGTGAACTAGAGCAGAACTGGAACAGAACTAGAGTCCACAAAAATATCACTGACAGGTATTAATTAGACTCACCGTCCATGGGGAAGAATTGCCCTTTCTTCTACATGATCATCATCACATTCAGAAACATATTCTCTAAGTACTGTGAGACATCGTACAACTTTAATAGCTTCACATGCAAGTGATGGCTTGGGATCTTTTTCATCTTCATCATTACTGGCTAGTAAGACCTTAGCTGATTCTTGAATTCGGCTTGTGCATGTTTCAATGAATTGATTATGAATTTCAACCTAACATAAGTAGGATAATATTTAAAATATAAAAATTATTATTCTTGTTCTATCTACCATGTACATTATTGTAGAAATCATGAATAATTAATGAGGGAAAATAATACAAAATCATAGCCATGACCAAGTTTTTAAATCAGCAAGAGTTTTGTCCTGATTTGCATACAACTTTAACTTGAATTTTCTCCCCCAAAAAAATATTTGTTGTTGCTTGTTGTTGAATAATTCAGCTAAATATGATTTAGGAAATGATTTTTCAAAGCAAATATTAAAATATTTGTACTGTTCTTTATAAGGTTTAAAACGGCTCACCGCTTGTTTTCTTTGTCGAGTCAAGCTGTGACCCACGCCTTGAGAGAGAACGGCTACAACAACAGACAAATTTTCTCCAAACCGAAAAAACATTAGAAAGTTACCTGATTAGATCTCAGTTTTGGTCCTAAGTTTGTAAAAGTTTCTTTAATCAGTTCAACAGCTCTATGAGCAATCTCATCACTGCTATGTAGAACAACCTACAACACAAAACACCAACCATTCACTACTGTATCATATAATACTATGTAGAAATGACTCCCAATGGCTTGTACAGTTATTTTCCCATGTGTGGAAAACTGTACAGTTATGATCGTAGTGGTTCTATAGTAGTAATAATAACAATAGGGGAGGGGAGGAAAAGGATCACTTGACAACCAACAAAGAAGACAGCTAAGGATGCAACTAAAATGTGAGTATTTATCTGCTAAATATATTCCATGGCTACCAAAGATGGTGGAAAGGGGAGGGGAGGGCAAGTACATGTAGATGACTGGGAAGCAACCAATGTGGAACTACTTACCTGCCAAACATAATATTCCATGCCTATCAGAGGGTGGAGAGGGGAGGGCAAGTAAATATAGATGACTGGGAGGAAACCATTGTGGAACTACTTACCTGCCAAACATATTCCATGCCTATCAGAGGGTGGAGAGGGGAAGGCAAGCACATATAGATGACTGGGAAGAAACCATTGTGAAACTACTCACCTGCCAAACATATTCCATGCCTATTAGATTCAAATCTTCCATCATGTAAGAACGTCGTTTTGTTACTAGCTTGCCTTCTTTGATATTCACACCACGGAAAAACCTTTCAAAACACCTACAATCAAAAATTGTTACAAATTTAATGATACAACAGTCATACTTGAGAAGAGCTGTTTAAAATCATGAAAAGAATCATTGATAAATCCCTATCCAGCAGATAAATCCTTACCCAGCGGATAAATACTTAAGAGATTCTATGGAGTGAATAACTAAATTCAGGCTTTGTACAACTGGCCCATGTTCTACTTAAATAACTTCAATGCTTTGACGGCCAGTTGGAACATGTTTTAGTATGGCTTAGATGCAAATGATTGTAACCAGAGTCAGTTATTTATTATATTAATTATTTATTAATATTAATAAATTTATATTCATACATACCTTATACCATTCTCTGTCAAATACACTGGATCCAGTTTAAGGACATTGCCTTCAAAGAATGATAAACTGATCTCTGGATCTAGATCAGGCTCATCACCCATCAACTGCAAATTAAAACAAAATATTATAAGATTGGATAACATTGATCTAGACTCTTTCAACAGGAAAGAGAGAACATTTTATTCATTTGTCACACTTGCTGATTATTCCATTCTTTATTGAAAGTTGATTTATGTACCTTTGAGAACCATTTAAAACAACATTCTCTATCTGATTGGAAGGCTGCTTTTTCTGCTAAACATTGCCAAATCTAGAACACACAATAAATGCAACATTAAATAAACTAAAAAATGATAGCATAGAATACACAGAGTGTATAACAATGTGGAAAATGACAAGACGCAATAGAAAGGCAAACAGATGGTAAATCATAAAAAGATGGAAAGGAGGAAAATAGGATAAGAAAGAATGGGATAGAATAGGCTCAATTTTAATATAATATGTTGGGACAAAATAGAAATAAAATAAATAGAAAATATTTTGTTACTGTAGTACCAGTTTTGCTTGAGGTTCGCACAGCCACAGTTGACCATCTTTCAATAGGAATCTAAAACACAATACAATAATTCTATTAATAACAATTTTACTGGAGGCCAGTACAAGTATCATAATTCTTCTGCATTCAGGACAAAAAGACATAATGAATCACAAGAACAATAATTGGATAAGATTATGTTGTGCTCATGGGTTGTGATTGCTAAAACCAAGAACAAATAAAATTGGGAACCAGTTGTGGATAGTACCTTAGTACCCAGCCAATAAATTCTAAAGAAATTCTGTGGAGTGGATAACTTAATAATATTCATTCTTTGTACAACCCGGTGGCCCAAGGAGGTTAAAGTATGAAGATTACTTCAAAATCACAATCAAGTAAATCTTACTTAAGAAAAGTTAATCTCTCCTGAACTTGTTGAATATGGTTGTAACGGCCATCAAGTATTAGGTCTTGTGCCTCCACTTTGGATTTTCCTACATTAAAAGAAAAGAGACAACTTTAACACTAGAGAAAATTTTATTATCAATCAATTACTGAATCAATTAATTAATTTACAAACAAACAAACAAACCAAGCACTCAATCCAATTTATTGCAACCATTTTCATTGAAGTGCAACCCTCCAAGCTAAAAGTATTGTCTAGAACATGACATTTTGATTGATGTCCACCAAAATGCCATGTTCTAGATGGATGATTATCTTCAAGGGTCGCACTTTAATGCAAATGGTTGTAACCAAACAATCAATTTTTGATCCATCAGTAAACCAACCAACAACTTTACTAACATGATTTGCTGCTGAAAAAAACATTTCCAGATAATGAAATGACAGTATTCACCTTTCAGCAGAACATGTACTTTGTCCATGTATTTAGCAAGATTATCGGCTACCAGGTTAACCAGAGAGTGTGTCTGCTGTAGTTTATTAATTACTTCATGACGGTAAAAGACATGGGGATTTCTTTGTATGTGGGAATAGTTCTGAGGAGCCTAAAATGATTGCAAAACTCACAGTTTGTAAAATACTTTTAACCTAACATTTTATATTATTTAAAGGGATATATCAGGGATTTGCCATTTTTATGTCCTAGCATATCAAGCCATCACTATGTCATCAACATCAGATTTTCTTTAATCTTCAGCTTTGAAAAACAGGATCCAACATGATCACAGGCATGCTTTGACCCTCTAAATACACAGAAAATGTGCCACTGAATCTGTATCCAATTATGTGAAAAGTTTATCTCAGATCTTGAGCAACCAGAACATGTCAGAAATATGCCACTAAATTGGTATTTAAATAATCAAATCTGTGGGAGTTTTTTTTTTTCACAAAAAAATGTGATATGTTTATCCTACATGTAGACCTGGGACAATCAGAACAAAGAAATTCTGATTGGCTATGGATTGGCTTATCCCCATATAAAAGTACGGATTGAGATGGTCAGACAGAGATTGAAATGGTATCATTAAAAAAACCCAGAGTTATTAAGAGAACTTAGCTAGGAATTACTTGCAGCTTGAAATTGGTTTCTTTCTCTGGAACAAAATTAATAGCTTACCTCGTAAAAGAGCATACAGATTTCTTTAATGTGTTTTAGTGCAGGAAGAACCCATGTGTCATTACGTAGTTCTTCAACACATCTATCAATCCATTGTGTCTTCTGAGAATCACGATCCTACAACACATTGAAACAACTGGTTAGATTAATCCACCAACTTGAAAAACTCACTGTAATAGATGACAACATTTCTTTGCCCTCACAACAACATCATCAGGTCAAATGAGTTATGAATTAAGATTAGGCTAATTATTATGCTAATAGGTAACAATTCAAGTGTGAAAAACAATATCATTAATAAATAACAAATCAAGTAAAAAAAAAATAGATGGCAACGAAACAATATCTGTCACAATTAGTTTTTCCACTTAATTCCTTATCAAAGAGTACTTTCATTATATCAATCCAGTTTTGAACTCTCTTACGCACAGTCTTAGCCTCAATACTTGTACATTAAAAAAAATTAAGAAAATCAAATACCAACATGACTAACAAAATCATTTCCAATCATTGCATCAAAAACATTAGTAAGATGCAAATGATCGTATGAATGATACAAATCTATCAACGTCTTCAAACCTTGCCTGTAGGTCAACAGGTTTTAAAGCAAGAAAATTGAAGTTATTACGTCTTGAAACACAGTGAGCTGCATAGGTGATGTCTCAGTTACTCTATAGCAGTCTTCATCAGGTTTTATAACAGCCTCAGTTGTAAATTCTTCATTTCTTTCAGTAAGGATCAATTAACATCACATCAAAGGTAGTTACATAGCTCGTCTGTTCTTAAACTATAACCTTTACCTGTACCTGGGAGCAGCTATAATCTAGTATTTTAATATGAGCACTTAAAGCAAGATCCATTATGTCTGTTGGTACGTCGTCACTGTGAGTTAAACTCCAGAGTAAACCAAGAACCTTGTGGGCCATCACTCCCTCCTTGTCATCCTCAGCTAGTCTTCTGATTAGTTCTAATAGTTTTTCTCTTTGTTTCTTAGAGGCATGGGCCCAACTCTCCTACAGAAGAAGGGAACAAAAAAATATTTTAGATATATAAGAGAAGACTGGCTGACTGACTGACTGAATGATTGATTGATCGATTGATTGATTGATTGACCCATTCATTCATCTGTCGGTCCTTCTGTTCATTGATTCTGACTGACTGACTGGCTGTCTACCTGCCTGCCTACCTGCCTGCCTGACTGACTGACTGAATAAAGCTAACTGACTGATTGAATAAAGCTAACATGACTTGCATATATTCTTTCTCTATCAATGTTCTTACTCGAACATAACTACACCAACCCTGTAATGCATTCATATCAGAGTTGCATATTAAATAGTTATTAATTAATGTAACCAATTACCTGGAAGCAGAAGAAGAGATGATCTAGCTGGTCAGCAGAGAAATCCCATGCTAGTTTGGCCAATAAATCATGAATATTTTTTACTATAGCATCATGTTTTCCAATCTGCATACAAAATAATGATTGTCATTGAATGGTCTGACTGAACCCATGTGATTACAAATTGATGGAATTTATGCTGTCCCTGGTAGTGGTTCTGTTGTTGTGTACCAGTTTACTATTGTATTCTACTGTTGATGTTGTTAACTTAGAATATTTTGTACTTTCCATTGAATTCTTTTTAATTACATTACTTTTGGGATTTCTGTGTAATATAAATAGCACTGACAGATAATTCTATAAACTACAATGACAATGGCAAGAACATCCCCAAAACATATTTAAGCAAAATTGTGTCTTGCTTTTTCTAAAATGAAAATAATTATGATAATTAATTTTACCTGTGCAGCCCATATGCTATCCAGATCATTTAAAGACAAAGCTTTTTCTTTGATAATAAACCGAATTATTTTTTCTAACTTTTCCACATACTGCAAAAAATAAGTCACAGTAAAATATAAGCACCTTCTAGGTGATTGTCACACAGACTGTTGGAGAATCACATACCAAACAGTCTTTTTCAATAGTGAATGCACTATGGACAAAATACTAATCAGTGATAAAACTATGATATCATACATTATTTTCATTGACCCTGGAAATGTTCGGTGTTTTTATACAATTTTTGAGGTGCACAAACTTCAAACTGGAAGTTCTTAAATGCTGACCTCAGTTCTAGTATATGTTTTGAATGGAGGATTATGGCACAAAATAATGACGTGAGCCATGAAGATATGGATCTTTTAAAGCGAGGGTTTTTTGGTTTTGTTTTATTTATTTATTCATTTATTTTTATATATATATTTTTGTTTTTTTTTGTTTTTTTGTTTTGTTTTACACATGTTTTTGGGGTGGTGTAGTAGCAAAAGGGCTATTGTTAAAAAAGCCGTTACACTAAGGCCTGGACTTAGACATATGCAGCACTCACCTGAGGTTGGTGAAGATTATCTTTTAGAACAATGGATAGGACATTATTCTTTTCAATCCACTCCTGCAGTAATACAATAAATTAAGTGGTTTTCTTTTGTTACAAATGTATCTAAAGCAAATTGTGCAGTGTGCTGTATGACATTGTTACAGTAGTCCATTTTGACAGTTCCATTTATCAACTACACTCTCAATTGCTTAATTTGTTCTTTTGAATTTGTCTGGAGTGCTACTTATTTTTCCAGTAATGCTATAGCTTGCAGCTGTATATAACTCTCATTTACTTGGACAGTAGCCCAATAATTATTCTACAAAAAAATCACAGGTTATTGAGGCTGTAGTTGACAAATAAAAACTGTAAAAACGAATGTCATTGTCAGGGAAATTGTCAAAAGTAATAATCTTTTGGTTTCAACTGCAACTAATTGACTTTCTGCTAACACTGGCATCTGGCATTCTCTCCTTGACAATGTTTTTGAATAAGATGTACTTAAAGCTGTTTAACACTGCTTATACTTACAGCCATGCGTTCTGCAGTCAACCATTCTTTATCATCAGCCGCAGCATGTGGGTGAGTATAGTACGACACGCTAGATATCACTTTATTGATCTAAAATAATACCACATTTGAACAATTTTATTTACTTGTCACAAACAATGTTCCATTTAAATCTGTACTTTTGAAAACGATTGTATGACAGATATACCCACAATATGAGCTGGGAAAAATTTTATGATTCCCAGAATGGGTTCATTTTGGATTATTGCTGGGAAAGTGACACCAAACCCATTTGCTGGACCAGTATTGGGTTCAAATTTATCCATATTTCCCCGATTAAATGGGACCATTTCCCCTGCAATTTTAATCTCATTCTCGTGTCTTTGATTGGCCAATCACAGACTAAGATGGCCAAATAAAGTTCTATATGGTATAATAATCACACAGCAGTATTTTTTTAGTTTAGCTATATTTTTGAATTACAAACAGATAATAACTAAATAGATTCACTAATATAGCATAATAACATGCTAGTTTTAACAATGAAAATAATTTCAAAATCAATCATTATACCTCATTTAAAGCATTCATTTTCCCATTGAAAGATGATATTTGTAAAAGCCTGTAAAAAGAGCATTATAGCATTAAAGATATTTATAATTTTTTTTATAAAACCACTGAGTTAGATGGAATTTTTTACCTAAGAATCATTTTTAGTCTGAAGATTTCCAGTTGTTTGCGGATGTCTTCTCTGTTTGTCAGTCTGGCACCAAGTTTTTTCAAGGCCTAGAAATATTTATGAACAAAATAGAAAAATATTTAATCTGTATCCTTGTATGAGATGTTGTGGCATAGAGCATCATCACAGAGCATGGTGTTGTATGATATGGTATGGCATGATGTAGTACACGTGACATGGTATGATGTGTCTGCTGTGGTGCAGTGTGGTGTGGTGTAATGTGATGTGGTAGTGTATTGTGGTGTCATGTGGTGTGTGTGTGGTGTGGTGTAATGTGATATGTTGTGTCTGCTGTGGTGTAGTGAAATGTGATGTGGTAGTGTATTGTAGTGTCATGTGGTGTGTGTGTGGTGTGGTGTAATGTGATATGATGTGTCTGCTGTGGTGTAGTGTAATGTGATGTGGTAGTGTATTGTAGTGTCATGTGGTGTGTGTGTGGTGTGGTGTAATGTGATATGTTGTGTCTGCTGTGGTGTAGTGAAATGTGATGTGGTAGTGTATTGTGGTGTCATGTGGTGTGTGTGTGGTGTGGTGTAATGTGATATGATGTGTCTGCTGTGGTGTAGTGTAGTGTGATGTGGTAGTGTATTGTAGTGTCATGTGGTGTGTGTGTGGTGTGGTGTAATGTGATATGATGTGTCTGCTGTGGTGTAGTGAAATGTGATGTGGTAGTGTATTGTGGTGTCATGTGGTGTGTGTGTGGTGTGGTGTAATGTGATATGATGTGTCTGCTGTGGTGTGGTGTAGTGTAGTGTAGTGTGATGTGATAGTGTAGTGTATTATAGTGTGATGTGGTGTATGTGTGATGTGATGTAATGTGATATGGTGTGGCTACTGTGGTGCAGTGTGGTGTGTTGTAGTGTGATGTGGTAGTGTATTGTATTGTAGTGTGATGTGGTGTGTGTGTGTGGTGTGGTGTAATGTGATATGGTGTGGCTACTGTGATGTGGTGCAGTGTGGGATGGTATGTGTGCGTTGTGGTGTGGTCTGGTACATTGTGGTGTGATGTGGTATGTCTGCTGTGGTGTAGTATGGTATAGTGTGAATGGTATGTTAGCTGTGATGTGATGTGGTGTGATGTGCCTACTGTGGTGTGGTGTAAAATGTAATTAATTGAGTCAAGGCATTACTGAAATGAATGGGTTATGATCATTTGGTTGGGTGTGGTCTTCACAAATAATGTTAGTGTTCTTACGTTTAACAATACAATTATCCACTACACTATTACTTGACTAACATACACTTATTAATACAACTGCAGTTGAAACATACTTTAATCACTGAAGAAAGAGCATCATTTTTAGCTTCATTTTTAGCTTCTTTTTTGAGCTCATCATCTGAAAGGCCTTCTAGGAATACTGGAACAAATTCCTAAGAAAGAATAAAAAGTGTTTAGAGTGAGGAAGAATTTTTATAGCAAATCCACCACAAAATGATTCTGAATAGCTCACTTTCAATATTCTAGTTGAGCTGTCATGCACAAAACAATTGAAGACGAGGCTCCAGTGAAATAATCAATATTCCTAATGATATTCTATTGTTTCCCTGGAGCCTCGTCTTCAGTTAGATCAAATCAATCAAATTTATCAATCAACCATGCATCTACTCCAATGAATGAATAACTTCCAAAATGCCAGTTCACTCAAAAATCTTTTTGGTGCTACAAATTTTCCTGTTTCATGAGATTGTCACTACTAAAATATTTATTAATCACCATCTAATCAATCAACCAATACTTTAAGCAATCAAACAAACAAACAAACAAACAAACAAACAAACAGACAGACAGACAGAGAGAGAGACAGACAGACAGACAAACAATCAATCAATCAATCATTCAGCCAATCAATCAATCAAACAAACAATCAACCAACCAACCAATCAATCAATCATTTAATTAGTCAATCAATCAATCAATCAATCAGTCATTCAATCAATCAATCAATCAATCAGTCATTCAATCAATCAACCAACCAATCACTCAATCAATCGATCAAACAACACAAAAACACTATCAATCAAACAAACAATCAATCAATCAACTTGTCAATCATTCAACCAATCAATCAAACAATCAACCAACCAATCAAACAATATACCAGTTGAAAATTAGTCATTCAATCAGTCATTAGTCACAAATTTAGGACTTTAAATAGCAACACCATTGGACTGCAAAAGGTTGTTTTTTTTACATGGACCAAATTTCAACCAGCTATTTCATATATTTGTTGGCTTTCCATGATAATTTTGGGCTGTCAAATATCAAATACAGCCTGTCACTTGGCTGACATTCTGTCACAGACCACCATCACCACCTGACCACCTTACTATATCAAAGTCACTTTCAAATCACAGACATTATAGACTTACTATTATTGGTAGAAAGTATTTCTCTACTGTTTGTGTTGTAAGCACTTCGGCACAGAACCCAAATGGCCTAACAATGAAGAATAAAAGTAACGTCTTCATCTTTTCCTTCTAAAGCTCATGGATGATTGATGAGTGATTTTCAAAGCAAATCAATACCTGTGACAAGTTCTTTAGGTTCTACTGATACACATTTAACCTCATTTACATAAATTTCAAACTCTTATATAATATGATAAGGGACAGACCATTGGATATTTCAGGGGGCAATTTTTATTTATTTTTATTTGTTATTATTATTATTCATTTATTTATTATCATTATTATTTTATTTATTTATTTTTTTTATTTTTTGTTATTATTATTATTATTTTTTGCAGGATATTTTTTCCCATTTGATGGTTGTGCAGGATATTTTCTTCCTCCCTGCACAATATTTTTTATTGGCACATCTGCCATGCACGATTTTTTTACTCTGTTTAAAGCTTTGCTTGATATTTTTTTGGTATTTGCCCTACCCAACTACCCTCCCCACCCCCACCCCCTCAAATATCTAAGGGTACTTCTCTAAGTTGAAAATGATCTAAACTTAGATTGAATTATACTAAATAAAACATCTTAGATTTAAAAATAGTAATCTATAAAACATCATAAAATAATGAAATAGATATTGTCCAAAGTGATACATACTTGAGCAATGCTGACAACAAGGGAACATTGAGGTTTTCTTTGCTGCATATTCTATCTTTTAGTATAGTAAAACCATTGAGATTACCAAATTTATTGACTAGGTCAACCAACCAGCCCTGTAAGACAAAAGAATGATCACAATAAATAACATAATTATCCTACTTCATATATGTACATTGAGCAAACCATTGGATTTTTGGTAGAGGTGGAAATGTGGAAACTTTTTTTCCACTCAAGTAGGGAAAAAACTGTGCATGGTAAAAGTGACAATAAAAATAGTATTCAAGATGTGAATAAAAATCTAAATAACAGTGAAATAAGAAGAAAATATCCTGCAAGAACATAATCAACGTTGGATGAGATGAGATTTAGAAAATGAAATTAGTAAAAAATAGCACTACTAAACACAGGAAGATTAACAATCAAACAAATTAAAACTGAAATTTAGTCCAGTTCACATCACATCATATTCCACCATTTTATTAGTTCATAACTTATGGCGTACTGCGCCTTGCAAAATGCTCAAGAACTGTTAATTAAATTAAAGTATACCATAGAAATAAAATCCTTAATTAATTTTTTAATGATCAAGATTATGACACAAGATAATACATCCCCCTCCTCTATCCATCAATTATAATAGAGATTCTTCACCTTTGGTGGTCCACTGTCTGGTGATTTAGCATATATTTCAGGGGGGTTATCAGCTGCCTGGGTTGCTGTTCCTTGGGAGGTAGTCTCGGATGGTCTTGCTCCATTATATTCGTTAAATCTACAAAACACAATCAGCATGTGTTTAGACTAATTGCCACTTAATTAATGGTAAATTACAGCAAATGAAAGATTACAAAAAATTGCAAAAACTTAATAACAATAGAAATAATAGCTTACTACCACCATCACCAACAACAAACACCATCATCATAACCAATATTTTTACAAAATTAGTTGTGAAACAATAACATCATTATCATCATCTTTGTCATCATCAATACAATACTCATCATCATCATCTTTGTCATCATCAATACCATACTCATCATCATCATCATCTTTGTCATCATCAATACCATAATCATCATCATCATCACCTGCCCATTATATGATTATTTTCCATTACCTTGAAAGAGGGTTGAAAACTAAAGAAAGAAGGTCCAGCAGTGGGAACCAGTCTTGAGATAATTTCACTACACAAAGTTCTATTAACTTCTCTGTATTCTTTAGAATGCATTTCTACAAAAAGAGCAAATTTGAATAAAGTATAGCATGAAGTATTCCACCAACAATTTAGGGGTATTTTTTTTTTGTGTTGAGACTAAAAGCATAGATGAATATTCACAAATCTAAAGTAACACTACATGCCCTGAAGGAGACAAAATAAATTTCTACCATGACCAAGCCAATGTACCAAATTATTTTAGACAAATGTAATGTAAATTTATAAGTCAGAACACTGTCAATGTCAGTATAAATTAAGTATCTACTTTAGACAAGGATAGAGTGCAAATATAATACCTGTGAAATAGTTAACATACTTATCAGTGCTAATTAATGCTAGCTTTGGAAGTCAGCAAAGCATTAAGAATTGAATGGAGGTCAACAACAGTTGTTCATGCTCTTGATTGAAAAAATCTTTATACAGATGAAATATCCTTTAAAACTATCAAATGCATTCTCTTGAATGTCATTGTGTTACATTTGCACATTGTGCTACATAGTACATACATATTTTATTTGATAAAGCAGGTTAAGAAAATGACAGCTAATGCTGATGTGGACATGCTTTTATGTAATAAGTTACAATTAACATTGAATAAGAATGACTAAAAATTAGATTATAATTACAAAATATTTACAAGTAATAAAATGGAGTAAAAATGAACATGTTCAATTTTTGATAGTTTGCTACAATGCTATTCAGTACTAATTAGCACTCTTTGTTGGCGGCGGGCTATTTCATAGGTAAATTATTTGCACTCTAATGCATCTTTTTACTTACATGTATTTCATATTTCCAACCATTAACAGCATCATCATTTAAGATCTTCTGAAATGACATGGTTAGTCCTTCTCTGAAGAATCTTTGACATTCCTCACTCTTAGTATCAAGGCCTGATAATGATCACAGAAATAAAACATTTTCACAATTAGTATAGGTTTGTCATAATCTGACCTTGCTAAACTACATACATGTAATCACCACCACCATCAACATTATCAATGTCACAACTATCATTATCATCATCAATGTCACCAACACCATCATCAACATCATTGCTATCAACACCATCATCATCAACATCATTGCCACCAACACCATCATCAACATCATTGCCACCAACACCATCATCAACATCATTGCCACTAACACCATCATCATCATTGCTACCAACACCATCATCATCAACGTCATTGCCACCAACACCATCATCATCATTGCTACCAACACCATCATCAACATCATTGCCACTAACACCATCATCATCATTGCTACCAACACCATCATCATCAACGTCATTGCCACCAACACCATCATCATCAACGTCATTGCCACCAACACCATCATCATCAACATCATTGCCACCAACACCATCATCAACATCATTGCCACCAACACCATCATCAACATCATTGCCACCAACACCATCATCAACATCATTGCTACCAACACCATCATCAACATCATTGCCACCAACACCACCATCAACATCATTGCTACCAACACCATCATCAACATTATTGCTACCAACACCATCATCAACATCATTGCTACCAACACCATCATCAACATCATTGCTACCAACACCATCATCATCAACATCATTGCTACCAACACCATCATCAACATTATTGCTACCAACACCATCATCAACATCATTGCTACCAACACCATCATCAACATCATTGCTAACAAAACCATCATCATCAACATCATTGCCACCAACACCATCATCAACATCATTGCCACTAACACCATCATCATCATTGCTACCAACACCATCATCAACATTATTGCTACCAACACCATCATCAACATTATTGCTACCAACACCATCATCAACATCATTGCTACCAACACCATCATCATCAACATCATTGCTACCAACACCATCATCAACATCATTGCTACCAACACCATCATCAACATCATTGCTACCAACACCATCATCAACATCATTGCTAACAAAACCATCATCATCAACATCATTGCCACCAACACCATCATCAACATCATTGCTACCAACACCATCATCAACATATCATTGCTACCAACACCATCATCAACATATCATTGCTACCAACACCATCATCAACATATCATTGCTACCAACACCATCATCAACATCATTGCTAACAAAACCATCATCATCAACATCATTGCCACCAACACCATCATCAACATCATTGCTACCAACACCATCATCAACATATCATTGCTACCAACACCATCATCAACATATCATTGCTACCAACACCATCATCAACATCATTGCTAACAAAACCATCATCATCAACATCATTGCCACCAACACCATTGCTACCAACACCATCATCATCAGCATCATTGTCACCAACACCATTATCAATGTCACTACCACCATCATCATCATAATCAATATCAACACCACTATCATCAATATTATCAATGTCACTACCACTACCACCATCATCATCATTGCTGTCGTCTTTACCAAAGGGTTCATGCTACAATTTCAATACAAAATTCAAGCACCTTTCAAGCACTTTTCAAGCACAAAAATTTGATTTTCAAGGGCGAGTTTCAAATAACTAAGAAGAGGCGAGAAAAGCACGAGCATGTGGAAGACATGTGCAGTACACAGAAACCTCAAATCAATACCAGAAGTTCACGACATTAAATAACTACGAAATGGAACAAAAGTTGAAACTCTACAAATATTTTTTTCAATTCAAGGTAGTACCGGACCCTTGCTACTGCGCATCCAGCGCGCGCATGTGGATCTGAATAAAATTTCCTGCGCAGCTAAATTGAAACCATACGTTAAGGGCAAAATTTGGCCATTTGCGGACTTTTCACTCAAAATTAACTTTGAAACGCTTTTTATGGACCTAAATGGAAACTAGCGCCCATGCTTTCCCGGCCAAAACATCGAAATTACAACAATTTTCGCGCGTTTTTAGCTTATAGCTCCAAAAATAACACGGGGACCCCCATTTTTTTCTTTTTCGTTCGATTCTGCATATTTTATTCTTTAGATAAAGAGAGAAAAAAAAGAAGTTCATTTACCAATTTTCTCAAATTTCAACATTTTTTACTTCCGCATGAACATATAATTTACCCGAATACAAGGAATGTTGCTTTCTACATTTTATTCTTTACACTTCTTATAAAATATTCCCAGAATTTTTTATTTGATATGTTTTCAAAACTCAATACCTATATTTCAAAGCAGGTTTTTGATTTTCTTCTATAAATGTATGGGAATGATTTGAATTTATTGATTGAGGTAAATTTTCTGTAAAAACGCGCGGAAAACTGAAAAATCGCACTTTTTGACGTCTTATACCTCGAAAACCAATACGGTGACCACAATATTTTTTTCCAGTATTTGAATGCCCTAACGATAATCTTCAAATGACAGAATTTAAAAAAAAATTCATTGACGATTTCTGAAGATCCGGTACTACCTTAATAAGACAGTCTGATTTTTTAAATCAAATTCAAGGAGTGTTCCAGGAGTTTAATTTTTTTGCTATGTTCAAGAGCTTTTCCAGTGCACTTAAGGACATGTTTTCAATTCCAGGGCTTTTCAAGGATTTCAAGGTCAAGTAGCACGAACTCTGTTACCACCATCATCACATCATACCTGCTTTACAAAGCTTTATTGCTGCATCGAGTAACACCTCAAACTCTCCTTTGGGCAACACTGGGACGACCCATCTCTGCCTGTTTATCATCTCATCAAGTCTTGCAAGCTCAGCAACAGGGAAATTAGGTTCCCCATTTGGCAACAATAAATCACTTTCTTCATTTGCATCTGGTGTTTCTTGTTGCACATCATCTTTATTGTTGGGTGGTTGGTTTGCTGTTGTTGCTGTTGTAGTTGTAGTAGTTGTTGTTGTGGTATCTGCAGTTTTAGGTGTGGTAGTTGTTGGTGGATTCGGAGGTTGTTGGTCGCCCTGACCTCCTCCTTTTGCTAACACTGTCATGATTCCTCAAACAGGCAATGTTCAGTCCAAAAGTAATGTTTGCACACATACATAGAAAAGTATTAGCTATTAGAAGGAGGGAGGCAGGGGAGGAGTGCTTGTTAAACTTGTTTTAGTTCTTTATATAAATTGAATGTCCCTAAAACAAAAGAACAAGCAAGAACATTAATTTCAACCAATGGATATTGTTGTCCAGTCTTTGTACAACCGGTTCTGGTATCAATGTCATAAATAGTTCAACATACTGATGATCATTTTAACTTTCAGGTATTTAAGTGGTAGCTAGACAGATGCAAATTCAGTCACTCAATGGATTATTGTTGTTTATGTACAAACCATTGAAGCTAGAGTGCAAACACTAAATATGTGCAACAGTTGTCACTATTTAGTAGTAAATAGCACTAATTAAACAAAAGAAAACAATAGAATTAGCAAAAAACAACACTATTTAGTGATATTTATGTTGCACACTTTTAGTGTGTGCACTCTAGCATCATTTATTGGATGACGGTGATGTTGTATTCATATCCCAGTGTCATAATAAATCCTCAGTATTTTTTACAGGGAAGGTCTCGATCACAAAACATACACAAATTTCAAGTCATTTCATGATTGCATAAGCTTCCTTTTGGTACACCCCTAAAACAATGAATTTTTTTGATTCCACGCATCATAGGGACTTCAATCGCTGCTTAAGTCTTCTCAATTTCGTGATTCACAGACAACATTTTAGGTGAATCACAGATCCACATGCTGCTTTTGGTTATCTCTAACATTTTTTTTACATAAAGTGTAACTCATTATGCCACATTTACTTGTATCTGAAAATATTTAGTGCCTAACAGAAGGTCCCTGTGAAAAATGTATATAATTATTATAAATATATATATAATTATTACCAGTGGCCATTTTTTTATAAATTTACTAATCAATAATAAGTTATAAAGATATAAGTATATAAACAATAATTATCACAGTCCAAAGCAAATAAAATGGCTAAAAACACAACTTCTATTTATTTATTTATTTATCACAGTTCAAATAACACAATAAAATTCTGAAGATATTCATAATAACTGAATTTGAATTCGTTGCTGTACTTAGAAGTGCTGTATTAAAGTTGTGGATCACAGGCTTTTGGTTAAATAGAGGCCAATGAATGAGCTACTAAAAAATTGATATGATGTCTGCAGCAATTGAAATTTCATTTTCAATATTCATTCTTATATAATCCAAAATTGATTCGATAGAAAAAATTCACAATATTTCAAAACTATCTCGTTCAAAATCTTTTTTCCCGATTTTTTGAATATCAACAGTTGAAAAGGGAAAATGCCATATTCAATTTGTGAAGTGCAAGCTTGCAGAATTGACAATAATGAAATATAAATACCTTTGGTGATTTTAATAAATACAGATTAATTCTATTGGCAATTTATAAATAAACAAAGGTAAAAAACGTCATTTTTTATTTCAAAATAACCGTGGTAGGTGTTGGATCGTCTTAAGATTACATCGACTATTCTAGCAGACCAATGAATTTTGCCGACGTATATTTCAAATAAAACGTTATTATTTGAAATACAATGATATATTAAGGAGGAATCAAGTGTGCTTTGGGTTGTAAGTAGTTAGAGGTAAGAATAAACTTTACAATCCATTGTACAAAACCTATTCTTCTTGTAGTTTATACCGGAAGAGCGACAAAAATTTCACTGGAAATTGAATTTTGCAAACAAAACCCGCATGCCACATAATCTAGACAACTTAAAGCCTTGTATTAAAACCAATAGAACTGATCGTATGCATTGCAAGCTTAACTTCTACCTCGTTTAAGGAATATTTCTGTCTATTTTCAAGGAATTGGTTTGACATTTAGCGAGAGCCAACTCAAAATGGCTTCAAATAATCGCGAGAAAAACGGCTTTCAAATCATCCAAAATTCACAGCAAACTTACCGTTTACGACTATAATTTTCCCACATCACAAAGAAATACCCTTATACTTTCCAAATATCCTCAAACAGCTTCAAATTCTGGCAAAGCAACAAAATTTACAGGAAAACTTTTTCATGTTTTGCATGTGGAAGCAGCATCCAGTTCCACACTCAGTAGTCGCATGCGCAGTGGTAAATTACCAGGAGACCTGATCACGTGAGATTCTGAGAAAAAGACTGGGAACCATTCAAAGGGAGCCCAAAAGGTGTTGTCTTTCGAATAAAAATTAAAACCACTAAAAATAAAATAATTATTAAATGAAAACAACTTGATTGCTAGAATATTTATTCTTTATCAAAAGGATCATAAATATATTTTTTAAATTCTATTTTCAAATAATAACTTGATATTTCATTCAATTTTCGTAAAATTCAAAAAAAAATATTCCCTACTTAAACTTTCTTTTTAGTAGCTTTCTTATAAAGAACAATGAGAAACAATTCTTGGAGAAAGAGAACTATTAATGACCATTCACAACCAAAAAAAAAATGTGGAGATGCGGGGGATCGAACCCCGGACCTTCCGCATGCAAAGCGGACGCTCTACCACTGAGCTACATCCCCTACACTTGATTGATGAATAGATAATTTATATATTTATTATATTTTGTATATATCTCCATCATAGTTTCTCTGTATCTCAAGATTAATATCGAAACAAAAATGATAAGCTGACGTATAAAATTATTATTTGATGAAATCAAGTTTTTTTTGGAGTATTTAACAAAAATGAACTCTTGGCACAGGAAGCCCACAAATCATTGACATGACTTTGGATTGCAAAAAGAATTCTATATTTCCTATATTTAAAAAAAAAATTAACAAAGAGAATGCGAAATGTCGGTGATGTAATATCGAACTTTTACAGTTGAAACAAAACGTAAGACACCAAAACGAGATAATCTACTCTGTCAGTTCAAATAAAGATACACGTAGTTGATAAAAAGTGTCTTAGGGACGGACCATTAGACATTTGATGAGGTTGAGGGGGAGGGGGGGGGGGGGTGGACAAATTAAAAAAAAATATAGAGCAAAGCTTTAAACAGAGAACAAAAAATCGTGCACGGCAGATGTGCCAATAAAAAATATCGTTCCGGGAGGAAGAAAATATCCTGCACAGCCATCACATGGGAAAAAATATCCTGCATTGAAAAAAAAATTTGCCACATGCAGTCTTAGACTACGTATTTTTTATATAATCTAAAGGATGCCAGAAAGTACACATTTGCAACACTCAGTCGCAGCGACCTTAATTTCCCCGCGACAGGTCGCAGAGACAATTTCCCCCCGTGTGTACTAAGTATTTTTATCGGAAATTGTTGTCTCTGCGACAGAATTTTGTCCCTGCAACTTGCCGCACGAAATCGAACCAGTTGGATTGTTGAACCAGTGCACACTGAGGTGACTTATCGTGGGGACAAGTCGCTGCGATTTGTCGCCTAGTGTGTACCGACCTTTATAGTGGGACGCGAAAATCTGTGAGCACGTATAATTCATGCGCATACTTCTATGTCTACACGCGCAATCGACACTGAACTGTGGATTTTAAGGCATGCACAGAAATAGACTCCTTGCAGTTCGTTGGAATGCAGCTCAACCAGGAGGACAAAACAATGGATTTCAGCTCCCACGAGATCAAAGATCCTTTGTTTTGCCCTCCAGTGGGGCTGCTTTGACGTCACATGCGAGAAGTCTATTAATTTTAGCTGGGTGGTGAGAGATTTTCGCGTCGCTGTAAGACCATAAACGTTTTCACTAACTTTTCTACCCGGCATAAGGTATACGGCGAGCGTATCCGATAATTTACTTCCTGAAAATAAGTAATTTCGAAATGCAAAATAAACTTATTTTTTCAGAGTTTACTGAAAACTTCCATTTTTTTTTTTTTTTTTTTTTTTGAATCAAATATAATAAATCTTATTTGTAATAAATCTCTATTTGAGATGAAACATTCTGTTTCAAATTCGTAAAAAGCATTTATAATTTTCTTTTTATTTCTATTTTCTTCCTTAAATTAATTAGAAAAATATTCTAAACTCTTGCAGTATGTCCGTAATTACTAAACTCTTCATTTGTTGATACAATTTTAACAAAGACACAGAACACGCTCTAACACCGCATAAGGTGACAATTGAAAACATTAACAATTTATAAGCAAACAAAACCTTTCAATCGCTACCAATAGTTTTGCCAATCCTTAGTAAGGTTTTGAACTAAAAATAATTTCAGAGATACAAAAAAAACGCCAAAAACTGCTAATGAACTAGACACGACAAAAAGTAGAATGAAATTTTAGTAACACTCCCTAAAAGTTGCAATGCGTTTTACATAATTTCTTCAAATACTCAATTCATTGTGTCAGAGCTAAACCTGTATTTTCTTTCAACTCAGAAACACCCCCAAACTGATCCTTTTGCGGAGGAAGTCCAAAGGAGTTATTCAAAATGGAGTTTATTTTCAATTTAGAAGCTTAAAATGAAGTGTTGTGTTGTAGCTGACACAATCTCGGTATGTTTAACGATGTAGTTAAGACAGAAAGCGGGAATAACCTTAGGAGGTACGAAAAACAATTGGATTCCATTGTTACAGATATAACTACAAACTTAGAAACTTCGCAAATTCACTTAACAAGTGCAAGTGAAGAACTTCCCAAGCTTTTGGAATTAATCTCACAAGTTTTGAAAGCTGAAATCAAACAAGAACTAGGAGAAAAAGACGAGGGATTTGACGTTGCTGCAGAAGATTTCGGTTTGGAAGTACAAACTGAGGATTATTGTCCTACTTCTTTTTTGGTACAAGACGCACAATTGGAACGTCGATCTTCAAGTATTTGCAGCAAGGTTTCGTGCTGTGTTTGTTCAATAGATGAACAAGAATCCAATAATAAACCGAATTCAACAACGGAACACACTGCAAGAACTCTAAACAGTGACGTAAAGGCTGCTAAGGCAACTGTTTTAAGAAAACCAGGTTTAGGAATCTTAGTTTATTTAAAAGGAGTGAATAGATCGAGGAACAACAAAACAAGACCAAATTGCGACACATCTGTGGAAGAATTGAGTAGCAAAAGCCTTAACCTTAAGAAAAAAGACTTATCTAAAAGCACTGGAGAAAATTCGAGTTACGTGAAAAATCGAATTCAAGAAAAATTTTGCTTGCAAGAAAATACAACCACTGGCTGTCCACCGAACGAAGAGAAAGCTAAACCGCTACACACAAGAGAAAAACAAGATTCAACAAGCAAGGGTCCACAAACTTCTCTGCAGTCTCAATCTCTTGACGTTCAAGGAAGTAGAAGCAAATTTGCACGTAATGTCCATCCCTCCTTAGAGAATTTTTCAGCCGTTTTGCAATCTGTTATGGAGGGAATCGAGACATGCTCCCAGCTTGCAACGTCTCTGAGTACAAACTCTCTCACTGTAAATCCTCCATCAGAAAGAGGATCTCTTCTAGACGAAATGTCCATGACTTCCATTGGTGACATCGACAGCCAAACAAGCTTGAAAACCCTTCAGGGTGTGAAGAGGAGCTCGTTAAACGATACCGAACCACCTCCGGCAAAAGTATTTGACTTTGCAGAAGGAGACAATGATGTTTTTCCGACTGCAGAGCTAGCAGGAGGAGCTCCCAGTTCAAAGTCGGAGCATCGATCGAGTATCGACGTCGAAGCAAAGTTTGCAACAAGAGGAAGAAGCAAAAGCGAGCTTCATCCAAGGAAAAACTCTGAACAGGAAAACAAAACCGACGCTACAAGAATAGTAAGCTTTGATGATACTGTGAATGATAAAGAATTGGACACTTGGAGGAACTCGAAAAAGAAAGGGTCTAAAGAATCCAAAAAAAATAATCAAATCACTAGGAGCAAGTCTGAAAACTCCATTAAAGGGATAAAACGATTTCGATTGAAGTTCTTCTCCAGGAAAAATAGGAGCAAATCAGTCAAAGACAAAAAAGAGGAATCTATTCCACCAGAAATTCCTGCATGGGATGACTTTGGATTTTCACAAAATGGCGATGATTCGCAAAGTCAAGAGGGGTCCTTGGCAAACGGGACCTTAGAGGGATGCTTAAAAAACAGCACATCCAAAGAGACGTTTCATATCGAGTCGGACATTGCTGACAAGACGTCAAGTCAGAGAGACCTATCTGGATGGTCCTCGACGGAGGTACTTAATAACGACCCAGAGAAATCTTCACAGTGCACGGAATCTCAGGAACAGGAAAAGGACAAAGTCATACAACAACTTGAAGAAGAAAAGGCAGCTTTAAACATTGAAAAGATGGATTTAATGAGTGCTTTAAGTAATATCTGGATTGAGATGGAGGACTTAAAGAATCAACATGAAGAGGAAAAGAAAGAGACAGTTAAGATCAGCACTTTGTCGGTTTCCCCTCTCGACACGGAATCTATTCAAAATGGAGTTGCCATTAACGCGAACAATGATCTCGACATGAAACCTCAACAACAGCCAGAGAAACAACACAACTCTGACAGTTTGCATAATGAAATCAAGGAACTTGAAAATATCAATGAGGGACTTCGCTTTGAAAGGGAAATGCAGGCACAAACTATCTTCTCTTTACAAAAACAGATTTCCACACTCACGGAAGATCGGGAAATCACATCACGCAAAATAAACGAAAATAAAACCAACGATGACACAAGAGTAAAACAGCGCACAAGTAGCTGCAAAGACGCGCCAAAACTTAGCAAACTAAAAGATGAGAATTTCTCGCTGAAATCTCGTATTGATAATCTCACGAATGCTAAGATGCTCCTCGAAAAATCCCAACAGAAACTCCAGCTTGAGAACAGAAAACTAATAGACTGGAAAATACTAGCAGAGAAAAAGTGTTTAAAACTAACGCAAATGATCGACCATGAGTTGCAAGAAACTGTCGAACCTTCACCTGCATCCAAGAACCCGGTCAAAAAAGAAGACAGCGAAAATTTATCTTACTGGGAAATCGAGAAACAGAGATTAGTTGACAGTCAAGAATCTTTATCTGATGATGCGTTATCTGGTGAAAAAACTGTTCAGGAAATTGTAAAGAGCATTGAACGCAGTAAAAGCACCGACAGTGAACTTCATAAACTTGGTGACAAAGAAGAAGAGGGTTGGAACAGTGCTTCAAATGGAATAAGACGCTCAGTAACAATGAGTGCACTTAATAGCCATAAATCATTCTTAAGTGACGAAAAAGCGCCTTTTGACAACAAAGTCAGCAGATTTCCGCCTACTCAACCAAATAACTCCGACAGGTCACGCAGGGAAACAAAGTTTGCACATTTTGACGATTTTGCTCCAATTAAAAAGAAAAGCTCCGATAAAGAGAAAATTAAGAGCAAAAATTCCGACGCAGAGAAAATCGTCGTAGTGACAAACCTTGAAACCAGCTGCTTAAAGTTAATTGAAAAATACAGAGAGATAAAATTCAAATTTGATCATGCTGAAAAAGATAGAAAATTTCCAAGCGAATCAAAAAATATGAAAGACAAGGTTCCAGTTGGGCAAGCTGGGAATGCTGAAAGAAAACAATCCGAATCTGTACTTTATCTTTGCTTGAGGAATCTACAAAAAGAGAACGATGTTCTGAAACTCGATAATTTGAATCTAAAAGGAAAAATAAGCGAAATTCAAGGAAAGAACCTAGCAGAAAATGGCATCAAAAGAGCTGAAAAGTCACCTAAGAAAGTCTTAGTCAAACAGGAAGAGCAGAGGGAATCCAGTGTTAAAGAAATGCACCTAGAACCCGAGCCAGACACTGGGCTTTTTGATAGCTTCATAAGCGAAAGACTAACCAAAGCCAACGGGCTTCCTTCTGAAGAAGAAGGAGAGATTTTCAACGAAATCGACGGAATAACGCTGGAAAAACAAGAAGAAAAAAGAAAGGATGTTAGCTCGTGGCACAGAAAGCAATCCGAGAAGAAATCCCGAGAAAGTTTAAAAGCTCTTCGTCGCAAAGAGCTTGAAATACAAAAAGACAAAGGCGACACTGCTTTTGCACTCAAGCAAGATGAACAATTTTCAGCTTTTGGCGAGTTTGGAGAATTTGATCATAAGCCATCAGCACACTCTTCCAGCCCCAGTCTATCACGGATGAAAGCACTAAGCCTCGATGCAGGAATAAACGAGGTCTCAACAAGAGAACGTCAAGATAATCCATCATCTAGTACGAAAAAAGCTGACAGTGACGACGAGTCTTCAAAAGACAGATTTACAGATTTACATAAATTGGACAGCCTCAACGGTGACAACAATCACGCAGTTTTGAAACGTTTGAGTAAGTTGGAAGACGAACGGAACTCTCAGCAAAGACGTCCTGACGGAAGAATGCCCGTCAAGAAAGCGTTTTCGACGAGTACTAAAAGCCGCGAGCCATTGTTCACGGTTCACTACGTATAACGCAAGTACTACCACTAGAAAGACTCGCGCAAAACCTATGGAATGACATACACAGTTAAATTAACTTTTAAAGAATTATTGAAAGCACATATAGGTCTCAAAACACACAATATTTACGCGATAACATTAAAACATTGAACAAAAGAGCGTCAAATGCCGAGATAATGAGCGGTTGCAGTAAACTATATATTAAGACTAACGTCCGAAACGTCCGTATCTCTATTATCCCTTTAGGGTGTCTAATTTACCTACATATTATATACTAGTTCATTGCATACAACTTTTGAAATGCATGATTGATGACTAAACCCTAAACTTCTTAAGGCTGATTTACACGGTACGATTTGTCGCGTGCGATTTGTAGTATACGACTAGTCGTGAGGTTCAAAACGTTCTAAAACTAGTCGTAGGACATTCTAAAACATGTTTTAGAGCGCGAGCGACTAGTTTTAGAAGCTACGACTAGTCGTATATTACAAATCGCATGCGACAAATCGTACCGTGTAAATCGGGCTTTACGAAATTGCAGAAAACTGATTTCTGCGACGATGAGCTAATGACGGATGCTATTACAATCGTCGTTGAAGAATTAGAGTATCGATTTAAACAAACGCAACTATACTGAACACTATAAATCGAAAAACACGTTACGTTACGGTACGTTACGTTAATCCACGTTAAGTCTATGAGACTTATCGGCTATGACGTTTATATTTTAATTACGCATGGTGAAAAATTACTTCTTATGAGTCAAGACGTAAGACATCGAACAAATCAGTCGCGAATAATTAGCGCGACTACGAACTACTAGCAACAGACGAGAACAGATCATGGAAGACATTTAACGAAGATTATGTCTCAGCGTGAATGTTTTAAAACTGATGATCTATCACACCAAGTCCTAGTTCAGACGTCGAACTTTTGCCGCGTCGCCGAGTCTAATAATTGAATTTTGTAAATCAGAAGTAAAAGGCTTGAATCAACTAGAAATTCATCAAAATGTGATTCCTACAGATGTTTTTGATTATCCCTTGATTAAATATTTTTAAATCAAAGATTTTAAACGTCACGTTATTCATTTACAAAATTCTAGTATTAGATTCGACGTGGCAAAAGATCGACGTCTGAAACGGGTCTAACATCATGACAGCCACCGAATACAGCCATTATAGTTGAAAACGGCATCCATATAAACCAAGTACGATAGACGTAAGGTACTGAGAGGGAATGGCTAGCTTATTATCTATCATTTTTCTTTTTTAATTCTATTCTTATGGCGATGTTCACGTTGACGCAATTCTTTGTTATTCGTGCGCCAATGGCCGTTATTTCAATAGAATCTTTTGTGCTGTGGTTGGCACATTAACATAACAATTCGTTTGTGACGTGTTTGCTTGCAAACAGTGAATGTCACTATAAAAGGGAACCCATTGAAATCATCCATTGTTCTTTGTTCTCAGAATAGAAATCCAAAGTGATGTGATGTTTATAAGCCCAGCGCAGTTCCTTCTCTTAGCTCATGGTCTCATAGCTAGTGCCAAAGTAATAATATTAGCTAATTAATAATTAATTAATATTAATTAATCATTGTGTCATAGCTAGTGCCACTAATAATATTAGCTAATTAATAATTAATTAATATTAATCAATCATTGTTAATTAATAAATATCAATTAATTATTCATTATTAATTATTATTTAATTATCAATTATAATTATATATTATTATCATTATGTATTATCAATTAATTATTTATTTATTAATGAATTATTAATCAATTAATTATTAATTCATATAACTATTAATTAATTACCACTAATAGTATTAGCATTTACATAAATTTAATGGTAAATAACACTAATTAGACAAAAGAAAACAATAGAGTTATCATAAGATAGCACTATGTAGTGTTTCTCTAATATATCATGTAAATCGACGATATTTATTTATTCGTTTTTGTTTGCTTGTTTGTTTGTTTGTTTGTTTGTTGATTTGTGTATTGGTTTGTTTGATTGATTGATTGATTCGGGAGTGGGCTGAGAAGATTCTGAGCAGCAATCCGGTTAAACTAAGATAGATCAACATGGATTTGCGCAACGCGCGAGAAACACGAAGATAACCAATATTACATTCGTGTCTTTTGATTTCAAGAAAAAACTAAATTAAACAGTGTATGTTTTTATTCACACAACGATAATTGTTCTTGTGAGTGCTTTAGGGCTCAGTTTTAAGCGAGGAACTGAAAAATCCGATGAATTTATGTAAACGGAAGCATTAGTTTATGAAGAAAATGAACTATATATATAGTCCGTACTATGCATATATCGAGCAAAATAGCTTGGAGACATTTTAGTTTTATTGTAGTGATATTTGAAAAATGATATATAAACATCCTTTTCAGTCAAATGTCGACTATTTAGTAATTTTACCGTTGGTTGTTTGTGGGTGTTTTTTTAGTTTGTTTCTTAATAACGACACTTTTAAGAGATTAAATAGAAGAGAATGTGTAATCTTTGATAATGGACTGGGATCCCGGAAGATATCTGAACCGCTTTCGCTATTTGCCAGCGATTAACGCTTTTATGTATGAGTTTTTAAATTAATCGGAAATTCGAGTAAAATCCAAGAAATTCATCTTAGTAATTTAATTTGTCTGTCTGTATGCCTGTCTCTCTTTCTGTCTGTCCGTCTATCGTCCGTCAGTCTGTCTGTCTGTCTGCCTGTCAGTCTGTCTGCCTGTCAGTCTGTCTCTTTTTTTCTATCTTTCGATCCGTCCGTCTATCCGTCCGTCCGTCTGTCTGTCAGTGTGTCTGTCTGTTGAAAGCAGATCTATTTTGTTCTTATGTAGTAATTTGCACGAATTGACAAAAAATGTTGTTTGTTGCTTACGTTCAACATGTTAATTTGCATTGACACGAATGCGCATTGTGACATTAGAGTCGTTTTCGCATGAGTGTAAAACGGCACGGTTACGATAACCTACGATACTGTAGAAAATTCGAATGTTTTTATAGAAATTACGCGACAAATCGTACCGTGTAAATCAGCCTTAACACGCCTACAAGGGGAGGGTGAGAAGGTTGAACGATTTTTCTCAACCCCGCTTCGGTGTATAGAGTCGTTTTTGTATTCATGTGTTGGAAACGGTACGGTTACGATACCGCTATGATACGGCAGATGTTTCGATTCCTTTCTTATAAATTACGGCTACGCCATGGTGCGGTACTGTTTCCCTCTCATACGAAAACAACTCATGGGTACATGGTAATTCAGAAACGGTGTTTTAAAAGATTGCATGTTGTACGACAAGTTCAGTTTCGTGAAACATCACCGTACCAGTCCATCACTGATGACTGCGTTTTCACTAAAAGCATAATAGTTGATCTGCATGATGACGTCATATACTACCAATACCAGAATGCTTTGCTGACTTTCTTTTGTATCGCAATTAGTGCAAATTGTTTTATTACTAATCTCCACAGAATTTGAATATTTTGATTCCTAAATAAGCCTCATGGCTTCTAATCAAATCGCCTCGCCAACTTATGCACTATTTTTTAACAAACCATGTAATTAAATATTCATGGAAAAAATAATAAATACAAATAAATACAAATTCAATATGAACGAGAATTTGAAAAGAATGCTGGTCTTGGTAGTAAAATGACGCCATGTTGAAAATCACCTATTTGAAGCTCTCCTGCACGTCTTCCCGGCTAAAGATATTCGACTGCCAAAGTACAATTTAATAAAGCAATCTTAATCAGTGAAATACAAAGACACATATAAGTGGTTCAGTTATCACGACTCAATCTTTTACCTCAAGACAAAAGATTGTATTATTTTTGTAGAGATATATAATGCAAATAGTCGATTGACGTAGGATGCGATACTACCATTACCAGCATGCTTTGCCGATTTTAATTTTATTGGAATTAGTGTAAATTATTTAATTAGTCTCCAAAGGGATTAAGAATTTGAATATGAAAGAAAAATCGAAAAGAATGCTAGTAGTGGTAGTAAAACAACGGCATAACGCAAACAATCGCCTATTGAAAGAAGGTTTGGAGTCTTGTGCGTGACGCAGAACAGTAGTACAACATTTATCTTATATAGAATCAGGTTCAGACAATTACGCATCAGGATATATGATGACGGCCTTCCTTGGACACGCAACAAACAATAAACAAAACATTGTAGTCCTTTAGGTCGATTTTCTCTATTGCAGTAAAGCCTACATATAATCGCTCACGATCGCCGGATCGCTGAAATTACTGATGCGAGGATCGCTCACGATCGCTGTCAATTGTTTCCATGTGTTTTGATTGCTGAAAAGTGTTTTCCTATAATCGCTGACGATCGCCGACATTATTTTCAGCAATCCGGCGATCTTGAGCGATGAGACACAGACGTAAATACCCATCTCCGCATGCGAAATGAGAAGGAAGCAGTGAAGGAGGACAACGCAAGGTGGTGGTAATCTAGTGATGGCGATAGTTGAGGTGATGCAGTGATGGGGATGAAAATTATGATTATCATTCAGTGACAGAGGTTGGGATGTTGAAGATTCAGCGATGTAAGTTGTGTCAATGTGATGATGATTGTAGTGTTGCTGATGATGATTCAATGTTAGCTGTGGCAATGTGATGATGATTGTAGTGTTGATGATGATGATTCAATGTTAGCTGTGACAATGTGATGGTAATGGTGATTGTAGTGTTGATGATGATGATTCAATGTTAGCTGTGGCAATGTGATGGTAATGGTGATTGTAGTGTTGATGATGATGATTCAATGTTAGCTGTGGCAATGTGATGATGACGATGGTGATTCGGTGTTAGTAGCACAGGTGTGGATAACGATAAATATTGCCTTAGTGGGGATGGCGTGGATGATGATGATGATGATGATGATGGTCGTGATGATAGAAGTTACTCTAGTGAGGACGAAACAATCTTGAGTCACTAAAAAACACCTGGAATAAAAATTAACACTATAAGGCTCTTTAGAAGGTGTCTCAGCAATTTCTATGCAAGCAGCTGAAGTAATAAAAAGCTATTAGTTTATTACATAGTACTTTAATGAATATCGTAGATAATAGAATTCGGCGTCTTCTTAGATAGGATGCCAAGCTAAACGTCTGTCCTGTTAGTACAAAGTGGTTAATGTACAAGTCGACTAAGACAAGTTCGTTACTATATATCTAACGAAACTATTACAACTCGATCATTCATACAACCATGGTTTGGCTATTATGACGTCGTTTGAGATAACCTTCAGGGATGGATCTAGGGGAGGGGTGTAAGAGTTGCGCACCCCCTCTTGAAGGACTACGAGTCTTGGTTTTATCAATTTTTTTTCAAAAATAACCTCAGTATTTCATGTTTACTTGGTAGTGCACTCCCTCCTGGAGATGATGCACCCCCCTGAAGATGATGCACCCCCTCCTGAACATGATGCACCCCCTCCTGAAGATGATGCACCTTCTCCTGAAGATGGTGCACCTCCTCCTGAAGATGATGCACACCCTCCTGAAGATGATGCACCCCCTCCTGAAGATGATGCACCTCCTCCTGAAGATAATGCACCTCCTCCTGAAGATGATGCACCCCTCCTGAAGATGATGCCCCCCCTCCTGAAGATGATGCACCCCCTTCTGAAGATGATGCACCCCCTTCTGAAGATGATGCACCCCCTCCTGAAGATGATGCACCCCCTACTGAAGATGATGCACCCCCTACTGAAGATGATGCATCCCTCCTGAAGATGATGCACCCCCTCCCGGAAACAATCCTGGATCCTCCCCTAATATTACTAAATCGTGCTGCCAGAATAATAACAAAAAGCGGCTATGTATTATAATCAGATCGAACAACATGCTGTCTATAAATTAGGTTGGAAAAGGTCTAGGAAAAAAAAACATAAAGCAATCACGAAGTTTAAGCTTGTGAACGCTCTTGTTCCAAAATCACTGAAAAAAATTTTTGCGCTATAAGATGATATATATAAATATCAGACAAAGAGAGAAGAGTGCTTACAATTACCAAAACACTAAAGAAAGCAAGCACTTTCACATGATGGGGCTAAAGTATGGAATGAACTCCGACAACAAACCTATTATATTATTGCTGTAGAAGTCAGTGCCATGGTGGCTTCCAATAACCAACTCCCTACTGATTCTTGTAAAATTATTGACAAAGTAAATTTAAAACATTTGCGAAAAAGAGGTAATTGTTTGTTGTTTGGAGGACTTCATTTGATGGAGCTTGAGGAAGTAGTTAATTGCTGGTAAACTCAGTAAAATGTGTTCTACGAATTGTATTGGTAGTTTGTCTTCTTGATGTTCTTGCTCTATTTGGTGTTTTTGTCCTTCGTCTTCTTACTCTTATTCGTCGTTTCTTGGTTCTTTGTTGTTGTTGTTGTTGTTGTTGTTGTTTTTTTGTTTTTTTTTTCAAAACTTCGTCTTCTTCTTCTTCTTCCCTCTCTACTGCTCTGTGCTCTTTCATACTCTTCTCCTACTCATTTCCCTTTGCTTTTTTCCTTTCAACAATTATTTTCTGATCCATCCATCCATCCATCCATCCATCCATCCATTCATTCGTTCGTTCTTTCGTTCATTTGTCCATGGATTCGTACAGTTTCGTTATTTTGCTTTTGACTTTTTTTGTTCTTTTGTTCTTTCGTCCATCCTTCCATCCCATCATTACATCCCAATTCATTTTTCTCCTTTCCTTTTTCTCTGACTATACCTTATTCTTTCTTACCCTCTGATCATTTCCATCTCTTCTATTGTCGCTTATTACGTACACTGCGGTTTTGTTTTATTTTTCAATTTCTTCACTTCTATACGTATTTTGTTCCTTTCTATTCCTCTGTTTATTTACCTCGATTTTCTCGTGTGCTTCAATTGACTAAGAATAGATGTTCGGCATATGGTCATTGTCATTTCCGAGCTGTTGTTTGTGTTGGAGTTTGTTTTTAGCTATTGAGATTTCTTCGCCTGAGGGCAGACTCAGCTTTTGACAACTTTGTGATAAATAAGTCACCGCACACTGATGAACTCGCTCCATGGTTACTATCAGTGCAAAGCATGTTTTCAAGAGGGCAATGTATTACAGTTCAGACAATACCGAAGAATCAACTTTACCCTATTGTACATAATCTCGCTACATATGTTTGCAGAAGTCCAAACCCTTAAATGCGGGACAACACGTTTCGGTTAATTAACTTATCTCCAAAAAACTTGAGAATGAAACTGAAAGATTTCTCCAAAATAATAACAATTACAGAGTAAATAGGTTCGTCTTTGGAAAAAATAACAAGTTTAATACTTTATTTTCAAGTGGTTCTAGTAGAATTTGTCAGCCGTAGAGTTTTTGCGTAGGACGAATGAAATTTATTGCATTAACATCCCTTGGAGGAAAGTTAAAAATAGGAATTTGCATCTCTTGTTAATAGTGTCTCTGGAGCAAGAGAAACGAACCGGAATTAGTTAGAAAGATCATTATATATATGAAGCATGATTAGTCATTAATGGGTGGAAAAATAAAGTAGGTATCTTTTGTCTTTATTTTGTTTATCTCAAAATTCTCTCATGAAAGGAGCCTCACTATGTTTGACATGAAAGTGATCCGGGGGAGGGGGGGTGGTGGTAGATTGAATGTGACCAACTCATCTCGTAGTAAAATGACTAAAAATGTACGTCAATTGAAATTTTTTGACTGAGGCAAAGTTGTGCTATAACGCTTACTTCTGGTGAGGTGATTTCATGTTTATGAGGAGTAATGTTTTGAGCATCCCGCCGATACAAGGTATCTGGCATTTTCCCGCCACAAATCCACAAAACTGACAATGAATCACTGTTTTATATATCGATATTCATGTGCTTAGATGTTAATTTTCAGAAGAATAAAAAAATATGTTGTTTTTGGTGCTACACCAAAAATGTTTTGGCGACATACTCATAATCATAATCTGCATGTTCGTTAGAATTGCCATAATTTTTTTTCGTTTGTTTGTATTCTTGGTTTATCATTCTGTTTGCTCCTAATATCTATCTTTGCTTATTAATCGCTAACTTTTTTCATAGTTTCGTAGTTAGTAACTCTGCTTTTTTCATTTTTAAGAGCTTTAGCTATATATATTTTGAGGCTAAAAATCCAATCCAATATCGTAGCAAAAGATTAAACCAAGACTAAAACCGCTTTCTGCTCAAGAACTATAGAAAAAGTATTGAATTCAAATATAAAAAATAAAAATAATTCCCCTTTCCAAAATGGGAGCTTGCTGGAAGGCCAACATCATGGACTGAAAGATCTTTTTAAGCGCTTACTTTCTTTCTTTCAGTCTTAAGAATGAAAATCTTAACTGATAACACATGTTTGAGCTATCGACCTTTGTTGGATGAATAGAACTGATTGATTAATTGAAGCAAACAAGCAAACAAGCAAACAAGCAAACAAGCAAACAAGCAAACAAGCAAACAAGCAAACAAGCAAACAAGCAAACAAGCAAACAAGCAAACAAGCAAACAAGCAAACAAGCAAACAAGCAAACAAGCAAACAAGCAAACAAGCAAACAAGCAAACAAGCAAACAATCAAACAAGCAAACAAGCAAACAAGCAAAATGAATTATTCAAATGGCTGACGAACAAGCAAAATGAAAAAGAAGAACGTTAATTGACTATCTGAACTGATGTATCGATCAGCACGCAATCTAATCATGTCGATTATCACCTATCTAACGCAACTACAAACAG
Organism: Diadumene lineata; assembly: GCA_918843875.1. Classification (NCBI taxonomy): domain Eukaryota; kingdom Metazoa; phylum Cnidaria; class Anthozoa; order Actiniaria; family Diadumenidae; genus Diadumene; species Diadumene lineata. Next base: position 7,809,533 of record OU974069.1, read on the forward strand.
ACTCGAGTACATTACAACTCCGGAATAAATTATCTATCTACACGCAATTGCATTTATTCGAATCCTGTAAGCTATATCATGATTTGTAGCCTTGTCATTGTGGCTCTTAGTACTGATCCTATCGCTATTTCTTCTATTACATTATATTGAGACTTTCAACCAAAACGGATTCCACTTCGTCTAGGTATATAGCCGCATTAAGGGATAATCTTAGCAGCTCTAGGAAGAATTTATGCTCTCTTTGCTATTTAGAATATATGGGTCGACTTTATTTTATTGTAAAATGAACTGCCATTTTTACCTTTGCTTAATGATCTATACTGAATGAATATAATCATTACTACACTTCTAAGAAGCAAATGAAGAAATTGTCTCTCAGAGTTAGCAATTAGTCTGACAAAGTGGACAAATTGGCCAAAGCTTCATTTTACAAAATTTAAGATAGAGTTCCGGTTTTTGTTTTTGGTTCGCGCGCTAAATGTTCTTCGGATTTCTGGGTGGTTTAATTTCTGGGTGATATGTTAATTTGTTGCGGATTTGGATGTCTATTTTTCGGAGTTTCGGAATTTAATTCATCTTGGTTTGTTTATTTTGTGATATTTGTATTTTAAGTCTTTCTTAAATCATTTTAAATAAAGAAAATGTTTCTGTAATACATTTGTCATGTTTCTAAACCACGGATTAACATTTTGACAACGTTTTCTTTAATCTTTTTGATTTTTCCCCTACTTGATATTATTCACTTCATTCTCATTTATTTACTGTTTGGAAAATGCCAAACCAATTTAACGGCCTTTTTAGACATTAAGTCGGAAAGAAACAATGTCAATAAAGATGATAATATATATTGGTAGTTAAAATTCGATATCAAATTTAGCAATGTATATAAATCATTCAAAGTTCAAAGTTACAAAATAAGATAGATCAATATTAAAGTCAACAAGACATCCAAAACACTTAAATTTAATTCAGTTTTTTAGTACAAAAGAAATTATGTTAGTGAAAAAATTAAACTTAATGATTTACTTTCATTTTTTCTCGATCCTTTTCAGGTGTGTTATTATCATTATCTGTTGATATTTATTTGCAATTAAAAGAGACATTATTCCACAGCTCAGCGGTGCAATCTGATAAATGTAATTTGAATTTCCAAAGAAGGGCGTTCCCAACATAAAAACATATTGAAAATGACTCAAAAACACGGATAACAGCTGAAAAAATAGGGAAGTGGACGAAATGTTGTTTTAGTTTGGCAAACTGCTGCAGTGCAAACAAGTGTAAATCAGTCAATTTATGTTGTTTATTCTAATTTTTTTTCAGCGCGCCTTCACGATAATTATTAAGGCTTTTTCAATGTTTTTGATGCATTGACAGGTTTAGCCATATTGCTCATATAGTTAATGACTTACAATTTAAAGCTGACATCTTAACATTCAAATCAAATATGTAAATAACAAGACGTTTACAATTTGTTATTCTTATAATCCTTACAAGTGAAAAACAAAATGCTTTTTGTTTTAGTTTAATTTACGACCATATTTGAGCAACAATGTCAAAATCCATGATTCACAGAAATTCAATGATATTTTCCAACTGGAGAAATAAATATACAAAAAAAAAACCTCAATTATCTTTTTATTTTGATAAATATTTTTGTTCCTTTCTCGTAATGGATTCATTGTCTATTGTCAGAAAAAAAAGATGTAATTTGTGTATAAATCTGTACATATTTTGTTATTATGTACAACACTGAAATATATGTTTATTTATCTGAAATATGAACTACTTATATGTGTAAAGATATCAATAGTTTTTTTTTTCACAATAAAACTAAATAAAACACGATGAATAAAATCCATTTTCGCACTCAAAGAACTAGAATTTCTTATAATTTTCTGTGTGTGAGTCCCGAAAGGAAAAAAAACAGTAAATTTTCGGAGCAAAATGTGTACGCGCGCGCTGATATATTTCCCGCCAATTGATGTGTAGGTGCACGCTCGCGTTGAAATCATTTCCCGCCACTTCAACCCTACGAACACCTATTTTTGATAAGATCAGATTGATGGCTAGTACAATGTAGGATTGTACAGTTTTGATGGGAAAACGAGAAAAAAAATTGACCGCTTTTATGTTATTATTTTCCAAACATTTAAGATAAAAGCTCGTTGTGTGAGAATAATTTTTTTGATGTATGCAATATTTAAAAGCGTATCATTATTTTTTGTTAATTTTATCAATGGTTTTGATATGTTCACATTAAAATAAAAAGTCTTTATTTGTTATTTATTTTTCTTCGTTTGTTTGTTCACTGTAAACTGTGTTTAATGAGTCATAATTTAATCTGTTATTCTTAATCAAATAAATCGCAAAATCTATCGCTTTCTTCGATTCATTATGGCAAAAAAGGCAAACAGAAATAATAGCAAATAAAACTATAATTTGAATGAAATAGCTTTTAAATGATGACAAACAAGCTCTAGCTGGATAATATGTGTTTATATGGAATTTCTCAGATATTGTCAAGATAACAAGAAAACCAAATAATATTCCCAATGTTGCACTGAAAAACATGTCATGAAGTGATATTTAAAAATTAAAAACATGCAAGGCGTGCGTTCGACATATAAACGCATCTTATTGAAATGTGGTTGTATTCTTTACCGTTATCATCGGCCAGCCACTTCAACTTCACTTACAATGGAAGAAACAGCTCTTTATTTGGCTTTGTATTACAAACGAAAATACAATGTTGAATGAAAACACGCAAAATAAATAGACGTCACCATAAATTTGATTTATCATCAATGTTCAAGACATTTATTATGTGCTTTCTACTTTCTATTAACTACAAATCAAACTAAATACGTGTACATTTGGGTTTCCATGTGTTCATTTTGGGTATTTTTCACCTAATTATTAACTTTCAGTTTACACTCATGTTTTAAACTTGTATATTTATAAGAATAATATTTGAATTTGTTCTTTTTGGTACATAAATATGAAATGAATCTTGCTATCTAAACTCTAAGTGCTTTGATATCACAATATAATAATTATTACAATACATTTTGTGTTTTGATAGAATATCGTCATATTTTCTATTTCGTCATATTTTCGCGTTCTTTGACGTCTTTCCCTTTCCTTTTTTTTGCCGCTAAAATTACATTTTTTTTATTCTAACGGTATTTATTATTCTAACGTAGATTCTTTGGCAAATAATGATGACACTTTTCTATTTGTTTTGTTTTTTTTCCTTTGGGCTTATCTTCCGTATTTTGCTGCATATCAGTTGTAGATGTTTTTTTGATATTGCCTAATTCCTTTCTCATATGCTACGAGTCAGTTTTTCATTTCCTTGAGTTTCCTCTTTTTCTTTCTCGGTTTCTTGCTTGTTGTTGTTAGTGTTTTTCTCGCATACTTTCGTGTGCATTAAGCCGTATTGAGTGGTTTCCATACTCATCTAATTACATTCGTTAGTTCCTTTTTCGCATTTTTTTCAATTGGTCTTTAAAGTTTAGTATTGCAAGCTAGGAAAAGTCTCGAACCGTTTCGTTCACCTGTCCCCTCTCCGCCTCCATTTCCTAAATGTGAGCACGAAAAGTCAAAAGTTCTCCTTTGTTTCGAGGATTCTCGCGGAGCAAAACCACAAGTTGAATTTCTCAAATGCGTCCTATCATTGCTGATAAACACGGACTTAAAAGCGTTTCGGAATTCTCGACTAACTATACAATAAATTAAAGGATTTATCGAAGAATTGGCGCAAGCAAATATAATAGTAATAAAAAACAAAATAGGGTAGTAAGGTTGAAAATAAACTTGCGTCCAGAATATCAGTGTTAGCCTGAGAAGATTGACTGGGAACATTGACAACGCGAACACGAAAGCAACGGGCGTGAGGATCGTCTTCGCTCGTCTGTTTTGAGTTAATCGTCTGCAATCAATCGGTGATGGTTTTGGATGGAAGTTTCCATTGACTCCACCATTTGCTTGGTGATCATCGGCGCTTTTCACCGTCTCGACTTGCCGTCTGTTTTTAGCAGCTTTTCGTGAAATAATCCCTTTGGTGCCCATCAGAAACGTACTGCTCTTGCTCAGCTGTTTTGATATCACAATGTACGTCCAAATCACGATTCCCAGCGGTAAAACGTACGAAAGAATAAACTGAAATCCCATATAGACTTTCGCTGCTAATGCCTCTTTTCTACGGTCTGTTGTCCACTGAACATTGCACGTTGGAGGAGTTTCTATGTATATCACTGAAACGTAAACAGGGATACAGAATATACAAAAAGAAAAACACCAAACTAAAGTCATTAGTAGTTTGGCAGATCGTTTAGTTTGATTATCTCGGCGATGAACGTGCGCCATTCGGACAATGTTTCTATAGCGTTCAATCGCAATCGCGGCGATTATCCATACAGACGAACCATAGAATATATCTAGCATGGGATACACATATAGACAGAAGTACTCTCCCATCGGCCATTCAAAGGGCAGCTCAGCTCTCAGAACCCCAATCGGCACAACAAACAACAAAAAACCGAGATCCGCTGCGGCTAGATTTTTTACAAACAAATCTAGCGAAGTATTAAATGCTTTTCGTTTCGTGGTGACAATAACAACTATGATATTACCAGCGACTCCAAAAAGCACAATCAAAGATAGCACAGTGTATTTGGTTATCAAAATAGGTAATGTTTCAACTATGTAATTCGGCCGTTGGCCGACGGGCTGTTGGTTAGATGATTCGTTGTGATTTCCACATTGTCCAAGAGAGCAGTTGACGCTAAGCGAAGCAGCCATTGTGCGCAAACAGCACTAAAACCCGAGGCCACGTTTCGCGATAACAAAGTCTTTATAGCGAACCACTTGTAAAGTTTGATTATACCGTGTGTCAAAAACACGCAATTGCCTTGATTAATGGTTGACTCCCAACTATTTTTCATCTATGAAAGCAAGCTCTTGGTCGATGACTGAGGCAAGTCTACCGCGCGGCCTATTATATATAGGATCAGCAATCACCACCCAGAGCGTCTAGAAATTGAACGATATGATTCCGTATTGAGCTCGTTGGTTCTGCCTTGACGCGTGGTTAATTGATCATAACAACCATACACAAGGAAATACACACACACACACCATGTGCACTTCAGACTACCCACTGGAGTACCCTCGGGATATTGTGGTTCATATCTGAAAAACAAATAAGAAATTAGATGATGACGCACACCACCCCCTTGAGTAAACACGCTCTAGGGTACCCGCAAGATGTTGTGGTTTTTGTTTGATAAACGAATTTATGTAGCCCACCCTCTCTTATGAAGCCCCTCGGGGGTACCCCTAATATATCAGTATCATGTCTGGAAAACAAATATGAAATCGAGAAGCTACTTACACAACCCCTCTAATAACTTTTAGAGGCCGATACTTTAAAATATCGTTGCACTGCATGTCTGAAAAACATTAAAAAACTGACGAACACCTCCCCCCTTCGTCAAACATATGTTCAATATGACAAACATATTCTTCAAAAATGAAAATTTTCACAGAGGGTCTTCTGGGGTATTTTTAGTCACGTCTGTCAAAGTATAAGATATTTTAAAATAAAACCATAACCCTACCCGAAATATTACAAAGAACCCCCACACGGGTAACCTAAGGATATTATTATCATCACTGGCATATGTAAAAATAATCAGATAGTTAAAAGTAGCATTCTCCGCCCCCTGAACAAACAACCCCCACATTGGAAAACTGTCTTTTGTTTTATGAGGACGAAAGTACACAAAATTACAAGCGCGCGAAAATTAACAATTCATCATGAAATAAAAACAAAATAAATACTAACAAATAGTAGCTATTTTATAGTATTTAGTTTGTTTTTATTTCATGGTTTCTATGCGTCTGCTCTATGTTGAAAAAGCAAATTTATATTTTGCGCATATCTCATCAGCATAGTGTTGTTTTTTTATTCGTACTCACTCGACCTTGGCTCGACCTCTATGCATTCTGGCTCTACAATGTTTACCTGACTCCACTTCGAGTCGAACTCCCACTAAGGCCGGCCGGAGAAACAGTTAAACCCACATCCTTGCATGAGCGAAAATAACACTATATGAACGTTTACAAAATAACCCGACAACACAGCTCAAGATAGCAAACAGTTTTAACTGTTAACATAATAAAGTCTATCTAAAAGCCCTTTTAATGTGAATTTCAGAAATGCATCAAGAAGCCGATTGCTCTTACATCCTTCCCCAACCATTGTCAACCACCCCGCATCCTTTGGAATACAAATTAAAGCAAACTTCTTTCATAAAGAAAAACACAGCACGGCTACCGGTAAAAAGAGAGGAAAATAGCAAAATCAAGTAAACAACCCAGAGATATTTTTCTGACTTTTATAGGGGAAAAATCGGTTTATTTTACATTGCGGCTTATTAGTTAAATTAAAGTTCAATGGGAAACTTGAATGGAAATCTAGTTGTTTTTTTTAAATAGTGTTTTTTTTTTCTCGGTACCCTGTTGTACTTAGTTTCGTTAACAAATTTTGTTATTATTTCATAATGTTTTGTGCACTTTTTAGCTTAATTTCGTTCAAATAATTACAGAGCTCAGGAATTCTTTTGCCTGGCAAAAATGTTTGTACTGAATTTGATCGGTGAACTAATGGGTCACCGACCGATCCGTCTTATGCCGGTACTCAGCCCTTTTAAGAATTCGTTTACGATTGGACAAATGTCAGGGAAAATCTGTTTTGGAAAAATATACCCTTAAAACACTCTTTACACAACAAAAAAAAATCTTGTGAATAACCTTCAACCTTTGAGAAATATAAGAGACTCTGTGAAAGGTGAAAATAAAAAAAAGAGATCTTAAAAAAACATCTTGACATTCATATTATCGGAGGAAAAAAAATGTCTATATTTTAAAATCTTTTCAGCAAAAAAATATCACAATTAACCGCCGACCAATTTTTTAAAATTTTCTTACAAAACACTTACTTATTAATCACTCTCGTCTTTTTTTCTTAATGAGTGAAATTTTTAACTTCATTTAATCGTCTTTAATCCAAGTAATTATAAGGCTACGATATCAACACGTTTATAGTTCGGCTTATTTTATCTTTGTCCGTTATTTTATCAAAATTGAAAATGTTTAAATTACTGGAGGCGCCCCACATGGCTTTTAACTTGTTTTAATATTTTGCTTTTTACTAAAACCTTTCAAAGGAAAAGTATATATTATTGACTCCAAACACAAAACAAGTTTTCCTGTTTTTTTAAGCAATAATAGCTAAATAGTTCATAACTTATGACATGCTATTTTTAACTGATCTGTAACTAGAAATTAAATTAAAATTGATGCTGAAAATTACTACAATTAATGCAGCTTTCTGTTTTCTGTTTTTGTTTGTTTGTTGTTGTTTTTGTTGTTTTGTCCGATTGATTGATCGATGTTGAAAATTTTTTAGACTTTTTATTGGTGGTTACTTTTTTTAGAAAGCCAATCAAGTGTTTCGCGCAAAAAAAGTGGCAACGCGAGTAGCATGTTTTTGATTGAATTTGTTTCGAGTTCGATTAAAGAAAATACCATAATTACGGCTAAAATGTTGATGTATGCATTTAATGATTACGGGAGCTTTTTAGATTTGATTGAATTTCAAGTGGACTAGCGCGATCGTTGAATAACAAAGATGTTTTGAAAAGAAAAACAAGCAACGAACAGAAGAAAAAAACAGCAAACAAACAAAGAAATAAAGAACAATACTGAAAGAAACAACAACAACCGAAATGAAAAAAACAAACTGTCAGAACTTTTGATTACATCGACTAAAACTGGATAAATGTAACTTGTAAACAGTAAATGTAAAATGTAAATACTAATGTAAAATGTAAGCAGTATCAGTTTTAGGGTGTTGTTTTTAAACTTTAATTGTATTTTGGAGTTTAAAAGCAAGACGAATAAACGAACAATTAAATAAAAATAGATGATCATCCGATCACTACAGTCTTCATCAACAGATTTAAAAGCATGATTACTAGGAATGTCATGAACACTTTTTATTTTTATTTTGGCTTGCTTGTTTGCACTTGCTTGTTTGGGAAAAAAAAAACAGAAAACAAACAAATAAACAAAACAAGCGAAATTAACAAATAAACAAATAATGTATTTTATTGTTTGATGATTATTAGTATTTATTAAATATCCATTAATTCGCTTGATGTTTTGTTAATTGGTTTGTTTTCTGTCTATGCAATCTCTTTCCCATCGATTACCAGTTTTTTTTCTTTTTTCTTGCCTTTTTTTATTTGTCTGTGGTTTTACAGAAAAGTGCTTCTTAAAGCCCAAACCAACCACCGTGTTATTTTAAAATGTCCATGCATGATCAAACATCTTGTTTTTTTTTTTGAATAGGCAATTACCATTCTCGAGATTTTTTCAATTTAGGACTTTTCGAGTTGAAGAGACCTTTGTCGCCAGAACTGCGCTGCACGTGAAAGCTTTGTGAATAAAACTAAAGTCACTAAACGGCAATGCCTTCGGGTAGTGTAATAGAAAAAATTACATGATTGAAATTATTACAGTCTGCAAACCACCTGAATCGTGAACACTTAGAGATATCAATGATTTTATTACTGGAAATTAAATTTATTATATTTCATTTAAATTTTCAATTTTGACAACGACATCTAACTATTCAAATGCAAAAAAAATCTTTACTGGAAATTAAATTTATTATATTTAATTCAAATTTTCAATTTTGAAAACGACATCTAACTATTCAAATGCAGAAAAACATTTTCAGGAAAAGTCTAGAATATATAGCTCAAACTATCATATCTAGATATAACTTTCACTGAAGTGGTATTTCTTAACAAAACAACGACTGATCCAGAAATTGTGAGAGGGTGTGGGCACTAATCAAAAATCGGAAATTCTGAAAGGGAGGAGAGTAATCAAAATATTACCGATTGTCAGTCAAATTTTAATTATCTATGAAAATAAATCAAATTGGGGACACCGGCTCCAATGCCCCCCTTCCTCCTTGGATCCGCCTTTACATAAGCCTGGTTTCCGTACGATCCCTTGCGTTACTTTGCGATCGCTGTAGAAGATTGTGTTTTGTTTTTCGTGTTTTTTTTTTTCTAGAAAGGCTGTGCTTAGTTGCACTCAACCGCTACGATATATCGCTCAACTCGATCGCCCGATGAGATAGAATTTGTGCGCGATAACGATTATATGAAAACGAGGCTTTACCTTATGTCAGGAAAAGCCAATTGAAAAATTTGGATTAAAAGTTTCAAAGTAATGAAGACATCACCAACAAACATGGTAAACTCAACAATTCGAAAAATCACACGAGCAAAACCAAGAAGGAAGAAAGGCGGAATCAAAACGACAAACAGACATTGAACGAACCAATGAATGGAGTAAACAATGCATGAAACAAACAAACAAACAAACAAACAAAAAGGACAACAAACACCAAACATGGAGACAAAAAAAGGATTTTTGCTGTCCTCTATCTGAGCAGTTTAGTTTGTGCCTGCCGTTACCACATTAATTGTACCATCATGACTTCCGTTGACGTTTATGGTTGATAGTCTGAAAAATCATAATGCTTTTAAATTTACACCTGATCACGAACTCTGTCGGGCGAAATTAAAATGCTTTTAAGTCTTGTTTATAGCTTTCTTTCTCGACTGTCCTTTTTGTTGCATGCATGCGACAACTTGTTCAATTAAATTTTTTTTGATAAATTTTCTATTTTCCTTGTTTGTTGATTGATTAGCGGCGTTTGCTATTGTTCAAATAATTCATTCATTCATTCATTCATTCATTCATTCATTTATTCATTCATTCATTCATTCATTCATTCATTCATTCATTCATCCATTCATCCATCCATTCATTCATTCATCTATTCATTCATTCATTCATTCATTCATTCATTCATTCATTCATCCATTCATCCATCCATTCATTCATCGATTCATTCATTCATTCATTCATTCATTCATTCATTTATTTAATTTATTTATCTGCACCGTTTTCATTTGTTTGTGTAATAGTTGTGTGCTTGTTTCAGTTTGTTTGTTTGTTCGCCATCAAAGTATAATTCTACCTCCTCATTTGCCAATCTCATACTCAGAGCCCGCGTTTTTCCTCGCCAACAAGGGCTCTGACATAATCCGATTTTTGTTAAAATTTGATTGGTCATTCAATTTTGACAACCACGCAAGCGCAAACAACCGGAAACACAAATAAACTCAAGCTAGATGTTTGTGATCGTTTTTAGCAGTAGAAAATATATAAAATATGATAAAAAAGTAAGTCTGTACTTGTGAATCGCTATTTTCTTTACACTCCTAGAGAATTTCAGACAATTTGACGCAATAGTTAGGAAATTATTCAATGTTTCGCCCTTCGTCACACACGGCTGCCAACGGCCGAGAGAATTTCTCTTCTAGCTCGTCGAAAATCACAAATTAACCTAAAATCCCTTCGGATTATGTTTACTCGATAAATAATCATTACAATCTATGAATTTTGTTCCAAAACTTCCACAATATCACTAGGAAAAATCCATTTTCATTGACGATATCGCCGTATGTTGATCGATGGTGGATATCGATATCAGAATTACAACGGGTTTTATTTTTAAATATCAGCTCTGACATAATCTCGATTTCCCATTGGTTGGTTTGTACATTGGCCGTAAAGGCACATGCGCAGCCGGAAGTTCAAGAAATCTTGGACTTTTCAGTGGATTATGCCAGAGTCCTTGTTTCGAGCCGCTGGCCGAAGTAACGAGGACTCAGGGTACGAGATTGCTCATTTGCATGAGATAGCGCATGCGTAGTGAAGGTCATGTGTTTCGGTGAAGGAAGTCCACATTGTTTTAGTAGAAAGGGCTTAAATACAACGTCAACGGCGAGAATTATTAGCTGAAATTAACTGAAAACCTTCGAAAAGAAGTGTTTTTTTCAGTGGTTTTCATTTCAAACAATTTGTTTTTATTTGTTTTTAATTTGGAATATAAATACACGAGTGCGAGTTCAATTTGACCAAACTGCTCCGAAATATTCCATTGGATCATGGCGGTCAGTCTCTACCCTGTCTGCGGACAAATGCTAATATCATTATCCCAAACTGTCGCCCAAACTTCTAACCAGCCTGTCAGATTTGGTTATACGGCAATCTGAGCTAATTAAGGTTCGTACTGGCTTACGCATATTCCGTTTCTATTTTACAAAAACTGCGTTTGAAAATTGTACTATTTTACTATGACGCCATGGTTTGTTTAATCAATAGCTTGAATTTTTTTATTAATAAAGGTGGTGGTGATAGGGGGAGGGGGTTGGTCGCTGAAAGGGCATTATCAAAAATTTCCGTACAAAACAATTGCAATATTTCGGAAAAAAAGAGATTCTATTTAAAAACATTAAATCATAAATTTCTGTTTCTGCCGGCTAGTGACAAAACATTACCCTGGTACGTTTTTGTACCGAAATCACAGTATCGTAATGACTCATCTCGGCCTCAGTTTTATGGCAATAGTATTGTAAGACACAAATAGAGTATGAGATAAGAGAACTTATCCACGGACACCATCAGGGGCTCTACTCGTCGTACTATTTTTAGAAACTTGTTACCAATCTCCGCACTTTTGTCTTGAGATGCTTTAACGATGCGACCTCGCCTCCTGCAATCTGGCCAATCACGTTCTGTTCCCGAAATAACTTCAGTTTAAAAATAGAATGAAAAAAAAATCCCCTGATGAGTTAAAGCCCAATACGGGGGATAAGCCCCGGGATAAGCTTTCGTATCTCCTACTATTTTGAAGGCAAATAAGTTGATCATCCTTTGAGTGAGTCGATTTGAAAACGTTTTCATTGCAATGTATACGTATTTGAGTTCAGTCCTACTTTTTTAGAGAATTCGAAGCAGCGGCAAAAAGCTTAATAATTACAAGTGTTCATGGTTCGAGTGTCCTCGAGCTCACTGTAATTTAATATTACAACTTCAAAATATGAACAAAACCGCAAAGCACGAAAGTGATCAGTGATGAAATACTGATCTAATTGATGTTTTATTATAAAAAAAGCAACATGCTGCAAACGTTTATATTAAAACTAGGCAAGACATGTGAAGTAAAATTATGTTTGGGAAATTGTATTATTTAGTCTCTTCACATTAAAATTGCACAAAAAACTTTTGTTTAGTTTAATGTGACAGATGATATGCCCAAGTTAATCCATCCATTCAAGGAAATAAACCTTTAAAAATGATACTTTTCAAAATCATACTTTCTAATAAAGACTTAGAAAAGATCTATCAAATGATATAAAAATTTTGTTGATTTGAATTGGATCGGCCGACACCATAATTAATCAATCAATTTGTAGTTTTGTAACTAAAGTCTTTGCCGTACGCCGAAGCACTTCAAATAACCCATCAATGCATCTTAAGCAATTTCCTTTCTTATCGTCATATCAATTATTCGTCTTATTCGTAACACATATACTAGATAATTCTTTCAACCGTCAATGATAACACATCAACATTCACCGGCCGGCTTCTTACACATTTGTTGTGTTTTATGACTTTCAGGAAACATGCTGTGAAATATGACAACATACATGAGTCGTGATAACTTAAATGGGTCTAGCTGGCTAACACCCCTTTGATGCACATCTTTTTTCTTTCTTTCGAAGTCAGTGTTTCTCAGTTCATAAACCCTTAGACCATTTTTTAAGCAGTCACGACTCCTATATTTATATCTTTCTTTCTCTCACTATTTTTACTATAGATATAAGCTAATTATTTGTTAATTTTTGATCATTATTTGTTTTTTTTTTGTTTTTTTTTATTCATTTTGTTTCATTCATTCATTTATTCATTTACTTGCTAACTCATTGATTCATTTATTCCCTTTTAATTTACTTACTCACATATTTATTTTGTTCGTTTCTTTATCTATTTGTTTACTGACTGATTGATGGATTGATTGACTGATTTATTGACTGATTAATTGATTGATTTTTTACATATGTTTGTATAGATTTTGTTTAATTTTTTTTTATTGCAAGTTTGTTCGTCCTGCATTTTTAATAAAATCATAACACGCCATGCCATGTGCGAAGATTCTCAGCAATCTCCAGGCCTTGTGTTGGCACTCCCATGTACAAGTATCGGAAACGCTCGTCTTATATGGTAAAATATATCGATTTGGTATCTATTAGGGTGTCCAAATATAATTTTATACTTTCAAAATACTTTTAGATACTTTTTGAAAACGTGCTACCGATATATATAGTATAACCGATACTTTACGCCCCCCCCCCCCCCCCCCCCCCCACGGTGGCTTTCAAGTAGACCTTTTAACCAATCAGCAATCAGTTGCAATGTAGACAAACTCCGTGCTTATTACGGGATAAAATGTGGAGATAACAGTTTACGAATGCAACATAACTGTTCATTACTTTGACGGCGACGGACAATAAATTAGTTAGAAACTTACTAGAGAACTAGTAAAGCACTAGTGTCACATGCGTTGGGGTTTCTATAAAACTGACAGTTGATAACGGAAATATCTGAATAGACCTTGTCAGTTGCACCTGTATTACCCTTAAATGTAATAGCACCCGTAAATGTAATACCCACCGTAAATGTAATAAAAATCAACCGTAAATGTAATAATAACCGTAAATGTAATAACAACCAACCGTAAATGTAATATCAACCGTAAATGTAATAACTATCAACCGTAAATGTAATAATCGACCCCACCGTAAATGTAATAACACCCGTAAATGTAATACCCACCGTAAATGTAATAAAAATCAACCGTAAATGTAATACCCACCGTAAATGTAATAACTATCAACCGTAAATGTAATAATCGACCCCACCGTAAATGTAATAAAATTTAACCATAAATGTAATAATCGAAACCCACCGTAAATGTAATAACCCTTCAACCATAAATGTAATAACCAAGTATTTTTTAACTTTAGTGTTAAAAGTAACAACTCTTAGCAGGACTGTTTCAATGTTACGTCAAACACAGTGTGTGACGTCACATACCACTTGATAGTATGAGTAAACAGCCTTCTGGCTCACTGATGGTACCCTGGTCCCAGAGACTCTAGAGCCTCTAGAGAGCCCAGAGGCTCCAGAGCCTCTGGGACCAGGGTACACTGATGGAGGTTCAAGGAACAGATTTTAAAGCAAGATTATCACGTGACTGTTGAATTTGTGAGAAGGGTGACGGCTGCAAATATGGGATGGATAAAAGCTACTATGCCTCAAAACAATCGGTTCAGAAAAATCTGTCTTCATTTCTACTGAAGTTTGGATTTCATATTTTACATTAAAACGTATTCAACATGACAAGTAGTTTGACTTCAGGCGATGACAAAAGAAAAGCCGGGAGGATAAGCATAAAAATTATATTTGCGAACAAATATTCCACTTAATTATCATTTCGTTTACTCATTCATTTACTTTGCTGCATGTCTGCCGTTGATAGCAAGTGCCACAAATGTTTACATATACTACGGTATTAGAGAAAATTTATGAGATAGGCGGTAGTCGATAGTCGCTTGAGTAGTGTGTAAGGGATGACTCGACCCCCTTAAGTGAGGTTACCATTGAGGTTCCTGAGGTTCCTGAGGTTACCACTGAGGTTACCACAGAGGTACCCTATTGTTATCCGGTTGTCAAGGGGACCACGTGACGTCACTGGGCAAGTTCGGGCGAACCTTATTGTCAAGGGTTGACTATTTAACGCGATTTGATTTTTTATCACAAAGCATTTCTTATAACATAAAGTTCTTATATCTACGAAGAAGATACTGAAGAAAATGGCAAGTTTATTGAAACTAGGCTCTAGAGGTTATCATGCTACTGTTAAGGAGTTCAACGGACAGATAAGATTCCACATCAGAAAGTATATTGACCTCGAAGGACTGAAAACTATACCAACAAAGTATGGAGTGGCCTTAACGATCGAAGAGTTTCAAGAATTGAAAACAGCCATGGATGATCTAAACGAAATGTTAGAAGTGTTGATTGAAACAAGTTCTATGACTACACAACCAGGAGATGATTCAGGCTACCTTGCAGACGGTGAACAATCAAGCAGTCCAAGTAATGAAGCGAGTCAACAAACACCAAAGAATTATAACACATCACAAGTGAATGAACCACCAAGAAAAAAGCTCAATATGACCAATGATGGAAAAGTCTACTTTGTTCGATATAGACCCGAAAATTAAATATAAATACTTTCAAGGATAGAAAAAAATCAACTGTAAATAATTCTTGTTATTACATTTAACTAAGTGACTATAAACATACTGTGAATAAAATATTCTTTTGAAACAGTTATTGTCTTATTCAGTGATTTGAATATACCGCGCTGTTTATCTTCACAAATGGACTAGCAAATATTTAGAAAAATGTGGTTTGGAAAATAAAATTAATCAGATATCTATAAAATATAATCCAATTATTATTTTATTTCATGTTAGAAAAATCGATTTTATCAACTTACATAAACAAATTGAGATTAAAATTAATCAGTAAAACCTCTTTAAACTGATTTGATTGTATAAAATCTTTAGAATTAAGTTATATATTTAGTAATTCTATAAAGAAAAGTGTTTTTTCTAATGTTAATTATGAAATTGAAAATTGAACCGCTCTCGAGATCATTTAAAATGACAGCGGATTTTAAAGTCATTAATTATATTTCGTATGAATGAAATCGTTCCAAATCCAAACAGTTCTTTTTTCCTTGAAAATCGTTCGATTTATAGAGATCACGTTTTATTTATTTCAAATAACTAACGAAGGTTTTAATTATTCTACAGCAGCGAACATCTGAACAAACACCGAAGGAAAACATTATACTTTTGTTTCAACTAAAACAAAATTTGAATTTACCGCGCCTGATGGAATATTAAAGTTTTTGAATCAAAATATTGTTTTTCCAAAACAATACCACAAAAAAATTTAATATATCAGAAATAAACTAGTAAATAAAAAACTTTCACATTCAAGGATAGAAAAAATCAACTGTAAATAATTCTTGTTATTACGTTAAACTAAATCATTGTTTCAGTATACTGTGAATAATGTTTATTTTACGGAAAATAAAATATTCTTTTGAAACAATTATTGTCTTATTCAATGATTTGAATACACAGCGCTGTTTATCTTCACGATAAATGGACAAACAAATATTTAAAAAAGTATGGCTGGGGAAAACATTTAACACAGATATCCATTGATTCTTTTATTTCATGTCAGAAAAAATCGAATTTATATCAGACTACATAAAATTAAAATTTAAATTAATCAGTAAAACCCCAGATTAAACTCATTAATCGGTATTTGATTACATAAATTCGTAAGAATTAATCTATCTAGCTTTTGATCTTATAGTTCTTTCCCTTTTTGGAACATTTAATATCATCTAGAAGTTATACTTTTTAATAATCCTATAAACAAACGTTTTTTTTTTATTTTTCGATTAGTTATGAGGTGAATTTAAAATTGAAGGTTATATAAACTTATCAATCATTGTTCATATGAAATCGTTCTAAATCAAAGCAGTTCTTTTTCCCCTGAAAATCGTTGCATTTGCAGAGATTACGTTTTATTTATTTTAAATAACTAACGAAGGTTATTCTACAGCAAACATCTGATCAAACACCAAGGGTAAAATACTTTTGTTTCCACTAAAAGAAAATTTGCATTTACCGCGCCTGATTGAACATTAAAGTTTTGAATAAATAAAAAGTCTGATCTTTTGTTTTCCAAAAACAATACCAAAACTAATTGGTAGTAAAACTTGATAATTACCACCCGTCTCTAGCATTTTTTACCGACTAAATGAGCTTTAAAAACAAAAGTGTTTTATATAACCTGCACATGTAAGAGTTTAACAAAAAAAACAAGCTATCTAAACATTTTTTTACAGTTCACTAAACCTCGGTTTGAGTTAATCATTCAACTAATGGTTTTCAACTGATTTGAAAAAGGATTTGAAATAATTTGACATCAAAAAATGTTTCATTTTACTGAAGATTTGGAAAATAGAAAAGACTATTGGGTTGCTTTTCCGTGTGAAGATAAAGAAAAAACAACAACGGACTCTCAGGAACAATTTTGTTCTTTAATGGATATCCTGGAAGAAATCAGAACAACGAAAACTCAGAAGCAATTTTTTTCTTAATGGGTATGCTGAAAGAAATCAGGACAAGTGTACAAAACGAACATGCACGAACAATCGCGGACGATAAGATGAAATGTTCCAGTCAATTACAAGTGCGTATACGTCAACTATCTCGTAAAGGTGAACATGTAGGTGTGGAACTCAAATTCCCGAATGGTGTTAAAGTATGGGATGGAATAAATGAATGTATTTCGGCTTTGTGGGGCTTAATATGTTTTTGATAAATACAAGAATGGGGTTGTAAACGACACACTACTTCAAAGCACTTGTATGTTGAATGGTAAATTACTTGCATGGTGTACACATTCAGATATTGAACTTCTAAATGATATAAGTACACAAAAACTTGACGAAGAAGAAAAATACTGGAGAGAGAATGATGACGACGAGGAAGAAGGAAAGGATTATGATTTCGCTGATGGTGAAAGTGAATGCAGACATAAATGGAAAGAAATAGAAGTCAATGACTTTTTTTCTGGTTATCACTGACGAACAAACAATACTGAGCGAATCACATAGAATACATTCAAGCGTTAAAAAATAGAATGCACCGGGATCTTTAGTACAACACTAGAACAACACTGAGTATTTATATGAGAGGTTGTTTGATCAAAATAAAATACATTTAAATACACTCCAGCTTACATTAAAATAAATACTAAGCACAAAATCATGTTTCACGTATTTGTTTAATGATTTAGAGTTTTAACTTGAAAAATATAAATAGTGCCCAAAAAAATTATAAAGTAATTGTTTTTGTATCAATGGTATCAATTTTAATCGACCATTTTAGATGTAAAGTTGTTTGACAATCAATGGTAAAATATTAACCGAAATGTTTTGTTTTTTTTCGAAAAAAGTATTTTCAGATTCTAACTGAGAAAAGAAAGAGTTTAATCACAAGAATAATAAATGTATTAGACTTGAAGAAATTGAAATTTTATAATTTCATGGAACTTGCTTTGGTAGAACGGATTGATAGGACGGAGTAGAACGTTAAACTAAATATATACGGTTAGAATAAGTGAGGGGAAGGGGTGGTATACAGTAGGACAGTTTCTTATCATGAGTTCGAAAGTATGAGGGCGGGCTTGTAAGTAAAATTAACTCGAAAGGAGGAGATGGCAACGATAAGGGGATATGATAATAAGTGGTGGAATGAATGAGTGAATAAATGAATGAGTTTATTAATAAAATCATATTACAGCTGTAAGGCTGAATTACATGATTAATAAAGATATAATATTCTATAATAATAAATAATTTTATAAATAAAATAATATAAATATATAACATTATACTAAACTATATATTACAAGTGAACAAATGGAAGTTGGTAGAGGTCAAACGTAGGAGGGGTGGTCAAGAAGTAGAAGGTTTAATCAATATGATCAGACATGAAATTGTAAATAATAATTTCCCAGTAGAGCCAATTAAAACAGAACAAAAAATATACAATTTCTCTAGATAATTATAACTGAAAAAAGTTAAACATACATAAAAATAATATTGAATGATTTATCCGTTTAATTTTCGACGTAACTAACTTGTCCAGACATGTCCAGAGTGGAACAAAACGTTATTCAATCCAACAACCCAATCACTAGAACGTTCTTTGTTTTCTCCAAAGCAAGCCTCAATTTATCCAACTGAACTCTCACAGCTCGTCATTCCTTGACCAGCACTCGTACTGTCAACCGGTATCTCTCTCTCTCTCTCTCTTTCTCTCTTTGCGTTAGATAGGTTATTTATCATGGCAGATGAATTGAGTTCCAGAATAAAATTCGTAAGTAGAGCAGATAGACAAACATTTATGTGATTCAAAATAACCATTTTGTACTAACATGAAAATAAAATCGATTTCTTTTGTAAGTACCATATTCACACAATCAACTCAAACCAAAATTCTAATCAAAAATGTTTTCTCGATATACCTATTTTTGTGTGATTTACAGGAACCTCTGTCTAGAAAAGGCGGTTTCCAGTGCGAAATATGTAATAAAACATTTACTCGGAAGTATTCTTTGAAATGCCACAGGAACAACATCCACTCTTCACAAAATACTAAACCTACTTTAAAGTCACCCGTAAAAATCCCTCCCTTTCAATTGGAAAAAGCCATAACGAAGAAAAAGGCGAAAGTCAAGTCGATCCAAAAGGATAGACTGAGACGAGATAAGAAAATTATGGACAATATGGAACGAAAAATAGAAAAAGAAAGAGACTTGATAAGAAAGAAAATTGAACAGGACAGAGAGGGTATTCTCTCTAGTACCTTCCTTCCTTCTCCTGAATACAAACAAACAAAGAAAATAACATTGGAATGGAATGAAATTGATGGTAATAAGAAGATGACTGTAGAACGACTGGGCATGAAACCGGAATTCAGCTGGCCAAAGGAATGGGATTACATGATCGAAGAAGAAGATGAAATGAAGAAGTTCAGAGCCGCTACTCCTGACGCGTTGAAAGCATATAATCATTATCTGAGCCAAATCAAACCCAACAAACAACAGCAGTTTAATTTCGGAAATCCATCTCAGAAAGCTTTGTTTTATCATCATAATTGATAACAAAACTGAACAATGATATTTTTATGGATGATTTTTTTCACAGAACAGTTAAACAGTAAACAATACTGGATTTGACAATTAAATGAATTAAAACGGTAGTTAAAGTTATTTGGTCTATATATTTTCAGTTTCACTATGATTCAGTTGATTCCAATAATTTTAAATAATTCATTTATTTATATTTTAAACACTGATATTCTTTTAAGGTCATTTGCAATGCATGTATCATAACTTGTTCTAGTTCGGTAAAATCCTGTGTGATTCGGATCTTTTCAAGAAGATCGCACCACTGTTCATAACGTTTTGTTGGACTAATTTTGTCAAAACTTCGCAAGAGGGTGACTGGAAAAGGAACTCCATAGGATTCCATGATATACGCATATAACAATCGAATCATCCTTCCGTTACCATCACCAAATGGATGTAGTTCTAAAAACTTATACACTAACCAAGCAGTTAAATGTATGAGATCTTTAAATGCTTTCCCGTGGTCTGTTTTCCTAAGTTTGTGTAAAATAAACCATCGATGATTATACTGATCAATCAATATCTGCATTGATTCCTCCATATCAAGCACACTGGGATACAAGTGTATTCTTCCTTTAAACTCCACCATTCGATCGTTTGTACTGTACTTCCCAACTGTACACAAATGCCTTCGATGATTCATGACTATCTTATGTAGTTCCTGTATGATATTATTATCTAATAATCCAGCATGTTCACATTGAACGAGTTTTTGAAGATATTGGTAGCCTTTTATAAACCCAAATGTATCTTGATACAGTAAATTTTCATCATCTGGTGTTTTACCCAAAATAACGCTTTCCACCAACTTTTCATCAGCCACTCCCAGATTTTCCTGGTTCATAGATCGACAAATAAATTGTGTATACATGGTCGGGTTAGGTTCACAATAGGAGTTTTGCTGTTGTAGAAAATCACTTAACTCCTTAAAAACACATTTCATATCACTTATAATAACATGCATCGGTAAAGATTGATGCTTATCAGAAGCATTCATGATCAAGTGAATGATCAAATTATCCTTTGCAGTCTTTTTTATATATGAAATCTTACAATGACAAGTTGATTAAAAGTAATGAGAAGCTTATTGGTATAATAAACTTCGATTTCATTTTGTTCAAATAACGTTTGATAGCTATAAGCAAACAACAGTTCGTAGCGATGTTTTTATATATATATATATATTTCTTATATTTTGATTTTAATTTAAACTCTATCATTCCGGTTTATTATCTATATGGATCTGTTTTGTTATATTTTTAGTACTGATTACTATTGTTACTAAGTGATACATAAACTTTAAGTAGAATATCCAAGTTCATTTTTTGAAGTTGGGATGTTCACTTTTTAACTGTACGTACTATTTTTTCTTCAGCTAAATCCATCAAGTGGATTTTGTTTTCATTCCTTTTTTTTTTTCATAATTTAAAAGAAAAAAAATATTTAACGCTAGATTTTTCTCAAAGTAAACTGCAATGGTGGAATAATATTCCTCAAGTGAATAACTATACTTGATCTCCTTTTCTCCTTAAATGATTAAGAAAAGACTGATTAAGAATATGGACAATTGAGGGGCGTTGAAAACAAAGTGCTAAGTGAAATTAAAACTCACAGCATTTGTCTTACTCAAAAGAAACAATAAAACATTTTAGAAAGTTATACCGAAAATCATGAAAACCATTCTCACTTTGGAATCTTTTAAGACAAATATCATCATTACTGCGTAAAACATAAAATTTACGTTAAATTACGTTTCAAAACAAAAAATAAAACACCATAAAACCATTTTTTTTCTTCGACAATTATAATTTCAAATTTTAACCTATTACCTTTTGTTATTAGTATGAGATTTTTAATTTAAAGTTTTAGAAAGATTTTGCTTTTCTATCCTAATCTCTTTTTTTAGCAAAAATTATATTTTATATTTCTGTAATTTACGGAGTTGAAAATGGCCCGATTTGGCCCACGCGTGGCCCACCCTCTGCTGAAAAATTGCTCTCTCGCTATCTTTTGCATGAATAACAGTAAAAAAAAAAATTATATAATTTATATAAATTCACAACTACAACTTTAATGTGAAATTGTGCTAAGAAAAATATTGATGTTAATTCATTGTCTCTAATAAAAAAATTTTAGCACAATTTCACATTAAAGTTGTAGTTGTGAATTTATATAAATTATATAATTTTTTTTACTGTTATTCATGTAAGATAGCGAGAGAGCAATTTTAATTTCAGCAGAGGGTGGGCCACGCGTGGGCCAAATCGGGCCATTTTCAACTCCGTAAATTACAGAAATATAAAATATAATTTTTGCTAAAAAAAGAGATTAGGATAGAAAAGCAAAATCTTTCTAAAACTTTAAATTAAAAATCTCATACTAATAACAAAAGGTAATAGGTTAAAATTTGAAATTATAATTGTCGAAGAAAAAAAAATGGTTTTATGGTGTTTTATTTTTTGTTTTGAAACGTAACTTAACGTAAATTTTATGTTTTACGCAGTAATGATGATATTTGTCTTAAAAGATTCCAAAGTGAGAATGGTTTTCATGATTTTCGGTATAACTTTCTAAAATGTTTTATTGTTTCTTTTGAGTAAGACAAATGCTGTAAGTTTTAATTTCACTTAGCACTTTGTTTTCAACGCCCCTCAATTGTCCATATTCTTAATCAGTCTTTTCTTAATCATTTAAGGAGAAAAGGAGATCAAGTATAGTTATTCACTTGAGGAATATTATTCCACCATTGCAGTTTACTTTGAGAAAAATCTAGCGTTAAATATTTTTTTTCTTTTAAATTATGAAAAAAAAAAAGGAATGAAAACAAAATCCACTTGATGGATTTAGCTGAAGAAAAAATAGTACGTACAGTTAAAAAGTGAACATCCCAACTTCAAAAAATGAACTTGGATATTCTACTTAAAGTTTATGTATCACTTAGTAACAATAGTAATCAGTACTAAAAATATAACAAAACAGATCCATATAGATAATAAACCGGAATGATAGAGTTTAAATTAAAATCAAAATATAAGAAATATATATATATATATAAAAACATCGCTACGAACTGTTGTTTGCTTATAGCTATCAAACGTTATTTGAACAAAATGAAATCGAAGTTTATTATACCAATAAGCTTCAAATTACTTTTAATCAACTTGTCATTGTAAGATTTCATATATAAAAAAGACTGCAAAGGATAATTTGATCATTCACTTGATCATGAATGCTTCTGATAAGCATCAATCTTTACCGATGCATGTTATTATAAGTGATATGAAATGTGTTTTTAACGAGTTAAGTGATTTTCTACAACAGCAAAACTCCTATTGTGAACCTAACCCGACCATGTATACACAATTTATTTGTCGATCTATGAACCAGGAATATCTGGGAGTGGCTGATGAAAAGTTGGTGGAAAGCGTTATTTTGGGTAAAACACCAGATGATGAAAATTTACTGTATCAAGATACATTTGGGTTTATAAAAGGCTACCAATATCTTCAAAAACTCGTTCAATGTGAACATGCTGGATTATTAGATAATAATATCATACAGGAACTACATAAGATAGTCATGAATCATCGAAGGCATTTGTGTACAGTTGGGAAGTACAGTACAAACGATCGAATGGTGGAGTTTAAAGGAAGAATACACTTGTATCCCAGTGTGCTTGATATGGAGGAATCAATGCAGATATTGATTGATCAGTATAATCATCGATGGTTTATTTTACACAAACTTAGGAAAACAGACCACGGGAAAGCATTTAAAGATCTCATACATTTAACTGCTTGGTTAGTGTATAAGTTTTTAGAACTACATCCATTTGGTGATGGTAACGGAAGGATGATTCGATTGTTATATGCGTATATCATGGAATCCTATGGAGTTCCTTTTCCAGTCACCCTCTTGCGAAGTTTTGACAAAATTAGTCCAACAAAACGTTATGAACAGTGGTGCGATCTTCTTGAAAAGATCCGAATCACACAGGATTTTACCGAACTAGAACAAGTTATGATACATGCATTGCAAATGACCTTAAAAGAATATCAGTGTTTAAAATATAAATAAATGAATTATTTAAAATTATTGGAATCAACTGAATCATAGTGAAACTGAAAATATATAGACCAAATAACTTTAACTACCGTTTTAATTCATTTAATTGTCAAATCCAGTATTGTTTACTGTTTAACTGTTCTGTGAAAAAAATCATCCATAAAAATATCATTGTTCAGTTTTGTTATCAATTATGATGATAAAACAAAGCTTTCTGAGATGGATTTCCGAAATTAAACTGCTGTTGCTTGTTGGGTTTGATTTGGCTCAGATAATGATTATATGCTTTCAACGCGTCAGGAGTAGCGGCTCTGAACTTCTTCATTTCATCTTCTTCTTCGATCATGTAATCCCATTCCTTTGGCCAGCTGAATTCCGGTTTCATGCCCAGTCGTTCTACAGTCATCTTCTTATTACCATCAATTTCATTCCATTCCAATGTTATTTTCTTTGTTTGTTTGTATTCAGGAGAAGGAAGGAAGGTACTAGAGAGAATACCCTCTCTGTCCTGTTCAATTTTCTTTCTTATCAAGTCTCTTTCTTTTTCTATTTTTCGTTCCATATTGTCCATAATTTTCTTATCTCGTCTCAGTCTATCCTTTTGGATCGACTTGACTTTCGCCTTTTTCTTCGTTATGGCTTTTTCCAATTGAAAGGGAGGGATTTTTACGGGTGACTTTAAAGTAGGTTTAGTATTTTGTGAAGAGTGGATGTTGTTCCTGTGGCATTTCAAAGAATACTTCCGAGTAAATGTTTTATTACATATTTCGCACTGGAAACCGCCTTTTCTAGACAGAGGTTCCTGTAAATCACACAAAAATAGGTATATCGAGAAAACATTTTTGATTAGAATTTTGGTTTGAGTTGATTGTGTGAATATGGTACTTACAAAAGAAATCGATTTTATTTTCATGTTAGTACAAAATGGTTATTTTGAATCACATAAATGTTTGTCTATCTGCTCTACTTACGAATTTTATTCTGGAACTCAATTCATCTGCCATGATAAATAACCTATCTAACGCAAAGAGAGAAAGAGAGAGAGAGAGAGATACCGGTTGACAGTACGAGTGCTGGTCAAGGAATGACGAGCTGTGAGAGTTCAGTTGGATAAATTGAGGCTTGCTTTGGAGAAAACAAAGAACGTTCTAGTGATTGGGTTGTTGGATTGAATAACGTTTTGTTCCACTCTGGACATGTCTGGACAAGTTAGTTACGTCGAAAATTAAACGGATAAATCATTCAATATTATTTTTATGTATGTTTAACTTTTTTCAGTTATAATTATCTAGAGAAATTGTATATTTTTTGTTCTGTTTTAATTGGCTCTACTGGGAAATTATTATTTACAATTTCATGTCTGATCATATTGATTAAACCTTCTACTTCTTGACCACCCCTCCTACGTTTGACCTCTACCAACTTCCATTTGTTCACTTGTAATATATAGTTTAGTATAATGTTATATATTTATATTATTTTATTTATAAAATTATTTATTATTATAGAATATTATATCTTTATTAATCATGTAATTCAGCCTTACAGCTGTAATATGATTTTATTAATAAACTCATTCATTTATTCACTCATTCATTCCACCACTTATTATCATATCCCCTTATCGTTGCCATCTCCTCCTTTCGAGTTAATTTTACTTACAAGCCCGCCCTCATACTTTCGAACTCATGATAAGAAACTGTCCTACTGTATACCACCCCTTCCCCTCACTTATTCTAACCGTATATATTTAGTTTAACGTTCTACTCCGTCCTATCAATCCGTTCTACCAAAGCAAGTTCCATGAAATTATAAAATTTCAATTTCTTCAAGTCTAATACATTTATTATTCTTGTGATTAAACTCTTTCTTTTCTCAGTTAGAATCTGAAAATACTTTTTTCGAAAAAAAACAAAACATTTCGGTTAATATTTTACCATTGATTGTCAAACAACTTTACATCTAAAATGGTCGATTAAAATTGATACCATTGATACAAAAACAATTACTTTATAATTTTTTTGGGCACTATTTATATTTTTCAAGTTAAAACTCTAAATCATTAAACAAATACGTGAAACATGATTTTGTGCTTAGTATTTATTTTAATGTAAGCTGGAGTGTATTTAAATGTATTTTATTTTGATCAAACAACCTCTCATATAAATACTCAGTGTTGTTCTAGTGTTGTACTAAAGATCCCGGTGCATTCTATTTTTTAACGCTTGAATGTATTCTATGTGATTCGCTCAGTATTGTTTGTTCGTCAGTGATAACCAGAAAAAAAGTCATTGACTTCTATTTCTTTCCATTTATGTCTGCATTCACTTTCACCATCAGCGAAATCATAATCCTTTCCTTCTTCCTCGTCGTCATCATTCTCTCTCCAGTATTTTTCTTCTTCGTCAAGTTTTTGTGTACTTATATCATTTAGAAGTTCAATATCTGAATGTGTACACCATGCAAGTAATTTACCATTCAACATACAAGTGCTTTGAAGTAGTGTGTCGTTTACAACCCCATTCTTGTATTTATCAAAAACATATTAAGCCCCACAAAGCCGAAATACATTCATTTATTCCATCCCATACTTTAACACCATTCGGGAATTTGAGTTCCACACCTACATGTTCACCTTTACGAGATAGTTGACGTATACGCACTTGTAATTGACTGGAACATTTCATCTTATCGTCCGCGATTGTTCGTGCATGTTCGTTTTGTACACTTGTCCTGATTTCTTTCAGCATACCCATTAAGAAAAAAATTGCTTCTGAGTTTTCGTTGTTCTGATTTCTTCCAGGATATCCATTAAAGAACAAAATTGTTCCTGAGAGTCCGTTGTTGTTTTTTCTTTATCTTCACACGGAAAAGCAACCCAATAGTCTTTTCTATTTTCCAAATCTTCAGTAAAATGAAACATTTTTTGATGTCAAATTATTTCAAATCCTTTTTCAAATCAGTTGAAAACCATTAGTTGAATGATTAACTCAAACCGAGGTTTAGTGAACTGTAAAAAAATGTTTAGATAGCTTGTTTTTTTTGTTAAACTCTTACATGTGCAGGTTATATAAAACACTTTTGTTTTTAAAGCTCATTTAGTCGGTAAAAAATGCTAGAGACGGGTGGTAATTATCAAGTTTTACTACCAATTAGTTTTGGTATTGTTTTTGGAAAACAAAAGATCAGACTTTTTATTTATTCAAAACTTTAATGTTCAATCAGGCGCGGTAAATGCAAATTTTCTTTTAGTGGAAACAAAAGTATTTTACCCTTGGTGTTTGATCAGATGTTTGCTGTAGAATAACCTTCGTTAGTTATTTAAAATAAATAAAACGTAATCTCTGCAAATGCAACGATTTTCAGGGGAAAAAGAACTGCTTTGATTTAGAACGATTTCATATGAACAATGATTGATAAGTTTATATAACCTTCAATTTTAAATTCACCTCATAACTAATCGAAAAATAAAAAAAAAACGTTTGTTTATAGGATTATTAAAAAGTATAACTTCTAGATGATATTAAATGTTCCAAAAAGGGAAAGAACTATAAGATCAAAAGCTAGATAGATTAATTCTTACGAATTTATGTAATCAAATACCGATTAATGAGTTTAATCTGGGGTTTTACTGATTAATTTAAATTTTAATTTTATGTAGTCTGATATAAATTCGATTTTTTCTGACATGAAATAAAAGAATCAATGGATATCTGTGTTAAATGTTTTCCCCAGCCATACTTTTTTAAATATTTGTTTGTCCATTTATCGTGAAGATAAACAGCGCTGTGTATTCAAATCATTGAATAAGACAATAATTGTTTCAAAAGAATATTTTATTTTCCGTAAAATAAACATTATTCACAGTATACTGAAACAATGATTTAGTTTAACGTAATAACAAGAATTATTTACAGTTGATTTTTTCTATCCTTGAATGTGAAAGTTTTTTATTTACTAGTTTATTTCTGATATATTAAATTTTTTTGTGGTATTGTTTTGGAAAAACAATATTTTGATTCAAAAACTTTAATATTCCATCAGGCGCGGTAAATTCAAATTTTGTTTTAGTTGAAACAAAAGTATAATGTTTTCCTTCGGTGTTTGTTCAGATGTTCGCTGCTGTAGAATAATTAAAACCTTCGTTAGTTATTTGAAATAAATAAAACGTGATCTCTATAAATCGAACGATTTTCAAGGAAAAAAGAACTGTTTGGATTTGGAACGATTTCATTCATACGAAATATAATTAATGACTTTAAAATCCGCTGTCATTTTAAATGATCTCGAGAGCGGTTCAATTTTCAATTTCATAATTAACATTAGAAAAAACACTTTTCTTTATAGAATTACTAAATATATAACTTAATTCTAAAGATTTTATACAATCAAATCAGTTTAAAGAGGTTTTACTGATTAATTTTAATCTCAATTTGTTTATGTAAGTTGATAAAATCGATTTTTCTAACATGAAATAAAATAATAATTGGATTATATTTTATAGATATCTGATTAATTTTATTTTCCAAACCACATTTTTCTAAATATTTGCTAGTCCATTTGTGAAGATAAACAGCGCGGTATATTCAAATCACTGAATAAGACAATAACTGTTTCAAAAGAATATTTTATTCACAGTATGTTTATAGTCACTTAGTTAAATGTAATAACAAGAATTATTTACAGTTGATTTTTTTCTATCCTTGAAAGTATTTATATTTAATTTTCGGGTCTATATCGAACAAAGTAGACTTTTCCATCATTGGTCATATTGAGCTTTTTTCTTGGTGGTTCATTCACTTGTGATGTGTTATAATTCTTTGGTGTTTGTTGACTCGCTTCATTACTTGGACTGCTTGATTGTTCACCGTCTGCAAGGTAGCCTGAATCATCTCCTGGTTGTGTAGTCATAGAACTTGTTTCAATCAACACTTCTAACATTTCGTTTAGATCATCCATGGCTGTTTTCAATTCTTGAAACTCTTCGATCGTTAAGGCCACTCCATACTTTGTTGGTATAGTTTTCAGTCCTTCGAGGTCAATATACTTTCTGATGTGGAATCTTATCTGTCCGTTGAACTCCTTAACAGTAGCATGATAACCTCTAGAGCCTAGTTTCAATAAACTTGCCATTTTCTTCAGTATCTTCTTCGTAGATATAAGAACTTTATGTTATAAGAAATGCTTTGTGATAAAAAATCAAATCGCGTTAAATAGTCAACCCTTGACAATAAGGTTCGCCCGAACTTGCCCAGTGACGTCACGTGGTCCCCTTGACAACCGGATAACAATAGGGTACCTCTGTGGTAACCTCAGTGGTAACCTCAGGAACCTCAGGAACCTCAATGGTAACCTCACTTAAGGGGGTCGAGTCATCCCTTACACACTACTCGCTTGCTAACAAACTCGCAGCTCAAGCGTGTAATGGTATTACTCCCGTCTTTAGACTATGCTCTCATTTTATATAAATCGTACGTACTCTTTTGTTGATGTTCAGGAAGATTTTCGTAAGAAAATTGTAAATGACCAATATATAGTCTGCTTGTATGAATAGATTATAGCTTATTTTTGATTGAATTAAACATGCTGTATTCCCTCTAGCGATCGACCATGATTCTTAGCGTTGAAACAATAGATTTGTTTTGATGTGATGTCATAATGAAAAGGGGCAGTAAGACATTGAAATATTTGTCGTGTTTCTACTATCTCCTATTTCTCTCCGACGGCAACTTTTGTTTGAAATAGGTATGTGTTATACGTGTTATAATATATTCTTTGTGAAAAGATTATCCCATTTTTATACATTTTGTATTCCTTACTGCGCATAAAACGATATAGCTATTAAAATTAAATAAAACGTTAGCATTTAGTGTTTTTTTAGTTAAATTTGACAATTAGTAATAAAGATAAACAATAACAACGAGTGACGTGGTCGTTGTTTCTTTTTCTTTTCTTATATTACCAGATTAATTGACGGTTACTGAACAAGATATTTTTCTATGGGGATGGGGCTGAAGTTTCTGAGTACCAGGCCAAGATTTTTATTAGAAGCAAACCTATAACATCGTGTTTTTGGTTGGTTGCAAAACGAATTCAACAGTCATGTGATAATCCTGCTTTAAAATCTGTTCCTTGAACCTCCATCAGTGAGCAAAAAGGCTGTTTACTCATACTACCACGTGGTATGTGACGTCACACCCTGTGTTTGACGTAACATTGAAACAGTCCTGCTCAGAGTTGTTTAGTTGCTATAACACTAATGTTTGACTTCCGAAATACTTGGTTATTACATTTATGGTTGAAGGGTTATTACATTTACGGTGGCTTTCGATTATTACATTTATGGTTAAATTTTATTACATTTACGGTGGGGTTGATTATTACATTTACGGTTGATAGTTATTACATTTACGGTTGTTATTACATTTACGGTTGATTTTTATTACATTTACGGTGGGTATTACATTTTCGGTTGTTATTACATTTAAGGGTAATACAGCACCAAGAAAGTATGAGATAAGAGAGCTTATCCCCCGTATTGGGCTTTACGTTCATCATCAAGATATTTCGGGAACGGAACGTAATTGGCCAGATTGCATGAGGCGCGGTCGCATCGTCAAAACATTTCAAGACAAAATTGCGGAGATAGCTAACAAGTTTCTAAAAATATCACGACGAGTAGAGCGGTCTAATGGGGTCCGGGGATAAGCTCTCTTATTCATTCGTTTGATCATTCACTTATTCATTCATTTATCATTTATTCAATCATACCTGTATTCATTCATTCATTCATTCATTCATTCATTCATTCATTCATTCGTTCGTTCGTTCGTTCGTTCGTTCGTTCGTTCGTTCATTCATTCATTCATTCATTCATTCATTCATTCATTGGAATTAATTAATAATTAACTAATTGATTGTTTGATTGATTGAATACTTCATGCATCTGTTCATTCATTCATTCATTCATTCATTCATTCATTTGTTCATCCATTCATTTGTTTATTAATTAATCAATTCATTCGTTCACTCGCCATCCGCGCGACGTGCGTTTTTATCGGTAGTCAAGGTGACTTCTATTATATAAAAATATAAGATCGCTACAAACAAGGTAACTCGTTGCCGCTTAACAAATTTTCACATGGTCAATAAAAATTAAAAATGCTTTCAATCGCTCGTGATAGTTCGCGAAAACAAAAATTAGTTAAAAGCTGATATTTTGTCTCCGACGTCCATTAATTTTCTTATATTCCACAAACCGCTGAGGCTCGCACATTACAATGACATTATCAAGTTATTTATACATTGTACGCTAATTCTAATTCGTAAAGCAATATCGCTTACAAAACAATTTAAGCGTATGATATCTATATTCTGAATTGCTTTGTGATAATTCGTTTATTATATAGTGTAGGTTTTAAAGATACTTCACATGATTATGCTGATGATATCAGGCCATAAATTCAGTAATTACATTAAACTATAGAAATAGTTTTGTCATTTTACGATGCGTATTCGAATTTCTCTCGCTGCATGGTATATATCACGGCGAACTAAAGAATTCATTTTGTCCGTTTATGTCCGCGACACATTTTGTTTGAATTAGAGGCTTATTTGATCTTTGAAACGTTGAAATCGTCCCTCATATTATTATTTAGAAAAACGCTCACTTTTTACCGGCTTTTCTCTGGTTTTTCGATCTTTTCTCGTGTTGACAAGCAACTTACAAGTTGTTTATCCAGCAATACGGATAAATTACAAACATGATTTTTTAATATTCAAACATTACATTTTCCCATTAGGCCATTGTACGGAGAAAAGTGCACACAATTTGTGGCATTTGTTATTCTTTCTGTTATTTACGCCAAAGAAGCGACAGGCTTGAACTTAAGGCTTGAACATTACATTAAGTCTAGCTGAACACTTCACATACAAGGCAGCTAGTTTGTTTCCTTAAATACATTAGAATATTTATCAGCTAATTATCTAGAAAATCGCTCGTTTCTTGCATCATTTTCTCCGGTTTTTCTCAGCTTTTTTTACGCGATTGCGATCACGAAGTAAACAACTCACAAAATATTGGTCGCACTCAATTCACAAACTGACAGATCATAACATAAATAGCTTACAACTTGTTTTCTTACAAATTTCGGAATAGACAGCAAAATTACCTGCAAAATCAACTGCAATCTGTTCCTGCATGACTAGATCCAACTGCAAAACTCCTCCGCAATGCGTATCGACAGTGAATGCGCTTTTTTGTATCCTGTGTAGTGATTTATAGTAGCAGATGTTATGATTTCCTCTAGTAGTATAGCATTGACATGCGCACGGCATGTGTCAATTTACGGCTGTCAACGACTCTAAATGGCTGTAAAATGATGAAAAGCATGCGATACGTACTGTGAACGATGCCGGAAACGGAGCCGAAGCCGAGTGAGATGGACACGCACGAAGCAGAGTTACGCATTTATATTGGACGGAAAAGCTAATATCTAAAACTGCACACTTTTTTTCTACTTTCATTCATATCTTGTTAGAATTAATGTCCATAAAATACAAGCAGCAGTTTCCAGTTATTCGTGGAGAATAATATCCAAAAACGTTTTCTTTTTTTCCTGTGGTGATTCCTTTGCAAAACTTCACAGTCCCAAAGGCTACGGAAACAGATTTTTTCAAACATTAACTCGCATTTTTTACGCGCATATTATTACAAACAGTTCTTCTATAAACCTCACTTCCCACAAGTCATTACTCAAGTACGACAAATCCGATTTCATTAACTTCGATCTATATAAACATCTAACATACTTTAATACGTTAAAAGGAACAAAGATGGTACAGTTGGTTAGCTAGTGCGCAACCTTCCTTTACGTGTGGTCACGAGTTCGATTTCAACTCACTGAAAATCCTTGTTTTCGACTCAAGTTCGTGAGTTGGATTCCAATTCACTTAAACTCCTAGTTTTCAACGTCTTGCTGTTCAATATAGCTTAAAGTAGCTTTAAATATCTATAATAAAAAGCATTGAGCCGAGAGGGGGAAAATAAAATGAGTTCATTATCAGCTTCTGGTTTCTGTGTCAGTTTAAGTAGTGTTATGAGTTATCGACAAAATGAAGAGTCTTTGCTGTCTTAAACATCATGTTGAACTTCCTTACATGTGTAGAATGCCTTTGTCATCCTAAAATGTTTTGCAAGAAACTCAGATCAGTATGGTGGGTCAAAACGTAGCTGAACAGCGGGTGTTAGTGTTTTTAATAGTAAAACTGTTACTCAGACATTACTCCAGTCAGCGAGGAATTATTCAGGAAACACAGTTGGTGAATTCATTGGTGTAAAAAAATAGCTAAGAAGATGAATTCTACATTCACAAAAAAACAACTAAATTGAAACAAAAATAAACAAAAATAAGTAAGCGAATTGAATAATTAATCATAAAAAGCGAAACAACAAATAATGTAAAATTATGAAACATGAGTTTCGTGTTCTTCTTTACGCTGTATTAGCCTCGACTCGAGGCAAAACTTGTAGTATTTCTATTGTTTGTGGACGGATGCATAGATGTACGAGATGTTCTCAATACAAACGAATATCTTGCTATTGAGGCTAATACAGCTTAAAGAAACTTCAGTACTTTTGACATTTAGAACCAAGATATCACTGACGTCACTGACACAAAGCAGCGAATCAGAAAACAAGAAGTACAAAGCATTGCAAGTATGAATATTTGAAGAGCCCATTCACTTGGCAGTTCATCTTTGCTCGAATACATCACTATATTTCACATTCGCCTTTTTAAAAGTTTTATTGAAAACAATGCAATTAGTTAAAAACTATCCAAACACAAATTTGTTTAGTTAAAAGCATTTAAAACGACTGATTAAAAAGACTAAACAAATGAGCTCCAAAACAACACGCTCTGCAAATATGCATGAAGTTTTTGAATAGCGATGCTCAGACACTCTCACGTAGGTCTATCTATTCATGAGCCAACCAGACAGTTGGATGTTATTTCAATAGAATATTTCGTGTTGTGGTTGGCCTTTAACATAATAATTCGTTTTTTTACGTGTTTGTTTGTAGACAGTGAATATCGCTATATGCCAAAAGTACTCAATTATTAAAGTACTGAAATTCTATTCCTTGGACGTTTGTGCAATTATGCATATATTAAAAGAGCATATAACTCGATGATATAAGAAGAGTGTAATCGAACATTTTGACAAAGTACAAAAGACAGTTTGCAAGTGCGAATAAAATATCAATGATAAGGGACGGACCATTAGACATTTGAGGGGGGCCAATTTTTTTTTTTTTTTTTTTTTTTTTTTTTTTTTTTTGTTGTTGTTGTTGTTGCAGGATATTTTTTTCCCCATGTGATGGTTGTGCAGGATATTTCCTCTTTGCACGATATTTTTTATTGGCACATCTGCCGTGCACGATATTTTTTCTCTGTTTAAGTAACGATACGCCTAAGAACGATAGCACGAACGGCACAGGCATCCGTGGTATGCACTGTGCAAACAAAAAATAATTGGCTTAAATCATTAAAATCCAGCCTTCTGATTGGCCAAAATCTTATATTTTACGATTTTCATACGAAATATTTTAAAATCATTGTCGATATTCCATATAAGGATAATCGGGCTGAAAATCTTTTGTTTTGAGGTCATCGGAAAGCTTTCGTATGTGAGCATCGCTTGATCTCGGGATCCGAATGATCACAAGCGTGACAAGAAAGTGACAGTCTCGCATTACAAAGTTCTCTTGTAAAATATTCTGAAGAAATTTTATATAAATCCACAGTTTTTTTTTTGAAGATCTCGGACATTCATAGCTAAAGATCGCGCTGTTACATACTTGGTATGTTTCTGGACTATCAAAATGCCTTACATTTCTCAGTGTTTCTGTCCTTGGCACAACGAGTGGCAGCATGGCGCTGTTCAGCCGGATAAACTTCGACAATGTTCTCGCGAGCAGGCACGAATTTGCTTGAAAAATATAAAAAAAAACAAGCCAAGGAAGAGAAAATTGAATAACAGTTGTCTATTTAGCCCTTTCTTTGGTTTTTACTATAGCCATGCTAGTTCCGTCCAGAGAGTGGTACGTAGCACAAAATACCAGGCACGAAAGATCATCCACGTAATATCCGGTTATTTGATCCGGTTATTTGATAAATACTGACTGATTTATAGGTTTCAATGAAATCTACAAAATTATAGAGAATGTCATGGTTTTGGAGACAATTAGGGGATGCTGTCTTCAAACCCCGATACATTCTCTGTTATTTTGGCGACTTTTAAAAAATTGCCACTTAGTACACGCGCGTTGAAACATGGTGATAATACTACAATCGGTACGATCTTTCAAGCGACTGGCCAATCTACTGACAAGCCAAATACAGTATTAAAGAAAATCTCCTAGAAAAGTCTTTGAAGACTTGCATGCTGAGATTTTCCTGCCTAAATATTACCTACATATTATAATTAAATGAAAAAACTGGTCAACAAATTATGACAGTAATATTTATACCCATAGTTCCTAGCAGTCTTGTAATGACCTATTATTGATTTTTTGGTGATGACGTTATTTGAAATAGCTATATGCTGCGAAAATAAAAGCTTGCAACAAGCAGAATACAAATAGAAATACTATTCATCACGCAGACGGTAAACAAGCCAAAAAATTGCTAATGAGCCTTCTAAAACCTAAATCTTTAATGGCTGTGGTACAAGGTGTACGTTCTACACCGTAAGAAGAAGATAGTACTTACTGACGTTTCGGACGTTAGATTTTTATAGCAAATCAATGTCAGTGACGAGTTCTATAACAACTGTTATAGATCGCAGTGTAACCTTAAATTAAATCTATTATTAGTACTCCGACGAAGGACTAACGTCCGAAACGTCAGTATCAACATCATCTCTTTACGGTGTCTAAAATTATATATATATTTTACAACTTAATTTATAGAAACATTGACGCAGCCCACACAAGTATTTTATTAGCTTTTATCTATTAACTCTGTCAATCCACCAGGAAATTACAAAAAACGTGTTAAAAAAAAACACTTCAAAATATTTTTCAGTGGCCAACCTCAGCACACTTCGGGCGATGAGGAGTACACAAGCCATATACAAGGAAAACACTAGACAGGAAATACAACAGAGTCTAAAACAGGAGATGCATTTAAAGTCCGACCTTGGGTACGAGAGAAAACCTTAGTTCACATAAAAATCTAAGCGGTGGAAATTGAGCGTATGATTGCTATGCGGTCTGGCGGGGTTACCAAACAAAGACAATCCAATGTGGCGGCCGACTTCCAAGGTGAAAGCAGTGGAATTTGCACTAAAACCTATAAACAACCGAACCAAATTCAAAAAAGTTGGAATACATCCACAAAGTATACTATACTAGGGACTGATGCAGCGCAATTAAGGGTTGTCGTTGCTCCTCCAATGTATGGACGGAACTTGCGCAATAACACCGCCGACGTTTCATCGGTGATGAGACGGGGAAATGCCGCGATTGTTTGTTGCTCTGATTCCTACCATGAGAGGGTCAATCAGCTGCAATTTCTACCCTCATCCAAAGTAAACCTGCAGAGTATGTAGTCAAGGTATGCAAAATTTGATAATAATTTATGCTGTAGAGATGAGATTTTTCAAACTTCCAGCCAAACAATTGATGGGCCCCGCGCTTCCTGCACAATATAGATGGGGAGATAAGGTAACTTCATTTGGCAGCAGGTATCGATGATCATAAAGTCTTTCACATTAACCAGTAACTGGGTGGACGTAAAGGAACGAGTGAGGACGCAGGTCACGACCATTGTAAAACAGGATTACATCATACTATAAATATTAGAGATTGTAAAGCGCACTGAGATATGAGGTGATAAATGCTATATTACATTACGTTACATTTTAAGGGACAAAGCAAGGGATCTGGTGTTATCGTTTAAGGTGTAGTGTCTTAAGGTTTATGGGTCACCAAAGTCTACTTGTTGTTACACCCACCTTCATCTTCATAAGACTGTGGTATCTTTTAGGGGTATTTTTGAAAATTTAGGTAGTCCCCTCCCCCGGGCGCTCTTTTTGGTGCGTATTTTTGAGTGAGTGTGGTTTTTACGATCATTTCCCAAGGATTATATTTAGCCGTTTAAACCCAGATCGGTTTTTATGACCTCTCGTTGCGTCGGACATTTTTGACACGATGTTTAGTAGCATTCACAGCGAGAACTAACATAGTTCTGCTCCACTTAAGCTGTATGACTATGTTGTCTAGACGGTATAAAAAATACATAGACGGTGTAGGGAGTGGAGTCTGCTGGCCGGAAACGAGTGCAGAAAAAAAAACCGTGCTCCAAACGCTAATATTCTGCTGCTTTACAGATAGTTGTCAGTCTGTCTATTCTTTTCCATTTAGATAGTTGATCAGAAGGAGGTCGACCGACAAGTTGCATGAAATACAAGTCGTGTTTGTGACGTAACTGACAAAAACGCAGTTTTTCTGCCTTTGAAATCCAATTAACAAACGTTTTTGAAAGAAATAATGAGTTGTGATATATATAATGATAAAAAAAATTTAAGTACTTATGGTGATGTAGCCAATTAAATAAAGTATTTTCAAAACCCGTAATCATTGATAAAAATTGTCCATAAAATATACATTGTTTCGTAGCTTTCCTTACGGTATTCCTGTGGTATCTTACACAGGCTTGCCACCATTTAAATTATTGTGGTATAAGTGCGAAACAATGAAAAAATGTTGATTTTCCTGCTGTACCGAGTTTTAGTGCAGAGTGTTTTAGCTTTTAGCAGTTGATCTTCTTGATGGTATTCCTGTGGTTTCTGATGACACAGGCCTCCCATAAAAAGTGACTCTTTCAAACAAAACGAGCCCAAGTTGAGTGGAGACGATTGTTTGCAGTGTCGTTGCAACAAATTTACTTGGTTTTTAATCACATGCACAGTGCTCCCAGCTTTGAAGGTTTACTACGACCCTGTATCGCTGGCTCGTGTAAAATTGTAATGGCCGGAAACCGCATGAGCTGAACTCGAGGCTAGCGTGAAAAAACGCCATGCATAAACTCTAATGTTCTGATATTTTCTTAAGTTTTGTTGTCAAGACGGGAAAAATAGTGAAGAAATGCAGCTAACTCTAGATTATTTTCTCAAAACATAGATTTTGAACTTTTTAATTTCTTCTTCGTCTATACAAAACACCACCGTTTCCTTAGTCAAGGTCAAGAATATGCCCATGCGCTTTGTGTCTTGCACTTGAGTTTGTTTTTACAGGCAATTTTACAGCTAGTGGATGCCTTCGTTCATTTCGGCCAGCGGAAAATTTCTAGCTACTTCAGAGCCTTTAGGTACAGGGGACGAATTACGTCATGATAGTAGAGTTGTTATGGCCAAGGAGCGCAAACCCAATGAGGGGGCCTGAACTAGTTGTTTAGTTGCAACAGGTTTTTTTTTTTTTTTTTTTTTTGCTAATTAAAAAAAAATCACACACACACAATAGAAAAGCAACAAATTGGCGAGTTGTGTTATGACGTCATTTTACTACCACTGCCAGCATTCTTTGCGACTCCCTTTCATATTCCAATTTTTAATCCCTTTGAAGATTAGTAGAACAATCTGCACTAATTGCGATACAAAAGAAAAGTCAGCAAAGCATCTTGGTAGTGGCAGTATTCTACCTCACTATGCAGATCGCCTATTAAGTTAATAGAACAAATTAAGCTCTTGTGAAAACACGAGCTTTTTATTATTTTTTGTTCTTACAAGTACAGTATCAGTCGACGTCGCATCAATTGACCTAGTTTTGTAATTTGAAAAGGTACAGATGTGCGACCTCCCTCCAACCACCCCCTCCCAACCCCCCGTCGTCCCCTGCAGAGAGAATTTTGAGCCATCTATGAACAAATTTTTGTTTGACGATGTAACTGAACTCCTCCTGAAGGAAGATACATGTACATTCAACTAACTGAATTCTGGATCCATTCAGGTTGTTTCAGGAGGGGTTGCATCTTGTTTTTAAAAGACCCATACATGTATGTATATATTGAAAAAAAAACGAGGACTCAAAATCCTGCGAAACTTTTCATGATTAAGTAATCCGTCTTGAAATTACAGCAGTCTAAGTGAATTTAAAAGAGTTGTCAACTTTCGAAACTAGCTTTGAGAGTGAAAATCAAACATTTCTCATAAATTGAGCAAATTAGGTTTATTTTTTGAGTCAGTCGCAGTGCACTTTTTGACCCGATATTTTTTCGCTCGCGAGTCTGGTGTTAGAGATGATATCGATGATGATTCATAATTCAATTTGATTTAAAATGTACTGTCAAAATTAGTCGTCAAATCATCATAGTACTTCATTGACCAAAGTATTTGTAAACTGAAGAGCCGAAATTGGCAACACCTTACTAGATTTCATCTCTAAAGAAAGACCCGCCCATCTACTTATGAAAATTACTTCAAAAACATTTTTTGTATCTTTCAGAAAAGTTGGTTTTCAAGATGACTGTACAGCGTAATTTTTCATTAAAAAAACTAAGTAGTAATCTCTTGTTAACGTCAAGATCAAGCTAAGACATGTTCTATCCATTCACCTGCTTAAAAAAAATCTTTGACAAGATCGAAAGTATTTAGCTTCTTTTGGATTCATCAAGGATTGCTTCAAGGCATAGGTGCTCACCTCAGCTGCTTATTAAACTAAATAACTTTACAAAAAAAATTGTTACCGAAAATATTTTTTTTTGAATATTAAAGCGCGAGGCTTTAGGGAAAGTTATGTCGAAAATGTCAAAGACAGTTTTACCTACCAGCAAAAATGAAGTTACAAAAACGATTTTCTCTATCCTTTGAATTGTTTATGACTATTTTTGAGAAGGTTCCAAACAAGTTGTCATTATAACCAAGCCAAGCTCACCTAACCGTATACCTAAAAGTTACTTAATACAACAAAATAATTTTTGTATCTTTTTGCAACTAACTCATATGCAAGATAATTCCGGCCAATGACAAAGGTAGCCATAGTGTTGACAATCTGAATTAGTCTGTTAGTACTAATTAGTCCATTTTCTTGACGGAAACAAAAACGAAAATTAATTACACAATCGCTATGTTGTTATTGGTTTTCAATAAGTCTAAACTGAGATAATTTGTTAATTTACTCCTCTTATAAGCGTGAACGACAATCAAAATAAACTTGATATTTAGGAAGCCGTGTAAAGGGCGGAAGGAATTAAAAATAACCTATCTCTGTTTCTGTTTTGTTTTCTAAAGAGTTCTATTTGTAAACTGGAGTTATACAAGATGAATAGTTATTTTTTAAGGTTGTTAGCTAGTCATAAACAAACCTTTCAATCAAACCACGTTGTTGACAAAATATAATCGCTCACTGATCTGTGAAATGCGCGCTAATTTCAAGGTTTAAGAGCAAACTAAACTCCATGAAATAAAAATCAGGATTCGAAGAAGCAAACAACTATCCAAATCACAATTTAATATTTTCCGGTTGAAGGACTCAATGTTGTAAGTCGTCGAAGATGACATTTTGAAATCACTCTAGCGAAAAAGATTGTTTGTTTAGAAAGATATGCGAGAAAAGTTTACGGATGTGTTCATACCCGCTAAATGAATCGAACCCGTCATCCATTCATTCATCCGATAAAAGACACCAGTGACTTTTGGTAGAAATCATTCAATAAGACTGTCATCTTTTCAACAAATTGCATTTTATGAGAATCAATCTATCGGCGAATTACTCGTAAATTGGGTAATTTTTATTGGGCTGATTTAGGCTATGAATTAGAAGTTAAATTGATTACATTTGCTAATCAAACTAGATGGATTGTTTTGTTTTCCTATGGTTAGGTTTGACAATGTTAGTATTGCATTATCACAACCTCGACAAGCAGTACAGACACTATTACTAACGACACTTTGATTTCATTGTTTAATTTTCATGTTTTTCTCTCATTGAAAATCCTCTTACAAATTGTAAATATTTTTGTTACTATAAAATACGAATTCAATGAACTAGAACAAAGAAAATCACCAGCGCGTGCTAAATTTAACAGCGTGTTAAAAAGTCCATAACCTAACGAGAGTTTTTCATATCCGCTCCAATAATTCTTAAATGGGTGAGGTCATGATTTGCTTTAATCAAAAATGGTCAGATAAAAATGATTTGAATCTGCTTGAAAATAAATTGAGATCTTCCAGACAAAACTCAAGGACGAAACAAACTTGTTTCCACTGTTCTAATCAAAGAACTGTTTGACCAATAAGAAGGTAACTTCTGGTATTTAAACCTCGCACGCTGATTGGCCAGGAGTCGGTTGTATCTGCGTAGGAAAGCAGTTTAATAAGTTAATTAATTAACGGCATAGAATAGTCATTAATTAGGCCAATCACAAGTCTGGGAATGACAACGACTTTTCAATATTCTTTCACTCGGGTCATTGTTCTTGTCAGCTGGCAGACTCGGTAGCTTGGACCATCACTACTAAACAATGTGCGCTTAATCTAACATGATTAGGATAGGAGATTTAGTCTTCTAAAAGAAAGCGATAATTTGAATTTGCTCAAACATTACAACTCTGCGTTTTTATTACAATTTACTAAATTCGTTCACTACGCTACAGACACTTGTAAAGTCAATTTAATGGGTGGTCCATGACCCTGAAAAAACAAGAGCTGCTTGGATAGAGAAACAAACCATGGAGTTAAAGAGAAGCCTTCAGGTTCAATGAACAAATAGAACAACACTTCACGGTAAGTCAATAAAAAGCAACAACCACTCTTAAAGTTACTGGCAACGATTGAGGATTCAACATGGACAGGCGTGGCTTCCTAAGTGTCCAAATGGCACTGGAAAATTGAAGCCATGAGGGGTGTATGTCCGGCTTGCTTGAATAGGACCTCTCCACTACCTATGGTAATAACTAATATCCATTCTAGAAGTTCAGGTTTGATTAACATGGATGCATGAAAGATGCATAAAAGATAGGAAGCTAAGGGCGATTTTATAAATCGAAGGATCGAGTTAAATCGAATCGACACGGGTGCGAGATGTTCTCCCTAGCCAGCTCTGGAGCTGGGTTTTTCGGAATTATATAACCTATGCTAATAAGTTAAAAAATGTCATTTGCACCTCGTTGTGGTTTATTTGATCAAATGAGATTACGATAATTACAAAAGTAAAGAGTGTTGGCCGAGTATCATGATAGCCTTAATGAACTTGCCTCGATTTATTAATTTTATTATCGAATTCATCATCCTATTGGCGGTCATTCAATAAAACCCCGATGTGTGTTTTTCAGGTCGTTTTCATTCAAGCTACAGTTGGAGTGGAAGGGTTCGATACGGCTCAGTGACGCAGTACTTTATAAATTATCATCATTATTGTTTACTACACCATGTCGGAAAGTCCACGAGCTCATAAGACCACTTATACAATCGATGGATTGCTTGGCCTCAAGGTGGAACAGAGCAACCAAGAAGAAAGAAGCTTCAACAATGAACACTCGACCAGAAGAGGTAAATCAACACAAAACCCTTGGCTTAAAACTACTACAAACAGACGAAAGAAATTATAAACACTGCTTTATAAACAAGGACGATTTCTTTGGTTAGAAACCAACTGAGAGGTTACAAAAATTTAGAAATTCGAACTTGTTCTGTTTCAAAGGGAAATCTTAGAATGTGAAATTTATGAATTGTGTATTTAAACTCACTGAGCGTGAAACAAAATCATAATTGCTACTCTGCCAGTACTTATATCAATATTTTGCCACTTTTAGAGATTGTTTTGAAAGCCTGAAGATTTCAACGCAAGTAATTACCGTGATTTTTTTTTCTTTTCTTTTTTTTTTTTGGTAAAGGAAAAAGCAAGTAACTTTTAAGGATTATAAGTGTTTTGTGACGGGTAATTTATTGTTTCTCGCTTTATTCAAACCTCTTGATCATGGCTTGGTATTAAAAGCTAAGTAATCTTAATTTCTAGATTAATCTAATATTGCCTTATTCAATGTCCTTGCGCGTTTTAATTTCTTGGTTTATTGCATTTAGGAAATAATGAATCGCCCATAACTACAGGTGGGCAAGAATACAACGAAAACGTTGAGGAACTTGACAAAAGTGAAGAAGAAAACGACAGCGATGAAAGTAAAGGTTCTCCAAGTGGCAAACGAAAACAGAGGAGATATCGAACCACATTCACTAGCTATCAGCTCGAAGAACTGGAACGCGCTTTCTCAAAGACGCATTACCCTGACGTATTTACAAGAGAAGCGCTAGCTTTGAAGATAGATTTGACGGAAGCCCGCGTTCAGGTGAGTTTTATAACCCGAAAAAATGTTCAACAGCTTACCAAATTCCACCGAATTAAGATAAGTTCTTCCTTTTTACAAATAAGAGCAGGTTTATTGTTTAATAGTAAAGATAAAAGAAAGTTTATACTAAAGGGTTTTGTCCTCTTGTAATTAAATCGGCCAATTTTGTCGAATTACTTATTGTGATGGCTAAATGATAATCTACGATAGTACAAACCACAAATTGGCGAGTGTTCTTCAATTGAGACCCGATAATTATTTCGACAGGTTCAAAATGACAACGCACCATTGAGTGTCGGAAAAAATTACTACTAATTTTCAATAAGACGTTCGAATTCTTTCCCTGTGGAATAGTTTTCTTACACGTTTTAATTAATCCAGACAATGGACAAGGTTAGCTCAGTTTTAGAAACTATTGGTTGTGCTCCTACTGCGAGACATTGATGATCCGAGTAGATTTCTGTGTTATATGTACATGTAACTGTTTAAAAAACAACCGGAGCGAAAAAAATAACGTTTTTCTTTTCACGAAGTACAAAGCACTTCACACCTTTACGTTGACAGAGTTGAAACAAAACAATAAAACGACCGTATGCGCCTTTCATCGCTTAATTGCAATATTCTAAACATCTCATTTTATTAAAGTTATCGGTTGTTGTTTTATTTTAGCTTTCTTTGTGCTCGGCTCATGAAAATTTGATGAGTTTTGACCAGTATTTTGGTGTGTTTTTTGTTTTGCAAGAGATTACAAAATATATACTTGTACTGATAAAAACAACAAACCCACTTGCTTTAATATTTCAATAAGACTTTTTCGTAAAATCTTTCGTGCGTTCAAATTTGTAGTTTGTACGCAGTACAAACGTGTACAACTGAAAACTATTAACGTGAGAAAAATGTAGACTAATTGAATGAATTTTGAACCGCAATGTTAAATTCGTTGCAAAGGATATTGAATGTTTCATTCTAGCTATTGAGAGAAACTTTGTTATACATCATCGAACGGTTTTATAAATATAAACAATTCCTATTTTATAGCTATTGTATCATTTTGGTCAAATGTTGTTTTTTTCTCTATTGTCTGCTAAACACCGCGTTAACTGATTTTCAATTATATAATTTGATAAAGATTAAAAATTTCGAGAAATCCCCCAAAGAGATCAGTGATAATTTGGACATTTTCAGTTTTCAGTTTAAAACGCATAGTTGACTGCACAAAGAATATTTCTATTTGATTTATGATTTAGATGAAATTTATATTCAAACC
Organism: Diadumene lineata; assembly: GCA_918843875.1. Classification (NCBI taxonomy): domain Eukaryota; kingdom Metazoa; phylum Cnidaria; class Anthozoa; order Actiniaria; family Diadumenidae; genus Diadumene; species Diadumene lineata. The sequence goes on from OU974069.1 coordinate 7,854,062, forward strand.
CTTGCGAAATAATCCTTGCCGGATTAATAATTTCAAGCTGTTTTGTAACTTGGCAAAATTAAGAACAAATTAAATTAGCTATGAAGTGTTAGTTTTCAATGTTATCAACATTATTCTATAATCATCACAATCATTATGTAATCTCATTGTTCATCGTCATCTAAATTATATATCATCATAGCTTGTTTTACAAATCTTAATAATCTAAAGACCTATCGCCATTGTCTTATGAAGTGTTGAATTCGTTTTTGTAGGACTCAAATATTACTAAATCAGTCAGGACATTTGTACACGTCTCCAAGTCTTTATAAAAGTCATTTCCAAGAAATGTCATACATTTTTAGACGGACGCATTGACGTTTTATAAACGTTTAAAAATGTTTGAAAGCTGAAATAGCCACTTAATAAATAAAGCTTGCCCTGCTTACAGAGTCTCTCACGTTTGTGATCCCTGGCAGGAATTACAAACGTGACACTCTGCTAGCACGGAAGTTTAAGCTTAAATGTTCTTACACGACCTCAAACGTCTCTAACCTAAACTATTTTCTAAACTGTGAACAGGTGTGGTTCCAAAATCGTCGAGCAAAGTGGCGTAAACGTGAAAAGACCCATGGAGTTCGTCTCCACGCTCCTTTAAGCCTTACCAATCCTCTCATTCCGCCACCAATGGGATCGTTTTCATCTGACTTAACCGCCAAAGGCTGTGACTACAGCTGGGCTACTACATCACAAATTCCTAGCTTCCCAGCTTTACGGCTCCCTATCCATCCAGCGTTTGCGCCGTCGAGGTATTTCCCAGAACATCCGTCATTTCATAGAGATATGTACCCCATGATGACCGCGCCCATGTTGAGCAGTTCTCATTTAGCGTACAAGTGCTCCACACAAGAAAGAGTTGGTGAATCGTTGAGCGATTCGTCTCATGATTCTACAGAGAGACGATCTTCCAGTATTGCGGCACTTCGAATGAAAGCAAAGGAACATAGTGCCTCTGTCCTACCACCGTTCCCACAAATGTGAACCATGTCATGGTGAAGAATGAAAGGAAAAGAAATGTCAGTGCAATGGTTAATCCACAAATTCAAATAATTGTTAAATATCAAGAAAACAATATCTCCATGAAACAAAAGAGAACATCCAAAGCAAGGGAACATGCATCGTGCAAACAAATTATCCCATCCATTATTTAAGAAAAGACAGAAAAAAAAGATAAGGAGGAGGAGAGAGAGAAAGAAGAAATAATGGAACAGTTTTACAAGGAACTTTAACGGAATTTAAAAGAATTTGTTGTTTAGCTCAATGAAAACGTAAGAGAGGATATCTGAGAGTGAATGCAAAGTAGCGGAGCACAGTGGTGTTGTATTACAACCATTCCTGCATATATGAACCATGATGAAGCAAAGAAAACAGGATAGAGTGCAACAGTTTAACGTCTATATTTCCACAAATCTAAAACAACCAGTTGATTGATTTAAAAAATACCTACAAAAAACAGTGGATTAGAAGTTTCTGAGTGGACAAATTTGAATGCGCCTTCAAAACATTGCCAGGAAGCATGCATTCTAGGACAATTGAAATCACATTTGATCATGAAAACAAAAAAAGAAAGTGTAAGAGTCAGCCAGGACGCTAGTAGTTCCTAAGCTAGAGATAACGGTCTTACGGCGGTGACTGTACACTCTATTTACTCACGTTACAACTACTACGACTCATCAGCATAGACTTGAATTAAAGAAGTCAAACAATGATATCAAGTTTGCATTAAGCCTTGTGGAACTTACAGAACTTCACTATAAAGTTAACTTTTTTCTTATTAACGAACATTGCAAAATTAACAACATATTTTATGAAATTTTACATCCGAGTTTCCACACTTATTTATTAGGCAATAATACAACTCAAAGGTTTTATTTTTCCCAAAACCTCTCAACAATAAAGAAAAATATGAATACATTAGGAAAAAGGAACATGAAAAGAATTGAAATGTGTTCTAGACAATAAGAAGCTGCACTTATACAGCATATAGACAATAGAGAATTGGGAAATCTTGAATTCTAATCTAAAAGCAAGAGAGTATTGCTAAAAGCCGGCCTCGGAAGAACAAATTCGAATAACTTTCCAGAAACCTTATGTAAAAATTCACTAGTAGTTGAAAATTACTATTTGACTCAAAGTCAATAAATAATAAAATTCTGATTTAGTAAAAGATGTGAGAATTGTGTGAGTCGCTGTAAGTCGGAGATCTTTTTGAGATGCATGGCATCTTGAAAAAGTTCAGTATACTAGTCTTCGTTTAAACCGAGTTCAGTTATTGAAAAATGCCATGGAATTTACTTCCGAGAATAACAATCAAATTTTGTTAAAAAAAAAAAAAATTAAAATTCCTTGAACTTCAATTTTATAGCAATAACGTTGAAACTGAATTTATGTTACGAGTCGCCGAGTAGCTTTTCCTTTCACAAATAACGACATAAGCTAATTGAAATCAAGGGCCCCTCTGTTCTAAATAACTTAAAATTACAAGAAAATTATGACATATTATTTTTTTAATAACTAGAAATTTTCGTTATCAGCAAAGCTTATTTCCCATTCTTTACTTTAGCGTACGATCAAAGAGAATTGAAAAGACGGTTATGTGTTCCACCTAAGAGGAGCTTCGCTAATTGAATCTAATAGTTTAATTGGTGAAAATCGTTGGTTGGTAATCTAAAGTAACCCAGCAACAATTGATTGGTTCAAATTGGGGTATCTTTCAAATTGAGGACGGCAATTTTTGACCGCTTGGCCACCCGTGCTATTGATTAAATTAGTGAGTTTATTTGTTTACAGATCGTCAATGAGTTTGGTACAGCATGATTCATCGCCGGTTATACTAAATAGAACACCGCTCAACAACTTTAAGGCAGACTCGGATCTTGAGGTGATTCATAAAGCTTGTTGTATAATAGAATGCCACACCGCCGAGGAATCTGTAGGATTATATAGGAATTAAGAGTATTACTGAACAAATTAAAAAAGCTAATTGCTCTAGCAATTAAATCAAGGTCTTCCACATGGGCGGCAAACGTAAAAGAACTTCACCAAGTTCGACATTTTGTAATATATGTACAATAAGCGAAAAGTTTTGAAGTGTTTAGACTTGGAACAATGGATATTACAAGGAAATTATTATCATTATCGATTGCTAATCACCTTGCTTAGATGTTCATCGAAAAGTTTATAAAATTAATTATGACTCGTCAAGCAGAAATCGTTTTTGTTTAGACTGATGAAATTTGATTAGATAAGCAGGGTTTTGGCTATAGAATACACGGCCAGCAAAACAGGAAGCAACTTGGAATAGAATTTATTTTCGGCAGCTATAACGGAATTGTAGTAGACTTAACAAATCCCAGAAGGATTTCAGCGAGTTTACATTGAAGATTAGATGCGACGCCATCTTGAGATATTTTGGCGGGTTTTTGGAAGTGACGCGCGCCGTCACCTTTTGAGCGCTACACCATAATGCTTTGCACGCTCAACAAAAGATGTGCCGAAAAAAAAAAACGTGTTAAGGAAAAAAAGATTTGAAAAAAAGAACCACAATGACACACACAAAGAAAAAGAAAGCAAACAAAGACAGAAAACAACAGAAAATGGAAGGAAGGAAAAATGTGTAGTCGAATCACCAATTTTCACTCATTCAACTTTAGCATTAATGACCATTAATTAGCCGGAGTAAAAGAGAAACATTGGCAAAAACACATCCCACAAACTAGCCAAATTAAATCTAATTTCAAAACCATACTCTGTCAAACAACCAAGTCAAAGTTTTTTTAATAAGTCTAGCTTTCTTTTCTTTGTCGGCTTTTCTTGAAAAACGTGATTTTTTTCCGTTGTTATAGTGACGAGCAAAGCGCTGTTTACTGTTCATAGTTGAAGTCATTGTAAATTTTTATTAGCCTTGTGTCGCATTTCTGTGAATCGCTGCTTTGAAGATTTAAAAGCAAACACTATCTATTTTAAAGAGAATTAGTGATTTGGTTATTACTCCAAATGCAAATTAGCTTGAAGTGCAGGACAAATATCCTCTATTTTGGGAGTGTTGAAAGCTCAAAGTGCTGCGAAAATCAGGAGAAACTGACGGCGGTGAGCGAGGTTATTTGATGAAACTAGTGATAACTAAGCATATTAGTAATATAAATTGAACTTGAAAGATTGTATTGACGTTTATTTCGTTGTCTTTTTTAATCATCGCAGATCGATTTGATTAATCCTTCAAAAGATTGTGCGGAGAAAGTGCTCGACAAAACCGACAAAAATTTAGTTTTACATTAAAAAGAAACACGAGCCAATATCAAGCTTTATTTACGCGTGCATTTCACAAGATTGTTTTCATTTCGTCCTTTTCCTACCCAAAAGCTAAAGTTTCAGCTCCGTAAACGTTAAGTATAAAAGAGCATAAACGTAAGCGTACGTTACGCTTGGAAAAACACATGTACAGCACCCATCACGGTGGTCGCACGTTCCAAACTTCACGTGAATACCCATATCAAAATGTACGCGAATCACCCAATAACAATAACGTCAAAAAATAAAGAAAACGCGCAACACTTACGACGGTTAACGTAAGTACTCACGAACATTTCTCACGTGAATCATTTTAACTAACTGCTGAATTATCATAGGTTTTCATTTACTGAGAAAAGGGCGCATTTCAGTTAAAAGTTTCACATTGAACGTAAGTACTCACGCAAAAGTTACGCAGTGGCGAAAATAAGCTTAAAGCCTGGGTTTGTTTCCTTGTGACTGAGAAATACAAGCTTTAAAAAGCAAATTTTGAAAATTTTGAAACTTCAATTTTGCTCTCTAGTTTGAACAGTAAAAAACTTGAAATTTCGTGATTGGCAAGACTTGATTTTCTTGATTTGAATATCAAAAACCCCGATATTTACTTGCACTAAATCTAATTATATTGGACAATGTGAATGTGCGTCTTCTAATTAAATTGTGTTCACAACTAAACGCCACTTTGACGTTGCTGCAGTTTATACTCATCGTAAATTAGCACTGCTATAACAGTATTATACATCGATTAATTGCTAACTTAATGCAATTGGATTGTTTTAGCACGAGAAGTTATTGTAGCCCCTACCTGTTTTATAACAGCTGAAAATATACCTATATTTCAAACAACGTTGTCGGAATCGAAATAAGGGAATACCGGATTTCGGAAGTGGATTTAAGTAATGATAAGAAATGGTCGAGAAAATGTGTATTTTCTGTAGTTATTCATTTAAAAAAAAAACATTACCCATAGACCTTTTCACTCGTGTAATGGACAATTCGTCGTATTCTTTGACACTGTTTTTTGAATTGGCAGGACCGTAACTAAAGGGAGCACACAGAGCGCACGTGCACCCTCCCAGAAAAGCAAAACTGCAACTTAAAAAAAAACTATAATTTACTTATAATTTATATATAAAATCCGTGTGAAAGACCACTGTGAAAAGACCAAGACAATGTGATAATGGGTTACAATAAGGTTTAATAATCACCGAAAATATAAAGTCATTCAAAAGGACTGTAAAGCGCAATAAATCGTAATGCGGGTTTTCACGGGTTTTTGAAAAGCACGCCGACTTTGTTAAAATGATTTGACAGCTAATAAAAAAATCTCCTAAAAACCCACGAATGGTCAAGAGATTTTTGTGCCCGTTCCCCTGAGACGGTCTATTTACGCCCCTCATTGGTGCATTCGTAATGATACGAAACATTTTAATTGACCACTCTGCATTTCTCAAAGAAATAGTCTACTCCTTTCATTATTTGGGCCTTTTATGGCATTTTTGTGCCGTTTGGGTTTGCTGTGGACTCGGTGGAGACTGGTTCGCGAGCTGAAAATGTCTTTTTTTGGCTAGTTTCCAGTAGCTGTCAGTTTTGCTTGATACAGGTAACCCAAAGAAGCTACATTCGGAGAACGATTTACTTGCACAATTATTACAAAATAGCCCATCACTGCAAATATTTATCACAGCGAAATGGAAACGGCAACAACAGAATCATTGGAAACTACGCACTTTGACAATAGGTTCTTTTAGAAATAACACAAAATGTATATTTGGACCTAGTACTTGAACTCCGTTGTTTACACACACACACACACAGCAAACCCACATGCCTATCATTGCAGAAAGCCACGAGATTTCATTGAATATTTAGTACTGGCAGGAAGAACCTTCCTTTGATATTTTAATTGATTCTACACAAAAATAAGCAGATTTACAGCTAAAGAATAAAACAGTCTACGTTAAGAAAAGTTACAATACTTTAAAACTAAGATTTAAAGACTTTTAGTAACATGTAGTGCTAAAAACGATTATTCTTGATCATTCGTGTCCAGTTCTCTTGCTTGAGTGTAATTCGCACTCACGGGTTTTGTACAAAGGGTATAGCACATTTCAAAACAGTTTTAATCTTCAACAGTATTTAGAATGTCAATTTATCAAGCAACACTTCTAAATTTATATTCAAACGAAAATAAAAGTGAGACATTGGAAGCTCAAATATCCGAAATCTTAGTCTCGTTATGAAGATGACATATGATTTTAACATATAGGGTCAAAATAAATTTAAAATATGTTCAAATAATGCTCAAAACGAGGCTACACGGCAACAAGTAGATAACCGAATAGACTCGATACGGAGACGATTTGAAAATATTTGGTTCAAAACGAGGCTTTGTGGGCCGAACTTCAAGTCTTACTTTTTTAGATTTAACACGTTCTTGATTTAAATATACTTTTGAAAGGCTGCGTTATTTTGGTAAATATATATATATAAACACGACAGATCTCAATGCACTAGGGCTTTCATAATTTTAATTGCGAAATTGAAATATTGTTTTGATGAAATTCCACTTTTTAAAATATATAATTTTTCTGATTCTTGAAGATAATTCTAAAGCATTGAAATCCCCTAGTTATAAAGATCTATCGTTTTTCTCGTGATATTGAAACTAAGCAAAATTAGGATAAAAATTCTAAAAAAAACTAAGAAATATACAAAAGGAAAAAAATGGTGGGCCTGGATCGGCGTTAAAAACATGGCTACATTTAGTTTGCATATTTTCTCTCAATCTATCTCATTCATTCTCAAAGGGCCCAATTGGTATTGATTGTCCAAACCGCATAGTTGGTGATGAATGTCCAGAGAAATGGCGCTTTACTTTCCATGGAAATTTCAGGTATTTCAAAGCACATTTCTAGTATTTATTGTTCAGGCAGAAGGTACCACAATGTCCAGTAAAGTCGAAGTACTTCCACTTGATAATTGCGGCAATAACATTGCCATTAGGGTGTTGTAAGTTTTTTTAAGTCTTTAGTGTCATTTCAGTGACAGCTCTACTGGTTTCCTCGCACGCTCGCTCGGTTCAGTTCTCGCACACACGCTCGCTCGCTTCTCGAGGTTAGTATTGCGCGTAATCTCGCTTTTTCGGTTAGTCACACACGCTCGTTCTATCGCGCGTCTCACTATTGTTAGTATTCACTCGCATCGCTCTCTCACCACTGTATTACTCAATTAGCTGAATTTGAACCCGTCAGGGGGGACGTTGTCTTTGGTACCAAACTGAAACTGACCATCCACCTGTTGGGGTGCGATTTCTTCATCAACTGCCTCTCCCTGGAATAACACAGATGATTGCCATTAAAAACCATGGTGTTGATGTCAATAGTATGATGGTGATAGTTGTAATGAGGATGGCGGTTAAGTGGCGGCTAATGAAGATGACGATTACTATGTAAGTAGTTGTGATGACGATGAACGTGATGATGAACATGTCAATGATGATAATGACGGCGATGACAGTGAAGTGCAAATGATGACGATTACAATGAAAGTGGTTGTGATGATGATGATGAGCGTGTTGATGATAATGACGGCGATGACAGTGAAGTGCAAATGATGACGACAATGATGACGATTACAATGAAAGTGGTTGTGATGATGATGATGAGCGTGTTGATGATAATGACGGCGAAGTTCAAATGATGATGACGATTACAATGAAAGTGGTTGTGATGATGATGAACGTGTTGACGATAATGACGGCGATGACAGTGAAGTGCAAATGATGACAATGATGACGATTTCAATGAAAGTGGTTGTGAAGATGATGATGAGCGTGTTGATGATAATGACGGCGATGACAGTGAAGTACAAATGATGACGATTACAATGAAAGGGGTTGATGATGATGATGAGCGTGTTGATGATAATGACGGCGAAGATGACGGTGAAGTTCAAAGGATGATGACGATGACGACTACAATGAAAGTGGTTGTGATGATGATGATAATGAAAGTGTTGATGATGATAATGACAATGATGCTATGATAGCTATGATGACGATGATGACAGTCGAGTGTTAATGGTGACGGTGGTGACGAGGACTACCAAGACGACGGCGGTGATATGGATAGTGATACTGATGATAATTATAAATTGATAAAACTCGGGAAGTCACGACATAGTATTAGACTGACCTCGTTTGAGAAGTATCGATCAATCATTTCGAATGCCAATTTGTAAATATCTTCGTTTTGATGATGTTGGAGTAGTTCAATCTTATCTAGACCTACACAGACAGCAAAGGGATGATTTAGCATTATAATCAAATGTCAGACAAACAATGAATGTCAAAGAAAGATTTTAAAGAATGTAAGCAATATAATTTTGTCGTACCTCCGGCTTCTTCTATCATAGTTGCTATAGTATCAGCTTTATCGCCTGCCATCTGAAGTTTTCAAAAAGAATTTAATACCATTACATATAGGAAACGTGGGTGATGAGCCGAAAGGCTAAACAACTTTCGAAGAAACAAGGGGCAAAGAGATGGAATCGAACTGGCATTCAACGATAGTGTACAGAGACGGGGACATGGGGTTCTGAGGTGAGTCAACGGCATTCAGGAAAGGCGACTTGCAACAACCTGTCGGTAGATGACGATATAGAATACTAACGCTCACCTTTAGAATATTATTAAGACCATCGAGAACTATTTGAACAACCTGCAAAAAAAACAAAAAACAAAAAAACAATGGTTAAGTAATGGATAAATGAATGAATGAATGAATGAATTAGAAGCACGTTGAGGCACTATGCCATGTGGGACAGGCTTAAAAATCATAATAAGAGCATAAGTAATAGGTAAGTTATGAGGCTTAGTAAATCATCTCAAGACTGCTGTTAGGACTTTGACAACTTCAGGAGGATTGGAAATGAGAAGCAAGTCCATCAAATTTGGGCATGTCCAAACTAACCCAGATAAATTTCAAAACACAACTATATTTATCCAATTAATTAAATTATTAGCGTGTCTACTCACTGGAAATGAGCTCTGAAAAATAGCGAGCTCTCCAGATCAGGGTTGTTCAGTTGGGACTTCTATTCACATTAAAACGCATGAATCCAAAACAATATCATGCAAGTTCGATTGTTTAATAAGATTTTTTTACAACAAATGTCTTTTTAAATTTATGTGATAACTAAGAAAACATTTTCGACATTTTTGACAGTTTTCAATATATTTCTCAAAGCAAAAACAATTGTAGGTTTTGAGCACTGGCCATACAGAAATAGCAGATCAAATCTTATTTTTCTTTGAAATTGCAAGTACAGAGGGAGGGAGGGAGGGAGTATAACTGGACCAAGTAATAACAAAGATCATAAATAAAGTACCTGTGTATCTTTAACATCTAGTAGTTTACATAAAGGTTCTATAGCATTACAATACACAAGAACTGCCACCTAAAACACAAAGAATTTTGTACTCATCATCATCAAGTTTTTACCGTGTGGCTGCCTGGCAGCCTTGGGGCGCTTGTCTTTGAAGCATGCTTCGAGGAATAGTCCATATTCATGTTCTTTGTTGCTCACACTAAGCTTAGTTAGAAAGTAATGTATTCTTTTGTACGAGGTACATCCCACAGAAATGCACCAATCCAAAAATAATATAAATACCAATGGTTTTGTTTTGACTCTTTTGTTAATTTACCTACAATTGAGGCTTAGTCTGAGTAATGAACTTGAAACTGGTCTATTGCAAGAAGTCATTCCTTTTTCATCATCATCCTCATCAGCTACTGTCTATCAATGCCAAGAGAGCGTTCGAATTTGCTCCAGTCCTGTTCAGCCTTGCTTTTCTTTAAATAATACCTGCTTTTGCAGGGAGACATTGCTCATTCTACAAATATGCTGTTTTACTATACCTGGTCTTGTCTCCCACTAACTGTAAGGTTACTAATAGCCCAAGCTGCTTCTTTTTGAGTTTGGAATTCACCCTAGAAAAACCAACAGTGAATAAAGCGTGGTTTTCAATAGCAATACAAGTGTAAGGAAAAAACATTAAGAACCTTTGCCAACACAAGTTCAAGCAGGATAAATAATAGAAGTTAAGAAAATGTTAATATAGTTCTTACATATATATAAACTTATAAAACTCATTAATAATTCATAAGACAAAAACAATGAAAATCATGACCCATGAAGGCATCTGTAAATCAGATACAGATTCGTCCTGAATGGCATACAGTTGAACCTTTATTTTCTCAAAATCAAATGAAGATATTTTCACAAAACACTTGTACTATGCTGGGAGTTTCAAAAGTAGTATACAATATTCATGTGCGCTCTACATGAGAAATACAATGTCTTGTTTGCGGCTCAACACTGTATATCCCTCACAGATCGGCCACTCATATTGTATTGGTCACATAGAAATACAGAATGGCAATGCTGTACCATGTTCTTAATAGACTCTGCAATTCAAAGAATGAAAAATGTTGTACTCAGTGTTTTTATACTTACAGTTTCTAGTGTTTGTATGATCAAGGGAATAAGACCAGCATCTAGGACTTCCTAGAAGACAAAACAGTAACATAATAAATCAGAGATCAAGACATATGGGAATTGCATCTCTGATTCAATTTATCAGGGTGGGTAATAGTCATTCAGAGATCCACCGAGAAAGCAAATTCCAAGATATATCTGAAACTCCTAAACAGCAATTATTGAAAACAGGCGCGATTTTCAAGCAGATTTTTTGGATGGACTTTTTACAGTACCACTCTAATAAAAGGGCCATGTGGTGGGCTACAACCTACATAAGGACATCTTAATGAGACACAAGGTCAATACAGAACGTTTCAAAAACTCTGTCACATGATAATTAAGAGTGCAAACACTAAAAGTGTGCAACGTCAATGGTACTGATTTATGCTAATTGTTTTCGTTTGTTTAACTAGTGCTATTTACTACTATGTGAAGCCAACTGTTGCACACATTTAGTGTTTGCATTCTAATATCATGTTCTTTTATTGTATATTCACACCATGCACATCCAGATATGTATGTTATCACGAATAAAGAATGATTGATTGATGCTTTCAATGTGATTGGTAGAAGTCCTTACCTGGACTTGTGCTTGATTTCCTGCTGTGATGTTAGACAAGAACCATACTGCTTCCTGGAATAAAACAAATTCAAAACAATCAAACAGTGAAACACAATGACAGGAAAAAGTACATCGCTGTATGATATTAGATATATCAAAAGAGTAAGAATTTATTATTTATCTATTTACTTATGATAGATATTATTACCTTTTTAATTTTTTCTTTGGGATGATTTAAAAGTCCAGTGAAGTGATTCAATGCTCCATGGTTGAGCACAACCTAGAGAAAAGCCAACATGATTCATGTGACCACTGTTGTTTTCACACAATATGGCACAGTCTGGTTTGGATTTTGTACACTCATTTCAAAAATACATAAAAAACATTTGTCAGAGGAGAATGCAGGGGGTCAATTGCTGCACTAAAATGTATTACACAAATATAAACAAAATACACATCATTCAATTATTAAAACACCTTTTTAACTATCTTTGTTTTAATATAGTTTAACAACCGTGTTTTACTTTTGATTTCCACTGGAAAAAAAAGCGACATTCGGCAACCAGCATTTTTTCAGACATTTTTTATTCTTACTTGTGTTTGTTCATCTGTGCCAGTGACTATGTTGCCAACAGCTCTCAATGCCGCAGTCTATAATCAAAATAATATTAGTTATTTAGTTCACTGGTTAGTGAAATCAAAAATCATTACAAAGTTGGAAACACACCAGTTGTGAAGTTTGACAATGTGATTTTTAGTGACAAAAAAGTCACAGGTGTTAAATACAGAATAAATAACCACAGACCAAAAAACAATGCAAAATGGCCAAGGAACCTGTTGTTAAGAAATCTGTTGTTGAAGTTTCTTGGCCAGGTAATACAAAATAATTTATCTTGAAATTTGATAAGCAACATACAATATCATGTTTGATCTATATGTAATTTCTAGTGACTTGACTCCACAGTCATACAAAATAGCTGCTCAAATTGTGTATATTATAAACATGGTTGCAAGAATTGATACCCAGGCTGCTGGGCAGAGCTTTCTTTCTCAAAACAAACCTCTGCAAAGAAGTGTTTTATGCAGTCTTAAATAAATTAGATTACTAACTGGTTAATTACCAGTTCCAAACAGGTATGTTAGTTAATTTATTCAAAACTTGACAACAAATGCACTCACACAACAAAGATTTTGGGGGCGAATCGATTTTGAAAGTGACATAAGGTGATGCTCATTGGCATCAGAAAGATAAATACGTCCTTGCAGAGGTTTCTTTTGACAAATCTCTGCCAGGCAGAGTAAATAAATTGAACAATAAATGCACAATATTAACCTGTAATTTAATTTCTTGATGACTTAGTAAAGGAACAAGGAATTGGACAACACCAGAGTCTATTACAAGCTGTAAGAATAATATTGACCAACAAATTAGAACTACATGTATAGTCTACAAGAAACTCTAAGAAAAATCAACAATCTTCCAGCTTTTGACCAACAATCTGCGACAGCATAACCTATTTAATATGTTTATTGATGAACTGTGGACCATAATGTTAATTTTTTTATCCCTTTACAATATTTATGTTTTTCACTTAATTTCACATGTCACTTTTGCCCCCTTAATTTGCATGGTTTTCATTCCATCTTGTGAAGGTCCCATTAATCAAGAACAAATCTTAAAAGAATTTATTATCATACTATAATAACTATCATAGCGTGATGTGTTTTCTATAAAATCTAACCTGTATTTGATGACTACCACCATCAGTAAGGTAAGATAATGCCCACACGGTATCTACTAGAATCTGAACAATAAAAAAAATAGCAAAAACAAATTTAGTACACCTACATTGAGAAGACCTGGTTTCAATTCCAGCCAAGAGCATGAGATATTTTTTCTATTGTTCTATATTTCATTTTACACAATGAATGCATTTATTAATAGGCGATTTTCATTATGCCGTCATTTTACTACCAAGACCAGCATTCTTTGCAAATTTTCTTTCATATTTAACTTTTTAATCCCTTAGGAGATTAATAAAACAATTTGCACTAATTGCGATACAAAAGAAATTCAGAAAAAGCATTGCTAGTATATGACGCCATAATGTAAATCGCCTATTATACAATGTCTCACTGTTATATTGTATTGACATTTATCCTTCACTGTTAGATAAAATGTTAGCTCTAGGTTTACTTTGATTTGGGTCAGCGGTCAGCAATCATGGCGGCCGAATGAAAACTAGGTCTTGTCACTAATCACCTCAATATGGAAGAAAAAGACATTCAAAAGCTAATCGATCGAAAGCTAAAACCGTTCATCGACAAAATTAACAAAATTGAAACTTCAATGGAGTTTTTTAGCAAGAAATATGACGAAATATACATACTAATTACCGGTAGGAAACCATCGGCCAAACCTGGAAATTTGGTTGAAGAGCAATCTTTCCCGGAGGATAACCTCAGTGAACGACTAAACAAGCTCGTAGCTGAAGTGCAAGACCATTCCAACCGTATTGCCATGTTGAAAGAAACTTTAAATGATCAAGAACAGTATACTCGAAGGGATTGCCTCGAGATTAGGGGCCTTCCCGCCACATCAACCGAAAACACAAACGATCTAGTCAAGTCAGTTGGCAATCTAATCGGAGTTGAAATAAAAGACAACGATATTTCAACCAGCCATCGACTGAAAGCCTCAAAAAATGACGTGAACAACAAAAGAGACCCGGCAATTATCGTAAAATTCACAAGACGAGATGTAAAGGATAAAATGTACTCTGCAAGGAAAAACCTACGTAACAAATCAACAAGAGACCTGGGCTTTTCTAGGTACAATGAATCCAAGATTTTTCTGGCAGAAAGCTTAACTCAGACGAACAAATACCTGTTCAATGAAACCCTAAAAGTGAAGAAAGAGCTACACTTTAAGTTCATTTGGACTTCCAACGGCAAGATTCACCTAAGGAAAGACACAACTCACCCAGTCATCAACATAACTAGTGCAAAGGATTTACAAACGGTTCGTGAAAAACATGCTACACGACCTACTGGATCAAGACCAAAATGATAAGTAAATAGATATCTATAGTAAAGAATTCCATAATCTACCACAATTAGATCTTAATGATATTGATTTTTTTAATAGAAATAATGAACTGAATGACATTGATCCAGACTCTCATATCCCAGTTCAATCAAACTTCAAATATTATACAACTTCAGATTTTAGTGATGACAATATTATCAAAAGCTGTTTATCTGAGAAAAACTTTTCTGCATTACATTGTAATATAAGAAGTATCAATGCTAATTTAGATCATCTTTCACAAATGCTTGCTGAAATGCAGCATAATTTTTCTATAATTGGCCTGACTGAAACAAAGTTAAAAGTAGGCAATGATAACCCAATCAGTAAGAATGTAATTGCTGGATATCAATTTGTCTCTCAACCCAGTCTTTCAAATGCAGGTGGAACTGGTTTTTTTGTGTCAAATCAACTGAGATTTTATGAACGAGATGACCTTTCAGAAGTAACTCCCGATTTTGAAACAAAATGGATTGAAATTGAATGTAACTTGCATCACAACATGATCTGTGGTGTAGTTTACAGACACCCTAATGAAAATTTAGACTCATTTATGACCTCTATCAACAACTGCCTTGACAAAATCAATAGTGAAAACAAATATTGCATTGTTATGGGTGACTTTAATATTAATCTGCTAAATTCAGATTCTCATACTGCAACTGAGGAGTTTCTTGACTTGATAACTTCTTACTATTTCAGTCCTCATATACTCCAACCAACCAGAATAACCGATCACTCAGCTACATTGATAGATAATATTCTATTCAATTCAACTGAACACCACACTATAAGTGGGAACATAGTTTTCGACCTTACAGATCATCTGCCAAACTTCATCATTATTAACAAGTTTACTATATTGCCAAAACATATTAAATTCTCTAGGCGGGATTATTCTAGTTTTGATGAAGAGGCTTTGTTACAAGAGTGTAGGTTAATTGATTGGGAATCTACGCATACTGATAACAACAACACTACATTGATGTTTGGTGCATTCCATAACAACCTTAAAAACTTAATAGATAAACACATTCCTCAAAAGCAGCTAAGCCAAAAAGATATCAAACAAATGTCAAAACCTTGGATAACCAAAGGCATCCAAAAATCCATTAAGGTAAAAAATAGATACTACAAAAAGTTTATTGCAAACAGATCCCCATATTACCATAGTAAGTTTAAGATCTATAGGAATAAGCTTAACCACCTTATCAAATTGAGCAAAATTAGCTACTACAATAAGTATTTTGATTCAAATAAATCCAATATTAAAAATATCTGGAAAGGAATCAAGCAACTAATCAGCTTGAAACCCCTATCTTGTAAACTGCCAACAAAAATTATTAATAATGAAGTAGAACTAGTTGATGCCAAGGATATTGCAAATGCTTTCAACAATTTCTTTGTAAATATTGGGTCAAATATTGCTTCAACAATACCGGTTGATCATAGCAGTGGTACATCTCTAGAAATGTACCTTCCTGAAAGACAGACCAATCAATGTTATTTGGCCCCCACTACCTCAAAGGAAATTTCTGAAGAAATACATAAGCTTAATGTTACTAAGGCCAATGGGCCCTTCAGCATTCCCACAAAAATCCTCAAACTTTTACATGGGGTTGTATCTAAACCTCTGGAGAAAATCTTTAATCTTTCATTTTCAACTGGAACTGTTCCAATGCAGTTTAAAGTTGCAAGAGTAATACCCATATTCAAAAATGGCTCCGAGATGTGTCTAGAAAACTACAGACCAATATCACTATTGTCTATTTTCAATAGACTCCTTGAAACCCTTATGTCAAAAAGGATCATCCAATTTATAAATAATAACAATTTACTGTCAAAAAAGCAATTTGGCTTTAGGTCGTTACATTCCACCATTCATGCCATCTTATCAATAACTGACAACATATACAATGCTATAGAAAGCGGCAAATTCTCATGTGGACTCTTCTTAGATCTTAGAAAGGCATTTGACTCAGTCAACCACACCATTCTCATCAAAAAGCTTGATCATTATGGCTTTAGGGGAATTGTAAATGATTGGTTTAAAAATTACTTAGATGATAGGAAGCAATTTGTTAGCCTAGGTGACATTGACTCTTCTTTACAACTAATTAGGCACGGCGTACCACAAGGATCTGTCCTTGGTCCGATCCTCTTCCTTCTTTATATAAATGACTTCCAAAACTCCTCAGAAATACTTGATTTCCATTTTTTTGCTGATGATGCCAATTTATTCTATGCCAGCAAGAGTCTACAAGATCTAGAACACAGAGTTAACAATGAGCTAATCCACATCCAGAATTGGCTCAATATCAATAAACTTGCTCTCAATGTAGAGAAATCAAGTTTTCTAATATTCCATCCCCCACAAAAGAAACTTCCACATAGAATCCAACTTTCCATTAATGGGAAATCTATCAAATATCAGAATAGCATTAAATATCTTGGCATCATGTTTGATAGCCATCTCAAATGGAAAGAGCATGTAAAACTGGTCTCAAATAAGGTGAAGCGTGGTATTGGTATCATCTCCAAGACTAGACCATTTGTAAGCCAAAATATTCTTATTAATTTATACTACACCTTAATCTATCCTTTTTTGAATTATGGAATCACAGCTTGGGGTAATACCTACCCCACTACCACTCAACCCCTGCTGCTTCTCCAGAAACGAGCACTCCGGCTGATCACATTCTCAGGCTACAGAGAACATACTAATCCCTTCTTCATTGAGTTTGAGATTCTCAAATTCCATGATCTGGTCAAATATAACAATGCCTTGTTTGTATTTCATTTCCACCAGGGTAATTTGCCTGAAGTGTTTGATAATTTCTTAACTCCAGTCAATTTACAACATAACTACAGAACAAGGCTCGCATCGAGGTCGTCCTTCACTTTACCAAAAGCTAGAACTAATTATGGAAAATTCAGCATCAGATTTGCTGGTGCTCAAATCTGGAACTCAATTGATGAGAACATAAAGAAAACCACCTCTATTTCGAATTTTAAGATAAAAATGAAAAAATTTCTTCTCAATTTCTACCAAAATGAATAATATGACCATGCATATATGTACATGTTTGACTGTATTTATGAATATGTATGCATATGCACATAATTTTGTATTAATATAACTTTATAAATTTATAAAATACGAATTTAGTATTTCTTCCATATCTCCATTAATTTAATATTTATTACATATAATTTTGTATATAATTTTGTAAATATTCAATTTACAAATTACAAATTTAATATCTCTTCCATATCCTTATTTATTTACCTAATGTGTTTAACACTTTTCATACTTTTTTCCATATAGCTAACCTTAATCCAATTTTTTCTCCCTCATATCTACATCTACAATGACCTATGAGTCTTTTCTAACACAAAGAATCGTTGACTAACTAGTATAGCTTTTCAGTTATTTTAGTCAACTGTACCTAAAATCAGTTAAATTTGAAACTATCTTGTAAATATATATATATTTCTATATAAGGTACTAAATAAAAAATTGTCATTGTCATTGTCATTGTCATTGTCATTGTCATTGTCATTGTCATTGTCATTGTCATTGTCATACTTCATTATCATCACTTACATCAAGATCTTGATGATGGATAAGAAGGGCCAAGGCTGGTAGAACCTACAGACAAAAATATAAAGTCACAGATGTTGATGAGCTGGTTATTGTAGAGTTTTTCAAATGATTAATAACAAGGCTACAAACCTCTCTGATAGTATCAATAGGTGGTGGTGGTTCTTTGTTTCTGCACAGATTTACAATCACCCACGTCACATTTCTCAAGAATGTTATCTGAAAATATAGAAAATACATGATGTGATGAAAGATGTCAACAATTAAAATAGATTGTCCTTTTTGCAAGGAGAAGCCCAATCCCTGTTAATGATATTGTATTGGTTAAAGTCATACTGCTGGACTGTGCTAGACCAACATGGGAGCTACAGTTGTATTGTGCTATTCTATATTGTTAGAAAAATGATACCAAACCCTTTGCTGGACCAGCATTGTGTTCGATTTTACCCATATTTCCCCCTTTAAGGTTGGTGATGACTAATTAAAAAGCGATTTTTTTTTCGAAATTCCTTTTTATCTGTAAAGAACTAGTTCAGCACTTGATAGTTCAAAAGAAAAAAATTGGGGTCACCGCGCATTTTAATGAGTTATACGTCATCAAATATTACAAATTAGACAATTTGTAACTGGAAGGGAAAAAATTCATAAATTGTCATATAATTTTAATTTTTAAAGGAAATATCTCTTAAATCATAACACACATAATATTCTTGTAGATAAATGTCTTTAAAGGTAAGAAAATTTAAAAAATATTTTTTCGAGAGCAGTTGAACGCATGAATATTAACATTTTCAAATTTGATAACCTAAAAGAAATCACCAATATTTCTATGATCTTTCAATTTTTAAATTTTCAAAAAACTCACCATATGAAATATTTCTTATTACTTTATCACACAAATAAATGAAAAATATGGGAATCCGTGCAATTTAATAAGATAATCGTTGTAAAAGCACAAAATTTGACCAAAATTTGCAAAAATTGCACAAAAGTCCCTGCCCCTCCCTAGACGGTAGAAGAAGTAACAATGCATTTTGGGAGATTTTCAAGATGGCGCCCAGGGAAAGATTGTCGGAAGTTTGATCACATAACAGTCAATTTTGAAGCTGTTTTTTTAAACAAAAGTGCATTTTCAGGTCAGTTTTGCAAAGATTAAATGTTTTTCTTTTAGGAAAAGATTTATGGGAGTTAATTTATTGCTAAATTAGCTTGTTTCTGGATGTTTTTTAACACAAAACGATCGGCCATTGAAAGTGTTTGTTTTTCAAACTTCGTCAGCGGCATGCGCAGTACTCGATGCGCAATGACAATAATAGGCACCAACCTTAAATGGGAACATTTTACATGCAGTTCCCATTTTTGTAAAATTCGGAATTCAATTGTTTCCCTGGTATATACTTACAGGCACACTAGGATTAACAAACTTCAGCAAAGGTTTGACAACATTATGACCAATGACAAAGTCTCTAAGTACTGGGCCATCACCTATAAACAACCACCATACAGAATTTGTTAAGGCAGCCAACTTTATTGATCAATAACATTACAAATAAAAGCCTGTAGCTAGTAGGCTGACATGATGATTAGTGATTTGTCCAAGCAAATAAAAAAAAAAGACCAAATAAATAAATAAATAAATAAATAAATAAATAAATAAATAAATAAATAAATAAATAAATAATAAATAAATAAATAAATACATAAATAAATAAATACATAAATAAATAAATAAACAAATAAATAAACAAATAAATAAATAAACAAATAAATAAATAACTAAATACAAATAAATGAATAAATAAATAAAACACACACACACAAAAAAACACAAGAGTTCTCATCTATTCTTTTTCCATCAATATTTGAGCCTACAACAGCACACTGAGAAATTTGTAAAACCTTTCAATGATCAAGTACATCAATAAAAATGAGACAAAATTACATGTATTTTTAAAAAATATTGGAGGAAGGTCCTTACCGATAATATTTCCCAATGCCCAGACTGCTTGTTCACAGACATGCTGGCGTGGCGAGTTCAAAAGCTCCATAAAATATGGTACAGCACCTACATTCATAACATTTCACAATTAATTTAACAATTCTTGATAATAATAACAATAATAATAATAATCATCTTTATTGGGTAACAGATGATGTTACATCCTTGGATAAAATATGATCATTGTACATTAGACTCATTATAGTCCAAAAATTGAGACCCCCTCCCCCATATAAATGTTGGTATAAAGCTGTGACACTATTCAATCCAGAGAATTCAAATACATCGCGTGCTACTGGTAATTTATAGAAGAAGTAACTTTGTGTGTTAATTTACGTCCCACTTTATTTAAATTTATTTATTAGTTAATTAAATTTAATCAAGCATTATACAAGCTAACTTTTAACCTACAATTTGTAATTCAGCATAGGCTGCAAGAAATTGTACAATAAACAAATTATCTATCTGTCTGTCTGTCTGTCTGTCTGCTTGCCTGTCTGTCTGTCTGGAAGTATGCACTTAAATTATGTGGGCACTAATGATTGAAAGCATACCTGCTCTGACTACAGCCTGTGTTTGATCTGATGTTCCAGAAGCAATATTAGTTAAAGCCCATGCTGCTTCAAATTGTAATGAAGCACTGTAATGAAAGACATATTAAGTTAGGAAATATATAGCCTTTTTAATGTAAAACAATTTGGAGGTTGGGGTGTGAACAGGTTTAATGGATACACTCTTTTTAAATGATTAGTGGACATGTTTCAATGAAAATGTAAAAAGTCGTACTGCAAAAAGCATAAGGAAAATGTGTCAATGTCCCAACTATTTTGCAACTGAGTGTAGACTGTGTCAGTGTTTCTAAAGAAACCACTATAAAATACAAAGGTAAAACAGACACAGTAAAGACGTTAGTCTGTCATTGGAGTAATTATTAAGGTATGTTGAACAAGCAAAATAAATTGTGTGTTTTGCAAAAATAGTCAGAAAAAAGTACATTGTAGTAATTCTATAGTGGTAGTAAGCAAATCAATGCAAATCAATGCTAAATGTCTTATATGTAATGAAAAATATGACACTAATAGTGAGAGAAGCAGGGAAAACATTAATTTTTGAGATCAATAAAAAGTAACATATCTAGTGTATGTTTATAGACAGATGAAAACAATGGTTTAACATACTTATCAGCTCTTTGCAAACACTGTACTAGTATAGGTAATATTCCTGACTTGATAAGATCATCAATTGGTGGATTCTTGTCTTTTGATAAAAGTTTTCTATACACACACAAAACAGCACAATATTCAATGGTATTACAATATTCATAAGTGAAATACTGGCATTCAGTTGGTATCTCTTGCAGAGCATGTGATCAGAAACAAATCTGCACTCTTTCAACTAGAGAAATGTTTACACATTAATTTATTGAGGTAATGCTGTGTAGTCATAGCAATCTTTCATGTGGTGAGTTTTGTTTGTCCCATGTCCCTTGCTGGACTCCTGAAAGGTGAATTGTCATTGAAACTGGATACTTGCAAAATAGGTACAATATATGTAACTTTATGATGATCAAGCATTCAAATACCTGGCTGCCTGGACAGCATTTAATTGTGTAGCAGGATCATCACTTGCTGCTTCCTGGAAGAACAAAGACAAAAATAATTTGTGTAAGTTAACCATTGCAATTATTCCTATACAGGATTTGTCGCTAAATTCCATGACTTCCCAGAACTTTTCACTATCATTATCACAGCCAATTATTATCCAAAATAATCACCAAGTTGAAGGTCATTTTATCAGGCTGCTATGTTATGTTGGACAAACAATGCAACTCTAGGATAATCAGAAGAAGCATTGTTTCCAATGACTTTACACGACACTGTAAATAATTCAATGACTTTTCATGTCTGGAAATTGAATATATGAAATTTCATGACTTTCCAGGATTCCTATGACCCTGTGAAACTTACCATCACAATGGTACTTAGATCTTTACGCTGAAAATAGGACAAAAACAAATTAGGAATTGCAATGTCAACTTGATATTTGTCAATGATTTAATAATAATAATAATAATAATAATAATAAACTTTATTTCTATAGCGTGCATATCTAAACATTCATGACGCTTTACAATAAAAATTCAAATATATATATGTACACAAAAATTAACTCAACATAAAAAAAGGAAAGAAAAATCTTAACAAGACATAAAATATAAAAGATATACCAGTACAGAGTTGTCAGTTCATAAAACATTTATAAAACTATATAATAATATTAGTAATAAATAACTTTATTCTCCAAAATTGCAGGGGCCGGTTGCATGAAACCTGAATAAAGGTATCCACTCCATAGGAGTTCTTTTCTGATTTATCCACTGGATAGCAATTTATCCTGTGGATAGTGCTATTCAGGCTTTGTGCAACCGACCGGCCCCAGATAGGAAGTCTAAGATGCTGGTCCCAGAATGTTGATTTTTCTGCAGTGGAAACCAAAAGTAAAACACCAAAGCAAGGTAGCTGAACTATTATGAATTAAAGATAAAAAGGTGTTACAGTGTATGCATATTTTGTTACATTTACCAATGCACTCCAGTGGAACAAAAAAGCATTCTGCATCCAGCATTACTTTTGACAACATTTTTTTGAAATGAGTATAGCTATAATGATACTTGAGCTGACTTAAGCTCAAGTATTCATGTGCCAACCAGACAGTGATTGGCCATTAATTCAATAGGGCTTATTGTAGTTCTGGTTGGCACATTAGCATAACAATTTGTTTGTTTATAAACAGAAAGTATCGCTGTATACCTGAAATTTGTCATCTTTTTCATCTGTCATGTCTAATGGAACATTTCTTCTCTTCTGCATCCTGTCCTCTCTTTTGGCCTGAAATCATCAAGAAATACCACTCACCATCAGTTTACATTGATTCACCTGGTTTCCATATAATCACTCATGTTTGTCAGATCACTGAAAATCATGTTAGCGATCATCAGCGATTATATGGAAGGACTTTTTATCGATTAAAACACATGGAAACAATTGGCAGCGATTGTGAGTGATCCTCGCATTAGTAATTTTGACGATCCGACGATCGTGACTGATTATATGGAAACCAGGCTTTAGAGCACATGCAAAGAAATTCAAAATAAATTATAACCAACAGTAGCTATTTTAAACACTATTTGTCACAATTGCTCAACCTGACTTTTTTTCTTTTATCTGAGTATTGTGAAAGTTCTGTTTGAGTGAGTGACAAATAGCTACTAAATAACTAAATTGTTAACTTGAATGTACTTTGATTTCATTTAATTTCATGTTTTTATTTGCATGTGTTTTATACTGATAATTATTATGGAATTGAAATAGCAACTAAGGGCTTATAAAGCATCATTCCCATGGACAGTACAATTTAGCTCTTTCATTCAGGACTATGAAACATTATTTTGGTTGCTTTAGAGTGTTTTAAGTATAAAAACTTAAAGCCATTTTGTGAGGTTAATCATTCTAACTTTTTGGTCAATGACATATTAGAGTAAACAAATGGGAACACACACAAAAAAATGAAGTGATTTGCAATACCTTCCTGAGTTCCACAGTGACTTCATTTCTTCTCTGTCGTAAGGACTATGAATAATAAAACAATGCGTATCAATGGGTGAAACCAATGAAGCATAATAAAGTATAATAAAGCATAATAAAGTGTAATAAAGTGTAATTAAGTGTATTTTGCTAATTTCATTGTTGCTTGCTTTGAAAACCTCTCTATGTAGTATCTTAAATGTTATTGAAGTTGTAGAGCACACAGACGAGAAGAAGTATTAGGAGAAGCAAGACCCTTTCTTGCATGCATGCACTGTGCTCTCATGAAACACATGTCTCAGCCAATCAGAGTGTTCATTATATCTCAAATATTTTAAAACAAATATTGACGACAACAACAACTTTATTTGCATCCTAAATTACAACATTATCATTACAATATTGCTTTTATAAAATTACAAGTTTCAGCCAATAGGTGCGAGCTGAATAGAATAACCTATTACTGGCTAACCTAGCTATTTAGCTTGCCATTTCAACTGAAAAATATACACCTTGGTAAACAAATTAAATTAAATCACATATGCAGTCATTACACTATTGATTTTTGTGCCAACACACTATACATGGTACAAACACTGGAAAGCATTTCTGTTCCAAAAATATTTTTAATATCTTTTCAAATTGTAAAAAACAGACAAAATACTTTCAGTTTTATAATTTTCTTAACCCTTTCACCGCTCTATCCCTGAAAACAGGGATAATGTAACTGCATTTGGGACAAACTTTCCCTGTTTTCAGGGAATACACTGTGGCGAATATAACTAGTTATTCTGTCTGCAATGGGATTTATGGTAGTATATGAGTTATCTTTTTTAGCAAGTGCACATGATAGTTGTTCAATACACACAGGAATTGTCTCATTTAATATTAATTTTATTTTTTTTAACACAAAAAATGGACTTGATAAAAAGTGATATTTTTCCTTTGCTGGTTTTCCCACGTTCTGGGAGAGGATTACAACAGTAGATGATTGGTGAAAGGGTTAAGTACATTTTCATTTTTTTAGCTTTAAGCTAAAGGACATTAAAAATTAGTTTGACAGAAAAATTATCCATAAAAGCTTATTTACATTAGGGCACACAATAAAAAAAAAGGTTCTTAAAAAACTGCAATACAAATTGTAATGAGTTTAGTGTAATGCTATTTATAAGAAAAACACAAAAGAAACTTTGACAATAAAGTGTAAAGAGATTATAATGTGGTTAATTTTTTTTTCACAGGTCTTTAAAAACCAGTCTAAACTTCACACAAGAAATTAATATGAACAAGATAAATATGGTTTACCAGCACATAACTATAATACGTAAATAAACATTTTTGTGATGTTTTTGTGAAAAAAAAAATGAGACAAAACAAAAATTTGTAATATTAGAACTTATTAATTCAATTACCTTTATTTGTGAGTTAATGATTTTGAATAAAAAGTTAGTTACTGATCATTGGAAAGTAAGTTTATTAGATACTGAAAAAGGATATTTCTTCCACTAATCCGCACAAATTATAACGGATACTGTGATTTTTTATTGAAATGCAAAGAAAATTTAAAAAATACGTAGACTAAAAAACCGAACTTTAACCCAAACTTCAGGCATAAAAACATGGGATTAACATTACTTTCTCTATCGTAAACACGATTATTTGTATCCTAATTGTTAAACAAACAAACGTTTCATTCAAACTGAAAAAATAGCGACCACGAACAAAAATATTTGACAGGAGAGATTTTCAGCACGCGACATGACGAAAAGCACTTACGGTGAAAGCTAAGAAAGAGCTGCTTGTCTATAATTTTTTGCGATAGTTTTCTCACAATTCACTTATTTAGATTTATCTAAGTATTAATTTAGAGTATAGAAATAGAATTGGTTAGGTAAAAGTGTAAAACGAGTGGTAAAATAGGTTTGCAAATTTTAGACCCACGAGATTAAACTCAGATATCATGCTCATGCAATCCTCATAACGACATCGTCTTCGACTGATAAACTACATTTACAGTTATCCAAATGACTTCTTCGATAAAAATTAAACACAGCACTATCTACAACTACTATTGTAATTAAAACTGACATAAAAATGTGCAATTTTGAGTAAAAAGAAGGATAAACGGTGAAATCTGTGAGACATACGTTTTCAAATCACCCCGCCATTTCAAACAGAAGTCAGCTCTTTACACTCAAACTTACCGAAACATCCTTGTTCTTATTCTTGTAGTTTTGCAGCCGATGGTCAGGCGTTCTTACAGACATCTTATTCGTGTGTTTTGGTGAGGTTTTGTCTAGTATAAAATGATTTTTCCGCCGGTAAAATTTGACTCCAGAAGACGACGAAACTCGAGGCTCTCGCGCCGAATCTACTTAGCATGCCCAGATTGTAAATACCGCTGACTCGTAGTTACTCATGCCTCGATTTAGCTGTGGCGGCGATATGACGTAACATGACGTCACTGACCCATTCGCTGTAGCTGTTTGTGGCGGGATTTTGCAAGATTTTTGACAATTTTCCTGTCCTTTTCCAACGTATAATCAGGATAATCTTATTTTTTTTGAGAACAAGATTGATAAATCCGGTCATATTATACTTGGCGCCTGAATGAATGAAACATTGAATCGATTAAAAAAACTCATTAAAACGTTTATAATAAATTTATTTATATCAAAATCCTCATTAACTTGTGTTTTCGAAAGAGATTCTATGTATTCCTATACAAGATAGAGTGCACTATAAAAGTGTGCAACATAAATACCACTAAATAGCCATGCTATAATATTTCTATTGTTTTCTTTTGATTAATTAGTGCTATTTACTGCACTAAATAGTGATAACTGTTGCACACTTTTAGTGTTTGCACTGTAGTGGATCCGATAATTTTGCGTCTTGTACGAGTTCATTATCAGTCCCCAGGTGCCAAGTTATGTTCTCTGTATGTCCCCCCTGTTTTCAAAAAAAGTTAATTAATTGCTTCCCCCTCTAAGGGGCAGAAACAAGCCAATGCGTAAGTTCAATCAATCAATAATGGATGCATGAATAAATAAATAAATGAATAAATAATTCATCAATATTCTGAGACGTTTTCCGGTTTTTAGCCTTTTTATTGACAATTTTTATTACAAATATCGTTAAGCTTAGAAACCATTTCAATCTTACCAGAGCTTATTAGTATATCAAGATTTAGTTTTGTTGGAATAACTCTGGAATGCCTTTCATTTCCTTGGAATATTTTGTCACAAAACAAAAACCAAACCTGACAAAATATATATGAATCGATTATTCGCAAACCGACTGCTTTATTATTTACCAAGATACTTCGTTATTTCTTTATTCTACCAATGAATGTGTTTAATAATGCTAAGCATATAAATATTTTATATTTAGTTATGCGGGGCGACAAAAAATTTAAGGACATCTATTTCAAAAGACGTTGTCGCCGGAGAATGCCGGGTACCGGTTGTCGAAAAGCGATTTTTCGCAGTTGAAACGTAAATTAAAACACCAAAACGCAGTAGCTAAACTATTATAAGATAAGGATAGTTCAAAAAAGTGTATCAACATTTGAATTGTGTATGTTTTGTTACATTTAATACCAAGACAATTTATTAGAACAATACACATTCAGTATCCGGCATTCTCTCCCACAACAAGTTTATACAGCAGTGTGATCTTACAGTTTATTCTTTTTTTTAGAGTAGTTTCCAAAAGACTCAAACGTATAAGCTTTGCGTTCTACTCGACCCAAGGCCGACCGCGGAAAGTAAGAATGACGAATAAAGGGCTATTTATATGGAGTTACGCTCTGATAGCTTGAATGCAAAAGAAAGCAGTCCACTTAACCAGGCTGGCTCACTCCATATAAACAGCCCCTGATACACTTCAGTAATAATAATTCCCTTTTCCGTGTTTCTGCGCATTGCACTGTTTACCGGTTTTCGAAAATCACTCTAAATTTATTAGCGAACAGATTAGCTGCAGATTGTAATCTTTGAACGACATAAATCATTTTACGCTATGGTCATCAATGATAACGTTTAGTAGTATTTAATTAATTAATAACGTATATTTAGTGAATCTCTTGTATCTGCATCAAATATGAATGTCGTACACAGGGATCCCAATAACAAGCTTTGATACCAAACCCGTTCCCAGTCTCTTGTTCTTCTATCAGCTGTGAAACCTTCGATCCCTTCTCCGCATTATGTGGCTTCACTCATAGAATATTTCAAATAAAAATACAATAGTTATTGCGTTGGTTGTCCTAGAGTTCCTCTTTTCCAGTTTTTTGCGATAGTCGTTCTTGTGATTCTAACAAATCATAAAAAAGTTATACAGTTAGTTGTGAAGCAATTGAAAATCCATCCCAAAAACAAGCTTGTTTACGTGGGAGAGTAAAAAAATAGAGAAAACAAGTGATTGAAACAAAAACAAAAGAAAAGAACGAACGAAAGTCAACTCACCAACCAACCGACAAAAAAAGAAAAAAAAACTGATACAAAAAAAAAAAAAAAAAAAAAAAAAACTTACAAACAAAAAAACAATCGTAGAGGCAAACAAACAATCAAACATTAAAACAAACAAACGGGTAGACAAACAAAGAAACACAAGCAAACAAGAGACAAATACACAAGGAAATAAACAATTAAACAAACGAACGAACGAATGGGTTTTTCGTTACAAAGGATGCTCTAAAACAACATATTATCTGACCACAGGAACCCCATACCTGTCTTAGTTGACTCTGTCGTCATGTTTTCGGCTTCTTTCGCTGCTATTTTATTTTGCAATCGTCGAATTT
The DNA here is from genome assembly GCA_918843875.1 of Diadumene lineata. NCBI lineage: Eukaryota > Metazoa > Cnidaria > Anthozoa > Actiniaria > Diadumenidae > Diadumene > Diadumene lineata. The sequence goes on from OU974069.1 coordinate 7,882,578, forward strand.
CCTCATCGTATTCTGGCCATTCTTTGACAATACGCACAGCGCTTTTCAGTTTGGGTTCCTTGGTTTGTGGGTTATTACACTACAAAAAAAAAAAAAATAAAAAATAAAAAATAAAATAAAAAATTACGATTAAGAAATTTACCCTACAAAAGCTCGTAACAAGAAAGACAGAAGATTAAATACAAAAGTAAAATAACGACACTTTGATTCAGGAATTAGAAATTTGAGATGGTTCCGGTTTACTGAGGTTAATTTCACAGGACTATAGGAAAAGGTAAATTCGGGACCAAAAAATTTGTTCGGTTTAGTTTTCACTGTATTTATTGAACCTACCAAATCAATGGTCTTTGCTTTCTTGAGAGAAGCGTCGTCACACCATGTCTCACACCATAGCCATTCTTGGGGTAGTGACTTGATTGGGACTTGGTGGATCATATTATTGGGAAGATCCTGACGATGGTATAATGGACGAACCTTTAGAAATAGCACGGCAGGGGTATAGGGAGAGGGGATTTTTCGTAGTGGAACTACTATCTTTTGTCTCTAGTTTCTTCTAAGCCGAGTGTTTGTTCGTTTGTTTATTTGTTTGCTTGTTTGTTGGTTGGTTTGTGTGTTTGTTTGCTTGTTTATTTGCTCGTTTGTGTGTGCGTTTGGTTGTTGGTTATTTCGTGTTTGTTTGTTGGTTATTTTGTGTTTGCTTGTTTGTTTGTGTGTTTGTTTGTTGGTTACTTTGTGTGTTTGTTTATTTGTTTTTTTTTGTGAGTTTGTTTGTTTGTTGGTTATTTTGAGTTTGTTTGTTTGTTGGTTATTTTGTGTTTGTTTGTTGGTTGGTTATTTTTGTGTTTGTTTGTTAGTTTGTTTGTTTGAGTGTTCGTTTGTTAAGTTTTGACAAAAACTGCTGGTATTAATATCTAATTTATTAGCATGGTTTGAACTCAAACAATGTGAATCGGCTCTTATCGCGCGTCTTGCTGTGTGCAGCCTTGCAAAAGATGGAGTAAATGCCTAACCGTTCGAAAGGTTTGAACTCAATTGAAATTAATGTTGATGTGATATTCAGTGTTAAATGTTTTCGATGTTGAATGGTTTGATATACTAGACGCGGTATGAATGCTTTAAATCTCGGAGCTATAGTAAATCCGCAGTGGTGTTAGATGTTGGCATGTGATTAGTTGTTAGGAGATAGTAGTCTTGTGGACGATTGGTGATTAGGACGACGAAAAAACTAACCTGGTCCAAGTTTGAAAGACTGTTAGGATCCTGACTTAATCCCTGTGTAATAAAAATAAATAATAAAATAAATTATAAATATAATAAAAAATACCACATCTACAAAAAATGCTCGTTTCTGATCAGTTTATTAGATTTGAAATCATATACATTTAATTAAAAAACGTTTTCCTGATTTAGCAACATAGGAATACATTACTGCAGTTCTCCGCTTTCTGCAAACTCAAACACATAAACGCTTACCGCTATTTGTTGTTTTTGGCCCGATCAATCAAAACTCCGATTACCACCCGAATGAAAACTAACCAATCATCATTCTTTATGATTAAGCTCGTACAAACATCGGTATGAATAGGTGACAACAATAAAGCCATTATCGCTTTACGGTGTCCAAATTACGGAACCACTGACACAGCCAACAGCAGTTTTTACCTCATCGGATTTAGACGAAGTTTGAAAGCAGTTCGGTGATAAGCGCTCAAGCGCTTGATTAAGCAAACGGAAAAATGCATGCTGCGTCAAGCTTCCGTGGTTTTGTAATGTTTATTCCAGTGTATTGAAACCACTGAATCTCAGGAGAACGTTTTAGCAACTCAGCGTATTTTTGCGATGTTTTTATTTAGTATTAAAATATCATTTGATAATAAATCTATAAGTTACACAGTGAAAAGTATACAATGAAGCGATCTGAATAGCGTTACCTGGTACTGTCCACGTAGACGATCGCCAGCAGCTAGACGTCGGAATCGTTTGAGATCAATGGCATATAACGCACTGTACGTCGAAGAAAAAATAAAAAAGAATTTGTGATTATCTTATATACTTGATATGCTGATCATCAACACCAACATCATCGCGCCATTCACTCAAAAAAGCAACAGGTAATAGGCACTCAACAATTTTGTTGGATTTGTCATACTTTTTTCATTTAAATTTTACAGCTATTCTAGCGAAATCATGGCGACTGTCTTATGTAGACCAAGGACTCAGTTTCCCGTGATTCCCTGCGCGTTATAAATCCAAAATGGCGTCCACGCACATCGCCTAATGGCATTTGTATGATTTGATCATCGAAAACTTTACTCACCTAATATGGTAAGACCTGTAACCAAGATGACTTCTCCAGTAACCTTGCTTCCAGAATCTACAGAAACGACAACCTTAATCAAACGGGGTTCCTGTGCTATTACAGTTTTTAAAATGAGACAAAAACGGGATTCCTGTGTTGTTCCACAGGAAGCCCAATTACCTGAATCCTTCCATCTCTGTTCTGCTGTCACAAAATGGAGTGTAGGCATACGGTGCTCCTTCGAGATCCATGTCCATCAACTCTTGGAGATCAGCACGAACAATCTAGACCATAAACAATAAACATTATCATCAAAACGCAAGTCCAAACATACAAACTGCCGTCTTGAAGACTCTGTTACAGGTTGTATGTGAGTGTGGCGAGACGATCACTCGAATTAAATGTCGTTATCTGTAAAGTAATCAAGCTGTATTAAGGGATTGACCATTAGATATTTGAGGTGGGGGGGAGGGGGTTGGGCAATTTTTTTTGCAGGATATTTTTTTCTCATACGATGGTTGTGCAGAGTATTTTTTTTCTCCCAGCACGATATTTTTAGGCGCATCTGCCGTGCATGATTTATTTTCTTTGTTTAAGGCTTTGCTCGATATATATTTTTTTGTATTTGCCCAACCCCCCCTCAAATATCTAATGATCCATCCCAAATTCCACTATAGACGCCTTGCAGTGGAGGACAAAATGGATTTCAGCTCCCAAGAGAACAAAAACCCTTTGTTTTGTCCTCCAGATAAGGCTGATTTGACGTCACATGCAAGGGATCTATTGAGGCCTAACGAATATTCCACGGCTCACAAATTATCTACTGCCCATGCTCAATCTACACTTTTTACAATCAGAACCCACACGGCTCATTGCCTTTACATTTCATTTGTAATAATTCCACACAGGCAACATTAGCCAAGTTATGGTGCTGTAAGCTTGAATCGCGGTTGTTGAGAGGGAAAGAAATGATGGAGATGGAGTAGACGAAAACTTAGGGACAGTTTTATGAGGTTTGAAGATGACTTACCAAGTCAGCATCGACGAAGAGGATACGTTTAACGTGAAGAGGAAACAGAACATCCAAAAACAGGATCTTGTAACTGGAACCAAAATAGATGCGCAAATGTGACGACCTGCATTCATCCATCTATATATCTATCTGCCTATTCGTTGATTCTTTCGGATGTTCGATCGTTCGTTCGTCCGCCCATTCATCCATCCATTCGTTTATTCATTCAATAATTTGTCATTCAGTCAGTTATTAACTGATTTCGTTCGTTCGTTCGTTCGTTCATTCATATATCCATCCATTCATTTAGTCGGTATTTCTTACCCCCATATAATCCTCTGTTTCTCAGTCTGTGCGTGTAGCCATCTCGGCCATTGGTACTGTACAAGCTCGTATTCAAAACCATATTCCTTCGCCATCTTAGGTAAAAACGCCTATAAAGAAAGAACGTCAAAATAATATTAAAACCTTTTCTTTTAGGCAATATCACTTCTTACCAAGGTCAAAACAACATTGTGTGTAAGTTAAATCCCGATTCATCTCTGTTCATTTCATAAGGCTGATTTACACGATACGATTTGTCGTATACAATTTGTAGTACGCCCCTCTCGTGTTCTCTCAACGATTTCGTGTTTTGATAAGAGTATCCAACACGGAAACCTGCTTTTCATTTGTTAATTACAGCATGTGTGACTAGTTTTAGAAGTTACGACAAGTCGTATACTAGAAATCACGCGCGACAAATCGCATAGTGTAAATCGGGCTATACTCACCTTGAACGTAGGTGAAAGATAGTTCTTCAAAAACCAAAACTTCACTTTACTTTTAGTATGTTTGAGAACGCTCAACATCATTATCCTAAAGAATGACAGCAAATACAATTATTGAAGTTAGCAGTTCACATGTCTGCTTGCAGTTCTAATTACTCAAGTTGTAGAGCATCTGTTGGAAATGTACTAAAGGTTGAGGGTTAAAGGAGCCGTCTCAGCCAGGATGCTTTGCGGCCCTGTGGTCCATAATATGAAAGCGGCCATTTTCGAGATGACCCAAAATGGCCGCGACATAAAAATAAAATCTCTTCGAATTCTTCAAATTGTCTCACTCAGGCCATGCGGATGAATTCTTTAAAATTCCTTATTGGCTGTTGGATGATTTTTTAAAGATATTTTGTAGATTTGTTTATTTCACTCCTATGTAAACAATCACAGAGTCGCGTAAACGAGACGGCTCCTTTAAAAGAAATCCAAAGGAGACCTCGTTCACTACTGGAAGCTTCAATAGCTCAAGTGATAGAGCATTTAACTGCGATGAAAAAGGCTGTGGGTTCGATTTCCATATCGACTTCACATATTTTTATTGCTATCACGAGAGTAGTGTAGCACTGAGAGGCGGCATTACAGAAACTTTATGCAAATGATGCAAGTAAGCCAACTTCAGTGCACCTCACAAATAATTTTGTGAATCATCGATTGCTCTATTGAATGGGTGTCCTGTGTCGGAAAAGTAGTGGTGTCGACTATGACGTCATTTACCTCATGAAACGTTCATAAAGGTGACCAGAGGCAAGTGAGAAAACATTGATGACTTTTTCTTCTTGTTTAGTTTCCTTCTTTTTATCATTCCTCACCATACTGCAAACGAAAAACATGAGGGATGAATGTTAGACTTCATTGAAACGAAACCCCTAGTTGATTATGGAGGACCACAAGTTTATCAGTTATTTCGTATCCACTGTCATCAAATAAAGTTCTGGATTGATTGATCAATTGACATATTGATTGATAGATAGATTGATTGATTGATTGATTGATTGATTGATTAACAGGCTGAATGATTGATAGATTAATAGATGTAGATACTGATAGATTGATTGATTGATCAATGTAGAATAAATTGCAAACAATAAATCCGTGAAAGATTAGTAATAATAATAATAATATAATAATAATAAACTTTATTTAAAGTCGAGTGTGTATGGAAGTGGTTGCCCAATCTTCCGAGCCAGGGGCTCATGTTAAAAAACGTTCGACAAATAATAAGATAATTAAGATATATACATAAAATTAAAATTTAGAATATAAATATAAGAATGTGAATGTATTAAATTTAAATGAAAATGACGCATCAACATTAAAAACAAACAAAAGAAAAAAAAACACATAAGAAAAAGTTAAAATACAGTAAAAAGGGTAAAAAATTGGTACATAATATATACACAAGACAATGATTTGTTATGGTCATGTTAAGCATGACATACACGTACATCCCTTAAAATCTATTGAGTCTAACCTATTGCGAAATTCGGATGACGTTTTGCTAATTTTTACTGAGTTAGGCAAGTTATTCCACATATGAGATATAATATAACTAAATGAATTATGCATAAAAGCACTATTATAAGACTTCTGTTCTAATTTATGACCGCCTCTTAAATTATAATAAGACGTTCTAGGGTTAAAAAGTTTTGTTATGTAAGACGGACCTGAGCCTTTTAAAGACTTGTGCACTAAATCTAAAGAGTAAATACACCGTCTACGTTGTAATGAATTCATGGAGGCTAGATTAAGTAATTCATCATATGATCTATTAGATCCTGCTTTAAGCAAAGATCTCAACCCATATTCATTAGCAGATTCTAATTTTAACTTTAAAGATTTACTTATAAAAAAAAAAAAAAAATAGTGGGCTACAATACTCTAAGTGTGGCAAAATATATGCTTTGTAAAGACTAATTAAAACATATTTAGGAATTAAATTCTTGATACGGTTAAGAGCTGCTATTTTAGCATATACCTTTTTTAAAACCTCTGTAACATGAGGTTTGAAACTAAGAGTACGATCTAGTGTAACACCTAATATTTTAAGTGAGTCCTTACAAATTATTTCATCATTATAATGTTTGAAGTCATATTTATATTTGGAGCTGCCCAAAGTCATTGCTTGTGTCTTAGTTGCATTGATATTTAAAAAGTTCTCTGTAAACCAAGTAGAGAGAGTCATAATGTCCTTGTTAAGTAGGAATTCCAGTATTACAGGAGACTCATCAGAACCATATTGTGTTGTGTCATCAGCATAAAGTCTTAGGGACGAAATAGACAAGTCAGAGTAGTTTATGTCATTAATGAAGATGTTGAACAATAATGGACCCAGGTGGCTTCCTTTTGGTACACCGTGTTGGACTGGTAGCCAATCTGAGAAAATGTTGTTACACTTCACCCTTTGCTTGCGCTCAGATAAATAAGAGCAGATAAGCTGAACAGCAGATCCATCAAGGCCATAAGCTTGCAGTTTTGCTAGTAATAAATTATGACAAATGGAATCAAATGCTTTCGACAAGTCCAAAGCAATTACACCAACTTCTTTCTTTTGGTCAAGTGAAGTACGCCAATCGTCAGTTAGTTTAACTAGGGCAGAACAGCAGGAGTGACCACGTAAAAAACCAGACATGTTTGAAGAGAAAATAGGACGAAAATAGGAATACAGCTGATTATACTTCAATTTTTCAAAGAGTTTAGGTATAGCAGATAAGATACTGACAGAACGATAGTTCCTTTTATCAGTGGTGGTATCCTTCTTATGAATCGGGGTAACGTTGGCTAGTTTCCAATCGCGTGGCCAAGTACTTGTGGTGATACTATTGTTTGATTAGCATTTTTTGAGTGTAGTATTTAAAAAAATGAGAATGAGCGTTTTATCGGCAGATACAGATACAAGGCGAAGCCCCTTATCTATAGCGCCGATAAAACACGAATTCGAACTTTCTAAGTTGCTTCTAAAACTCCAAGCGTTTATATTTTTCCACCAAAAACTCGATAATTTTTTTAACTTTATCGTGAGAAAATAGAGTTTTAAGTTTATGCAAATTAGGATAGTTCTATATTAGTAGTTATAGAACTCGTCACGGGTATTGATTTGCTTTGAAATCACTCATTAATTATTCATGAGTTTTAGAATAAATAATAAATAGTGTTTCACGGATTTATTGTTTTGTACTCTAAGACTGCATATTTGCGTTACTTTGATAAAGAGTCCCATAATCCTCCACTGTCCTGCTGTTCATCACTGTCTCCTAAAAGATCGACTCCTTCCTTGCCTGGTCTTCGCTTAACCTTGAAATAGACAGACAGATAATGAATAAATGAATGAATGAATAAATGGATGGATAGATGAATGAATGAATGGATTAATGAATGAATAAATGAATGAATTAATTAATTAATGAATTAAAGAATGAATGAATGAATGAATGAATGAATGAATGAATGAATGAATGGACGGACGGATGGGCGGATGGATGAATTAGACAAATAAATCAAACGTATGGTCAAAAGTATGGTTGAATAAGAATACCTTGACTTTCATGAGTTTTCCCAGGAAGCTATCAATAAAGATGGTGTAATACTGGTGTCCTTCCTGTTGTACTCCTCCACTGACGCTGCAAACCAAAACGAAATTTCAGCAAAAAACTAATAAACCAAAAGTCAGTTTCTCAACCATTATTGCAGTTTTCTGTTTTCTGCGAACTCAAACGCTTGAACGCCAAGCGCCATTTTACCGAACTTTGCCGAACTGCTTTCCAACCTCGTTTTAACCCGTCTACTCATATCGAAGTTTGAACGAATTTCATTCAATTGGCTATGATTTGTTAGTTTTCAGTCGGGTGGTGATCGGAGTTTTGATTGACAGGAGCAAAATCATGGCGGTAATGCGTTAGTGTGTCTGATTCTAATTCGTAGAAAAAGGAAAATTGCAGTAATTCATGAATTTGGTATTAATTATATTCTTTTTGTTGCCGAAGCCTAATGTCGACAGCTGTTTATGAGTGTTTAATATTGATCTAACAAGAACCGTGTCAATCAATTTTGGCCCATGACTCCGTGCAGGCTTTGAACATCTTCTTCTGCAGCCGGTTCAACGAAGCCTGAATAAAGTTATCCACTGGATAAAGTGATCCACCCTAAAGAATTTCTTTACAATTTATCCACTGGATAGGGATTTATCTGGTGAATAGCGCTATTCAGGCTTCGTGCAACCGGACCCTGGGCGTACCTGTCAATTTCGTAGATGTCATCGGATCTGCCTTTGCGCACGCGTAGTTCCCAGGAGCCTGGATAGGCCTTCAGCTGAAAGTATCCCTGTAATAAAAAAACATGGCATCATCCAGAGTTGTTTGACCATATCAGTGACCAAGATTTTACTGGTGCAACAGACGTAAGCATAAGCGCAGGAATAAGCGATCAAACATCGCAAGCATATTTTGACGCTTGGGCTTATACGTATTTCACTTCATTCCATAGTAAGGACAGCTTATGCGTTTATGCATGCGTTTATTTCACTAGTGAGGACATCACTTACGCTTATGCTTGCGTCTATTTCACTAGTGAGGACAGCTCTTTCGCTTATGCATGCGTTTATTTCACTAGTGGTCAGCACTTGCGCTTATGCTTGCGTCTATTTCACTAGTGAGGACAGTACTAGCGCTTATGCTTGCGTCTATTTCACTAGTGAGGACAGCACTTGCGCTTATGCTTGCGTCTATTTCACTAGTGAGGACAGCACTGGCGCTTATGCTTGCGTCTATTTCACTAGTGAGGACAGCTCTTTCGCTTATGCATGCGTTTATTTCACTAGTGGACAGCACTTGCGCTTATGCGTGCGTCTATTTCACTAGTGAGGACAGTACTAGCGCTTATGCTTGCGTCTATTTCACTAGTGAGGACAGCACTGGCGCTTATGCTTGCGTCTATTTCACAGTGAGGACAGCACTTGCGCTTATGCTTGCGTCTATTTCACTAGTGAGGACAACACTTGCGCTTATGGTTGCGTCTATTTTACAGTGAGGACAGCACTTGCGTTTATGCTTGCGCCTATTTCACTAGCGAGGACAACACTTGCGCCTATGGTTGCGTCTATTTCACTAGTGAGGACAACACTTGAGCTTATGCTTGCGTCTATTTTACAATGAGGACAGCACTTGCGCTTATGCTTGCGTCTTATTCATTAGTGAGGACAGCACTTGAGTTTATGCTTGCGTCTATTTCACTATTGAGGATCAGACTTTAAGAATACCTATGGACAAACTATTGTAATGATGAGTAAGTCTTACCAAGTTCGCCATAACAATTGTATCAAATTGATCAGGTTTTGATTTTGTGCCAAGAGTGAACTGTAGACCACGTGGGGGCTGGCCTGTTGTGGAATCCGCACAATGACCTACAACAAAGAACCACATCGTTAATTCCCGGTCAAATGGTCAATGTTTAGTGACTAAAGAAAAACAAAGGATTGAAGAAAAACATAGGATTGTTGCTAGAGTATTTTCGGTATGTGATAAAGCCATGAAAGATATCATCACACTGAACATAGTTAATAGAAAGAATGGTTAGGAAGCCTATTGTTTTATGTCTTTGTTCGGTTTTGAGGTTGAACCGGCCTTGACCCTGCACAGTGTTTTATTTGTGCTTATTCCAAATTGTGAAATAGGTTGACATAAACTTTGTCTATGATATCATGGTAAGATTTATTCAATTTTCTTGTATCAATTATTAGGCATTTGGAGCGAGCAGCCAAAAGAACAGTTTTGATCTGTTCACTCAACCTTATCCAACAAGGCTGAAACAATGGTGAAACAAAAGATTGTGCATGGTCATGCTTGAGAAAAGTGTACAATAACATATAACAAAAAAGTTTCCAAACCATTTCACTCTATTAACTATGCACTGAATAAGGTCTCTCTATAGGTTCATGGCATCACGTTTTGAAAATGCCGTCATTTCCTTCGTACTTGAGCTACAGTAATGAAATACACGGCATTTTGAAGCTCAACAATTGCAATTTTTTATGAAATGTTTTATTTGTACGCTAAGCTGAACAACATTTTGTTTTTAAAGGCGAAAGAAAAGAGTTATCGCATTTTCGATGCCACATCTCAAAACGTTTTCGTCAGAAAACGCTGCAATTTCAAGGAGTGGTTCAATCAATAATCTAAAAATCAACAATTTTCAATTTGACTCACCTTCAATAAATATATACTCCAGTTCAAAATCCGCACTCACTCCTTGAGAGACCTAAATAGTGTAATAAGATTAATAAACAGTATCAATTACAATTACAATTTATTTCCAAATTCAATATATTTACAAATGTTTTAGCCTGCATTTAGCTCTTTAGCTAGTCTAGGCAGGCTAGATTGTTCTATTTAATCATAAAGTAGTTTTATAAATATACTGTATATAATGTGAATGTTTGTCCATCGAGAATTCAAGAATGCACAAGGAAATATTGAAAACGATAGATCATTTACTTGAACAATTTTGAAATGTCAATATCATAGCCATGACATTCTATATTTTGAAATAGTGCTGATTTTATCTTTCTTTTAAAACTGGATTTTGGCATCTCCCTAATACAAACAAACAGACAGACAAACAAATAAACAAACATATATACAAAAGTTTCAACTCACCTCCTGTAAACAAATATTATCCAAGTCATATGGCGACCACACTGCTTCAACCATCCAGCCCAGCGGTGTATCCATGGCCATTGTAAGAAGAGGAGACTGGGGCAAGTCCACAAAATGCGCAGAGGGACCTGACTCTAGATTACCATTGGCTGTGAATGTCAGTTCCGGTTCCATAACATACTGGTAAAACCGGTTTAGCGGGAATTCTGACAGCTTTTCACGACAGTTCATGTAGATGTTGATGTTGAGATTTGTGACGTTTTGTAGGACCTGAAATAAATATATAACACAAAGTAGTCTGAGTAGAATATCTTACAAGGTAAGTAAGTAAGTAAGTAAGTAATTTCACAATGAAATTTTGCAATAGTGCGAAAATACATTTGTTGGCGTAATTTCATGCAGCATCTTTTGACTAAAAAAATTAAAGCTTACCATGAGGAAAGGAGAGACTTTCTGGGCTGTTTTTGTGAGTGGATCTAGAATTAGGTCGACATCTAAGCCTGCTTGGTCACTGTTTCGTATGTGAACAACACTATGCTTATCTTCCATTTCAGGGATATTGATACGGGACACCTTCTTACGAGAGGCCAATATCGACGATATCTTCATAATGATACCACTCCTGTGAGAGATAAAACGACGAGAATACCATCATGATAGTGGGATTTGGACCAAAGACAAGTTATCTTCGTTATGCCCCCCCCCCCCAAAAAAAAAAAAAAAAAAAAAAAAAAACTTAGAAACAATGAAATAAACAAAAAACAAAACAAAACAAAACAACAACAAAATCAGAGACCAAAGTAGATGAATTACGAGATCGAGATTATACGATTAATTGATGGATGGATGATATGGATGGATTGATGGATGTAATGAATGATGGATTCATTGATTGATGGACGGATGGATTGATTGACCGGTGACAAATAAACGGAAGGGTGATCAATTGAATGAGCGACAAATTGAACAGCTTATTGTGCTATCAACCGTGTGAATGTCGTCTGGCCAAATAACTATCTAAATACAGCTATTCTTGAAATGGTAGTCCAGTTGAAAAACAATTTAGTCAATAGCAAAGTCATTTTTTTACTTTTGAAGAAATAATGACTTCAAAAAATGTACAAAATAACATTACATGTAACTATATAATATGTGCAGCTTTGTATCGTCTAACCTTAAACTTGAGAAATGCAAATGACATTGTTATTCGCTAAATCAGTATTTCAACAAGACAACCATGTTAAGAATAGCTGTATAATATTTTACCTAAATTCAGTAGTATCATCATCTGCAGACACGCCTGCAAACACTGTATTATCGACCAGTTCTTTCACTTGTTTACCATACAAGTTTAGCTCGAATTCTTCAAGAAGCTCGAAATCTTCAGTTATAAAAATTTCATCGTCCTTTAATGGTCCAAGGATCTAAAATAATATTGAATCGTGAAAAACTTGATGGGTGGAAGGATGATGGTATTATTTATTGTAAGTACTTTCAAATGTAAACAAAACAAACGACGACTACACAGAACGAAATCTGGAGCAGGACCGATTTACTTCCGTAAATCACGAGTATGATGAAGATGATGATGATAGCGATAATGCTGACGATGATGACGAAGATGCTAATGATGATAAACATGGGGATGATAGCATATCGATGATGATAACGATAAATATGATGATGATGACGGCGAAGATGATAATGATCGTGACGATAATGATGATAACGATGAAAATGATGGTGACAATGATGATGATTGTGATGATGATGTTAACGATGATAGTGTAGTGTCAACTTCAACGTACCCTTCCATTAGTAACCACTCCTATCTCTCCTGGCTGGAACTTCAAGACTGATTTACAATACTGTTGGTGTGAAAGAACTCTTGCCCTGGAAGACTCGTCTTGTATTTTACTCTCTATCACATTAACCTTGAGATTCTAGAAATACAAATACACAAACAATGTCAGTTCAATAAACATAGAGTACTTTTTGTATGAGTGGGAAACAGTACTGTATCGTATCGTAGCCGTGGTTTCAAAAGTCTGGTTTCCATATAATCGAAAACGATCGAGGGAAAAATCAATTATATGGAAACCAAAGTTTTTCGATCTTACGAACCGTTTCGATGCATTTCGATCGTCTACGATTATATGGAAACACTTCGATCGTACGATTGGAATGTTGCGATCGTTCTCAATTATATCGAAACCAGGCGTAAGAAAACATTCGAATTTCCTGCCGTATCGTAGCGGTATCGTAACCGTACCTTTTACCAGTCATATATTTTATCGTGTTTTACAGTGCAATGATCGACGATGTCCATAGAATAAACACCCGCTTCTAAGAACCTTACACCTTTATGATTTACACTAAGAATCTACATTGGTAGACTTGATTTATGTAACGACGTCCGAAATGTCAGTATCGCCATCATCCCTTCACGGTGTCAAAATTACACATCTTTTTACTGTTGATTTCACTAAATCCAGGTTCTTATATAGGCATGAACAAAAGAAAATGTGCTACGAGGACATATCCCCTGACCACATCAGGAACCCCGCTAGTGCTATTTTTAGAAACCAGGCTATTCTTAAACTGCTACCAATCCAGCTGAAACCTTATTCTTAAGAGTAAGGCAACTGGTGAACATGTTAATATATCCAGCATTGTTAAGTTTTTCTTTTGCAAATTTGGAGAGCTCTTCTTTTTTATCTTCGACACCAGCGTGAAATTCGTCTATTTCCTCTCTGGTCAATATGACCAATCGCGTTCCGTTCTTAAAATAACTCGGCGGCAATAAATAGACTTAACGAGGCTTATTATGTGTGCAAATCCCAATATGGGAAATAGATTCTCTCAGCTCATTTTCTCTTGGCATGTGTTTGTTATACTACCAAAAAAGTTCTTGCAGGTACCTTAACGCTCTTGACTAGTGTCATTACGTCATTAATGCTGCTGTCCAGTTTTGAGAAGTCGTTTTCACTGCCCAACAGTTTCTCCATGAATTCTACCATAGATGGAGTCACATGATCTTTGGAACGAAGCACTGCTTCGACCGCACAAGATAAGTACATTTTGTTTGCAGGCTCGTCTGTCGTTTTTGGATTATGAATGATACCAACTCGAGAGCTTTGAGACGATTTCTGCGAAAAGACAAAGTACCAGTAATCAGTAATCGTTAACATACTCGCACTAAGTCGCTTCTTAATTATCCTTCGCGAACATGCAGTAAGCGCGAAAAGAGTAATGGGAGTAAAGTAATCGCGCGGAGAATCATGGACACTGGACACGAGCCATTGCATGCGCGCAACACAGTTCTTTCACAAACTTCTTTTCTTTTAAAGTCATTTCCAAACTCGTTTTTCCACCAAAGTCGGAGGGAGGGGTGTGATGTCTTCTACTGGATCCATTTTTCAAATGAAAAATGTTGAAGTTTATTAATGTGTTGTGTTGGTATAGGTCGATTTTATTCTCGTTATAAGCAAATTTAAAAGTGGATCCGCTCGAAAACTCCTGAATCTACCACCGCGGTGTCTATAAAAGTGTATTAAAAAAGATGAATAAAAGCGTATCGAAATCAAATTTCCTCTGTAAAACATAGTATCTATAACAAAAGTCACGATGCAAGTGGCTCAATGCCAATTCTCCATCAAAAACCGTTGGGTCTGCAGCTCCAATCAAAAACACCATCAACAGTTTTGGCCATTATTGCCTTACTACTCAAATTGTCATCAACTTACCACTTGTTTCAAAGCTGCCATAAGAAGTTTACGTCCATATTCGCTGGCTAAGTCCACTACAACCCAGTTAGTGATAGGCTTAAGATTCAAGTCTTCGTCTTTCTTAGTAAAATACATCATATCACCCAAAATAGCCCCTGTCATTTCTTCTGCTGCAAGGCTCTTAAAGGCACTGTAGTCGTCCAGGCTGTTCTTATTGGTTTGTTTACTTCCGGTCAAGTCGATAACTTTTGCTTCCGGTGATTGGATGACGTCATTGATTCTCTTGACGACGTTGGGTTTGGACATCACGTGATCGTAGACGTTTGAATATTGGTGGAGTTGACCCTGAGATAGGTAAAAGAACATTTAATCTACGTTTCAACTTCAATATAACCCAGTTTCATGTTCTTCATTGCTCAGGCTAAGCCTCGATAGTATGTGATATATTCTTTTGTACAAACTTGAAACTGGTCTATTGAGGCAAGCGACCTCGGCTTGAGGTGACAGCGCATCCTGTTTAAACAAAAAACAGGGCCCTTACTCACCATAAAAATAGCCTGCTGTATTCCCCCTGTCTGGATCAACATCTGTCGTACAACAGCATCTTCAATCTGCGCATGATCCTCTTCTTTGATCAGCTGACCATTCACATTCACTTGTGGGAGTTTCTGTAATCCTGTTCTGGCGTAAAACCGCTGCCACTCTCTGCGCCCGTCATCATGGTCTGAGTCAGGCCCCAGAACATCGTTCGCGTCATCGCTTCCAAACCAGGAGATCAGGACATCATGGACTGATTTGATGAGATCTTCATCTGAATAGGATGCCGCTTTATTATACATCTGAAATTACAAACAAAAGGCGCCAAATAATGGATGTGACTGGAAATAGTGTGAAGATCAGAATTTAGTTCAAATATATTTAATGCGCATTTTTGGGATTCATGTGTGTTGTGACGCAAGATTACTTATGCAGTCGAGGACATGAAAAGTGAGACATTTTGTTCATAATATGTACAAATACTACAACCTTTTAAGGCTGATCACATTGTGCGATTTGTCGGGTGTGATTTGTAGTATACAATCAGTCGTAAAGCCTACTAGTCGTTGGACATTCTTAAACAAGTTTTAGAAAGAGTGCGACTTGTTTTACAAGTGATAATCTTTCTACCTTCAATGAACAATAACAGTAAATGTTTTGCAGCCTAAATCAGTTCCTTTGTTGTGCATAGCATTTAAAGGGAAATGATTGTATTTAATTTCTAGGATGACCGGAATATAAACAACTTTAACTTACCTCAATAATCAATTGTAAAGCTTTACGAGGATTTTTTTCGTTTTTAATGAAGTAAAAAGCCCGTGCTATTGCAACAGCAGCGTTACTTTTCCTGGCGTCCAGGTCAGCGCTACCATCAGCTACAATAACAATACCAATCCTACAAAACACACGGTACTCATTCGTATCTATCGCCATCATCACTTTTATTATCATCATAATATACCAGATTCAAGTTCTTCATTGCTCAGGCAAAGCCTCAATCAGATTGTAGGTAAATTAACAAAAGAGTAAAGACAAAGCCATTGGTATATATAGTGTTTTTGGCTTTGTGCATGCCACGGGATGTACCTTATACAAAAGAATGTATCACATACTATCGAGACTTATAGACTGAGCAATGAAGAACATGAAACTGGACTATTTCCACCATCATATTCGACACCCCAGTCGTCGTCATTATTAACATTCCCGGTCCCCAATGCCATGATTATCAACACATGTACACATTTTCGGAAGCTTCTCTCATAGTCACCACTATTCTCATCGCCAACGTCACGATAAACATCAGTACAACCATAATCGATTTGAAAATCATCACCATCATCATCATCATCACCATCATCATCACCATCACCATCATCACCACCACCATCATCATCACCACCATCATCATCATCACCATCATTATCATTATCATCACAACCATCATCATCACCACCATCATCATCATCATCATCACCATCACCATCATCATCATTATCACCACCATCATCATCATCATCATCATCACCACCATCGTCATCATCATCACCATCATCATCATCATCATCATTATCATCATAATCATCAATATTAGCACAATCTCTCGAAATAAACAATTTTAACGGTCCCTTGCAGGAAAAGAAGCCATCAGAAACTTTTCCCAATAATACTTGTTTTATTAAATTATCATCACAATAATCACAATCATGGCATCATTTACATCATTATCAACTTCATCATCAGTTGTATTGCACATTTCTAACCGTACCTTGCAGGTAAAGAAGCCATCAGAAATTCATCAGCATATTTCAGCAGCTCAATACTCGTCCTATCCACAGGATCCACGAAGAAAACCACATTGAAAATATTCTTTGCAACATATCGCAACATTCCTGGAAACGTCGGCCTCAGAAGCTCCTGAATATGCGAGGGCCACCCAGAATACTCTCTATCGTTTTCCAAATCATTGAGAAATACGACCGAATCATCCCGAGTGTCGAGAATATGTGAGTCATGATCATCTGATACAGAAAGACTTGATAGTTTAGTTAAGGTGTCTCCTGATAAACCAAGCGTCGATAACTTGTCGAGCGTGGCCGTCTCTTCACGCAGAAGATCTAAAATTTCAAATGGGTTCATATCCTCGATTTCAACCAAACGACCGTTGACGAACAATGCGCTATCACCAGCTTCAATGCCGATTTTACTAAACGTCTTCTGATTGGATAAGACTTCTTCGCGCATTTCCTTCTTGACGCCCGTCTTCACAAGGGACCGTGCCAGACGAGGGACATTTTGACTAAGGTCTCGCAATACTTTAAGGGCACTTTTTGGATCGGACGATAGAACCCTTTGAGCGGCTTGGAAGCTGAGGTCCTGTAGCTGCCAGACTTTTAGTGGTGCCATCTCCCGTGAACTTTCTTTCAAGTGTTCTTTGAACTGGTCGAGTTGTTCTTTGAGCTGTGGGTACAGTTTGCGTAGTCTTGCGAACAAGAATCCTTCAACTTCGTCTTCTTGTTCTTTGGCTTTTCCTATCGTACCGGAGGATTCCTCTTTGACTTTTGTGTCATCTACGGCCTTGTATTCTGTTTTCTTCACAGCAAGTTCAACACCATAGCCAGACAGACGAACTTTAGTTTTGGATGGATTCTAAAAGGGAATTGATTTCAATCTTAATTGTTATACACAAAAAAAGCGAAGAAGGGCCATAATACTCCTCAGTTCACGCATAAAAACGCAAACAAAATGTAGACTTGATATACAAAACATGATAGATGCCGTATAAACTGCCAACTTCAAATTATAATTTATTAACTGTTTTACGCAAGCAAAACGTAACTCCGTATATAACACTTGCCGACTTATGCAATTACGTACGCAAGCACAATGTAGCAACAACGTAGAATGTTACCTTAACGTAATGTCGCAATACGAAATGTACTTGTCCATCGGTTGCAAGTCGCACCAACTCATCATGGAAAGGATTGAAAGATGGCGTACCAATTTGACCATAAAGGACAACCGTAACTGGATTCCTTTGGGACTCTGGGTAATGATGGTCAAAATCGAACAGTCGAGGAGAGGCACTGCTAAAGAAATACAAACAGGGTCAATTTTGTATGAGAGGGAAACAGTACCGTATGTACCGTTTTGAAGAAAGCCGTCCGGGTTTTCAAAGTATAGTTACCTTTTATCAGGATTTGCTATCAACGTCTTGGCCTCTTGTAGCTCACACGTGACTTTAGAACCAATTTGAAGAAAGGAGTTACATTCAGATGTATTTGGAACTTCATCAGATAACTACAACAATAAACAACACTTTGATTACAATTTGTATCTAGGTTATTTTCTGCATAACAAACACAATCTCCATAAATTTTCTTGTAGCTACTCAGCTCGATCAACTTTTAGTTACTCTGAGTAGCCATTACCCTTTTTAGGTAATTAACTTAAATTAATCTAAACATGTAAATTCTAATGGTAATAATAAATTACAATTATGGTTGAAGTTTGTATTTATAATTTTTAAATCCTTTAAAAACGCTCTACAGTTTGATGAAGTGAGCATGTGTTCTCGATGTATGTGTGCTTCAACGTCAAATTGAATATTATGCTATTTCTAAAAAAAGATTTTATTAACAAGAATTTTCCTGTATATAACTTACCTTATTGAACATTGCTATCTTTGGCGAGTAGTTACGTATAGATAAGGAGAATTTTAGTAATTTTAATCCTAAAGGGCTCAGCAACTGACCCGCATTGCTTAGTATATTTTGATAACGATCTGAAAGTGAAGAAAATACCACATATGTCAATATACTCGTTTTCGAACCAGTGGGAAACGGTACGGTTACGATACCGTTACGATACCGCACAAAATTCAAATGTTTTCTTAGAAACTACGACTACGATACGATACAGTACTGTTTCCCACTCATAAGAAAACGACTCTAAGAGAGAGCGGAGCTATCTAACTGCAGGAACAATGTTATCAACAACAACAATAACAACAACAACAGCAGCAGCAGTAACAACAACAACAATAACAACAACACCAGCAGTAACAACAACAGCAGCAGCAACAGAAACAACATGAACAGTAACAACAACAGAAACAACATGAACAGTAACAACAACAGAAACAACAACAACAGCAAATGATAGCTACAGTAAAGACAACAGGCAACTTTAGAAAGATAAGCTTAAACTTTACCTAAATCAGTTGTTAATTTATGACTATCTCTTGATAAATCTACAAATTTCCAAAATTTCTCATTACTTTCTTTCGACAGATATTCACTGAAAATATAAAAGACAAATATGGTACATCTCATGATAGATAACATCAGAATAAAGTTGAGAGTTTATGGAGCTCAAGTTGAAAAAAATTGCAACTAAAAGCAGAGAAAAAAAAAATAAATAAACAAACAGCCACAAAAGCAAAACTCACACAAACAGACAAGCAAACATAAATACAAACAAATGAACTACAAACAAAGCTCAAACAAAAAATAAACAAATAAACACGAAACACAAAACAATCAGATAAATAGACAGACAGAGATAACTAACAAAAAGATAATTAAATGTGTTTAGTTCAATTCAATCTTGAAGATATTTTGAAATAAACGCATATTCCAACCTGCTTGACAGAGATTTCTCTGCAAGGTAAAACTGGCTTTGGCGCGAAAATGTTTGGCGCACGCGCGCGTTTTAGTTTTTTTTTTTTAAATAAATGAACTCTCATACCGGTTTGAAACGGCGCGAAACACGTCCTCGCAGAGGTTTCTTTTGAGAAATCTCTGACCCGCGGGTAAATATGTACACACCTGGCTTCTAAATGTAAAGGTGTCCACGACCACCGTGCATCCAACGATGCAATAACAGGCTTAGACTCGCCACTAACATCACTAATACAGTATAACAATATGCTCAATAGTACACCGACAACCTGAAGAACAACAAATTGTGTTAAACATTATTTTGGGTTTCGTTGAGAGTGAATTGTTAACTCTACACGCGGTTTATTTATTTATTTATTTATTCGTTTGTTTGTTTGTTTGTTTATATTTTGTTTATTTATTTATTTATTTATTTATTTATTTATTTATTTATTTATTTATTTATTTATTTATTTATTTATTTATTTATTCGTTTGTTTATCATTTGTTTATTTTATTTTATTTTATTTTATTTTATTTTATTGCCTTTTTAAACAATAAAATAGCAAAAAAATGCTCCTTTTCATAAATGCGGTATTTTCGTTTGATATTTTTAATCCCCCTCCTGATGCTTAATTGAACAGATGAAATTGATCTAAAAAGGGCCGGAGCTTTTTTAATTATTTTCGTTTTTGAGATATTAATAACCTTCTCAATCGCATGTTAAAAAAAAAGAATTTTCAACGACAAAATTTAATCAAAAATTAACCAAGTCATTAAACGCAAAACGCAGACAGATTTGTAGTTCGTAACAAACATTTCAAACAAATATCACGCCTGAGATTTCTTCACATAAATACAAAAAATGATATTATTGTATTTAAATTGAAATCAAGTACAATTTAAAATGTTTGTTAAGAGAACTTGAAGAAAATCTATACGTTTTTGAGTATATAACGTAAACTGATCACTATGGCTATTTTTGTCCTGTCTTTATCCCCAGGTTCAGCTGCATGATCATAATCAAAAGCGTTAATAGTACCGGCTGAAATTGAGCTGACATTAAGATAACTCTCATCTTATCATCTTGCTAAAGTAAATGAACTAATGTAAATATGTCGTTCATTGAATGCAATTAAACTGAAGTGAAGCAAACTAAAACCGTTTTCATTTACAGATCATATCATTATTATGAACTGGCATTAATTACAGACAAGAGAGTATAAGATATTCTCAATATTCTCTTGTTACAGAAGATACCAAGATGGGATGTAATTCTTCGCATGTACAAACTCTATTATAAATTTTAATTACAGATGTTGTTGTTGTTCTTGACTTTCTTTTTGTCATATCTTTTTTTTTCCTCCTTCAGTTTGGTTTCTTGATGTAGTTGTTGTTTTCCGATTTCTTGCGTTTTCATTCGACTCAGGGAACATATAATTTCATAATTACATTTTACAGGTGGCGTTCAGGCATCCCCATTCATGAGCTTTACGTGTTTAGACGTCACTAAGTTACATAGACTTGGACCAGGAACTGAAGGCACAAGGAATAATCCTAGCTTGAATAAAAAAATGCGAACGCGAAGTTATATCTGTAGGCAAAATTCTTACCTAAACCGTAACGGATAATGAGGTGTCTGTGGTGAGACGAAAAGCGTTGTGTAAAAAGACAGGTTGTTATAGCACCGTCTTCGCATGATCTAAACTGGGTTCAACCCAAAAATCTAAATTTAGATCTATGGGTCAGACCCGGCTTAGATTATAGTCTAAGCCATCTGAAGCGCGACATAGTTCCTTTGTTTTCTGTTCACGAATCAAATCATTAGTTTTGCTTGGTTGTTTCTCGGGGTTGCTCATTTTCGTGCTTGCTTATCAATGAACTACTTAGAAAATGAAATATTATTCCGAGCCGTTAATGTGAAAACTACTTTTATCAGTCACTGTTCTAAACGTTGTGATTATGTCCCCGTCGTTTGTGACTAGAAAATTACGCGAAATCTGAAATCAAAACCTTGCAACACAGCCTGTATAAAACTACAACAAACCAACACGAAATGTTGTTCAACGAAACGCCATCTCAACTAACATCACATCAAAGAAGACATACTTATAGTCTCAACAACTAGAAAACGATAAGAGCGTCTATGATGAACCCTTTTGTTGAAGCAAGCGACTTGCATGCTGATATTAAATGTATAGAATGCGATGATCTAGCTATTTATATCACACGCTGTCATGATCGTGGCTCACATCAAATATGATATCATGTCTTAAACATTGTGTAACGATAACGAATCATCAAATATTTTATATAAAGTATCGCAACTCACTCAATGGAATAGTGTGCTGCAAATATCTAATAAATGTGTATCATATTCGCAATTAATATATGTAAATAAAACTAAGAGTTTATGATCATTTCATTCAAACGATCGTTATATAGAGCTGCATGAATAAGCAAAGAATAAAAGATATAAAACAGTGAATACCAGTTGAATAGGCTTAGAAACATCTTCATTTTCATCCCATGTTATAATTTTTTACCCATTAGCTAGCATTAGAAAGCAGCAAAGGAAAATGATGTTAGATTGGATCAAGTCAAACTTTTTAGTATAAAATATTTTCATGCGGGACAACTCCTTTATGTATTGAACAACAAAACCAATGGCAAGTCAAGCTCTTTAAATAGTAATAACTCCCTATTGCAGACAGTATGACTAGTTTATTCTAGCTAGTCACCTCATTGTATAAACAACACAATTCCCTGAATACACATAAGTGTCCACATTGAAAATTCACTGCCTTAGTCATTTATGGTTACAAAATAGCTAATATTCACCCCATTCAGCTATTTTACTCTATCCAATGATTTGACTCTGTACACATATTTCCATGTATTCCAATAATTTGATTCCTTTCTGAGTTATTTCACCCCATCCAGTTACTTCGCCCAATAGCCACTTATTTCAACCCATTCAGTTATTTCAACTTATTCAGTAATTTCAACTTATTCAGTTATTTCACCCCATTAAGTTATTTCACCCCATTCAGTTATTTCACCCCATTAAGTTATTTTAACTTATTCAGTTATTTCAACCCATTAAGTTATTTCACCCCATTCAGTTATTTTAACTTATTCAGTTATTTCAACTTATTCAGTTATTTCAACCCATTGAGTTATTTCCACCCATTTAGTTATTTCACCTTATTCAGTTCTTTCCAATTCAACCCATTCAGTTATTTCACCTTATTCAGTTATTTCAACCCATTCAGTTATTTCACCCCATTAAGTTATTTCACCCCATTCAGCTATTTCAACCCATCCAGTTATTTCAACTTATTCAGTTATTTCAACCCATTCAGTTATTTCACCCCATTCAGTTATTTCAACTTATTCAGTTATTTCACCCCATTAAGTTATTTCACCCCATTCAGTTATTTCACCCCATTAAGTTATTTCACCCCATTCAGTTATTTCAACCCATTCAGTTATTTCAACCCATTCAGTTATTTCAACTTATTCAGTTATTTCACCCCATTAAGTTATTTCACCCCATTCAGTTATTTCAACCCATTCAGTTATTTCAACTTATTCAGTTATTTCAACCCATTCAGTTATTTCAACTTATTCAGTTATTTCACCCCATTCAGTTATACCCATCCAGTTATTTCAACTTATTCAGTTATTTCAACCCATTCAGTTATTTCAACCCATTCAGTTATTTCAACCCATTTAGTTATTTCACCTTATTCAGTTCTTTCCAATTCAACCCATTCAGTTATTTCACCTTATTCAGTTATTTCAACCCATTCAGTTATTTCACCCCATTAAGTTATTTCACCCCATCCAGTTATTTCAACTTATTCAGTTATTTAAACCCATTCAGTTATTTCAACTTATTCAGTTATTTCAACCCATTCAGTTATTTCACCCCATTCAGTTATTTCACCCCATTCAGTTATTTCATCCCATTAAGTTATTTCACCCCATTCAGTTATTTCAACCCATTCAGTTATTTCAACCCATTCAGTTATTTCAACTTATTCAGTTATTTCAACCCATTCAGTTATTTCAACTTATTCAGTTATTTCACCCCATTCAGTGATTTCACCCCATTCAGTTATTTCAACCCATTCAGTTATTTCAACTTATTCAGTTATTTCAACCCATTCAGTTATTTCAACTTATTCAGTTATTTCACCCCATTCAGTGATTTCACCCCATTCAGTTATTTCACCCCATTCAGTTATTTCACCCCATTCAGTTATTTCACCCCATTCAGTTATTTCAACCCATCCAGTTATTTCAACTTATTCAGTTATTTCAACCCATCCAGTTATTTCAACTTATTCAGTTATTTCATTCCATTAAGTTATTTCAACCCATTCAGTTATTTCAACCCATTCAGTTATTTCAACTTATTCAGTTATTTCAACCCATTCAGTTATTTCAACTTATTCAGTTATTTCAACCCATTCAGTGATTTCACCCCATTCAGTTATTTCAACCCATTCAGTTATTTCAACTTATTCAGTTATTTCAACCCATTCAGTTATTTCAACTTATTCAGTTATTTCACCCCATTCAGTGATTTCACCCCATTCAGTTATTTCACCCCATTCAGTTATTTCACCCCATTAAGTTATTTCACCCCATTCAGTTATTTCAACCCATCCAGTTATTTCAACTTATTCAGTTATTTCACCCCATTCAGTGATTTCACCCCATTCAGTTATTTCACACCATTCAGTTATTTCAACCCATCCAGTTGTTTCAACTTATTCAGTTATTTCACCCCATTCAGTTATTTCACACCATTCAGTTATTTCACCCCATTCAGTTATTTCAACTTATTCAGTTATTTCACCCCATTCAGTTATTTCAACCCATTCAGTTATTTCAACCCATTCAGTTATTTCAACTTATTCAGTTATTTCAACCCATTCAGTTATTTCAACTTATTCAGTTATTTCACCCCATTAAGTTATTTTACCCCATTCAGTTATTTCACCCCATTCAGTTATTTCAACTTATTCAGT
This sequence comes from Diadumene lineata, assembly GCA_918843875.1. Classification (NCBI taxonomy): domain Eukaryota; kingdom Metazoa; phylum Cnidaria; class Anthozoa; order Actiniaria; family Diadumenidae; genus Diadumene; species Diadumene lineata. The sequence continues at coordinate 7,907,322 of OU974069.1, forward strand.
TATTTCACCCAATTGAGTTATTTCACCCCATTCAGTTATTTCAACCCATTCAGTTATTTCAACTTATTCAGTTATTTCAACCCATTCAGTTATTTCAACAAAAATTCTGTATCGGGGAGTCTCAAACATTCAGAAAAGTGCTTTTGAACTGAGTTTGGGTCTATTTTCAATGAAATATCCAGAAAAAGCAGTTTTTAGCACACTGGGTTTACAGATGCTACATAAGTGAATGATAAAAATAGAAAAAGTTTGATAATTTTGAAAATATTCATCAAAATAGCTTTCTACAAACTGAAATAAGTTCAGAATAGTCAGGGCTTTTCAAAACTATAAGTTTCACATCATTCAAGTCTATTTTTATCATTGGCGGCATTAACCCCTTTTTTGAGATGGGAGGGGTGGGGCTGGGTCAATGTCAGCATAAATAAAAAATTCTATATCGGGGAGTCTCAAACATTCAGAAAAGTGCTTTTGAACTGAGTTTGGGTCTATTTTCAATGAAATATCCAGAAAAAGCAGTTTATAGCACACTGGGTTTACAGATGCTACATAAGTGAATGATAAAAATAGAAAAAGTTTGATAATTTTGAAAATATTCATCAAAATAGCTTTCTACAAACTGAAATAATTTCAAAATAGTCAGGGCTTTTCAAAAAGAAAGTTTCACATCATTCAAGTCTATTTTTATCATTGGCGGCATTAACCCCTTTTTGAGATGGCGGTTTTCAAAAACCTGAAAAGTATAATATTATTCTACACATTTTGAGTGTATGCAATTTTTTATTACATCTTACTATATGTTTGTTTTTTAAAATAGAATACTTTAAAAATATGTAAATATTGTTCCAGTTGTCAAATAATATTTTGATTCAAGTTGATGTATATTATATACATTTTATTTATTATTGTATAAATACAAGCTGTTAAAAATGAAATAAAATTGTTTTAGCATGACAAGAAATACATGTTGTGGCACTGTTCTTTTGCATTTTTAAATAACCATATATTATAATTTTTCCATATCATTTGTGACGGGTAAATGATTATAGTGGGGCAGATAGGTGCATGAATTGTTCACTTTCTGTCAAAAGCACCAAAATTTGCACAGTTATTGCTTTTTAGGTATAGAATAATATCTGATATAGTGCCACGCCAAAATGTTTCGTTTTGCGGAGTTATAGTGTTTTTCCAAAATGGCGGCCATTTTGAACCGGAAGTAAAATTTCCCCCATATGATTAAGCAAGAAAACTGTCCTTTTTTATGATATTTTTAAGCCAAAAACTATGTTAGGGGATTCCAGAGCAAGGATAAAGGCCAGGTGTAGGGTACTGTGCATTTTTTTTAAATGAAGAATTTATTTAGAGGAAATACGTTTTTTAAATTATAAACCGGAAGTGAAAACTAATGGGCCTGAAAACTTATACTTTATACAGGGTTTATGAAACAATTTTTGTTTTCAATTTAAAGTGGAGAATTATGATGACTTGCAAAAGGTGAAAAACACATTTTCTCACATTAACACCAAGAATGACATGGACCGCAGAGAGGGAGGGGCTGGGGTGGGGGGGGGGGGGAGGGGGCTGCAGCCCCTCCACTTTTAGCGCTAAAGAATAGAAATCCAAATAATAATTATCCTCAAAAGTTTTTTTCTTCTTTTTAATATTATCATTATTTATTACTAATTTTTTCAATATGGATGAATGCTTGGATTTCTTGTTCTTTGTGACCTTTATCATTTGGCTGTCAGCCCTCCCCACTTTTCAACATACTCCCTGACATAGGAATACATTTATTTCTATATTCCAATTCGCTTCATTACAAGAGAAATTGACTATTTTCTCCTGTTGCTATTTATCATGTCCCTAAGAAGTGTGGCTGACTTCAAGGCCTATATCAGTGTACTACCGGTGCTATATAAGATGCTACCATATGCTCTTTGAATTACCCCAACTATGATCACATGGTTAACTGTTCATCTACGTGACATGTACCCTCTAGAAGAAACAGTGTCTGATGTGATGCAACATTGAATAAAGAAGCTCATCGACTGTAAACATCATTATCAAAATTTGTTCATGATGTATGACTCTAGAACATTACAAATAACTACCACGAAGACAGACGTTTCATCGTATTATATGATTAATGTGTCTTGATTTTCACAAATATACGAGAAAATAATCATATGTTTTCAATTTTTTAATCTGAAATAGAAAAAACGATCTAAACGTCTCCGTAAAACAGTGACAATGATATTCTTATCCATTTCGCATGATAATTTAAAACAAAGAGCATCTTATATTGTATATGTCAATACATATTACAAATATCATTTCACAAAGTTGGACATTTTTCATTTTCAATTATAAAATAACTATGATATACCGCGCACTCTGATTGGTCAACGCGCATGATTTATGAGAACGCAAAGCACTTTGTCAATTTGTTTTTTTATAAAAGGAAGCTACGCATCGTGCTTCTCTCGATAAAGCACGCGCACATGTCCCTTATTGAAGGAATAAAAGAAGCGCGCGCGTGCTTTATCGCGAAATAAAGCACGCGGGGATAGGCAGAGCACGAGAGAAGTGCTAGACAAGCACGACGCGTAGCGGAGTGCTTCTCACACTTCTCAGGTGTTCTGCCTATCCCCAAGTGCTTTATTTTTCGATAAAGCACAGCTAGCAAGTTTTTGATTCCTTTTATAAAATCCAAATTGACAAAGTAGAAGCAAGAAGTCAAACATAGCTGACGTGTCCGTACTTTGTGCTCTCATAAAGCACGCGCGTTGACCAAACAGAGCGCACGTTATATAATCCTTCACTATAATACCGGAAATGTCCTTAATCTATTATACTCAGTTCGTTCACTTGTAAATATTGATATGAAAAGTGAATACCTGCTCGCACATGTTATGATAGGTGTAAATATAATTTGATATTGTCAGACATTTTGTAACTTTTTAGTTACATACTGAAATATAGTTACTACTATACGTATACATTTTCTTAAAGCTGAAAAAGTGGAGATTACAATGGTACTTATAAAACTCATTTTTTAAATGAATTCTTATTTTTTATATAATTATTTTGTGATATTCATCCGCCTCTTTTTCCCGAAGTTCACGGAAAACAGGATTTGCGATCGGACTTTCTTCTAAACAATAATGCCATTTGTTAGTTTGTGTAAAGTAATCACGTGTTCCTGGAACTCCACGAAAAGAAGATGTATAATATCATAAAACACTGACTAAAAAATAATCAGTGGGTCACATCAAAAGCTTTAAGGAAATATAAATTATGCTTTATGATCGTAACTACAATGGTTTGCACGCTATAATACATATCATGGACATCGGATTTTAGGGTCCCCTGATACCCTAAGTAGTTTTTACTAGCTATTTCATGCTCATGCCATCATGTGAAATTTCACTTCCGGTTTATGATTAAGAAATCGTATTTCCACTATATAAATTTTTCATTTATCAAAGAGTGCATAATATCCTAAACCCTGTCGTTGTCCTTGCTCTTCAGTAGTAAAGGACAGTTTTCTAAGTAAATGATCTGGGGAAATTTTCACTTCCGGTTCAAAATGGCCGCCATTTTGGAAAAACACTATAACTGCACAAAACTAAAAATTTTGGTGTGGCACTATATCGGATATTATTCAATAATTAAAAAGCAATAACTTTGCAAATTTTGGTGCTTTTGACAGAAAGTGAACAATTTGGGCAAAATTCTGCACCTATTCGCCCCACTATTACAATCATTATCAATTTGGTGTGTTAGCAAATCGGTAGTAAATTTGGTATTTGACACAATTTACATGGTCAAGCAAAACATTGCAAACTTCATATTTGCACATACTTGCGTCTGTTTTACAACCATTACAAATGTTCAGGTTTACAAAATGTTAACACATTGTGTAAAGATATAATGAATTTGGTGTTCACAACTATTTACATGGTCAAGCAAAACATTGCAAACTTCATATTTGCACATATTTCCGTCTGTTTTACAACCATTACAAATGTTCAGGTTTACAAAATGTTAACACATTGTGTAAAGATATAATGAATTTGGTGTTCACAACTATTTACATGGTCAAGCAAAACATTGCAACTACTTCATATTTGCACATATTACCGTCTGTTTTACAACATTACAAATGTTCAGGTTTACAAAATGTTAACACATTGTGTAAAAATGAGCAAAAATCGAATTTGCTATCATATTTGCACAGGGTCATATATCAAGTAAATATACAACTTTGCTCAACATTTGCAATGGTTACAAATGCAATAGCGAAAAAGGTCTTCACCACCTTTGACAACTATGCAAAGGTATAGAAAATTTACACCTTTTCTTGGTGCAAAGGTGATCAAATGTGCGCAAATTCGGTATTCACTCAACCTTTGCAAACCATTTACTGATGATGTAAATCCATTTTTTCGTGCAGTTTGCATGCAGCTCTATATAACGATCGATTGAATGAAATGATCGTAAATATTTATTAGATATTTGCATCACACTATTCCATTGAGTGTGCTGCGATACTTTATATAAAATATTTGATGATTCGTTATCGTTACACAATGTTTAAGACATGATATTATATTTGATGTGAGCCACGATCATGACAGCGTGTGATATAAATAGCTAGATCATCTGCATTTAATATCAGCGTGCAAGTCGCTTGCTTCAACAAAAGGGTTAATCATAGACGCTCTTATCGTTTTCTAGTTGTTGAGACTATAAGTATGTCTTCTTTGATGTGATGTTAGTTGAGATGGCGTTTCGTTGAACAACATTTCGTGTTGGTTTGTTGTAGTTTTATACAGGCTGTGTTGCAAGGTTTTGATTTCAGATTTTGCGTAATTTTCTAGCCACAATCGACGGGGACATAAACACAACGTTTAGAACTGTGACTGATAAAAGTAGTTTTCACATTAACGGCTCGGAATAATATTTCATTTTCTAAGTAGTTCATTGATAAGCAAGCACGAAAATGAGCAACCCCGAGAAACAACCAAGCAAAACTAATGATTTGATTGGTGAAAAGAAAACAAAGGAACTATGTCGCGCTTCAGATGGTTTAGACTATAATCTAAGCCGGGTCCGACCCATAGATCTAAATTTAGATTTTTGGGTTGAACCCAGTTTAGATCATGCGAAGATGGTGGTTATAGTTACTCATTGCTTGAATTTACATGGCCGCTGTTACGTTCGAAACATACGCTGATGATTAAGGATGTTTAGAAAAACCGTAAATTTTACACAAATACTGAACAATTATTTTTATGCATTTTTGTCTGGTTGCATATAAACTAAAAGATTGTTACGTAATAAACTCCAGCCAGAAAACGCCAAAGTTTTTGGTGAGGAACGAAGATTCTCACAAACTTTGACTTTATGATTATAAATTTTAATTTATGGCTAAAGATTTCACCCTAAAAAATCACGCAGAACCAGGAGAAACTTTAGAAAAACACCAAAGTTTACGTAAGGAAATAGCAATTTTTACAAACTCTTGTCTGTAAGTAGGATTCATAAAGCCATAGATAAAAGGATTGACGCAGCTACTAGTTGCGTAGAACATTACGGATACTACGTAAGCTTCACGAGGTAACGTATACAGACCGAAAACTGCATCGATGATCCCACAAACAAACGTCGGACTTATGCATAACGTAAACGCAAACACAACCGTAAATAAAATGCGTATGGTTTTGAGGTCTTCTGCGTTAACTGGCGAGTTTGCCATAGCTTGACGATGATTCTTGACAAAACGCCATATCTTATAATAACAAACGAAGATAACAGTGTAGTTTGTACCGTAAAATAAAATCCAGAATATCACAATAAACGGAATTTTGTCAAAATCAAGCGAGCAGATTAAAAGTCCAGGATTAAACGAAAACTCAACGAAAACTGTTGAAATCGCCAAAGGAAGAAGAATAAAAACCCACGATAGAAGATTCATTAAGTGAACAAACTTATCGGTGAAAACGATACTGGAAGTCGTTAGGGGATGAATTATTTTCAAATATCGACTAACTGCGATGAGGCACATCAAAAGAATTGAAACAAATCCACAACACGCTACAGCAAATCCTTGCAGCTGGCAAACAACATGTCCAAAGTCCCATTTACCAAGAAAAGTGGTACAACAAGTCAATATCATGACTACAAGAGATAGTATAATATCGCTTATTGCCAGAGAGTTCACTAAAATGTAGAACGAGCGACGAAGGGAAGAGTTGCGATATGCGGCGATCAACACCAACAAGTTGCCGAAAAGAGAAAGAAAAGCCAGAAGTGCAGAAATTGTAGTTTCAAAAGCAATTATGGTTGGCTTTCGAGTTAATAGTTCCAAGGATATTTTTTCCTTTCCGTTCAGAGTCTCGGGCATCTTTCTTTCTTGTTCTTTTTGTTTTCGATTTTACGATGTTGTTTTTCTCAGGATTTTGCAATTGTTTTTTATTTATTTCATTATTGATTTTTCCTTGGCCTTGGAGTGCTATCTTTTTTACATTCAGTAAATATTTTGTTCTCTTTCACTCGTGTTGCTTGTGGAAATCTTCTCTTGGTCTTTGGAAATGATATACAGCTGCAATATTCTTTGGATAAGTCAATTCTTCTTTTTCTCTTGCTACCACAATTTTTTTTTTTTTTCGGCTTTTTCTTGAAATATTGAATTTTTGAGCTTTTCAGAAAGTCAGTTTTCCAGTTTTTTTCTATAATTCAATTCTTTCGTTTTCTAGAATATACATTACTTTTAGCTTACTTGATACTGCACTTGTAGACTTCAACTTTTCTGTTCTTCTTCTTTTATCATATCAAAAGTATTCCATTCTTCTAAAATTAATTTTTGCAATAACAAATGGCCATGCAGAGAACGGGCCAATTAATTTCATCCGCAAGGCAAGGCAAGCTGTCGATTCTTTCAACTTTCAACAACAGACAATCTAACACTCCAACATCCCATTGTGTTAAATGGTTAATAAATCACATCCGCGCTTCTATTTCTGAATTTATTTTTGAATGCGCAGTTAGAGAGCTAAACAACTATAAGTATTTTTCTCGATTGCCTATCATGAACATGTCCTCATTAGGGAACAGATGTCGGGGTCATTTTCCAACAGATTTTCATTCGTAGTCATATATTTTCATCAATTGCAGAATCGGAAATCACATTGCAATTTCTCAAACTAATGAATTATTAATGAAGATAAAACAAGATAAATCACTATCATGTAATAGTTTTTATATATGTTCAGCAAATATGTACTTTACACAAACTACAAACCAATGAATTCTACATAAAATGTCCATGAATTAATGCTGGTGGATTTTCAACCACTCGAAACTAACTCGAAAACACATTCAAGATGTTTCTGGTGTCTGATAACCTAATTCTACAGGAACATTTGTTTTTCATTAATTGATTTTTAGTCGAACAAGTAAGAAATAATCATACTTTCTCCTTCATCCAATATATATATGGATTCATTAGTTTATATATAAAGCACTTTATGCATTCAGTAATTAGTTGCCCATTCGTTCATATATTATTGTTCATCCACTCATTCGATCATTCATTCATTCATTTGTTCATCAATTTAGTCCTCTCTCTACACATTTATGTATTAGTTCATTTATTCATTAATTCACTTATTAATTTACTGTGAACGCTATCAAAGAAAGTAAAACACCCAATAAGTCAATAGACCAGTTGCAAGTTCTTCACTGCTCAGGCTAGGCCTCAACTGTGAATTTTCGGTAGCAAGCTCCCTCGTGTGTACTGGTCTAGCAAAATTACCCAGGGGCATGGAGCCGTAGCGAAATGCGGGGGAGAGCTTTCTCGTGTATACCGACCTTAGGTTTAGGCGACTTCACGAAAACCTAAAATAAGAAATCAGCTATGAGAAGCGACAAAAAATGTTTTCCCTTTTTCATGTATTTAAATCACAGTTTCGAGTAAAGTCTCCAAGATTAATAATTGCTACTACGGGCTTCCTCTGGAATTTTCACAATCGAATTTCGGTGGTTCAAATGTGTTATGAAAATCGTTAATTTCAACTCTTTTTTTTTAGATTTTATGAACATTTTACAATGAAGATTACGGGAAGAATCATGTTCTATGAACATTGTTTGGCAATACATGCTTGGATATAGTTTATTGACGTTTTGGAGTGGTTATTTAGTCTTTGTAGGACGTGTTTTTGCAGCAGTTTGTACTCTGTGCTGGGATTACAATTACTGGGTCATTGTTGAATAAAAGGTCAGGTGACAAAAAAACATTTAATGAACCCAGAAGTAAAGGGAATTTAATATGTTCAAAGCAAAAGAGCACATTGCCATAATGTTACACAGTCTGTAAAACAAGTGAAGGAAACTGACCCTCTGTAGATGAAGTATGATTAGGAGAACTAGAGGCATCTGTGTATGTTATAGTTATCTGACCGCCAGCAGTAACAACTTTGTTTCCACTACCTCCTTTCCATGAAGTTGGTCCGCCTATTAAAGCCTCTATGTTATACACAACCCCTGGCTCTAGTCTGACAGGTTTGTCAAGAGTTACAGTAAATCCATAGTACAAGCCATCAATCTTCTGTTCCTCTGTAGCATAGGACGATGATGATTTGTTGGCGATGCATTTACGAGATCTGTCCTTGTTTATTTGAAGCTCCACATTATAGGTATTTCCTTGACTACCAAACAATCTTACGCCAACAAGATCAACTGCTTTATCCACAGAGAAGTTTACGCAGTCTTTGGATCCTGTATAGCTCCAAGAACGGCTAGGACATTTCACACCAGTAGGAAATCTTATATCTGAAATCCATAGCTCAGGAGTTGACCTTTTCTTTGGAGAAAATATTTCTGTTTTAGGAACAATACCACCAAAAATAGAAAATAACTCTGTCAATTCATCTACAACTAGTACTTGACAAGGAAGTACGAACTCGACTATCTCTTTGTGTGTCATGAGAGGAAATCGAATCAGTCTAATGATGTCTTCTCCAAGTATGGCTCTTTTAGTCTCACCATTACAGACTGAATCCTTGTCTTCTTCAATCCTCTTTGTAACCCATTTATCAACAGCTTTGAAAAGGTTCAGCTCATTGACTTTCAGGGTATTTCGCGTGAGTACTTGGTAAAGCAGCTTACGGGATGCATCCAGAAATGACTTTGACGAAATGACTTCTTCAGTATTCGTGTCAACAATCTCCCACGCGTGTTTTTCAAGGTTTTCGTCATCCATCTTCTGTACGTGAGGTAGAATACTAAGAACATCGTCAGGTCCAACATCATTCTGGATGCAGTGTTGACATTGTTCTTCCAAGGACGGCATCATGTACTTCTTGGCAAGATAAAGAACTTCCATAACATTACTTCCTGTTAGATTGGCTTCTTCGTAATGTGCATAGCGAAGGATTTCTTGTAGTCCTTCCTTGGTACAGTCTGGCATGTGGATAGGTGACTTAGTCTCGGCTAGTTTACCGTAGAACATGGCTTCAAAGACAGGACTACACACGGCTAGTGGATACTTGTTGGCTGGTACAGTAACTTTGTTTCCATCACTGTCGACAACCGAGAACTCGACGTCACAGAACAACGAATTGTCAAACGCGTATTTAGAACGTTCTTTGTGAGTTGACAGTCTAAGTTGCCAGTCTGAACGCTCCATTGTATAGGAAATCTTGTGTATAAAAAATGTAAAAGTGTTTCTTTAATTTCGGTGAAGAACCATCCGATTCCGAGAATCTCTATTTAAGTGAGGCGTTTCTTGTTAGAACCGCGTGATCGACGCTATTTTTTTGTACCGCGAGGCCTGGGGCGAATTTCCCTTACATTTTGCAAATCAACAAAAGATGCAGTAATACTTTGAATGATCACATCAAAGTTCGTATAATGACATTTGTTGTTGACAGAGTAAGATTTGAATGAGATAGAAGCCTTCAAAAAGTCAAAAATTTAAAAGGAAATGTTTCATACTTTTCTTTGCAAATTTGAACACTCGTATCTCGAGATGAGAGGACTGAGCTGACAAGTTTTAAAAATATTGCTTTTTTTCACTCGAAATATCGTAATTTTTCGTAATTTCACTTAAAAGCATTTTGCAATTGTAATTTAATTTGATTTTATGTAAAAATTGTGAAATCTCTCAATTTTAAAACATGCGCAGAAATGTGTGTAGAGCAAAACTACATGATTACCCATAGTTATTCAAGGGAATTATGGATTACCTTACACTTTCTGAGCACAAAATTTGTATTTTCAAGGAGTAATATTTCAGTTATTGTTTGAATTTCATTCACACTTTTTGTCAGATTGACTTGTAGTATACGTAAAAAATTTAAGGATTTTTTATAGATTCATCATTTTTAAGGAGTTTTCAAGCGCCCTTAAATTTGCTAATTAAATTTAATAAGTAGTTTACTTTCAAGGGGCTTAAGGAGTAGCACAAATGTTGTATATTTATCAAACTAATTAAAAAATGACCCAGTTCTAGGTCTTTGGTGTGGGATTATAGCAGTCATTATGAGAAATGCTGGCATACAACTCTCGGTTGGATACTTTCTTACACCAGCCGATTTTATTACTAATAATATATTAATACTATATTATTGACTGACTGATTGATTGATTGATTGATTGAATAGGATTGATTGATCATTGATTGATGACTAATTAAAGATCATTAAACTGAACGGGTTTCTAGATATTGGGGTTTCAATGGCTGATAAATAATACTATTTAAGCGCCAAAAATTAAGTGTATATTTCTCCCCACATCCCCGGGAGTACTCTGAGATATGGACTATAGAGGAATAATCCACTTAAGGCAGTATGGTTTGATTGTAGTGAACATGACATTCAATTCTACTACATTTCCAAACTAGACACTCTGATGGAGTGTTTACTCGTGTCCTTGATGGCCTTTGATGATTGTTATTCATTGTGGTCATTCTTGTCATTCTCATGTTATGTTACTCATGTGTGTAATTCATGAGTGATATTTCAAAACATTTCTTGATTTTAATTATAGAGAAATTGAATTATATCATTGAAAACTTCATGATAATATTAAAGCGAGAAGCAAAGTAAAATATCACAAACATGTGTTTAATCCATCAAATGTTTCGTGCATGAAAATGAGCTGTACTTTGAATAGTTTTTTGTCCTTTATCGATCAAAGTGTTTTATGTATAAGTCAGAAACATTGATTAATGTGCGAAGAAACCATGAAACAAACCATGACAGATTTTCAATTAAATTTACTCGAAAATGTATATACTGATTAATGTGTCTATAAATATCTTGCTAGCAGTATAATTTTGATTTATCTTGTTTACACCATGTTAACACGCAAATATTTGGAAAAATTATAAGATTTCTTCAAATCAAACTTCAACCAAACCACGCTAGATTTGTTGGATTTACAGGATTGGCGACAAAAATGCATGACAAGTGAAAAACGTTGTCTAAAACAGGGCGCCTTAACAATCCTGCCATGTACATAAGGACTATTTTCCTTACAATCATTTTTTGGTTATTGACGACAACTGAAGTAATAAGAGGTAAAAAAACAGAGTTTGTTTTGCCAAATCCTCTCAAAACAATGACCAGAAATCGAATGCCGCATGGAGGATGACCAGTGTGCATGCACTGCATTTTTCAGAATAAAAGTCTGATGGTGCCACATTTGTTATCCCACATTGAAGGCCAAAAATATATTTAGAGCCTGGATAAAAGGGGAGTAGATGGTTATGTACTAGAATACCATAGTAAGGTGTAAGGAGTGCATGATTTTGCAGGGTGGCGATAGTAATAGTGACATCACATGGTTTATAAAGGTCTTTGGGCAAGACTGAACATGCAAAAACCTCTGACTTGGAAAAAAATACTTGCTACATTTTAAGAGTTTCCTGTCATATTCAGGTATCTACTTTCAGCCTAAGCTGGCTATACCCTGTTGTCAAAAAACTAAAAAATGCTAATCCCTCGAAAGGGTTTTTCAGTGTTGCTATTGTTAAGAATCCCAACTGGCTAGGAGACAAACCAGTTGGCTATATACAAAGCATGACCAAGAAATTATATTTTGACAAAACTGGAACCTAAACAAGTGCAATCCCTGTTGCCAGAACGGGAATTGAACCTAGTACTGCCCGATTGCGAGTATATCACTCTAACCACTTGGTCATGCTGTACTTATCCTACTAACTATACATAATCTGACATAACAATGTTGTAATTTTATGCCATCAATCATCACTGTTAATTTGTCCATAAATTTCTGCTTTGTTGTTATAAGGGTAACCCTTTTAGGATCCCAGCGGAACACCCTACACAAATATACCCCCCCCCCCTCTCCCTAAGTTCCTCCAATAAGAAAGGAAAAAGGCAGGCAGACATTTTTTTATCAAATAAAGCCTCAAATTCAATAACATGTAATACGATTAAATGAGGAGCTTTATCAGAATAAGGTTATAAACTGAAATAATATTATTGTTTAAAAATATTTTGATTCAGTAAATACAGTGCACACGGAACAGGAACATTTGAAAACTTGAAAAGAAAATAAGCTTCTACTTTTGAATATAAGTCATTTCTGTTTGTGATACTATTAACCAAATACAGCAAAGATAATATTTCAATTTTAAAGAAAGTGGTTTAATAAGACCTTGACGTTATCACTTCGAGCTATTGAAAATACAAGAAAAGCTTCCTTCAAAATCGATACGACAAAAACACCGGTGAACTTTTATTATAATCTCCTCTCTATCAAATAACATATATAAAACATAAACATCTACCTCGAATAGAATAAAGACTGAAAATTGCAGTGTTTGAATTGTGAATGGCATAAATCAATAGATGAAAAAAGAATGGAGCTTTTACCTTGTGGAAGTCAAAAACCTTTCTATGATCCGCCATCTTGGATTTCAAGCCAATGCCGTGTAACCACGTCGGAAAACTTGTCAGGGGAGGGATAAGAAATACATTCATGTGAAATATTTCGACAAAAGCATGAAGAGAAAGCTAAAAAAAATAGTAGTAATCTATTCTAACATAAAAATGTATTAAAATGGCTTAATTGATACATGTTTTTTTAACAAAATTCAAATATTAGAATAGAAATTCAATATCAATACAAACAAACCCTCCCGTCCCAAATAAAAGTTTTACCTCCCCTACCACCCTCAGTAAGAACATTTTTGCTCTCTTTGAGAAATCGTCATAGCAACAGAGCAGATTTCAAAGCAATATGGCGGCGACCAGTTCAGCAACTTCGTGAAAGCAAACCACTTTAAACTACATAAAAAGAAACAACTCACACTACGAAAAGGCAGCTTACACATAGACTAAACAAGTTCGAAGCTCTTCAAGTTTTCCAGGATGTTGTCTAGCGGCGATTCGCAGCACGTCACGGGATTTTCAAGTCAATGTTTTCCAGTTCGCAGTTTGGCAAATTATCGAAAAATCGATGAAGGTTACTTATACGTTGAATGTAAATAAAAACATCAAATGATTGCTTTCCTATCGAAACGACTATACAATTTTAATTCATTTACACTTGAGCTAATTTCTCTACGTTCAAAACACCTATAAATCTAAAATAATATTATTGACATGCCTGTTTGAAAACTAAGATGAGATCGTAAAAGTGTACATTTTATATATTTTGAGCTCTCCTTAAACGAAAAGCCAAATTCAACTGATCTAAATATTCAAGAGCTTGTAAATTACATGGACGTGTTTGCTTGCTGGCTATCTGTTGCAAACATATGTCTGTTTATGTTGTGATTTTTGTCTGGGGTTGTTGTGTAGCATGGCAAACTGTAGCTAACAAAATCAGATTTAATAAATATGCTGTTTTTAAATAGGTGGAGCTTGGCTTGTTGCATACAGAGCAGAACAGCGTAGACGATTTAAGGCTGTGCTAAGTAATACACCCATCAAACCTAGCCCTGCACAGGAGAACCTATTAAATAAAAAACAAAGCCCAGAACCATTGCCAGACAGATCCAAGAAGCTTGATGGATTTTACTTGGTATGTAGTTGAACAATGTACAAATATCTTTATATCATTGCAGGATCCATCTGTGTCGTCACTGTTGTTGTCATCATCACTATTACTGCCATCATTTTTATTACTATCACTATACAACCATTACCATCAACATTATCATTTCCATTACTATCAGCTTAAATAATGCAACAGTATCATTATTATTTTGTATACTGTATGATCACTATCGGCATGACCACCAGACTCTCAGAATTAAAAAAACAGTCTGTAGCAAAAGTGACCAAAATCTTACCCTATCCCAGAAAAAATGTCAAAAAATGATTTCCTACCCCAAACTTCCAGTATTATATCAAATATATGTGAGTACTTTATATTGGTATTTCTCTAGCTTCATTCAGTGCAAACTTTCACTAAATCTAATCTGGTTTGTTGTAGATGAAGAAGTTCTTTGTGGAAGATCCTTCTGATTTGTGTTCTGTCAATATAAGTTTCAAAGGGCTCTATGATGTAAGTACCCTCTTCCCGGTGACCCTCCTGGAATTTGCAAATTTGAGATATGCATAGCGCATACAATTCCAATAGTCCTCTATAAGTGGATTTGGATATTTTCTGGAAGTATACTGCATGTTACAGTCAAAACACCTCAAGCGTACCCACCAAAACTTCATTATTGAATTCATTTTTCGAATATTGAATTGAATTTGAAAACAAGTCTACAAAATTCAAAGAAACATATTTACAAATCTTCTTGTGTCAAGAAATACTTAAGTGAGAGTTTCTAGATAGTATAATCTTTCAGTTTAAGATTTTCAAAGTTTTGTATATAGCCAACTGGTTCACCTCCTAGCCAGTTGGGATTGTTGACAATGTTACGTTTGAATTTATTATAATATTATATATTATTTATATATAGCCAACTGGTTCCTAGCCAGATGGGATTGTTGACAATGTTACGTTTGAATTTATTACATTAGTATTCAGTTTCTAATTAATTAAATTGTCTCCCAATTAGCTAAACAGCTTAATACATCAAGACTTACATGTAAATAAAGTGGATTTTTTTTTTAATTGTGTCTACTTTCTTTTTAGGCCTCTGCAGATGACTTTCTATTGTTTGATAATGTTGTTCATGTTGATGCTGGAGATAATCACTTGCCATTCAGTGAGTACTGCTATTGTTGCTATAATATTATGATATTATATTAGTATCTTTTGATTATGTGTAATTGATTCATTGATAATTTGACAATTGATTGTTTGACCGGGGGGGGGGGGGGTGAGTGAGAATTTGGCAAATTTCATATTTTAAACCCTAAAAAATACCAAATCGCTGATTTTTAGCCCTAAAAGATACGAAAAGCATCCCTGATCGCTTATCATCGGAGTCCCCCCCCTCCCTGGGTTGTTTGACTACTATTGGTTTATTGAACACAACAATTTATGGCGTCATTGTTCAAGGATCACAGTCAAACACTTTTTTTGTAAGTCGGTCAGGTGGTCAATCAGTCTGATGGTCCAGCCATTGACCGGTCAGTTTCTTATGACTGCATGATTAACTGATTGATTTACTACAGTTCAATATACATGATACAATTTTACATTCTGTAAAACTTAAATTTCAATTGACATGACTTCATTCTGTTTCAGATGCCTTCAGAAACTTCATGTCACTGAGAGAGCTTGAAATACCTCTGAACAACATATCAGGAGGGATAGATATTGGCCAACACGACTTTTTATACTTGGAGAAACTTGATTTGTCTTACAATAGGCTGACTACTGATGATATCCTTAGTTTAGGTATTATGCCTTGTTTGAAGACACTTCATCTTACAGGTGAGCATAAAGTAAAGAAGTATTGTAATTTATTTTATATTCACAGAATTGGAGAGAATGCTGTATATATACTCATACTCATATATTCATTAGGCTGCTGAGGCAGCCTACAATCTTGGACAAAACTCTTGGTACATTTTCCATTTTTATGTGCACTTTTTTATTTTTTTTATTTTTTTATTTTTTTTGATTTTGCCTCTCCTACCCCACCTAACCATTCTTGTGTTGATTTTATGATCAAATGATTGTCATTGGTCAACACATCTAGGAAAACAACTTTGTTCAATGATGGGAGGGGGAAGATTTTTTTTAAACACCTAAAATGTGATTTTATTCAAATGATCTAAAAAGGGTAATTTTTTTTAATCTGAATGTACCAAGTCGTTTTGTCCAAGATTGGAGCTGTAGATATGATAGATCATTCATTTTATTATCATAATTTACTACACTTGCAATAATGTCCTTGTGAAGAAGTTATATAACTAGCTTCTATCACAAACCATGTTTCTTCAGGCAATGAATTGAAAAGACTCCCATTAGAAATGGCTAGGACATACAGAGCTATCACTGGAGTGACACTGTAAGTACAAGGCAGCACAGTCAATAGACAGCCAGACAGTCATCTGACATCCAGATGATTAGATCCAGTGCAATTAAGGTTATAACATTACTACATTCAAGGGTTCACAAATGTAACTTTATTGAGGAATGGTAAACTAGAGTACCTTAAAGTATATCCATTTGTAACTTATTTTAACACCCCTAGTTACATCAACCCTTGCTAAAAACCCACAATCCTTAAAATTTATGCATTTCTGTTATCAAATAACAAATAGATGTTTTAAATTGCAACAAGCTCACAGTCTTGGACAGGATCTCAATTGAATGAAAGCCAGTCCAGGCAGTTGCACATTTGAAGAAAAAAAACACACTCGTGCTTGAGGCTGATCCAGCTTTGTTTTTAGAGGGTGTACCATGCACCCTGTTATTGAAATATATATTTTAGAAAAAAGAAAAAAAGTGCTACGGTAGTAAGGGGATTACAACTCACCCCACTGACCCCACAGCACAGTAACTCCAAAACACTAAGCATCTCATGTTTCTAGGTCTGGAACTGTGGAGTCTGAGGATCGTAAAATTCGCTTCCCTCAACTGGAAAATCTGTTTTTGGATAACAATGAACTTACAGATATTTCAACCTTCTCTAGTCTTGCTGGCCTAAGAAAGTATGTAATCTTGCAAACCCTTTTTGTATTCATTCATTCATTCATTCATCCATGCAGTTGGTTTTTTTTTGTTTTTAGTTTATTTATTTGATTGATTGTTTATTAGAGCAAATGCAAGAAAACCATGAAATAAAAGCAAACTAAATACTAACAAGTAGTTAATATATCTAGTAACTATTTGTCACTAGCACTCAAGCAGAGCACATCACCCAGACAAAAGAAATAGTAATGTTCTGGATTAGTGATAGTGACAGTTACTAAATAGCTACAATATGTTGGTATTTAGTTTGTTTTTATTTCATCATTTTCCTCTATTTCCTCTTATTCTTTTATGTGATATTTGCTTATTTATTTATTGTTTATTTTTGTTGTTACTTTATTTCATAAACAGTAATAAACTCCACAGTACAATCTAACATGAATGCATGTACATGTAAATCATGCAATATTTGTACTACACTGCAAACTGTACCAACTACACAACTAACAGTGTCAAAATCTCCTTCCAGATTAAAGTATCTCAACCTAGAGAACAATGAAATTGCTTCAATTCCACATCTTCGTCTTCTTGGAGGTAGAATACGACATAAAGAAGAAGTCAATGAGTTGAATGATAAACAGAATTCTATGAAGCTTGCACCCGACAAACAGCAAGAAAGTCAGAGTGAAGAAGAAGGAAAGGAAATGACGTATGAGGATAAAGAAGGTAGAATGATAATTTCAATAGGCATTAGTTCTTCAGCTTACAATCAATATATAATTTATCAACTCTTGGAATATTTAAAACTATTGGAGTGATTGGATATTTGTCATGTCATACAATACAAACAAATATTATAGAATACAGATACAACAGCTATGATCATGAAACCCATTTTATGGATGGCTAGCTTTTTATTATATATTAACTATTACTAAACTAATAAATGAAGAAAATAAACTGCCATTCCACCAATCACAACAGTTCTTATAATATTAGTTGCTGATTGTCACCTGTTATATTCTACCATGGTATACTGGTAGCTTTTAGTACAACTACACTCATTAAATTCATTGTGCACCCCCAAGGACATATTTCTAAAACAACTTTGTTACTATGTCCTTTTTATCCGTCCAATCACAACAGTTCTTATTAGCTGCTGAATTTCAACTGTTTCATTCTACTCATTAAATTCTGCCAAGAGCACGTTTCTAAAATACTTCTGTTGTTGTGTTGTTGTCCAGGTTTAATAATGGATGAGATTGATCAGATGCTTGACATGAAACTACCAGGTGAGAAGGATGGTGGTGATGGTGAAGGTGCTGCGGAGATCAAGATGAGACATCGTGCTAGTACAGTCACTGAAGATACATCACTACTAGGTGGGAAATACTTACATTGTTACATTGTTGTGTTATCACAGTAAGATTGCTATTGCTGTTTTCACTCAGAATGGATATCATTGTCAAATCTACACCTGGGGGGGGGACTCCGATGGTAAGGATCAGGGATGCTCGTCATATCTTTTAGGGGTAAAAATATGAAATTTGCCAAATTCTCACTTTTTGGTATCTTTTAGGGGTTGAATAGCACTTAAACTCATGATTTTGGTATCTTTTAGAGATGAAAAATTTGCGAAGCCACGCCCTTTTGAAAAACGTCAGGTATCTTTTAGGGGTATTTTTGAAAAATTCTGACAAGCATCCCCGATCGTTTATCCCCGGAGTCCCCCCACCGGGAATCTACATCATCGCCACCTTTTCATGGCCATCATTTTGGTAACCACCATCCATCACCACCATAATAATATTAATATTGCAATCTCATTATCGTCGTCATCAACATCTCCACCAAATATATTCACCAGCCAAGTGGCATCATTGTGACACCACCAACAAACTTAGTTGTTATTTACTTGTGTAATTTCTAGAGGACAGGTACAACCCACCAAAGCCATTCCCAGTACTGCTGCACCTCAACTTAGCAAATAACATGGTGTACGAAGAAGAGGGATTACTTGCCGTCATGTCGTGGCCGAGAATTAAAGAGCTAGTAATATGGGGCAACCCTCTGACTACAGCCTTCAAAGGCGACCCGCCAATCCTGTCATTCCAGCTTGGAAAGATGAAGGGTGTTAGGATATTTAGACAGAAGCCAAACAAACGTCCTAAACCACACGTGAATCTTTCATCCTTTGCTGGGTACAGAAAGGTATGATATGTTGCACTTATAAAATGGGAATGAGTGTTTTATCAACAGATGTAAATACAAGGCGAAGCCGCGTATCTGTAGCGCCGAAACAAACATGAATTTTAATTTTTATAAATTGCAGCAAAAGCTCCAATCGTATGTTTATATTTTTCCATCAAAAACTTCATCGGGAGAAAATAAAGTTTTAAATTTATGCAAATTAGGATAATTCTATAATAATTCTATATCGGTAGTTATAGAACTCGTCACGGGTATTGATTCAATAATCATTCATGAGTTGGTTAACTATGATTTATAACTTGTTGTCATCTTCACCATCATCATTATCACCTCCTAAAAAGAGTTAACTTGATACGTCATAATACAAAACATATCAACGTTAACAGTCTGTTTGCATTACAGGTAAAAGACGCCCTGCCTCCAGTACCTCGTAAACGCGACGTTCTTATGCTAGAGAGTCCCTCTAAGCCTTTACCTATATCCTACGTTGGACCACACTCCCGACCCCTACCCCCCATATCTGCACCCTCTGGTGAGCATACGAGTCACGTGTCTCATAGGGAAACTAAGACAGCGCCGGGCAAGACACATGACTATGTTAAAAGGTCTCGTAGCGTACCCCCTGTATCTCTAGACGAACCACGCCCTGTACCCCATGATGAACGTGAAGCACATCACGGGGAAGTATCTGTACCCACTGATGAGCCACGCCCAAGTGGAGGGGAACAGGAAAGGGTGAGGACGACCGCGGAGACGACTGTAAATGAGAAGACAAGTACAACAAGGGAACATCAACAAGCCGGTACTACTACTACTGATGAAGGGTTCTTTTTGACCCAGGTATATATGGACTACCATGATAAACTGCCCTATTTCACTATGACGTCACCTCTTGTTTACTTTAAGGATAAAATCGCCAAACTCAATAGAAAATTCGAAGAAATTGCTTCCATCGAAACAGTTTGATATAGAATAGCGTTGTTTTGAAATCTGAAATGTGTGTATATTTGCCAAATAATATTCGCGGGCAAATTTGCATTTATTCGACCCATTCCTACGACCATGATTCTTTGCGTTTAAACAATAGATTTTTGAAGATTGTTTTGATATGACGTCATAACAAATTAGGGCAATTGTAAGTTTATGTAATGTTTTTTTCGAGTGTAATGACAGATTAAAAAATATGCCTGATTGGGTTCGCACGGGACTCGAATCACTGAAGACGAGATCTTCACCGCTCGGCCACGGAGGCTTTATGGGAGAAATTCTTCTTAGATCTATATTCAAATCAGGTCCGCGCGCTCTCGCCCTACACAATACGGGACGAACACTGTTCGGAACCCGCTCGGAATATCCGTTATGCAACGGAATTATTGAATAATGATTTTATGGAATGAGTGTTTTTGTCACTCCGAATTCTGGGTGATATTTACCATTATATTCCGAGTGATAAAAAACAAACAAATGATTAATGTTGCAATTCAATATTATTTCAAGCTCGACGAACCTGATGCTAAAGGAATCCCAGACACATCCACCACTAAAATACCCAAACCAAAGCGACATTCCAGGAAATCCAAACACCAACACCCTGACCGACCATTCAGCGTTGAGCCAAGATATAAAGGTTACGAAGATCTATTGGACGTTGACGAACACGATCCTGATACCGTTGTACCTGCAGATATTCAGGGATGCGTGCGGTCATTGCAATATATGTTACAACATCCATTGGTGTTTACTGATACCAAAGGAGTGTACAAAGAAACGCCTAAAACCAAGGTAAGGCTATGAAATAAGTAATTGTGATTGCAATAATTGGCAATAGGCGATTGGCATGATGACGTAGAAGACTTCCACTACCAGAATGCTTTGCCTACTTTCTTTTGTATCGCAATTAGTGCAAATTGTTATAATAGTCTCCACAGGGATTACAAATTTGAATATGAAAGAGAATTCGCAAGCAATGCTGGTATTAGTGGTAAAATAATGCAAATTGCCTATTCCAATGTCGTTACTTCTACCAAACCCGCGCAACAAATTCAAGAATATCCTGAAAAACTTTAAAATAAACAAAAATACAACATTAATATATATCGACTCGATTGTTTGGATACTTTATCGTTATTGAATGTGTAGATTTGTTTGGCTGTTTGCTACTGGGTATTAAAAACGTTGATTTTTCTCTGTTTAGGAGAAGCCAAAATCTAAAGTATCTCGACAAAGTAAAGTAGAAGAGATGAGTAAACTATTAGATAAGATGAGAGTAGAAAACAAGATCATCGAGTCCAATTTAGGTAAGGAAGATTACTATCATGATAATGATGATGGTGGTGATGATGATTATGATGGTGGTTGTGGTGGTGATAGTGGTGCTGCTGATGATGGTGGTGGTTGGGATGGTGATAGTGGTGATGATGGTGGTGATGGTGATGAAGGTGATGATGATGGTGGTGGTAATGATGGTGATGGTGGTGATAAAGGTGATGATGATGGTGGTGGTAATGATGGTGGTGATGAAGGTGATCATGTAGATGCTTAACATGCAGTGAATACTAGTACGAATCCGTCAAACAAACCAGACTAACTATGAATTACGCTTTATGTGTTAGTGCCATGCAGACTTCAGGGGCGGATCAAGGAATTGTGAAAGGGGATGCACTAAGAACGTGCTAGAAGTGTTAAATCATTAAACCGTCAATAGTGCTATTTTATGCTAATTCTATTGTTTTCTTTTGTTTAATTAGTGCTATTTACTAATAAATAATGACAACTGTTGCACACTTTTAGTGCGTGCACTCTTAGAACGGGCGATGATAAAAACGTTAACAATGGTAGTGATGATGATGATAACAAAGTGATTATTGATGATGCTAGTACTTTTACGATGGTGGTAATGATATCGATGGCATCATTAAATTGATTGTTGAGCGCATTTGAATCATGTTCACACGTAAATTGCGTGCTAGAAGTGTTAAATTATTAAACCGCCATTTATTTCTTTGTCAATTCAGAAAATGTCCTGGACAATTTCCACAAGGATAAAAACCTTCGAAAGCAGTTCCCCGAAGCCAAGAAACTTCTGGATGAGGTAAAGCAATGGATACAGCACTTTGTTGAAATGCTGTTTCTTAACCATAAACTTAACCATTCCTTAACCATTCACTTGTCGAATATCGATCAGTTTCTAATTAGTATCTAATTGTTGAATTTACAGCAATGTTTATCAACTGCAGCCTCGAAACCATGCGATTATTCTTTAGAATTTAGCTGTTGTCTTGATTACAGCAATTGTCTGTAGCTGTGTACATTTCTCAGATAGCCACGGACAGTAGTGAAATTCTAAATAATATATTACATGCTAACGAGAACTGTGAAGCCTGGTTTCCATATAATCGCAAACGATTGAGAATGGTCGCAAACGATCGAAAAAAAGATTTTGGGGAAACCAAAGTTTTTCGATCCTACGACCGTTTTTGAACGATTTCGATCGCGATCGTATATGGATCGAAAACGGTCGGAGGATCAAAAAGCGTTGGTTTCCCTATAATCGAAAGTTTTTTCGATCGGCTTGCGACCGTTCTCGATCATATTGAAACCAGGCTTAAATTGGAGTATTATTGTAATTTCTTGGAGAAGTGTACCCTCCACCCAAAAAAAATAATAATAATAGTAATAATAATAAAAAAAAATACTTTTCAAAGACATACCTTCTCTAAAAATTCACTTTTCAAAAATTGTGTACTTTTTGGTTGATGTAATAAACGTAATAACTGATCGGTCTCCAAGACCGCAGACTAACAGACTGTACCAATATTGCAATCTTCAATTTTAGGTTCAAGCAAAGTACAATGAAGTCCGTATGAAATCACTTCGAACAAATGCGAGCCAAAGAGATATCTTACAATCGGCAATCTCTCAGAATACGTCCGAAGGGGGATCGATTGATTCTTCTATGCTCGAGGACAACAAAGAAATTCTGGACGAACTCGCTAAATTCAAGAAAAGAGTTGATGGGCGCCTTTAAAAAAAGCGTCTATATATAAAGAGCAATGTAAAAAAAATCAACTAGAAAATAAACTAAAAGTATATGGAGATACATGGATAGATTGTGTAAATAGAATGACCATTTTTTAGAAAATAAATGACAGATACTCCAATGTCTGTTAAGTTTCATTAAGAATTCCGTGAGCAGGGACGGATCCATGGTTTTTCAGCGGGTTCCAGCATCGGGGGATGATATATTAAAAACTCACAAGAATTAACTTTAGGGACGGACCATTTAGGCAAGTGGAGGGGGGGGGGGGGGAGGTTTCAACCTTGTATACTTTTTTTCTGCTTGCCTTTTATGCAAGTTTTTGTTTTGTCTTGGGTCAAACCCATTTTTTTCTTTTGTTGTTGTTCGAATGCTTGGGCTTGCATGTTTTTTTTTTCTGTCGAGTATTGCTTTCAAATTTTTGGGGGATTTTTGCTTGATCCCCTTCCCCCCTTCACTTTTCTAATGGGGGAGGAAAGACATCACAACTTCGCACACGAGCCCCGAAATAGTGAACAAAAATATTCCAGTAGGGTAGGCAAAGTCAATGTTTTCTCTCTCGGCGAACCACAAAACACTGCAACGGAGGCTAGGGTATAGGCAAGGTAAGGTTTCCTACGACTGGTGGAGGGTATTGCTATAAACGTGCTCATTCCACCCAACACAAAATGTTTACGAAAATAAGATTTTCAAATCATCGCTATTTCAGTTTCACTGTGTGAATCGGTAAGTTAGAACCTGGTAGTTTTACCGTTTTTTTCTAGTATGTTCTTTCACATCTTATCTTTGGGAGCTGAGGTCACGTGATGAGTACTATTGCTAGTGAACGTGCCTAAACTGGCAAGGTGATAAAAGTAATAAATGAATGAATAAATACATATATATAAATAAATGAATAAATAAATAAATAAATAAGACGTTGCAAAAATAAATGAAATATTGTTAAACGAACAGTAAAAAAAATAAAAACCTAAACGCTGAACACAAATGGAAAGAAAGAAATATATATAAGCGAAGAAACAAAACTATAAATAAATAAATAAATAAATAAATAAATAAATAAATATTTATAAAAATAAATAAATCGATAAATCAATAAATGATTGTGAATGAAAGAATGAAAGAATGAGTAAATTAATAAATAAGTGAAAACTAAATAGATAAAAGCAGAAATAAATAAATAAACAATCAGTACGAATCCTTCTACATTCAAACCGGGCTTCCTGTGTACTTGTGACATCATCACTATTTCGACTTGCGTTTTTGTGGACAATATTCAGGCATGTTTGAACACAGCGAATATTTATAGCCCTGGTCGTCAGAGTATCACTTCCCTTGTAGCATAGACTGCACAACGTTACTAAAACATACTACCTATCTTGAAAACACAAAAACAGATCATTTTCAATTAAAGGTCCGATGTTCTCTTGTATTGCCTCTTGAATAACTGCAAAGGTTATTCTTCATATTCAAGTGCAGGTGTCGTCGAAGTCTCGTGAAAAACTAGTAAAATCCATACGATAAAGGAACACAACTCAAACAAGGTGAGAAAAATCGTTGTCATTTTAGCCAAGAAGTTTAGGATTTGTGAATTTTGAAAGCGAAAAGAGAAGAGAAAAATTCGTCGGGTTTGTACAACGCAAACGAAGTGTTTTTATTATACGCGGGAAAGTGACGCGTGCCAGATGATATTAAAAAATACCCTCGGAAACGAGGCCTTTTAGTTGTTAAAACCGCACGAAAAATTTACAGAAAAATATATAATTTTATTAGAGCTCTTTCATCGATTATAATTCGATTTAGATGTGATTCAAGAAACTGAAAAACTTAGCAACATACTGGTGAAGAAAGAAACATTTATCGATTTAAATATGTCACGCAATGAATTTTGTGTTTGCAAAATATCTTGAAATTGCTACAAATATAATAGCATTAACTAAACGCTGACGTGGCTTAAAAGTATAAAATTTAAAATCTTGTTTATTTAGAAGTAAAAATGTTAAATTTGTTTGCATGATTTTTTGTACTGTACGCTCATGTTTTGATTATAATATTTTTCTTGTTCGGTCGAGTGATTTTTCATGATATATAAGCGAGTCTGGACATGTTCTTCAGACGTCGGTATCAAATATTCCGGGATATTTAATACTTGCAGTTCATAATAGATGCTGACATTTAGTAATATTCAAATTCTTGGTTTTACAGGGTTATATTCAAAGAGGAAAATCAAGAGTTTTCATTTCTATCTTGTTTAAAACGTCAAAGTAAAATGGATCCGAATAAAAGTAAAGTAAAGCGCTGTTTGTGGCCTGTAGACCACGAAACTCTGAACAACGATCTCAACTCGGAATTGAAGCAAATGAATCACGAAGAAAGTCAAAGATTGAAAAAGAACTATAACTTTGATTCTGAGAAGGGAATGCCTCTAGAAGGACAGTATAAATGGGAGAAAGTTACGAAGCAAGAATGTAGTGTTCAACCAGATTGCAACGCAAATTCGAAAGATTGTCAAAATTCTTCGTACAACGAGGAAATGAACGAAGCAAAAATGCCTAACGAGAACCAAACAAGTCAAGTTACACCGAAGAAATCGTAAAAATCCAAGAAAACTTCAAGAATTGCCAACGATAATTTAATATTTAATTTAGATGCAATTTCTTAGCAGGAGAGAAAATTATTTAATACTCTGAAGAGAATTTGAAATCGAAATCGAAACTACTAGGAAAAAAAATTGTACATAGGCGTGAAATTAAGCTAGAAAAATTGAAATAATTCACTAAAATATTGATATAGAGAGAGCAAGGTTACAAAGAAGAATCGATGAGTTGTTTTATACCAAAGCAAAGTTTTCGGTATTTTGTCAGTTCGTGTTTGGACATAACTCCCTCAAGAACAGCAGGATCAAGCAAAGCTCATCTCTTTTGAATTCAAAAACTACTAACACAAACTTTACTCACGAATTTTAACTTATACCACGAAATAAAATAATTTATCCACTGTAAATAGAAAAATTATATCCAGAATAGTATAAATCACAGATTTATTTGTTATAATAAATATTTTTAGATGGCTGTAGAATTTTTTGTTTGCGTCGGTTGTGGAATCGTAAACTGAAAGCGCGCGAGGCGGTAAGGCGTATCAGAAAAATACGTTTTTTTCCACGAAGAAAAATTCAGTAATTACCTAGAATTTAATATTCTTTATAATCGTAATCCCTTTGGGTAGCTAATAACACTTTTGTAATTCACTCTAAATGCTTGAAAAAAGAAAAATTTAATGTTATATTTCGATCAATTTTGCACTAAATGTATAAAAATGCACACAGCAAATATTGACCATTTCGCTTAAAATCGTTCAAATAGTTTAAACGGATTTTAAAATGGTGTCAGATTTTAGCTTTTATTTACAATACTTTTATGAACAAACAAGGAATTCTTATACCGTTGTTAAAGAGCTATAAATCTCTAAAAGAATTCAATAACGCGCAGCCAATATTGAGTGCAAGACTGATATAATAAACTGCTTTATCACTTTCAAATCTAACAAAATTGAATACAAAACCCACGAACCCTTTTGATAGAAGTAGTTATATTCGTAATACAAAATCTACAAAGTACTATGTACATTTTTAAACATCTTTGACAGCGAAAGTAAACGCGTACGTGATTATTTTGGTTAATATAGTCCTTGATATCATCGCACAAAAACAACATAAACGATTTTTTTGTTAAAGCTAAAAAATGTTAGTATTATCAAATCATCATTTATATTTTTAGATTGTTTTTGAAAGTAAAACTGAAAATATTTTGAACATTTCACATCCTTTTGAACACCCAACAAGCCAACTTGTCAATCTATAAGAATCGCTCGGAAAAAAAACGACACAAATAGAGAATTTTTCATAAAAAGCTAAGCGATAACTCGTTTAAAACTCCGAAAACATCTAAATCAACGGATTCCGTTGTACGTTTTCCGATAATTCTAATAATGTTTTCATAATATCGGTTCAGTAAGTAAGACGCTTTGTAAACCCAACAATAGCGTCGGTTGGTGTGTCGCCATGCGTATCCACTAAACGTTTAACAAACTGGCCCGTCGTAAAAACTTACAGTTCAATTTTTTCAAAATAATAGCCTTGGAATTTTGACATCTGGTTAATGGAACGTAAAGCCGGTTTACCAGTGTTTCGTAGTTATATTAAGTCTATATTATGCAATTAGGGAGCGACTATTTCCTTTTAACGAAATATGTGCACTTCATTTAAAAGAATTACCATAAAGAAGTATTTGGACTCTTGAAGTGTAATCGCTAAAAAAAGCTAAAAATTAGAACAGAGATATATAATTTGATATTTGAATTTATTTACAAGCTTTTAAAAACATTCGCTTCATATTATCTGTAATCAACATACATACTTTCATCAGTCTTCTCTTGTGGAGCGCAAGAAATTGTACGTAACGCAGTATTCACGCAAAACCATGTATACGTTAGAGTTCTGCAGTGGAATGGTTTGCTTTAGTTTATGTAGTTGGTGTACTTAAACGTCCACTACGCAACAGGCTTCCTAACTATCGGCGAATACGAAATGCCCAATGAATTGACACTTTGTTACGACGATTCACGGTTGGTGGAAGTCCCGCAAGATTGTACGTAATCGTAATCAGACATATACGTGAACGTGCAACCCCAATCGCACTGCTGCACGCGAAACGATTTCTACAATTCCGTCTGGTCGTAGCATACTCGCAACAAACGAGAACGTAAACGAAGAAGTACTCATATGGTATACTCAGAATGGGCCGAAAAATTTACGCAAAGTCCCACGTGATCACATCCACTGTCTACGGATCGTAACGTCCAGATACGGAAAATTGTAACGTAACAACGAGCCATACGTAAACGTAATATTCTCCAGTCATCTAATGTGTGCATGCATACGCAAGATCGCGTAATGATAACGTTAGACTCTAGTGTGACGTAAGTTGATGCCGTATCGTTGGTTTTCAAGTGTTGAACAATGGGTAAAAATAAACGTTCCCTTTTGCTACGTGATTACGGACGAGTTTACGTACGATATTATGGAGGAGGATTCTTTACGGTACCACGTAAACGGTGCCATTTCTGCATCAGCCATCCTCGTTTGTCCCACAGATAATGATGTCCATATTTAAGATATAATCTATAAAAAACGAGACGAATAAACGTTGAGTTACACTCGTTTGCGAAGTTAATCTGCATAATTAATGCAAATAAAAGGATATTATGCACTTATGGGTGAGTGGGAAGGCGGTGCTATAAATATTTGCCTGGAGGTGATACCCTACCGAAGCGAAACGACCACAACGCATGCGCAGGGAAGTCCGTACAAATGAACGACTGAACTCAGTCAATAAGCATTTTAGCACTGCCATTGACCTATTTTTGGAAAATACAGAAATGTTGTTTACGTTATGGTGATCGTACCCTGCGCAGCATGTGTGGTGTGGGGGTGGGGAAGGAATATGGAGACGAGGAGGAGGATTGGGGACGAGGAGAGGAAATGATCTTTCCTCTCTATACCCACCCCTCCCCCAACAAATAGTGATTACTGCAAGGGCATCAATCAAACGATTTGTTTTTCTCTCGACGGGAATCGTTTGGTGCTATTGCGAGGTCATTGCGACATGCTGTCTCATGTCAGTTTCAACGTGCAACTTTGTCTTGTACTCATGTTTTAAACTTGGTTACACAAAGTACGTATGTTGGTGAGATTCAATCATTCAAATTTACTAATTCATTCTTTCATTTTTTTTCATTCATTTTTCCATCCATCCATCTATCTTTTCTTTATCTCATCATTCATTCATTCGTCGTTCGTTCGTTCGTTCGTTCGTTCGTTCATTCATTCATTCATTCCTGTATATTATTATTCTTTAGTCCATATATTTCCGATTGTTGGTACTTACGCGCCAAAAAGTGCACCACCTAAATGAGCAGCATGGTCAAACATGGTCCATTTGAATATTAATCCAGCGACATCCAGAGCTACGACACCCATTAAAGCCTGAAATACAACAATTACAGTGGATTTATAATATTACATTTAAATTTTGGCAGTTTGTCGTTCAGTTATTTGTTTGTTTGTTTGCATATGCTTGTTGATTTGTTAATCCGGTTCATTTTATCTGTCTGTTTTACTTTATCTGTATTGTCTGTCTGTCTGTCGCCTGTCTGTCTGTCTGTCGTCTGTCTGTCTTCCTATCTGTCTGTGTCTGTCTGTCTGCCTGCCTGTCTGCCTGGTTGCCTGCCTGTCTTTCTGTCTGTTTGATTTTTAACCGCATGTTTGTCTGTGTGTTCTGATTGTCTGTGTATTTGTTCGTTTCGTGTCTGTCTGTCTGTCTGTCTGTCTGTTTATCTGTTCACTAGTTGATTTGTAGGATTGCTGGACTTTGAAGGGAGTTTAGGCTCCTACCTTTCCTGCTGAGAATGTGAACCAGGGGAAAAACACTAGAGCCAGTTGAGTGTCTGGTAGAGTGATGCAAACAAATGACAACACAGCAAACAAGGCACCGGACTGCAACAAGATAACATACTCATTTTAAACAATTATCAAACTCATTTATAATTTATGAACCTAGAACAATACAAAGGCATCTGTAAATCCTGATACAGATTCAACATTTTAAATCTAAGATTGCTGCATCAATCTAGACATTTGATAAGTAATATGATCTGTATGCTTTTAAAAGCTCGCATTTGATAATGATATACAGAGCTTTTCATTCTTGATTATGTTACGTTCTTCAAGAATCTCTATACCCCTAAAACAGCGCCCCTTTTAAAGATGTCTTTTTCCCTCCGCTAACCACTTTAGAGATACTTTCACAGTTCAGATTTTGCAAAATAATAGAGATTTTTCTTGGATTACTAATACAGTTCATTTGAAACAGTTAAGTCAGCTAATACACGGTGCAATGTTACTTACAGCTCCTAGAGATGGGCGGATTGGTTGCTTAGTCAAAATACGAAATGCTTGGCTAGCAAATGATGCAAATATACCTGGAAAAAAATACTTGATCTAAGTCTTGAATTAGAGTATTAATTGTCCACATAACATAAATTGGAGTTTCAATGAAATCTATGAGTAAATAGTTTTCTATTCTTATTGTTGAACTTGGTTGTATTACTCTAAATGTTGGCTTGGGTATATGAACTTGGTTCTGGATGACACGTGGGAAACTGACTCTCCCACATAAATACTTGAAGTCATATAGATTGCATACTTTCAAATGTCATTTCAATACAAATGCAGATCCAGGATTGTTTTCAGGAGGGGTGCACCATCATCAGGAAGGGGGTGCACTACCCAGTAAGCATGAAATACTGAGGATATTTCAAAAAAAATATTTGAGAAATCAAGCACTTGAAATCCTATTTTTTCATAGTACTTTTAAGGGGGGTACAAATCCAGCCAATATGTTTTGTGAACAATTTCTGAAATGCTACTGCTTACCACCAGTTAGATAAAAAGCTATAAATTGTTCTTTGCCAAGAAGAGCTGTAATTGAGAAAAACGCATGCATTAGTGAATGAAGTACCAATGTTTCACATAAATCCTGCATGTACCTTCCAGGGTACTCTCTACATTTGGGTGAATATAACTGGAGATGATCATTATTTTTTAGGTACAGTTGTAAAATATATTTGTAATTGAGGCACTGTAAAGGGATGATGGTAATACTGACATTTTGAACTTGAGTTCAGGGGCCGCGCCACGTATTTTGCATTAGGGGGCATATGATTGCCAAAGCCGAAAGTTATATCTACGCCAGAAAATTTTGAAAATATAACTCTCACGGAATAGCGATTTCTGGCGTTCTGAGAAGCATTGAGAACACAATAAGCATCAAATATTTACATTTTTAATAATCTCACTATGAGAAAAGGTATTTCTCATGGTTACAATGATATTTGATGAAATGTTGGAAGAATTATTGGAGGGGCTATGGTCCCTTAGCCCCCCTCTCGCGCAAATATATTTTACTGTTTTTAACTGTTTCAGTCTGTAGAAACACCAACTCAGTCCACGCTAGTATTTTACTAGTTTTTTTAGGGGTTGAAATCATCTGACTGGTATTTTTTAAGGGTTGCAAACAAAAAAAATGACTTTAATTTAATTTAAAGTGTGATCTTTTTGGAAAATGTTTTCTGGTCTTTTCAGGTATTTTACAGTAGACCATTTCATTGTATTTTTTTTTTAATCTTCTCCACATTTCAACCCTAGAAAAGTAACTCTATATATTTTGTAAATCCTGAAATTTCCGGGAGAAACAAATCCTAGTCGCACTCCTAAAGTATAATATGAATAACAGACTGGTACATACCTTCTATAGTAGGTGCAAAGCTCCATAAGACATACATATTGATAGCCACATGCCAGAAATCAATGTGACTAAAACAGCTTGTTAACAGAGTAACCGGTGGAGCTGCAATAAACAAGTACATATAGACTAGTATAGTTTATAGCATTTCATTATGATTATTATCAGCATCAGCATCACACTCAGGGTCTTAAAATGATTGAGGAAAATGTTGACTTAATGTTAGGTCGTACATCTTCTTGGATAAGGACATAAACTGGAGGTTTTGTCTTGCCAAACTCATACACTAGCCATGCAGCTAATGGGGGACATAAAAGGACAACTGAGGATGCAGGTCATCCTTGGTGATAGGCCTACACTAATGGATACTAATAATTTTTTACAAACTACTAATCCGTTTTATTGCTTTAGTACAAACATTTTAATATTGGGAATTGTGAAACACGACATTGGGTGAAACACTTTACATGTATATAGAACCATATTGCATGTATCTGTCACACAATGTTTTTGAAATCAAATTATATTTGGTAAGTAGAGACTGGTACATTTTACTTTTTGACTGTTTAATTTTTCATGGTACTTTTAAATTTTTGATAATTTGATTCTTTGAAAATATCACAACTTTTGTAATAACAAAGTATGTATGGTAGTTATAACTTTGTAAAATTAATATATCATAAATAATAAAAATAATGTTAAATTCACCTAAGATTGGATGAGAAACAAACCATCTCCACATCCCATTCTGAAAAGCTGGTACTTTCCATAGTAAAAACACAACTGCATTCACAAATATCAATCCTAAAGAGAGAAAAGAAACACAGTGTTTGGTATTAAATTTGATATCTTTTCCATTATTTAGTCTATAAATTCTGGCAGATTGTGCATTCAAATTATACATAATACAATGATTTGTATTTTATTGAATAAGTTGATCGAGTTTTTTTGTTTGCTTGTTTGTATGGTAGTTTTGTAGTTTATTATGACTGACTCATTTGTAACTGTTTGTGCTTGGGCATCCTGTGTGTGCTGCCAAAGGGAGTCCACAGGAATTCCAAACAGAAGTGGAGAGTCCAAAAATAGCAGTCATTACAAGTAATTCCTATCAGCTATAAATTGGGAAAAATCATCAACTTATCACAAACCTGCTGCAGTCTTTGAACCATCTGGTAAGGTATGCCACCATCTATTTATCTACAATAATATTTTAATAAAACAGTTAAAACAGTTGGAAGAGTGTGTAAATTGGTAAACTGTAACGGCTAGTTTGAACTACAAAGACAGTAGCTATATAATATTTTAATAAAACAGTTAAAACAGTTGGAAGAGTTTGTAAATTGGTAAACTGTAACGGCTAGTTTGAACTACAAAGACAGTAATTTCTTCTCTATTATTATAAGACCCTGAGTCTTGATCTGGTCATAGGGATCAAACCTGTGACCTCCCACACAATAGACCACATTCAAACAACTATGTCAACTGGGCTGTGGTTGTGATTAACGTGATTTTGCAAGAGTTGAAAAAATCCAAGGAAGAGAAACTGGTTTGAATTGCATTGATTCTTCAAAATCATATTAGGTATATCAGGTTTCAAAACATCTTGAAAATATTCCGCACTTTATTTCCCAATACCAAACACACTTCAGAGTCATTTCTGTATGTGCGGAAAACAGTATCATATGGTATTGTAACCATAGTTTCTAGGAAAACATTTGAATCATCTGCCATATCGTAGACATATTATAGCCAAACCATTTCCCACTTATACAAAAACGACTCTATTAGGCAATATTGATACCTTATTTTCCATATTTTCTTGATTTTTTTTCATGGTATAGTGTATGTATCACACTACTACAGCTATCATCACGAATAATAATTGATATTGATTATTGATTATCTCGAAGATATTACCTTATCTCTTAGACCATATAGTTTTGGTAGTCTCATTGTGTTAAGATTCTGTGCCCAGCTTGCGTACTTGGCTCTCATTCTTTCATACTGCAGAATAGCACATCCAGCAAATGTCCCTGCTCCTGCCTTAATGCAAAACAACAAAACTATTACATCAAGAACAATCCTGGACAATATTATTGACAAAAGTGGAATGTACTTTTCAGTCTTCATGTAGGTTCACTGCATATTGGTCGTTTTAAATGTAGGCTGTCTCCATTCAGACTCCTTTATTCTTCTTTATACTCCTTTTATAGGCAATCTGCATTGTGGCATCATTTACTACAGCTACCACAATGCTTTGCTTACTTCCTTTTGTAGCGCAATTAGAACTAATTGTTCTGTTAATCCCCAAAGAGATTAAGAATTTAAATATGAAAGAGAATTCGCAAAAAATGCTGCCAGTAGTCATAGTAAAATGATGCCATAATGCAGATCACCTATCCTCGGTTATTGTAACCTCACTTGTGAACATAAATTGTATTACATGGGAGATTAGCCCTTACCACGACAGTAAATATCAAAGGCCTGACAATGTATCTTGTCCTCCCAGTTGTAATAACAAATTCTCCAAGCTCTGCATTATTTGACTCTTCACTCTTCCAGGACTTATACCGTACAGACTTATATCTGTGATTTTGTGAACCTTGATTTCTGAAAAAAATGTAGAAAAAAACTAACATCAAATGGGGTGCTTGCATTTCATGCAAAATTCTTTTTTAGAGATTTAAAGACAGACTATTTCATGATTGCAACATTTTAAAATTTCGTCTATTAGAATTATTCACAGTAAAACGTAGTAACTGCTCGTAAGGTAAAAACCTACTAGGTTTTCATTTTGTTGAATAATTTTTATTTTAATAATTCTGTCTGTAGGCAACCTTTCAGTGGTAATTGTGTCACAGTGTATAGCTTCAACCACAAATTAAACTTTTTCACGCAAGAAAAACAAGCTCCGCGATTAGAAAATGAAACTATTGTTGTTGAAAAAGCCTTACCTAAATGACCAAAAGCCTCTAGATCCTCTAGATATCTGTTTTTCACACAAATTTCGTCCCCATCTAAACACTGCACTTGCGGCCGCCATGTTGGTGAAATGTACCACAGCAATCCCGCACTGGTATTTCGTCAGCTGCCACAGGGATCCCATAATTGTAACATCCTTTGCGAAGCTCGAGAGCGTGAGCTTTTTAGTAAGATTTTAATTCGGAAAATATTATGACACACAAAAGAAGTAAAATATAGTGAACGAAATTATTCCGCAACATGTACAATGATCACCACCTTTTTTTTCATTTTTATTAATGATTTTCTTTTCTTTATTTCTGCAGTGTTGCGCCAGCCAACTAGCGTTTTGCAACTCTTGAATGATCATACAAGTTACACAAAAATTGAATTAAAATATCATTGGTACGTGCTTAAAAAATACAAAGTTAAAAATAGCCATATAAAGATAGAAATGTATTCCTATTTTAGTAAAAGTAACTGCACACTAGGCCACTTGACTGTGAAATGATCTAAAATGAGTTAATGTTCTATATAGGATATGACATTTGAAAATGTGACACGTAAAATCCAGAATAGTTTAAAATTTCACGGAAATTATTGAAATTGGTCCTACTCAGTTTTACAAAGACGTGCGCATATTCCATTTTAGTCATCAAATCCCGCCATTCCAATCCTTCTTCCTGAGCAGAACTAAGATTATAGTTTTTGAGTGATTATGGTAAGATTGTGGTTTCTGTCTTAAAAACTGTATCATAAGAGGACTGAGATCCTGCAGTTCATATTTCAGTGAATGAATGAATACATGAATAAATGATTGAAATGAATGGATGAATGGATGGATGAACTGAATAAGATTATTAAACATATGAAGATAACAAAATGAAAAAGTGAGTAAGTAAATCATAGCATTTATAAAGCCCTGCAACAATGTTTTCACAGGTGGCTAAACCAGGCAACATCGTGAAAACATGCGCGCAGCGATGTTGCCGCAGCATTGTCGCCTTTTAGGTGGAGCCTAATATTGTTCTTTCATTTATCAACAGTCCGTGGAAATGTAGAGCCTGTGTACTTGAAATAGATAATTAAATTTCAGAATAATTTAAGCACTTAAATTCGAATTGTAAACTGGTCTACGCTCAGGCTTGAAATAATGGAAGGGAGTATCCTTTAGGGTAGCCTTTGATCCCCGTAACATGCCTGTGATCATAATCACCAATAACCAAAAAGACCACGTGTACAAATATGCTATGCCTCATAAATCATACCGCGACGTCTTGAGGTGCACATTTGTCTAAGTGTTTATTAAACACACAGACCCAGATTGGTACAACTGGTAGATCTGTTGGTGGGGCGGCTGAAACGGTAGCATGACCGACATTGTCGTCACATAGCATATCGATCCACGTTCCAGAAATTTCTATGACGTTGAAGCAGTTCAATGCATGAAAGATGATTTTAAAACTAGGTAGAACTATTACATTTTTAATTGGATGAATGAATAAATGAGAGAATGTTTTTCACTTTGTACAAAACCTAACCAAAAAAAAGCCAAAAACATGTATACTTAAACGATACATATAGTTAGCCTCCGTTGCAGACGTCTTATGTGGGAGCTTTTCTTTCGGCTAACCGCATAAGACGCCTGCAACGGAGGCTAACACATAGGTGGGTGAATAAAAATCTATTCTATTCTATGAAAAAGTGATTTAAGGAAGGAAGGAATGGATACCTGCAAAAGCACAAGAATGCATTTGTTTTAATCAGGATTGGACAAACTATATATTGAAATACAAAAATGTATAAGATGATTGATTGGCAAATTAAAAAACCCCTATAATGACTCGAATCTGTGTAATTCAGCTCACTCGTCTCCTACCCATTTAGCATAATTTCTATAAGAGGATTAGAATTGTGTTTCTTCCTTTCAACTCCCCGGATATCCTAGAGCGCTACCACATAAAACCAACGAAACAACGCATCACAACAACAGCTAGCCAGCTATCACTGTGAATCACAACCATACATCCAATCGATTCAATCATATAATGATTATGATGATGGTTGATTTTGATGATTATAATGATCACGGTTAATGACAATGGATATTTATGTCTTTGTCAACCTTCACGTGATGTTTTAAATAGACTTCATAAAGATGAATCCTACGGCACATAGTGGCGGATCCAGGGATCCACGGAACCCCCTTGAGCAACGTGTGCCTAAAAAATTAAAAAACGTTTTGAGTCCTTGTGAATTGCGCTAAATAACAACTTTCATATTACATTACATTTTTTACAGTTCGGGCGGTACCGTTTTTTTCTAATCATTACTGGTGGTGTACAGGTATGGATGCTATAATGATGATGATACTGAAGATGCCATAACGATGGTAATGACGTAGATGGTTTTGGTGAATAAATCAGTGGTTTAGTGGCTGTAGTGATGATATAACGTTATAATAATAATCCTAATAATCATTCGGATTACCATAGCATTATTGATGTTACAGTTGTTCATTGTGATCACTTAAGAAAATAGCAATAGCGATGGTGCATAAGATAACTTCAGATCCATATATTCAAAAGCGTGACGCAACATCGATGTGTCTCTTTCAATGTTGTTGAACGCAACTGTTACTATAATATTAAGGTCAGTCCGTTCGACTGTGAACGGACAGCGCGACGATGGTGGCGATCGGAGAATAGCGGCGATTAAAGCGGTGCTGATAATGATAATAACTACGATATATAATGATCAATTTATAGCCTTAATAAGATGGTAAACAGGATAAATTTATGTATATAACGATGAAAGGATAACTACGGATGAATAATCTATGAAGTGACGATGACTGTAGCTACAGCAACAATCTCCATGCATGCATCAGTT
The DNA here is from genome assembly GCA_918843875.1 of Diadumene lineata. Taxonomy (NCBI): domain Eukaryota; kingdom Metazoa; phylum Cnidaria; class Anthozoa; order Actiniaria; family Diadumenidae; genus Diadumene; species Diadumene lineata. The sequence goes on from OU974069.1 coordinate 7,944,861, forward strand.
TATCCATGTTAACATTATGAAACGATGATGATAATGATAGAGATAGTGATGATGACCGATACGATTATAATCTGCATGCATGATCAGCTAAACCATGATAACAATGAGCAGACTACGATTGTGATCGATCGTGATGATAACGATGATGATAATGATAGAGATAGTGATGATGACCGATACGATTATAATCTGCATGCATGATCAGCTAAACCATGAGAACAATGAGCAGACTACGATTGCGATCGATCGTGATGATAACGACGATGATAATGATAGAGATAGTGATGATGACCGATACGATAATAATCTGCATGCATGATCAGCTAAACCATGAGAACAATGAGCAGACTACGATTGCGATCGATCGTGATGATAACGACGATGATAATGATAGAGATAGTGATGATGACCGATACGATAATAATCTGCAGGCATGATCAGCTAAACCATGATAACAATGAGCAGATTACGATTGCGATCGATCGTGATGATAACGACGATGATAATGATAGAGATAGTGATGATGACCGATACGATAATAATCTGCAGGCATGATCAGCTAAACCATGATAACAATGAGCAGACTACGATTGCGATCGATCGTGATGATAACGACGATGATAATGATAGAGATAGTGATGATGACCGATACGATAATAATCTGCATGCATGATCAGCTAAACCATGAGAACAATGAGCAGACTACGATTGCGATCGATCGTGATGATAACGACGATGATAATGATAGAGATAGTGATGATGACCGATACGATAATAATCTGCATGCATGATCAGCTAAACCATGAGAACAATGAGCAGACTACGATTGCGATCGATCGTGATGATAACGACGATGATAATGATAGAGATAGTGATGATGACCGATACGATAATAATCTGCATGCATGATCAGCTAAACCATGATAACAATGAGCAGACTACGATTGTGATCGATCGTGATGATAACGACGATGATAATGATAGAGATAGTGATGATGACCGATACGATAATAATCTGCATGCATGATCAGCTAAACCATGATAACAATGAGCAGACTACGATTGCGATCGATCGTGATGATAACGACGATGATAATGATAGAGTTGGTGGCTGGAACGACAATGATCTGCTTGATCAATTATGATGACACTATGATGACTACAACAATAATCGATGGTGATTACGATGGTTAACGACAATTATAACGATAAACGCGGTGACAATGACGATACATGACAACATGCGTGCGTGTCCAAAAACGCTACACGACACACTAAATATCTCTGTCATGATAAAAGTTCCGTGTTTAAGGTCAAACTCCCTTCCTGTGCGCTGGCATTCCACTGTGATATGATATTATCAAGCTTGAAGTAATTAAAAGTAAAATATACCTCTGACCCCGGACTGGATCGGTTTATCATTCCAATAAATGAAAAGCAAAGATTCTTTGTTTTGTAAAACAGCAATCATTATGGATTATCTCAGGATGAGACTTGAATGAGGAAGTAGCTATATGGGATGACGATCCCAGTTTGATCATGCTCAATCTAACAAACAAACAAACAAACAAACAAACAAACAAACAAACAAACAAACAAACAAACAAACAAACAAACAAACAAACAAACAAACAAACAAACAAACAAACAAACAAACAAACAAACAAACAAACAAACAAACAAACAAACAAACAAACAAACAAACAAACAAACAAACAAACAAACAAATATATTAAAACAAGCAAACAACAAACATTGAAAAACAAATAAGGAAACACAAAATTGTTAAACGGACTGCGCGAGGGTGTTTCTGCTCAACTATTCTCAGCAATACGTCTTCAGCTGAACGGTATATTCTCGTCAGTGCCAGACTTCAACTCAAGTCGTACCGTTTGAGTCAAGCACAAGACTCCTCTTGTGACAGACGCTCGCCGGCGAACACATTTGTAAGTGTCGAAAAAAATTGTTTAGGAAACAACTTCCGAAACACTTTTCATGAAAAGTCGGCCGTATATTTCGTTACTTGGTGATTAAGAATTGGGACGTTTCGTGATTCGTGAAATTCAGCGTGACACACACTTTAATTGATTATTACTATCAAATGTTTTGGGAACAATTTTCGAAAACACTTTTCATGAAAAAACGTTATATTCCGTTACTTCGTGACTACACAATGGTCGTTTCGTGATTTGTGAAATTCAGTTTTCATGATTCCTATTAACTGACACACCCTTCGAACAACCGTTTATACCCTTCAGGGCAAAAAGATATCTGAGAGTAAAAGTTATCATTAGTGTTTTGGCATCGAATGATCAGTAATATAGTCCAAGGTTCAAAGAATCAAGATTTCAAGTGTGGTACAATCTCAATGTTATCAAATTTATAGATTGTAACGGAAACAGGATTAACACGTTTATTCCTGTCCAGTTTTATTTTTACCGCTTTCAAGAAAACTGGCCATTATCAAAGTCAGATATTACTCCTTAAATTTCCATTGGGCTTCCTACTTGAACCTGTTTTACACATTGATGATGCGAGCAAGTCGCATCTTGAGCTTGCGCAGAGTTGCGGCATTGTTTGAGGAAGGTCGAAAACTGTCTTCTTTGAAAAGGCCGCAAATCGCGCGATATTGCTGTCGCGGCATCGTTTGGGTACCAACAACTTCTCAGATGTGCAATCGTTTTGCACGTGCTCAAAAAGCACTCCGTAAGCAAAGTTAGTATAAGGGCTTTTAACTTGAATGTCGATAATGTCCATGCAAGTTATTATTTAAAAAAATATGCAAAAGGACAAAAGTGCGAACTTGCGATTATTTCTGTGTACTTGCAGTTCCGTTTGATCTGAGCAAGGCCTAAAACCATTCACCTTCTAAAGCAAAAAAAAAGCCTTGCTTAGATACTAGCCTGAACAGACTTTCAGTTTGTGTTTTTGTTGTTCACAACGTTTTGCAAGTCACCACAAGTCGGTGGTGTTCAAACGAATGCACAAGCTGGCAAAACGCTCGCAACTCACAGCCGTTATCACAAGTTATCGGCACTCAAAGAAGAGCGCGAGGTACAGTTGAAACAACTTACACGGAATGCGGTCTTGTTTAACAGTGTCCAGCGGTAAGCTGAAACAGCTAGCTACGAGCGAGGATAATCTACAAAATGAGCATAATCCGTTTTCACGTCATCAAATGAATTGCTGCTGCTTTTTGCGTTTCAAGCGTGATTACACCAATGAGCTCCGACAAAAAAATCAGGCACATTGTGCCTTTCCACACAAAAGGTCTATTTTTTCCCGAAAAAAGCGTAGTCTGAGTCAGGTTGCGATATTATACCAAGATCATCCTCAACTCATCATGTAACAATATACTTTGAATATAGTTTTTTCAGATTCGTTTTCAATCTAAATTAACCTTCATGTATAGCTTATGTATTGCGCTAAGAACAACTTCAGAAACACGCTCGGCTTTCAGCTCTTAATTGCATAAATGTCTTGGTAAAGGCTATCAAAGGTCCCTTCGCCGGTGTTCTAGTCTTTAGCCAAGGTCGTGTCCGAGGAGATCAAATGTGCCTGTCTGGAAGGTATTTTGCTGGTGATTAACATCAGATTCGTCAAGGTTTGACTAAATACAACATGTCAAACAGGGTTAATTTTGTAATACAGTCCATATTGACACACCGTCGTGATTTATGGAGAATGACAACATGGCGGCATATGGCGTGAAACCGCTGCGAGTCACCAGAGTTGATTTTAAGTCTGTGAAAAAGGGACGCTATTGATCATCAAACTGAATCTTTATACTCCAACGAGCAGGATATATTTTATGTATTTATTTATGTATTTATCTTCGTTTATATTTATTTATTTGTTTCCATTTGTATTCAGCGTTTATTTTTTTATAGATCGTTATAACAATTTTTCATTCATTTTCGCAACGTGCCATTTAACTACTATCTATTCATTTATTCCCTCGTATTCATCCCTCACTCCATTCATTCATTCAACCATCCTGATCCACGACATACCGCCAAACTCAAAGACAATATAGCATACGTGATGCCGATTGTGCAAAAGAGCGATGGTCCGATATATATCGATGTCTGATACATAAGTTTGATATCGGTTACATCTAATTTGCGCACAACCGCCATATCGGCACGTACTAATACTAAAACGTGATTGGTCGGCTGTTGTAGTAATTTCCAGGGTGGAAACACAATCCAGATGCGAATGACAGGAAGATTGTCGCTGATTAGGCTGGTAGTCTTTAGGGGTAAGTTTGTGTGTGTAGATGGGGCGTAGAGAAAGGAGGAGGAGGTAAACCTTAATGGTAAGGTAGAGTACCCACCAGCTGGAGAGAGACATCGTTTCAGAACGTTCTGATTATTGAAGTAATATATACAATATGAGCGGCCGATCTGTATCCAGCTGGCTAGATTGGACGTAAATATTTTATATAACGAAACTCCCAACATAACACAAGTGTTGTGTGACAGAACATTGAAAATATCTTCATTTGATTTTGAGAAAATAAAGATTAATAAGCTTTATGCAAGTCAGGAAGAGTATCCGATTTACAGAATGATGCCTTCATGGGTTGTGATTTTCATTGCCTTTGCCTTATGAATTATTAATGAGTTTTATAACAACAACCACTAGACTGTTTCTATATTAGTCTTGGTTTTTGTTCGTTTTTTATTTGGTAGTTCGCGACCCAAAAGACTAGGGGTATTTTTTCAGAAAGTTAATTTAGTAAAAAAGATAATTTCAAAAGGCATTGTCGTATTCTTCAACAATCTTTTGATGGAATGCAGTACAGTGTAGATGGCATGACATTTAAGAAAAGTTATTTACTGGACCCAACAGGGCTGTGATTGGGGACATGAATGTGGAATAAAGTAGCAATTATTTGAGGTATACCTATTCCATAGGCTACCGGACATAATCCTAGACTGACCTCCACCAGAGGGGATGTCCTTATTGTTAAGTTCACTGACCGCAATTATAAAAGAACAGTGATTCATTTTTAATGGTGCTTGAAATAATACGTATGTCAGTATTTAGGCAGTGTCTGATATATTTTTCTGTAGGTGTAATTGTTGATTCTGTGGAATATGATTGGTCAAAACAAATTCCACACAGTATTCCAATTATTACGTTATTACCAAGAGCGATAAAGATATTCTAAACTGACAAGGCAGCTCGTCATTAGTGCCATTATCTGATACAAATATTAACTATGCTAAGTACAGACATTCACGATGTGAAGCATACGTAATTTATGAAGTCATCTATTTCACAAGAATCGTGCTGTTAGTTTCGATCGCGCTAGAAATATTTATACAGCCTCTTTTTACCTTCTTCTGTTTTGGTTGACGCGAAAAGTCTTTTTTGCATGCGTGACTGGAAAGTAACTTTTGATATTTTCGTAAATTTGTAAAGTAGACAAAAAATTGTAAATAATTATTTGTTACTGTACCACGTATTTAAAAGATAGTTTATTCATCCACGCATTCGGGTTTCAAACCGATACTCAGGGAAAACTAATTTACCTACATGTATTCAAATGTCAAGATAATAGCAATAAAATTGCAAGAGCCAACGAAAACAAATTCTTTCTTCCATCCAAAGCACAACGACGCTTGAAATGATCATCATTAACTTTTGCGCGATGACATACATAATTTGATCATGAGTATGTACAAGCCTTTGGAATTACATTTAAGCTACAAATGTACATATATGTGCAGCCTTGTATCGTTGTTTTAAGGCAAATAAAACAAGAACACTGAACTGAAACTTTAGATTCATTGTTATTCGCTAAATCGGTTTTTGAACTGGACAACCTTTTCAAGAATAGCTGGTTGTGTGCAATTTCAATTTCTTTTTTATTTAAAAGGAAATTTATGTGAGGACAAATACTTGAAGCATTAAAATCAGCTCTGTATGAAAGTTAAATTGGAAATGCTTTCTTAGCTATCTACTAAAACATGGTCTGGCGAATGGTCCCAATATTAATTTAAAGAATTCGAGACGGTCAAAATTGAATGGGAAACGAGACTTCGAGAGCTGAACATACAGAAGATGACAATATGAGACTTGGCATTTTCGGAAAGTGTCATTCGCCACTCCTAAAAGAACAGAGATGTTTTCAGACATAAGCATCTTTTCTTTGTCGACATGCAAAAGAGCATTAAGACAACTATAAAATGTGGTGTTTCAGTAAGTGGCATTACACAAAGCAAGTTTCCGACACGGTGACATTGATTGATAGTTAAGTGATGCTTTAAATCGTTATATGAAGAGGGGATTTATTTGTTTAGTATTTGTCTGATAATTGGTATCAAGCCAGAAAATAACGAGAATTAGGGATTATAAATATTACCTTTCACTTTAGCTATTTAGGAAGGTCTTTAGAACTAATGTTACAACAATCAGAACTTTTTCGTGGCAATAATCGCTGCGACGAATATTCAGATACACGTGCAAACCTTTGCCTCTGATGAAGCTGCGACAGCAGGAATGTATCGACAGTCAATAGTCAGGTTGTCGTTCTTTTGTTTCCATATATTCAATAGCCTCTCACACAACTGCGTTTCAATTACTTATTCTTATCAGAATGCGGCATTCTTTTGCTTGTTTTTCACTCATTCATCCATTTTATTCATCCTATCCATTCATTCATTTATCCGCTCATTTATTCATTCATTTTCTTTTCGTTTCACCTTTGCTCTGTGTCAAGATGTTCACAATAATCTCACATATGCACTGACGATATCTTTCCACAAATATCTCAACATAGATTCTAATAGCGAAAGCCTAATGTACATCATTGACGACAAAATCTTTTTGACCACATTTTGACCTCGAAATCCCGGTATAACTCAGCCGGACAGCCTTGAGTCATAGCAATAACACAACACATCCGGGCATAAACTAACTTGGTGCCAACTATAGTATTCTTTTTCGCAAACTGGAAGATCATCTGAAGCGGCTTTGAGAACATTATTGAAGTGATGAATGAATTCCGGATGAATGGACTGATTATCCAATGAATGAATGAATGAATGAATGAATGAATGAATGAATGAATGAATGAATGAATGAATGAATGAATGAATGAATGAATGAATGAATGAATGAATGAATGTTTGAATGAATAAATGAATGAATGAATGATTGCATGAATGAATGAATGAATGAATGAATGAATGAATGAATGAATGAATGAATGAATGAATGATTGAATGAATGAATGAATGAATGAATGATTGAATGAATAAATGAATGAATGAATGATTGCATGAATGAATGAATGAATGAATGAATGAATGAATGAATGAATAAATGAATGAATGAATGATTGCATGAATGAATGAATGAATGAATGAATGAATGAATGAATGAATGAATGAATGAATGAATGAATGCATACGAATGGTTGTATGGATAGACTGAGGAAAGGATGGATGGATTCATGAATGGGTAAACGAGGGTTAGACTTGAGAGGTTGTTGAGATATTTATATCGGTATTTCTATAAGCCATGCTGTCCACCTTTATCATAACGAGCAGAGGTGAAACGAAGGGCTGATGAGAACTGGCGCATGGCTAGATACATAAATGATTTATATATTGGATCAATCTCATACTCAGAGCCAGCGTTTTTCCTCGCCAGCAGCTCAGGGTACGAGAGTGATATTGAATGGGTTGGAAAAAAATATAAGTTATACACCGTCAAAGGAAGAGAGTGATTACTGACGTTTCTGACGTTAGTCCTTCACCGGAGTATTTAATGGATAGGCGATTTGGATTTTTTTAGTGAATGAAAGCTTGCATTCTTATATAAATATATATAAGATTGACGAAGTGCATAGATAGTAGAGCAAACGCGGGAAAACCATGCCGAACACAAACAAATTTGTCACTATCACTCAACCAGACAGCTAGAAATGTTCTGGTTGAGTGACAGTGACACAAAGTTACTAAATAGCTGCTATTTGTTAATATTTAGAATTTCGATGGTTGGCATAGTATTAAATGCAAAATTGGTGTCTTCATGTATGTGATCGACGAATGTACGTGTTTATCTATATATATGGTATGGTTATAGTTAAGAGATTGAGAATATGATGTTCTCTTGGCATGGTATGGTATATAATGAACGAACAAAATAAGCAATATGATGTAGAAATATTGCTTGTGTATTAAATGAAAAATCTATATATTGAGAGAGAAACATATATTTCAGGCCTTACACACTAGTAGTGAAACTGAAGAGATGAGCACGAGGGGGGTACTACCAGCCCAACCTAGGTGGGGGATCAGAGTCCGCTAGGGTCCTCAAAACCCTGATCCTATCCGCAGACATAAAATCGGCTGATTTTTACAGTACTCTACCCTAGTATGAAAAACGGCTTTAACAGACTGCAATCTTGTAATGAAAAGAAGGGTTTTCAAAAATGCCTCTAAGAGATGCCTGACGTCCTTGACCCATGCAAGAGAGTTATATTTGATATTTTTTCTCCAATAGTTAAATTGCATAATTTGGTTCGCTTGAATGCGAAAGCCCCCTCTGCCGAAACTTGTGACTCAGACTCCAAGCTAATTACAGTATACACCCAGTTGGTCCTTGTTTCTTGTTTGAGTTTGAAGTGGTTCAGGCTCCTCGCTCACATTGAAATATTATTCTGTACCAAAACCCCCCAATTTAACCGATTACAGCATAATCCCAGTCTACATGTACGGCTGTTTACCATGAATAATTAAGAATAATTACTTTAATTAACCAAATCGCTTAGCCTCTTCAACACAACTGGCAACGGATTGCATCATCAGGCTTACTACTCAGAACAATGAGAAATGTATGATCTCTTGCAAAAATAGCTAAATTTTGAAAAAAAAAAAAAAAAAAGTTGTTTTGAAACACCCTACTGCGAAAAACATGTTTGTTACGCTTCTTGAGCGCACGCCGTTCCACTAGGAAAGTGTGCGCTTTATTTTCGCCAAACTGAGATTACCAGTGATGTATGTCAATTACGTTGTGGTCTCTTCGATTGCTGGTAGTAAATTTTCAATAAGAGTTCCATTTCGAAGCTTTGATCAAGTACTTACGCTCGAGTATTTTGGAGAGTTGGCGATTGATTGTTCGATTTGTAGCTGGAGGGTATTTCAGACCCACATGCGGCGAATTTCCAATTTGCAGAGTCTTTCATCTATTCAAATGTATTCAAATGACTGTTTGTTTTTGTGTTCAGTATTGGTTTTTCTAATCTAATGTATAATATAAAGTAAAGTTTGCATGACTTGAATTTTAGTGCCAATGTCAGTTGAAGAATTTATGCATTAGCATGTTTGATAGAATGTGGAATAATTCGATTGTTGTTCCACCCACTGGCGGCTTATGCCTTTCAAGTGTTGCTTTCAACCTCAAAAGAATAGATTGCTCTAAACGTTTGAGAATAAAACTTCGAAAACGAATTCCTTTACCCTTAAAGTTCCAAGAATTGAACCCGGCTTCCTAAGGCGCAAAACTGAACGAAATCGCCAGAAAGTGCAGAATCTGCAAATTCAATTGAAAAATCCCTCTATATTTATGTTTATTTTAAAATTCCTACACCTAAAATCTAATTTTTGTCCATATCATTGTCAATAAAATATGATTGGATTGATAAACTCATATGCATACAAAGCATGGATTTTCGTTCCAAATGGAGACCAATCGTCTCAGCGTCTACTATGACTAAGTCTATGTACCGACTTTCCCTGGTCTTTTGGTAATGGTGCCCGACATTGACCACATGTCTTTTTGTTCTTGTCTTCCTGAAAAGTTTCCAAGCTACCAGTTTTAAAAGTATTTTAAGAAAAAGAAAATAACCTTTTTGATGCAGCATTGAAGAATATAATTTGTTTTGAGTACTGAACGAAGTAGAGCCGCTGTTCAAACGACAAGAAAAATTCAGTAAAACCATTAGTTGATCCGACGCTAATCTTAAACGAACATACGAAACTTTTAAAGAATGTAAAGGGTGGTCCTAGTTCCAATAGAAAATAATCGTTAATTATTACCATCCGTAAGACAAATAAATTACAAAGAACAGAGAGATATGCTAACTGTATTTCTAAAGAAGCAAGCGTTAGAAATGTCGGTGTTTCTGTAGTTTGAAGAATTTTTTTTTAGTCAGTGGTCGGACGATGAAGGTGATGGAGTGTATTGTTAATACACTCTGCCAATCCTGTGTTTGTTAAAAAGGGTTTTTGAAAAACCTTTTCTGTACAGGAAATACCACGCATATGCGTATCTTTTGTCTAAGTCGTGCTCTATTAGCATAACTACTAGCTTGCTCTTTTTAATGCTGACGTTCAAAAAATTGCGACGGTAAGATTCAAAATCCCCCGTTCAAAATCCCCCTTTCTTTCCAGCCAGACACTTTTGCCAGCTCATAAAATTCACACTTTTCAAGAGAACAACTTGATTTATGAATAAATTTCTAGCATTTTAGCACCTTTTAGTTATTTGGAATCTTTTGTGGTGAAGTACAGTAAATCCTTTAATAGAAATCTGTGTTGTTTCATTGGTTGATGAGACAAAATATTGATGGGCCTATTTGTGACCGGTCTCGTTTGGGATGATGACTTGAGCGATTATCGAACAAAATTGCTTTGTTTGTAAAAGTCAGAAAAGATTTACTAAAGGTTGAAGTATACGATAGTGCGGGGTGTAGAGGTCAGTATGTAAATGGTTAGCGTTGTATTTGTGCTGTCAAAAGCCTGTGTTATCCAAGTAAATACAGTCAATTTATAGACGATCTCGGAGATTGCAGAGGACGATGAGGATTTAAGGTATTCCCATACTGCGCTGTGATTGGTTGGTGGTTTTTCGCTCTATCCCCGCCCCTGACTACGTAATGCAAACTCGATTGTATGAAGCTGTCGTCAAAGACAAGCTAGGTAATTAACGACTGGACATATAGCATTCCGCAGTCAGGGAACCTTGTATTTTGCCTCCCCACTGTTAAAAATTGCTTACACATTATTTTACCATTGCAGTCGAAGACCAAAAGAGCAACAACGCTACCAGTGCAGTTTTATAATCGACGGTCTACAATTCAAAAGGCTATCATTAGAAAGCCACTAGGCATTCATTTGTCACTACTTTTAGTTTGCTTTGTTTTGCGCTATTCAAGATGGCCACGATTCTGTTGTTAGTGAGTTACTTGATGTACTCTGTGGTCGTCGCTGATGGGTCCGTGCCGACCTGTGTGTCTGTTATGACTAAATATCGAGCCAAGGGTTTACTACAAAGTGATGTACCTTCTCAAGCGGTAGCCGGTAAGTACAGCGTACGTGCTGAAAAAGTTTTTCTTCTGAACACACTTTTCTCTCTCCTTCCTTCTTCCTTTCTCTTAAATATAATCTAAATGTTCTTCTCTCTATTCGTTCATCGATGAAGTTTGAAAAGTTCTAAGGCGTTTTTATTATTTCGTGCTCAATAGATTCAAGTCTTAAAATCTGTTCGTCGAAGTCCACTGGTTGTTGTACTAAACGAATGGAGGACAGTTTCTCGTCATTGGCGAGATCAGAATTCGAGACAGCGTTAGTGCGAAACACAAACGGCCTGACCAACGCATTTGCTAATAGTGCAAAGACTTTTGATGGTAAGTAAGTTTTAAATACAATTGACCGTCTTGTGTGGGTTTTATGTCTGTGGTTTTTAGTTGATCAGGATAAATGTTCAACAAACATCGCAGCTAACGAACCGAGAATGCAATGTATGTTTTTGTTCTTTGTTTTGAGAAACGAAGCAATCGAACACGGCACGTGCTTATTTCATGTGGTGGAATTCTATATTCTTATTAAAACTGTTCGTAATACTAAGATCTTGTGTTCGTGATTTCGAAGGAGCCATCAAAAAGAAAGAGAAAGGACCGCTCATAAGTAAAAAGTAAATAAAAATGTACATGATTCGATCAGGGAGCGCGTTGATTTATCCGTGAAATTAACGTAGTGTTTAGTGTCGATATTTTGACTACAAACTCAAATTATTTTCACTGATACTTTTATACAAATAATCGTGGTTTTGATGAAGAATGAATGGACTACTACTAAGTACTGCCGAAAAGTAACCTTATCCACGACTAGTTCGGGCATGTCTAGTAGGAGAGGGAGTAAAAGGTTTATTAGGAAAAGCACACAACAGACATCTTCGTGTAATTCAATTTACTAGCGTGGTTAATCCCTAGAAAACGCTAAATAGTCGAATAGGTAGGCATATAAACCTTGTATCTTGCAGTACACTTCGGTATGGGTATGACTGTTAATGGTGGAATGCTCTAGCGATCTTAGGATACCGCTCGAAAGCTCGAATTACAAAAACTAATATCGTCACTAAGTGATATGTTGTCCTCAACATTCAAGCGATTCTCTCGCTAAACTCACGAACTTATCACACGACGTGCGATTCTCGAGTTCATCTCAAATCTTCCAAAAATAAGTTGGCTACACTCTACTGCTGAATGACCAGCTTGATTGCACCCCACTAACATTACAGCGAAATTGAATCTCGATTTCTATGTAGCTCAGAGGTTGGTTTATAAAACATACAATAAAAGTTAATCACAATAATTCTATGTCGGTTCTTCCATGCTTTGAGTTCCTTACAAAGGACGGTAAAAGTGTGTAAGTAAGTGTGTTTTCGCTGCGTGAGGTTGTCCTTAAGGCCAAGTTTTTTTCAATAACACGAAAATTTGACTGGCGCCGTTTGATATGCTATTAACTTCGAACAATTTTGTATACAAAACACAAGTTAGAATTTGAGGTGAAATGGTTTAGATCTGTTTGACGGTTGCTGGCTAGCTGTCCGATCGAAGCTTCGATCAATCGAAGGTTTGATCAAAGAGTGTCAGTAAATTGAGCATTGCGCGTGGTCGATTTCAAGTAGTAACTTGACAACTGAGAAAAACACGATCTACCATAGTAAGTTTGTTTTTGTAAACATTTAGCGAAGGTACACGAAATGACAATTTTCAAATAATAGACTAAATTTGCATGAAATTCAATCAATGCGATTTGATTTTGTGTCATTTAAATTACATCCCTAAATGCTCGAAAGCTGACAGGATGAAAAGTAACGTTTCTATAACGTTGTTATTACTATTGTTGATGGACTGTGAATTACATTGTGTAAAACATGCAAATTTGTGAGTCATAAACGCTTATTAACATAATATATTTAGCGTCTTTGATCCAATTTGTGTGTTTGTATTTGCTAAATCATCGAGTTTTTCACGGACCGAAATCGTTCTGTAGTTCTAAGAAATCTTCAGTATTATTTGGTATTTTGACTGACTCGCTAAACAAACTAAGTGACCAACATTATCGTGTTGCCAAGCATTTTACAGGCCTTAAGCTAAAATGAAACCATCACATGAAACTGATCGTTAAACCGCAGACAATTTATTTTTATCATTTCTAAAAAAAAACATTAATTTCATATTTAAGCAAATCCACCAAATTCTAACATAAAACAACCATTCAAAAAGACTTCGCAAAATCATTCTTGCAATTAACAACTGTTGATTTGCCAAAAAAGAAAATATGATTATCAAACTTTACGAATACCCAGTATAAATTTCCATTAACTGTCCTGATCACAAAAGAAGCTAAAAATAGATTTCACTTCAAGAAATTATATAGTTACTTTGATATAAAACAGTCATCGGTGGAAAGTTTTTAAAGGACTTTTTTGGTCAACTGTAATGATGACGGAGATGCCAGATAAGTATTACTTGCAATACTACACGACTGCAATCACAAGACTCAACAAAAAACTATAATTATTGATGAAAATTTGTCTTGGGTCGAAAGTTTTTATTACTCCCAAACGGGTTTATGTCGAATTTTGATTCAACATGTTTATGTTAATTATACAGCCTTGAAAAGTTGTGCAGAGTATAAGTCAATTGTTATAAAAATCCTAATTATTTTTCAACTGCCTGAGGTCATTAAATATGCTATTTACTTTTCTAATGTAGGATTGTAAATTGATTAACTCGGAGATAAAGTAGATAATGGCATTCTTGTAGTATAGTTATCTGGTTGCATATCTGACCGCATCAGCTGTTGCTGTGCTTATTGCATTTTTTTGCACTTTTAAGACATCATCCAATATACATATATACATTTTGCATACCACAGTAAAACAATCCATAAAAACTTGAATACCTACACAATATTCTATACAGCCTGTTTGAAAAGAAAACTTGTGTTCAGTTTAAAAATGTTTCATGCACAAGTTACTACGAAATTGATTTATTGTTACAAAGTTTCCATATTGGTTGTGAACTTGAGTTAATTTGATGATTCTTATATAGTGTAATGCTAGAGTGCAAACACTAAATGTGTGCAACAGTTGTCACTATTTAATAGTAAATAGCACCAATTAAACAATAGAACACAACAGCCTGCGCTGAACTGGTCTGTTCATATTCTGTTCAGGTTTTCTAGTGAATGATAATTCACCCTTCTATTTGAATGTGTGGTTGTGGTTGATACCAACCTTAAACCATGTGTTACTGTCTAAGGAGGGATCCTTACCTTAGGCAGTAAGCAGTAATAATTCAATAAGTCGGCTTGTTACTGTGTGCCCAATTGCATTCTACTAATGGGCTTATTTGTTAACTATGTCTTGTATTTAATTTACAACTATGTACAGAAGTTGAACTCATGTTCTGTTTCTTATGGCATCAACTATATAAAAGGTTATGCATTCTCTGGTTCCTGTGTTTTTGGTAATAGCAATGAATTAAATAAAGTTGTATCTTATTAATACTGGATTTCTATTCAAATTCTACATGTATTGGATAACATTTAATCCAGTGGATAACTTTATCCGGCTTCATACAACAGGTCCCTGTAAAACAAAGTCTGAGAAAAACATGTGTTTCATATGGGCTACAAGTTTAAACAGCATGCGTTTACCATTTTGTGCTGACACAATTCGGTGCATTTCTATTACATTTTAAATGGTTGTCATCAATTCTAATAACTTACTGTGGATTAATAATTCACACTAGAGTTACACAAACTTATTTTTTTTATTTACTTTTTTCTGCTGTTTAAAAGTGAAGCAATTTTTGATAGTAACGTACAGTACTGGAAATTCATGGGTTTGTGAAAACAACTTTTCTAAAGAAGATATGTTAGTTTGTTTATTTATAAATAATTTTAAATATTTATTATTATTATATTTTTTGTAGTGTTCTTTGTCAATCTTATCAAGAATGGAGAGAAAGACCTTCACAGTATGTTCCTCAAGACATATGGGAATTTTTACAAGCAGCATACTCAAGTCTTCACCAACTTATTTGCTGATCTAAATTCATACTACAAAGGCAAGAACTTGGATTTAACTCAAGTGATGAATGGCTTTTTTGCCAACTTGATGAGACAAATGTTTCAACTTCTAAACACACAGTACAAGTTCACACCACAGTACCTGCAGTGTGTTACAAAGAACATGGATGAACTGAAACCGTTTGGTGACATGAAGGAAAAGCTCACATCTCAAGTTAAGCGTTCATTTGTAGCAGCTCGCGCATTTGTTTATGGGCTCAATGTAGGACACAGTGTATTGCGACAACTACAGGCCATTACTGCGTCAAAAGAATGCGAGAAAGAAATCATCAAAATGTCTTACTGTTCATGGTGTTTGGGGAAAACGGATTTGAAACCATGTCAAGGATTTTGCACAGATTCTTACAAAGTATGTTTCTCTGGGTTAAAGGATTTGGCTTATGAGTGGGAAAACTTTATGTCTGCTTTGTTTGATATGGTGGCCAAGCTGGAGGGTCCATTTAGCATTGAAAATGTTATTGATCCCATTGGTGTGAAAATATCTTTTGCCATTATGAACTACCAAGAAAGACATATTACAGTCGGAAAGAAGGTAAGAAATGCCTCTTGGTTTCATGAGATGAATTCAAAAATGAATGAAAATAACCAAAATGAATGAGTGGGAAAAGTGGATGTACACGTAGTCAAATGAATAGGATGAAAGGAGTTGAATAAATGAATAATTTGAACGGCATGTGCTGGATTAAAGTCTTCTAAATACAGTAAATTAGTGAACTTAATACATTATTAGGTTGCATTTCACAAAAGAACAATACTGTTGCCACAAATTATTGCTGGCTTTAAAAGGACTATTTAGAATGATAAAATATCAAAATTATGAAACACTCAAACCATGATCACTTTGTTTTTTTTTGTTTTTTTTAATCGATTAGGAATTATTTTTACTTTCAATTGATAACTCGGTGTGTTTGAGATCAGTTTACTTTTTTAGATGGTTAAAGCAGTAGAAAACTGAGAAAATTTAAAATTAAGTATAAGACAACAAATTGATGTCATTCATGTGTGCATAATCATGTTTCAACCAAATGGAGACAAATTAAAATTGGTTGAAATAAAAGGTGACCAGCTTGCCAATCTACCAATATTAGAAACATGAAATGTGTACTTTATTTATTAAATCAAATACACAATGTTTATCCTCTCTATTGCGACTAAACCCCCTCATGTGCAAATACTGTACATATGCTAGATGTTGCAATACCAATATTGGTTTATAGTTAAAGCAGTTCATTAAATCATGGCCACTGATATTAAATTGCATAGATAATTTTAGTTTGCTTTATTCTTAAACATATTGTAGCAGTGTTCTGCCAATCAGAATTTATTTGAGTCATTACATAGGTGTCTCATTAATAGAACTTTCTTCACTCATGCCAGCTGTTTTTTCTAGCAAAGTTTATAAATAAGTAAAAATAATTAAAAAAAGTAAATACTTTATATCACAATAGAGACGCACCAACTGGGGCCACCTGAACAAAACTGACAAAACTGATTACAAATGATCTACAATCAATTTATGATATATTTGAGTAAAACCAATCAACATTAAGAACTTGGAAAATATTTTTTTAAAAGTTGATATCAGTTGTCTTTCAATTGTTTGTGGTGGTTATCCAGGGCCTATACTTATAAATAATTATCAGAACCAATATTCAGTAAAATGATCTTTAAGTAATATATACAGTATGAGCAGGAGATCTGTATGAGGATTTAAATCAACAAGCTACAAGGGAGCTGTTTTAAATCTCATACAGATCAGTGGGAAATATTGTATATTACTTATCAAATGTCTAGGTTTGTTCTGCTATTTTAGATTTAATTTTTTTTTTTAAATTTTGAAATAAGTTGTGATTTGGCCAAGATTATTTAAAGCTAAACCTTGTGTAAATTCTGCATCAGTATTCAGACTCCTTTGCGGTAGCGATTTTGAAATGGTCCTGTGTTTTTTTAGGTCATGTATTAATAATGACTGTGATAAACATTCATTGGCTAAACTTTAAGATTACAGGAACGGTTCACATCATGTCACTGGGTGTCTTTGTAAAAAAAAATCACTAACGCATCAGATCTTTTGCTATTTGGATAATTTATATATCATTTTAAAGCTAAATAACTTAAGACTGTTAAAATATCACAAATGCATTGGATACATAACATAATTTTGCAAAAATAGTTTAGTGCTCAGAGCTATTAATTTGATTCTTATGTTTTTTCTATAATCTTCAGATATTCACAGGATGTGGAATGCCAGCTCTAAAAGCCAAAACAAAACGATCGACTGACACTAGTGACTTCACAATTGAGGATTCAAACAAAGGAAAAGTTAAAAGACAAGCTAGTAAAGATCCTGCTAACTCCAAGGCAATCTTGACTGAGCTGGGAAAGTATGTACATCATAATATGATGTCTAAATGTTTTGTTATTCTTTTAATAATCAGGGGTTTCAATAATAAGAGGCTACCAGTGGTATAGTGTATTTTACCTCTTACCACCGGCTATTTTGTGTCTTACTTAATAAATATGCCCCTAAAACCCCCTAGAAAGTGTTTGGGACACAGATGCCTACTTCAATATTATTAGTCAGACACTTATTCAAAGAGGTAATGAAACCCCTGAATAATAGAGGACCTTACATCACAGCATAGTGGATGATGTGAATTTTATATGTGAGCATATGTCTGGACTATTTACAATATATTATTTACTATATTCAGCTTGCATGGAATGTTCCATTCATTCTATAAACATTGATGAAGAATCCTAATGCAGAATTCATTGATTCAGTAATCTGTAATTATTTATGTTTGCTACTGTTGTTGTCTTTTTAGCCTTTGTTTATTGAACAAGTTTGTATTTGCACTTTACAAGTGAATATATTATTTTTGTTATTATTATTTATTAAACTTATAATAAGTTATGCTACAATTTTCTGGGTTTTTTTTCAAACTGAGACATGCCATTGGTTGCTGATATTTGGTGTTTAAAATTGCTCTCGTCATTCAAAGCTCCAATTTTCAACCAAAGGAAAACTTTAAACCAATCATCATTCATCTTGATTATAATTCATACAACTGTTGGTATGCGAATTAGGCAAAAGCAGATCATTCAAGTGTTTAATTTCACAGAAAACAGAAATAAGTATTGTTAATGTACTAATAGTGTGTTATAATGCATATATTTCAGACTTACTGTTAAGTTCAGAGATGATATCAAATCTGCAAAAGGATTCTGGACGAGACTACCAACATCAATTTGTGCTCCACCAACATCATCTGCTGACTCATCACAGTGCTGGAATGGAACTGCTATTGGAACGTATGTAACAGTTTAGATTTATTATTGCATGCGATTGCTATTACATGAACAAAAATTGATACTGGGTGTACAACATGCATTTGCGTTCACATATGTGTGAACACCTCGCACTAAAACATGTTATAATTTTTTGTTGGATTTCAAGAGGTTACAGAACCAAGTGTACATCATTACTGATGGCTTTTCTTTTCAAAATCCGATTAGTTAATGAAACACAGTAATGGTTTTGGCAGCCAATTAGAACATATGTTAGTTTCAGGTGTTTACACTCAGTTAAAGTTTGAATTGTCGTGATACTAGACTAAGTATGATTTTCCTCAATATGTTGTGTTTTTCACAATTCATCACACATGTACAGAAAAAAAAGAAACATAAAAATTGTGTAAGGAGGTGAAAGAGGTTCTCCCTAACTAGGCCACCTCCTTGAATTTTACCTTCATACTACCTGAATCGTGACCACATTGAAATCATAACGATTTTATTCGAATCCTCAACTTTACAATTGACATCTAAAATATTTGAAACAAGGAGACACCTTTGAGGCAGAAAAAGGCTTTGAATATCTAAAATGGAAAGCATAAACTGCCTAGAAAACTTTGACTGAAGTATTTTTCAGGTAAATTAAAATGTGTTGTTTTGTTTATTTTGAATTTTTTATTAATTCGTGATTTTGAATTTCTGGTATTTATAATTTCAATTATTCGAGTATTGCAATTTTTAATTTTGATTAATGGAATGATTGATAATTGCTTTGTGTTCATGCTTGAGTAGTTTTACTGTATTGTTTCATTTACACCAATATTACTTTAAGTAAAAGTAAGACAAACAATAATATCATTTATGATTCATGAGGTACATTCAGTTTTTGATTATTGTTCTTTTCATGATCTCACATGAGTGTTTGAAAAATATTATGTTTATAAAAACATCTGCCTTTTTCTTCTTCCTGTTCAAATGATTGATAGGTTCCAATAAAAGAGTTTATAAATTAAATATGATGGGTTTTTCAGCCTTCTGTTTGACAGCAAAATTTAAGATTGTTTTCCAATAAATATTTAATGGAATTCTATGATGTGTTCTGTGTTCTGTATACTGAATTTCAAACTTCTTTACAAAGCACAGAATTGAATGCTGGAATTCTGCTAAATCGGAACAACTTAACGATTTGGGTTTTTTGGTTGTTTGTTTGTTTTTTAACTTTGCATGTTAATAAACATTATCAGCAGCTTTGTTTTATGCAATAAAAATAGTTGAAATATTTATGTTGTTTAGATTGACTTAAAATCTGAACAAGTATGGCATGCAAGTGATTGTACTGATCCGAATACTCGTTATGTACAAAGCTGTTTTTACAAGAATAATAAAGCAGCTAAACATTTCTTTATTTTATTTTTCACAGGTACACAAGTCCTGGTGTTATAATTAATAACATTGATTCCTCTCTCAGCGCATCCAATGATATTATTAACCATCAAGTCAAAGTACTCAAGGCAATGACATCACGATTGAAATCTGCTCTTGAAGGAGAAGATGTCAATGTTATTAAACTTCCAGATAGTAGCGGTGAGGGCGAGGATGGGAGTGGTAGCGGCAGTGGTAGTGGTAGCTCTGCGAGCGGTGAAAATGAAATTCCAACCTATGGTCCAACTGAAAAGACTATCACAAATGGTAACGAAATAGAAGAGGAGAATATGTTGGGAGGTGGTGTAAGCAATACAAACGATGGTAATGTTTTGGGTAACAAGAGAACCAACAGCGGGGACAGATTATCACCATCATCTGCCTTTACTGGTTTGCTTATGATTGTTTTTATAATTTCAAGATTATGCTAAAAGTTGGACTACTGTAGAACAGTGTCTTCAAACTGGAGCAAAGTTTTTATTTTTCGGAAAACTTTTAAAGAAGCTGTGCCCTGACTGTGGAAACAAAATATTGTGTAAATATGACAATGCGAGTAAATATTACTCACTGTCCCGTATAAACAGAATATTCCTTCAACTGTTACCAAGTTGGGTATATTTTTTAGAACAGATATTACTCTGTACCAAGTCAGTGGCACTATTCCTTGGATTACAAGGTGATTGACATACAGAACAATACTACTCTTTAAAGTGTACTTTGTCAGAGAGGGGATATTCTGATGATTGTACATGGGCATTAATATTGTACAGGACAGCAAAAAGGACATAAAATTTGTACTCAACATACTATAAGCTGGTTATCTCACGTTCTGGGCGAACTATTAACAGAACAAATAGTTTTATACTTCAGTCAAAGTCATTGATGGATCAACTTTCAGAAAGATGGACAAAGAAACAGTAACAGTCTTAGTAAAAGAGTGACTTTCATTAACACGTGATAAGAAAATACACTCCTCATTAGATTGTGTGAACCACAAATAAGTAAAGCACACAGGGAAGAATACCAGCTTCTTTGTCCCAATCAACTGTTTGTTACAGATCTAGCTGCATTAATATATATATATATATATATATATTCTAGGACAGCAATAGTTTCATAGCACATGATTCATGGGTTAAAGAAAAACACTCACTCAGACATGCTATTTTACTTTTGCCATCAAGAATTTTAATATTTTTTTATTCTTTAATAATGGCAAGCTTTTCAATAGCTCATTCCCATGCCAAAGATACAATCACCAAAGCAAAAACTGTTGAAATCAGACAATATCTCTATTTCAAGTCACCTACACTGTCCATTTTATTAGATGTTGAAGCTTCCTTCAATTGTACAGACAAATTTATTGTATGACAGTACCCTCGTTTCAAAAGTTTGTTTTGATGTTGGTCTTTTCTGAACCGTCAATCAATTAAATAATAAAATTAGTTAATAAGTCTGTTATATTGCTCAATTTGAATTATAAATGAAAATTGATTGACAGTAGATCAGAAAAGACAAAATGAAAACAAAGTTTTGAAATAACAGATCGCAGTACAATTAAATTTGTCTGTAATACTGCAAAAAGAAAGGGTCTCAAAATATATCTCTTAGTGTTTTTTATTTTTGTTGAAGTAGAGTGTTTTATGTTTGGAAAGTTTTTTATAAATCAACAGGACAAAGTATAATGCCAAACCAGGAATTTTACAGATACATATATTACCAACATATATCCCTCATGGGCCACAGCTCTTATTTTAATAAGGGAATGTACATAGTGCTTAGAACTAATGCTCTGAGCAATCAGAGTTGCTCATTTTCACCAAATTGGTCACAATTAGCTTGTGAAAATATACTGACATGCAGCAATGTAAAATTCTACTTAGACATAAAGTTCTTTAGGATATTGAGAACTTGCATGTGATGACAAAGCAGACCCATCTGGAGGAGAAAACAAGCTCTTGGGAGCTGAAATTCATTGTCTTGTCCTCCCGGTTGAGTTGTATTCTGTAAACTGCAAGGAGTCTAATATGCCAAAGTTTAGCTATTGAGAAAACATCAGTTCATATCAAGGATAATATGTTCTAATAATTGTCTTTGCTTTGAAATATCCCTGTCTTGCAATCTACAATTCAAATTGAAGTAGTGATACAGACCTAGACAGTGGATTAAATACTATTAAATGTCAATAATAAAACACAATGCCTTTGATATAGGCTTTTGCCATTGTCATTTTGTGTGGCAACAGCTAGGCAGGGATTGGCTGTTATTCCATTGGAACTTTTTGTGCTAGTTGGAACGTTAACATAACAATTTGTTTACAACGTGTTTGTCAGAGAACACCACCATTTCATAAGTTAGTTGTGATCACTTAACTGTATCTATAGCAAAAAGGAATTTATTAGCCATACTAAGTATTAAGTAATGGCAATCCTTCATCTGTGAAAGCCACTACCAGTTAGATAAATTCTAGATGAGAAATCACAAGCCAAATTGTTAAAAGCTACCTTAACTTTCTGTTAGTTTATAATTTTATGGAACAAATTGGATTAAGCTAATTGGTACTAGTTGGAAAAATATGAAATAGTTTGGTATATTGTGAGATACTAAGAGCTATTTTACTAATCAATTATTCCACAGATGAAGGAAAACATACTTAGCTATTTTAATCTGTTAAAGGTCTAAAGACCAACAGTTTTATATATCATCGTTTGATTTGCTTAGATTTAAACGCATCTGAAGGAGCGCTAAATTAAGGATCATGCGAGTAGTGTACATCAGATTCAATAATTATACAATCTGCACCTAATTTATCATAAAAACATCTCCAATCCTTTATCTGTGTTGTTGTTTCAATTTTCTTTGGGGGGAGGGGGCTCAGGGGAAACTACAAAAAAGTAAACCAAAATACAACACCCCTTGAACATCGAGGCAGCCTCCCACACATAGAAAATGTGCTTTTCATGGGACTTGATGGTGAAGTGCAAACAGAGTAATGGGGAATTTCCCACATCCATTTGACTGTCCCCACTTCAGACTTATGACATTAAAATATCCTCTGTGTTCCAGTTTAAGGAAGCTTCAGTAATGTAGGGCGTTGACATAAGATATAGTGGTTGTTTATTGCAACTTAATTAGATTGTCTACTGAATATGCTCCTGCACTCTCAAATTTACCTAACACTGTGGGAGTGGTGAAACACAGAAACATCTGCTTCGCATGCGATATATGCTGGTATGTCATAAATTAGTCTTGCATTAGCCACAGTACGTCTGAAAACTTATACGAGGGATACATTGAAACTTATAAAACTTATACATTAAAAATTATAAAATAGAAGATGAATAAATATTTTAGCGGAGCTCCGCGCGGGCCGAAGGCCCGCGCAAGCGGAGCACCATAATTAAGAAAATATGGTAAACCATGGAGCTAATTTGAAATCGACCACAGGAAGCCCGAAATTCGAAAATACGTACAACGTCCGTCCGTACATACATACATACGTCCGTCCGTGTACACTCACGCGCAAACTTGCTGACCAGTTTTAGTGAGCCGAAGTTTTCGCGCTAAAACTTTGACAAATTTTAGACTCGTGACATAGGACGGTAGGAAATTTGCTGTCCTCGACACACTGCGCACACAAAAAAAGTCTTTAGCAAATTATTTTCAGTTTACTAAAACCTTAAAAAGACTGGTTTTCACTGTTTAAAACTAAAAAAAATATTTCTACAATGGACAAGAAGAAAGAAACTGGTAAAGCTAAGCCGCTGGTTAAAGTGTTTTGACCGAGTAAGAAAAAAAACAACAACAAAAAAGACTAGGAAAAGAAACACGAAGGACTTTCAACGAAGAAAAGCAAAGCGAGCTGAGCGAGAAAGAAAGCGTCAACTGACAAGTGTAGAAGAAATTTTACCTAAGCAGATAGTAAATGGTCAACAAAGACAATCATAGAAAACTTTACCGAATCATAAAAAGACAATTTTAGATAAGGAGGAATCCTCAGAAAAAAAGCAAAAGGAAAAGGACAACATACGAAAAGACTGAAGGCGCTCATGGATTCATTCAACTGAGTCAAATGGCTTCGGAAGAAGAAAAAAGCAAGAGATCAGGAGTTATCTGTCTCTGGTAAGAAGCGAAAACGTAGTATTATTTTTGCTTTAATTTAATCACTAAGAAAGAAAGAAAAATTTACAAAAATAAATCGATTTTATTTCTCAAGCAACGACAGTGGTCGATTCGTTGACATAGCAACCGCAAATCTCTCGTAGAAGAAAATGGCGGACTACTTGTGTGGAGTGTCTGCTGTCGTTAACGTTGGCTGTAAAAGCAATCCTTTATGGATTTGCACAATTATTTCAATGACCTTTTGTCCTTTGTAAATTAGCATTATCACTGGAGAAGTGCAGGTTAGTGTTTTCTCTCCAACAATACACTTTTATTTCTGAAATTCTCTTCGTGAAGTCTTTCTTTAGCCTAGTTTCGTTTACAAACGTAGTTACCTTATTATATAAGCCAGTATATAAGCCTAAATACCTTGTAGTCAGAGTAAAATGTCTGTCTTTTAAATCATGTAAATTTATTTGCCGGCTGATTACGTACAAAATGTTCAGTTTAAAATGCTCAAAATGTCCTCATTAGTTTTGAAAACAAAATTACTCAACACTCGCGTTTCTAGTTTTTCTGTAGTTGAGAAATTATGTTTAAGAATTGTATTGAAATATATATGGCCAAGAAAATATTATGCAATTTGTTAAAAGCGCCACTACTTAAGTTTTGACATTTTTATTTGAGAAAATAACTTAAAGCAGCATTTAATTCATTTTGAGAAACTCAGATAAGAGATGAGTCATTAAATTGTTCAAGAACATGAGTTTATAGTGATGAGCTGTTATTGCAAAGTATATGTACAACTGAAACCATTGATTTTCATTCTCACTACATCTGTAATAATGTGTATGAGGGTAAACAAATTACATTTATGGATAAGTGACATTGATAGATACTATTTACTATTTAGAACAATATTATAGTGCTGATCCAACAATGGAAAACAATGCAGTTAGCATAAAATTGTACTATTTGGCATTGCTAATCTTTGACATATTTATTGTTTTTACATAAACATATTTTTATCTAAAATTAAACTTTAGTACATAAATATAATTTCCATCAATTCCAATTAAACAAATGAATGAAAAAAATCCAAATTCTGTCATATTTCATGGACATAACCAACCACTACAGCAACAATCTTAACTAAAATTACTAGCTATATTTGGTTTGTGATTTTCCCATTGTATGAGCAGATATTTTTACAAGTTACAAGTCTTACGAGTTAAGATTTTGCAATTTTTTGAGCTTTTAGATTTGCATATCAACAAAATAAAGATACAATATGGCAATATTTAAGCTTAAAACCAATGTTTTTAGACAGTGGAGGCTAATTTGGGTCAAATCCCACTTGACTACTGCATTGTTTTAAAATCATTTCTCTTTTTGACATTAAATTGAACATTGAACTGTTTTCTCATTTTTTTTATTTGCTCAGTTTTTTATGTTAAATTAGATTTTTGTTTGTTTATTTGTTAGCTGTAATCTCTTTATCAGTGTTTTGCAGCTTATGTGTGTTTGTTTAGTATTTTGTTATCAGAGACTGTAACAGTTATATTTGACATTGAAGAATAAATGAAAAAATGCTGCTTGTATTTGATAAGAGAGGCAGAGGAAATAACCCTAAATGGTCAAATATGTTCATGGAAGTTTCATTAATTCTTGTTAAATGGTGGAATTTCATATGTAAATTTTTCATTCTGACAAAAAGCGAATTTAGAGGTCTTGCATTTCACAAAGTCAATAATGTGTTCTAAGTCATTCTATTTGTTTGATTCTTCACAGGTAGAAATGGCAATTTTCCTGAAGACACACTTGGCATTTGTTCACTATTAAAGACCTCAAACATACAAATTGATATTTTTATCTCTAATATCTTTATAATACAATTGTATTATAAAGATATAAGAAATAATGATCTCTCAAAACAGGTTTGAAAAAATGTACAATTTTAACTTAATTTAAAATATTATTGAACATCAACATACAGCTGTTCTTAAAAAGGTTGTCGAGTTGAAATACTGATTTAGTAAATAACAATATCATTTGCATATATCAAGTTTTTTAATTTTCTTGTTTTTAATACAAAGCAGCACATATTATATAGTTACATAGTTATTATAATTATGTGAAGAAGTTATTTTGTAAATTTTGACTCATCGTTTCTTTACCGTGCGACTACTCCAACCAAAGCCACCCTGACAAATTTTTCACAAAATTGTCCAGTCACGTTCGAGCATTTAAACAATATCTATATTTCCCATTAATTTCAAATATTGCAACAACTGATGGATTGCGAGCAACCATGTACTGTGCAAATAATTTTGGCAAATATTTTTGCAAATGCTCAAACATGATTGAACAATTTGTGAAAAATTTGTCAGGGTGGCTTTGGTTGGAGTAGTCGCACTGTAAAAATAAAAATCATGAAATATGCAAATGACTTTGCTATTTACTAAATCAGTATTTCAACAAGACAACCATATCAAGAACAGCTGTATCTATAATAATATGATCAACCTAATTTGCGTTTTGTTGTTACGTGTTTTTACTGCTCTCAACCCCAGAGTAAAATGTGTTTACAATGGATGGGCACTATGTTTCAGCATAGTTGTTGTTTTTCCATGCTATTTATTTATCAACCGGTTGTTCATATCAGCCAGGCACTTGTAAATAATTTAAATTATAATCATAGATTTAATTATAATTTTTACTTTACTGATTTGTTGTAGCTGTATTAATTGTTGTAGACAATAAAGACTACAAATGTCATCCATATTTGCTGGTGTTCTTATAAGCAAAGGCTATCAAAGTGAGAGGGTGCATTAATTCATTTTTGTGCAGAAAGGAAGGGGGAGGGTGGTTAATAGCTGAAATAGGGTTAGGTGTTCAGGTCATATTTCTGTAAAGCACTTAACATTAAGTTGCTGCAAAGGAAGCATTTTTGTTTTGCTATAAAAACATATCAAATTATATAACATTGTGCTCGCACCAATTAAAATTATCCGAATAACTATATTGATTTTAGCCATTTTGTTGGAGCTCCGCTATTAGGTTTACCTAATTTTTATATTACACATCTCATCCACATGGTGGTTATTCTTGAGATGGACGCTCACAATCACTACCCCTGCATTGTTACACATATCTTTTCATGTTGACACCCACAGCACATAGATCTGGTTCAAAGAATGGTTACAAACAGATAGTTTGGACACGCAGAAGTATGTCTCATGGTTTTCTGTAATTTATAGAAGGCCATTGGCTATCAGTACTGGTATTAGTATAAAATATATATACTTTAATTTATATCAAGTTATCTATATGCTTGACCTGCATACTGAAATTCAACTTCTACAAAAGAGATTTGAGTGAGAGAAGTCATGGACACAAAGTATTAATCGATCGAAGCAAAAAAAAAGTCGTATTTTTGCATTTGCACGAAAAGGAAGCGTTCTTTAGAAAAACATTCTAGCTTCTATCCTGCTTAGTAGTGTAGTCTAGTGTGCAGTGCATTGTTTTGTGCGCGGGTTCACACAGGTAGCTCAAGCTCGGCTGACGAATAGAAAGTAAATCATTTTTGTTATTTAAAACCTGTAAAAATACGCGAAAAAACTAAATTGTAATAAGTTGCAATGAAGTGCAATTTATATACCGAAAACAAGTGAAATCCAAAAGAAAATGTACACAATAAAGCGTATTTCACATGTATTCAGGAGCTCCTGCATGTATTCGGACGATTCTATCACCATTTAATTTGTTCGTATTTTCTGTTTACGGCATTTCCTAATGACATTTTCAGCGTAAAAGCCAACACATGTTTCCAAAACATCAATTTTCAACGCCAGGGTGCACGAAACTGTATACTGCGAACTTCATAGAGGCAGTATTGAAAATGCGGTTGAAAATGGATAAAATTCACGCCTCTTTCTAAAAATTTCTAAAATGATAGATTAACATTTTGAGTGGAAAAACCTTTTGAAGATATTTTTTGCCAATAAAACCTCATTTTTGTTTTATGACCTTGAACTGTGAAGTCTATGAATGCTGGTTGCAAATTGCAAAAGACTGCAGCCGCGTCAAGAAATTTGATATTTGGCGCGAAAAAAATGTGAAGCATGATTGGTTAATAAAAAAAGTCAAGTTCCCGTATGCGAGTACCTCGATTTATTAGATTTTTTTCCGATTCGATCTGCTTTTTAGGTATTTGTTTAATATTCATTCGTTTCATTTCCTCGTGTACAGTCAAACTTCCTGAATCGTGATTGAGATCATTCATGATTCCATTTAATAATCGAAAACTGATTTCATTTTTCGACTTTTGAAAGTCACTGAATTTGAGGGTCTGTTTCGCATATCAAACTTTTGTTGTCAATTTTGGGCTTCCTGTGGTGAAATCACAGGTCCTGTGTTAGGTTTAACTGACATTTTTTCGGCCAGAAATGAAAATGTCAGACTTGTTGTGCATGCTTTCACTCAAAAAAGTGTAAAAAATTGTGAAGGATTTTGCGTGAAAAGTCGCTTTTTTCGCATTGCTGAATTACTCCAATGCACAAATATGGTAGGTACAATCCTTATAAGGGCATATGTGAGGCTTGATAGAAAACGACAACGTTCTTAAGGGAATAGATTATCTCTTTATCTCCGCCTGAGATTTCCGTCCTGCATGACTATAAGTAAATAAAGAACACATTTACCCAGACAAAGTTTTAACTTTTGTTCTATTTCTTGTACAAAGAACGAGAATATTAACGGCTACAAAATTATTCAAAATGACAACAAAATTTCCTGAGAAGGGAGGGGTGATAAAAGCTCACTAAACAGATGGTCTGGGTTACCTGTAATATTTTAGATGTCGATTTCAATTGAACATTAAAATCCAATAATTAGTTCAATTTTCCAATAGCAAAATAATTCATGATCTATGTGTCCACGATTCAGGCAGTTCATTTATTTATTAATTCGATCCATTTATTTACTTCCGTTCATTTATTTCATTTATTTTTTTTTTGTTTACTCTTTCCAAAGGCGTGACAAAAACTACGACATATTTCGTCTCAAGTCAATTTGTTAACTACTGTTTGACAGTTTTTTTATTCAGTACTAACTTTCTTTCTACAAAGGACATTGATTGATATCAACTGAATAACAAAATTCCTATATACAAAGCTATTTTGTAAAACATTATAAAGTAAATATAAACAAAAACGGAATATATGTATTTATATAATGTACACATAAAACTCTAGTTCAATACCTAAACGAAAGACTGGAAACACCAAGAGTTATAAAAAGCCTGGTAACTCATTTCCGATGGAGAAATATTCAGGTTTTATATAACCATATCTCTATCCAGTACATTTAGCTGGGAAATATGCGTATGAGTTAAGAGAGCTTATCCCCCGTATTGGGCTTTACACACATCAGGGGATCTTTTCATTCTAATTTTGTACTGAAGTTATTTCGGTAACGGAACGTGATTGGTTAGATTGCATCATCAAAACATCTCAAGACAAAAATGGTTACATTTCTAAAAATATCACGACGTGTAGAGCCCCTGATGGTGTCCGGGGATAAGCTCTCTTATCTCATACTCTCTTGTTACTTCATACTTTCGTTCGCAGTTTAGTAAAATCAAACGCGTCAAATATGACATAGAAATGCATATATAATGACGAAAATATGGAGTGGTCTGTACACACTTGTGCGGCTTAAGCCTGGTTCACACGAGCAACCGGCGCAAATGCAAATGCAAAAAAATAAAATAAAAGAATTTTCCAGTGAATGGTCTGTGTAAGACTCTTAGTATTAAAATAATTTTCATTTTCTTGCACTTGCTCTTTTTACGTGTGAATTGGTAAAAAACGCAAAAGCAACACTTAAATTTGCGTTTGCATTTGCATCGGTCAATGCGTTTCGCGTTCTTATACAATTTTTACTTTGACGATAGGTGAGAATATGACACGTTTCCAGACCTCTACACGATTCGACACAGGAGGCCCAGTATTTTAAATTTGAAATTAAAAAAATGAGATATAAGATTGTTTGGTAGCGTTTATAACGCCCATTTTCTTCTCAAAAGTAATACGCACACTTCGAAATCCTGATTTGTGACCATAACGTGGCGTTTCTTTCAGGTGTCACGCAATGACATGTGAGATGCGTTACATCATTTTTTCTTCTATGCGAACGTCATATTGCCTTACATTGGATCAAGTCACACAATCTTATTTAGTTCACGCAGACGCCGTGATATAAAATTTGTCACGGTGATAGGATGATTTATACGATGTTCTGTTAAAAAATGTTTTAGACACGCCTCAAACTCAGTTGCGTTATGTGCGTCTCGTTGTCATTCATAAATACTAAGATGATTGGTTGATCCTATAAAACATGGCGTAACAGAATTTGCTGCGTCACGCAAGTCATACTCGTAACAGTAATACTAGCAGTGACGTCAGAAGTACGAATGGAGTAAATGATAGTATGTTGGCAGCATTTTTAGACTTTTTTCGATCCCCAACTCCACCTGCTTGGGTATCATCAGGTTTGGATGTTGAGAAGATAAAGTCGTTGTCATCAATGTTAAACGGTGCTGAAAGATCAACAAAGGAGATTATATTAATATTTTGTATTTTTTCCACATAATAAGCAATTTGCATTATGGCGTTATTTTACTACCACTAGCAACATTCTCTGCGAATTCTCTTTCATATTCTTATTTTTAACCCCTTTGAAGATTAATAGAACAATGTACACTAATTACGCTACAAACGAAAAGTCAGTAAAGCATCTCTTGGTAGTGATGTATTCTATGTCATCATGCAGATCGGTTATGGTTATTCTTGAGATGTTAAAATCATTACTTCTATTCGTTCGTTCGTTGGTTCGTTTGCTCGTTCATTCGTTTGTTCGTTCGTATTTTCGTTGACATCTTCGTTCGTCCGTTCGTTTCTTCGTTCGTTCGTTTGTTCGCTTCTTCGTTCATTCGTTCGTTCATTCGTTCGTTCGTTCGGTTCTTCGTTTGTTCGTTCGTTCGTTTGTTCGTTCGTTCGAGTCGATTTGTTTCACTTACTGGGTCCAATTTCAGGTATTGAATTGCTGTCTGTGGATCCATCGCCACTTTCTCCACTACTACAATCCTCATCATCACTGTTACAGCCGCTTTCTGAATCTAGAACAGACAACAAAATTGATACCGCTCGTCACAAGTATAATCAAAATAGAGAACCATATTACCTATTGGACCCCGTCTTCAAATAAAAACAGTTTGGAGTTTTAAAAAGAGTGCTGGGGGGGGGGGAGTCCTAATCTCAGTTGATTACTAACTTTTTAGCCAAACGTTAATTAATCTCAGTGCTTTGAATAGAGTGCAAACAATTAATCCGCGAAACTTTAGTAATACTAAATAGTGCTATTTTATGTAAATTCGATTGTTTTCTTTTGTTTAATTAGCACTATTTTGTACTATTTAGTAATTAGTGTTTCACGGATATATTGTTTGCACTCTAGAGTTCAAATAGAGTGCACGCACTAAAAGTGTGCAACAATTGTCACTATTTAGTAGTAAATAGCACTAATTAAACAAAAGAAAACAATAGAATTAGCATAAAATAGCACTATTTAGTGGTATTTATGTTGCACACTTTTAGTGCGTGCACTCAAATATATCTATGAATTATTAAATCAATTATTGAATTGAAATACAATTTAGTCAATTGCAAAGTCATTTTTCGTCATATTTCGTTTTTTTTAGAAATGATTACTCAAAATATACAAAATGACATTAAATATCAATAAATCGAAACTTTAATTGTACTGAGCATTCAAAGTTTTAGACATTGTCCAAACATTACATATAATTATATAATCGAGCGTTTTCACATAACGAGCTATCTTTTAGCTCGTTAAAATGCTAATGAGCCAAATGAGCTCTGCTAATGAGCTTTGCACGTGGGAATGTACGCTTTGATGCACAAAGACAAAGGAAATCTCACCGTTTACGTTTGCTGATTATAATGACATTGTTTTTCGCTAAATCAGTATTACAACTGGCAACCTTTTCAAGAATAGCTGTACATATGCATATATTATTGGCACTCTAAATCTGAGTTTACTATGAGCTCCATTGATATCGTCGGAAATAGCTCATTTGCATTATGACGTCATAAACTACAACTACCAGATTGCTTTGGTTACTGTGTTTTCTAGTGTAATTAGTGCAGATTGTTCTACTGATCAATCGCTTAGGAATTAAGAATTTGAAGATGAAAGAGAATTAATTCGAAAAGAATGTTGGTAGTCGTAGTAAAATGACGCCATAATGCAGATTGCCTTTACATATAAGGCTACGTCCACACTAACCCGGTTAAATTTGAAAACGCAACATTATTTATCCGGTCAGGCCTTCCGTACACACTAAAACGCATGAATCGAAACAATTTTATGCAAATTCTATTGTTTAACGAGCAATTTTTGTTACGGTATCGGAACAAAAGTTGCGTTTTCAAATTCATCCGGCATAGTGTAGCCAGGGTCTGAATGGAAAAAAAACTGAAATACAATCAAGTTAATACCTCCACTTGCGCTGCCTCCACTTCCATATGTCTCAGGAGGTGTATAAACTGGAGTATTTGTCTTGATTACAACAATAATTTTCTCTATATCTTGAACCAAAACATCGGTACGGAACTTATCAATAGGTTGGACATCCAAGGAGGGGAGGGGTGACGACACTGGACCCACGTACCTTGAATAAAAACATACACGTAAGTAAATAGTGAATAGCCATGTAGGAATTATGACTGCTTTCGATGTGTAGTAATGAAAGAAATATCAAGAGAAAAATATCATATGCCCTTGGCGGGACTTGAAGCCATGTCTTCGGTATTTCGAGGTGTTAGTGAATAGCCATATTCAAAAGGGTGGCAGAGTGTAAACACTAAATGTGTGCAACAGTTGTCAACAATAGAATTAGCATAAACTAGCACTATTTAGTGGTATTTATGTTGCACTCTATTGTTTCAGTTCAAGTTCGGCCTGGACATTTTTGTTTTATTTTGTTCGGCTTATTTTATCGAGGCGTGTTTCTCTTTTCACTTGTTTATTTATTTGCTCATCAATTGTTGACGAATCTATTCATTTATCAATCTCATTGTCTGCTTGCTGATTTTATTCAGTTTTGATAGACCATTATTATTCTATCCCTTATTTATACACAGTTCATTCCATATCGAACATACACTCAAAAAACGTTCAAAAAAACGTGGTCGGAGAGAATGCCGGATGCCGAATGTAAAACATTTCCCCTCTATTTTGTAATAGTTAAATTGCCGCGCTTTGATTTTTGACTTACGTTTTGTTTCAACTGCGAATAACCGGCATCCGTGATTCTGTATTTTCTACGAAAACGTTTCTTGAAATAGGTGTGGACTTATGTCGAAATAATCTAATTACTTGCATATAAACTTTTTTATGATCCATTCATCCATCTATTCATTCATGCATTCATTCATTCATCCATCTATTCATTCATGCATTCATTCATCCATCCATCTATTCATTCATTAATACATCCATCTATTCATTCATTCATTTATTCATTCATTCATTCATGCATTCATTCATTCATTCATTCATCCATCCATCCATCCATCCATCCATCCATCCATCCATTCATTCATTCATACATCCATCTATTCATTTATTCATTCATTCATCCATCCATCTATTCATTCATTCATTCATTCATCCATCTATTCATTTATTCATTTATTCATTCATTCATTCATTCATTCATTCATTCATTCATCCATCCATCCATCCATCCATCCATCCATCCATCTATTCATTCATTCATTCATTCATTCATTCATCCATCCATCTATTCATTCATTCATTCATTTCATTCATTCATTCATTCATTCATTCATTCATTCATTCATTCATTCATTCATTCATTCATTCATTCATTCATTCATAGTACATAATCAAACGCTGTTTTTCAAAATTAAAAGACAATCAAACGTTGGAATCCAATAAGATGTTGGAAGCCACTACAATGTCGGGAAACCAATCAAATGCTCGCCTACACAGAACACCCGCGTTCGCTTTTCCGTTGAGTTTATTAAGCACAGCTTATATCGGATGTGACCTGATCTTACGGTATTTGTCCCCGCCTGTCTCACTGAAGCTGAACAATTCATTGGTTTAATTTTCAGGTTAATTTACAAAGCCTTTTCTTTTCACTGCTGAGACCGCACTGATGTTCGATTCATCATGTATATTTTTAACTCGTATGCAACACTTTCACAAAAATAACTTATTTCGTACAAAATAGTTCTGGTGATTTCCATACAGCACATAAGGCAAAAGAACAGTGCTATTGAAAACAAAGTTATTCAACATGAAAAAAATTCATTGAAAACCCTGCAAGCAAAATAATGTTTTTTAACTCTCGCCCTACGAAGAAATTCCTCTTCTCGCAGTTGAAAACGCAATTTGAAGTTAAAAAAAGTATGAAAACTGATTAATTTGAAAAAAAATAATTCCAAAGTAATAATCTTTGCAAATAATTAAATCTGTCAAAAACAGGTTTTAATGAAAAATGCTTGATTCCATGTCACTAATTTGAACAAATACTTTGCCTGCTTTAGATGACTGCAAGTATCAAGGCACAAATCAATGGGTTTAGCACTCGAGATTGGCTTGCCAAACAAGTTAAACCTGTTTTCAAAAAACCTAAAGAAAAACGACGCTTTGAACTCCATAAACATACCACTGCGAACGCCACGGTTAACCTTAAGTTCAAATCCGTTTTTGAATGACTCATAACTCAAGATAATAATATTTTGATTTCAGGAAAATCATGTTTTTAAGATCACACGCGGCTTGACTTATAACTATCCAAAATCAAAGCGTCTAGGAATTGATTTTTAGATTAGCAATTCATTATTTTTTATATAGTGATGAATTGGCCTGTGGCATGCATTTTATCTGATCAGTATTGTCTATATATAAAATTGGAAAAAATAAAAGTGATTTTTTTCTATTGAATGATGATAACTTAAAACGGCAGGAAATTAAATAATAATTAAGTCAAAATAGTGAAATGCAAGTTTTGCTTTTTTTAAGATAATTTATGGGAATATTGAAATGAAAGATGCGATAATTAAAAACAGCGTTGGGTAGAATCATAACAATGACGACATAGGAAAACAATTATATTTCTAAGAAATCAGTGCAAAAAAAGTGAAATTCGGAAAATTCGTTCCACGAATAATCACGTATAAGTAAAAAAACAGATTTTGAGGAAAAACGGACGGCATGGAAAACAACGAAAATTGAACTATGGCTATTTTGAAAACAAAGGGAAATTACATATGGAATCAAAATATAAATACAATATAATATTAAATGTAAATACAAAAACAAAAGAAATGTCGCAACTTCCTGCATACACAATAATAATCATATGTTGTTAATAAATCAGATATCGAGTCAAAATATGTCGATATGTTGAGACGGTTATCAATTTCGCCTCAAAGTAAATGATTATTCATCCCCCATCCGCCATTTTTACAATCGTCATCATCATCATCATATCCATTATCAGCGCTATCGTCGCCATAATCATCAACATCATTATTATTATCATCATAATTATCATTCTAATTATCATCATAATCATCATTATCATTATCGCCATCACCATTATCATACTCCTCAACAATCACCATCATCATCACCACCATCATCATCATCATCACCATCACCATCACCATCACCACCACCATCACCAACACCACCACCATCACCATCATCATCATTATCATATTCGTCAACGATCATTATCACCATCATCTTCATCTTCGAGATCGACACCTTTTTTATCATCTTCATCATCACAATCTGCATAAGTCATCATCACCACCATGATATGCATAGACGTAAACTTTTTGAACCCTCTCCACCGACGTGTTTTGAGCTTAATTAAAAGAACATTTTAAAGTATTTTGACATTTTTTTCTTTTGTTTTTGTCAATTTTGATCTAAAATATTTGCTGCTTAAGAGTGGTGGCTCACCATCTAGTTATTTTTCTTCTTTTCAACATTTGGTTCAAAATAGTAAACTTTTTTGGGAAAATATGAAAAAAATTGTTTTATTCCGTTTTTTCGCCATAAAACCTGGAGATCCTTTAAGTTCTGCTTATGCTGCCTCACCATAGGCACTCCACCTTAATTTGATTTTTTGTAAAATTTACGAATCTTCAAATCAAGTTAAAGTCTAACTTGCACCTAAGATCTGAAATTTTCAAAGCATCTCAAAATTTTCAGTGCAATGAAAAATCACTTAAAACAAGATGGAAAATTCTGAAACTTTATAAGCATTGTTAATCAACTCTAAGAAAGAGATACGCAAATGAACCTTAGTCAATTTCATAATTTTGACGAAAATACGACGCATAGTAAACTTTTTGAACATGTTCAAAAAATTTTTTTTTGAATTTTTTTGATGAAAATGACAAAACTTTTGAGTCCATTTCCTACAGTGGATAATTATCACTGTCTGCCTCTAGACTATTAAATTTTTACATTCAAAAAAACAAATCTGAATTATTTATAAGGGCATTAGTAAAATATTCAGGGGATAGAAAAGAAGCATTAAAAACATTTTAAATGTGTCGCTTTTTAGCAAATATCAAAAACCTTCTTGTATGTTTTCTGGAACACTCTTCGAAACCGTTTTTTCAATTAAAAACGAAAAGTTGCGACATAGTAATTTTTTTGAACATGTTCAAAAAATTTTTTATCGTTCCGTTTTTCTTGACACATATGTTGTAGTCAGCTCGCACAGTAGACCCCCTTGAAAAGTGACTAGGGACGTCTTATGGTCGGAAATAAGATCCTCGTGCAACTTTTAGGCTCAATGCGCGGCGAATTGCGCACCTAAAAGGGTTAGATGTCTAGTTTTATGACTGGCAATACATTGTTTTTTCTGGTTGCACCTTTAGGGTGTAAAATCAGCATCTCAGTTCATTTACGAGCACCGTTTTAGTTCAATTTCAAAACCAAGCACCCCTATCCCCTTTTCGATAGACCCCCTCTACGCTCCCCCTCTACCATCCACCCTTCTCAAGAACAGTTTTGGTATAAATTCTGCTTAATAGTTAAATTCATATGATAATGAAACACGCAAAAAAAGATTATTATAATATGTGGTCTTCGTAACCAAACTATCATTGACGTACAAATAAATAGCAAAGTAGCCTCAAAACACAGCACAGACAACACAAAATAGTAACTATAGAAACCAACTATATTTATCATACATTTATTCACATGCAACGAAGAATGAGGCTCTGCTTTAGAATTTAATGTTTGAAACCTACTTCACAACTATTTGTTCAAAGAATAAAGCTGGATAAACTTCTTGGCTTAATTTATCCGAAATGACGAGATGTCGATATATCTAGTTTGGGTTTCCTGTGTTGCACATGTGACATGCGCACCTTTTCACTCCAAGTCAGTGACTCAAGCATTGATTTCAAAGGTGAGATAATTTTCTTTTTTTATTATATTTACTTTGATTAGTATATTAAATTCATTCTGTGACAATATTGCTTTGAAACCAATCGTTTGTATTTGAATACAAAATCTTTTATTTCCTACAACAAGAGAGACCTAGAAACGGTATTTACATCAATGTCCAACACGTGCGAGTTTCTTCGCATCAGATGGCAAAATTCTAAACGTTTAATCTTTTTCAGCATGAAGAGGATGTACGTACTAAAAAAGACGATCACTACAAAAGACGTTGCTGATGTGAATGTTCAGACTACAAAACCAGGATTCATCAACATCTTCAGAAACACAAAATGACAATTGACACATTCAAACCCAGCAGTTTGGTTTTGAGGTTTCAGGAGAATCTTTCAATAATCCTTAAAAAGCAACTTAAAACTAATTATATATATATATTTTTGTATAATAATTGCTTGTATAGCCTGAAGGCTACGTTTTTTTATGTGGGTTTTTATTTCAGTTCATTGGAGTTACGTTTGCAACTATTACATCATCATGAAAAAACTGAAATAATTTGCATGTCAAATAATCACCTATCTATTGTATCATAATTTGCTCAAATGATTCACTGTTGAGTTGTATATTTACAAATAACTTGTTTATATTCTATTTCATGTACATAAATATCTTAATAAACCAATCACATCAAACTGCTGATTTTGCCTTGGGGTGATGACAGGGGAAAATGGCAAAAAGCCCTGAAAATAGGTCAATACAATGTGTTTCATGTTAAAAATATTCACAAACAATTGATATTTTTATGAAAATCATTTTTTTCTTACTTGCAACAATCACCATCTATAATTTTTTTAAATATATCAAAAACAAGAAATAGTATAAATTTTGAACTGGACAAAATTTTTTACTATGTTCAAAAACTTTACTAAAAAAATAGTAAGTTTTTTGAACTTTTGGAAAAGTTTACTATTTTATAGTAAACTTTTTGAACAATTTCAAAAAATCTACTACTTGACGTAGTAAACTTTTTGAACAATAGTAACCTTACATATGGCCACCACCATTATCATATTGCATCACTGCCATCAACCCTATCATGAACATTATCATCATCTTTTATCATGTTCATCATCATCGTTATCAAATATTATATCTGCACTGCATCAGTAGTAACAAATTCCGACCAAATAACATGCATGCATCACAATAAATAACTCAAAATAACTCCGGACACCATAACCATCACCGACGTCAATTATTGATAAAATCGAGCGTTGTAATCATAAACATTTACCTTCCAACTGTCGTTCCATTCCAGCAGTTGGCAACCATAACCTTTGCGGTTCTCAGAGCTGAAACTTTATCATTCACACAAACATCACGAGGCATTTCTTCAAAGACTCCTTTCAGTGGTTCCATCTCTAACATGACGTCCGTCATTTTCGCTTTTACTGAGAGCACACTTTTGACATTTTGAGTGTCGGTTCCCTGCATGTTGGTGTTAGATGATGGGGTCTGCGCAGCATAAGAGGGTGGCCCGCAACGCTTAACCAAGGGGTCCTAGAGATAGGAGGAATGTTAGTTGATGAATTGTTGAGAGAAGAGAAGAGAAGAGAAGAGAAGAGAAGAGAAGAGAAGAGAAGAGAAGAGAAGAGAAGAGAAGAGAAGAGAAGAGAAGAGAAGAGAAGAGAAGAGAAGAGAAGAGAAGAGAAGAGAAGAGAAGAGGAGAGAAGAGAAGAGAAGAGAGAAATCTATCGTGCAAACGAGCAAATGAAAGAGAAAACGAACGAACCAACGACAAAAGGAATATTGAACAAACAAACCAACGGACAAACGACCAAACGAATGAACCAAAAAACCCACGAACGAACGACCAAACGAATGAACGAAAGAATGAATTCATGAATTGTTCCAAAACAAATCAACAGTCATTCATTACCTTCACATGAGCTAACTGCACCAGTTGTATTACTGATATAACGTCCATTGACAACTCAGTACATACGTCATGCAATCTATCCTTAACCATAGAAGTAGACAAGCCTTTAGCTAAATTCTCCATTGCATCAACAAACAAACTCCACTGCATTTGCAATTTTCCTTGACTCGTTACCAAGCAATTTTTTAAAACATCGATGCAGTAGCCCTCACACGGTTTCACGGAATCAACTTCGCCATTGCATTTAGAACAGTACGACATCTGTAATAAAATCCTCCTGCAACCCACAGTAAAGTTGAGCTTTGCTGCACTTTCCAAAGACTTTGCTGCAAAGTTTAGTCCCTGCAAGAAGGACTGAACTGGCGTCATAATTTTGCTAAGTTTCATTGCGGTCCGGTCAAGATTTGCACCGTACAGCTGACGGTAATTAGCGCTATCTTTTAGACATTTCTCGTACTGGTTAGAAAACTTTCTTGATTGTGACGTAGCATAGTTAAACAAAGGAGGGAAAGAGTCTTTAATAAAACGTAGTGCTATAGATGTGAAATTCGTTTTGTGATTATGGACCGACGTTTCTATTTGGTTGAAGAACGTGTTTACCAAAGGCCCTCCAATGCGCGTCAGATTTGCATGATATTTTTGGCGTAGTGTTTGGAGACTTTTGGACTTGGCTGATCGCACGACTTCCTTGAAAAAACCTGTAAAAAGTATAACAATTATTATATGGATGGATGGATGGATGGATGGATGGATGGATGGATGGATGGAAGGATGGATGGATGGATGGATGGATGGATGGATGGATCGATGGATGGATGGATGGATGGATGGATGGATGGATGGATGGATGGATGGATGGATGGATGGATGGATGGATGGATGGATGGATGGATGGATGGATGGATCGATGGACGGATCGACGGAATGGAAGGGTGGATGGATGGGGCTGCCCCCCTACAAAATATTGGTTAAAAATATTAATTCTTGAGTTTATACAAAAAAAATGTTTTGTGATTTTCTGGTTTGTAAAGTTTTCCAATTAAATACTACGTGCCATAATACCCATAAAACATAACTGCCTTGGATGTAGGGGCTAGTTTCTTGTAACGTAAGGAAATTGGAGATGACTGGGCTCTAGTCATTACTTTCCTTGGGGTGGGGAGGGGTGGGGAATTATAGTGCCTCTCCCCCCCCCCCACCCCCCCACGGCTGTTGCTGTTCCGCCGCCCCTGAATTTACTCGCAGAACACTGAATGTAGGTTTAATATTTAATTACCATTTCTAATTTCGAATACTAGACTCTACTGATCAAATGATTACAATCGTACACCCTGGTACTGCATTTGAATACATCGAAAAGGAATAAACGTTTTTTATATCAAAATCACCACATGAGATTGAAAAAATATATATATCCCAACTGATTGCTTTTCCTTTTTTAATGAAAAATACAAATACAACTGTAAAACAAAAAATTCAAGATCCATCTCAGTTTCTATTAAATCTGTTGGTGACACGCAGCTGCCATTGAATAAATAGTTGAAAAGTGAAATTGTTACTGAAAATAAAGTTCAATGGATATTTTCGGGCAACATCCGTACCCTGTCTTCGTGGTGCATGATCGATGCACCTATATCGGATAGTTATTGAAAAAATACGGTTTGTTTGTTATACTTGTCAAAGACGTGGCACTGGTTTTGAGTATCAATGTCATTTTTTTTAAAAAAACGTTGAAAGGTTTATTTTACTTATTTTACCAAATAATGGGATTCTCGGAGTAATTGGTAATTCTGTATTTCATAGTTGAGGTCTTTTTTTGTATTTTACATTGTTTGGATGCCTAATTGTTTATACCCATGTCATTTAACCGTTGTTTTTTAGTGTAAAGTGTTTTTTTTCTACTGTAGAGTATCTATGTATATATTTTTATGTTTTAGTGTTTGGTTTCTTTGTTTATGTACTTCGTTATTTCGTTGTCCTTGTTCCGCTTTCCACAACAAACGACTATTTAAACTCAAACATTCTCAACCTCCCTCGGAATGTGAGTCGATAAGTTAACTCCTTTCCTACCACGTCAAACGATCCAAACCTAATGTTCATCTTCCCATGTGTTTCGAGTTACGCAAAGATAAAATTCCACATCCACATTGCATAGACTTCCGATAAGTTAACTTTTGAACACGAAAGATTAAAAAAAACTGTACAATTTTTTTTACAGTTTTTTGTACATTTGAACATTTGAGTTACAATTCTGATAGCCAGTGCATTGGAGCTGCCAGTTTATGAAATGCAGTTTGCGGTAGAATGCAAGGGTTTTTGCGTTTTTAGCGTTTTTTTTTTCGTTTTCCTTTTATGTGCGAATACAATTGTCGAGGGATCAAAAGGTGAACGCTTTGTGATTTAATGACAACGTTTGGCCACAGGGCAAATGGGTTTTTCTGTTGGCTACAAAACAACAATAAAATAGAGTCTTCAAAACCTGTTTTTCTTGCCGACCACGCGGTCCAAAGTTAATTATCGAATGTTGAAAACTATCTTGCCATACACTTAAAGAAATTCGCCTTGTAGAATCGATAGTCAAACATTAATACACATAATTGTGGCTTAGGGAATAGCAAAACAAAAGTACCTAGTTAAAGCAATTTACGAAATTAGAAAATTTTAATTTAGACAATCGCGAGTCGTAATTGAGTGTTGGTGGCCCGACGCGATAAACCAGGCTTCCGAGCGCAAAATATAGAAACATAACTATGATGTAATCCGAAAAAAGGCCGAAATTTGTTCACATTTTGTCACTTCGCTTTTTAAGCCCACTTCAAGTAAGAGCTTTCTAAACAAGCGGTGTTTATTCAACCTTGTGGGTTTGAATTTGTGGCCGGAGAATTTGACCGCAGAAAAACTAGCGAAGAAATGTATTTGAAATGGAAACGTTTTCTCAATTTGCGAACATTTCGCAGATCAATTTTGTAGAGGCGACAAAAATCTATTAAAATAAATGAAAAGCACTCATTCAAGTAATTGCTTCAAGATGATTTTTTGAGAGTTTTGAGTGCAAATGTTTACTGTGACACAAAAAGTTCAAATACTGTGTCGAAAAACGCACCGAGCCATGGTATTCTTTACAGAGAACTATATTAGATTTCTAACTGAAGAAGAAAGCTAACAAAGATATGCATATTAACACTCTCTTTTGTTCTGATAAGGAATTTATCACTTTAATGCGAATTGCAACCTTCAAGGACTCTTACTTTGGTATAGGTTTTTACCAAGCTTTATAAGCTGTGGGATTTTTCTTACAACAAACAACTAAATATTTTAGATCCCTTGCACAGTTGGGAAAACCTCTGAGGGCAAAGAAAGTTGAAATACACTAAAGCGCTGTGACCTCGAACAAGCGTAAAATAGAAATTATAAGGGTATCATTTGCACTCTCTTGAAATGTTCACCAATATTAGCACGAGTTGTCTATCAAGGGCAAGATATAAAGATTAAAATTGCCCGTCTGCATGAATTAAAAATATATATATAAAAAACGAAACATTTAAAGTGATTAAATAGAAAAGCTTTCAGTTAGAAACCTACTAAAGTGAATAAGGGATTTTGGCCGACGCTTACTAAAAACACACCGCCATAATATTAAATGCCATAAAAATAAATGATAAAAGATGTTGATTCGTATAACCGAATCGAACGATGAGTATCAAACGTTTGAGAAATATAGAATAGTGTAATAAGGTCCAATATTTAAAGTGTTAACTTTTGTTGTCTGTCGAATTCAAAATCAATGCCTAAGTGAATGCTCTTGTTTAGTACGGAGATTTTTTGTTTCAAGTGTGCGATTAACAAATGTGAACGATCGATTTAGATATCTTTCATCGTAATACATTCATGAGTCGAGTTACAACAACATAATCTTGACAGTACACATCTAAATATTACCTCGAATGTCTTGTTCGATGGAAACAGTGGAACCCTTCACTCCGTTTAATCTTTTCACAATTTTCGAGTGCAGTTCATTGACGGATTTCTGTTGAAGTGTGGCTTCTAATCGGCGTGAACAACACGTTTTCGAAGAAGCACATATCGCTGGCTCTTGTCCTAAAGAAATATCATAAATAGAGCGTGAGTTGGACAGCAGTTGACACGAGTCAACACTTAAACTTAGACACGCTAACTTCCAGAAAGAAATTTAAATTCAAACACACACGAAAACTCTAAAAAAAACTCTATACTACCTTGAATAGGTACTTGTGGAATCTTATAAGCGTCTTTTCCGAGTTGTTTAGAGCATCCAGCCTCGACTTTGATCGAACATATTAAATACACCAAAGTTACTATCCCCAATACCTGATGAATGATTCGAGAACACTTCATGTTAATTTCGTAGCTAAAATCCTAAGCACTAGAATGGCTTTCCGAGTATTCAAAGTTGTTGAAGGGCAGAATTCTATCGACTTGAGTGTTTCAAACCCCGCTGTTCAGTGCCGTTTCTTGATTTATTTAGCATGATTGAAAGGTCGGTCATCTAGCTCTCTGGTCTGAGCTACAGTGTGTAATTGACAGGCAAAGGCGCCGCCTACAAGTTGGGAGAACACTGAGCGATATTCCATATAGGGATGTGGGTAATTACATACTAAGAGCAACTGCTATGAACACTGCTATAAAAGCACCTGGTGAGCAGAAACGTATTGGAATCACATTAGGTCTTGATTTCGGTTTGACCTTCGCGAGAACACTCTCTCTTGTGTGAATAGAACTATTATCACGGTCTTCACACCTTTGGAAGTGTCTGTAAGGCCCATTGGTATATATCGGGTTAATTAAACTGGCTACTTAGTTGTATGTATTTATGTTGATCCTCTGTTTATTGAAAAATAGATGAGCTGATGTGTGTAGCATTCAACGCTGAGATTACACGGAA
The DNA here is from genome assembly GCA_918843875.1 of Diadumene lineata. Classification (NCBI taxonomy): domain Eukaryota; kingdom Metazoa; phylum Cnidaria; class Anthozoa; order Actiniaria; family Diadumenidae; genus Diadumene; species Diadumene lineata. Next base: position 7,989,487 of record OU974069.1, read on the forward strand.
TATAATTACTTGAATGTTTTAGGAAAATTGAATGCGTCGCCTGTGGTAGAAAAATGTATAGACTTGTTTACAAGTCGTTTGTCTATTTTCAATTTTTTTTTAAAAATCTCTCTATTTTTCTTGTATTTTTCTCTCGATTTTTCACATGTTTTTAAAAGATTGTATGAAACATAATTGTTTAAACCATAGTTAATCTACGATTGAACGTTTGAAGGAAATTTACTGAGTCTTTCAGTCATTGTACGTAGTTCACAGGAAATCAAATGTTAGATTTATCCCACTCTTTCGTTTATATTCATCATTTGTGACTCTCTTCTGCAATTTTAAATATCTGCTTTGATTAAAAATTCACGGCGTACGTGGATGTTTAATGAAGTGCTGAATTGAAAAGATTTATTCGATTGCTGTCACTTTATCATTGGAAGGCTAGCGTATTCTTCATCCTAGAAGTATTCATTGATTATTTCATTTTACTACTTTTTCAAATTTCGGTATTCTTAGCTCAATAAAGGCAATTTCATCATAAGCAATTTCTTTTTCGAGCATCAGATTTTACTTCAATAACATTTTTGATCTATTACTAGCTGGAATCATGTTGGAGTTGTTTCATACATCTCAAATCTACTGAAATTAAATTTACCTTGTATTTTCACCCTGACCTTGAGTAAACTAGATAATAAAAAAAATAACGAAGAAAAGAAAGATTAATTTCTAATCGATAAAGGAAAAAAAAAACACAAGAACAAGATCGAAATAAATTGAGATTGGAAGGCTTTTCTTTTGAACATGCTGAAAAAAAGTCTAGTTCCCGAAGACAAAAGGTTAATTTATGGAAATCGATATAAAAGACAAAACAAAAAACAATAAAGCAAAACAAAGAAACAAAAACAAGAAAGGATCAATTTATAGAAAAGAAAATTCAGCTTCGTGTGCCGTTTGATACGTACAATATTAGAGGCGGTATGCGGCGTGTAAGTGACGAAAATGTCTGATGGATCAAGAATGAAGTAACACTAATGGAATTAAGAATGTGTTCTATTTCTGTGAGAGAAGTCGCAAAACTGGAATCTAGACAACAAGTGTCAATTGGAAGTATAGCTCAACAATGGAAAAAAACAAGAGTGTGTTTATTGCAATATCCAAATAACTAAAACAGAAAATCTCTGAAAAAATGCCATTTTTCTATGTTTAGCTATTTGGGTAAACACACTTGTTTTTTTTGTTTGTTTGTTTGTTTGTTTTTCAGTGGAACACAGAAAAGCGTCAATGGACTAAAATAATTCGGAAGAAAATAATCTTACGTATGCCACATTACTGACTGTCGGAATTTGTCAAGCATACATTAAATGCTTCTTGAATGGGAATTGATACACTAATTACTGGTTAAAAAAAATCCCGTGTATTAAACTTGTAGATTTATTTAGCTATATCCCGGCTCAATCATTGCAATCTAGCTAGTTCTTCGTCGAAGTATATAAAGAATAAGAAGGACTGTTCTAAATGCATTATTCTTTTTTCATCCCACACGTCTGACCGACATCTCGTTGCGGACTAGATACATGAATTCCGTTACGTTAATAAACGACACAGTGCTAAGACTTCCGCGTGCGTCCTACGTTTGACCGATACGCCCTAGGAAATCATTACGCTTGTATCACAAGAAGTATACAATACATCTCTTTCTACACATTCATTTGATATAAAGATCTAATGTCTTTGGTGGTCGACTCTGTTGTACCAATGACGCCACATTTTCGATCCTCAGCCCGTAATTAAACAATGACGTAATTAGTTTGAGTTCCAGTCTTTTTCGAAAAGTGCGCAGAAATGAGCGCTCTTATATGGAGTCGCCTAATTAAAATGAAACTGCACTGTTCTTCGCATTACACTTTATTACAACAAACGCTTTACTGTCTACATTTTCGTTTCATTTCCGATGTATTAAGGCGATTCACAACAGTTTTCGGGAAGCGCACCGACTACTTTTCATTTCGCGCAAAGGATAACTTAATCTACACCTATGGACTTGAATTTAACATTAAATATGTAGTTATGACTGAAAATTTGAATAGTGCCAAAATCAACTCGATCAAGTTTATCAAAACGATAGAAAATAGATATTTTGAAAATCAGTTTTTCGAAAATATCTCAAAAAATTGATCAGCTTCAAACAAGTGGTAAACTGCATTGTAAACTTCAAACCAATGCACAACACTTGAAATCAAATTAAAAACATTCAATCTGTTCGATTTTGCTCAAATCTAAAAAAAGTTCAAACGTTCCGTATTTGTTTCGCTTAACATCATGAAGCTTTAGAATATACTCAAAGTCGACAAAACACTGCCAAAACACTGTTGAAATAGTGCTAAGATACACATTTATCTAGTGTGGAAATATTGAGTTTCAATTCATTGTCGATTTGAAGATATAATTTTTCATTCCCTTGTCATTTGAGAACATTTTCTCTGCAACATTTACGTCAGAAGTTATGTTCAAAATTCTTAAAAACGCGGGATTATTTTTGCACGAGGTTCTAGGAAATCTTTCCTTATCATATATGCAGTAATATCCCAGCCCCTCAGCTGAATTGAAGCACTAAAACCATCCGAAATTACATTCTAACATTGGCCAACTATGCGAGCTCAAAACTTGCATCCACACAGCCGTTTCACTTGCAAATTAGCATATCGAAGTCGCAAAGCAAATGTTCTATGCACGTGCAAATTCATTCGCATAGCATACAAAACATTTGCATAGCACTGCACGGTATATAAATCAGGAACCGGAAGTCAGGAATCAAGAAAACAGTTAAAATAATTTATTCAACTCCATTTTCGTTTTTCAGGTCTTGTCATAACGCAAATACTATGATCACAAATTCAAAACATACTGATTTTGGCACTATTCAAAACTTCAGTCATAACTACATATTTAATGTAAAATTCAAGTCCATAGGTGTAGATTAAGTTATCCTTTGCGCGAAATGAAAAGTAGTCGGTGCGATTCCGGAAAACTGTTGTAAATCGCCTTAAACCGTATTACACATTATTACATTTCACAAGTTTTTGAAAATCACTCTAAGATAGGGTCAGATAGATATCAAAATTGAGGTAAAGGATTATAAACAAAAGCATTTAGCAATTTATTTCGTCACGGTTTGTTTACGTGTGGGATCGAATCATCAAGTCTAATAGTAAATTTGGGAAACTGTTTATTTTTATATGGGCCTGTTTGTTTTGGATATAATATGCAGTGTTTATAAAAGGAGAAAAAAAATGAAATGAGCGTTTTATCGACAGTTGTAGTTACAAGATCAAACATGAATTTGAATTTGGTAAATTATTACTCATTATAATATTAATTATTATTATCCTGAAGCTGGAAACCACTCCACTACGCTACGCCCTTCTCGTGTTCTCTCAACATCCCGCGTGTTTTGATCAGAGTATCAAACATGGAGAACTGTTTTTGATTTGTCAGTGAAAATTCCTCATTAATTATTCATGGGTTTAGAATGAAAAATATATAGTACATAATATTCTGTGCATTTTGAAAATCATCCCATGCCACTTAAAGTGTTTTAGAGGAATTGTCTGTGCACTTGTGTTGAGCTGATCCCCTGCATTTAAACAATAGATTTTTGTCATGTGACGTCATAGTGCATTATGGCAATTGCGCTAAAAGTTATCAGCTTACAATGTAATTAATAAGTAGCTAACTGGGCAGTGGTTAATGATTTCCTTGCAAGTTCAGTTGTGAACAGGCTGCATTCATAAGGGTCATTAGGGTAGTATTTACATGTGCCTGAAACAGGAATGACAGTTCACTGAATTATCCTGGCGTATGGCAGTGGTGGAATTAATGGATGAATGAACAAAAGGATGATGAAGGAAGGTATTGATAGACTGGTAATTAACTGGTGAAATGGTTAACACATCATGAGCCTCGCGTGAGGACTTTCCTGGGTATTACTCGCGCGCATCGTTACTGCACAAGATTGAGCGCGCGCGCTCATTACAGTTGTGGGGATAAAAGGATAAATGAATAAGTTAATTAACGAGCGAACGCACGAACGAAGTAATTGATAAATGAATGGATGGATGAATCAATGAATGAGTGACAAAATGAGTGAATGGATGAATGAATGGATCAATGAAGAAATGAATGAGTGAATGGATGGATGGATGGATGAATGCAAGAGAATATGAGATAAGAGAGCTTATCCCCGGACACCATCAGGGGCTCTACTCGTCGTGCTATTTTTACTCGTGCCCAGGCTTTGCCGGCACGAGTCTTAAAATGCAGCGCGTATTTTTTTTCGTCCAAGTCGAACTTTTTCTCATGTTCAGACTTGCCCACTCGAGCTAATTCTAACCTCTCCTCCCAATCCAGGCAGTAGGTTTACATGATTACCGAAAAAATAAAAAATAAAAAATAAATGACTTTCCTTCCTTTCCAACTTTGTTATGTTTTGTCTTGTTTTTTGTTTCTTGTTTTTTTTTTTCTTCAGTTTTTAAAGAAACCTCCGTTCTTGGGCACGAGTCAGGGTCCAGTTAGAAAATTATTATTATCTCCGCACCTTGGTCTTGACGATGCGACCGCGGCTCATGCAATCTGGCCAATCACGTCCCGTTCCCGAAATAACTTCAGTTAAAAATAGAATGAAAAAATTCCCTGATGAGTGTAAAGCCCAATGCAGGGGATAAACTCTCTTATCTCATACTCTCTTGATGAATGCAAGAATGAATGAGTGCATGAATGAATGAATGAATGAATGAATGAATGAATGAATGAATGAGTGAAAAATTAGTGAATGGATGAATGAACGAATGGATAAATGGATGAATGGATGAATGAATAAAGTTGTGCTGGATTACTGCATCAATATGCTGTCATATGTATTTTCCCATGTTTCTAAACAAGAGAAAATGAGCTAAGAGAACCTATCCCAGGCCCATAATGTGTTCACCATTTAAGAGTTCTGATTACCTAAGCAAAAAGTCATCACAATTTTTTCTTAGAAAGATATTTTATGGAGAATTTATCCATTAATCGAAAAATGAATAGGAAACTGTATGGTCCCGAGCCCGTTTTTGAGATACCAATTTTTGAATGGAACCATGTTTTGACATTTTTGAAGAACAAGTGGCGAAAGATGCATCTTTCACAAAAACAATTATCTACTCAAAAACTAATAAAGTTAATCGCGTAGTTTTCACAGAAAATCTTAATTAGGTATTATTTTACACAAATATGGAAAAATAAATTATACATGTTTTAAAAATCTTGTAAAAATTTAGTTTTTTTTTTTCGTCTTTGACTTAAAATCGCGTTAAAAAGTGAAACCACTTATCATCGCTTCTTCATGTTGAAAATTCATCAGGCTTTTCTCAAATCTCGCCAAAATAAAGACTTTTACAAAAACTTTTGTTTTTTGTCTGGTTGAGGCATAGTTTTTGAAGATTCCTTGTTTTATTCTTATGTTGCCTTTTTGAGGGTTTTGGTGCGCGCTCGGCGTTTTCAGCGGTAATTTGCTCACGGGCACTGGTTTCAAGCGTTGTTGCTGTGGTCAGTACCATTAAGCAATTCAATTCCGGAATGAGTTTCCAGCTTTTCCGGTATGCCATAATGGTAAGTAAAAGCTCCCGATATTCCTGAATTTACAGGTAACCTGCGTACCATTTGCTTCAGTACCCAGAAATTCTGCTTTTGGGCTTCCTGTCTAGAAATATTGAAGTTGTGGGATTCCTGTTCCTTCTTCAATTAGAAAATGGTGGTAAATCTTGCAAAAACAATTTTATACTTTTGGACGAGGCTCTGAACAGTTTCACTGAAAATTCAATTTTCAGAGAAAAGTAGATGTACCAATTAATATTTGGTGTTCGCCAGATGGAATCATTTATACGAAATGCAGTCGCCATCTTGCTAACAACATTCGCGTGAGAACTGGGGACGAGAAATTCTTGGGAAAAAGCGAATGTTACAGAATTTTCCGGTTATTTTCCGGTAGTTCCAAAAAGTTATCCAGTTTTTCCAGAAATTATCCAGGCGAGGAGGTTGTACCACTTACAAAAAAAAAAAAAAAAAAAAAAAAAAAAAAAAAAAAAAACACGGAATTTCCAATTAAGGGTAAACAAGCTCGCAATGGTTTTTACAAACTATGACAAAAACATGTGCTTCTAGGTTCGTTCAAATCGATTGTAATGATTTTCAACCTTATCAAACCTGCAAGTAGAGGACTCAATGGTGATCTTTGATAGCAGCTATTTTTAGAAACTTGTAACCAATCTCCGCACTTTTAATTTGTCTTGAGATGTTTTAACGATGCGACCACGCTTCCTGCAATCTGGCCAATCACGTTCCGTTCCCGAAATAACTTCGGTTTAAAAATAGAATGAAAAGATCCCCTGATGAGTGTAAAGCCCAATACGGGGGATAAGCTCTCTTATCTCATACTCTCTTGAATGACATCATGAGGCCAACCGAGTGTGCAACAAAAGATGGCATATGTGCAGTATTTTGCACGGTGCCCCATACTGTCATGATTGTAGTCTCTTGCTATATCATCCATTCCAACAAGACTGTCAATGAGCCTCTAGTTGTATGTCCTCCAGAACTGAAGTAAAAATGGATGGTATAAGCAGTTTTCATTGATGGTAATAAAATGTAGGCTCGTGGTGGTCTATATCGATGCCTGGTCCAGCATATAATGTTGCAAAACTTGATAATAGGACGCCAGCAGGAAATCTGCATAACATTACATTTTGTGGTAATGATTAAAGAAGCGCCACGTTGATGCATTTCAATATGTAGGTTTGTTGAAAAGCAATATCTACAAAACTGGAAGAGGATGGGAAGCTTTGTCATTGAGATAAACACAATTGCTTTTGGCTGCTCACGTTCATTCTTTTCATCAACATCTAGCCTAGCCTGTGTACATCCTTTTTCACCCCTCCCCCCACGGATATATTCAGTCTTCCCCATTTCACATAGGTGACCAGAAAAAGTAGAAATGCAATATCGGAATGATCCTAGCGGATCCAGTAATGTCGAATGGGGGAGGGGGGCCAATAATAAAAAAAATAAAATAAAATTATCCCAAAATTTTGAAAGGGGGAGCAGTAATTAGTTTAGTTTTATATGTTTCCGTATTCCAAAGCTTTGGGTCCTTACTCTACTAAACCTTGGCCATTCAATGTTTTTTCTTTCGGTTATGTTTTGTTTCTTTTATTAATTTTGTGTGGTACTCATATGGTTTCTGTATTTGGGTCAACGTGAATGTCCTTGCTTCCGCTTCCAAACATTTTGTAAGATGCCTACGAGAGAGGTTTAGCCGGCTTTGTAAGTCACTGAGTTTGGTGTATTATTCTGTTTCATCCATTGTTATTAATGAGGTATGGATACGCAACTCCGACCGGAATTTCACCGGTACGAAGTACGGTTGATAGACAGGGCGTTCTTGCACCCCGTCTTAAGTGGGTGGGAGGGTGGGTTCGCTGCATGCTTCCAGCCGCGAATTCTTGACGAAGTAATGCATGCAACGGCGTCTATTTAATTTATATTCACTGGCAGCCAATCAGATTATCTTATTTTTCCCGCCAAATTGCATTCCAGCATGGGTATGTTATTAATAATATTCCTTCAACAGAACAATGCATATTCAAATGACTTTGCATAGTGTATTATTCTGTTTCATCCATTGTTATTAATGAGGTATGGATACGCAACTCCTCCCTCTCTTCACCCAACTACGCAGATACTCCATCATTACACCACTGATTATAATTCCTTTCATTGTTATTACACAAATCATGAACTAATTAAAGGCCTATCACTATACATCCTTCCCATTCCTTATCCCAAAACCGAAGAAAAGACTGAGTAAACGTTACCCATTCAGAAAACTTCCCGTTTAACGTGGGAAAGCCTGCACAAAATCTTTTAATTCATTCATGTATTTATATTCCACTCCCACCCTGCTATCAATATTGGCTACCTTTGCTGCTGGACCCGCCGGGTTAACTACCTGCTTTAATTTTATATAATGCAAAGCAGTTTTACTGTTCTTCCACCCCACATGATCTTTTATTTCATTAAGGCTGACATCAGCTAACGCCATGGAAATAGCAGCCCCACTTCTGAACCCATGTAAAGTAAAATGGCTATTAGAAACTTATGCACATACGTATTTAATGTTGCCTGTGCAGCCGGGGCTTCAAGAGCCTTCGACGTTATTAACCCCTCTTTTGAAACAGTACGAAATAAATATCCTGATGAAATATCAATAGATAGGGTTTTACAAATATTAAAATATAAGTCTAGTCCCTTAAGCGCAAATATATTAGCCTCGTCTGAACGCAAAGATTTTGTCCAGACTTGCCTAAGAAGGAAACCTGAGTTATCCGGGAAACGTAAAATAGTTGGTGTGATGACACCCAACAAATCAGCGGCTCTATCGGCTGAGAAAAACAACGCCTTGAAAAACGCTTGATCTCTAACAATAACAAACATTTCCGAAGGACTTAGCGAGATGTCTTTCAACATTGCATCCCAACCCCGAGAAAACATTTCAATATCAGACAATATAACTGGGTAGGCCCGTTGTGGGATCACATGGTCTTTTAACTGCTCCTCCCGCACACATGACAAATACTGCTTAACTGACCTATCTGCCGCTGGATTTCCGACATTTAACAGAGGAAACCAATCCCCACCTCTGCCACTGCTCGCAAAGATTGCTCTTAGTCTACCTATGAGTGAGTCCACAGTTCCATACGACAACCTTCTGGGACAGCCACACGACTTTATTTTTGCGTTCCCAATATAAGGACATAAGGAATCATGAACTACTGTCCTTCCACCTTGATCCTTCCATATCAAAAATGAAACCACATCCTCAGGTAGAGCGGAGCTCACGTCTTTCGGCCGTGCTCTGGCCAGAAGAAACTCTGACAATTCCACCTACAATGCTGATTTTTGTTTCTCCCAACGTGAACCGCTTCGTTTACTTTGTAGTGAGGCAATGCGCGTCTGTATATCATCCTCGTTAACTGGAAAACGCAACGTCTTTCCCGCTGCCTTTCCATCTGACAATGTCTTCCGTTCTTATCCACAACTCTGGCAGAACTTAAAATTTTCATCATTAACATAGCGGCAGTTAGGACATGCTACCGATGGAACAAACAGTTTTGGAACCCACTGTAAGGGATAAAAGAAGAACGAAAAACCAGTTTATGACATCAGAATTTGGATATTCTGCAAGCAATCAACGTATAGCTTGAGGGGCGTGGTGTGAATCCCCGCTTTGATGGAAACAATAGTGCATACTCATCGCCTGCTTCACATAGACGTACGTAACCCGAAGTATGGCTCATCAAAACTGGCCACCAAATTGGTCTTGGATAGTAGTCAGGAGTAACAATAGTATCTTGAACTCTATCAAACAAAAAATCGGGGGAACAAATGGATTTCTCATATCTAATCTCTCATCCCTGAGGGTCTGCGCAAACAGATTAACTCCACTAGACCAAGGAGTAAAGTGCGGTAGGGAGTCTCCATTCAAGTCAACCTGAGCATTTGTGTCCAGTGCCATCAAATCGAAAGAATGTCCCAATTGACCCCAAACTCCTTTTGCACGTGCATCCATGTACTCGATGACAATTTAGAATCCCCGCATAATAAACGCCTTGAGGGACCATCCGCTTTGTTATCTCTTGACGATACATGGTTCAATTCCAGCTGTATATTTCTTGACAAAGCAATTTGCCACAATTTCTTTGCTGCTTCATTGAGCTCCAACGATTTGCTGCTCCCCTGACCTTTGAAAGTATCCATGGCCACTTTGCTATCTACAGCCACAACCACCCTGCAATCTCTAACGTTGTTGGGACATGCTTTTAGAGCATAAGCAACAGCCAACACTTCTTTGGTAGCAATATTGTAGGCTGCTTCTTCCCTCTTCCAATAATCACTTATTGCTATATCCCCATGCGTCTCGTGACGTACGCAGCCCCAGGCATATCCTGATGCGTCTGTGGACATTGTGAGTCGACAGTGCTTCTCGCCTCGCCATGGTAAGAAGCCTGTCCACGAGTCGAGAAAACGCCAGTGCATAATCTCTTTGCGAAGGGGATCTGACATTCCGACGCTTGAGCCATCTCCAGCTGAAGCTATTGCCGAGCTTATGTTGCGAATGACGCATGATTTGGCCATATTTTCGGAGGTGGGGATTCCGAGTCGTAATTACCCCCTTTGAAAGAACCCTTATAATGCTGCTGAAAATCCAACACATTGATCCCGTGTTTTAACCTTGACAGAATTTCAACCCGCTTCGAATGATGTTTTAAGATGACCTTCCACAAAGATAGGTCAGCGTGTATACCACCTGCCACAAACGCCTCTGGGTCACGAATCAACACTGGGGACATGTTGGGACGTTTTTCCTCATGCAAAACATCATCAAGCGAATGGTTGGCCATGCTTGCACATCCCCCCTGAACAGGGATCCCATCCAAAGATACCCAGTAGTTATTAGCGATTGGTAACTCAGTGATCAACGACAATGTCTCATCAAAATTTGGGTCCGCCAACTCCCATTTCGGTATAAGATAAACTTTTGCACAGACACCTAACCGGCGTCGTTTTATCTACTAAACAACAAAGGAAAAAGGCGAAAGAGGAATTAGACATATAATAAAGAAGGGCAAACAACTCCGGATGGGATCCCTGACCAGGAGGGAGCAACTACCACGCCCATGTAAAGATGGCACGCAACATAGGCTGTTTAGATGTAAAACACACCCATGCGAGTCACTCTCCCTAATCCGAGATAAACAGAAAAAGAAAAACAACTAAAATACCCCCAAAGACGAAGACGATAGGGCGATAATATATCAAAGCTATCATAGATGATAAATACACACCAACTTCTTACAACCAATTTGTTTTTATTAGATCTTTCCAACACATATTATCATAATTCATGGATGCTCCTTTAATATCAATCCAGTGCAAACAACTCATTACGAACTGGGGCTTTGAGGGCAAGCTCTGCCCCTTCCTCTACGTTGTCCTCGAACATGAAGATAGCACTTCCGTTGGAAGTGTCCAAATCCATTGCAGAAATAACACTGGACTTGGTAGGGCTGCCCGGCCGTTCTCCCCTGCCCTCTACTAACCCGACCAGGCCCACCTTTGGTAGCCTTGTCCACTTGTGACAAGTTTTTCGATACTTTCTCTTGATCCTTGTCTCCCAACAAACCAGTGATATATTCTCGAAACTGATCCTCGGGTACAAACATCTTTTCTCTTAGGGCTTGTAACTGCACCTTAGTACACGGCTTTCGGATGATTAGTGTCCTTGGCCCGCATCTTAAGGTTAATGATCAGATCAAACACAGCATGTTTCGAGAACGAACGGTCTTTCGAACGTACAATAAGGAAAATTCTGACAAAAATTCCTTCCACCGTATCCTGACGACCTTTCTCCAATATTTTTAGCCTTGTACGAAGGTCAACCAACATAGGATCCTACACATTAAATATATATATATATATAATATATATATTAACAACTTATGCCAAGACAGAAGGAGATAATAAATATTTTTGCTCGATAACTACGAACTCAAGTGACCAAAGAAAAACAACCAGTTCCATATCACGAGTCTCAACCATTTGTTTGGCCAAACTGGCATTAGTCACGCTCACGGATGGTCGAACAATTTACACATAACAAGAAAGTCTAAAATAAACCAGTTAGAGTTATCAAAAAACAGAAATCTGTTAAGATTTCTACTCTAAATAAACTTCTTCAAAAGACCACCCATAACACTCGCGACTAAATAAACCTCATCACATAACTAGTAAAGCAGTCACGGTTGTGGATTTAAGTCAACCTCTTGTAAAAGGGCTCAGCCATGCTCACGGGCTAAGTAAGCATGAAAATAAACCTCATTTATACACCACTTTATTAAACAAAAAACAGTCACGTTCACGGACTAGATAAAATGTCTTCAAAAGATTAGCCGTAACCTAGCCACGCTCACGGGCTAAACAACTTTCTTACCCAACTTCAACTAAACAGCCACGCTCCCGAACTCAGTAAATTCCTTCTTTAAAATCATAGTTATTCTCATTTTTTTTTACTATTTATAAATATAATTATTGTAAAGAGCATCAAGATATCCTGGGATGCGCTTCATAAGAAATAAATTATTATTGTTATTATTACTATTATTACCAAACTCTCATAAATTAGTCACGCTCACCGACTAAGTAAACTCCTTCCAAAGAACTTTAATAAATCAGTCACGCTCACGGACTAACTAAAACTCCTTAACGAACTTCAATAAATTAGTCACACTCACGGACTAAGTAAAAAACTCCTTCTACAGACCTCCAATAAATTAGTCACGCTCACGGACTAAGTAAAACTCCTTCTACAGACCTCCAATAAATTAGTCACGCTCACGGACTAAGTAAAACTCCTTCTACAGACCTCCAATAAATTAGTCACGCTCACGGACTAAGTAAAACTCCTTCTACAGGCCTCCAATAAATTAGTCACACTCACGGACTAAGTAAAACTCCTTATACAGACCTCCAATAAATTAGTCACGCTCACGGACTAAGTAAAACTCCTTCTACAGACCTCCAATAAATTAGTCACGTTCACGGACTAAGTAAAACTCCTTCTACAGACCTCCAATAAATTAGTCACGCTCACGGACTAAGTAAAACCCCTTCTACAGACCTCCAATAAATTAGTCACGCTCACAGACTAAGTAAAACTCCTTCTACAGACCTCCAATAAATTAGTCACGCTCACAGACTAAGCAAATTTATTTTAAAGAACTCCATTAAGTTAGCCACGCTCACGGACTAAGTAAACTCCTTCTAAAGAAACTTCTAAAGGATTACAATAAATAGCTACCGTTTTGAACGGACTAAGTAAATTCCTTCTAAAACCACTCCAATAAATTAGTCACGCTCACGGACTAAGTAAACTCCTTCTAAAGAACTCCAATAAATTAGTCACGCTCACGGACTAAGTAAAACTCCTTCTAAAGAACTCCAATAAATTAGTCACGTTCACGGACTAAGTAAATTCCTTCTAAAGCCACTCCAATAAATTAGTCACGTTCACGGACTAAGTAAAACTCCTTCTAAAGAACTCCAATAAATTAGTCACGTTCACGGACTAAGTAAATTCCTTCTAAAACCACTCCAATAAATTAGTCACGCTCACGGACTAAGTAAACTCCTTCTAAAGAACTCCAATAAATTAGTCACGCTCACGGACTAAGTAAACTCCTTCTAAAGAACTCCAATAAATTAGTCACGTTCACGGACTAAGTAAACTCCTTCTAAAGAACTCCAATAAATTAGTCACGCTCACGGACTAAGTAAACTCCTTCTGAAGAACTCCAATAAATTAGTCACGTTCGCGGACTAAGTAAACTCCTTCTAAAGAACTCCAATAAATTAGTCACGCTCACGGACTAAGTAAACTCCTTCTAAAGAACTCCAATAAATTAGTCACGTTCACGGACTAAGTAAACTCCTTCTAAAGAACTCCAATAAATTAGTCACGTTCACGGACTAAGTAAACTCCTTCTAAAGAACTCCAATAAATTAGTCACGCTCACGGACTAAGTAAACTCCTTCTAAAGAACTCCAATAAATTAGTCACGCTCACGGACTAAGTAAACTCCTTCTAAAGAACTCCAATAAATTAGTCACGCTCACGGACTAAGTAAACTCCTTCTAAAGAACTCCAATAAATTAGTCACGTTCACGGACTAAGTAAACTCCTTCTGAAGAACTCCAATAAACTAGTCACGTTCACGGACTAAGTAAACTCCTTCTAAAACCACTCCAATAAATTAGTCACGTTCACGGACTAAGTAAACTCCTAACGAACTCCACTAAATTAGTCACGCTCACGGACTAAGTAAACACCTTTTAAAGAAACTTTTAAAGGTTCCAAAATAGCTACCATTTTGAATGAACTTCATTTTAATCATAGTTAGTACTGACTATGTTTCAACTGACTGAGAGAAAAATACAGTCACGCCCACGAAGTTAACTTCCAAACAACTTTCGAAATGATCGGCAAATGAGCAAATATGAAATATTTAAACAAAACAAAACAAATCTAACTTATCATTACAAGCCTGTAAACAGCGCTAGTCATTTCAAGGGACTAAAAAACAACGCGGAATTCGTAATTGAGACGTTCAAACCATAAACTTACTTCAGGCTCGGCCTGTGCTTGATTGACTTCTTGTCCCGGGGCCGGAGCTTCTAACTCTACTTGCTGTGGCGGTTGTGCCATAGCATTTTCAAGTAGTTCTTGCACCACTTCAGCATGTGCCATAGGCGCTTGGTCTGCCATTACTTAAGACGGGGTGCAAGAGTTTCAACAACCTTCGCGAAATGACTTCCAGCCGCGAATTCTTGACGAAGTAATGCATGCAACGGCGTCTATTTAATTTATATTCACTGGCAGCCAATCAGATTATCTTATTTTTCCCGCCAAATTGCATTCCAGCATGGGTATGTTATTAATAATATTCTTTCAACAGAACAATGCATATTCAAATGACTTTGCATAGTTGTTCTATTAGTCGACTTGCATCGTGCTTGCTGGGTTTGATAGTCGGAAAATACTTGAGAGCACTACACGAACAATCTACAGGATGGGGCAATATTGTTTGGCAAGGTTTGCTGAAGTGTCAGATGGAACAAAAACTTCTATTGCCAATAAAAGGGTCCATTTAGTCCATTAGAAAGAAAGCAGGGACACAAAAACACAAATTCAACTGATAAGATGAATGAATAAGTCAATAAGCAAGCAAATAAATAAATGATATTCTTAAAACAAATCGCTTTGAGATAACCAATGTTGATACCGATGGCCAAGTAAATAATCTGGAACTTATTTATAACTTAACTACATATTTGTAATTCTTATTTTAGTTATTTTTGTTTTATAAATGGACTTGGCAGCACGTTTCAAGGGACATCAAAAGTGTGAACAAGATTACGCTCAACTGTACAATATTGAGTGAATCAGATTCCAGCTTGGAATGGGCGATCTGCATTATGGCGTCATAAACTACAGCTACCAGAATGCTTTGCTTACTTTCTTTTGTAGCACAATTAGCACAAATTATCTGTGAATCTCTAAAGGGATTAAGAGTTTGAATTCGAAAGAGATCGCCTATTCATTCCTCACGAGCCTTTTCCTTCCCCGCTCGGAAGAAGAGTAGGCCGTGGCTTCGAGAATGTGACTCATGGAATCATCGTAAGTCAATAAAGGATGTGGAATCTACTTCCCCAACACTACAAGACAAGTACACTAATGAGTCATTGTTGTCTTATTTAATGATCTATTAAAGAGACTTTCTGCATGTTCATATATATATAGTGTAGAGTGACACAGACTCTTCTATTTCTCTGAATTCTTTTATACAAAGTGTAAATATATTACATTATCGTAGGATGTTGAAACAATTCAATGTACAATAGTGAAGATAAACATTGCAGACGCTGTTTATGCGGTGCAGTTTTTCATCAGTGATACTGATCATTTCGTAATGGCGTTAAAAAAAACATGTTTCAGGGGCAATTTTACCGTTTAACCTAGTTGCGATATCCTCCCTAAGAGCAGAGTCAGTTTTCTTAACTCTGTCCTACGTGCAGAGGGCAATAAGATGCATCAGCTGGTAGGATATACTAAACTTGTTGAGTTTTCACGAGAAAAACACGAATTAAAAAGTGCACCGTTCACTATCCTGCAAACGTTTTTGATAGCCGCTTATGGGTCATCATGAAGACTCTTGAAGCCCAACGGTGATTGGCGCTACAGACAATAGTCTTTTGACGTACTAAAGGCAATAGGCGATTTACATTATGACGTAATATACTACCAATACCAGAATGCTTTGCTAACTTTCTTGTGTCGCAATAAGTGCAAATTGTTTTACTAATCTCCAGAGAGATTAAAAAATTTGAATACGAAAGAGCATTTTGCAAAGAATGATGGTCTTGGTAGTAAAATGATGTCATAATGAAAATCGCCTATTCAAAACACTTCGTCACTTCTGGCGCTTACACGCTGGAATGTACCTTGTATACTAGCGATATTTAGTGATAATAGACCTACCTCCATTTGCTTGACTAGCGACGAAACAATAAATTTACACCGAGGCTGGAGTGTATAAATCCATACATTCTCTGTATTTGATACACTCCAGCCTCGACGTGAATTTATAGCTTTGTAACCAGTCAAGCGAATGAGGGAAAGGTCTATTTACACGAAAACAATTTGCAGGGACAGTACACTCTACCGGACCGTACACTGAAACGCCTCGAGGACTTGTCCACCAGTGACCCTGGCAACGTGACGAGCTCGAGTTAAACAGTGAAGATGTTCTTGAACATTTTCTCGCCTTGCAAGATCACTGCGACACACGTTGCATGATAAACTACACCGTCTAATAATAATTTAATATTTAATAATACGCCTCAATGTGCTAGTTATAATACAGAAAAGCAAAAGACAGGCAGACTATTCCTAATACAGCTTTTCAGTTACAACTAGGCCTCGATAGAATGTTAATTATTCTTTTAAATTTGAAGGAAAGTCATTGTTCACATTGCCACAGACTGCAGCCTAATTCAAAATAATAATTAGCATGCTATTGAGACTGAGGTGCAACTGAAAATGTCCATTGTTACGCCTGGTTTCCTTATAATCGAGAACGATCGAGAACGGTCGCAAGCGATCGAAAAAAAATTCGATTACAGGGAAACCAACGTTTTTCTATCCTACGACCGTTTTCGATACATATACGATCGCGATCGAAATCGTTTAAAAACGGTCGTAGGATCGAAAAACTTTGGTTTCCCCAAAATCGATTTTTTTCTTCGAACGTTTGCGACCGTTCTCGATCGCTTGCGATTATATGGAAATCAGGTTTTAGTTTGCTGTGTGACAGCTTTTTCACATCAGTGACCAGGTATTTGAACACATTTACAAATGTAGCCCGGTCTTTTCATGTCATGACAACATTCACCGGACTTTAATCAAGAATTAAGGATTGTTTTTAAAGATTTCTTCGGTCCATTTCTAAAGTTTCAAGATTTTGCCTAAGTGAATTGTTTCTCTTCTTTATTCTTGTTTAAATTTACACTCTAGTGTTCTGCTATACATTTGTTTAAATAAGTTATTTTATAACACATCTAAAATATTTTTTGAAAATCTAACATTGTTAATATTACTTTTGTTCAAATATTATTTAACACGCGCGCAATCTTTATCAAAGAAACACTCGTATTTTACACTATTATCACACGAACACATGGTCACCCTGTGGTGGGGTGGACGAAAGGAGACTATAACTTATCCTAGGTACGCTTGGTCACTCGGCTTTTATTTACCGTGTGTAAACTGGAACCTAGAACTGTTCGTATTTGTTCATATTTTAAAAGCACACAGATTTATTCAAAACATAATATCATTCCGAATATAAACAGTCCTAAGATGTACAGTTTTACAATTACAAAAATAAATATGACAATATGCTTTTTTTTACGAATACTGGTCATTTCTTGTTAAATAAATGAAAATTTAACATTTATTTTTGATACATTAGACGCCAAATACTTTAGAAAGTCCTACAGAAACATAAAAACTGGACCTGAACTTAGACTTTCACGTTTGGTATCCCTATGCGCAAGGACTGGTAATATAATTTACCAAATAAGGAGCAAACGCAGGAAACCCATGAAATGAAAACAAACTAAATACTAACAAATAGTAGCTATTTAGTAACTATTTGTCCCTATCACTCAACCAGAACATTACTATTTCTTTTGTCTGGGTATTTTGACTCCTCGCAATTCCTTGGAATGCAGCTCAAGCTGGAGGACAGAACAATGGATTTCAGCTCCCAAAAGAGGAAAAAGCTTTTGTTTTGTCCTCCAGATGGGGCTGCTTTGACGTCACATGCAAGAGATCTATAGTTACTAAATAGCTACTATTTGTTGGTATTTAGTTTGTGTTTATTTCAAGGGTTTCATTGCCTGAATGGTCAAAAGGAAGTGATTTTGTAGCGCACATTCGCATGCTATTATTTTGCCTAATTCAGGTATTTACGTCATCAGTTACCAATCACTGATAAGAATGTTAATATAATATATTATTAATATTATTGATATATTAAGAATCTCTTTCTATTAGTTAAAATACGACCATATAATAATCTTATCAATTTTTTTTATTTTGCAATTAGCTTTCAAGCGATTCAAACCCGTCAAATAACGCGTACGATTCAACATTGTCCATAACTTTCCTCGAAAATTTATCGAACTCCACTACTAATGATGGGGAGAGAAACAATTTGGCTTGCGAAAAGCGCAAAATAAAATACTTTTTGTTGAGTAGCGTTCTGCTTCAGTCATGATATTTTTTCAGTCGTGTTCGTTTTCTCTTTTTCTTTTCCATTCTTGCCTACTTTCATTTTTTTTACATTTACAAATTCTATTCAACACGTGAAAACAGTCGGGTTTTTTTGGACCCATTTTGTCATTTTTGCGAGTTTAAAACACTTGCAAAGCTCACAGTGAAAAAGCCTTAAGCAAAAGAAAAAAGCCGGAAAACTGTCACCATCGCCTTCAGAGCTCAACTCACGTCAAAATTCACTGTTTCAAGCCAGCTTATCAGCATTGCTCAGAAGTTCATTTAACCAAAATGAAACGTCTGTTCCTAAATTTACAAGTGAGAAAAGTGCGAATCATGAAGTGTTCATTCCTCGTCGTAAAACAGAATCAAGCCATTTGGCTCACTACCAGGCTCGCTGAAGCAATGGCGAACAGTTGGTCCTAACCATTAAAAATTACTAATAAAAATCACTAAATTAAAATTTAAAAAATGTTCTTCATACCTTTGTTGCAGAGTAAATTAAATCAAATTGGCTTCATCAGCCACCGGTCATTCTACTACAATATTCCAAATAAATTAATAGTTGCCTTGACGACGATAATCAATAAATGCCAACCAACCTGTGCTCCACGGTGGTGCTGAGTAGTGATTGACCGAGAGCTCATGTCCTCTTTTGCTCGGTTTCTGTTAGCAACAATACAATCCTTCGAATAGTCGACTATTTCTCACAACTTCAAAATTGGTCGACTGTTCTCATCCTGTACTATGAAATAGTATTCTGATTAGTCGAATGTCTTCAAATTCCGTACTGTGATTGATCGGCTGTTTTCTTCATGATGCATTGTTTCTAAATTCTGCACCTAGATTGGACGATTATTTTATTATTTTGCCAGATGACTGGTCGAATGTTTTTTTTTTCCAGTACGTCAAAAGCTTGGCCGAAGGCTTCATAACTTCATATTAAAATCGTTGAAAGTTTTTTCTTTCATTCAAGTTTCCATTATCAAGCGTTGCTGACTGTTCGACACATGATATCTTTCATAAACGGCTGAAATTTAGTTCAAATTTAGATCACATTATTTTACAGATTCATTTCCGTCAAAAGTTCTTGGTAGAGTTTTTTATACTGCCACGTATCACCGCTGACCTTTCGCAGACGCAGTCCATTTAGAGATCGTTCAGGCAGTTGGCACACCTCGATTTCCATACAAACTCCATCATAACTTACTGTAAATAATTGTTCGTTCTGCTCATACACTAAAATGGGAGACCGCTGGTCTAATGTCCGTCGTATCTCACAAATGATATCTGGCAAATTTTTATGTGAAGTTATGCTAACAGAATATGCGAATCGTACACTCGGGGCTAACTCATCTTTTAGATCGCCTTTACTACTTGATTTCAACAAAGGTTCCGTGTAAATGCTCCTACTGGGTGATAATGTTCGTAAAAGTCCTGGATTGCCGCTCACTTCTTTAAGATTGACGTTATTATTAAGCACATCGCGCGCGTGGTTCTGGGAAGTCAAGACGTTGTTCGCTGCCACTCGACGAAGTAGATCCACATTACTCCATAACTCCTGGGGGGTGGGGACGGTATGGTGACGGTAATGATGGCCGGTTCTTTGTCCGGCACTAGAGGCGATACGACGTGCCAGCGGATTACCTGATATAAGAGCAAGAGTTGGGGAGACCCGACCACTTTCAAAGGGCCATGGTATGGAGCTTATGTCTACTAAATCGCTTTCGTTAACCATGTGTGATCCGAACGCAGTCGTGGCTAAATGAGCAAAGTTTAAAGGAAAAGAAATGTCTGATTGTATATGCTCGTCGTTCGATTCAACCATGCCTGCTAACAACTGTTGATTGATCGAACCTTGAAGAAGAGGTGATATTGGAGGGGATGGGTCGGACGTTGTAGTCGTTGAAAGATCGAGAGCTAAAGTTGATGGAGTTGGTCCGTCAGATCGAACACTCTGATGATCCTGATATCCTTGGTCATCGTCGTTGGAAGTGCATGGACCAGCTTCTTCTAAGATCACGCTAGTACGAGGAGATAACGATGTGATCCCACTTGACGGTGACTCGTAGCCTTCATAACCAGTACACGGTTCGATATTGAGATTCTGCATCTGCTGCTGTAGCTGTTGCGGCTCTAGGAGTACCTCTTTCTCTTCGAGGTCTTCGTCTTGCTGGGACGACGTCGATGGAATGTTCGGTTCCAGATCCATATCACGTTGAGCATGCTGATTGTCTTGCATTTGCTGCTGGAACTGAGCGATACTTGAAGCCAAGACCTCCGTGCAGTCAGACGACCTTCGTCCACTCATTTGGTACTGGTACTGTTGGAAATGCTGCTGATGAAGCTGTTGTTGGTGGAACTGCACGCGCTGTGTTTCTTCCTCTAGAAGAGATCCATACTGTTCTCTCAATTTCTGGTGTTCTTCTTGCAGCTCTTTCAAGCTGTTTCGTTTGGACCCACTTCCTTGGTTTCTCTCGAGATGTTGCTTGAACGCTAATATAGACGCGGCGCCGTCTGACGCTCGTCTCGAAGACGAATATCTCATTCCACTGTGTGTCGGAATCAAGTTGTTCTCGCGTGGGGCGCGTTCTCTCACCGGGGAAAACCCGCGTCGTGATTTAAGCGGAAGTTGTAACAACTTCATCTGTAAGTCATCGGGTATTTCCGACGACGGTTCGGTAACGCCGAGAGTGTGTCGTTGCCTCGCACCTCGTCGGCTTAAGTACCGAGCTACAGCTTCGGGATCAGGCTCTTGATCGGACCCGCTGTCATTGGCTTCGCTCATGTGAGGACTCGACGGCCCGGGAGAGACTGAGTACGACACTTGTGGAGTCGTCGAAGTAGTACATTGTGTGTTGTCTACGAGAGACCCTGGGCTGCTCAGGTCTCCTGTGTCCCCCCCTAGATGCTGTAAGGCTCGTAATGCATTAAACTGTGCAATACCAGCACCTAGACTAGCCGCACCGTCTGACGCCCGTCTTCCAAACGGCTGACGCAGTTGAAATACAGACGGTACTTGTAAGATTTGTTCTTTATACGCAAGCGAAAGGTCTGCATTGTGTGCGAAAGGTGGAATGCCGCTAGTGATTCCGGGAAATGGTGGAATCGCGTACGCGTTTTCAGGACTCGATGGACCCGTGTTCAGCTTTTGGTTCAACATTTCTCGCATTTCTTCAGAGATTTCCAGCATGGGATCGACTGCTGTGACTGTATATCGTCTATTCGATAGATAAGCCTTGAGGTTAGGAGGTATGTCCTCCGCTACTTGGTCTTCAGCTTCGTTGTCTTCGCTGTTTTGTTGCCATGTGTTTGTTATCTCTCGTGTCGGCGAGTCTGGGGTTACGTGAACAACAGGGACCACAGATTCTCGCCTTGGACGAGCCTGTGCAATGACGTTCTCAACTTCAGTGTCAGTGTCCATCATTTCACTGTCGTCGACGGTCGAGCTCCGTTCTCTGGGGGGTAGGGTAGGGATGAGTGGGGGTTGTGTCGTGTTTGTTGAACTGCTATTCTTTCTCTTACATTTTTTCGAACGTTGTAATAGTAACGAGTAGATACCTGCGTTGTGGTCGTAGCTTTTGGACTTAACGGCCTGCAAAACGATAATAAATACATAATCATCATGGTTGTTACGGTTTTAATTTTCCGTGTTTTTCCTCTTTCCATCTTTAATAATCTCGTTGCCACATTGAACTTGTTCGATTTAAGTAGGATAGTCATCATCATCATAATCACTATCATCATGATTGGCACCACGAGCATCAACATCATCATCACCACTTTAATCATTAACACCACCACCACCATTATTATCATCATCATCACCACAACGAACATCATTATTAGAACCACGTCACCATCATCAACATCCTCATTATCACTACCACCACTACTTGACCATCATCACACAATCATCATCATTTATAACCATCATCATCGTCGTCGTCATTATCATCATCATCACCAACCTGTATCGTTTTTTCTCTGTCCAATTTCAAAGCGTCTACCATTCTCAATACATCCTCATTAATCTCGTCATCACTGACTGGTTCAATGTAGACGGGATCGTCATCAGCCGACACTGCGCCATTCTCCGTCATCCATCTGTGTTGTCGTATCTGATTGACAGTGTAGCGCTTGGCAGGATCGCGCACTAACATGTGGCGTATTAGATGCTCACATTCTAAAGAAATACAAAACACATTATGTGAAATCATGCTCTCTCACGTGGCATTGATCTAATCAATCACGTGGATCATGATTAATTGCTGCCGCAGCGAGCGAAGCTGAAGCGAGCAAGCAATGCAGCGACTCTAGTCCGTACAGGGAATAAAAATCTCGGTTATCCCCCACGATGCACCGCAAATTCGTTTACCTACGTCCCTTGCGCGCCTCGTGGTACATGTTGTTATTCAACACCAAAGTTCATCGTTCGATGGTAATGATATTGACGATATTAATGATGTAAATAATAATGTGATATTGATGATGATGTTGATAGCAACACTAACGGTTATGATGATGCTGATGATCATGATTTAGATTATATAGCTACTGATGATGTTGATCACTTGATGATGTTGATGACAATGTTCGTGATGATAATTTTGACCGTGATAGTCACAATATTAATAACGATTGAAGATAACTATGAAGACAATTGCCCTATTTCACTATGACGTCACATCTTGTTTACGTGGAGGATAAAATCGCAAAAACTCAATACAAAAAAATTCGAAGAAAATTTACTCCAATTGAAACAGTTTAATCTAAAATAGCCTGGTTTTGAAATGTAATATGTGTTTATAATTGCCAAATAATATTCAGGGCGATTTTGCGTTTACTCGACCCCCTCCGACATCCATGACTCTTTGCGTTGAAACAATAGATTTTAAAGATTGTTTTGATATGAAGTCATAGTGAATTTAGGCAATTTTTATCTTACGACGATTACCACAGGCCAATTTCCTGTGTCTTATTAATCGAGGAGTTGCGAGTTCGAAGCCACAGGGTATTGGCCTGGTCTGCCTGTGCAATTACGACGCCATTGCCTTACCTGTCGACATGAAAAAAGGTACCCTAAAACGGCCATCAAGGACACGTGATCGTAGAAGCTGTAAGGTACTCCCGTCAAAAGGTAACGCACCACATACTAACACGTACAACACAACACCAAGACTCTGGAAGCACGGAAGACAAACTCTGTTACAATGGAATTCTACATTTTGAGCGTTGTTTATTTTTTCTAAGGGTGGGGGTGGAGTAGAGGCAGTAAAGGACGACATATCGATGGTGGATTGACCTACCGTAAGGAATTGTCAAATAATTAAATTACAGTAAAACCATGCATATAAGAACCTAGAGTTTTTAATTCATCTTGAGCAGGTTTTTATGCAAATGTTGCTTAACATAAAATCAGGCTTTCTAGGTTCTTAATCTTAAGGTCTGAATATTGGATTAAATTAAGCATTCGTGGACATACCCAAATATCAACTTCTGGTCCTAGATATTCTTTCCCTTCAAAGAGTTCAGGAGCAGCGTAAGGGGGACTGCCACACCATGTCTTCAGCTTCTTGTCGCGTGTAAATATGTTACTAAACCCAAAATCTACAAACCAAGAAATGAATGAGTAAATGAATAAATGGATGGATGAATAAATTGATGGATGGATGGATGAATGGACATGGACCAGTACGTTATTTTGAATTTTGTAGATTTGTTTTCAAATTTGATTACTGGAATTGAATAATCAATTCAATATTGGGTTAATAAAACCAATAATGAGCTTTTGGAAGGTACACTTCAGGTCAGGTGTTTTGACTGTAAATGAAATAAATAAACCATCACAAAACAAATACCTGCTATTTTTATGTTCATATCTTCATCTAGCAGAAGATTCTCTGCCTACATTCAAAGACAATACTTAAATCAGTAATAATAATAATAATATAAAAAAATTGAATCTGCATATGTGAAAGTAACCATGATTCACACATCAACCTCTCTGGTCCCAGAAGCTGGTTGCACGAAGCCTGTCCACCAGATAAATCCCTATATAGCAGATAAATCCCTATATAGCAGATAAATCCCTATATAGCAGATAAATCCCTATATAGCAGATAAATCCCTATATAGCAGATAAATCCCTATATAGCAGATAAATCCCTATATAGCAGATAAATCCCTATATAGCAGATAAATCCCTATCCACCAGATAAATCCCTATATAGCAGATAAGAGTGATGATAAAGAAATCAATGTGTTCCAAAATAAATGTTTAAGGAGAATACTTAAGATGCAATGGAAAGACCATGTTGGCACGGAAGAGTTACTGAAAAGGGCAGAGATGGAGCCATTAAGTCGAGAGGTAATGGGAAGTAGATGGAAAATGATAGAACTGTGATGAAGGGATTGTCTTGACATGGTCCCCAGAGGGTAGAAGACATAAATGAAGACCAAAAACAACATGGCGCAGGACTGTTGAAAAGGAAAGAATGGAAGGTGGATGGAAATCCTGGGAGGAAGCAAGGACTGTTGCAGCGAACCGAGAGAGGTGGTAATGCTTTACGGAGGCCTTATGTATCTCGAGATATGAGACAGAATAGAAATAGTGGTAGTATTCAATTTTATTGCTTGCAAAGCGCTCTTGGACTATTTTTATGTAATCAGCGCTATATGTGAATAAAATATTGTATTGTGTTGTATTATTGTAAAAAAATTATTATTATTATTATTATTATTATTATTATTATTATTATTATTATTATTACTAGTAATCATCTATATGTAAAGATTACAATTTTCTGCTTGAATCTCTTAGGAAAATAATTGTAGCACTAAAATAACAACAACAATCATAATAACAACAAAGTTTTAAATCTAAAAACAACAATAATTAAACTACCTAGGTTTTAGGGAGGTTTGCAAATGTAATTAGCAATAAAGTTTACATAAAGCCTTACGTACCTTTAAATCTCTGTGTACTATGTTATTTTTGTGGCAATAATCTATTGCTGAGACTATTTGTTTAAATGTTTTCCTGGCTTCCCCCTCCTTCATCCGACCATGTGCTACTAAATGATCTGTGAAAAATTCAAAAAAAGCAGTTAGCAAAGAATAATGGTAAGTTAATGTTAAGTTTTTCGCTGATGAAATGGTTAATAAAAAATATCAATTGAACCAATAATAGTGTTGAGATAAAGTAAAGGTGAGTCAATTTAGTATTAGTGTCATTTATTATAATTTGTTTTACAATAATATGAGAAATAATTAATAAAAAAAATCAATAGATGGCCAGGAGGCCTGTTAGAAAACCATGATGTAGAATTATGCTACAACTACCAGAATGCTTTGGCAATTTCTTTTGTATCATGATTAGTTCAAATTAATATCCACATAGTGGTTAAAAATTTGAATATAAAAGTGAAGTTGCAAAAAATGATGCTGGTGGCTGTAGTAAAATGTAATAATGCAAATCGCCTATTACAAATAGCACTCTAATGAAATATAACTGCAAAGCCCAGGCATGGATCCAGTATTTGGTGAAGGGGGGGGGGGGGGGGGGGGGGGGGGGTGGGGGTGACCATTCTATGTGGTAACGTCAGTATAGCCGTACACATAGTTCATAAGGAACTGCACATTCAATCAGTTTAGAGTAACAGATATTTTGCATCAAAACAATCATAAATTTTATTTCTTAGTTTTATCTAACTTTCTAATCTTATTTTGGCAAAGAAACTTTTGCATTTTTTTTTCTTGTCAATCTAATCACCCCCCTCCTCTAGATCAGCGCATGAAGACACAAATTAGAGTTCTGCTTGGTTAAGAAAACATTCCTGAAACAATACAACTACACACGACTTGCAGTGTGGGTATTCGTTGTAAGTTTGTTGTTGATTACATACCAAATATTTCCCCTTTACTGGCATATTCTGTAACTAGGTACAGCATACGATCTGTCACCATAACCTAGCAAATAAAAGAAAGGAGACATAAATGGACAGAATAATGATTATACCTAAATGAAGACTTGGGCCGGTTGCACGAAGCATGGATAAAGTTATCCACTCCATAAGATTTTTTCAGAATTTATCCACTGGATAGGGATTATAGCGCTATTCATGCTTTGGTACAACCAGCCCCAGTTGAATAAATAAGCAAGTCAGAAATAGATAAAATGAATGAATACAATAGAAAAATAAATGAATGATTAAGGATGAATGAAAAAAAAAAAAAAAAAAAGGATGACAGTCAAACTACCTGGAACTCAAACGCATGGAAAATTGATGTGCTTATTCAATTTTGAAATAATTTGGCATCCAAAACATTTAAAACCAGAAGTCACTGTTTGAGGAAAAAAAAAACTTTGGAACATTTTGGAAAAGTTTAGAAAATTTCAATTGATTATATCTTGAAAAAAAAGAGACATTTTGTTTATTGTGGATATTCTTAGAAATACATTAATTTGAATTTCTGAGACATGTTTCAAATTTGATGATTAGATTAGAATAATCAATTCAATGTTTGTTTCAATCTCCATGTGTTTGTGCTTCTGGTAGTAATGAATGAGTGAATTAATAAATTATGAATGATTTACCTGATGAAACAAGACATACAGAGAGACATTCACAAAAAACACTTTGATTATTAGTAAGGGACAGACCCCCCCTTCACTTTTCTAATGGTCCGTCGCTAAAGCCTACTGTTGTATTGAAAAGCCAACAAATACAATGTTTTGCATCACACAAGAAAACACCATACAGATAGGCAATGAGATAGACAGACAGACAGAGAGGAAAAGAGACAGATGACAGACAGATAGAATAAAGTTGCATGATTTATATGGTTTTAGGATGTTATCTAGGGTTTAATACCACAGAGGACTATCAAATGTAACATATGAACCAATGCAATACAGTACATGACAGCACCACATTTATAAACAAACAATGATACCAATTACATGACTATATCATTTTAATTTTGTAAATATTGAGTTGAATGCTTTGATCAGTTATTCTGCTGCAATAAGCTTGTGCTTTAAATAGCAATTTTAAACAACGTTGTCATCACCAAAAGGCAATAGGTCATTCCAAGACCACTAGGAATGATGGGTAAAAGTCATGACAGAATGTAGTCTAATGGCATCTTTAGAAAGTCAAAAATATGAATATTGACCATTCAATCATGGAGCAAACAGAAAGCAAATTAAGTCATAACTAAATGGCATGAATTTCTGGTCAATTTCTAGTCAAATTATTATGAGTAATATTTATACCCATAGTTCCTAGCAGTCTTGGAATGACTCTTAATTGCATTTAGTGATGACGTTATTTGAAATAGCTATATTTTATAAATTGTATGTAACTTGTCTAATTACTTGGCACTAAACAAAAAATTTGATTGATTGATGGATTAGCTTTCAATAATTTGAAGCCCAAGATCAAAAGAAAAGACACATGCACTGACAGACAAATTGAATCTCATAAACTAAACATTTGAAGGATGGACAGACACAATACAACTGTACTTCAAAATTTGCATGACTTTATTATCTTAGTATTCTGTTTTGTTAAACCCAAGATAATAAGCCACCACTTTAAACAGGATAATCCATGATAAAAAACTGTGCCAAACTGATTTGAAGAAATTAAAAGCTATACTAGCATTAATCAGCATTTCAAAACGGCTTAGACTTGATTGAAACCATTAGCAGAGCAAGTGTCAAGGTCAATGTTGTTACCAAGCAAAACTTTTAGTCAACCACATGAGAAGTTTCATAATAACTTAATATAATAGTCAAATGTTATATTTCACAAATGTGGTGGAATTATTGTCTTTAAAAAAAGAAGAGAAAGTTTGACAGTCATTATTCATCAGAAAACAACATCCATCACGAAATATGCAGTTGAATTTCATGTCTTTGATTTATGATGGTGTCAGGGCAACAGACAAATGTCACATTTTTTACATTAGTTTTCATATAGAACAAATGCAGGAAACCCATGAAATAAAAACAAACGAAATACTTACAAATAGCAGCTATTTAGTAACTGTTTATCACCATCACTCAACCAGAACACAATACCAAGACAAAAGAAATAGTGATGTTCTGGTTGAGCCATATAGTAGTGAAAAAATAGTTACTAAATAGCCACTATTTGTTAGTATTAAGTTTATTATTATTATTATTTTTCATGGGTATTCTCCGTTTGCTCTAGTGGTACACAAGAAAACAACTGAAAGTCCACTTCATCATGTAACTTCATTTTAGGATACATCCAACAGTACTGTTCTCCCTAATAGTAAATTGAAATAAGGTTAATCAAGGATTTAAGTGTTGATCCGATAAGACGTTTTACACACGCTTTGAATGTCTGGTATGGATAAATGTTATCTTCACAAAACGGTTTTTGAAATTTCCTGATTAAGAATTGCTATAATCACACTGATAATTATAATAATTATTCTTAGAAAGTAAAACCATGAAAATAATATTAATAATAATATTAATAATAATAATAATTATGAATTTATTAGGCGCAAATTCTATAAAAAATATATTCAAATGCGCCATAAAAAAAACTAACTTAAACATTGTATGAATCAAATACAAAATTAAAATTACTAATAATGAATAAAAAACAATAAAAACATGTTAATTAAAAATAATAATAAATAAATAAATACAAAACATAAAAAATATATATACGTACATATGTGATCAATAAAATGCTAAGGACTGTTTTCAATTTAGATTTAAAATTTAGATTTAAAAAGAAAGTACATACTTACAAAATTAGCTCTATTTAGTAAATATTTGTCCCTATCACTCAACCAGAACATTGCTATTTCTTTTGTCTGGGTATAGTGTTCTGGTTGAGTGCTATTGACAAATAGTTACTAAAAAGCTACTATTTGTTAGTATCAACATGGTTTCAATCATAATACAGATGCCAACCTTAGCATTGCCTGATATACATGTTGGCACTTTAATTGACAAGTTGAATTGACACAACAATAAGTTGAACATGCTAGCGTGAATAAATAAAGTTTATCATCATCATCATCAACAACAACAGCAAAAAAAAGAAATTCTGTTGCAACAATACTGTAAACACCACAAAAACCTTGCTAAGTGATTCTGTAGGATTAATTACTCAGCAACCCATGAATAAACAAATCAATGACTATCATTGACAATCAAATCCATGATAGTATGAATTTAACACTTTCACTACTGGAAAACAGGTTTAACCAGTTTGAAAATGGTTTGGAGTCTAATCAAAACTTTGACGAAAGAGCATATTTTGGAAATTCGTCGTTTTTTGCTATCATTTCTTTTCTTTGAAATGCTTCTGGAAGAGCATGAATGAATCAACTATAATCAATGAACAAGTAAATGAAAAAAATGAGTAAATGAATCCACCAATGAATAAATGAATGGATGGATGATAGATGAATAAATGGAGGAATGAATGGACAAATGGAGGAATGAATGAATGGATGGATGAATGAATAGATGAATGAATCATTGGAGGAATGCCGCAGAATAAATGAATAGATGAATGGAAGAAAAAATGAACAAATGGATGAATGGAAAGCAGATGAATGAATGAATGAGAAAAAAGTCTGCTAAACGATCCAACTTATAATCCATAAAAGCCTTTTCAGAGAATGAAAGTTTGGAAGTTGATGTAGCGTGATTAATATTTTGTCATTCTCGACAGACTAAACATACAGAATTGTAATAAATCAATATTAATATGACATAAAACACTGTTTATATCATTTCAAAAAATAAAAAAAAGTTTGTTTATTTCATTTAACTATAAAAGTCTCCATTATAATCTATAAACTGATTGAGAGTTTAATGAAACCATTTGTTACATCGCTTTAAAACGAATTATTGCTTTCCTGAATTTTCTGGAAGAATTGATATGCTTGAAATAATGTTGTAATGTAAAAATTAAAATCTTTTGGTAAAAATAAGAAGCTTTTTAGCCTAGTTTCCTATCTTCTATAATGCATATCACAGTCAGTTTAAACAACCAGATCCTTTCAGTACACAATCATCAGCTATAGCTTTGTGTAATCCACAATAAATGGGACATTAGTAACATAATTATCCTATTTGGCAAGTGACACAGTTAATTTTGCAAACCGATCAGTCCATTCCTTGTCAAAAGCATGTTGACCAGAGTTTTTTTTATCAATGGAACTATTTGATTGACTCAAATCATTGACAATGACATGAACATATCAGTGATGGATAACATTATAGCCAGAAAGGTACCGTTCACAACCACACAGAAATGTTGATAGATAACTAATATTAAACATTTTTTTAAGAATAATGTACAATCAGTTTTGCGCTTCTTGTCAAAATTGAATTGATTTTAGTTTCAGTTTCAACAAATTAACATAAAATATATTACAACAAAAACTGTATTCAACTGACAAATGATGAAAAATCTGCTGAACACATGTTTGACAAATAATTAAAAATTGAGAATATAAGACAAAATGTTATAATACTTCTGCTGTTGGTTGTAAATTATTACACAGGAATTAAAAAAGGGTGAAGTTATTGAAAATTAACTATGAACACACACTTATCAGACATTTGTAATTAATTTTGATCATAAAACAATACTAATATACAATGACCATAAAAAGTGGAATAACAAAAATAAAGATAAAAAATGTACAATTTTGAAAAATCTAATAAAAATGACATAAAAAAAAAGCAAAAAATACAAAATTGTCAGATTTTTAATATATTTTTTTTATGATAATATTTTCTTTGTTTTGGTAGAAAACTGGTTATATATTTTACACAAAAGCCACAGAACAAGTACAAATTTAATGGATTAAACAAAGTGTAACAAAGTTTGCTTGCAGAAATGATTATAATGACACAATATCAACGCAAGTGAAAACAAAGAACAACAAAAAAAGTTGAAATTTCGAGTAACATTTTGGCAAATGATAAGAAAGAGAGTTTATTTTAATATGCAAAAAAAACATGTTCATCATTTAAGCCTCCAGCAGTTTATTGAAAATTCAAACTACAGTTGTTAAAAAATACCAATATCACAAAATTGAACAGATAAATCTTGGGAAAATTGTTTGAAAAAAAATAGTATCCATTGCTAAAAAAAAGGCTGAAATTTTGAATTAAATTTAATGCAAGTAACTAGAAGATATTACAATATTACCCCAAACAAGAAAAGATGAAATGGACATTGAAAGCGTCGAAAAATTATCCACTGAAAAACAACTTTAAAAAAATGATAACAAAATAATCTTGCAAGCTTACAACACTTATATAAAGTTACACGAATCGATTTTATAAAAAAAATTCATTCACTCGAATATTCTGAACATTTTGTTGATGCTTTCGATCCAAATAAAAAATCGAAAAAAATTAATAATAAAAAAAGCAAACAACTTCCAAACTTCCAGCAATGTACAGATACAAAATTATCCTTTCGACCGGTTTTTTTGCGCGAGGAGCAAAAAAAAATCGCATTTCGACCAGTTACCAACGAAATTCAAAAACATGTTATTTTCAAGGTCACAAACATATAACACTGCAAAATTTCTAAGTCGCTATTAACTATTTTTTCCTAACCTCATGCAGTTTTACTATGTTAGGATGGTCGACTAGTTTCATAACTTGAACTTCTCTGAGCACTTTTTTCAAATTGTCCTCATCGAGCTGACTTTTATCAATGATTTTGACAGCAACCTAGAAAGAGGGGAAACTTCATTAGTAAGATAGATCGAAAGCGAGAGTTACAGATGTCGTTTATCGTTTACTGTGCTTGATTTACAATCAACCACTGAATATCCCGACTCAAACGACTTAGAGTAAAATAGCTATTTCTAAAAAGCGCCGAGAAGACAGTAGCACTTTCGCTTGTCTTGTGTCTAACGATCGCCAACTGAACTCATAGTACCACCGAACTGAACATACTGCTTTCGCGACTTTCTACAAGCTAAAAGTCTGGGTGAAATACCTTAATTTTTGTAATACAGTGTGTGGCAAGCTTCACTACAGCAAAATTTCCCTTTCCGATAGTTTTTTCGATGTTGTAAGGTCCTATTCTTGCCACACTAGATCCATGACGGCTGTGTGTCCTCAATGCTTTGGCCGCCATCTTAGCATGATTAGTGCATGCATATTTGAGAAGAGAGTTATTCTGCGCATGTTCGCTAGATCCCATGTTGGAGGGGGGAGGGTGAATTTTCTTGACTATTTGCTAAAAAATAAATACTGAAAATCGGTAAAAAACACTTTCACTGCAATTTTCCTCTTTTTCGTTATGTTATCCTCCTCACGATCGATTCTATGAGGAGAATTACACTCAAAGCAGATGCTCTAAGCACAGGTCACCAAGTGCATGCCATATCCAAGATATGGAAGCAAAACGATCAAAAAACAGCTGAGCCCGTAGTGTTTTACGTCATCGTTCAACGTCGCTCTATCGACAGCTTTTTCCTTTTAATAGATATCTCTTTCGAGGGCATTTTTTTAGCTTGGCATCAACAACATAGAAAAAAAAAAGATATGTTTCAATAATTGTTTGCATTTGCAAAATTGGCATTAAGCATGCTGTAATCAACTTGGCCCTATTTTCGTTGACGCTCAGACAATAAATTCAGGTCTTGTTGCAAAAAAAAACAAAACAAAAACACAAAAACAAGAAGATAGGCTTTAAATGAATGATTTAAGACAAATTATCTCCAACTTCCGGTTATTATTTTTTAAATTGAATTTCTATGATAAATCGTTCATAGTTTTGTATAAGGAATATCGTAAAAGTATTGATGCCTGCGAGCTTGATAATTTCTAACGGTGCCAAGAGAATGGAAGAGTGCGCACAGTTTTGGCGATAAAAAGCATTATTTCCATAGATAAAAAACACAGCATAAATTTGAACTATCATTTTCGACCTTAAGCTAATAACAGAGTTGTAGCCAGAGCAGGATCTAGCCATGGGTTAATTTTTTAAATCATAGTCAAAATACTAAAAAAAGAAAAGGATACTGAGGCTGCAACCCCCTAAGGCACACAAATATACTAATGAACAAACAAATGTACTCACAAAAACACGAGAAAGAATTGCTAGCAGGCAAGCGAACAAACAAAGTCAAATAAATAAACAGAAATTTGCAACTATATAAACAAACGAAAGAAATGAGTAAGCGATTAAACAAACAACAAACGACAAACTATAACTAACTGACTAATCAACTAATGAACCTAACTAGCAAACTAACTAACTGACTGACTTACTGTCTGACTGACTGACTAACTGACATGCAACAACTGCAAGCAACTACAAATAACAGCATGCAATTGCTAACCAAACAAACAACACTGAAAACATCGAAAAACCGACAAACGAACAAAATTATGCATTGATGTTCAGTTAAGGCCAAGTTTCAAAGGTTTTTAATATCGTCACAATCACACAAAGTGTATCTTTAATTCGCAGATCTCTTGATACTCCAACAAGATAGAGACAACCTCCAGGCTTGTAAGAATACTTTTCATATTGTGTATTATTAATAACATTAAACATTCAATGATGTTTATAATAGCTGAGCTCACTGATGATTTTTGGCGGATCATGCATAGCTGCAGCTGGAGTCGACGAGCGAAGCGTTGCACTAGTTTGCCTGGCGCCTCTTCAAATGGATTGCTGCCTTTTTATCAATAACATTTTCAATTTGAAACACATCGATGTAAAATATAGAAAAAAAAATGATATATAAGATAGATACTGAAGCACTTCGGTCAAGCAATGTAGCGATCGTCCGTAAATGGACCAGTGGCATTTATATACATGACATCGTTGAAACGCGCATTTGAATTTGGTCATAATCACTATTCATGATAAGTAATTTATGCACTAGAAAAAATTCATGATTATTAGAGTCGTTTTCGAATGAGTGGGAACAATACTGCATGGTATCGTAGCCGTTGTTTCTAAATAAAAAAACATTCGAATCATACTGCCGCAGCGGTATCGCAACCGTAACGTTTCCCACTCATGAGAAAACGACTTTAGTATAACTGATAAATTAACCTGAACGTGATCAGTTTGGGGGGCATGGGGTGAATGGGGTGCATGGATTTGATGCGATAACTGCATGCAATAGGCGATTTAAATTATGGCGTCATTTTACTACCAAGACCAGCATTCATTGCAAATTCTCTTTCATATTCAAATTTTTAATCCCTGCAGAGATTAGCAAAACAATTTCCAGAAAGTCAGCAAAGCATTCTGGGATATCTTATATTTCCAGTATAACTCTCGTTTTTAACTCATCTGAAGTAGGCGATTTGCATGATGACGTAGAATACTTTAACTACCAGAATGCTTTGCCGACTTTCTTTTGTAGCGTAATTACTGCAGATTGTAAAACAATGAAATGTAAGGGAATGTATTTAATAGATTAAAAAAAATATTTCAACTGTATTCTTAAAGGCCGGCACACACTAGGCGACAAGTCGCAGCGACAATTTCCTCCCGTGTGTACTAACATTTATTGGCGAAAATTGTTGTCGCCGCGACAGAATTTTGTTGCTGCGACTTGCCAAATGAAATCCAAACGGTTGGAATTGCTGAACAAGTGCACACTGAGGCGACATGTCGCGGGGACAAGTCGCTGCGACTTGTCGCCTAGTGTGTGCCGGCCTTAAAGCTTAGAAGCATGGCTGATAAACAAGAGATTACCGAGTGACGTTGCTCTCCGTTGAATTTGTATCCTTAATTCGATGACTTCCAAAAGTGGTACTAATTAGTTAATTAACTATTTCACAGGTATAATATTTGCACTCTAAGGGCTTGTTTATATGAGGCAAGTCAGCCCGGTTAAGCGGGCTGGTTTCTTTTTTTTTTACGCTCTGATAGCTTGAACACAAAAGAATCCAGCCCGGGAAACCGGGCTGGCTCGCCTCATATAAACAGGCCCTGACATTCACGATTTTGACACTGACTTTTGCACGTGAAGAATGCAGTGTATTGTGCCGTTTTCAAAGCCGATGCATTCCACAATCGTCTCTATAGAGGGTTTTCAATGCGTTTATTTAGATTTAAAGTAAAAAATGTGGTTGCACTTTCAAATTCTATTTTTCCTCACAACGACAGTCTCAAGGCCCCAAATTTGGTGAGTAGCCTCACAGTATAATGCTTTAGTTGGTGCATAAAGCATTTTCATAACAATTCAAGAAGTTGTGTGCATTTCGAAAGAGATAAAAATTTGGTAATTGGATGCATGTTGCAAGTAATATTCTTGAAATGACGTCGTTAATTTTTTGTTTTATCTGCCGTTTGCATTGCTGTTTTTTTATGGACACTTTAAAATTAAATACTTTAAACATTGACAATAAAAACTACCTATTATTTATTCCCTTAGCGATAAACATTTGTTGCAAATTAAAACTATTAAGCAAAAAGAAAATAGGAGTATTTTTGGGTATGATTTGTAACGCTTGAACGTGAATACTTTTATAGTTTTCATATAGAGAGTTTTAGTATAGATAATGATATTTTTCAAGGAAAATTAATTTCGATGCAGTCCTGGAGATATGAACAATTTCGATAAATGGAGTTTTAGACTACTGAAGTGACTACGGCAGCCCTAGCACATTTATATCTTTCAATATTTCTAAAACTCCTTTGAGTGCAAAACGTGAAACAAATTAAAAGTACAATTCAAGGTCATTAAAGAAGTCTCAACCTTGAATTTTACTGTTAATTTATTTCAAGTTTTACACTGAAATGATTCATAAAGATATTGAGGTGGCGCGCGCACGGTCGCAGGACTACAGGCCAAGAAACTGAATTAAGGTAGTTCGGGATCCACACTTCCCGCCGATAGAATTTTCTAAAACTTTTTCTAAATAAGGACTGACACATATAAAAAACAGAAATGAAATAAAAAATAGGGGTCACCGTGCTTGTTTTGGAACTGTGGAGGTGGTAATAGGCCCATTTTTGCCCTTTTACACTTCTCTGAGTTGTTATTTCGAAAAGGAATTAAATAAACAACATAATTCAAAACGGGGATAGAGTGCAAACAATTAATCCGTGAAACTTTAGTAATACTAAATAGTGCTATTTTATGCTAATTCTATTGTTTGCTTTTGTTTAATTAGCACTATTTTGTACTATTTAGTAATTAGTGTTTCAGGGATATATTGTTTGCTCTCTACCATAATTTTGCGTATGAATGGTAGTTCAGCGCGCAGACCGCAAAGAAATCTAATGAGGTCTCTTGGCGCACTCAACTGATTACTATAAAAAAAGCTAACCATGGCAATGGACGGAAACAAGGCGTTCTAATCACTATTAAATGAGCGATAATTACTAAAATGTGGTTAATTCACTACATCTAATGATGTCTTCTTCTGTTTGTTATTACTCATTTGTTATTAGACGTAATTATAAGTTGCGGTTTCCGCTGGACAATGACCGTGGTCACGTACGTAGAACCGTCCTTTTGGAATCACGCAGTCCAAGAAAGCATAGACCTGAGAGCAGAAACTCTTAAGGGAATAGATAGTTGATAGTTGGGAAATGCAGCGTCCCCCTCCAAAAGGTCTGTAAAAGCATCTGTCTTCCCACGTATTCTTACCCCCCCCCCCCCCCCTCACCCCCATAATGTTAATAATAAACGGTAACTAAGTAAGGGTCACATATTAACATATAGAAAGAAAATCTCTTCTTAAAACTCGTGAGATTTCGAGAATGTTTTATTTACAGCATCATCCCTTCTTGTAAACAACTCTTTTCTAAAAAGTTTTTTAAACCTGTTTTTCAGAGAGGCTTTATAATGATTTTTTCGTTTCAAATCCTTGAGCCCTTTCATATTCAGTGTCTGGAAGCATGGAGCCT
Organism: Diadumene lineata; assembly: GCA_918843875.1. Taxonomy (NCBI): domain Eukaryota; kingdom Metazoa; phylum Cnidaria; class Anthozoa; order Actiniaria; family Diadumenidae; genus Diadumene; species Diadumene lineata. The sequence continues at coordinate 8,026,873 of OU974069.1, forward strand.
CAACACCGTTCGAGCCTTAAATGTTTTATCTTACCTTTAGTTATAACCTATTACACAGTCCTAGTTGCACGAGTGGACAATTTAACACAAACAGTATTTTCTTCAGCTAGACCTTCCCGTTACATTTTGTCCCGTTATTTCAAATAGGAGATCGATGCGACGTCGCTGTCTCAAACTTCAATATTTTATTTTTTGTAATTTCAGCTACAATTTTGATTTTGCAACAAAAAAATAAATATGAAAATCACAATCAAATTTGTCAAAAATTGTGTCGCAGTTCTCGAATTCAGCCGTTTTTTCGTTCATTTAGATTAAGAGCACGTACTTCGGAGCTAGTCGCCATGGGAGAGCCGATACAGCACTCCATTCAAGGGGAATACATTCAAAACACACAATACAATAACAAGGTAAACAATAAAACAGTATAGGTTTTTTTGAATACATTACATGAACTGCATGCAAAATGATGCAGAGGTTATCACTCCTTGGTTACCGCATGGCTGCGTTGGCGGTCTGGTAAGGACCGGATGTTTCTCATTGTGCTATCGACTTCCGTTACGAAGATGGTGATGAAAACTAAAACGCAAAATATCATGAGAAAATAAAGAAACACAAATTCGAGCACGGAAAAAATCAAGAACGTGAAAGGAAAATTATAGCTCAATTAACCTAAGAGGTCACGTGACCTCATCTACCTCAAAATCGTCAAGTGTAGTAAAACATTATGAGGTCCAGAAATGAAAAGGGCATGCATGCTGTAGTTAGTGAAGAGGCCAATTTTCAACTCACAAAATAAAACAGAGTGTTTCTTAAAAAAACACATTTTTCTCTTAAGCATTTTTATCCGATGGACATAACGAACGAATCTTAAAAATTTCACGACTTCCAATTCATTGTCATTTTTGTTATGTTGTGTATTAGAAGATGGAATTTTGTAGTGTAATTTTGATGTGCCCTTTACATTTATGGGCTTCATTTTTACCCAGCTGGTTGATTGAACGTAGAACAATCAAAAACGCCAAAAACAAAAATATTGTCACTGAAGTAAAAAACAAAGGCAGCAACGAGCACTTCTAGAGTGGGTAGGGTAGGGTAGTGTAAGCAAGGTAGGGAGGGTAATGACAATCGAGAGAGAATGGTACCCAGTGTTGAAGCACGCGCGCGATTTTCGTCCGAACATCTTGAATTTCCGCATAAAATGCTGAATTTGCAATACAATTCCAAACGTTTTCTCGTAAGATAACTTTTCAAACACATGCTGGTTGTGTTAAGCAAGGAATAATGCATGGAGTAAGCAATATGCAGTCTCAAAGGCTAGTCATAAATCGTGTTGTCGAAGAACATGAAGAAATTAATAAAATGGCGCATGGTGTTGTTGACGACTCTTTGAGGTAAGTTTATCACTATGTTACAACGAAAAGCTTGTTGGTTTGTAAACGATAATAATCTTTTTACTAGAACGTTTTTGCACTTGAAGTTGGTAATTTATCAAAAACTTGTATATTTTCAAGGCAGGATAGTACTGCTTATTTTTTTCCAAAGGTGCTGAGCTGAATAATCTTTTTTGTACATGAAAGTATCTCTCATGAGACTAACACCAAAATATTGACATCTCTTTATAGAAAATATATAATTAACGGCCCTGAAAAAATCCCACAAAAAGGCATTACGCTTTGACTTGTAGATCCGTTCAGATATTCCAAAGCCGAAACTTGTGTTGTGCATTTCATTTCAATTTGATAAAGATTTTGTTACATAGAGTGCATGCTATTTTATTCTAATTCTATTGTTTTTATTTGTTTAAATAGTGACAACTATTACACACATTTAGTGTTTGGACTCTATGATTGTATCCTGCAAACAACTTATTTATGAAAAAATGCGATTTCATTGCGATTCGCTAGAACTCATGATGTTTGCAATGCTCAGAGTCCCATAATATACCCCCATGAAAAATACACTATCATAAAAATACTTGGCCATCTCCCAAATCACACAAAAACCTGAATTTTTCCATTCATACAAAAAGGGGAAATTCACCTTTTTCACATAAAAGTATTTGGCCCTTTCAAGGATCACAGAAAGTTCTGAAACCATTTTACCAGATAGTGCTATTTTCAGTTGAGCTGGCAGCTGGCTGAATTTCACTTAATCGAAAAAAATTAGATGTGGTGTTTTGACAGCTTGTTCTTTCAGCATGGGAACTTAATAGACTTGGCAAAGAAATTCATTTTCTTCAACTTGTGAACTTGAATCATTTCCTCGACTTATTCTCTTAGCACTGATTTCCAATTAAGTACAATCTACTACAGTGCCCTAGACACCCACTTATTCCAAGTTGTGAATCAAGACTCTAGTGACTAGTAGTCTATATCTAATAGTCTTTCTATCAAGATAAAAAAAAAAAAATGAAAAAAAATACCTCTTGAGGAAAGTGAAACATTGCACACCATTGGTTACATGTAAATATCTTATTAGAAGGGGTTCCTGTGGAAATACCATTGACCATTGGTATCACTTGGGTAATTTCCACAGGAACCCCCTTCTAATAAGATATTTTGTGTTTTGGAGTTCCTCTGGTAAATAATTGTCTTATGCGTTCTGACTATGGTCACCAGAGGTACTTTTCCCTATAAAACACTCTCCATTTCTTGTATATTTTCAGTTCTGAAGTGTTCTCTAGCTACCAGTGCTATTCCTTGAGCCAACCAAGCATCCAGAAACATCCTGGTGACATTGTTGAAGCTGGATGTTTGGCGGTAAATCGCATTTAATTAACAAGCTATCATAATAATCCATCATAATTATTCTTGTATTGAACCATGATATAAAGAGGTGATATAATGTGATTGTTGTTTTAATGAAACATTAAAAGAAGCCAGAAAAAGCTTGTGCTTCAATGATTTTCATCCACGATAATTACATCAACCAGAGATAAAAAGCCACAAAATAATAGCACACATTTCATGTTATGTTGATAACCAATCATGGACATCATCATTGTTTGTTCATTACATTGTATCTGGTTTACGAAAAGGCCCAACGATTACCATCAGCAAGTTATCCACTGTTTGATGCGATACCATCTGATGTAACAGAAACTGGGAAATTGAGTGATCTACAATTGGAAGGAATTCTTTATGCTGTAAGTAAGAATACAATTTGAATTCATGCGTACAAAGGAACCACTTATCAAAGGGACTCAAAGTGGCTGTGTTACAGCATGGAGCTCGGTACCCTAGCTAGTAGAGTTTGAATTATAGATATTTCACACTTTTTGGTAAATGGTCATTTATTTTAAACTTGAATTAACTCTGTTAATCCACCAGAAAAGTATTTCCAAAACAAGTGGAAAAAATCAATGTCTAATCAGCATGCTTCAGCCAGTTATGGGATGGCAGCAATAAGAATGTATTTTTTTACAGAAAATGTATATATGCCTGGGTATCTTGTCAGGACGTAAAATTTCAGGTCACAATATATGAGGTTCGCTGTATTTGAAGTTTCTCTATATTTCTACTTATTGGTTTTGTATGTAATTGTTTACCAGTGTCAAAGACATCAGATTATTCTTGCAAACCAACAAAGAGCTGGTTTCTTTGTTGGTGATGGAGCTGGTGTTGGCAAAGGAAGACAGGTGAGAGAACAAATGGAAGGATGGACGAACAGATGGATGATTAAATGAATTGGTATGGACAATGTATGAAAGAATTGATCAGTGTATGAGAGGATGAATGAATGAATGAATGGATAGGTGAATGAATGGATGGATAGATGTATGGATAAATAAATGAATGGATGAATGAATGCATGATTTTGTTGTAAAAGGATTGGATATACGAAATCAATATGATTGGATAAATGAATGAAGAATAAAATATTAATAATGGTTGCAAAAAAATTAAAAAAAATGGAAAGCGCATTGAGATGTATGAAGTGTGTTATTTAAGCACCTCACATTTTTTTTTCAATGACAATGAATGAATTATTAATAAACAAGAATGATGAACTTGACTTGAATTTTCATTATTTCATAAAAGATTGCAGGAATCATTCTTGACAACTATGCAAGAGGACGATGTAAACACATTTGGTTTAGTATATCAACTGATTTGAAAGTCGATGCTCAGAGGTACTATTTAGAGACAAAATTCATCAGACATGTACTTTCTATGTTTTATTAACATCAATTGGTATTTCTTTATTTTATAATCCTTAACTACTCCACTGTAATTTTGTCATCTACCACACTGTTGAACGATGTTGTTTCTCCCCAAAACATGTACTGGTATATGTCTTGAAAAAATGTCATTATTGTTTTACAATTTGCATAAATTATTTTCAGCCATTTTCATTAATGGTTGAAATTCAATTTATGCAAATCAAGCAAAATGTGAACATAGTGCCCACCTATTGAGAAGGTTGTTTGATTCTTTTTAGGGATTTGAATGATATTGGTTGTTATATCAAAGTGATTGAAGGATGTCAACAACTGGACAAAGAAACAAAGTAAGGGACATCAGTTTAAACAGAATCCATTGAAGTACATTGTACTCATATATGGTGTATATTATAAATAACAAATTTTTGAATAGCCTACGGGACAAACCAGTTGCACAGTAGATTCCCAATCTGGAGGACAAAACAGAAGATTTTTCCTCTCTTGGGGGCTTAAATCCATTGTTTTGTCCTCCAGGTTGAGCTGCATTCCAATGAACTGCAAGGGGTCTATTAAGCAAATAATAATATCCTTGCAAAAAAATAATCTCTGATTCTGATTGGCCAAAAGCAGTTCAGGTGTAATGCCCATATAGATGATATCGTATCGTATATCGTATTTTGAACGAGTGTAAGCTCTTAGGCGATACATGTCTAAATAAAATATTGTATTGTGTTGATAGGGTGTTTGGACTACCAACTGGTTTTAAAGAAGGAGTTGTCTTCAGTACATATGCCACTCTTGTGTCTTCAGTGCAGAAAGGTAAAAATGATACAATAATTAACAATGACCATTAAGCATGAATTCCTCACTCAATTTCTTATCATCACTACAGTACTTGTAATCTTATGTGAAAAATGTTCACAGTCTGAGATATTTCCTGTGTATGTATTAAAAGGTAGTAGTCGTCAGAGTCGTCTACAGCAGCTTATGGATTGGTGTGGTGGGGACAAGTTTGATGGATGTTTAATCTTTGATGAATGCCATAAAGCCAAGAATTTTATCCCAGTAAGTTAACAACAGCAATTTTTTTTACCTCAAAGCTGTTGCATTATTACTAGATTCAAAATCACTAGATTCATTGAGAAAGGTGTGCTCTCCTAATCTTAAATGGCCTGATTTTCAGATATGAGATGTGTCAATGTGTTGCAAATCGTATTCAGAGAATTTGATGGTGATTCCACTTCTTCTTGCATATCAATTTCTTGTGAATTTGTGTCTATCTGACAAACAATGATGATCCTTTGTGTTTATACAATAGATTATTTATTTTATTTTTTTTATTAATGGATTGTTTTCATGTAATAGCGTGAACAAGGGAATTTACTTTTAATGATATATTAATCTTGGAAAGAATGGTTGTCGACCTCATCTCCAGGGCAATTCTGTTTGCTCTTTTTTTCAAAATGGCAGTCACTCACACATTGACCCTGGCAACGGCTGGTTTGACAGGCAATCAAAATCTCCAAGAATTTTTAAGATCAATTGAAGGGTTCAAAGTGAAAACGGCCTAAGTGCATTTTAGGATAACTTTTTCGAATTTTCACCAAATCAATCTAAAACAGGCATCTGACGATCTAATTTGGTCTAAAAACAAACATCTTCTATTTTTTTCCAAAGAAATTGTCCGAAAAAGGACATTTTTGGCGATTTTAGGCATTTTTTTGAGTCGTACAAACTTTAAGCTCGTCCAGGGTGGTTTCTTTTTGGCTTCGATCAAGACTCCTGTGTTTTTGTTACTGGGGAGGCATGAAACTGGTAAACATGTTGAACACGTTTGAAACTGGTTTTCAGTCTAATCAGGACTTCGACGAAGGCGCATCATTTGCGATTTTGTCGTTGTTTTTTGCTATTATTTTGCCTTTAAACGCTTCTGCAAAAGCATTATTAAGCTTTCTAGTTGTGATGAGTATACTGTTTGAAAGAAATCAAGCAGGTGAGATGATTTCCAATGAAAATTCGTGTTTTTTTTCCGCACTCTTGAATTTTGGTGACCGTTGAAGAAATCATTGCTTCAAGACTGTTTTAGAGGCAAATTCTCGGACTGTCACGGCTTCTTTTGCAAGTTTTGGTGATAGAAGAACACAACAAGCCTAAAATTGCGGCAGAATTCCGAGGTAGCATTAGGGATAGGGATGCTATGTCGGCTGCCGAAAATCTTGTTGATTTCCCAGAATGCATTGTAGTGGTATTTTTGTCGAAACATGTGTAGTTCGAAATAGGCATGTTCGTAGTGCTTTAGCGGTGTAAGTAGAATGAAGTAAAACTTGGGCTTATCTCCGGTGTAATATAATTTATGCTCACAAGTGAGGTCACAATAACAGAGAAACAAAAGGAGTATTGTCTTTAAAAACGACTCACTATTGTGACCTCACTTTTGCAGCATAAATTATATTACACCGGAGATAAACCAAAACTTGAAAAACTTGCATAAGATTAGAAGGACTGAATTTTCTTAGGATATTAAACTTTTTGCTCGAAGGCCAAGTTTTTAGCCAAAAAATACATATATTTAATAGGTTTATTTGTCCCCATGAACACTGATGTCAAGATTAGTAAATAGCGCTTATTAAACAAACAAAAAAAAAAAAAATAGAATTAGCATAAAATAGCACTATTTAGTGGTATTTATTTAGTGCACGCACTCTAAGATTTGTACTTATGCATATTCACTCGGGTATTTTTATCGTCCTATACAAATTTGTGCTTTTCACGCAAGAGTGAAAGGTTGTCAAGCAAAGCGAAAGCGTAACTATTTCTCTGGAAAAAAATAGATGTTTATTTTTAGACCAAAATAAATCGTCAGATGCCTTTTTTGATTGATTTGAACCCTTCAATTAATCCATTATGGCTGACAGTCACGTGTCAAACCATCTGGTACCAAGGTCAATGTGTGAGCAACCCCCATTTTGAAAAACAGAATGAACAGAGTAGCCCTGGGGACAAGGTTGAATGGTTGTGGGTGTAGTCACCAACTGGAGAATGGGACCATTTTTTTTTTCAATGAACAGTTAGTAGTATTACATGAATTTTCTCTTTTGTAGAACCACACTGTTTCTTCTGTTTGCACATATATGTAATGTGCATCCACCCCAGACAAAATTCATGTCATGCAGTTTGCTATGGGTTAATTAATGTCAATTAATCACGATTCTATTTGGATGGGAAAATGGTATCTAATTGAACAAAATTAAACGAAGTGCAACAATTACCGATCCATATACCTGTAAATGGAAATAATGTGTGAACCAACAGGGGTCTGTTACACGAAGCCTGAATAAAGTTATCCACTGGATAAAAATTATCCACCCTATAGAATTTCTTTAGAATTTATTTTCCTTAAATATCAATTTATCTGTTGTATAGCGCTATTCTGCAACTGGCCCCAGAAGTATATTGTAAACTGCATATTTTAGCTTTGTAGTAAGATGGTGATGTTGTGAACACATTGTGTTATAGGGGAAAGAGGAATCAAGTACTAAGGTTGCATTAGCTGTTACTACTATTCAAAGGTAATTGATACTAGCAATAAAACTATTGATTGACTAATTGCTTGAATGTGTAATGAGCTGATCAACTGATGAGTATTTTGAAAGCATGAATTTATTTGCCTGAATGTTTACAAAAACATGTTTTTGAAATAGATGCTCTTTATTGTTGTTTTACTTATTTATCTATATTTGTCTTTTAAAAAAATTGTAAATTTGTATAGATGATTGATAGTAGGTAACTAGCAATAAAACTATTGATTGAATACTTGCTTGTGTAATGAACTGATCAACTGAATGAGTATTTTGAAAGCATAAAAACTCATAAAAATTATGGATAAAAAATGAACCCAGAACAATAAAAAAACACTACCGTGAAGGCATCTGTGTATCTGATACAGAAATCGTCCTGATTTACATAAGGTTTAGCTTGAAATATCTCAGCCAAATTAAATCTAATTTTAAAATATTAATCTAGAATAGCAGCATTAATCCAGACATTTCATAAGTAATTTGTACTTATTTACTGAGTGGGAGAGCCGTATGGGAAAATATTTGGCTCGAGGTGAACAAATGACCAAGAGCCAAATATTTTGCTGTACGGCATGACCAAACTCAGTCAATGAGCATTTTATCATATGACCCTCATTTTTGAGTATTTTTGAGTATTTTTAATTTTGCTCGAAAAAGCCTTATGGCCCTACTCACGTCATCATCTTTGAAGGTTTTTTAAGAGCGTGCGCCCGGGCGGGTACGGGTCATATGATAATATATAATATTCACATCCGATCTGTATGGAATATAAAATAGATCGCCTTCCACTTGACATTGTATATTCCATACAGATTGGCCGCTCATATTGTAACTACATATTACTTAATATATGACAGAACGTTTTTAAAAAAATGTTTTTAAAATAGACGCTTTTTTATTATTGTTTAAATATTTACCTATATTTTTCTTTTCAAAAAATAAAATTGTAAATTTGTATAATTTATTATAAGTATATTTTTAATGAACTTGTAATTAGGAACATTAATTTTTTTAATCAATAAATGGCTATCCTTATTATTTTTAGTCTGTGACTGATATAATTAATAGATGAATCCTGGATTAATTGATGATTATTATCATTATATTACTCCAACAAAGGACTAACATCTGAAACATCAGTTTTGCCTTCATCATTCCACGGTGTATAACTTATCTCTACATTTTAAAACTGTTTCTATAGAAACACCAATGCAATTTTATGTAGTATCTTACTACTTCGATTTACATTATATGATTGATTGACTACTGGTAATCATTAATAAATTAATGATTGATTGATTGATTGATTTGATTGATTGATTGATTGATTGATTGATTGATAGATTGATTTGGTTGATTGATTCATTGATTCATTGATTGATTCATTGATTGATGGATTGATTGATTGATTGATTCATTGATTGATTCATTGATTGATTGATTGATTGATTGATTCATTGATTCATTGATTCATTGATTGATTGATTGATTGATTGAATAAACAGATGGATAGATTGATCAATTTTATTGATTAAAATTAAACTTTGTTCAAATCATTAATACATTGATTACCTTGTGATATTGTTAGCCTTGATTTGTTTCAATAAATGTTAACATTTTATGTTTCAGAATGTTACCCAAAGCACGGGTTGTGTACTGTAGTGCAACAGGAGTCACTGATGTCAAAAACATGGTAAATACTGTTTTGCAATATCTTTTTAAGGCTGATTTATAAGGTACAATTTATTGTGTGCGATTTGGAGTAAACAAACATTTGTGAGGCTCAAAAGGAGTCACTGATGTCAAAAACATGGTAAATACTGTTTTGCAATATCTTTTTAAGGCTAATTTATAAGGTATGATTTATTGTGTGCGATTTGGAGTATACAAACATTTGTGAGGGTTAAAAGCTTCTAAAACTTGTTGTAGGACATTCTAAAACATTAAAACTGGTTGTATACTGCAAATCACACACAACAAATTGCACCGTGTTAACCTGGCTTAATTATCACTCACAAAAGACATGTTTCTATTACCAATACTGTAAAACAATGTTTGCTCATCTTTATTAGTTGTACATGTAACTTGCTATAATGTAGATTGTTGGAGCGACTTCACATTCTTGTTTCAGCTACCTTCTTTTTACTTTGTATAACTAGTTTCAGTTGACTCTATAAAAACAACCATTCAGGCTCTGTAAGGAGGTGTGACTCCAGGCATTAAATGGAAAAGGACTCCTGGACTTTGAACAAAACCAAAAAAGCATAGGCTCCAAGACTTTAAACAAAAAACCTAAGGCTACAGGACATGATTAAATACAAAACAAAAACAGGCTTCAGCTTTCTATGTAATTAAAACAAAAGACAACGCTTCAGGGATTTGAACAGAAAAAATGGAAATATGGCCATTTCTTAGTTATTATAATAGCATGTCAAGTGTGTTGCACTATTCATTTGGTGTCTTAACTTTCTTTCATGTTGCATATACAGGCATTTATGGAGAGGCTAGGTTTGTGGGGTGAAGGAACAGCTTTCAAGTCATTCCAATCCTTTCTGGATTCTATTACAAAAAGAGGACTTGGTGAGTGGTGTATTTTGTGTCTATTGTTGAGGAGTAATTTATGATTGAGTAATGATGATGATATTATGATGATTTTGGTGGTGGCAGTGATGATGATGAGATTATGATGATTTTGGTGGTGGTAGTGGTGATGATGATATGATGATTTTGGTGATGGTAGTGGTGATGATGATTGATTTTGGTGATGGTAGTGGTGATGATGATGTTATGATGATTTTGGTGGTGGTAGTGGTGATGATGATGATGTTATGATGATTTTGGTGATGGTAGTGATGATGATGATGTTATTATGATTTTGGTGGTGGTAGTGGTGATGATGATGTTATGATGATTTTGGTGATGGCAGTGGTGATGATGAGATTATGATGATTTTGGTGGTGGTAGTGGTGATGATGATGTTATGATGATTTTGGTGGTGGTAGTGGTGATGATGATATGATGATTTTGGTGATGGTAGTGGTGATGACGAGATTATGATGATTTTGGTGGTGGTAGTGATGATGATGATGTTATGATGATTTTGGTGGTGGTAGTGGTGATGATGAGATTATGATGATTTTGGTGGTGGTAGTGGTGATGATGATGATATGATGATTTTGGTGGTGGTAGCGATGATGATGATGATGTTATTATGATTTTGGTGGTGGTAGTGGTGATGATGATATGATGATTTTGGTGATGGTAGTGGTGATGATGATGTTATGATGATTTTGGTGGTGGTAGTGGTGATGATGATATGATGATTTTGGTGGTGGTAGTGATGATGATGATGTTATTATGATTTTGGTGATGGTAGTGGTGGTGATGATGTTATGATGATTTTGGTGGTGGTGGTAGTGGTGATGATGATATGATGATTTTGGTGATGGTAGTGATGATGATGATGTTATTATGATTTTGGTGGTGGTAGTGGTGATGATGATGTTATGATGATTTTGGTGATGGTAGTGGTGATGATGTTATGATGATTTTGGTGGTGGTAGTGGTGATGATGATGTTATGATGATTTTGGTGGTGGTAGTGGTGATGATGATGTTATGATGATTTTGGTGGTGGTAGTGGTGATGATGATGATATTATGATGATGATGATGGTGGTAGTGGTGATGAAATTCAAATTTGTGTTTTATGGGCACTCCAGTATTTATAGAATGAGAATAAGTGTTTTATTGGCAGATATAGATACAAGGCAAAACCAGGTATCTAGTGCCGATAAAACGGAAATTTAAATTTTATAAATTGCTTCTAAAACTCCAAGTGTAAGTTCATATTTCTCCATCAAAAACTCAAGAATTTTAAAAGGAGAAAAAAGAGTTCTAAGTTTATGCAAATTAGGATAATTCTATATCATATATTTGCTTCGAAAATCACTCCTATTTTTAGAACTGCAGATAAAACACTCATTCTCATTTTGAAAATAGCATCCATTTGTGTGATGCCAATATCTATATAATGTACAATGCATATTCTCAGGTGCAGCTGAAATGCTTGCAATGGAAATGAAGGCATCAGGAATGTATGTTTCAAGAGGTCTTAGTTTTAGGCAGGCTGAGGTAAGGGCACCCTTGTCAACATTGTTAGTTTCCTTGGGAAGGGCAGAAAAAACATGTTAACAACATTTGTTCGTTCATTCATTCATTCATCCATCCATCCATTCATTCATTCATTTTCGTATTCATTCATTTAAAAGACATGTTCTTAACTATTTTTTTATCTATTCATCAATTTATTAATTAATTCACAATTCATTAATTCCTTAATCAGTTAATTCATTTATTTGTTCAATTATTCTTTCATTCATTTGTTAATGCAACATTGTACTTATTCAGCTAATATGTATCCATTACGTCATTTTCTTCGTCACTTCATTCATTTCATCTTTTTGAGTTCTTTTTCTTTATTTGCTTGTAAACCATATCATGTGTACCATTTTGTTTAGTTTGTGAATGTGGAAGCTGTCTTGTCAGAAGAGCAAGTCAAAGTTTATGACACTTCTGCACATGTATGGTTAGTATTTAATTTAATGATCTTACTTCACTAACTTTGTCAATAGCGATATTCAATAGCAATAATCACTGTTTACAACCAAACATGTCACAAAACGAATTGCTATGTTGATGTTCCAACCACAACACAAAAGATTCTATTGAAGACCAATCACTGTCTTAGTAGTTGACACATGAATAACAAATACCTCAGTCTGAACATTACCAGCATTTGTACAGGTATGGCATTTCTGTGGTGTTCATTTTTCATATTTGGGGTCCATTTGTTTTGAGCAATCCAATGAAAAATTAAATTTTTAAAACTATTCTTGATTTGAATATTGGAAACTTTGTAGTGGATGAAATTCGAGAGAAATTATATGCTGTGGATATATAAGCTTTTTCCAGGCTTTGCACAACCAGACCCTGACCATTCAAGCAAGCTGCCTTTACATGATGATGTAGAATTCTACCACTACCAGAATGCTTTGCGGGCTTTCTTTTGTATTGCAATTAGTGCAAATTGTTTTATTAATCTCCATTGGGGATTAACAATTTGAAGTTGAAAAAGAATTTGCAAAGAATGCTTGTAATGATGCTTTAATACAAAGTGCCTAATTATTCATCAAATTAAAATAGATTGACATGTGAATTGTTTTTCAGGAATGAGATCAAGAAGTCATTAGAATATGCCATTGGTAGAACTAAATTAGCAGCACCAAGAATATGGTCTCAGTTCTGGTCCAGTCATCAGAGATTCTTTAAGCAATTATGGTAGGTGTTCTTCAAACAACAGTATAGATCAGGTACAGTTCTGGTCCAGTCATCAGCTGTTCTTTAAGCAGCTATAGTAGGTGTTCTTTAAACAACAGTATAGATCAGGTACAGTTCTGGTCCAGTCATCAGAGATTCTTTAAGCAGGTATCAATGGTAGTTGGTATTAAACAACAGTATAGATCAGGTATAGTTCTTGTGCAGTCATCAGCTGTTCTTTAAGCAACTATGGTAGGTGCTATTTAAACAACAGTATAGATCAGGTACAGACATTCTTTAAGCAACTATGGTAGGCGCTATTTAAACAACAGTATAGATCAGGTACAAACAACAGTTCTTTGTATGCCTACATCAAAGCAAGTTCTATTCATTTCATTTTTTCTTGTCTTTCTATGTTCCTATAATTATTAACATTCTACCATTTTAAAATGTGTACTTTTGAAAAAGATTGTATAACAGATATTTTTCAAAGCTCAGCCAATCAGAATGCATCATTTTAGTGAATGGGTTTTTTAAGCTTTGTTCAAAAGTGTGATAGATTCACACAATCTTTTTTCAAAAGTACATAATTTAGATAGTATTAACAATGTTTGTCATTATTCTACACTTCGTCTAACTTTGTTCTCATCTTTTCTTCTCCTTTTCTTCATCTTATTTATTCCTCTCCTTCTTCTTCCTGTCTGTCTGTCTGTCCATCCATCTGTCTGATTTACTTGCATTCATCCTTTGCTAGTTATTTTGATGTTTTTTTTTATTGTTTTCAGCATGAGTCTCAAGGTTCCAACCATAATTAAAGAAGCCAAACAAGCCTTGCAAAATGACATGTGTGTTGTCATTGGACTGCAGACCACAGGAGAGGTAAAGACAATAATTATATGAACAAATGAATGGATGGACGGACGGACGGACAGACAGTCGGACAGACAGATGACTGATTGAATGAATGAATGTAAGATATATGAACAAAATAGTGGATTAATAAATGAATGGATTGTGAAACAAATAAACAAACATTGTTGATGTATTTTTCATAAACAATTTACATCTTCTGTGCCAGGCAAGTTTGGAGAGTGAACTGAATCGTACAGGAGGAAAAATTACCAAATTCATTTCCATAACAGAAGAAATCATGGCTCGATTTATAACCCAATACTTTCCAACCAAGATAGAAACAACGGTAAGGTACTTGATCACTACTCATTTTGTATTACTCCAACAAAGGACTAACATCCGAAACATTAGTTTTCTCTACTATCATTCTACGGTGTCTAACTTATCATTATATTTACAACAACCACTATTTCCACTGGGACTATAGCACCTTTATAAGCCAATTGGGTTTGTGCTTTAGATCAAAAGACATGCACTTTGTGTCAGCATATAGAGAATTTGTCTGCGCATGTCGTAAGTTAATGGTAGAAAAATACCTTCTAAATCCCTTTTAATCCCAATTCACAAAAGCGATACTTCAGGTGACGAAAGTCTCTGTTCCAACCATACAGTGATTGGCCGTTATTTCCGTACGGCTTATTATAGTTCTTGTTGGACATTAGCACAACAATTTGTTTGTTTAGAACATGAATTATCTGCAAGATTCTGCAATATGGCCGCTTTCACAACGAGACCTGGTCATCTTTGACTGCCGATCAAAGATTTTGGCCAAAACTCTATTGAAAACCAAAAGTATAATACTAATCTAAGATTATGAAAGAAAGCATACCAACGAAAAACTTAGCGGCGCATACATTTAAGCTCGACTTTTCTTCAAATTTATGCGAAAAAATTGACCAAAGAGTAAGACTGACAAATTGTCTTCGTGCTTGAGTTAAAGTTTATATTTAGTGAAGATAGAAGTATATCAACAAAAGCCCGACCAGAAAATTACAAAATTTGGTGGTTCATCTGTGTTTTCACAATCATTTGGATTAATCAAGATCATTCTAACCTAATTTCAGGTTCGGTATTCACATCAGTCGAAATTGCTTGAGAGGAGAAACACAACCATGGCGTCAACAAATATCGCAATATCACGTTTTGGCCAATCTTTCTTAAAAAAATAACAATGCTGTGATGTAGAATGTGGTTTGACGACTCGCATCAGTTATATTTAGCTTCGGCGCAGCCCCTTAAATATACCGCTTATCAAGAAGGAAATTGACCAAAACTTGCAAAATGCGCAAATAATATGCTCATCGCCCCACAAAATCGATCCTCAATAAGAAATCATTCTGTACCACACATTTCTCATGACCTTTGAGTCTTAATCTGTGGAAAGATTTTTCTGCTATTTCTTTTATTATGGCAGCAGTCCTCACACGAATGCAGTAGGTTTGTGTTTTTCTTCTTTGTTTTGCGGACTTTTGCTCAAAAATATTTTGAGATCGAAAACCTCCACATTTACTTGACTTAGTCATAGCAACTTACAAAGTGATAGACTTTAAGTATCCATTTATATTTTCCTAAATTGAAGATCACTAAGATTGCGATTGGAACTCAAAAGTTCCCCGGTCGTAGAAAAAAATGTAAACATGACCGCGAGCTAAAATTTTCTGACATGCGCAGACAAATTCTCTATATGCTCTTTGTGTCCCTATTAGACCATCAAATTACAAAGGTGTAAATTGGCTGATAAACACCACCTTTATAAGCAAATCAGGTTTGCACTTTAGACCAAAAGACATGCACTTTGTATTGTTATCAGCCAATGAAATTACAAAGGTGGTTGAATTAGCATCACCGTAAAAACATTTTACTTGCATAGATGATGGGTACAAAAGAAAGATAAATCTGGGATAATATTTAGGCAAAACAGAAAAGAGAAAAAATATGTTCTTTTACTACTGCTAAGGTTCTATTTAATGTGATTGACAGTTGTTATGGTGCTATTTCTCCATGATTGACAGTTGTTATGGTGCTATTTCTCCATGATTGACAGTTGTTATGGTGCTATTTCTCCATGATTGACAGTTGTTATATTGCTATTTCTCCATGATTGACAGTTGTTATATTGCTATTTCTCCATGATTGACAGTTGTTATGGTGCTATTTCTCCACGATTGACAGTTGTTATGGTGCTATTTCTCCATGATTGACAGTTGTTATGGTGCTATTTCTCCATGATTGACAGTTGTTATGGTGCTATTTCTCCATGATTGACAGTTGTTATATTGCTATTTCTCCATGATTGACAGTTGTCATATTGCTATTTCTCCATGATTGACAGTTGTTATGGTGCTATTTCTCCATGATTGACAGTTGTTATATTGCTATTTCCCCATGATTGACAGTTGTTATGTTGCTATTTCTCCATGATTGACAGTTGTTATGGTGCTATTTCTCCATGATTGACAGTTGTTATGGTGATTGTTGCTAGGATGGTTCAGCACTTGAAGACGAATGGTCAGTATCGGCCAAGAAACTCCTTCTCAGTTTTGTTAAGAAAATTGGTCTTCCAATAAGGTAATGGTCACAGTTTTCTCCTCTACCTCTTTGTCTCTCTTGTCATTGTCAGGGTTATGACATGGTATGTGGAATCAGTGATCACAAGCTTGGAATCAGCAACAACATTGTCATCATAGCCATCATTTGTGCATGTGATATTGTCTTAGTCAATAGGGTCATCATCATCATCATCATGATTTTCATTATCTTTAATGCTATCTAGTGTTGTCATCATTATCATCATAATTTTCATTATCTTTAATGCTATCTAGTGTTGTCATCATCATCATAATTTTCAATATGTTTAATGTTATATAGTGTTGTCATCATCATCATCATTTTCATCATGATGTTATCTTTAGTCTTGTAGATGAAGGATTGATAAGTTACTAGAGTTATAATCATCATCATCATCATCATTTTCATCATGATGTTATCTTTAGTCCTCTAGATGATCTGATTGATCAATTGGGAGGACCAGCTTTTGTCAGTGAGATGACAGGAAGGCGTGGTCGAGTGGTTAGAAGAGGACAAAACCCTGTCTATGAGTCACGTGATTCTGACAGTACACAGATTGAAAGCCTTAATATACAAGAGGTTGGTAGACATCATCATCAGTAATAATAGTGATAATAATTTTAATAAAAGATTCAAAATCTGAAAGATTCAATTGCCGTAATGCACTGTGACATCCCATGAAAAATAATTCGACGGAGAAGGTTAAATCAACGCAAATGTGCAGAAAATTGTTCTACAATCCGCCCTAATTCATGAAGAGAATTAGCATTGTTCTCAGTTATGTTATTAGTCTCTTAGTTTCCTTTCCCAAACGTTAGGATGACACCAAGAATACCGTGCTAGAGGCTAAATAGGTCCCATCAAGTTGCCTCTCATCCACCACATCACTTTGGATCATATCACATTGTTTCACAACACAACATTTCACTACAACGACTTTTGTTCTAAATAGTGATAGATGTTTATCTTTTTTGTTTCTCAGAGAAATAGTTTCATGGATGGAAGTAAGCTTGTTGCTATCATATCAGACGCTGCAAGCACTGGTATATCTCTACATTCTGACTTACGTGTAACCAATCAGAAGCGTCGAATTCACATAACGATGGAATTACCATGGAGTGCTGACAAAGCTGTGCAACAACTTGGACGATCACATCGATCTAACCAAAGCAGGTATATAACAAACATGAATGTATAATTATAGGTGTATAGAGTCATTTTCGTATGAGTGGGAAACAGTACAGTATTGTATTGTAGCTTTAATTTCTAAGAAAACATTTGAATTAGAGTGGTTTTCGGAGAAGTGGGAAACAGTTCCGTATCATATCGTAGCCGTAGTTTCTAAGAAAACATTCAAATCATTTGCCGTATCGTAGCGGTATCGTAACCGTACCGTTAGAAGAGAAAATTACACAAAAAATGCCGGGAGTTGCCATTTAAGTGTTCATGAGTTTTAGAATAACTAATAAAGAAGTAGATGTCAAATCAAGGCGATGATCCATTGTTGTTTTTTTGTAGTGGTCCGATCTACAAGCTTGTTACGACTAATCTCGGAGGAGAGAGGAGATTTGCTGCTGCTGTCGCCAAAAGGTTGCAATCACTCGGTAAGACAACACCATTAGCAACAACATTATCCTGATCATTGTTTTCACCATCATCATTGTCTTCATCACTGTCATTATCATCACCACTGCCATTACCAGCACCAACATCACCACTGATCATCATCATCACTACCACTGTCATTATCATCACCTTTACCACCACCAACATCACCACTTACCATCATCATCATCATCTTAATCTCCGCCAAAATAAATGGATCGTTGTCATCAACTTCATCATCGGAGACCCATCGACTGTCCGATTGACTGAGAACTGTCTTAATCGTCATTGTCATCACTATCATCGGCGACCCGTCGACTGTCCGATTGATTGAGAACTGTCTTAACCATCAATGTATAATTGTGTTGTTGTAGGTGCTCTCACTAAGGGTGATCGACGAGCTGCTACCGGTGCTGACCTGACAGAGTTTAACTTTGATACCAACTACGGTCGTACTGCTTTACGTACCCTGTACAACGCTATCAGTTCGGTGAGTTGTCTTTCCATGATCATGACCGTAATCATCATCACAACAACTGCAACATTACAATTGATCATTATCGTCACCATATTAGCATTGATCAATGCTTTGATACTATGGCCGTACACCTCAACCCACCCTGTGCAATGCTCTAAGTTAAGCAGGTTATCAGTCTACAAAACATCATAACAACCATCAGGGGCTGTCATGATTGCCATTATTATGATTGTCGCAATTCATCATGAACATCGCCACACCACAACCATCATCATAGTTACCATTCTTCACATTAGTATTGTATCACCACCACCACCACCACCATCATCATCATCATCATCCAATATCATCTTAATCATCATCATCACCATCAGTATCCTCTGCCCAGTTGGCTCAGTTATTTGAGCGGGAGGTCACGGGTTCGATCCCCGTGGCCGGACTAATACTCAGGGTCTTTTAAATAATCGAGGAGAAATTGCTGCCTTTGTAACTACAACCGCAAATGGTTAGAATTTCGCGTCTTCTCGGATAAAGACGTTAAACTGAAGGTCCACAGGTCCACATTTAAATCAGCTTGCTGAATTGGACTAACCTATTAAAGTATCATAACAAAACAAAAAATAAATAGAAATCAACATATAAATCAACACCAGCATCTTCATCATAACATCGTCACCACCATTACCAACATGATCATCACCAGCATCACATTCATCATTATCACCATCATATTCACTGGCATCATTTTATGTGTTGTTGCCCCAGTCTACATTACAAGGTGGTGTCAGTCTAATTCAAGTCTTTACCAATGGACAAGTCAAGAATTCTTATGATGTCAACAGTTTTTTCGATGTATTAAGAGTATGTATGACGTTTATTTGTTACATATCAATTAATTTTACAATTTATAACATTAATTAATTATCGCTTAACATCAACTCCATTTCGTCCTTTTATTCATCTATCCATCCGCTCATTCATTCATTCATTCATTCATCCATTCAACCATTCATCCATTCATTCATTCATTCATTCATCCATTCATCCATCCATTCATCCATTCATCCATTCATCCATTCATCCATTCATCCATTCTTCCATTCATCCATTCACCCATTCATCCATTCATTCATTCATCCATTCATCCATTCATCCATTCATTCATTCATTCATCCATCCAACCATTCATCCATTCATCCATTCAACCATTCATCCATCCATTCATTCATTCATTCAGCCATTCATCCACCCGTTCATTCATTTATTCATTCATCCATCCAACAATTTGTCCATCAATTAACAAAATAATCCAACCTTTTTTTTCATTCATCATTTCTATCAGGAGTGTATCCAATCAATGGGCATCAGTGATGCTGGTAGCAACACAGTGAAAGACAAAGACGCAACTGATGTCTCGCGATTCCTGAACAGGATTCTGGGATTGAGCGTAGAGAAACAAAACATGGTGAGTCATGAATCACGTGATCCAATGTCGGAACAATTCTCATATTTGACCCCTTCTTTTAAGTAATTGGATATAATTTATATTGCGCAAGCCGGAATCAATCAATCAGCTTTACTTAATTTGTGTCAAGAAAGTATGTTGCATTTGCATATAGCACGTTTACAGTTTTCTTGTTTTAAACACAAAGCTGCACATATTATATAGTTACATATCTGATAAAGTTATTTTATACATTTTGACTCACCATTTCTTGAAAAATAAAAAAATCATGAGATATACACATGACTATTGACAAAGTTAATATTTCAATTAAACAACCATTTTAAGAATAGCTGTATATATAAATATATACATTTACCATGTTACAAACACTCCCTCACTACGAGGATTATGTGTTCGTGGACTGTGTCTTCATTCAGTAACATTTAGTGATAATGATCGTTTTGTTCTGTTGTAGTTCTTCTCCTACTTCGTGGAGTCTTTAAATGCAGTTGTCGAAGCGGCCAAAAGAGAAGGAAGGTAGAGCTACATAACCGATTTTAAAATAAATGGACAATCTTTTTCTTGTGTTTGATATACGATTCAACCAGTTCAACCTTCTTGACACTAGGAAATTCTACCAAAAAAATAATAATTTTACAAAATTTGTTGGACATTGATCAATTCTGTAGAGAATTCATGTAAATTAGCATGTAAATTATTTTCCAACGTGAAAATGAAACGAACACGCCAAAATTTGTATACAATTCTCAATTTTGAATGTCTGAGGCCGGTTGCTCAAAGCTCGATTAGTGCTAATCCAGGTTTAACTCTAAAGGTTTTCTTAAGAGTTAACCCAGGATTAGTGCTAATCGGGCTTTGAACAACACAGACTCAGTACACAACACAAGCAAAATTCTTAAGATTCGTTTGGTATCTGGTAGCGCGTGTCACACAAAACACAATATTAGAATTGCTGCTATTTCTGTTTTCTTGTATACTGTATGTTCGAATTTGGTCAAGCTGCACTACTGATTTACGGGAAGTGAGGTCACGTGACCTAGTTCAAGTGGTCTATCTACAGGCGGACCAGGGCAATTTCCTGTGGTTTATTAATCGAGGGGGTCGCGAGTTCGAGTCTCACAAAAAAACACTAAAAGTAAATTTGCCTTTTTTCTTTTCCTTAGAACATAAATCACCTTGTCGTAAATAACTTTTCCCTGAAATAAAGATTGATTTTCTGTGGTCTATCATTCTCTAACATGGAATTATTTGTAGGTTTAGTGAGGGGGTCACGGACGTGTCTGGATCATCGATCACAATGGTTGACAAGCCAACACCGGTCTTCACTGACATACACAGGTGCATAATGCCTACACGGTAAGCATTCGAGTCCTTCAGCTGACCATTAACGTCGTGCTTACCATAGTCCTCTTCTGAAATAATAAACATGGTGCACTATGGTCTAGATTTGGTATAAACACCTTTTGTTCATTATGCATTTCATATCTTGTAGCATATGTGAATATTTAACTTATTAGACTTATCATTTCATTTAGATAATAATTTGTCTTATTAATTATTATTATTATTTATATTCATCATTTTTGATATTGTATATATATTATTGTATATTTTACTGTAAATGCGCATTTGAACATATCCCCATCTAAAGTGCGCTTTATAAATGATTACGTCATTATTATTATGCCTTATATGGTGTTGTTTGTGTTGAAGCTAGACCACAATGCATCCTGTTCATCAAACTCAGAAAAGACCTATTGGTCAGCATCTCCTTAATTGTTATTTATCAAAAAATCAGCATGGATTAAAAGATGTGTGTAAAATAATTAATGTAGGGGTAGTGAGTGTGAAGGGCCATCTCAAGAATAACCTGACCGGAAGTGATTTATTGTAATTGTATAGAGCGGAAGTGAATGAGTGTGTAACGTGAGAGTCGGCGTCGCGTCAGTGTAGAGTGAGCGGAGTAGTGTAAAATTCATGTAGAAAAGCGATCGAAAATCAGTGACAAAAATAAAGACAACCGTGAATATTTGGTACTAAAACAACTTCAGTACACAAGTGGTGCCGTGACCAGGATTGGATGGAAAACAACGTGGAAAAGGTGACGACACAACGCAATAGAAACGTGAACTAAGACTTGTGAACATTCATACTGTAAAAGGTCAAACGACAACCATGAGCGACGCAGAACAAGAAATCGAACTTACAGACAAAGAGAAGGAGAAAGAACAAAAAATCTGCAAAGAAATCGAAAAGTTGGAATTCTTTCTAGAGGATGCCAAAGAAAGTGAAGAAAACGATGATTACGAAGAGTTAAAGATGGTACTAAATAAGTGTAATTCAATACATGACAAGATCAATGAAATGATCACTAACTTACAAGAACTAAAGTTAGAACTTGGAACCGCTACCAATAGATCTATTAGACAATGGAAAAAGAACTTAAAGGCTAGTTGTACTCCATTAATTCAAACGAAGGTGAAACTACAAAAGTCGTTAGAGAAAAGACAAAGAGAAGAGAACGAAGCAGCTACGGAAGAATGTTTACAATACAAACACCAGAAAGAAGAAGAATTTCGCAAGACCATGTACGACAAAGAAAGAGAAATGCTTGAAGAAAGGATGAAAGCGGAGCTAAAGTTGACTGAGAAAAAGATGGAGATGGAGATGGAGCGAGCTCAGAATCAAAGACGAACGAAGTTGCCGGAGCTGAAGATCACGCCATTCAAAGGAACGCCGAGCGACTGGATCAGGTTTGAAAACATGTTCGTTTCACAAATTGACAAGTCGCCAATTTCTGACGAAGAGAAATTTGGATATTTGCTCGAATTAGTTGGTCCTAAGGTAAGAGATAGATTTTCTAACCTTAAACCCGGGGTCGTGGGGTATAAAACAGCGTGGGAACGGTTACGAAGTGAATATGGCCACACAAAATTAGTCAGCGCAGCCCACATGGATGAACTAATAAACTTAGCTCCCGTTCGCGGTACCAGCTACGAGAAAGTGCGAGAATTTTATGAGAAACTAACTAAAAACTTTGACGCGTTACAGTCCCTTGGGGAGGGAGATACACTGAAAGCTTTGGTCATACCCACAATTAACAAATTACCGCAAGTTAAACCCGATCTTGTTCGCACCGATGATGACTGGGAGGACTGGGATATGTCACAAATGTTAACCTCAATTCAAAAATGGCTAAAACGTAACAAGGTAGAGGACGGCACCAAGAGAAACCCCCCTAAGAGAAGAGAGAAGCATTTCTTTGCAAACGGGCCAGAAACAACCACCCCAGCCAACAAGGGAAAGCACCCAAAGTGTTTATATTGTGAGGGTAGCCATTGGGGGGAGCACTGCACAGCCTACACCACTGTAGAAGAACGCAAACGGGTTTTTGCAGAAAGGAAGTTTTGCTTCAACTGCGCACGATCGGGCCATCAAGCAAATCAATGTCGCAGCAGGGGATGTTTCAAATGCAAGGGAAAACACCACACTAGTCTCTGCACACGGGGTAATGAGAGCTCGTCTGACAAACCACAACAAACCGGAGTTCTAAATGGATACACCCCTTCGACTGAAAAGAGCCTACCAGCCATTATTCCCGTTAAAATTGAGGATTCGATCCTGTGGGCCTTTCTCGACACCGGGTCGGGGAGGAACTTTGTGTCTAGTGAAGCAGCGAAAAGGCTCAAACTAAAACCAGTGAGACATGAGACACAAAACATTGTAACTGTGAACGGTGTGAAAACACAATCATTACCTATATTCAACGTAGAAATGAAGTCATTAGACAATCGTGAAACCGAGAGAATTGAACTAAGCGGAAGTAGAGTGCCAGACTTCACGACTATCAGCAGACCTACTATCAAAGACCTCAAAGAGAAATATCCACATGCACGCGGGAAAACCTTCTACTACATTGAATCTGACGAGTATCAAATCGACATCATCCTTAGTGATAGTACATACTGTAGGATAAGAACTGATCAAGTGTGCAAGGGGAAGCCGGAAGACCCCATAGTAGAAGAGACGACCTTTGGGTGGGTCATACACGGGGGGACTGAGTACTCTAGTTCTGGTTGCATGTACATCAAAGAGATTGACGAACACTGTGAACGACTGTATTCCTTAGACGTATTAGGAATAGAAGACAGGGGAGAGAACGTTGACTCGACGGTACTTACAGAGTTTAAGGAGAACATTGTTGTGAATAGTGAAGGCAGGTATGAAGTCCAGGTCCCCTGGATACCGGGAGCTGAGATAGACAACACAAATGAAAACCCCAGTAGACGACGACTAGAGAATGTGGAGAGAAAGCTAAGTCACGACAGCAAGCTAGAGGTTGAATATAGAAAGATAGTGACAGACCAGTTAGAGAATGGCATCGTTGAGAGAGCTCCAGCCATACCTAGCGGTGACCGGGTATTCTACATGCCTCACAAACCTGTAGTGAGAGAAACCGCAAGCACAACCAAGGTGCGAATGGTGTTTGACGGAAGCGCTAAACCTCATCCATTAGCGAACAGTGTGAACGAGTGTATGCATACAGGACCACCTCTACAGCCACTCCTCTGGGACATCCTCATCAGAGCCCGTATGTCACCACACCTGTTACTGGCAGACCTAGAAAAGGCGTTCCTCCAGATAGCTGTAGCAGACAAAGACAGAGACGCATTCAGGTTCCTGTTTAACATAAACGGCAGAGAAGAACATCTGAGATTCACTAGAGTACCGTTCGGAGCTGAGGCTAGTCCGTTTATGCTTGGAGCGACGCTACAACATCACTTTGATCTACAAAGTAAAGACCTACAAGAGACCGTGACAGCACTCAAGGAAAATACATACGTTGACAATCTGATGAAGACCGCAGCAGATATCGAGGAGCTGAAGCGATTCAAACAAGAAGCAACTACAGTAATGGAGCATGCGAAATTCCCGGTACACAAGTGGGAGTCGGATGTTCTAGAACTCGACGCAGAAGCAAATCCATCAAAGATACTTGGCTACAAATGGGATAAACGAGAAGACACAATTGAGATTAACACAGACATCAAGTGTGACACAAGCAAGGATCAAGTGACCAAGAGAGAGATCCTGAGTCAGTTAAGTAGAGTGTACGACCCGCTTGGTTTGATATCACCAGCTATAGTCCACGGCAAAGCCATCTACAGAGACGCATGCGACGAGTGTAAGAGCTGGAATGCCCCAGTAACAGATGATATACAGAAGCGATGGAACAACTGGATTGGCCGACTGCGTAACGTCAAAGTGCCGAGAAGTATACCTCGGGGAATCAGCGACATTACCAGCATTCACCTACACGTGTTTGCAGATGCAAGTAACGCAGCGTGCTCAGCAGTAGCCATAGCAGTGATAGAACATTCATCAGGAGTAGTGAAAGGACTGCTAACATCAAAGTCAAGAATATCTAAGCGCAACACAACAATACCGAGGTTGGAACTGATCAGTGGACACATGGCAGCGAACCTAGCAAAGAATATCAACACAGCCTTACAACGCTGGCCCATCAGGTCAATTACCATATGGATGGACAGCATGACCGCTCTCTACTGGATATGTAATCCAGCGAAACCATGGAAAGTCTTCGTTTCTAATCGCGTCAGAAAGATAGCAGAGATATCAAACGACCTCAAGATTGAATGGAAGTACTGCCCTACCGGAAATAACCTTGCTGACTTGGGAAGTCGAGGTGCATTGCTTGACAAGATGGAAGCAGAGAAGTGGTACGAAGGACCTGACTGGTTACTGGATGAGAACGAATGGCCAGAACAGCCAAAGCTGGAGACCTCATCAAGAGTCAGTGAAGAATGCAGCCCAGCCAAATTGAATGCCCTCCTTACTGTTAAGCGTGAGCAAGATGAGTGGGACGTAGTCATAGAGAAGCACTCGTACTGGAAAGCCATGAGAATCACAGCATGGGCCCTACGATTCGTAATCAATTGTCGAGCAAAGACAGCAAGAGGAAAGGAGCTCATGCCACTCACCTTAGATGAGATCAGCAAAGCGGAGGAACACTGGATAAAGAGAATACAATCAGACGTCAGCACAGGTCTAGAGAATCCAGGGTGGACGATAGTGAAGGACGACAAAGGCATACTGAGATGTAAGGGGAGAATCACGGGCTATCAACCGATCTATCTCGAGAAAGGAGTCTTCACAGACAAACTGATCCGTCACGTCCATACAGAAGTTATCCACCTGGGAATACCAAATACAATGGCAGCGATTAGAGAGAAGTACTGGATACCTAAGCTACGATCTAAAGTGAAGAGGATAATCAACGACTGTAAGAAGTGTAAGACGTTCAGCACTAAGTCGTATGGTACAACAGCTACAGCCGCACTGCCTACCTTTCGTACAGAAAGCAGCCGACCATTTCAAACTACAGGGGTGGATTTTGCAGGTCCACTTGACTACAAAATATCCAAAGAAGAGAAAGGCAAGTGCTACATTCTTATATTCACGTGCGCAACCTCAAGAGCAATTCACCTAGAAGTCACAACTTCGCAGACAGCAGAGGAGCTGCAGCAAAAACTGACAGCGTTCATTACACGAAGGACAAGACCAGAGCGCATTATATCAGACAATGCGCAAACATTCAAGGCTACAGCAGAGTGGATCCAGCAGATTCGTAAGAGCGAAGTTCTACAAGACTTCTTAGCTAAGCAGAACATCCAATGGCAGTTCAATCTAGCTAAGTCGCCATGGTGGGGAGGTATGTACGAACGCCTCATTAAAGACGTCAAGAAGACGCTATACAAAACAATGGGAAGAGCTAGCCTGACGTTGGAGCACTTTGAAGCTGTAGTGATGGATATTGAGAGACATCTCAATAATCGACCACTAACGTACGTAGAGGGCGAAGCAGACGAAGAGCGGGTCCTTACCCCAAATGTGATCATGTGGGGTCAAGAAGCACACATCATAGAGGACATCGAACCAGACCTAGATGAAGTCAGTAAGATGCACTTACGACTTACCGAAAAAAGACAGCATGCTTGGAGACGATGGAAGACAGAATACATCCACAGTCTGATGGAGAGTCATCGCATCAACAAAGGTACAGACGCACATCCAAAGATTGGTGAGATCGTACTCCTAGTTGGCGACGAAAAGAATCGTGGGGAGTGGAAGAAGGGTAAGGTTACTCAGCTTATCAGAGGAAGAGACGGAGTGATCAGGGGAGTAAAGCTACTTCACAAGGGACACCAATTGGAGAGACCACTATCTCTAGTTTGTCCATTGGAGATCAGAGCAGCCACTCAGACAGCAGCGGACGACCCACAACCACAACAGCAACCCATGCAACACAGGAGCACCAGAAAAGCTGCGCAAGAAGCAAGACAAGCCATTAGGGCTCTGTGTGAGCATGAAGAGTTAAACTAATGTACATTTAGTTATCACACAAGTGATATGACTGAGAACTACTTTGTTATTGTTGCAGTTCAAATAAGATGTTAAAAAACTTATGGACACAATGATTTAAATGACATTGATTATTAGATAGAAAATGAACTTTCGTAGATTCATAAGCAGAAGATTGTAAAATTTAAGAAATGCATTCTAAATTTTAGGGGAGCGTGACCGGAAGTGATTTATTGTAATTGTATAGAGCGGAAGTGAATGAGTGTGTAACGTGAGAGTCGGCGTCGCGTCAGTGTAGAGTGAGCGGAGTAGTGTAAAATTCATGTAGAAAAGCGATCGAAAATCAGTGACAAAAATAAAGACAACCGTGAATATTTGGTACTAAAACAACTTCAGTACAAACCACTATGTGGATGAGATGTGTGAAATATTTATATTTATTTATTTATTATCAAAGCAACCATTGTCACTGCCACCAACGCCATAATCACCACCAGTTGAGGACCCAGGATTGTTTTTAAGAGGAGTTGCCCCATAGTCAGATGCACCACCACGCAAACACAAAAATAAACAGAAACACAGAGAATATTTCGAAAAGATATATGAAGAAAGCAAGCCCTTGAAGCCCTTTTAGGAGGAGGTGCACCCCCCATAACTGGATTCCCCCACTGACTAATGTTTTTAAATCTTTCTAATGTAATAAGTGTTTGGATATCATCCTCAACATAGACTCTCTCGCAGTCGTTTTTAGGGTTTGTCACGCAATAACTGCATTTAACCTCTCTGCGTGACAAACCCTAAAAACGACTGCGAGATAGTGTACATCATCTTAGCCATTATCATTTGTATTCCATGCAGGCATGTTGTTCTCAATGTTGATCGTGGCGTTGACTGGCAAACCGCTCTGTCGCGGTATCAAAATAGCTCCAAGAATGAGCTCGATGGTTTTTACTGCTCAAAACGCGAACAGAAGAACCAGCGGTTTTACTTACTTGCTCTACAGAAAGAGTCCTCGGCGCATCTATTCAATATAATAAGGTGTGTATAATTCAATGTACAGTGCAACGATGTAGTTTGTGACCTGTTTTGCAGCATTACTGAATGACAAGTTGCTAAAAAATATGGACAGTACAACAGTGTTTAGGTGTACCGCATTTGATATATAACTGGTATGTCTACGTTACCCCTTGTGGGATCAAATGCAAGAATATGCGCAGTGACTGATTTATGTTTATTTTAGACCAAATACCGGGCAGTCTCCCTTTGAAGAAGAGAAGAAAGATTTACTGCATAAATACAACAAGATATCACCTGAAGATGCTGGTAAGTAGCTCAATTTTTGCTCTTGGTGCAAACACGAAAAGCGCTCACCAAAAACTTGACAAGTAGCAGAAGCGATGCAGCTGGTCATTTTTTATTCTTTTTGTTGTTGTTTATTTTCGCAGAATCAGGGTGGACAATGCAATTCGAGAAGACAAAAGATCATTGTTTTCACGGACCAAATTGTAAATCAGGATCCTTGTGTAAAGGTAAGTCGTGATCAGAAACTTATAATGGGATGCTCCGAAATATGCAGAATAATAAGCATAATTATGACAACATATTTGATCAATATTTGATACTTGAAGCTAAATTCAAAATGGCCGCTTGATGCTGTAAATCAAACATTCGAGAAATTTAACGAGTTTTTAAAAAAAAGTTGTTTGTGAGGTTTTTGAACCATGAAAGATGTGATTTTGTTTTCGTATGAAAAAATTGGATATTCCGCATATTTCGGGAAAAATCGTACTCTCCAGTTGGGAGTCGAACCCACAGCTTTCAGCATTCCGGTCTGATGCCCTTACCACTTGAGCTGCTGGAGCGCTACGCGAGTACAAAATTAGCGTTGGGGCGATGATCATGATGAAGACGACGATGA
Organism: Diadumene lineata; assembly: GCA_918843875.1. NCBI lineage: Eukaryota > Metazoa > Cnidaria > Anthozoa > Actiniaria > Diadumenidae > Diadumene > Diadumene lineata. Next base: position 8,056,262 of record OU974069.1, read on the forward strand.
TGATCGTAATGATGATGATGCTGATCATGATTGTGATGATGATAATCAGTAGTAACAGTCAAAACACCTCAAGCGTACCCACCAAAAGCTCATTTTTGATTTCATCATTTGAATCTTGATTATGACAATTATCGACGATTATTTTAATCAGTTTCGGTTACTTCCAGTGGGTTGTCGCATATCTCAAGTCAGTCTTCTGTGTGGTGGAATTGTACCAATCATGTCAACACTTGAATGGGTTATGACCCGAAATGCTGACAAACTTGGAATCACGTGAGTATTGTCCTGGATTCACTGCCAAATTTGATCCTTAGTATCTAAGGACAACAGAGTAATGGATGCATAGCTTATGTAGCTTGAAGGGACAGAAAACGTAAAACTCCACTGTTTCTTCATTTCGCACTTTCCGATGAGAATAAGTAAAATATTGTGCAGTTGTTGCAACACACAGTGTTGCGAGACAGTGTTGTGTGAGAAAATAACACATACATCAAGTCAAATATCAATAGAGAATACTCTATTTCAAAGAAGAAGTATTTTTTCGCTACATAAATAATACTATGATGTATGGAGGGCATGCAGCCATCCCAAGGAGAGAAAAAAATATAGGCATTTAATTAAGTGTGCTAGCTGCCAAACTTGAATTGTAGAAAGCTGTCCATAATCATTATCATTAAAAATTAAGAATTATCATTAATTTTTTTTTTTTCAAATGTAAATATCCTTATAATTTTCAATATGTGACTGTATATAGACATTAACTATTTTTATCAAACCCTAGGGTTTGCCACCGATATGTTAATAAACTATTATTATTATTATTATTATTATTATTATTATTATTATTATTATTATTTCTTACGAATATTGTACAGAATAGATATTTACTATGCAGCTGCTTTGAGCATATTGAAATGCACCATAAATATCTTATTATTATTATTCAAAGAGTATGTCATCACAGTAAAAGAAACATTCTTAATCAAGACTGCATGCAAAAAATCTTACAAAATATAAACAGCACATACATTGTTGCTTTATTTAAAAGTTAGTTTTATCAGGTCATGTAGAACTGATTATATTGTAAACCATTTACAGTACATAATAGACTTCAACGTCTTCAACGATTTATAACAGCTTTGGAAACTCGCCGTCATTCAGAACTACAGTATAAATAACAGTATAATATAATTTGTGTAAATTTATGAGAATCGGTCTAGCGCAAAACAAACAAACGTTTGGTAGTCATACTATGCAAATTTGTTTGAATGATTTTTTTTTCATGCTTCCGCGTCTTCCAACCCGCACGACTAAAGCAGCATCTGTCTTTATTTTCTCGGTAATCGTGGTATTACAAAGTTTATTGCAATTTGAGCAATTATATCTTAGAATACCACGTCACATGACAATTCCAGTAGCGATACTCTTTGAAAACGAAGAAAATTTATAATAGATGCTATTGTTATGTTATTGTTATGACGAGGTATTATAATTTAGCGCGTCTTATTCGTTGTGAGTTTGTTTTTTGAGCTTGAGGGGTGCCTTTGCTAGATCAATACCACCAAATCCCGAATGCAATTTATATCTCACAAAGGTTGATAAAATAACACACATCACATATCAATAAAGAATATTTTATTTCAAAGAACAAGTATTTTTTCACTATATATCTCCCACGAAAAGACAGTATTGATTCAAAGTGTAAAATATTTGAGTAATTTCTCAAAAGGTTTCTACTCGTCTTTTGTAACTAATTCGATGTGAAAGTTGAGAAGCGAATAAGCTCACTGATTTATCACACTCACAATAGTTTTTCTCCCTCTATCCACTTTGCACTCACTAATAATTCCTAGCCTCCGTTGCAGACGTCTTATGTGGTTCACCGAAAGAGAATTGATTAACAAAAACGTTGTGTTTGCAAGTTTTCTCGTAAGTCTAAAAGCTCAAAGTCTAAATCTAAAGTGCAAATCCGATGAATGCTATTCTATAACTATAAACTTGCCTATAATAAAGAACCACTGTATATGTAGTCCCATTGTTTTTCAATCTCGATATACGCTGTAGCATGCAAGCTTTTTTTACTTTTTTTTACCTTTTTTTTCAAGAGTTTCTTTGAGTCCCCATTGTACTTCAGGAGGTTTTTGTATACCTTTAAAGCAGTCAATAAGATCGCCGCCAGATTCTTTCTTCTTTTTATTCAAATCTTTAATGTAATCAATGTGTGTCTGAGTTGTTAAAACCCATTCTGTATGTACTGGCAGCCCCATCTCCTTTGCCTTCTCTTTAGGTACGGGTGTACCAACTTTTTCTCGTATTCGTTTTTCTGTGTCACGAAACGGTGTGGTGTCAACGGCTCCGATAGGAAATATAAATAGTGTTTTTGCTACTTTCCGATCGTCAAATGTTGAGTTAATTTTGGATTCCACTTGTTCCATTCGATTTCCTGTTTCCTTTTCGACGGAGCGATGAGTAAAACCAACTTTACATAACTTCCACTGCAGGCTTTCGTCCTTTAACGTAACAGCCTTTAATGTCTCAAGCTTCGAGTCGTCATTCAGAACAACAGCATAAATAACTGGTCTCTCTACCTCTCGGCGAATGCGGTCTTTAAATTTGTTAGGCCCTTGTTCATTTTGAACGTAGATGTTTAGCTTTCGAATCAACTCATTTCCATTCGTTCCTTCCCAAAACCATTTTAGAAATCTTTTCTCTTCTTCATCAGACGGAAAAAAATTCTTTTTCACATCTTCAGACAACTCTTCAGGAACAGGAACCTTCTTCGTCTCTTTGGGTTTGGAATCCTTCGTCGCCATCTTGTCAAGCTGAAAGAACAAGATTCGACTGCAATGTAAACACGGGCTTTTGGACTCTCCAGTTGCTTCGAGTCGTGAGAAATGTTTAATAACAACAAAAATACTCTTATTGAATGCTAAAAAAACACTACATAAATCACCTTATACTCACATTTAATTTGCGTGTTCTAATTCTTCCAAATACGACAATATTTAACTGGTTTACAATCCTATTTCATAACTCGTTATGACCGAACGTTATCGAACGAAAAAATCTGCTGAGCCTGCAATAAAATGACCGCATCGACACAGGAAGGCCCACAGGGAGCCCGGCTTACGAGATATTGCCGACTCCATTACGTAAGCCAGTTGATACGACCTGTAATAAAACACCACTATTTATTTAAATAGTGTAACGGCTATTAGTAACGCAAGCATAAGAGAGAGGAAAAAAGAGAAGGGCTGAAACGCGGGCATCCTCGGGAACCCAGGGGTTATATCTGTCACTCGGTTCCTCGCTCCCAGGAACCGAGTGACAGATATAACCCCTTGGTTCACGAGGATGTTAGTTGTCCATAGCTATGATAATGTGTCCTTACTTGTGATTAGCTGTCCTCAGCTATTATTACATGTCCTTAGCTGTGAGTAGATGTCCTTAGCCGTGAGTAGCTGTTCTTAGCTTTGAGTAGCTGTCCTTATCTGTGAGTAGCTGTCCTGAGCTGTGAGTAGCTGTTCTTAGTTGTGAGTAGCAGGGATTAGCTGTCCTTAGCTGTGATTGTATGTGAGTAGCTGTCCTTACCTGTGAGTAGATGTCCTTAGCCGTGATTAGCTGTCCTTCGCTGTGATTATATGTGAGCAGCTGTCCTTTGCTGTGAGTAGATGTCCTTAGCTGTGAGTAGCTGTCCTTATCTGTGAGTAGCTGTACTAGCAGTGAGTAGATGTCCTTAGCCGTGAGTAGCTGTCCTTATCTGTGAGTAGCTGTCCTAGCAGTGAGTAGCTGTCCTGAGCTGTGAGTAGCTGTCCTTAGCTGTGAGTAGTTAAGGACAGCTACTCATAGCTAAGGACAGCTACTCACAGATAAGGACAGCGACTCACAGCTAAGGACAGCTACTCACAGATAAGGACAGCTACTCACAGATAAGGACATCTACTCACAGCTAAGGACAGCTACTCACAGCTAAGGACAGCTACTCACAGCTAAGGACAGACTCACAGGTAAGGACAGCTACACACAGCTAAGGACAGCTACTCATAGCTGAGTACAGCTACTCACAGCTAAGGACAGCTACTCACAGCTAAGGACAGCTACCCATAGCTAAGGACAGCTACTCACAGCTAAGGACAGCTACTCACAGCTAATGACAGCTAATCACATTTAATAGCAGCAAAGGACAGCTAATAGCTACTAGGGACATGTAATCATACGTGAGGAGAGCTAATCAAAACTAAGGACACATAATCATAGCCAAGGACGGGTAATCTTACCTAAGGACTGTTACGCACAGCTTCCGACAACTAATCACAGGTAAGGACAGCTACTTATAGCTAAGGACAGCGATTCACAGCTAAGGACAGCTACTCACAGCTAAGGACAGCTACTCACATCTAATCACAGCTACTCACAGCTAAGAACAGCTACTCAAAGCAAAGGACAGCTACTCACAGCTAAGGACAGCTAATCACTGCTAAGGACATGTAATCATAGCTGAGGAGAGGTAATTATAGCTAAGGACAGCTACGAACAACTTATCACAGCTAAGGACAGCTACTCACTGCTAAGGACAGCTACTCACAGATAAGGACAGCTACTCACATCTAATCACAGCTACTCACAGCTAAGAACAGCTACTCAAAGCAAAGGACAGCTACTCACAGCTAAGGACAGCTAATCACTGCTAAGGACATGTAATCATAGCTGAGGAGAGGTAATTATAGCTAAGGACAGCTACGAACAACTTATCACAGCTAAGGACAGCTACTCACTGCTAAGGACAGCTACTCACAGATAAGGAGAGCTACTCACAGCTCGGGAGAGCTACTAACGGCTAAGGACATCTACTCACAGCTAAAGACATGCAATTATAGCTGAGGGCAGCTAATCACAAGTAAGGACACATTATCATAGCTCAGGACAGGTAATCATAGCTAATGATAGCTACGCACAGCTACGGACAACTAATCACAGCTAAGGACAGCTACTCACTGCTAAGGACAGCTACTCACTGCTAAGGACATCTACTCACAGCTAAAGACATGTAATCATAGCTGAGGACAGCTACTCATAGCTAAGGACAGCTACGCACAGCTACAGACAACTAATCACAGCTAAGGACAGCTACTCATAGCTAAGGACAGCTATTTACTGCTAAGGACAGCTCAACAAAAAACTTTTCATACAGGATGTTTGTCAACAAAGTAGGACTGCCAGTTCAGGGAAGGAATGAAAATGCAAATTTTAGCACAATGTGTGATCGACCAACACGAGCTTGCCATCGCCGTTCAGTTGAACTGTGTAAACCTTTTAGAGGCGGTGAAAATGTTTTTTGCCACCTTTAAAATTCTAAAAACATGAACAAGCTTATTGCAATCAGAACTGAGGACGAAAAGTTCAGTGGAAAAGTGACAGTACAGGACAAGAAACGTGGCGCCGGTATGTTTACATTTTTTGACGATCTTTAATGAATTTCTTTTTTATACCATCCACATGAAAGCAGTTTGCAATAATTATATTTACTTCTTTTTGTAAGATATTTCTCCATCGTTGAGAACTTTGTGTTTGTTTTTAATTTAATTCTTGTAATTTTTTGATTTGTTAAAACAAAAACGTTTGTATGAATTTGACATTGTACTCATCTGCAAGTTAAAATTTCAAAAGTTCAAACTAGCTATTTTTTAACGAGTTACGCTGTATTCACATTTGATAATTAAGTAACAATACGCGTAAGAACTAGTGAGGTTTCTATTGTTCTGCGGCAAAAAAACTTCCCCACGTAGAAATTTTTTAATTTTCACTATATTGATGTATCAAGCTAAGGGTTACACATTTCTTAAGTAAAATCTACAAAATGCTGTTTACAAGACAGTGTTTCTTTTGTGTTTAATGGTTTTGTCCAATCAGAATTGCTCAAAACAATGGCTAGGAGACGCTTGGTTTTCATAGTGAGTCCCACGGTAAAATTTTCTCATAGAAAAAAATAAGATCGCTTTAATAAAACTGAAATGTGATTTTGAATAAAATATAGGAAAAATATCCTAAAAGTTTGAAAAAAGGCCAATTTTCTTGTTTTAGCCAATCAGCTCAAGCATTTAAACAATACACAATTAACACCTTTATGCATTCCATTGCCTTTTGCTACACTAGTTCTTACTCGGAACGTTACTTAAAAATGCACAACCGTTTGAGATAGCTAGATTACCAATAAGTAATTCATTACACATTTCACCAGAAAAGTGAAATTTTTGTCGATTTTTATAACATTTTTTCAAACGTAAAAGTGCGTAAAGCGAGAAGCGCGCGGGGATTTGTTTACGACTCAAGGAAGCCATGTTAGTGCTTTTCTAACTTCTCATTGGACAATCAATTTTAATTGACAAGTGCAATTTTTACCATGCATAACAACATAACCATATGGAAAAGGAAGCCAAAAATACGGTCGGATATTTTTCGCATTTTTGTGCCTATTTCTTGGTATAATAAAATGTTGTCGCAGGCATAAAGATTTCAATATTTCAATTGATGATTATATGATTATTTGATCATGAAAAGCAAACATAGCAAAACAAAAAAAAAAGGGAGAGAGAAAATTATCCCGCACTTCTCACTTTTTTTTGCTATGTTATTTTCTTTTCATGATTATTTGAATTGATACATTAATAAATTAATTTATTTATTTGTTTACTTTTGTATCTATAGTCATTTTTGATTGATTGGTTGATCAACAATTTGATAATTGGTAGTGAATGAACAAATAATGAATGAACGATTAAACGAATAATTCATTTCATTAAATCGCTTATAGGTTTACCTAATTTTTATATTAGTTATCATATGTGAAGTACCTACCCTCAAACTTCCGTGATCGGCTGACACAAATTATCAGAAGACAAGTAGACTTTGCGCTACTTATGACTCACTGGGCGTAGCCGAGCGAGTTATAAATTCGACATTTTTTTATTGTTTGTTTTATTACTCGCTGGAACCATGGGCCAAATATTTAAATATTTCAGAGCATGTGACCGTGCTACACGTTTCAACCTGAACCTTATATCCAAGTGTGTGCATTGAAATTGCGAGGTCAATAATTGCTACTCTTGACCTCCTTTGGAATTTTTTCGATCGAATTTCAGCCGTTAAAATCACAGGTAGCCCAAACTACTGATTTGTATTGAATTTACATTTACCATATCAAACTTATTCCCCATGTTGTGGAATATTTGCTCAAACTATCAATATCAATTCTGTCGAAGCTTATTTGGACATTAGTTATAACCCAAAAAGTTATTATAAGTAAGTTATAGATGTTACTTGTTGATACTGCATTTAAACATTGGAATTTTGCGATTTGACTGCGAAGAATCGCCATTGCCGGCTACAAAGTCATCTGCTATTGCCTACACCGACACAAGAAAGATGGTTATAAATACGGCAAAGAACTCCATCTTCTCTTGCTATTTGCCCCATCGAATTTTGTCGAAAAATAGACAATTTATATGTCAAAATACAGGAAATTTTATATAGAATTCGATTTTTGCGGTAAAAATGGACCTGAGCATGGTTATTAGGGCGTAAAGTGACGTTTCGTAACGCAACTGGGTCACAGAGGTCAATTTCTCTTGTAAAAGCACTAAAAGTCCTCTGTTTGCAAATCTAAATTGCCCCACGAAAAGTTTGCCGTAATGGCTTGAAAACTATACAATATGACAGCTATAATAGTGTAATATTTGATCACCGTGGTAAAAATGTTGTTATTTCAAAGGGTTTTGAGAAAAACGGCAATATGCTGAAAATTTTATGGAATTTATACGGTGTTTATATGGAGTCTGAAGTGGAGCGTGACACTCGTGACTTCAAAGGGGCTTTTGCGACAATAAGTTTGATATGAGGAATATATGGTGATTGTTTTAGAATTTTATTCAATAGAATTCAACAAAACTTTGACTGTAAGTTGTGGGTATTTATTTACCTTAATCTCCTGATGAAATTTCAGCAATTTTCATGCAGCGTTTACACGAAGTCGGCTATGTATTTTCGTAATCGCACATTTTTTTATCCGTTTAGGTCCACCACGCTACTTAGCCGGCTATTTTCGAAAACGCCCCTCAAAGTGGATATTTTCGAAAACGACGGCTATGCGTTTTCGTGTAAACGCTTTAGCCGGCTATTTTCGAAAACGCTGAGGTCATCACTTTGGTTCAGTCATAATGAGAGAGTTATTCAAACTTTTATTCACCAAAATGCTTACAGACGCTATTCAAGCTACCGAAAACGATGCGTAAACGACTATATTTTTAGCCGGCTAAAAAATATCCGGCTTCGTGTAAACGCTGCCTAAGTACTGTTTCCCTACCAGGGAAAAAGTAATACATTTGAAGTTTTAAATGCAAAATTAACTTTTTGGGTTGTCTCAAACGATAATATTTCATTTTTTATGTTAAAGTTATGTTTATATAATGTTGTTCTGCGGATGCTCCTAGAAATCAAAAATGAAATTTGTTATAATCATATATTTATCCTGATCTTACTAAATAAAACGGTTTTAGCCAAAAATAGTTACGAACACATAGAATCAATTACCTTGAAATGTCGGCAATTTACGAAAAGTTCAAATTTGTGACCAAATTTATCCCACATTTGTGAATGAAATATTTGGAAAAGGTATAAGACATGTCCGAACATAATACGCGATAAATTTCCGCATTTTCAATTGGAACGCCAGCCAGTAAACGGTGCAGAGTGTTTTGTTATTTATAGTTTTCTCTGATGTCCTCAAGTCGTAGTTTTGTACACGCTCAACTCAGCTGGTCGGAGCACAAAATTTTGGTACTACCATCGAATATTTCTGAAATAGCGAACATGGTGCATTATGGTTTCGCTTAGGTACAAACATCTTTTGTTCATTATGCCGTATATGGTGTTGTTTGTACTGAAGCTAGACCACAATTCATCTTTTTTATCTAACTCTAGCCTGCTTACAGGCGTTCCTAGTTGGGGGCCGGGAGAAACTGGGGAGGAGAAGGGAAGGGAACGCCTGCAGCAGCCCATTGTTTATTACTCGGGCTTCCGAAGGAATGCCCGAGGTATAATTTGGGCGGGTTTTGTGTTTTTCTGTCTCCGCTGTTTTTAAATTTTCCGCATTTGTATTTCTTTCGGCTCCAGGTTTGTGATTGGATGCATTCATGTCGATTGTCGATTGTGATTGGTGAAATTAATGACGTGTCATGTCAAACGTCCAAAAGCAGGTCAGGAACGCCTGGGACATCACAGTCAATGTTCATTTGCTCTATTCACAGTATTCTCAAGTTTTTTTCGCTGTTCCTTTGCTATATTGCTGTGATATTTTTAGCTAATGCGCAAATTATAAATTGTTGTAAGTAGATTCGACAAGGTTTTTGCAATGCGTTTTATGACAAGCAAACTTTCCGAGCGGACAACAGAGCGAGTCTTTCACAAGTCCGTTCGATCGAATTGAGCTACCTCGCAAGTCTTTGTAAGTAAACTAAAAAAGAAGGCTACTTAGTCTGCGACCTGCCGACTCGTCGAATTTACGAAAGCTCCGTGGAATTTGCTGTTTTTAAGCTGGAATCATACAAAGGATCATTGTAAGTAAAACAACTATTATTTTAGATACCAAGAAATTTAAGCTGACTCTGACAAGATTGGTTGCAGACAATTGCTTGGTATACGGAACAAGCACATGACTGTGAAAAGTTCATATTAACACCGTCATTGATACTCAAGTGTCCACAAAAATAACTTACAAAGACAGTGAGACAAAACAGAAAAAAATGTTTAACAGTTGTGATTTGTTACGAACGAAACAGACATAATCTACTTTATAAAAGGTACTTATTCATCTGTCTCACGATGTGTGTCTGGTAAGGAACCGCGACGTTTCTACTTTGTTGTCGATCGAAGTGAACACTATCAAGTGATTGAAAGAACATATATAATATAGATCGCTTTGTTATTTGTCAAACGATGAATAGGAAGACCCATTTGCAATTGTTGCAATAACTTTTAACAGCTAAGACGAACTATAGTGTGTAACAATACTTCAAGAATTGTACGTGGTCCACTACAGCCCTGCAGTACGATTATTATCTTGAGCAGATTTCTTGATGTCCAGTGTGTACAGAATTGTTTTTAGAGTGTATATATTTCAGTTTTTAAGTGTTTAAATTGGGATTTGATCTGTGTCTCTTATAATAACATTCGGGCCGAATAGATCAATGTTATGCTCCAGTGCTCATGATCCGGCGGTAGTGGGTTCGATTCCCGCTCATGCTACATAATTTTTTTGTTTTTAAATCTATCTGTTTATTTTTTCTTCTTGACAAGATGTTTTCAAAAATACCAAGAAACAAAATTTTTATTTTCTGCTAACATGTATTGTTGAAATCAAACGAAATTTCACATCTGTTTATTAATGAATATGTAGTAACAGAAAAGTTTTTTTGGTGGTTTTTAAAGGTTAGAATAAAGAGCTTGTCAATATTTATCGCTGTTATCTTGTGCTATTTATCTGTTGACAACAACTTCGTTTTTCTTCACAAATGAAATGTTTGCTGATTGCGTTTGACAAGCAGACAACTTCAAAATGAAGATACATAATTTAATTTTTGGCGTATAAAAATAGATCAGAAAAGCCCGAGTTCACGCAGCTATGCGTCTAGTTACTCGTGCCCGGGCCCTTAGGCCGAGGGCACGAGTATTAAATTAGGTTCAGTTTTTTTTTGATTCCAAGTCGAAAGTCTATGCAAGTTCAGACAAGCCTGAATTGCCTATGTCATTGTCCAACATCACCCTCCCTATCCTAGTTTAGATCTAACCTCCCCATCCATTAACCTTCCACGTATGGTGAGAACTCAGACTTTATCCCTCTGCGATTTTTTTCAGCGAAACGTGTGGGAATATTATAATTTCTAACTCCAATAAAAAAAATAATAAAGCGTCGTATACCAAATCAGTTTTTTTGTTTATACAAGAAATTACGATGACTAGACTCTATTGTCTTTTTTGTGCGGTCGTTTGCAAAAAATACCCCTGTTCAGTTTGTTTATTTTTTTACACATGCACATGCGCAATGTCATGCGTTATTCCAAATGTCGACAAAACAAACTACAAAATAGTATAAATTGCAGTAACCTGTTCACAAATAAGAGATCTAACTAGCAGTATATTCATAGGTTCGATTTTAGTAGCATTTGGTTTGTTTACACGACGTTTGTTCCCTACGTTACTCGTCGTTTGACCGTGGGAAGCTAGTTAATTACGAAGCGAGAATCAGTTGTGACTAGGCGTTCCTTTCTGTCAGAAGAAGAGGGAAGAAGATTGGTAGCTAGTAATCAACCACGAGGGATTTTTCATCGATCTGGCTTGTTCGAATTGTTTTTGCGGGCGATGAAAGTAAATCAAACCATGATAATACCCCTTCCCAATGTAAGGGAGCTCTTTTAGGAGCTAAAAGACGAAGAGAACAGCAAAAATGTGGTCGCTACTCCTTCCATTCGTGAGGAAACTGCCCTGGCAGTGAAAAACGAAGAGACCAACATGGTCGCCACGCCTGTCTTAGCATCAAATTAACGGAATTAACGAAGAGAGTGACAGTATACTCGATCTGACAAAGTTAAAATAAGCAAAAATTGTATAAGAAATCTGCTAGAGATAATTGCATGTTGTTGATTCGTGACTGGATCTATAAGGTAACTCTTTTTTGCTGTTATTAGTATATTCGGTAGTGTTGAATGTAAGAAAATTTAATCTATTAAAATACCTTGCAAAATGTTTGTAAAAATAAAATCCATATTGTTGTAAAACATAAACTCAGTTTTTGCGTGAATTACATTTTTTATTATTTTACCCTTGTTATGTCATTTTCACTGTCAAGTTGTTGATTTTTTTTGTTTTCATTCTTGTGTTTAAAATGTTTAAATATGAATTATGGAGTCCATGTACATGCGATCAAATGTACAGTTTGATATGTGCTTGTCAGTAACTGGACATATGGGATATATTGGCCTTATTTTTATGGGCTATATTCAAAGAAATTTCTAAAACCGGGAATGGAATAAGGGATAAGAATTACATCAAGGCAGTAGGTTAACATGATTACCGAAGAAATAAAAATAAAATGACTTTCCTTCCTTTTCAACTTTTTTTGTTTTGTTTTGTTTTGTCTTGTTTTTTGTTTCTTGTTTTTTCTTCTTCAGTTTTTTAAGAAACCTCCGTTCTTGGGCACGAGTTAACCCTGAATTCAGGGTCTAGTTTGAAATACTCCCCCTATTTAGCTATGCATGATTACCCTCATCAATGTCAAAAAGCATCCAATCAAAAATGGCCAAAAAATTTAACGGAAGTGAAGGTACATTTCCGGTAAAAACAAATATCTCACGTGGAGTCGAACATTTTTGAGAAATGTCAAAACTTACACAAAATATTGGCGATCCAAATGAAAATTGTAGATTATGTGGATGTAATTTCAAGGTGAAGTTTGGTGTTTCTGGTAAGCAAGGTAGCATTTCGTATCAAAGTTTATTCAAGCCGTATAAAAGAGCCGATTCGCTCGGTCTTATTTTGTCCAACGTTTGTCGCGACGTCGGGATAATTTTGATCAATGAACGTTCAAAGTCTGATAAAGTGTGCAACTCGTGCGCTAGAAAAATCAAAAATCTTGGCAGTACATATAGATTCATTAAAGAAAGTTTAGAGAGAATTGATTCAGGAAACGACGAGAACGAAAACCCGACGAGCATGAGGCAGCTTGAAACACCCGACAAACAAAGTCCTTCGTGGAGGCAAAGCAAGAGAGTAAATACAGCGAGATCGTTCCCTGCTAGCAAAAAGTCTCTCGATTCTAACACTAAAAATATCATACTTTTCCCAAATCCCGTAGGAAGCACAGCTACAGTAGAAGGTCACGACAGAGAAATAAACCTTTGATCGCATTTTCTTGTTCCTTTTTAAGTGTGATTTTTAACTCTGAAGACAGATTTTCAACAGCTTTGACAAAGTCATTAACACTCGACGCCATGTTTAGAGGAGTACTAACAGTCACGCTTGTCACGCTTTATGGAGATTGTCAATCAAAATATGATAGAGCCAATCAGCGGGGTTCGTTTGCCCACGAACGAAATATTTCAAATAAACAATGGGCTGCTGCAGGCGTTCCCTTCCCTTCTCCTCCCCAGTTTCTCCCGGCCCCCAACTAGGAACGCCTGTAAGCAGGCTAATCTAACTCAGAAAAGGCCTATGGTAACCATAAGCTATGGTTCACGCATCCGTCGAGTTTCAAAACAAAAGTACAAGCTATTTATATATATATATATATATATATATATATATATATATATATATATATATATATATATATATATATATATATATATATTCATTCATTCATTCATTCATTCATTCATTCATTCATTCATTCATTTATTTATTTATTTATTTATTTATCATTAGTCGTGAAAACCGGACGTTGCGTGTTGTGCGAGTGCAACTAGATGATGGTCAGCGGCTTGTTGGAATGCGTTATCCAGAGCAACTGATTGCGGAAGTGACGTCATTATTACAGGAGCAACAATCAAACGAAGCGTTGGTAAGCAACTTTGTTTATATTCTAGAAAACCAAATACACAAGTATGTTGTTGTAACGTTGTTCTAATTAAACCTTTACAATATCTGTTATCGCAGCTGCGCTAATGTCCACCTACACCAACATATTGCCTTTAAAATGTTCTTTTTAGCACTAGAGACAGAGGAACGTTTAATGGGCAATGATTTTTGTAATTGTATACTTCTGAAACAGTTATTTTGACATTCTCAATCCTCAAATGAAGGCATGCAACGTATGAACATGTAGTATGAGTATGAACCATGTTGGTGTTGAATGCCGACAACGGCTAAAATTCTACTCTGAGTTAAACCATTATGACGTCACAATCACGTGTTACACTCTCCGATCTCGCCAAAAGGTTCATCAAACAAAACTTCAATCCATATGTAACTCATGTGTACAAAAACAATTATATCCATTATAATGCATTTTAGCACAAGCTTTTCAACACGAAAGGTAGAGGGTACGCGTGAGGGGGTCGAGTCGCCTTAAACGATTTGTCTAAAATGCTTCGATAGCTCAAAATTTAATATAATTTCGTTTCAGTCGCAAAACAATGCCACAACATCAGCGAAGGATTCGTTACGAATCTCCGCGCAGCCGTTTGAAGAACCAATCGCAGAGGTGAATCAGAAAGCATTAAGTCGAGCAACCAAGCCTCCAATAAATATCAAATCCTTTTTTAAACCTAAAGCAAACAGTAATGACGAAGATGGCATCGATAAACAGGAAACTGTCCATGTAACATTAGTTAAAGAGAATAAGGTGGTACATAAAATAAATGGAGCATTATCATCTAGTGATTCAAGTGCCTCAAATACTAATAAATCATCAGGGACTAAAGTGACAGGAGCGAAAGTAACATCATCAAAAAGGGGCCGTCCAGCGGGGACCTCTCTAAAGCGTACCATATCAACTGAGTCAACAGGGAACAAAACAAAGAGACAAAAACAATCAAGTATTTTTGCCTCTCTAGGGAGGGGTGGTAGCGAAAGTGCTTCCTCTTTAAAGAAGGTTAATGGTGAGAGTAATAATTCTCTGGAGAGGGATGATGGTAACAATGATACCTCTCTAGGGAGGGGTAACGCGGTTAACATGACTTGCCCAATTTGTGGTCAAACATTTACGGACGGTACAAACAACGCTGATGTCAATGCTCATATAGACAACTGTCTTATTGAATAATCAACCTTACCTCTAGGAGAAACGCTGAACGGTTACGTAACGCGGCTCAAGATACGTAAAAGGAATGAAACTTTTATGGATTACTGCAAAGCTCTCTTGAGAGACTTGCACGGTTACGTAAACGCAGCCCAAGATAGCAAAACGAGTGGCAAAACTTTTCTTTGCCGCAAACTTTTCTAGGGGATATAGACGCCGTCCGGTTATGGACAAGTGGATACGAAAGTAATGATATTTTTCTTAAACTGCTATCATTTCTCGAGTCAAAGTCCGCACTGTTACGGAACAGTGCATTTTGTGTGAAATAGTTATCAAACCTTTCTTGAGAAATATTGTGCGGTTACGTAAACGCGGCCCAAGATACGTAAGAAGAATGATAAGAACAAATGGTATGGATTTCATTAAACGCGCGGCCACGACGCGTCAATAGAATGCATTCCTTCCACAAGATGAAACGTATTGTGTTTCTGAAATACTTGGTCAAGGCAGGTTAAAAGATAGCGGCTTTAGACGAAAAAACGTATTACGGCTACGTTATGTTTATAGAGTAGCCAAAAACACGCAAAATGTTTTAAGAGTGAGTTAAGCATATAATAGAAGTAACGAAAATCAACAGTTACAGTTTGACAATTATAATCAAGTAGGACGTGAACTTGTTGTATGTTATTGATATTTATATTCAATTATAGCATTAATATTATTATGTAATTCAGTTTGGGCTTCCTGTGGAAGTTCCGAGAAAAGCAACTGCGCTGGACGCAAATAAATTGTTGAATTCAATCAAAAATCATAAAGGTGATTTGTAATTTAATCAAATATATTTTTAATAAAGATACTTCACGTGTAGTTTTTTTGACAAGGGCAAACCTCTTTGCGTTAACTTAAATATTTCCAGATCCAGCCACGCTTTGTTTCCTTTCAATAATTTCATTTCGATGATTCTCGTCAAAAATCATACAAATTAATATTTTAAACGTTATCCAAATCGAGTAGAATCTAACACAAATTAACTGAGATTCAAACTAGTGCTTCAGCCCAATGATTGGAGATTGAAACTTTGATAACAACTTACATTTAATGTACGTTTAGTTAAAAAAGCAATCATGCACAGCAACGACCCAAGAAGAAAAGAAAAAACAATTACCAGAGAATATGTGCACACTTCTCCATCAAGTTCAGCTATTCTTGAAATGGTAGTCCAGTTGAAATAGCTCCATATAGAGTCCGTTTCTAAGAAGTGTGAAGAATGGTCGGTTAAAAGATGAATAGAAGATCGATAAAAATAGATCAATCATCCAAGAATCAATAAACGTCTAGATATATGATAAATACATAGAGTCGTTTTAAAATGAAATACACTTCAGTGTATGGGTGTTATATACCCTTTATTCGACCTTGTTAGGCCATATTACGCTCAACTCTACACATTATGTCTGATTTTTTTCTTGTGTTTTCGCTGTATTGTACTTTATAGCATCTCAAAACACTATAGTTGTTATAGTTTGTTTCTTGGGGTTTTGCAAACCACTCTAATAAACAATAAATCAATTATTGTATTTGTAAATAATATGTATCACGAACAACTGAACAGAAATAACTCGAGATGACTTTGATTTGTACGTAAACTAAGAAAGCCCAACATGATAGAGTGTTTTCACACGAGATATCTAATGTTAATGAGTTCAAAAAAAATGTTTAAGAGCCAGAGAAGCTCTGCCAATGAGCATTGTACGGAGATATGTATACTACGATACAAAACAAGCAAAAATAAAGTCAACAAGACGCATCACAGTAGTCAAAACCAACATTTTGTGCTGTTCCTACGAAATGTAAAACTTTGACTATAATCAGCTGATCGAACTTGCCTTTGTCTTTGCTCATCATTCGAAGCGTACATTCCCACGTGCAATGCTCAACAGCAAAGCTCTTCTCGACCAATATATTTTTTTATAATCATTAGCATGACTAGCTTTTGTACGTTTGTATGTAAAGCACGCTTTACACTCACGAATTGATAATGCAAGTCATTTTATACATGACCGCATCGAAGAGGTCACGAACGGTTCTGCATAATATTGTCTAGAAGTGCTATCTGCAAACAGCAGCTTCAGTTCGAGACAGACAACTTCTTATAAACCAACAGGCAATCTACCGTCCGAACTAGAAAGCAACATCCAACAATCGAAAAGCATCGTCCAAATAAAGTAATCCAATCTAGCAAGCATACAAATAAGCAAAGTAAATCAGCAAAGCAATCCGGCAAATCAACCTAGAAAACAGAATGGGCATCACCGAAGGACTCAAAAACCTCATCGAAAATGAGCCACGGACCGTACGTAACATCATCGCATTGCTCTTCACTTTTGGCTTAGAAGGCCTCATTAAAACTGCGGACATTTTTGTGTGCCCTGAAAAAGGCAATGTGAGTTATGGCTGGATGTTCATCTTCGCTCCAGCCGTCATCATGGCAGTGATATCTGTGATGTTGAGCGAGGACTTCTGGAAGTTAACCAAAGGAATATGCTACTACAGATCCAAAATCAACAGAAGAAGAAAGTTCCCATGTTTTAAGCCAAGATGGAACTGTCTGAATCCCAGTCTACCACCTCCAAACTTATGGGTTGTGTTGTATAATGCAGTTGCTGCTGGCGCGTCATGGTTGTTCTGGGCTTTTCTTCAAGGCAGGTAAGATGAAGGGGACTCCATCAAGCTGGTGCTTGATGATGACAGAACAAACTCGGGAAAACCATGAAATAAAAACAAACTAAATACCAACAAATGTTAGTAACTATTTGTCACTTTCAATTAACCAGGACATAGTAGAGTGTTTTCACATAACGAGCTATCTTATGCTAATGAGTTCTAAAAAATGCTAATGAGCATTGCACGTGGGAATGTACGCTTTGTTTATAAATAAACAAATTTTTATGCTAATGTGCCAACCAGAACAACAATAAGCTCTATTGAAATAAAGGCCAATCACTGTCTGGTTGGCACATGAATAGCGAAGGATTACGTCAGCTGAAGTATTGCTATTTTAATCAAAGCATACATTTCCACGTGCAATTCTCATTAGCATTTTTTTAAATACAGCATATGATAGCTTGTTATGTGAAAACGCTTTAATACGCAGACAAAAGATATACTAATTACTAATGTTCTGGTTGAGTGCTAGTGACAAATACAGAAACAAAATACTTCGCGTGACTAGTGATAGCTACAATTTAATTTTTTCGTACTTTGTATATTCATAGATTACTTGCATGTGACATCAAAGCAGCCCCATCTGGAGGACAAAACGAAAGGTTTTGGCTCTCTTGAGAGCTGAAATCCATTGTTTTGTCCTCCAGATTGAGCTGCATTCAAATGAACTGCAAAGGTCTATTGCATAATTTCATAATTTTCCTGCGTTTGTTCTAATGTTAATGACAAGGAAATACTATATTTAGGTCTTGTTAACCGAGCGGGAGGTCTGTACAGGAGAATCTTGACCGAGGTCGAAAAGAACGCAGTGAGGTGGCTGGTCTGTACCCGACCGAGGTCAAGATTCTCCTGTACAGACCGACCAAGTCGGTTAATAAGGCATTTATTATATGACCTTTTTTAATTGAAAAACTAGAAGAAAATGTTTTTTTTTAAGAAAACTAAAATCAATCTATCAATCACGATTTTTTTCGCGCGGTGATTGGCTGTTCGTTTTCGTCGGAAAAGCCCAAACCTTGAGTTTGGCATAGTTTTGATCAAGCAAACTTGTTTGTTCGTTGTTTTCTCGCAATAGCACACCAAAAAATCAACTTTATAAATGCCATTTCTATCTATTCTCGATTATCAATTACGAGTAATAATTATTTAAACTTGTGTTTGTTTTGAAATGAGATTTTACGAGTTTGGATTTAGTGATTACTTGCAATCGTTTTGAGGCGGCTTTGGATCAATTTTTGAACACAAATAAAGAAAGAAAGCTTACAGAACGAAGAATCTTTTTTTATTATAGGCATTCTCGACTAAAGCTGGATATTTCTGTGCAAATTGTGTGATTTATTGTGAAGTTCCAACGATCGATTGTATTGAACAGGACTTTTTTGACAGTAAACAAATCAAAATATTTGTAGAGAAAAACTACAAATATTGTGGTAAAAAATAATAACAACGATAAAAAGCACATTTTTTATTTTTACACAGATTTTCTGTGGTGTTTATTCTCACTAACGACCTATGCTCCCATGAAAATGTTTTGAAAATGTAAAAAACAATGAGCTGTTCAATTGTGAAAAGGCCAGCTACTCAGTCGATCAGTCCACGGTCTTAATACAGGGGGGGATATTAACCGGTCGGGAAGCGCGTATAACCAATCAGATTGCTCCGTTTGCTAGTGTCCAGACTCCAAGATTCACGGTCATATAATAATTAATACTTTATTATTTATAGGAGCCAGCAGCATGGCCGAGCGGTCAGAGCGTTGGTCTCGCAATCCGGCGGTCCTAGGTTCGATTCCCGTTCTGGCCATAGAAATTGTATACGTCTGGGTCCCGATTTGGTTTGAATACAATTGCTCGGCCATGCTTTGTATATAGCAAGTTAGGATTCTTGACGATATTAAGTTTGAATTTATTAATATTCAGTTTCTGATTTCTCTCCCCAACTAGCTAAACAGATAATTAAATGTGGATTTGTTTTTATATGATCATGTTGATTATGACGATGATGATGAAGATTATGATAGTGATGATACTAAATAATAATGCTACTACGATAGTAATAAAAATAATAATAATAATAATAATAATAATAATAATAATAATAATAATAATAATCAAAATAATAATAATAATGATAATAAATAATGATGATAATAATAACAACAATGATAATAATAATAATAATAATAATAAATAATATCTCTAGAAATACAACTCACCTCTCCGCTAACAAACACGTTAATGTATCACTCCACAATAGGTTGTGTTGGACTAACGCCAATCACTGGGTCTGATAAATAGTCGTATAACATAGATGTTGTTAATAGGTATTACATGTGTATCAAGAAAGGAAACCAAATTTACCAATTACAACCAGCTGAGCTGCAGAAGCCGGTAAACCAAACAGAGATCAATAGAATCAGCAAAATATTCGACCAGGCAAAGACAGAGTCCCAACTCATCGGTTTTTCAATCATTCTCTTGGTGGTAATCGTACCTTCCTTTATCTTCTCGATATATCGGTGCTGTTACGACAGGTCAGACTCTTCCATACCAGACCTTGATAAATTTAAAGAAATCGAAGCTGAACAGGCAGTCGCTGCATTCAAGGAAAAGGTGGACGAGCTGGCTAAAAGAGAGGGTAGAGCCAAAGTGGAGAAATTTTTCAAAGAGCAGAAGCAAGCTTCGAGAAACCCAGCAGATATGCTGAGAGATGTCTATAGTAAGTTCAAGGAGAGAACCGGCTTCGATGCCTCGTTCGACGGCGAGTATGATCAGGAAGCTGCTCCATTTTATAAAACAGCCTTTGGTGAGAAACAGAAAGAGCTTGCCAAGGCAGAGATAGAGGGTATGATGAAAGGTAAGGTGCTCTAAATATTCCATCTTTTAGTATAAAGACTAAGTTTCGGAGTCATCTTGACTTGATTACATCTTGATAAGTCGCGATCGAGATGACTCTGAAAAGTCGACTTTTTGCGTTAGTCTTTATTCTAAAAACTTTTTCAAAATGCCTCCTGCATATTACACTTACAGAAATTATTGCTTGTTATCGTTAGGTCCTGTTCAAAGTGGTGGCGGCGATGAGAAGTGCTACTCTGCCATGCAGCTTGCGTACGATGCCATGGTTAGAGAGTACCCGCGTGCTACTGGCGACCGTGGTCAACCTAACGTTAATGTAGGACCTGATGAAGAAGAACAGGAGATGCGTCCTCTTACAACGTAAAAGTGGCACGTTTTTTCAAGCTTTGTAGAAGCTACCGAATAATGTTGTTTTCCTTTTTTTTTAAAGTTTTTTTAAAATTTATAATATTGTGTTTACGCTTGTGGATTAACTGGTTGCATACATTTGAAAACGTACAAATTCCTTATCAAGACAATGGCCCTTGCAGATTTTTAAGTTTACATGGCATAAATGGTTGTCTAAAGTCGGTTGTACGCTTTATTTCGGAATTATCTGTCTATGACTGTTTCCAGGTAAATATAGTACACCGGATGGCCTGGTTTCGAAATCGAAATAATCGACAACGATCGAAAATCAGTAGAGCATACGATCGAAACTTAGTGTTTCCATATGATCGAATGTAATTGAAACATTTTTGTTCGGCGGAGTCACGCAATATAAACGGGGATCCCCGTTGTATCTTTTAGGGGTAAAAATCAGCGATTTGGTCTCTTTTAGGGTTTAAAATATGAGATTTGTCTTTTTGGTATCTTTTAGAGATAAAACATTTGTGAAGCTACGCCCTTTTAAAAAACGTTCGTAATCTTTAAATGCTATTTTTGACAATTCCGACGAGCATCCCCGATCGTTAATCCCCGGAGTCGCTTCCTCCCCTTCCCTCCCCAAATTACATCTTTATTAAGAAAGGGCGAAATTTGTTTTCCCTTGTATTTTTATTCACTGCATGGGACGAATTTACGAGAAGGTCGAAAGCTCGGAGAATAATCAAAATTTATTCATCGCTGATGAAACAGTTCAGAATGAATATCAATCATCAAGTTAGTTTCAAATTCACAGAAACACCCATTTCAAAAAACGTTGAAGAGGATGCCGCATGCATCTGTACTAAAATGTCTGTACTACATGTCTGTACTAAAATGTCTCGGTAAATGTAACAAAATATGCACAATTAACAACTCTTAACTATACATTTTTTTAATGTTTCATCTAGTGCAATGGCAGATTCACAAAATCTGTGTCAGTTGGGTTCGCACGGGACTCGAACCAGTGACCTCGTTGTTTTCTACCGACTAGATCTCAACCTCTCGTCCATAGAGACTTTATGGGAGAAAGTGTTTTATTAACTGTCTTTATTCAATGATAGTTCAGCCACCGCGTTTCTGGTGTCTTTATTTTGGTTTCCAAAGAGACGAAATAATGGACATTCGACAAACGGCATTTCTCCGGCAACTTATTATCTCACCTGCATACATATACATGTGTTTTGTTGCATACGGGTTGGTCTCGGGGCGCTTCGACTTCAGCGTTAAAGTTTAGACAAACAACTTTATTTTAAAATGGACAACCTTGTTGAGAACTTACAACTGCTATTTTCGCTTTCACAGAATCAATATCAAAGCGACGTGCCATGTAGCATTTGTACACTTCCGCTTTGTGTTGTCACAATAACTGACCACTCAGTTGTAATGATGAGAAGTCGAGCACTCATTCACGTTTTTGAATTGATTACACACCAATCACTCTATAAATTGACATGTAAAACATTGAGCATTAGATGTTTTATATGTTTTTTTATATTTTATATTATTGAACCACAAAAAGTTCGAGAATCACAAATGGAAAAACAATTGCGAGTCGAAAAGGTCAAAGTAAAACATCGTGTAAGTTGGCAATATCAATGCATGTAAAGTCACCCCCCCCCCCCCCCTCAAAAAATAATATATATTCTGCAATTAAAAATGGTACAACCATTTTCCTCTCAAATGTTTATTGGTTTTCGGTTGTTTTAAAACGAGCGTGATTAATAGATAGATTAAGATGAACATAATATGTAACACAGTAAAGAATAAAGTCATAAACGAATAAGTATATGATAAATAAATGGCCACTAGAAGTGAAGTACGAATTTGAGAAATGGACCATTACCTAGATTTTAGTTGGGGTTGACATTTCTGCGAGAAAATCTAAAATTCTACATACAAATGACCAGCTCTATTATAGACAAAATTGTCTCGATAACCTTTTTTGATGATAACGGTTACATTTATGCAGATACAATAATAAATCACTGAATATGTTTTGGAATTTAAATCTAACTCAGTTTGTATAAAGCGAATATGATAGGAATTCAGCTATTCAATCAGATTCGCGTAGCTGAAAATCTGAGCACTACTTTTCAAGCTCGAAAAAAGCTGCGTGAAATCATGAAAAGCTTTTGTATACAAAGCATGCTTCGCAGCACGAACCAGGTTCCTTAATAATGCATGTCATTTTATACATGACCGCTCAGAAGAGGTCATAATCATTTCTGCATAAATACATTGCCTATGAACACTCTTTGCATTTGCAGTGCTCAGGCGTCTTGCAAACGGTAGCTCTTGCTCCAGGTAGAAGTTAACCAACTACCTTGTCAACAAACAAGCAAAGCAACCGACTACTAAAACAACCAACATTAACCGAAGCAATCAGAAAGCCAAGTAAAAAGCCGGCATCAAACAAACCAAGTTAGTAAGCAAACAAGCAAATCAAAGCTAATAAACCGGCCAAAACAACGGCTGAAATCAACAAGACAAGATTGAGGTGACCAAAATGGGTATTACTGAAGAGCTGAAAAATTTGGTCCAACATGAGCCACGAACCATCCGTAATATCATCGCATTGCTTTTCGCCTTTGGCTTAGAAAGCCTTATTAAAACTGCGGATATTTTTGTGTGTCCTGAAAAAGGCAATGTGAGTTATGGCTGGATGTTCATCTTCGCTCCAGCTGTCATCATGGCAGTGATATCTGTGATGTTGAGCGAGGACTTCTGGAAGTTAACCAAAGGAATATGCTACTACAGATCCAAAAATAACATAAGAAGAAAGTTCCCATGTTTTAAGCCAAGATGGAACTGTCTGAATCCCAGTCTACCACCTCCAAACTTCTGGGTTGTGTTGTACAATGCAGTTGCTGCTGGCGCGTTGTGGCTGTTCTGGGCTTTTCTTCAAGGCAGGTAAGGTGATGATGACAAGCTGATACTATACGATAGTACTAGATGATGATGACAGGATAATGCTATACTATAATAATAGATGATGATGATGATGATGACAAGATAATGCTATACTATAATAATAGATGATGATGATGACAGGATAATGCTATACTATAATAATAGATGATGATGATGACAAGATAATGCTATACTATAATAATAGATGATGATGATGACAGGATAATGCTATACTATAATAATAGATGATGATGATGACAAGCTGATACTATACGATAGTACTAGATGATGATGACAGGATAATGCTATACTATAATAATAGATGATGATGATGACAGGATAATGCTATACTATAATAATAGATGATGATGATGACAGGATAATGCTATACTATAATAATAGATGATGATGATGACAGGACAATGCTATACTATAATAATAGATGATGATGATGACAGGATAATGCTATACCATACTACTAGATGATGATGAGAAGATAATGTTATATGATAATACTATGATGACGTCTGTGGTGCTATATAATGATGATGACGATAACAATCAAAGCACTATATGATGAGAATATTCGCCAATGTTAGACAGTACATTTGCCAATTTTAAAGGGTTTTTTCATTTAGTGATATTTCTCAACAAAAAATGGCGCAGTTTTCAAGTTTTTTTCATACAAAGCATGCTATAATATCACGTTTGGTAGTGGTTTTTCTAATTAACCACAAGCACTATGACCTCACATGTAAACAAATCTATTGTTTTAATGCTAAGAATCATGGGCAAAAGAGGGGATTTTACATCTTAAAATCAATGAAATTAAAAATAGGGTAAAAGTTCATTTATCATATTGGAACAAATTATAAGTATAAGTACAATGCCAAATGTATTAAAGGAAAATATTTCGCCAGAACTAGATGCATTTTTATTCATGTAAACTAGCCATGACGTCATAGTGTTTGACGGCAATTATAAACACTTACTATGAATAAAATTATCAAGATTTTTATTGTTATTTTCCGTCAATGCCCTGAAAACCGCCAATTAATTCTGTAATTCTGACATTTCGTATTAGAGTGCAAACACTAAATGTGTGCAATAGTTGTCACTATTTAGTAGTAAATAGCACTAATTAAACAAAAGAAAACAATAGACTTAGTTAAAATAACGCTATTTAGTGGTAATTATGTTGCACACTTTTAGGGTGTGCACTCTATACGATAAAGCACTTCACCAGCGCTAGCTAGTTGTCGTCACGGTAAATTGCCTACTAGTAAATGCGTGCGATAGTGCACGTGCAGACACTGAATCGATATGCCGCGCATTTGAATACCAAACAATCAAAACGGCTATCTAATGTTACCATTGTCGATGACTTTGCTTCTGAAGTATAAGTTGAGAAAAAATCTGATCCTAAACCAATTTTATTTTTGTGGATGCCGCTGAGCTTTAGTCTGAGTGTTTACAATTAGCACCATTTCTGCCGCGAGACATTGTATTTTCCATGCAGATCGGATGCAAATATTGTATATTAGTTATAAAACGGCCAACATACTACATGTGTTTTGTGAAAAGAAAATTGAAAATATTTTCATTTGAATTTGAGAAAATACTTTATGCAAATTAGGACGAATCTTATCCGATTTACAGATGCCTTCATGGGTCGTGATTTATATTATTAATGAGTTTAATAATTATAGATATAATCAAGTATAATATGGATGTGTTGTTTATAGGTACTACATGTGCGTGAAAAAAGGAAATCAAATTTACCAATTGCAACCGGCTCAGCTACAGAAGCCACCAAACCAAACAGAGATCAACAGAATCAACAAGATATTCGACCAGGTCAAGACCGAGTCCCAACTAATCGGTTTTTCCATTATCCTCATTGTGGTAATCGTGCCTTCCTTCATCTTCTCGATATATCGGTGCTGTTACGACAGGGCAGACTCTTCCATACCAGACCTTGATAAATTTAAAGAAATCGAAGCTGAACAGGCAGTCGCTGCATTCAAGGAAAAGGTCGATGAGCTGGCGAAAAGAGAGGGTAGAGCCAAAGTGGAGAAGTTCTTCAAAGAGCAGAAGCAAACTTCGAGAAACCCAGCAGATATGCTGAGAGATGTCTATAGTAAGTTCAAGGAGAGAACCGGCTTCGATGCCTCGTTCGAAGGCGAATATGATGAGGAAGCTGCTCCACTGTTTAAAAAAGCCTTTGATGAGAAACAGAAAGAGCTTGCCAAGGCAGAGATAGAGGGTATGATGAAAGGTAAGGTGCTCTTAATATTCCACCACGATTTCCGTGCGAATTATGGATAATTCTGCGTTTACAGAAAACTGTTGTTGTATTGTTTCTTTGTATTATTGCTTGACTTGGAATCTTTTTTTTCTTTTGTTTTCTTTTGTTTTCTTTTGTTTTCTTTTGTTTTCTTTTGTTTTTGTATTATGACGCGATCTGTGCCCCAGTACCTACAGACATGATCATAACCATATAACCATATTTAAGTTTTCATAGTTATTTTTCCAGCTGTCAGACGATGACCAGTTGATGCGGTATTGCACAAGTAATTTCAAATGATCAAACCGTTTAAAACACTACAACACTAGGTACCAATCAAAAAATAAATAAATCATGTTCTTTATTACAAGTTTTTATCATTTTCGATGTACAGATATATGTATGTCCGGTCCGCAGTTAGTTACTTCACAGGCGGAAGAAAAAAAAATATATAAGAAACTATTGTAGCATATACATGTATACACCGTTATTTAAATCGTTTAAGCACATAATTTTATAGCTCGTACTACTGTATTAAACCTGATTACGAAGATCCATTAACTGTTTTTGTATCCCTCGATCACATCTTGCATTGTGTGGCCAACTGTTTTCTTTTTTATCGGATTAACTGAAACATCGCTGAAAAATAATCCAAGCGAAGTAATCGCTAGTCAACACGACTTTGATGACCATTTAGTTTCAGTTTTTGACATGGTTTACTTGGGTTTTTACCGTTCTCTTTTATATCAACTTTAATTTTCCATAGTCCTCTCTCACGAAAATTTTCAAAACACTGTACCGCCATTTTGGCCCAAAATCACGTGACAATAAAATACTCCAAAAATCTTGGAGTATTTGACCACGTGACAAACCACTGTTTGCCAGGGCCTTTCTTCGAGCGTCCGCCATCTTGTCAATAGCGAAGAAGAGGGGCCCTGGGGACGAGGTTGGTTTTCCGTATTTTTTCTCCGCGATTTGGGCCTTCATCAGGATTCCTGTGGTTGTATGCGCATGTCTTCTACGTCGTGTCGCTTGGTAATATTTCACCGGCTCGAGCACATGGAATCGACATCGTTTTGTTCTGGATTTATGGATGTTTTTGTCATCTAATTCCTCGATTATTTTAATAGAGAGGCCTACTCCGGGACCCAAAGTCGCCGAAATTTTGTGCGACTTGAGGCGATTATAGGCGATTTTAGCAAAATTTGCCAAAAAGTCCTCTAATTTAAAGGCGATTTTAGGCAAATTTGTGCGATTATAGGCAATTTTGAGCGATTTTAGGCAACTTTGAGCGATTATAGGCGACTTTGGGACAAATTTTTCAAATATTATTTGAGCGTGTGCTTACTTTTTTTACAGGTATAGTACAATAAAGCCAATCCATGATTATAATCATGTCTTAATGTGAATATTAGGCTATTCAAGTATATCACTGACACACAAGTATCATTAAGTGAACAAAATATTTTGAATTTACATGAAAGTGAGCAACCACATCTGGCTTGTAGATTTTGTAAATTGTAAACATTAGTTTGCTGTATGTTAATATACAGAAAGCTACTAATGCTGCTCATTATTTTTTATTTAATGCATTTAAAATGGAGAATAATGATGCCAAGAAGTACAACTGGAGCCGGTTGAATAAAGGGTGAATAGCGCTATCCACAGATAAATCCTTATACAATGATTAAAATCTATAACAATAAACAATACAGTGGATAGGTCTTATCTGATGGATAACTTTGTCCACCTTTCGTACAACTGCCCCCACGTTGTCTTGAATATTGATAATAATTATTCATTAGCTTAAAATATAAAAAAAACAACTGCAAACAAATAGATATAGAGCTTATTTATTCATGCACTAAAAGAAATTTCAGTAAAAAAGTTTGAATAAATTTTTCCTAATTATTTCATGATTTCATGAATTGACACAATTGGTTTAAAATACGAAAATCACAAACTTGAAAAGAAAGTGCATAAATACAAGTTATTTGATTGTTTGCAATAATTATTTCAGTATATAAGCATATTACCAAATCATCTGCAGAGGAACTTCCTATCCTGATTGCTTTTTAACTGAACAGACGATCGAAACTTTGATCTTTGTAAACTTTTCGTTGATAACTTTCTTGCTAGCATGACGAATAATTCCTCGAAAATTTGGAAGTAAACAGAAACTTTCAATTTCTTTGTATAATCGGTAGTCCTTCACAGGAACCCATACAATTTGAACTTCTCCTTCCTTCAAGAGACAAAAAACGCCAATATACTTTGAACTATTTCGGAAAATTTCCCTTCATTCGATTGTATTCTCTTTAGCAACTACATCAAACTTAACGATCCCAAGGTTTGTTCGCCATTTTGTTTTACCCGTCATGCATTACGACACAGGGTTATTTTTGTGGTTGACAAATGCAATATTATTTTTGGAATTCCTATGGTCTCAAATAGACTGGGACCAACTGGGACCAGTCCACAAGAAGTGTTTTTCAAAATGGCGGACTTGGCTACTACTAGCAAAAATGTTAGCTATTGATCGGAGTGTAGACATGATTTTGCTGCATCCACTTTTCCATAAAAGAAAGAAAAAAATATTGGAATGAACCTGTGAACAGGAGAGCTGATAAGATTTGTTACCACAGTCTAAACACGCGCCAAATGAGTATTAAAGTTAATTATTAAGTTAACTTGTACTTGATATTATTTTTTATGATATTGATTAACTTCAGTCATTCACTTCAGCTTGGATTATAGCTGAACAAAGTCCATGGATCGGTGATTTTTTTTGAAAGTTTTATTGATGCATTTTGATTGGTATCGAAACGATTTGTATTTTCAGATAGTTTTAAATTTATCATTGGTTGAAATGCTCTCAGATCTTCAATGCACCCTTATCAAAATTCATAAAAAATACTGGCTCACAGTCCAAGTTAAACGCTTTAGCCTTATCTAGATCTTAAAATTCTAAAAATAATGAATGAGTGTTATAACTGGGATTGTTTTCTAATAACTTGGAAAAAGTCCAACCAAAATCATGGTTTCTAAACTAGTCGAGTTAAGAAAATGTTTCTATATCGACAAATAAGGTGTTTTTTTCTTCTTGGATAGTATAGTTGCGAAAAAAAACTTTAACTGAGGACCTAAGAAAAACTCTTACATTAAGAAATAATCCAGTTTAAAAGTGTTTATTAATATTTAAATCTGAATAAAATTCATTAAAATAATGGCAATTAGGATTCAGAGTGCTTGTAATTAAGGATTTTTTTGTAAAAACTCTCTCAGTTCTACCAAGATAATGTCAAACACTTCTTAGTAAAAAAATGTAATTATGAAATGTAATATCAAAATACAATGTATGTAGCATATATTTGCTTGTGTCAATTTTAAACAATTTTGGCTCTTTTCTGTTTTGTTTGTAAGGTGTTATTAGTACTGAGGTATCAAGATACTTCAGTAAACAAATAAATAAACTTTTAATTACTAATATAACTACTTGCCCTTATGATCAAATAGATAACCATAGATACATTATATAGAATATTCCTTTAAATATCAAACTTTAATATTTAGCTGAAATTGGTAAATGATCTATTAATTTTAAACAAATGTGAATAAAAGGTATATAGTTCTGTAATAGGTCTAAACTTGGATATATGATTAAAAAAAAAGGAAAACAAGAGAACAACAAAAAATAATAAGATTAATAAAAATGTTAAATATATCTAAAAGTAATTTTATTGCCTATGGAATTATTAAATTTAAAATCGTCAACAATGTTTATGTTTTTGAAAGGAGTTCAAGTAAATGCTATTTTTGACTTCTATGCCTGGTGTGGCTTCCATTGACTTATTGTGGCTAGAGGTAGTTTTAGGCGGCTTGAAGCAGGTTAAGGCATCCCAAGGCAGCTTAAGGTGGCTTGCTGGCCCAGAGTAGGCCTTTAATTGTTTATGTCATAATAAGTAATTTGGCTACATAAATTTAACCTTCCTGGGTAATTTCTGTTCAGGACAAACAGATTTCGAGACAGTAAATCCGCTGTTAATTTAAGGCAATTTTGCCAAACTATAGGCGACTATGAGCGATTTTAGGCGATTTTGTGCGACTTTAGCCGACTTTAGGTCCCGGAGTAGGCCTATAGAGAACATGGATATTGCTGCAATCATCGGCAGAGGACCACTACATGCGCTCGAAAATACAAATGCACACGTCGTTCGTGGTAGACCTACACTAAATTACAGCAAAGAGCGTACATTTCGGTAGGGGCTGGTCCACGAACTGACTGTAGTCTAATAGCATTCCTAGCAAATTTAGCATGATCTTACCAGTTCTCACTAGTTCTCACGAGTATAGCAAATTAAAAAAGTTATCAAACTGTGGACATACTGTAACTGAGAATGAGTTTAGAATGTTTACAAAGTTGCCGATGACACGGACTATCTTAATAAATCATTGAGAATTCATTCTATATTGGCGGTAAATCTTTTACAGTGCGACTACTCCAACCAAAGCCACCCTGACAAATTTTTCACAAATTGTCCAACCACGTTCGAGCATTTGAAAAAAGTATTTGCCAAAATTATTTGCACAATACATTGTTGCTTGCGATCTATCAGTTCTTGCAATATTTGAAATTTATGGGAAATCTATTGTTCAAATGCTCGAAGGTGATTCGACAATTTGTGAAAAATTTGTCAGGGTGGCTTTGGTTGGAGTAGTCGCACTGTAAAAGCTTTCTAAAGACAATATGAAAGTTGAGAGCAAATGCCAACTCAGCCTTATACAAATGGATCGCGTATCAGTACTAGTATAGCAAATGAAAACGCAAACAATATATTGCTTTGCTATACTTTGACCTAGGAAATAAAACAAATTTGTTTTTCTATTCCATGATAATAAAAATTGTACTGTAAACTAAATTATATTGTCTTCTTTATATATGGAAAAAACGCTTCGAAAATTCAAGACGAGACGAGAAGAGACGGAATGTCTGGAAAGTTGCATACTTGCGAAAAGCCATTCAAATGCTTTACAAATTTGCATTTTAAACTGAAAAAAAGCTTTCATAACTTCCACAACTCCTTTCATTTAATAGAAAACAAGACATAGATTAAGAAATTTTCTAAAATTCAGTGTCTCAGGAATGTTTACAAAATGTCAAAAAGTCGAGAATACTTAGGTGTGAAATGTTTGTTTACATGTCGGTCGCTAAGTAAAAGAATGGAATGTTCGCGATCGAGTGTTTATCCGCCACTTTTAATTTCTCGAAAAAATAATATAAATAATCCACGCCCGAAGTGGTTTCCGAAGTAATTTTAGGCTTTGGTATTAGGCTTAAAAAATCTCCCAGGTTCTTCGGAAATCCAAAATCGAATATCCCCTCATTCCAAAATCAAACCCCCACCCCCTCCCCTATCGAAAAAAAACATTAATTGAAAACACAAATAAACATTAATATCAATATGTCAAACATTTCATCATTCATCACTATTATTTAAAGGCACGAGTAATCGATCGCAGATCGTCTAGTTTTATTTAAAATCAGCGTCATTTCCTCACGTTGAAGATCTCTGATGGTCGATAAAAGGGTATGTGTATCTTCTGTAACTATTCATTTAAAAAAAACGTTACCCATAGACCTTTTCAGTCGTGCAATGGATATCCGGAACCCGTCATTCTCTTTGACAATGTTTGTATAACATCGGTATAATACAGGATTTAGTATTCTAAATTGAGTAACGATGCGCGTAAGAACTAGTGAGGTTTCTATTGTTCTGTGGCAATTGCAACTTCCACACGTAGAAATTCTTTAATTTTCACGATGTTGATGACACATTTCTTAAGTAAAATCTACAAAATGCTGTTTACAAGACAGTGTTTCTTTTGTGTTTAATGGTTTTGTCCAATCATAATTGCTCAAAACAATGGCTAGGAGACGCTTGCTTTTCATAGTAAGCCCCACGGTAAAATTTTCTCATAGAAAAAAATAAGATCGCTTTAACAAAACTGAAATGAGATTTTAAATAAAATATAGGAAAAATATCCCAAAAGTTTGAAAAAGGGCAATTTTGTTGTTTTAGCCAATCAGATCAAGCATTTAAACAATACACAATTAACACCTTTATGCATTCCATTGCCGTTTGCTACACTAGTTCTTACTCCGTTACTTAACATAGAATAACAAAGTATAGAACCCTCGCTATCATTAACTGTTTCTTGTTATCGGTAGGTCCAGTTCAAAGTAGTGGCGGCGATGAGAAATGCTACTCAGTCATGACGAATGCTTACGATGACATGACTAAAGAGTACCCGCGCTCTACTGGCCACCGTGGCGAACCTCATGTCAAAGTTGAAACTGAAGAAGGAGAACAGGAGATGCGTCCTTTTGCAACGTAGAAGTGACGACTTGATTTTCTTGTTTTGTAGACGTCACCGAGTGATATTGTTTTTTATATTAATTTTGGCCGTTCTAACACCGCAGTTTTGTAGACGTCACAGGAGAATGTAATTTTTTAGATTTTAACCGTGACTTTGTTAACACTATTTTGACTGAGTATTTAGAGAAATGTGAAAACGTACAACGAATTCCTTTGTCAATTAAGACAAATGTTAAGTTGTTAAAATGACCGAATCATTTTATATGGCAATACCACAGGTAGCCCAAGATAGATGTTTGTGACCATTTTTAGCAGTGTAACGAAGTAAATAAAATATGATAAAAAATAAAGTCTGTACTTATGTATTGATATTTTTTCTTGCCTATCTATTGAATCAGTCGGCAAGTCTTATTTAGGGAAGCAAAAACAATTCTCTCAATATTGTTGTCCATGAAATAAAAACTAGCTAATTAGTAACTAACCAATAGTCTATTTATGGACTATTTAGATTTAGAACAGTCAATGAAAACGGAAAATACAAAGGAAACAATACCTTGTTACAACTTACTTGTCTAAATTAGTCACTAAATATAAACAAATAGGTAGAGTGCAAACACTAAAAGTGTGCAACAGTTGTCACTATTTAGTGGTGAATAGCACTAATTAAACATAAGAAGACAATAGAATTAACATAAAATAGCACTATTTAGTGGTACTTATGTTGCACGATTTTAGTGCGCGCACTCTAGTAAATATTTAGATTTTATTTCATGCATGGACATATTGTAAGCACTCTATAGAAAATAACAATACACAAGTACAGACTTTACTGATTTTTTGTCATATTTTATTTATTTTGTTGCACTGCTGAAAACGATCACAAACATCTAGCTTGGGCTACCTGTGGAAATACCCGTCCATACTTTTAAGAAGTATGCTAAATGGAAACGTATAACCAGCATTTTTTAAACGTTTTTTTTTTAAATATTACTTGTAATTCTATTCGTGTTAGTTACAGAGCTAGAGTCCTTCGGTGACATAGCTACTGTCATACTCGGTATTTCCTGTATCATTTTGAAATGTTTTGGCAAGTATGACTTCCTTTGAATAGGGTTTGTAGTCGACTGAATCTACCAAGTGTAACGATGTGAAGTGGATCATTTTTTAAATAGATTAGGTAAAATCTTTAACAAATAAACAAAATGATATTTTTTCTATAAAATAAATTGTATTCATAGATAAATGAAGCATTCAATAAATTGTTGAATAAAATATTCATAAATGAATAAATTGTAAATGTATAGCAATGTATAAATAACCGCATCTATCACATGGACTAATTATACATTGTACAAGAGTGCTTTAATTAGTAAAAATGTCTGTCTTAGAGTGCATTTCATATTTTTTTCTGTTAAAATTGGATAAAAGTTACTGTTTTTTTTTTTTTACTATGTAGCTAGTTGTTATTTCATCACTCGCATTGAACCAGAACAACAACCGATAAATCAATAATGACTAGAGACCGCAATAAATACAAGAGACTTGAGACGAGTAACTGAAACACTAGCTGTTAATTGCATTCTTATTTGAAAAGACTTATTGTTTATTTCATTCATATATTTGTTTGAATATTCTGAATGAATTGACATCAAAAATACTCTCGACTCGTCTTATCTTTAGTTAGTGGCAAATTCTGTCACTGAGAGTTAAATGCTCGACTCGAAGAATATTATTTTGCAGCCCAGTAAACGTGAATGTTCCTATACTAGATATAAACTCGGCTTTTCTAACTTTGACTCCTTTTTCTTTTCTAATTACTCTTAAATTTCCGTTTCACGATAAAACTCGGTTTCATGAGCTGTATAGCAGCAGGATGAATGGCTGTGAACGTCTTTCAGGAGAACAAGAAGACGAACTTGCTGGTGCTTGTACTACAAGGTCTTTTTAAGAAATAAAGTCCAATTAAAAACTATAGCGCAAAGTCGGTCGTGCGTAATCTCTTGTGCATTGATTAATAAAGATATCTGACTCAAAGTTAATGACTGAACTAGCAACTAAATAGTCGTTAAAATATCTTATTTCACATTAA
Organism: Diadumene lineata; assembly: GCA_918843875.1. Classification (NCBI taxonomy): domain Eukaryota; kingdom Metazoa; phylum Cnidaria; class Anthozoa; order Actiniaria; family Diadumenidae; genus Diadumene; species Diadumene lineata. The sequence continues at coordinate 8,090,697 of OU974069.1, forward strand.
TTAGAAAAGCACTGTGATGAAAACGATTTCGTATCAATCACGTTAATATAATAAAATGGTGAGCTTTTGCACTGATGGTGCGTCTTCAAGGCAATAAATACAGTGTCATTGATATGTAATGTGAATAAATATATTGGTTTTCAGAAATCTACGTAATACATTTTTGCGCATTAAACCTTACATAACGCTTTATTGAACACATTTTCTTTTAATTGCTTCTGTGTTTTCGATGTATTACATTTTATTACGTCTTATTTCGTTTTATTTTACTGACATTTTCTTTTGGATTTCTTTTGTGTTTTCGGTGTACATGTATTATATTTACACTTTATTGACACCTAATTACACTTTCGATATTAGGCTTTGTTTCACGGGTTTTTGACTCAATTTAACGCCCTACTGCAAATACAATAATATTGATCATGGGCTATGACTTTGACATTATGAGACTTCGTTTTAATAACTAACAAAATTTCAGTAGACCAGTTTAAATTCGTTCATTGCTCAGGCTAAGCCTCAATCGTACGTAAATTAGCAAAAGAGTCAGGACAAAACCATTGGTATTTATATTGTTTGTGGATTGATCCATTCCCACGGGATGTACCTTGTACAAAGAATATATCACATACTATCGAGGCTCAGCCTGAACAATGAAGAACATGAAACGGGAGTGTTGTCTCTGAATTATCATATAGTGTTCGGATAGCGTTCCCAAGTGCATCCATATAGACTCGTTGTCAAGCAGTGTCAACAGCGCAACTGAATCAATTGCTCTTAATTGAAGTCTCCTACTTACGCTTGTGCTGGTGGTTACAAGTTTTTCAAAATTCGTTGGACAGTGCACCGGTACACGGTAGCTCAACCGAATCATACATTGATAAAGTGGCAGCAATCCAAGCAAAATAAATGATGCTGACTACATAAAAAGTCCATCGTTGTCAGGTGGCTGTACTTGGTACATGATCTGCGGCAATATGTTTTCTAAAATATTTTTTCATCTTTGAAATAGGTCATATTTCGAACCAGGCTATATGCATTTCTTAGCTGTGCACACATATTTATACGTAACATTTCCAATCACATTTTGATACAACCTTTATTAGACTTCAATTTATTTCCATACAAAGTTGTGTGCGTGAGTATATGATAATGGAATGATGACAACACTTGACTGTGAGCGGACAAGGTGAAATCAAACTCGAGGAACTGGAGCGTAATATTTTGTCCACAGAAAGATAACTGTATTCCCCTTCTGCCAATTTCCAAAGCTCGGCTTTTCATTATCACTTTTATAAGATCGTATGAGTTATCAATAGCATTTTGATAAGCCTGAATTCCAAAATAGATTTGAACGGAAGTTCCGCATATTACACCCTCCTATCCTCTTCAAACTCACAAAATAGAAAATATTTGCATCTAGTGATAGCAAGTGGACTCGGAGAAATCACTGTTTCTTTCTTTCTCTGAAAATATGAATGTGAATAACGTTTGACTAATTTTTACATTTTTTTATAACTTATAAAAGAAACGTAAAACCACAAAATTCATGAGTTTTTGTAATAAAGCGTCGTCAGTCATAATACGAATCTTTTCTTAGTTATATTGGAGGCAATTTTATAGATGATCGCTTTTTGAGGATTTTATATAATTTCCGCATACCTTAATGCAATGTATTTAGCGAGCGAGCGAGCCAGCAAACCAGACCAGAAAGCTTTATTCTCGAATAGAATGGTTGAGATAGCTAAAATGGGCATCTTGGAGCAGCTCGGAACTTTGGTCAAAAAACAGCCACGAAGCATTCGTAACATCACCGCATTTCTGTTAACCTTCGGCTTAGAAAAGGTTATCAACGATGAAAAGATCTTTGTGTGCCCTGCAAAAGGCAATGTAGGTTGATAATCGTCATAATATTTGTTTTCTTAACGCATTTATAACCTTATAGACCAAACATCAAGATATCAGTATTAAAATAACGACATTATTAAACTAGAATTGAATATTCTATTAATAGACATCTCACGGCTTGATGTTCATCTTCGCTCCAGCCGTCATCTTGGCAGTATTAGCAGTGATGTCGAGCGATGCGTTCTGGAGAGAATTTGACTTTCGGTTCTGGAACGTGATATACAATGCCGTCGTGGCTGCTGCGCTGTGGCTCTTTTGGGCTTTCTTCCAAGGAGGGTAAGATTGACTTGATGATGGTGATGTTGAGTTAGAGGTAATTGTCATGACAATTCACGACGGGAAAAAGTGCTTTTAACTAAATTCCACGTTGAGGACATTTTGTAATGATAGTGAAAAGAGCTTGTAGAAGTGGTATTTTAACATACATATTTGCAATACAAATTATTCTCTTTCTTTGATTTATTTTGTTTATAAATACTAATTCGTATTCCAGCTCAAAGTTTCCCCGGGTTCTGAAACTGGCTTTCCGTGATCAGTGGGAAAAGTGAGCGAAACTTGGTTTAATCTAATCTGTCAATTTATCATTTCAATAAGTCTGGTGATGTTCTCAATCAGTCCCTTATATGTTTAGGTACTACGTGTGCGCAAAGGTAGGTAACAAAGAAGAGCAATTAAAAGGTGTGAAAAACCAAACCAAGATCGACGACATTAACGAAAAATTTATCAACGCAAAGGCCGAGTCTGAGATCATCGGTTTGTCAATAATGCTCGTCGCGGGTGTTGTACCTGTTCTCGCCATCACGGTCTGGACCCGGTGCTTTGGTAAAACAACATGTATAACCGAAGACGACTCTGAGGCACCAAAGTCATAAATGGGCCCAAAGGTCAAAGTCCCAAATGTAATTAATAACCTTTGGATCCAAATAATGTAATAAAGGACCCGAAATGTAATAAACTTTGAATCCAAATAATGTAATAAAGTACCAAATTTAATAAACGTTGGACTCAAAGAAGGACCAAAATCTAATAAACGTTGGGCCCAAATGTAATAATGGGCCGAATGTAATAAGGACCAAACTGGCAAAAACCAGTTCATAAACTTTGGAACCCAAGTGAAATAAACTTTGATCCCTAATGTCAGGTGCACTGTATCTCATATCATTAACATTAAGTGTGTAAAAAATGTAAAGCTTTTTTCAACCCCAAGAATGAAATTAACTTAGTTCTACGATCTTCGAAAAAAATGCGACCAAAGAATTCTAATTACAAAAGGTTTGAATTTGAGCTTTTTAAAGCAAGCTTGCGTTATTTTTTTTAGCGGAAATGGCTGTAAGGTCTGACACTGTAACAGTTTTTTTTAAAAAAAAGCACCTGTCCAAATAGTCGGAAACCTAGCGGGTTGCTACATGTTCATTTAACGTTGCTTGGTAGTTCCTTTAGTATTACACTGATCTCCCAGGAAGCCGACGGTGCGCATTTTCCCCCCTCTTCCCATCAATGCTCCTTTTTACGAGTATTTAAAGCTTCTACAAGCTACACAGAGTAGAAAGAAGTCGAAACAAGGATGTGAAGCCACTGAATCGAACTCGTACCATCCTTGCTCATTAAGAAACGTTTTCCTTCTCAGATAAGGAATCAGGTTTTCTTAATCATTTTTACTTATAAAAGTATTTGATATTGAAATAAAAATCTTTCAAAAATTCAGAACGAAAGAAATTTGTCGAAGCCGTGTATGAGTGTCGGCTAGAAAAACAATTAGCTGTCAAATCATAAGCATTATATCTGATCAAAACACTTGGTTTGAGACGTCAATACCACAAAATATTGTCGCCTCTAAATAAAAGAAAGTTATTTGAGAATCGTGATCACAAAATGTATTTTGGGGTGTTTTCGCTGGAGCTGCAACGGAAACCTATTTAAGGTAATTCCGTAGTTTTGCACTGCGCATAGTTTTGCGCATGTTTCAAGATTTTTGGTTTCAGGACTTTTATCATGTAATCTAGTCAAATTTTGTTTGTAAAGTACTTTGAATAAAAAATTCGAAGAATTGCGATATTTTCGAGCGAGAAAACGCGATAATTTTGAAGCTCGACACAGTCCTCTCTCGGATAACCTGTTTTTTGACAATAAAATGACGATATTTTTTGCAATATTTCGCAAAATAGCATGGTGACCTATGTTTTTTATTTAATAAAATTATTTGTTATAAGATAGATGAAGTATATCTAAAATTGACAATATTGACAATATTGACAATATTGTTGATTAGGATAGATATCTTCTACCCAATTGATAAAGGTGTACTTATCAGCTGAGCAGTCTAGACTTTCTATGATCTTTGTGCACTTGTTTTTCAGCTTGTTGCCTTTAATTCTTGCAGTTCTTTCTGGATTCTTTGCTCCAACGGCCTTGTAGTTGTGTTCAGAGATCTTGTCAGGGATAATAATTAACACCTGAAAGAAACGACACTAATCAATCGTTTTTTCATTCCATAGCCATGTAATGCCAATTAAAGTGGTGGTGACAAATCCCTCTTCTTGTTTTGCAGACAAATTCATTTTATTTCTGTATGATCTTCGTCTACCTTCGTCATGTAGGTATGACTTTATCTTTTGTTTCATAATAAACGATGGGAGACCGGGTGGTCTAAGAGAAGGCAAAAGTAAGAAAGGGAGGGAGAACTAAATATCAAAAATAATCATGATAATAAATTCATTTTGTGTAAAAAAAAAAAAAAAACAGATAAATTGACATTGCTTTTTTTCTAATCTGGCCCATATTTTGGTCATGATTTGATCAGAAGAGGATAAGATAAGGAAATCTGTCAAGCAGTTGCAAATGCAAATTTGGACATCCAGGTGACTAATAAGTATAGCGAAAAACAACAACAAGCAAACAAGCATATCATCCATAGTAAATTGCTTGATAGAAGTAAAACATAAATAAAGCACTAAGCAAGCCAAAAACGTGCATTTAAATGATTGGAGAGAACTAACTTAGTTTCAACCTAGGCAATCATCCTGGTACACATTAGTGAATTAGACACAAGCATAAGCAAAAACAAAGAGACGACAAAGGTAAGAAGTCAAGCGTATGACATAAGACATAGCGACGTAAGTATAAGCAAAATTAAAGACACAGGGACAAAGAAAAACATCTTCTAAATCCCCTAAATTCTTTTGTTTTTCTCCTGTTGCGCTTTTAATCCAGTGAATACAAGGCTTTACACAACATTGCAACGAAAGTACATCTCTTAGCATGAATTTCGGTGGCACATGAATGCGTGTTTTGAGTGTCAAGAAAAAATGTATTTCTTGCCTTATCAGTATTCCTTTCAGTCATCTGGAAAAGAGTTTCCAATGTCTCTTTTGAAAAAAGCGGGTTGCCAAGACTTATTCCAACAAGTATTGTACGGCGATTTTTCATGTAAAGTTCGCCGTTAATACGAGCTTGGCCTTGATGGCTGTTCATTGTTAATTAAAACGGAATTGTTCCGTTGTGTTCCTACGATCCAGTCATGAAACCGTTTTTGCGATGCCTCTTGAATATTGCATAGCAAATTTCGACCAATTACAACGACCACAGAGATCTTGTAGTCAAGACTACTTTCAAATGTGTTAGAAATGCTCTTTCCAATCCCCCAAAGGCAAAAATTATGCTACAACATCGATCAATAAAAACCGTTCAACAAGCTCAGCATGACAATGCTAAAGTGTGAAAGAAATAATAAAAAAAGGATAATAACTATCTAATGGTGAGGTTAAAACATGCAAAAGTGTTAGGCTCCAAGTTAAGTGTCTCCTTCAAAAGACATGCAAAGCAACTGTACAGACGCTATAAATATAGGTGTGGTTATGGTAACACCTTAGTTTATGCATTATCATAAATATAAGCAAGACACTCAGACACTCTCCTCTAAAAGGTTCTTGGAACCTTCGTCGACATCTACGGATAGACGTGTGAGCGTCCTGTTGGCCATTACCTCGATCTTTGATAAAACATGCTAGTGCCTCCTTAGCAGCTCTTGTACATCATAGTAAAAAGAATTGTTATTCTTGTACAGCTTACCTATATACTCCAAAGCTTCACGATATTGAGGATTAGGATCGATATCTTCTTCCCAATTGATAAAGGTGTACTTATCAGGGGACCATTGTATCCCCAATTAGCAGTGATGCTAAATACTTAAATAAATACGTAAATAAAGGTTGATTGATTGATTATTATGTATGCGTGTTGCCCTATTGAAAATTTTGGAGTAAGTTCTGCTATCCGTCTCTTCTCAACAAATTACACACGCGCGAGAGATAACATGGTAGTTGTGTTAGTGGTTATACTTTGACTGACGTGTAATTTATTATTTATGTATTTACATATCAAAGAATTGCTATAGAAAAAATGCTGTTCGATCGGACATCCTTTTTAACCATACTTGGAAAATTGTACCTTATTTGGAGTGTGACAAGTTGATTATTTAATCTATTTTTTATTTAGTTATTTTCGCTAAGTTATTTAGCGCGCGCATTTATCGTTAATTAAAGATGGAGCGCGCATAAAATACAAATCCTATGATGAATGAAGTTCAGTTTGAGTTCAAAAAAGTCTTTCGTTGCTGTCAAGCAATTTGCAAGTTAGCTAACAGCCAAGCCACAAGTAAATCGTTTTAAAACATAAATTCTTCAGAACTGGTATGTAAAACTTAATTATTATTTTTATATTGATGTTATAGTTATTTCGTTTCGCATAGTAAATGCAAAACGTTTACAAAACAATAGATTTCGTGTTTGCCTTAAGCAACCGATTTCAAGTTTGTTTAGTTGTTGTTACAAGTAGAAATTACTCCTAAAGTTATCATCTATTAAGTAATTTTGTGAAGTAGATTGTTCTAGCATAGTAGCTATTGACAAGTACAAATTAGTTAGTTTGCAAATGGTCAAATACCAGTTGAAGTTAACCTAGTTTAGTATTAGTGAAATTCACAAAACCTCTTATAGTTATCTTGTAAACAACGTTGTATTTATAAGTAATAATTCGTCTTTATTACTTATTGTAGTTCTCGCCGTTTGCTCTACGTCAAAATAAGAAGAGATTATAATAAAGTTTACTGGAGTTTGTGAAGTCGCTGCCTTTTACTTGGTCACAGGAGGTACGACTTAATACATATCCTCTCAAACTCCGTCAAAATGTTGGCCATTTTCCGTCTTAAAAACAATAATAATTTCAGCTTTTGGAACGCATTTTGCTAGGCCTAAATGCGTTTGGGAGGAAGGTTATACGTATTCACATTAACGATGAAGAATTTGTCAATACCATTTATAAATACATAAATCATAACGGTTTGTGCAGTTTCAGTGCTATGTGACAATTCACATGAAGCGATACCTCAACGGACGTAAGCTTTGCTATTCATGTGCCAACCAGACAGTGATTTGGCCGTTATTTAAATAGAGCTTGTTGTAGTTCTGGTTGATACAATAGCATTACAATTTGTTTGTTTATCAATATGAAGTATCTGCAAGATGGCCGCCTTCCTAGCGAGACTAGGTCATCTTTAACTGCCGATAATAATAGGTAATAAAAGAAAGTATTCCAAGGAAAAACTTAGTGGGAGCATCACATTTAAACTAGACGTTTCTTAGTCAAATTCATACGAATTAAAATATTTTTAGTGAGGATAGAAGTATTTTAACAAAAGCCAAACTAAAAATTTGTAAAAATTGGTGGTTTATCTGTGTTTTCACAAGTATTTGGATTAATAAAGGTCATTCTAGTTAGTAATTTCAGGCTAGGTATTCAGTCGAAATTGTTTAAGAGGAAAAACACAACATTGAAATTAAAAAAAAATCATTGCAATTTCACATTTTGAATCAGCTTTAAAAAAAAGATAATTTTGCGATTTAGCATATGGTTTGCTGACTTGCATCATTTATATTTGGCTTTGGGGCGGCCCGTCTAACATACCGCTTTATTATCGAGGAGGAAAGTTGACCAAAATCATATGGCAAAATGGGCAAATAATCTGCTCATCATCCCACAAAATCGAACCTCAATAAGAAATCATTTTATTCTACGTGAACTTTAATTCTTAATCTGTGTAAAAAATCTGCTTTTTCTTCTTTGATGACAGCATACGAATTCAGTAGGTTTTGCTCACTCTTCGGACTTTTGCTCAAAATTATTTTGAGATCAAAGTTCTCCACATTTACATGACTTAGTCACAGCACCTTACAAAGTAATGGAATATAAGTGACCATTCATATTTTCCTAATTTGAAGATCACTAAGAAGTCTGATTGCAGCTCAAAAGTTCCCCTGTCTTAACAAATGTAGCATAAAACATAGCCGCGAGCTAAAATTTTGCGACATGCGCAGACAAATTCTCTATGTGCTTTCTGACAAAACATTTTCTTTTATACGTTTACACCTGGCAACACTGTCGCGAAAACAAAGTTGTGTTCGAAAACAAACTGTCAAATATTTTCGCCTCAAAATAAAAGAAAGTGATTTGTGAATCGTGATGCTCAAAAAAATTGTTTTGGGTGTTTTTCGCTGGGGCTGTAACCGAAAACTCATTCAAAGGATCCTTCAGGGTTTAGTTGTCGATTAAAGGTTTGATTTATCAATAATTTTTTGATTAGTGCCCCCTTTCAAAAATTCTGGATCCTGACGAAAAAGATGAAGAAGTTGTGGAATTGATTGTCACTATTGAAGAGGAGGAGCAAGATGACATGGGAAAGTAGCATACTACGTATGAAATTATCTGGATTTTTCGTGCGAAGGGTGACGTGATCCTGACAAAAATGATGAAGAAGTTGTGGGAATGATTGTTACTGATGAAGAGAAGGAGTAGCAAGATGACATGGAAAGCATAGACCATGACAAGACGGGAGTGATTGAGATCTAGAAGATCGTACTTTATAACAACTTCCACCGAAAACTTCAATATCTGCAAACGTTCTGGACGTACTATGAGATCAAGAGAATCAAATGATTATTTCAATTGATAGTAGAGTGCTCACACTAAAAGTGTGCTGCATAAATACCACTTGAAACGTACTATGTTATGCTAATTCTATTGTTTTCTTTTGTTTAATTGGTGCTATTTAGTACAAAATAGTGACAACTGTTGCACACATTTAGTGTTTGCACTCTATGATTTCGTAAGAAAAATAATAACACTTTAAACGACTGGATGCTTTATTGTTCATCTTCAGAGGAGGGAATCAAAAAGGTTTTTTTGTATTTTGAATGGGATGACAAAACATTTTGTTATTACAACTATGCGTTTTTCCTAATCACAAGTCCTCCTCCCCATAATAACAGTTCCTTAAATGTATCCTTTTCTTATGGGAAAATATAAGCCCCATAACCTGGTCTGTATTGACCATCATAAAAGCCTTCAAAGAACTGCTCAACAACAGGAGAAGCACGGTGATAAACATCTACAAATTCCTCACAATTATCATAAATGATGCAAAACACTAAAGCATGCCAATTCTTTCAAAACATATTTGGCACCTTCGTCGGGATCTACGGATACAGACGTGTCAGCGTTTTGTTGATCATTACCCCGACCTTTGATTAAACATGCAAGTGCCTCCTTAGACAGCTCTTGTACGTCACAGTGAAATGGCATGTTATTCTTGTACAGGTTTTCAATATACTCCAAAGCTTGACAATATTGTTGATTAGGATAGATATCTTCTACCCAATTGATAAAGGTGTACTTATCAGCTGAGCAGTCTAGACTTTCTATGATCTTTGTGCACTTGTTTTTCAGCTTGTTGCCTTTAATTCTTGCAGTTCTTTCTGGATTCTTTGCTCCAACGGCCTTGTAGTTGTGTTGAGAGATCTTGTCAGGGATAAGTATTAACACCTGAAAGAAACGACACTAATTAAAGTGGCGGTGACAAATCCCTCTTCTTGTTGTGCAGACAAATTCATTTTATTTCTGTATGATCTTCGTCTACCTTCGTCATGTAGGTATGACTTTATCTTTTGTTTCATAATAAACGATGGGAGACCGGGTGGTCTAAGAGAAGGCAAAAGTAAGAAAGGGAGGGAGAACTAAATATCAAAAATAATCATGATAATAAATTCATTTTGTGTAAAAAAAAAAAAAAAACAGATAAATTGACATTGCTTTTTTTCTAATCTGGCCCATATTTTGGTCATGATTTGATCAGAAGAGGATAAGATAAGGAAATCTGTCAAGCAGTTGCAAATGCAAATTTGGACATCCAGGTGACTAATAAGTATAGCGAAAAACAACAACAAGCAAACAAGCATATCATCCATAGTAAATTGCTTGATAGAAGTAAAACATAAATAAAGCACTAAACAAGCCAAAAACGTGCATTAAAATGATTGGAGAGAACTAACTTAGTTTCAACCTACGCAATCAGCCTGGTACACATTAGTGAATTAGACACAAGCATAAGCAAAAACAAAGAGACGACAAAGGTAACAAGTCAAGCGTATGACATAAGACATAGCGACGTAAGTATAAGCAAAATTAAAGACACAGGGACAAAGAAAAACATCTAAATCCCCTAAATTCTTTTGTTTTGCGCTTTTAATCCAGTGAATACAAGCCTTTACACAACATTGCAACGAACATACATCTCTTAGCATGAATTTCGGCGACGAATGCGTGTTTTGAATGTCGAGAAAAAATGTATTCTTGCCTTATCAGTATTCCTTTCAGTCATCTGAAAAAGCTTTTCTAATGTCTCTTTTGAAAAATGCGATTGTACGGCGATTTTTCATGTAAAGTTCGCCGTTAATACGAGCTTGGCCTTGATGGCTGTTCATTGTTAATTAAAACGGAATTGTTCCGTTGTGTTCCTACGATCCAGTCATGAAACCGTTTTTGCGATGCCTCTTAAATATTGCATAGCAAATTTCGACCAATTACAACGACCACAGAGATCTTGTAGTCAAGACTACTTTCAAATGTGTTAGAAATGCTCTTTCCAATCCCCCAAAGGCCAAACTTCTGCTACAACATCGATCACTAAAAACGTCAACAAGCTCAGCATGACAATGCTAATGTATGAAAGAAATTAAGAAATAATGAAAAAAAGGATAATAACTAACTAATGGTGAGGATAACACATGCAAACGTGCTAGGCTCCAAGTTAAGTGTCTCCTTCAAAAGACGAGCAAAGCAACTGTATAGACGCTATAAACAAAGGTGTGGTTATGGTAACAGCTTAGTTTATGCAGACATGCAATTTCTTCTAAAAGGTACTTGGAACCTTCGTCGACATCTACGGATCCCGGCTACGGATACAGAAGTGTGAGCGTCTTGTTGGTAATTACCTCGATCTTTGATAAAACATGCAAGTGCCTCCTTAGACAGCTCTTGTACATCATAATAAAACGAATTGTTATTCTTGTACAGCTTACCTATATACTCCAAAGCCTCAACTCTGTTGGCCATTTTCCGTCTTAAAAATAATAATAATTTCAGCTTTTGGAACGCATTTTACTAGGCCTAAATGCGTTTGGGAGGAAGGTTATACGTGTTCACACTAACGATGAAGAATTTGTCAATACCATTTATAAATACATAAATCATAACGGTTTGTGCAGTTTCAGTGCTATGTGACAATTCACATGAAGCGATACCTCAACTGACGTAAGCCTTTGTTATTCATGTGCCAACCAGACAGTGATTTGGCCGTTAGTTTAATAGAGCTTGTTGTAGTTCTGGTTGATACAATAGCATTACAATTTGTTTGTTTATCAACATGAAGTATCTGCAAGATGGCCGCCTTCCTAGCGAGACTAGGTCATCTTTAACTGCCGATCGAATTTTTCGGACCAAAGCCTATTGAGAGCCAAAGGAGTATTACCGATCTCAGATAATAAAAGAAAGTATTCCAAGGAAAAACTTAGTGGGGGCATAACATTTAAACTAGACGTTTCTTCAAATTCATACGAATTAAAATATTTTTAGTGAGGATAGAAGTATTTTAACAAAAGCCCAACTAAAAATTTGTAAAATTTGGTGGTTTGTCTGTGTTTTCACAAGTATTTGGATTAATAAAGGTCATTCTAATTAATAATTTCAGGTTAGGTATTCAGTCGAAATTGTTTACGAGGAAAAACACAACATTGACATGAAAAACCATTTCAATTTCACATTTTGGACCAGCTTTTTAAAAAAAGATAATTTTGCGATTTAGCATATGGTTTGCTGACTTGCATCATTTATATTTGGCTTTGGGGCGGCCCTTCTAACATACCGCTTTATTATCGAGGAGGAAAGTTGACCAAAATCATATGGCAAAATGGGCAAATAATCTGCTCATCATCCCACAAAATCGAACCTCAATGAGAAATAATTTTATTCTACGTGAACTTTAATTCTTAATCTGTGAAAAAAAATCTGCTTTTTCTTCTTTGATGACAGCAGTCAGCATACGAATTCAGCAGGTTTTGCTCACTTTTCGGACTTTTGCTCAAAATTATTTTGAGATCAAAGTGCTCCACATTTACATGATTTAGTCATAGCACCTTACAAAGTGATTGAATATAAGTATCCATTTAATATTTTCCTAATTTAGACGAGAGATCACTAGGACGGCTCGGATTGCATCTCAAAAGTTCCCCTGTCGTAAAACTGAAAAATGTAAACATAGCCGCGAGCTAAAATTTTGCGACATGCGCAGACAAATTCTCTATGTGCTTTCTGACAAAACATTTTCTTTTATACGTTTACACCTGGCAACACTGTCGCGAAAACAAAGTTGTGTTCGAAAACAAACTGTCAAAGAAGAAAACGAAAAGGAATCAAAGAAGGTGCACATGAAGAAAAAGGACCAAAAATAACGAAATAGCATCAAGAAGAAAATGCCTGTTTATTCTGAGTTGTTCAGAGCAGTTAAGTCCATCATCCTAGGTCAAGCAACAAATTTGCGTAACCTGATAGCCCTTGTAATCATCGGAGCTATCGAAGCATTTGTATCGAGCGAGAAGCTATTTGTTTGCCCGACTAAAAATTACTCAACTTACAGCTGGTCGTTTATCTTTGGACCTGGAGTTATCTTTCTTCTGATATCTCTCTTAGTTAGAGAACAGTTTAGACAACGCGTGCAAGGATGCTGTCATGGTGAGGTTGACAACAGTCGAGACAACCGATGGTGTCCATGCAGCAAGAAGCCTCGTTGGGGCTGCAACGGAAAAGTCATTCAAAGCATCCTTCAGAGTTTAATCATCGGTTCAATGTGGGTTTTCATGGCTTTTCTGCAAAGAGAGTACTACGCCTGTGCTATGTTAGGCAGCAGAGCAGCAATGGAAGCCAAGAGGCTAGCGAATATCGCCAAAAATACCAAAGAATGGAATGATACTCAGGCGTCTATAAAACAGGAATTTAATCAAGTAGAAGATGAATCACAGTACATTGCTTTAATGATGATAGCAGTTATTCTCTTGATCTCATTCATCGCTGTCACTGCTCATTACTGCTGCTATAAGCGACCTTTCTTGAGTCTCCCCAAAGCTGCAAAATACGAAAAACTCGAAGCAGCAGCAGCCGTTGAAGTATTCAAAGAAAAGATGAAAGACTACGCCGAAAAACAAGGACGCAGACAAGCCGAGGTATTTTTCTCTCGAAACAATCCTAATGTTTTGATTGACACTTACAATGAACTGCGGGGAGTCAGTGTTGAATATGCAAATGCTTTCCCAGAAGATAATGCATTAGTTATTGAAGCTCGAGCAGCCAAGGAAGCCTTTGACGTGAAGGCGCGGTCCACAGCGAAAGACAAGGTAGAAGTGACTTTTATGTCTCAGGAGTTAAGAATCTCGATCAAAATCAAGTTAAAGATCAGCTGATCGGGCGCTATCCAATTGCAAGTGGAAACCTGGATGAAGACTTTGTTCAGAATAACAACAATGGAAACGACAACAATCCTGAAAACACTAATGTAATAGAACTACAGCCTCAAGCTTAAAACTATATTACAAATTATAATCAGTATCTATTATAATGCATAATCTATTTCTTTTACAAAATACAATCAGGGTTTCAGGAAGATTTTAATTTTTAGGTTATTTGTAGCAAGTAATGTACGCGCGTGTGCACGTTGCTTTCATAGAGCACGTGTTTCAACCAATCAGCGCGCGCCTTATATCTCAAATATTTTACTAACACGAATTGTGTATAGTCGGAACAATGAGCTGTCGTTATATATGACATGCACCTTTCGTTGTGGAGAGGAGAAGGGGTGGGTCAAAAGAAAAGGAGACGAGAAGGAAAAAAAGAAATCTGCTCCCGTCTCAACAGAAAAGTCCCAAAGAAATCTCAACACTATAATGAAATGACAAAGAAATCTCAACACTATAATGAAATGACAACGAAATCATAGCGAAGTGATAACGAAATCACAGCAAAATGAGATCGAATTAGCAAAGTCATGGCGAAACCATAATGGAATAGCGAAATGACAAACAAATCACTGCGAAACCACGAGTTCACAACGTATAATTACAGCGAAATCACAACGTAGTCATAGTGAAGGCACAACGAAATCATAACGAACTCAACGAAATCATATAGCAAAATCAAAACATCATAGTATAATCACAAGGAAACTATAGCGAAAACACAACAAAATCAGAAGCATAAGAAAAACCTTTACTACTGATTTCCAATCGGTGGGCGTGCTTTTAAAAATTAAGAATTGATATGGAATAGTAACTATTAAAATATGTGCACATTAAAATTTGCAGATTTTAGTCTTTCTTTTGTAATTTTTTTCCCAAAACAGTTTGACCAAGTTGCACATCTTGTTAGCAAAGGCAGATTTTGTACCTTTCCTTCGGAGAGGAAAACTTCGTAGCGGTGAAAAAAACTGCCTCGCTTAGTAAACGCTATATCAATCTTGCACTGCTTCTGTGGTTTAACGTTAAAAAAACTTCACGAAAACAGACATTAATGCACAAAAACGTTTTTTTTTTTTTTGATAACGTAAAATTACATTTGCATTTAGGAGTTTGTTTTGGCTACTGTGAACAATATAAACATGAGTTAATATCATTGTTGCCAACTGGTGCCTAATGTGCGACACCGTGACTATTAACTCAGCCTATGTCCCCTCAAAAAACTCTTTAAGTATGTCATTCTTTTGAATGATTTTGAAAAGCGCAGTCACTACATGTAAGTCAGTCACACAAACATTCACAGTTACTGTTTTCAACCTAGTTTTGTTTTCAAATAACTTCTTCACATAATTATAATAAACTATGTAACTATATGATATATGCAGGTTTGTATCTTAATTTCTTTCTTTAAAAAACAAGAAACTGAAAACTTGATACATGCAAATGGCATTGTTATTCGCTAAATCAGTATTTCAACTGGACAACCTTTTCAAGAATAGCTGTATATGTACAACGGAAAACGTCTTTCAATGAAGGACATTAATCGTATCTACGATGTATCTAATTAATGGATTTATGAATAATCATAAATAATCATAAATCAACACCGAATAATAACATAAATAAACAAATCATATAACATCAAAAAAGTTCGGGAACAACTGCGAGAACAGATATTTATTGTGACTGTGTCCCGAATAAATTTGACAACGCAACTTCATTTATCCGGTTAGGCCTTCCGTCTATACTAAAACGCATGAATCAAGCAATTTTTGTCACGGTATCGGAACAAAAGTTGCTTTTTCAAATTTATCCGGCATAGTGTAGCCAGGGTTTGTTGCATTCATTGTTTCTCTGCTGCCACCTCTAGCTATGCATAAATTATCAACCGCTATCAGTTCCCTTCTTCCTTATAAGTTGATAAGCTATTATCAAAGATAACGTCTTTTATTGGAGCGTAAACAACATAAACCTCGGTCACGCACATTGATCCGTGACATTACAACGCTTCGAAAACCCGAACGTAAAACAACTTTGCTTGAATCTCAAACTATTCCTACTGACCTAAAAATCCACCAAAATGGCCATTTCATTAGCAGTGTTGTTCACAAATCTACAGACTGCTTTCAAGAGCCAAAGCGGGACTGTACGAAATGTCGTGACGATTTTATTGGTCTTCGGTATGCAAGCCATCGTTTCTGGCGAAGGTCTTTTCAAATGTCCTGTCGTCAACTACTCAGCATATGGTTGGATGTTTATTTTCGTTCCCGCTATTTTTCTCTTCCTCGTCTCGCTATTTCTCAACGATGGCTTTTGGAAAGTTTCCCAAGGCTGTTGTCATTACGCGTCGTTTCGAAAAATCGGCTTCAAGAGACGATATTGTCCATGTTTTTTTCCTCGTTGGGGTTGTAGCAAGAAACTACTAGAAGTCTTGTTTTACAGCTCTGTTGCGAGTTGTCTGTGGATTTTCTGGGCATTTCTTCAAGGAGAGTATTATGCATGTGCTCAACTTGGAAATAAAGCAGCAAAGTTGTTAAATAAGTCGGACGCACAGAAGAAAGCGATCTTAACAGAGTTCTCCAAGGCGACTGACACTTCGCAAGTAATTGCTTTTTCTCTGCTTTTGCTAATGTTGGGTATTCCTTTCATTTTCTTCACGGCGTACAGATGCTGCTGTCTTTTGCCACAAACTTCGATTCCCAGTCCTTATTCTTACCTAAAACTTGAAGCAAAATCAGCAGTCGACGAGTTTAAAGTGAAAATGGAAGGTTTGGCTCAAGAGCAGGGAAAACGCCGTGCAGATCTGTACTTTGCTGAACAACTGAAAAGCGATAAAACGCCAAGCGATATTTTGATTCAAGCTTATCAAGATCTCACCAAGATAGACGAATATGCTCAAACGTTTCAAAATATCGAGGAATATAAGAAAATGGAAGCGAATGCTGCTCAAGTGGCTTTCAAAGCGAAAGCGGAGAGCATTGGTAAAGACCAAGTTGCTTTGACATTCGAGGACAAGACTTGGGTTGAATACGATAAGAAGGGCCCGTTTTCTTTGATTGAAAACGTTTACGACTCTGTAGTTGATCGTTATCCACGGTCAACTGGGGATCGAAGCCAGCCGTATGTAAAATTAGATGAAGATGAGAATAAGAAGCAGATCAGGCACGACGCTTTCGCTATGACTTGACTTTAATAACGGCAAACAATTAAAAATTGTAGCGCTTAGGGAGAAAAAAACGTTACAATAGATATTCGCGTGACTGTAGTCGGTATAGCATTGAAAGGCCAAGTAAAACCTCAATTTTTCTGAATTTAGAATCTTAACAGCATTTTAACACTTATCAAACTTTTATGTTTTAGTATTATTTTTTTAACTGTAAAAAGAGAATGTTTACAATGTACACATGTATAGCAAGATTTTTAAGGATAGAGTAACAATAACATTCATAATATTAACATCATTTTATTTCTATGTAAGGATACATACAACTGCTAATAAGTTGTGTAAATTAGAGTTTTAACAAAAATGTAAAAAACTCATTAGGAAAAGAAAGTATTTTGAAACTTTGTACATTTTACACTTCCAAAGAAGTGTAGTTTTTGAAATTCTGGTAGTTTTCAAACTATTTGTTTCTAAAAAAAAAAAAAGTTAAAAAAATGTTTAACCTATTAAAATTTAATTTTCATAACAAAATATATCTTCTTACAAAAGAAAGGAAACATTTTTTTAAGTATTCGAAAAACAGTGACATAATTTTTGAAACCTGAATAATACTAAGTACCACATTTAAATTTAAAATTATTTGGATTTCAGAGATTAAATCATAGCCGAAATAACTGGAAGCAAAGCAAATTGTAAATACACTGAAAGCCGCCAAGGAATAGGCTTGCATAGTTTCCTATTAAACTTTAATTATGTACTTCAATAGGAAATTGTTTAAAGGTACTCTTGTCATTGCTATTCTAAGTTACTAACAGTTCTTAAAAAAATAGTCAATGTATTAAATGCGTCAACATTTGTTATTGATTAAAATATTATTTTCTCTGTCGAATAAAAGTTTTAACAAAAGATACGATGCCTTCTATGTTCATCTCCTGGATGTACTCGAGGTATGCACGTCTGACGTTGCCCTACAAAAAATAAATAAATCATAAATAATAGATGGATGGATGGATGGAAAAATGGATAAATGAAATAACGCAAGGATGACGTTGCCATACCAACGAATATCAAGTCTAAATATAGATGGATGGATATATGGATGAAAAAATGGATAAATAATATAATACAATGATGAAATAATGAATGGGGGAATAAATGGATGAATGAACAAATGAATGCATGAATAAATTGAATGATTAAGCGAATTGATGGATGGTTAGACGAACGAACGAATGGATGAATGAACAAATGAATGCATGAATAAATAAATGGTTAAGCGAATTGATGGATGGTTAGACGAACGAACGAATGGATGAATGAACAAATGAATGCATGAATAAATAAATGATTAAGCGAATTGATGGATGGTTAGAGGAACGAACGAATGGATCGAAGGATGGATGGATGAATGAACAAATAAATGAGTAAGCGAATTGTTGGATGGTTTGACGAACAAGCTAATGGATGGATGAATGAATGAGTGAACAAATGAATGAACAAATGAATAAAATGTCTGAATAAACAGTACAAGTATCTTCCCATCAACTCACACTGATAAGACTTGGATTCAATAAGATGTCTTTGGGTTGGGTCTGCAAACAGAAAGACAATATTTGTTTTCGTTTCATCCTTTCGTTCTTAATTTCTTTCTTTTACTCTCTTTGTTCTCTATTTTTTCCTTCATTTACTCATGCTTTAAAATTAAAAATCAAAATTCAATCATTTCACTCAAGTTCACCCTTTATGTAGGTATTTATCACTCTGTCAACCATTTGTGCATAAAACAGTTAGTGTCATAAATATAATTGAAATATGCTGAAATTGAAAATGTGTTCTTGCAAATCTGTTTTTTAAACTGAGTCAATAAGTCGTAGTTTCCGCTGACGGAGAGCGAGTGGGACCGACTTATGGAATCAGTCCAAACTTACATCTAGTGTTACAAAATCCATTAAAGAGCCCGATTACCCGGACGTTTTCAAAATAATAAAAATAAAATAACATTATACCTAGATAATAGTTGTCATTGAACTACTGTACTGAATAGAGTCGTTTTTGTATGCTTTAGTAAATTAATGTTTGAACATGTGTTGTGTAAAGACTATTTACTGTGTGTACTAAATCGAGTTTTTTACCAATAAAACCCTTTTAACCTAAGTCATGGCTGGTTTACTGTCTACGACTTTATTTTATAGACTCTTAGAATAATCTTGTTTTGTAAATTACTTTTTTTCTACAGTAACGGGACTGTAGGAGAAAAAAAATTAAATTTTTTTCTCTAATTCGTTCTGATTTCTTCAGTAAAAGGTTTTTCTTTTTGCCTATCATCTCAAAGAAATGTTTTCCTTTTACCAAAAAAAAATTATTTTCCTTTTTCCTCCGTTTCTCACACTCTTTTTGTGAAAAAATTAATATTCATTTTTTTGTTCCACGCGACTCATTTTGGTAAATTATGATAATTTATGTAATTTGAAAAGTGTGTAGGAATGAAAATGTCCGTCTAAATGTGACCTAGTAAGTGCATTGGGCCTATAGGGTACCACTGAAAATGTCCGTCTAAATGGGACCTAGTAAGTGCATTGGGTCTATAGGGTACCACTGAAAATGTCCGTCTAAATGGGACCTAGTAAGTGCATTGGGTCTATAGGGTACCACTGAAAATGTCCGTCTAAATGGAATCTAGTAAGTGCATTGGGCCTATAGGGTACCACTGAAAATGTCCGTCTAAATGGGACCTAGTAAGTGCATTGGGTATATAGGGTACCACTGAAAATGTCCGTCTAAATGGGACCTAGTAAGTGCGTTGGGTCTATAGGGTACCACTGAAAATGTCCGTCTAAATGGGACCTAGTAAGTGCATTGGGTCTATAGGGTACCACTGAAAAAGCGTCCGTCTAAATAGGACCTAGTAAGTGCATTGGGTCTATAGAGTACCACTGAAAATGTCCGTGTAAGTGGGACCTAGTAAGTGCATTGGGTCTATAGGGTACCACTGAAAATGTCCGTCTAAATGGGACCTAGTAAGTGCATTGGGTCTATAGAGTACCACTGAAAATGTCCGTGTAAATGGGACCTAAGTGCATTGGGTCTATAGGGTACCTGTTGTAGAAAGGTCCATGCAAACCCAACTAGTCCAGGATGGTGATGAACTGAAAACCGCTCATTCACATGACGAATGTCCAAACTATTGTTCCTGCAGTGAAAACAAATCAAATTCATCATATCAATACTTTAAAAACAAAGCTGAACTTATATTAACACAAAGCAGAATCCAAAAGAGTTACAGCGGAAGAGGCCTTACTGTGGTCACCTTGATCAACTTCCAATAGCGAAAAACAACTAATCTCAAACGTCGGTGTTAGGACGCGGGTTTAGGCGAAGCTCAAAAAGCAGTTCGGTGAAGTTCGGAGTTTTGATTGACGGGACCAAATACAACAAAAACTTTGTCGAGGTGACCACGGTTCGACACATGGCGCAGAAACGGAGAAAGAGGCGACACTAGTGTTTGCACTCTATCGTAACCGTACCGTTTCCCACTCATACGAAAACGACTGTATTATATTATTGTATTTGCCCATACCATGATGAAGAAAAGCACAAAGACTTTTCAGTATCGACGAAAGCTTTGCTTCTCCAAAGACTGTTACTGATGTCTAGGATATATTGGTTGAGTGTTTGAATACTCGTCTCACTTCTTGGCACTGAGCTTACAAACGGCTATAGAAAAGGTTAACATCAGAATTAGTAACATAAATAATGAAATGAAAAACATCTATATTTAGCGAGGATAGCTACTTCAGTTCGGCGCTGTATTCCCAAGAAAGCCAACGTTGCGCATTTTCCCATGCTATGTACCTCGTACAAAAGAATACATCACACACTGGAGCGTTTTAACCTAAAAAATGCTAATGAGCCAAAGGAGCTTGGTTAATGAGCATTGCGCGTACGGAGGTAGGTATTTACACTACGGGTATTAATGATGTAAAGAAGACGCATCAAAGTAGTTATAACAAACATTTTATGCTCTTTTAACGAAAAGTAAAACGTTTACGATAATAGGCTGATCAGACTTGTCTTTGTCTTTGTGAATCAAAGCGTACATTCCCACGTGCAATTCTCATTAGCATTTTTTTAGAACTCATTAGCATAAGATAGCTCGTTATGTGAATTTTCATCGAGGCTTAGTCTGAGCAATGAAAAAGATGACGTTAGTTATAACTTACATGACGAATTTCATATGTTTTCAAGGACACAAATGCATCTCTGTAACTGAAAATTAGAAAGGTTACCAAAGTCATTTCTCGACTGCAAGTCGCAGCGACTTGTCTCCGCGAGATGTCGCTTTAGTGTGCACTGGTCCAACAATCCAACCGCTTGGATTTCATGCAGCAAGTCGCAGCGACAAAATTCGGTCGCGGCGACAACAATTTCCGCAAAAAAGTGTTTGTACACACGGCCGGGGAAATTGTCGCTGCGACCTGTAGCGGGGACAAGTCGCTGCGACTTGTCACCTAGTGTGTACCGAGCTTGTTTGTACCAGCCCGGTTAAGAGGGCCAGCCCGCTTTGTCGAGATCTTGGCAGACCCAACATTCTTTGAGAAATAATGAGACGTGTTTATATGGAATTTTTCCAGCCCGCCTTGCCGAGATCTCGGTTGAAATTGCCGAGAACCCGGCAAAGCGGGCTCGAAAAATTCCATATCAACACGCCAGCTTGGTTTACAGAGATGAAACATTAGAAAAAGTCGTCTCGGTCAACCGGGCTGGCTCGTTTACCGGGCTAGCCCGTCTCCATATAAACACAACGTAAAATAGTATTTCGACAAAGCGGACTTTCCCGCTTAACCGGGCTGGCTTGCCTCATATAAACAGGCCCTAAATCGAGTATACAGTTCACTCTTAGACCCTGGCTTCACTATGATGGATAAACTGAAAAAAAAAATTGCTCGTTAAACAATTGAATTAGCATAAACTTCTTTCGGATTCATGCGTTTTAGTGTGGACGGAAGGCCTAACCAGATAAATAAGGGTAGGGCCTGTTTATATGGAGTGAGCCAGCCCGGTTTAGCTGGCTGGTTTCTTTTGTGTTCAAACTATCCAAAAGAAACCAGCACGCTTAACCGGGCTGACTCGCCTCATATAAAAAGGCCCTTAGTGTGGACCATACAAAGTCATTGGCGACTTCAACTAAGTGATCACCAGACCCCATCAAGCAGCTTTGTGAAAATGGGCTTAAGAATAAAAAGAGCATACCAAAATTAGCGGTGTTGTTTAAATCAATTGGTTTTAGGAAAAATGCAAATTTTCACATGTCTATTTCTGTTTTCTTAAATATGATGCATTCAAACTTGTCACTTTTACTAATTCTAATATATATTTTATTTGCTAACTGGAGCTCGCTTTTACAAAGCTGATGAATGTTAACTTGGAGGTACTATTGCTAATTATGATATGCTGATTAATTTGCGGGAGTTAGATGATGAGGTTTGAGACTTACTTGACAATAACTTGACAGATTCTTGAGCAGGCCATAGCATTGTCAGCGAAGAATAGTCGATAGACAATAGCAGGCGATGGTATAACAACAAATGGACACTTGAACCTGGTGTGAAGGATGGACACCTAGCAATAGACAGACAGACATTGAATGAGGACAGACAGACAATAGCAGGCG
This sequence comes from Diadumene lineata, assembly GCA_918843875.1. Lineage (NCBI taxonomy): Eukaryota > Metazoa > Cnidaria > Anthozoa > Actiniaria > Diadumenidae > Diadumene > Diadumene lineata. The sequence goes on from OU974069.1 coordinate 8,113,327, forward strand.
ATGGTATAACAACAAATGGACACTTGAACCTGGTGTGAAGGATGGACACCTAGCAATAGACAGCATAGTCAAGTACAGATTTAAATGGTGAAGCACAGGTTTAAATGGCCAAGTACAGATTTAAATGGTAAAATACAGGTTTAAATGGTCAAGTACAGGTTTATATACTCAAGTACAGGTTTAAATGGCCAAGTACAGGTTTAAATGGTCAAGTACAGGTTTAAATGGTCAAGTACAGGTTTAAATGGTCAAAAATACAGGTTCAAATGGTAAAGTACATATTTAAATGGTAAAGTACAGATTTAAATTGTGAAGTACAGGTTTATATGGTCAAGTACAGATTTAAATCGGTACAATATTACAAATGAATGTCATTGTTGTGCTGTATCAAAACAAAATGAGTATATAGCTCACCAGCTCGAAAAAATTTAAAATACAATGCTGTAGTAGAGTATGGTCCTTCTCTTCCTAAAAAAGACAAAAGCACAACACACTTAGAAATTATTTTGATTGGCGTAATACGCACTATATTAATATATGGAGTGATATAAACAATTCCCTTATGGTAAAACTAATGGCTGGTCAACGGACAGTGACTGGCCAAATGACTTTGAACAGTCATTTCTACCGTCCTATGTTCATCTGTTACTTAATTCAGTCTCGTTTCCTTAACTCTAATGCACCATTTCAACGATACATTGTGGTCAAACCAATAAGGATGACCATCCAAAATTGGACAAGGCACAACCTTTAAACCCCAAAACCTTCCCAGAACAAGAATTACTCAAAACGAAATTCTGGAATCAGAATGCAAAGAGTTAGACGTATTTAGAAATAGGAAATGTAGGGGTATTGGGTGTTGAGAGAGTCTCCCTAATTGGTAGCCAGGGCACAACCCATACAGTCCGAATTTCACACCATTTAAAGGCTGGTTGCACAACATTTCCCCGTTAAAATCGTTGGTACACACGAGGGAGATTTGCGTGGTAGCATGTTGCAGGAGTGTGTTGGGGGAGCAAGCTCCCTCGTGTGCACTGGTCTAGCAAAATGACCCAGGACCATGTTGCGTTGTGCGTGATTTGCAGGATACCAATATGGGAAGCAACTCTGTAAGACTACCCTACATGCAATCTACTGCATTCCGGTGCACTTCATGAGGACTACAGTCATAACACCATTAATGCAGTCACCGAAGTGGAAGCCCACAGTGGTAGCATTAACAGGGTTGCAGTATTAAACATTTAACTTTAAAGGAATTTTGTTGTGTTTTTCTTACTTGTAAAGCCACTACACATAAGCAGTCAACATATTTGATAAAATCATGCAGTGTTTTCGCTGGATCATCATTGAGTGCCTGTGGTTCTTCAACAAACATTGTCATGCTATATGAGACACAGAGGAAAATAACAAATGGCATATTATTAATTTTAATATTATTTTAACTCAACAATTAGATCACAAAAACGAAATAGCGGTAAATAGCGGCCCGTATAAACGTTTAAAATTGTGAAGTACATTGAGATTTGAGAAATGCGCTACGTAAGCAACTCATATTATTATCAAACATCTACAAAACACGCAAACAAAAATGTGCTCAGAAGAAACAAAGTACCTTGGCATTGACTTAGTACAAGGAAAAACTACTATATGTGTTAATATTTTTCACCTATTTGTGTGCTCATGTTGTGACTGTGAAGCCCTTGGTAATTCAATAGCAGCAAAGTTTGCCAACAGTTCTGTATAGCAGCATAATATCTGGGACTAAAAAAATAATGAAATGACTCAATTTGTCTCAACATTCAATCATGAATGGTGGATTGGATATAGAATCGGTTTTTCATGAGTGGGAAACGAAAAGGTTACTGCTACTATTCAAAATTGTGCTTACAATACGATATAGTACTGTTTCCCACTCATACAAAAACAAATCTATTCTACTAGCTAAATAGCTTATGCCAAACGCTCTTTAAATTATAATTTTTCATAGATTGACTAACCTTTACATATACTGACGATGAAAAGAATAATTTCCTTAATGGCTCTAAAACCATCTCATTCAACTCTGCAAGAAAAAAAATTGATTGTGTGTAAAGATATGAAAAATAAAAAATGTAAAATGTTAAATGTAGAAGTAGTGAGTGTGAGAGAAAGACTGCTTAATTAGTAGAAACACCAAATAACCTCAATTAAGTAATATAATTTATTTACTATTATTAAACTAGAGCCATTGGGTGGCTGAACCGTGCCGGTATTAGTGTCTTCGCAGAAGCTAGTATGCGTCATGTAGATGCACAGGTCCCCAAAGCTGTAAAATTCTAAAATGAATTTTGGTTTCTCCTTATATAAATTTAATAGTTTACATAGGTAGAAACAAAAAAATTAAGCAATCGCTTAAAACAGCTTAGACTGCCTTTTGTTAAAAGCTTTGCAGAAATAAGTTTTAATAAACAAGATGGGCTAAAAGTATTTTATTAATTTGTATTTTGAATTTTTACAACTTTGGGGACTTGTGGTAAATGAGACTGCAGAGTTAAAAAAACTAAAAGTGATATTTATAAAATAGAATGAAATTAGTGTTGATTACTAATTTAGAAACAAAGACATGTATGTAAATTTAAAAGATTTTATTATGATTTTTAAAGAAATGAACTGCGTGCTCTCCATGGGCTTCCTGTGGACCACGTGCGAAAGGCAGAAACTCTGCAATATACACACACACATACCCCCAAGACCGAAACCTAGACCGTGCGCGGCTTCGCCGCCGGCACGGTAATAATTACAAACTACTAAAGAAGGTTATTACTTTCAGCAATTGCTCAAAGTCTTTTCTTAATTTTCCTGGCATCTCTGCTGGTACCAACAATTTTGTGGTAAGTTAGCAACTCATCCACCCCAAGAAATTTAATGGGGGCCCTGTACCCATACCCCCTTCCCCCACTCTTCCTCAACACCTTATGCTGAATTGCACTCTCTTGAGGATAATAACTTATTACACTAATAGTGGCACTGTTAGATGCATCCTCAGGGACAAACGCTATTTTTATTGTGAGGGTTGTACTGAATCCTGGGATCACATATCATATGAGCAAGAAATTTTTACATATTGGGATTATGGGTCAAAGTTTGGTTTAAAAGTTTGGGATCATTACCCCCCAAAAATGAACTTCCTTATAACAAAGTATTTTGGTTGTTGACATGAAACAATCTCTAGAGACATCCACTATTTGTTCCCTTGATGCCAGGACAGTGGTGGATCTAGGGGAGGGGTGCAAGAGGTGCACACCCCCTCCTGGAAGGATTTTGTTTTATCAAATATTTTTTCAAAATATCCTCAGTATTTGATGTTTACTTGGTAGTGCACCCCCTACTGAAGATGATACACCCCCTCCTGAAGATGATGCACCGTCCTGAAGATGATGCACCCCCTCCTGAAGATGATGCACTCTACTGAAGATGACGCACTCCCTCCCGAAGATGATGCACCCCCTCCTGAAGATGATGCACCCCCTCCTGAAGATGATGCACCCCCTCCTGAAGATGATGCACCCCCTACTGAAGATGATGCACCCCCTACTGAAGATGATGCACCCCCTACTGAAGATGATGCACCCCCTACTGAAGATGATGCACCACCTCCTGAAGATGATGCACCACCTACTGAAGATGATGCACCCCCTCCTGAAGATGATGCACCACCTACTGAAGATGATGTACCACCTACTGAAGATGATGCACCCCCTCCTGAAGATGATGCACCCCCTCCTGAAGATGATGCACCCCCTCCTGAAGATGATGCACCACCTCCTGAAGATGATGCACCACCTCCTGAAGATGATGCACCACCTCCTGAAGATGATGAACCCCCTCCTGAAGATGATGCACCCCCTACTGAAGATGATGCATCCCCTCCTGAAGATGATGCACCCCCTACTGAAGATGATGCACCACCTCCTGAAGATGATGCACCACCTACTGAAGATGATGCACCCCCTCCTGAAGATGATGCACCACCTACTGAAGATGATGTACCACCTACTGAAGATGATGCACCCCCTCCTGAAGATGATGCACCCCCTCCTGAAGATGATGCACCCCCTCCTGAAGATGATGCACCCCCTAATGAAGATGATGTATCCCCTCCTGAAGATGATGCACCCCCTCCTGAAGATGATGCACTCCCTACTGAAGATGATGCACTCCCTACTGAAGATGATGCACCCCCCCTCCTGAAGATGATGCACTCCCTACTGAAGATGATGCACCCCCCCTCCTGAAGATGATGCACCCCCTCCTGAAGATGATGCACCCCCTCCTGAAAAGAATCCTGGATGTGCCCCTGTAAGGGTGGGCCTTTAGCCAACCTTAACAGCCCATATACTCACTGCTAAATGTATGTAAGCTGATATTCTTGATTAATTCTAGAATCAGAGTTCTGTAATCTTCATAATCCCAAGTGTGCAGATACTGCATTAACCATACTTCTATGGCTGGAATAGACTCCTAGATCAAAACAGTAAAACCCTTTAATACTGATAGATAATGCAATTATATAATGCTTCATGTTCATTTGTATTTCATTGTTTTTCTATAATTATACCCCATTATTCCCCTGGGTCACATTCAAAACCCTCCCCAGGCTTTTTAGTTTCAAGTGCATTTTATGTGGAAAAGAGTGCTTCCTCGTGACCAGAGGAGCAGGGAATTGGGCAACAAAATGGTCATGAATTATTGATTATTTTTTAATGATGTTTTTCTGACCTGTAGAAATGATGTCATTTCAATCAAGGACTGTAAAAGCACTCTGTCACTTTCATTTGTACTTTGTGACTCTTGCTGCAAGAAAGCTGAAAATGAAAACAGTGATTACACCTCAGAATAAAGTAACTCATTTATGAGATGGAATCAAATTACAGTTGGAATAACTCATGCTTTGCCATGAGTGGGAAAGAAAATGGTATGGTTACAATACCCCTTCAATACGGGAGAAAATTCAGTTTAGATTAAAAGAAACTCTGGCTATCTAAACTCTAGAATATACAATGCACCTATTAAAATTGTTCTGCTGTAATCATTAACTATGAAAAAAAGATTTTCTTTCAATATTACTTGCAATTTATATTTACCTTGATGTAAATGCTGATATAGCCAGAAGTTAAGTCTTTGTAGAGTCACATGATTTGGATTAGAGCATAATATATGTTGTAATAATGGAGACTCCAGAACAGAACCAATAGGACAGGGAAGCTAAGGACAACATGGTATTGGTACACTTACAATATTACAGTTGAATTGTTTGATATGGGTAATGGGCTAGTTTTACGAAGAGTTCACACAACCAAATCAAGCAGCTCGGTAAAAATGAAGCCAGGAAACAAAAAGAGCATGTCAAAATTATAGTAACAACTCCAAATTATAACCTAAAAAATAAAAATGACGATGAATTGAAAGTCGTGAAATTCCCTAAGATCTGTTTGTTGGGTGGTAAAAAGTACCACCAAACACATTTTCTCAAACTATTCTCAAGAAAAAAGTGGAATTTAAAAAAAAAAAAAAAACACTGTTATTTCTGTGCCATAAAAATTGTATATGGTGAGTGAAAACTTGGTCTTTTAACTAAATTCTAAAAAATAATTAAATAAGTCTGGATGGCCCATGACAATATTTAGGGGAGATGAGGTCATGTGTCCTCTTAGTGCAAGTTGTCCACTGGACTCTTTCATTGTAATGTAAGGAAAGACATTAAGAGAGAAGTACTAGTATAAAATGGTTGTTATGAGATCATAACCATACTATATAAATTCAGAGAGGATTGTGTATTCGGTGAACCCAGTTTAACATTACTCATCAGCGGTTAGAATGTCAAAGTGTTTGTCATTGTGGTATATGACAAAATGTTTCACACTTCAAGGCCTTGAGGCTTAACCCTATACAGTTGGTTACCAAAAAAACAATTTATTTTTTGCTGTGAGCTTGATTCTAGTAGCACACACCTCTCATACAATCAACACATGTATAGTATCGCAAATATTAAATTATTAAATAAAATTAAATATTTAATAAATTATTTGTAAAGTTCTACACCAGCTTACCTCAATTTTGTCAACATTTTTCAGCAGATCATTAAAATCATTTAATTCTATGGTAGCAATTTTTCCATCTTGACTCTGCTGTATATTTAATAGATACTGTGGTTTACTTTGAGATGGGAATGCTGCTCGTTTTCTCCTGGACATCTTTAGGGCAAACAAAATAATATATTTATTAAACACAGACTGTTTTTTTTATTGTTGGGAAACAGTTCAGTACAATATTGTATAGCTTCACAGCTGCTGTGGTTTCTAAGAAAACACTCATCTGTTGTATCATAGCCACATGATCGTAACTATAAGGTTGATAAACACTAGGCAACAAGTCACAGCAACTTGTTCCTGCGACAGGTCTCCTCAGTTTGCACTGACTCAACATTCATTGGGTAGACATCTCTCCAGTCCAAGGGAGATGTGATTTCATGCAGCAAGTTGCAGTGACAAAAGTCACGGCGACAATTTTCGTCAAAAAGACTTTAGTTAGTAGGGACACAGGGGGAGTTGCTGCAACTCATCATCTGACCTTTATTTTTTCCAACTCATGTGAAAATGGCTCTAATTTGACAGATAACCATAGTTGATTTAATGGTGTGTTTTTTTTCATTATTTGATAATAATTATTATCAATAACGTTTTAATTAACAAATTGAAAACAGTTGCTTAAAAACATTCCAGCAAATAATATACTAGCTGGGACTGCAGATGTTTGAAATCAGTTCACCAGATGGTTTGCAGCTCTGACAACTGATAACTCTCAAGGAGCGATATTGGTTTCTGTTCTAGTGTTCATCTCAGAAAACAGACACTCTCAGGAGAATGATTTGTTGTCTCTAAGAGTAAAGGTCTGTAAAAGCACGAACTAGTCTTATGGACCAAACAACACCAAGCTTTGAGATATAATAGAGTTTGACAAGATGTGGAAAACTAGTTATATCTTAATCAAACCTTTCCACCTCTTCTTCCTCTTTACTCCAAGGACTAACTAGCAGAAATGTCAGTAAGTACTCTCCTCTTTTTATGGTGCATAACTTGGGTTTCTTTTTACCACAACTAGTCCTTTTGATGAATACCTTGTTATACTCAGGAAAAACTTGTGCCAGACACACATGGTATCAAAGTAGGTAGTACCAAAGAAAATAGGGATGCCTTATGATCATTATAATAACTTACCATTTTTGAGGTATCTCTAACATTGATGAACAGTTGATAATCAGGAGGATGTTGTGCATTTTTCTTAGCCTGTAATCAATAATATCAACAATAAGCCACTGCTTGAAATTGCTAACAAACAGAGCATGGGAGTTTTTCTTAGATATTTATTAATAACACAACATGAAATTACACTCTAATACTACAGGTAATTACACAGAGTCAATTTCGAATGACAGGGAAACAGTATGTACCATTGCACAGCTCTAGTTAAAAAAAAACATTGAAATTTCCTGTCGTATAATTATGGTATTGCAACTGTACCGTTTCCCACTCATGCGAAATTATATATGACTATATGATGAAAGAAAAAAAAACATACAAAAAGTTAAACACACAAATAAAAACACAATTGTGACATGACTTTTTGGCTCTCTTAATATGTCTTTTACTTTGGATTACATTTTTGTCCAGGTTTAAATCATTGCTCTTTAATAAGAGCATGATCCTAATATTTAAACAGTACCTGTACTTCAGCAACAGCTTCACGCCATAATTTGTCTTTATTCTTGAACCATGACTGTACAACAAAAAATAAAATACAACATTATGACTTCAGCAATTTATCCTGGTTGTCAGCATAGCTGGGTATCTATAGTGTAGGCTTTGTGTATCAAACACTCTAGATAATTATCAAGTCGTATAGACAGTTGATGCCTTGAAGGGTTTACTAAAATTTCTATCATCCTTGGGTTTCTTGTTATGCATTAATAACTGTGAGAAACAAATGGGACCTGTTAAATTATAAAGGAAATTTATTGAGTGTTGGATTATATGCAAGTAGAGTTTGTTAGAAGAGTTATTTTTAGTTCTCTCTTATACCACAGGGGTTTTTCTCTTGCAGGTTCACTGGTATTTCTCTATCGTTGCATGAGCTGTGTGCAAAGATGTAAACGTAGGGGTGATGAGTATGAGAGAAAGTCCCCCAATTAGTAGAAATGCTATTATTTAGAGGGTATAACAAGTTTATTTAATATTATTTATTATTATTATGTTTTTAAAATAGCTTACTGTGTTTGATGGTATTGCCATGGATACCAGATGAGGACAATACATCTTGTACACAGACAGAAGGCCAGTTAAATGTGGTTGGGATCCCTGTGCAAAATAAATAAAATATTTTAAAAGATAAGTATATGAATAGACCTTCCCCACATAAATTTGACTGGCCACAAAACAATAGATTCACACCAATGTTGGAGTGTATAAATCTATACATTCTCTGTATTTGTTTATCAAAATACACTTGAGTCTTGATGTAAATCTACTGTTTTGCGTCCAGTCAAGAGAATGTGAGGAAAGGTCTAACAATTCAAATTAAGTTATCTTATATCAATGACATTAAGACTAGATGAACTGCAATTTTACTTACCACTCTACTCTTAAGGTTCAGTAGTTTCTTGATCCTGAAATGCTTAACTGAAACAAAAACCATATTTGACAATCTTTAGCAAACCTCCTTTAGTTACTTTGTGTAAATATGTTTTTGATCAGATTCCCTTGAATTTCACTTGTTTGCAGATTTGTAAGTAATTGTTTTGGATCACAATCATGTCCAAGACATGCATCCTTAAACTGTTGTTAGTGCCTTCAGAAATTATAACAAAATAGCAGAACGAAAAATCTACTTACCATCGTTCTGCCTTGTAAGATGAGACAGAAGAAGACAAACATATGGACACTAAAAAGTAGTTTTTTTTAGTAAAAAAAATAATCATGCTTGAAATAAGGCTTTGAAATTACAGAATCAATGCAAATTCTTTAGTATCTGGTGAATTTGTCTATAGACCAAATCACCATCAAACTAAATTAAAACATCAAAACTACTGATAGAGTCAAAAGTGGTTAGCATTCATGTCTGAAGCACCGCCAACTAAGCTAACCAGTTGGCGGTATATAAAATACCAAATGTCATCCCAAGATTTCACTTAAAAAAATAATTATATATGTTTACTAGGAAGCTGTTGGTATTTTCTTGTCCAGCTTGATTTCACCAATGACATATACCAACTTTGGAATATGCTGATTTGTTCCAGACCTGTATTCTAACAGTGTCAAAAAGCAGTTTGTACATAATTTAACAATCAAATGTGTGATTAGGTGTCATAACACAACCCAATAAGTCATTCATTGGAATTACTATGTAATGTTTATTGAAACGTTTGGGATAATGACATTATAATTTCACATACCAGAATATCACTTTCAAGAAAAAGGAACAAGATTCCGTATACTGAATGCAGACATGAAATGTCATCTATAAGCTTGTAAATCACTATAATCCAACGTAACAGCAATGCCTACAAAACAATTATAGATATTCAAGCTAAAGCATTGTAGATGTCTTCCTAGTGTAATCATTATGATATTATGGAGGAAGACAAGGAAGAGAGATCTCAGAGCCAATACACCGTAAGGTTGTGAGTCATAATGGTGGAAAATTAACTTTTCCGAAATAATAAACTTTTTCCACATTTTTTAAATCTTGAATAAAACAAGCATCATGAAAAGACAGAAAGTTTTACTGTTCTGGGCAAAAAACGTAAAACGTTCTGCTAGGTTAAAAATATAAGAGTTTGTATGGAATTTCTTGTTGAAGGGTTTTTCGCTGAGTTTCAAATGCTTATACATCTTCATAAAAATTTAATTTATTTTTCTCAAACTTTCTCAAGTATGTCTATCCTTGGATTAGTTCATTTTTCTTACATCAGCTATTTTAAACACTGTGATAATTTTGACAATGGTCCGGATGGAATGAGATTTGAAAATAATGGTCTAACTATACCAAGAGTTTTCTAAGATTGTAAACAATACTCCTACCTGGAAATTACTAGAGAGGGTGTTAGTACATATCCAGGAAATGACCTTTAATATAGCAAGGTTTGGAACTGTGTCTTGAGGTATAAGAGACTTGATGATTCTACTACCAACACTTTCATCTGCAGACCAAATAAATGAATGAATGAATGAATGAATGAATGAATGAATGATTGATTGAATGAATGAATGAATGAATGAATGAATGAATGAATGAATGTCATGAATGAATAAATAATTAAAATAAATAAATGAATGAATAAAGACATAAATGTGTAAATATATTTCTTGCATTGATATGTTAACCAATCAGTATAAACATTAACACCATTTAAAACTGTGCTTCTGAACAAGATTGTGTGACAGATATACATAAATTATTATACCAGTGCTCAGCCATATTTTACATCTCTTTGAATTGTGTTTTTTGATTGGCTAAGCTCTGTGATCTGTCTGTCACGCAATCCCTTGTTAAAAGTACAGACTGATTTAAATGGTTCAATGTTTATATAATATTCACATTTATTTGAACCTTCAATGCTAGTCGTCTACACTGATGAAACCATCATGCTCACCCATTCATGTGCCAATCAAATAGAGTTGTATGTGAAATGGTACAATTATAATACCATTACAATATGGCAGACTCTAGTATTTCAATGACATGTATTATAATTCTGAGTGTCACAATTACAGTGTGAAGCTAAATAATACGGCCAGTAATAATGTATACGTAATTGTATAATTTCATCGTCTAGTATTACTGTTACGTGATAACAATGCTTCTGTGAGATGCTTGCTTAGTGTTGAATTGATATATTGACAGTAAGTTTTATACGTTTCTTTACTTACTGTATTTCTTACTACAAGCTAAATCAACGAGATCAATTATTAGTTCTCCAGGCAGCCCCTCTTGACGAGCAAACTTTTCAATTGATTCAACTGCCAATGCTGTTTTAAGATTAGCTTTGTTTTTACGATCTTGCACATCTAAATATTAACCACAAAATCAAAATTATGATCCTTTAAATACTTTTATACTAAGCATTTAAGGGAACAAAATTAGCAAAACATAAAATATGTAATAAAATGAAATAAAATAATGTGTTTTAAACAATCCATGAATATTTCAAAATTTAAACTTGATTTATATTGCTCTTCAAACAGATAGTATTATATACAAACAGAATCACAAATCACATGCTTCACATACTATTTATCAAGTAAAATCGACATACACAACAATTAATACAATAAAAAGTTCTTAAATTTAAACTAATCATAAATTAACTTAAGTGAGTAAAAATTTTATAAATCATTTTGTTTGTTGGCAGCTAGCTGTGTACACTTGAATGTTTGTTTTTGTTTATATGAAGTTTTACCTTGATCGTTGAGAAACGAAATAGCCTCAACAATTCTATCTTTGGATAACACAACTTCACCCATCATTTCCATGACAATAAAGCAACATTTTCAACGAAAAAAACAGCTGTATTTGCTGCTCAAAAACAATGATGATTTCGCTCGAATGTTGAAAATCTGCAGGCGCGCCAAAAATTGAAAATAGTATTACCCATGAGTCAATGCGACCTCATCCTCACTGGAGAAGTAATGCAACTTTGGATTTTACATATTTCTTTGCTATTTTTCCACCATTTTTTGTAAAAAAAAATATAGATGAATGAATAAAGGAAACTTCATATATAAAGAAACCGAGAGCATTGTAGCCAATGTTGTGATTTTTTCTGCGGAATTTATTTTTTACGCCTCACTGGTACCAGCCACCCCTCACCTCCCCAGTGAGAAAATCTTTGTCAAATATTTGATTACTCGGAACGCCTGTCAAGATTTGCTAATTTTGGTCATTTCATCAACCATGACTACAGGAACTTCACTGAAAATATGTCTCAATTTCTATCATTTCCATGGCTTTTTAATCTAGATTATCCATATAATTACAACCAAGAGATTTTAGGCAAAAATGGCGAGGAAAATAGCTGTATGTTTATTTATTTTGAACACTTTTTGTATGTTTTTTTCGAAAGCTGAGAAAGGCTACATACGAAAATGGGACTCGAGATCTTGCCGTAAGGTAAATGGACTCTTTCATACGAAAGAACAGGTGACCCAAAAGCTCAAACACGTCCTTGAAGTTGAGAAGAGAAAAAAATCTCTTTCAAATGCACAGATGAAAGCTGTTCAGATTTATCAGGATGAACTGGATGATACGCAAAGAGCTGTTTTTGAATCTATGGAAGGTGTTCGAAAACTACTTCACGAAGATTACAAATCAGTGGTTAGTATCAAACAAGCTATTAAACAACGACTTGAATCGTTTAAAACAATCGCCTTGAGACAAGAAGTTCAATATAATTTGATAATCGAAGCAGAAAAAGAGCTAACAGCGGAGAATAAACTGCATGGTAAACACAACCATACAGGGATTGCCAAAATCATTGACAGTGTCCTCAATGATATATTCATTGCTGCTGATAAACTAGAGGAGAAACTAAGTGACAAGACTTTTGAGAAACAAAGAAATGCCAAAGGGTCATCAATTGAAGCAGTAGTGCGAGTGCACGAGGGAGAAAATCAGTCCCCAGGGGACACCCCTGAAGAAGGAACTAAGACTTCTTCTGACAGCCAAAGCAATGAGGGGATGAGCATCCTTGTTGATTCACAGAACAATGAATTTGTTTTAGCCAAGTCTAAAGATGCGACTGTACCTCATGAGGATCTTCACCTTATTAAGGACATTATATGGATTTGTATTTTGTCATTTATTGGAGCATATTTATGTGCCGCTGTAGAGTTACCAACGATGTTTGGATTTGTTCTTAGTGGCATGGTGCTTGGGCCAACTGGGATAAATATCATTAAGGTAAAAGCATATCATTAACTTTGAAAATGAATAGTATTTTTTGTACAGTACTAATAATTAGTAATTATTACTTAAGACATGGCTTTGAATCAAGAGCATAACATATTTTTATCTTATTCTTTATGGTATGTTTTTTTTTTCATGCTGTTGTCTTAAAAAAGATACCTCTGAGACTTGATTTTGTCCAAGCCAGGGGCATGTATATATCTAGGGGAGGGTCATGTTGCCCATGACAACCCTCTCCCCCAAAGCCAAAAGAAATCTAACCATTGATGATGTAATAGTGCGGATTTGATATTACCAATACTGGATATACCCCTGCAACTTAGCCAGTCGGCCTCAATCTTGAAATTTTAAGATCTCATAAACAGCCTATGATAAGTAGTAGAGATAGCACAGTTAAGTGAGATCTGACAGTGCTACTGGTCATGCATACTGTTGTTACCAAACTTGTTTCAGTACTAGATGCACTGACTAATAAATTCTGTTTTGGTTTTATCTTTTCCTTTTCTCTCGAAGCAGATTTTATTCCAAATTTAACATTTGAAGGGTTCAAAGCGAAAACGGCCTAAGTGCTCTTTTGGATAATTTTTTCGAATTTTCGAATTTTCACCAAATCAATCTAAAAAAGGCATCTGATGATCTAATTTGGTCTAAAAACAAACATTTTCTATTTTTTTCCGAAGAAATTGTCCGAAAAAGGACATTTTTGTCGATTTTAGAGATTTTTTGATTCGTACAAACCTTAAGCTCGTCCAGGGTAGTTTCTTTTTGGCTTCGATCAAGACTCCTGTGTTTTTGTTTTACTGGGGAGGCATGAAACTGGTTAACATGTTTAACACGTTTGAAACAGGTTTTCAGTCTAATCAGAACTTTGACGAATTCGCATCATTCGTGATTTCGTCGTTGTTTTTTGCTATTAATTTGCCTCTAAACGCTTCTGGAACAGCATCATTAAGCTTTCTAGTTGTGATGAGTCTACTGTTTGAAAGAAATCAAGCTGGTGAGATGATTTCGAGTAAAAATTAGTGTTTTTTTTCGCACTCGTGAATCTTGGCGACCGTTGCAGAGATCATCACTTAAAGACTGTTTTAGAGGCAAATTCTCGGACTGCCGCGGGTATTTTTGCAAGTTTTGGTGATCAAAGAACACAACAAGCCTGAAAATTCGGCAGAATTCCGAGGTAGCGTTAGACTTATAAAAAAAACTTGAAATGGGGGGAGGCTATGACGGCTGCCGAAAATTTGGTCGATTTCCCAGAATGCATTGCAGTGGTATTTTTGTCAAAACACGTGTTGTTCGAAATAGGCATGTTCGTAGTGATTTAGCGGTGTAAGTAGAATGAAGTAAAACTTGAAAAACTTGCATAAGATTAGAAGAAGGACTGAATTTTCTTAGGATATTAAACTTTTTGCTCGAAGGCCAAGTTTTTAGCCAAAAAATACATATATATTAATAGGTTTATTTGTCCGCATGAACACTGATGTCGAGATTACTAAATAGCGCTTATTAAACAAAACAAAAAAACAAAAAAAAAACAAAAAAAAAAAAAATAGAATTAGCATAAAATAGCACTATTTAGTGGTATTTATTTAGTGCGCGCACTCTATGATTTGTATTTGTGCATATTCACTCGGCTATTTTTCTCGTCCTATACAAATTTGTGCTTTTCACGCAAGAGTGAACGGTTGTCAAGCAAAGCGAAAGCGTAACTACGGGCCGAATTTCACCTTTTTCGGACAATTTCTTCGGAAAAAAATAGAAGATGTTTGTTTTTAGACCAAATTAGATCATCAGATGCCTTTTTTAGATTGATTTGGTGAAAATTCGAAAATTCGAAAAAATTATCCAAAAGAGCACTTAGGCCGTTTTCGCTTTGAGCTCTTCATTTATTAAAACATGTTAAGACCAACTCTGACTTTTGAAATTATTGACTGACTACAGCTTCAGAAAAATTTGTCACGAAATTTTGAAATCAAAAACCTCATTACAATGAATTTGGCAGTAAATGTCTGAGACTGTGATATCCTGTTTTCATTTAATGATGTAGGCATTTTTTAATTTACCATTCAACATACTAGAGTAGTACTGTGCCATATATTTATTTGATTCTGTTGATCAATATAATTTTACAAAGTTGTCATTAATTAACAACCTTGAATTGTGTTTATCAATTAATAGAGTGTTGTTCAAGTTGAGACTCTTGGTGAGTTTGGTGTTTTCTTTATCTTGTTCACTGTTGGCTTGGAATTTTCACCAGAGAGAATAAGAAAGGTAGTAATACTCAAAGTACTAAAGTGTGATGTCACAAAAATTTAAGTGAAAGTTTGATTTTAGAGATCTTGATTCCTTTATAGAATGTCTAATTCCTTTATAGAATTTCAAATTTCATGAAAATGTGTTCAATAGTGGCTGAGACATGACAAGCTGAATATACAATTACGCCAATCATTTCTCTGCATTTTTTCCAAAAAATGGAACCAAGCCAAAAATACAGAGAAATGTATGGCGTAATTATATAATAATTGAGCTGGTCATACATCAGCAACTATTGAACCAATTCTGATAAACTTCGAATTTGAGCCTATTTCAAGACATTATTTTCAAATTGGGAATCAAAATCCAATAAATCATAAAATAATTATTTACGATGTCATTAATTCGGTAATCTATATGGTTGCACTGTTAATATTTATGATGGTGGTAGTGGTGATGTTATATGATCAATAATGGTTGCAATAATGATAATAATAAAAATATTCACTATACATCCACATAAATATGTTTAAACATATGTCCATAAAGTCACAATGTATGTAGCAAATATTTTATGTATAGTATATTTCTCAAGTGCAAAGAAACCTTTGTGACTGCCAAACAAAAATGATGATCATAATAGTGATCTTAATCTTTGATATAAATGATAGTGATGATGATGTCATAGGTGGGTCAGCAGTTTTTGCCATTAAAAACATGCAAATTCTGAGTTGAAATTGAACAAAGTAACAAAATCAAGTGACCTCTGAAAATGTCCGCAGCTTAAAGAATTATCATGATAGACTAGAGGGACACAAAGTTCCCTGGTTGAGATGCCTCCTTTAACCCTAATATTCATCTCCTCATCAATCTTTATTTCTTCCCCTCAAGGTCTGGAAGATTTCTGTGGGTGGCAGTACTTTAATGATGTTTCTCATCGTCATCTTTGGCATGCTAGGAGGAATGTGTTTTGGTATACTTCCCAAACAAAGTGCTTTTGTAGCAGCATGTTTATCTTTGTCTAGTACTCCACTTATTGTGAAATTTTTAGGAAACAAACATGGGGATCAACATTCTTCTAAAGGTTAGTAAAGATGTCCAGGAGTGAATCCAGGATTTTCCTCAGGGGGGAGGGGTGGTGCAGCATTTGGAAATGATGTCATGTATAAAAAAATCCTATTTTTTCAGAATGTTAATGAAAATCTATTTTTGATTGTCTGATCTTGGGGGGTGTGCACCCCACGCATCCCTCGCCATGATGTCCGTCTTGCTGTTCATAAGGGGATTGGAAAAACAGAAATGAAATCAAACAAAAAATCACAACCTTGTATTTACTCATTTGGTAAACACGATTTTATGAAATTAGAGTCCTCACTCACAAATATTTCATTTGGCAGATACAGGATTTTGTTGAATAATTGAGAAGGATGATAGGATTGCTTGTCAAAAATGAGCTGGATGGTGAGATATTGAGAGCTCCTATTGGGGACCCCCTCAGGGTTTTGACCAATGAGCAATAATTTAGCTGTGACCATAGTGTTGATTGGTTGAATTTAGAGCCAACATAGGAGTATACAAGTACATGGGAACTAGCCATACTATCATAGAGCAAACACAGAAATACCATGAAATAAAAATAAACTTAATACTAATAAATAGTAGATATTTAGTAGCTATTTGTCACTAGCACTCAACCAGAACACAATACCCAGGCAAAAGAAATAGTGATGTTCTGGTTGGGTGCCAAATAGTTACTGACCCTGCTGTTTTAATAATAAATTTATGTGTAATATTTTAACAGAACACACAAATGGTAACCATGACTACAGCAGCAGTCTTCTTGGCATCTTGGTCATGCAAGATGTCTACCTTGGTTTAATAGTAGCAGTATTACCAGCACTGTCCGGACATATAGTTTCAACACCCTCTAGTAAGGCACATAAAGGACTAGTACATCACATGATACACGGGAATAAGACGACTCCTGATAGCTCCGCCTTCATGACAGTGTGGGTGATATTTGAAGTTATTGGTTCCATGATTGGACTATTTTTATTTTGTATGATTTTGGCTAGGTATTTTATTGGTCCAATGTATAGGTAAGTGGTATGTACATGTTAAAATTAAAATTTTAATCAGTCCATATTTTAGAATATAAGAACAAACATTTTGATAATTATTATTTGGCAGACATCTGACAAGAGTACAGGGTTAAAAATAGGAAAAAAAGTTGCCAAAGTTTTGGTTTTTGACACATGGACCAAGTTTTCACCTATTGTTTTATATATTAATCATTGTTCCATGATTATTTTGAACTGCCAAATATTTAATGTGGCCTATCATTTGAGCATTGTCAAACTGCTATTTCAAGCCCTGAGCTGGGTTGTTCAAAGCCCCGTTAGCACTAATCCTGGGTTAACTCTTAAGAAAACCTATAGAGATTAGCACTAATTGAGCTTTGAGCAAGTTACCAGGCCCCTGATGTTAATCTCTATATAATATAAGTAAATCGACAATGTTAGCTGCTGCATAACATATGCCAGTATATTTCATTTTGTTGTACTCTCTTCTATGTAGGTCGTTACAAAAGACTGGTTCGATGGAATTATATTTTCTAGGGACAATAGCGCTAGCATTCTGTATGCTAATGGTGAGACCCTTCTTTGCCATGTTTCCAATCCCCTCTAGTCACTTAGGTTACACAGTGATTTTCATCACGCATCTTAAATGTTGGCAGGTGAAAATTCTAAATGAAGGGGTTTCAATAATAGGCAGCTACCAGTGATATAGCGCCTCCTATTTTATCTCTTACCACCAGCTATTTTGTGTCCTACTTAATAAATATGCCCCTATAGACCCCCCTAGAAAATAGTTGGGACACAGACAACTATTTTGATAACTCAGATGCTTATTCAAAAAGATAATAACCCCTGAAATGGCCAAAATAATTCTTAAAGTAATTCTCTCTTGAAGTCCTCCAATAAAGAACAAATCCCCAAGGTAAAGCTAAAAACAATTAAATGCTCCCCCTAATTTTCTAATAAAAATTTGCAAATCCCTCCTTGCAATTTTACACCACCCCCACCCACCTCACACACACACGCCCCATCCAACCCCTGCCATACATTATGAATGGAGTCCTGCTTTCTTTACTGAAATGGTTAATATATCATCTTGCCATTGCTTGGTGTTGTTTCTTGCCAAGGAATTTGTGATGTACATGTGTTTCTTTGTTCCCAGATGTCAGAACATCTTGGTATCTCTATGGAATTAGGATGCTTTGTTGCTGGTGTTGTCATCAGTGCGAATGGTGAACAGATTGTCAAACAGGTAATGTAGTACACCTGGGGTTTGTACTACTCATGGGAATCCTGGAAAATCGTAGAATTTGGCATTCTCGTTCTCCAGGCCTGGAAAGTTATGGAATTATGTTTAGGTTCATTGACATCAAGAATGTTTATCCTCATGATTACCCTAAAGTTAAACTGTCATGCTGGACACAAACTAGCACCCAGATATAAAAAACACATGAATTGGGTATTTATTTTTGATAATTATTGATTATGGGCAACAACCAAAAAGTCATGGAAAGTTGTGGGATTTAGGGACTTCAAAATAGTATGAACCCTGTATTAGCATAATATTATGGCCTTGTTTGATTGGGCTTGTTTTTAATTTATTGATGTTGGTTCATTCCATTGATTTCATCTTTTTTATACATGTTTTCTTCTTCAGGTGTCACATCTAGTCGAACCCATCAAAGACTTTCTGTCCTGTCTATTCTTTGCTTCAATAGGTATGTCTGCCAAAATCATATTTGCATAGAATCAGCTCATAGTCTTTGAAGGTTCTTAAGGGGTGACATAAGGATTTTGGAGATAGAGGGAATAGAGTGCTATAGGTTTCTCACACATTTTGAGGTGCTCTTTTACGCCACCAGGAATTAATTTGGGCCTAATGTGAGCTGTAGCCTGTTTTTAGTCTCAAGAATTTGCCAGAGTTGATACAGTGAAAAAATGACAAAATCATTAAAAAAAAAAAAGATGAAATTTGACTAAGATTTGAATTGGAACCTCCCTTTAGGACCATCACTGAGTACCACAGACAGAGGTGGATCCAAGGGGAGGGTATGGGGGCGGTGCTCCCTCTTTTGATTTATTTATAAAGATAATTCTTTATTTTTGATTGATAATCAGAAATTTTTTATTTGTACCTCCCCTTCAATATTCAATATTTCTGCATCATTTTTTTATTATTACCCCCCCTCCTTTCAAAATTTTTGGATCCCCCCCTGACAGATTCAATTAAGTCTTGTGAAAGGATGCTTCCCCTAAAAGCAATCATATAGATAATTGTAGTTTTATTTAAACATTTTTCTCCGTGCAAATAACGATATTTTGAAATTAACTCGTGTATTTCTCCTTTTTTATGCAGGTCTTCATGTTTTTCCTTCATTTGTGATGAGTGAATTGTCTGTCACTCTTACGTTAACATTTGGTGTAGTAGCTTTAAAGGTAAGGATGGAATTTTCAATTTGTTCTTCATCGTCCATTTTGGATTTGGATCGTACTTTGTTCATGCAGTAAAGAAAATTTTTTCAAATGTTTGTTTTCTCATTTTTGTTCATTTTTATATACTTGTTTGTTGTTTTTCATGTTTGTTTTTTGTCTTTATTTTTTTTTTTGTTTGTTTGTTCTTTTTGTTTTTGTTTTTGTTTTTTTTTTTTTTTTTGTTTATTGTACAACATTGCCTTTTAATAATTTTTCCTACTGTTTTATTTAGTTTCTGGTTGGTGTTCTTGTACTTCGGTTATTTCTGCCCAAATCAAACAATACTAAATACATAGTAGCAGCAGGGTTAGCTCAAGTCAGCGAGTTTTCATTTGTCCTGGGAAGTCGTGCCAGACGTTTCCATCTTATTTCACGTGAGGTAAATTATCTTCCTTCCTTTCCTTCCTTCCTCCTCATTCAATCATTCATTCATTCATTCATTCATTCGCTCATTCATTCATTCATTCATTCATTCATTCAATCATTCATTCATTCATTTCTCCTTCTATTCATTAGTTCATTTCTCCTTCTATTCATTAGTTCATCCACCTATCCATTCATTCATTGGTCTATCCGTTTATTTATTTATTCATGTATTTATTCATTTATTTACTGATTCGTTTATTTATTTATCCATCCGTTCATCCATCCGTTCATTCATCCGTCCTTGCATTCTTTAGTCTGGTTTCCAAATGATCGCTACGAAATTGAAATAGCTATGCGTTTAGTTGCACTTGATCGCTACGATCGCTCAATGCGATCGCTCAATGCGATCGCTGAAATAGAATTTGAGCGGTTCCAGAGATTTGAATCACATTTTTGACGATCGTAGCGATCCCAGTAATCGTAAAGCCTGTGTACATCCGTTCCCACCCCTGGTGATGAACGGATGTACACAGACTATGATCGTATGGATTATATGGAAACCGGGCTTTTGTTTAATCAGCTAAAAGCAACATTCTTTTCCTTATATAGGTTTATCTCCTTGTGCTCAGCGTCACTACTTTATCTCTTTTATTCGCTCCTTTGATCTGGCGAGTTTCGTTATGGAGATTTGGAGAAAAAAGACAGCCCTCTCACCATAAACCTGTTTAAAGCTTATGCACAGGCTGTACAGGCTAAGTTCCTGTCGCTAATTTATGGCGGCGCCGCGAGTTCGAGTCCCCGGCACAGAAATAACTAAAACACACTTTTCGTTTATTTTTCTTCTTTTCTTAAAAAAATATAGATCCCCTTGTAGTAAATGATTCTTTTCTTTTTTTTTTTTTCGAAAAATATATTTTTAAGTGATTTCTCTGAGACTGCCTTTGGACTGGAACTCGCGCCGCCGCCACAAATAAGCCACAGGAAAGTAGCCTGGTCAGCCTGTGGCTTATTTAAACGCTACTAATGCAACGGCAATAAAAACGCACTTCACAGCGCTACTTATGATTTGCAACGGGCAACATCATGGCGCCAAAATAGTTTGCTGGTGCTATTGCATTGCACAAAATAAGTGGACAAGTACTCGGTTTCATCTTTTCTCAGTTATGGATACAGCTTGATTCACGCCTGAGACAAGATGCGTACGATGGACGAGAAGGGTCACTTCAAACTTCAATGTTCAAACTTCAATGTTCAAACTTCAATGTTCAAACTTCAATGTTTATTCGATACTGAGAATTATCTATGTACTAAGAAAGAATTGATTTATCATCAATAGCTGTTCTTTAGCCAGCTTGTTTATGTGAATATTTTATGAATCATTTGCTGATTTGGAACGTTTTAGCTTCGTTGAGTTCATTGTCGCGACCATTCTTGAATCTGCTCGGCCGAGGTGCTCTCGAGGTTCTAGAATGCTGTCGTGACCTGTTTCCTTCTCCCTTCACATGTCGGAATTTTTTGTGATTGCGAAATACATAATTTACATGCACGGAATTTCGAAAACGCTAAAAAAAATCATTTTTATTGTAACTCAAAACTGGCAGAGGAAAATGAAAATACTTGATATTTTGTCAGCAAAGTATCGTACAAGTAGTTGAAACTTTTATTGTTTTCCATCTCAACTACGGATATTAGAAAAAGGTGGACTTTTTTCTGGGTGTTTTTTCATTTACAATCGGAACACAAATCATAAAAAAGAAAAGGTTTTTTCGAGGTTCACCCGTAACAAATAATGAAAAATACTTGCGATTTTGTTTTGTAAAATGTGTACTTTTTCCAGTTTATTTCACAAAGACTGGTTTCAAGGATGAGTCTGTTTTTTTGAGTTTTTAAATGCTACAATCACTGAAAATGTGAATGGCGGAATGGTACACGCATTATTGAAGATTGAAGTTTGAGCATTGAACATTGAACATTGAACATTGAACATTGAACATTGAACATTGAACATTGAACATTGAACATTGAACATTGAACATTGAAGTTTGAACATTGAACATTGAACATTGAAGTTTGAACATTGAACATTGAACATTGAGGTATGAACATTGATGTTTGATTTATTTTGTGCGAGAAAGACTGACGGTAAAGCTTAACATAACTCATATTCGGTACGTCTTCAATCAAATTTTGATTTTTTGGCTTACCATTCAATTCAAGTATGGGTCGATATGGAATTTTCCTGAATTTACTATGATGATACAAACTTGTAAGTTTGAACATTGAAGTTTGAACATTGAAGTTTGAAATGACCCTTGTCGTCCATCGTAGATGCGTGAAAAATTACCGATCTACACGATAGAATAGCTTGTTTGCAACAAATCAATGGTATACCTATTTGAAAAAAAGATTGTCCTTGGATTTTGTCTGAATACCGAATACTGCATTCCAAGACCGAAGTGAATTGTTGACAATAAAATGAATGGAAGCGAAGAATGCCATGTGGACTGTGAAAATTTATTCTGAACTTTAATCTTTGGAATATTGAGCCAACATGCTTGCAAATTACGATGATTATATAATTATGCATTTATATATCGTCAACAATGCATTTCGGCCTTCGAATGCAGTATTCGGTATTCAGAAAAATCCAAGGGCAACGTTTATTTTGAAAAAAGGAAATTTGGAAAACGTTCTGGCCAATATTGTTTAAACGCGGACAATTTTATACGGAGAAATAAACGCCGGCTGCGCGTTAACTGTATAACGCTGTGTAACGCTGCTGTGTAAAACTGAAATTTTGAGATATGCAAACGACACTGTTATTCGCTAGATCAGTATTTCAACTGAACAACCTTTTCAAAAATAGCTGTATTTGTAAAAAAACTCACATACAAAAACATCACTGGTTGTAACTTTTTTAGTTTCTCGCCGACATCCCTTGCAGCCGTGGATAGAATTATTTTCTATATTGCACATTTGTAATAATTACGCGTGTTGCCTGTTTGAGATTACAGAATATTATAGAAAATGACGCGTGCGAAAAGCTAACGAATGGAAAATGGGAATAGTCACTGGAGGTCGTTTTTATTGAAATCGTTTCAAAGAGATGAAACAAATTTGACAGCGATTTATTGTCATTTCATGGAGTTGCTATGAAATTATATAAATATTCAACCAGATAGGTATTTAAAATACATTTTTTGTGGTTTCTTGAATAAAATATACTAAAATACAATAAAAGTTGTGTTCTTCTTGTTGGTGCTGCGACTGCTGTTGGCGATGTTTTCCTTTTTGTTGTTATTGCACAGTTGTTGTTTAATATGATCTGCTTTTGTTTGAGTTGATGGTAAATTATTATGAAACATAATTAACTCGGAATTGCGCATGATCAGAAAATCAATTGGCAATATCGGCTAAAAGACGTTACGGTACCACATTCAAAGATGATTTTCCCAAAAACATCTCTTCGCTGTTTTGCCGAGAAATTTCTTTCTGGCCTTCAAAATATCTCTTTGATATTCGTGTTTTTTCCTTACAAACCATTATTTTATCTCGCCACAATCTGAAAAGTGACGGGGATTTGTTCACTGAATTTTAAATTTGATTGCTTTCGCAAAAATATGTATCGAGGCTTTTGAATGAAGATTAGAATATTGAGCTTATTAAGTTGAGTGTTTTCTGTCTTTTTGGCGTTTGATATATTTTATACTAAGAGACAACAAAATAATTGGTTTGCCCACTGCGCAAAATAATTTTGATTGATTTCTTATTTCTTATTGATTTTTTTTACTTTTTTATACGCGCTTTTTCGAGGTTTAGATTATTTAAGAAAAACTAATTATTAAAATAAATCATTTTAGTACTGCGGGATTTTTTTAGACAAAAAAAACACTATTCAGTTGCAGAGTTTGTTGGTTTTACCTCAAAGATAATCGAATTACATCAAAATGCCGGGAAACTAGACCGATTTCACGCTGTGCAACTCATGACTTTTTCATGGGGAAACCAAGTAGTGCTGCGAGAATAATATCATGGTTAAATCACTTATGATTAATTTAACCATCGATTAGTTTTAAGTTGGTGGAGTGTGTGTTTTTTTTCGTTGATTTATTGGTTTAAATTCGCTGACCTCACTATCAGCTAAAGCACAGGGAACCACATTTCGCGTGCATTTCATTGAGTTATTTCCAAAAATGGCAACTCGCAAGTTGATTGGTCCAAAGTCGAACAAGAGTACAACGTCACGTCTGTACATATCTGTGTGTGCAATGGTTGACTACAGAGAAGCGCCATTTTTGCCACATTTTTACCTTCAAATGAGGCGAAAAATGGCTTGAAACTCCTTCAAATTCGACATGGGTATTCTTTGGTTATTAAGCTTTCACAAGCTTTCGTTTGAGAGTTTATGATTTGTCCATGGCCGAAGGAGTGGACAATGACATGAACCAACAACAACATCAAGACGGCGTTCCGCATGGTCAGGAGGCGTTTCACACTCCTTCCGTGCACTTTGAAAGCCCAGTTTTCGATGCTGAAAATACTCCTTCTATTGAGGTAACAGTTTCTACTTCTCAACCTGTGGTGAGTCAGGGTCCAAAGAAGAAAAGTGCATTTCAAATAACAAGTGTGACTGAAACACGAGCACACAGCCGTGGTGATAGTAATGGTTATGATGGTGAAGATCTAAACGAAAGTGATGTTACAGAAATTCAAATCGAGACAATCGAGGAATCATCTACTGGTAATGGTAATGGTGGCTCGAGATTCAAAGTTGTTCGAATACAAAATAAAGACCCTTACAAACGTGGACGTTGGTTGTGTCGTGATTTTGAGCAGCCTACAACAACTCACAATGCAAATAGTCGAGAAGTACATTCAACTAGCTCTGCTGGCTCAAATCATGTGTCAACAGACGCTTCTAATGTCGTCGATCAATCTATTGCAAACCACAATAATATGATAGAAGTTACTTTTAATTATAAAGCAGGGCAAACTCCCTCTATAGCGCCTATCGATGCGGCGTTGCGAAAGAGAGAGTCTGACCCACAAGTACTTTTACCAACTGCAACTAGCTCAAAATCGGACTTTGTAGATGTTTCGTCCTTAACTGCAAGTAAATCTTCAAATGATCTCTTAAGCGAAGCAGCAAGAATAGCAACGACGAGGTAAGGAAAATGTTAAATTATGTTGGTTAACTACTTTGCAACGTGGTACTTAGTTTTGCACCGTGAAATTTTACAAACCACAAAAATCTATACTCTTTCAAGGCTATTTGTGTACATCATTCTTTTAACTTCTTCGCCGTTTTATTCTCGATTTTCCTTGTTTTAATCATTTAACGGATTGAAACAACACTTTACACCGCAAAAATCTTCTTTTTGGCGTTAGACGGTTATTGACTCCCGAAGCGATAATTTATTGATAGTCGCTCGAAGAGAAAGAGTCCATTTCATTGGAGTCTTGCTGAAAATTATATATCAAAGTTTAGCGACCGCGAAGTATGATAAAAATGCGCTTTAGATTTGTTCTAGTTTATGGTCTTTGAAACACACTCTTGAGTTTTCGTAACCATTCGAAATAGGTTTGGTTGAACTTTGTTTACTTGTTAGCTTGCTTGGCCACGTGAACTTTCGATAAAGGAAAATCTTTGAATTCTAAAGATTCAGTTATCACAAATGTTTACTTGATAAATATTACTAATCTTTTAAAATTTTATTATAACTTTGACTTGAGTCAAAAAAAATTTGTCCCTATTTAAAAGAAAGGCATTTTGTAAATTGTACCTTATTTTGGTATTTTACATACAAATTTTTAGTTTATTTAATTTTGTTATGACGATAACAATGACCTGTTTTATTTTCATTTCGTTTTACGTAATTGTAATTTTGAATTTTGACTTTTGAACAGCTTATGACTCTGCCAAGAATTGCTAAAATGCTGTTAATTTTAACATTCTAGATTTTTCCAATTCATATCATTCTTTGTATTCTGCACACAATTCACTAAAATACTTCGATATGTTTTGTTATATTTTCATCTAAAAGTAAGCTATTGTTGCAGCTTTCATAATACTCCAATTTATTAAACTTCCCAGTCCAAAGTCTTGCATTTAAATCATTACTCAGCAACAACAATTTTGTATGGTTACATTGTAACAACTTAAACGATTGTGCATTGCTAATAATGACGGCGATTAACAATTTTGAAATGTAAATTATTCAGTTGTTGAGCTTTCAATTTGCTATAAGGGCTAGTTGATAATCTGTATTGATTTGTAACACTTTTAACACTCTGTCAGTAAAGTAATGCATCTCAATAGAAAGAAAATGTTCTTGCATAAAGTTCATGTGTTAATTAGTGCTTAAAATATCCAACAAAATACAAACTGTCTAGATTGAATAGCATTGTTTTGCTTAAACTTCACAATTGCTGTGGCAGTTGAAACGCATGCATTGGATTATCTAAATGACTTGGATATTTTGCAAGTGCAGAGCAACAAGTCTGCATAAACTACTAAGAAAATGTTACATCAAATACTGTTGTTTGATATTACATTGTGAATAGTCCAATTTCATGTTCTTCATTGCTCATATATTGTTTGAATAAGTATTTTTATTTATACACCTTTTTTATTATTATGTATATTTTTTTAATAATCTTTCATTTCTTTTGCATATTTCACATTATTGGATAGCTTAGAAAATTCATTTAAATAAATTTAGAGCATAATTTAAAATGGTGCTGAACTTTGAAATTGTCGCTGTATAAAATAAAGATATTATAATTATTATTATTTTT
Organism: Diadumene lineata; assembly: GCA_918843875.1. Lineage (NCBI taxonomy): Eukaryota > Metazoa > Cnidaria > Anthozoa > Actiniaria > Diadumenidae > Diadumene > Diadumene lineata. Next base: position 8,140,290 of record OU974069.1, read on the forward strand.
GTTTTGTACGAGTTACATCCCATGAGAATGCACCAATCCAAAACAATGTAAATACCAATGGTTTCGTCTCTTTTCTTTTGTTAATTTACCTACAATGGAGGCTTAGCCTGAACAATGAAGAACTTGAAACCAGTCTATTACTAGTCGGGCTAGCCATAAGCGGCCCAACTTTAGTTTTACCTTTTTCTATCTGGCATCGTCACATATAGTCCCCCATGATACTTTACGAACTCGATCCTAGTGATGTCATAAATGTCACGCGGTCCTATTACTCCCAAAGTCACTTTGATCCAACTAAGATCGGTGTTTACACTACTGACTTTACAAAGTATTTCTTGAAGATGTTGAAGAAATTACCTGCTAAGGTGCTCAAATCTCATACCAATGCACACACCATATCCTTTGACCTGTCCTTATTTCAAGCATTGTGTACCATAACTGGTCATACTTCAGAATGTTGTAGTGGTGCTCATATTATTTTGTTCATTGATTATTAGTAACTCGTATTTAGTGTATATAAAATAAACAGACTCCACATTGCAAATGAGGCTAACCCACATTTTTTTAATGAATAGTTTCTTAATTACTCTTGAGAAGATTTGTTTTCATCTAAATCTCACTATCCTAAACTTAAGCTTAACTTACGCTGATATTTGCTATATTTTTTCCAAATTAATTTGTTCAAGATTTTTGCAACATTTAATCTCCATTGCATTCATAAATAAATGTTTTGTTTAGACCAATATAATATGCAAAATGAATAGCTTTTGGACCTCTTATTCTGTTGCATTTACAAATACATTATGATGGGCATATGTATTTGAGATATGCTTTTATGTTTGGTTCTAAATTATTGTGTTTTAAACAAAGGAAGTTGCCATATTTGAAGGCAATGAAAGTGCAATAAGTCACAACCCTGACAAATGAAAATGTTTTTTTTTTTTTTTTATTGTACTTCAAACAAATTGATTATCCACTTTAACACCTGTAAAATAATTTGAATTGAAATGTACTTTGTTTTGCATATTTAAAGGTTTCTGTACTAAAAAAAAATATCCCACATAGCTATTGAATGGCCAACCTCTTGGAAGAGGTAGTCGTTGTCAAAGTAAAAACAATGGTGAAAATCACCATGGTAACATTCAACTATATGGGCATAAGACTACACTAACTAACAAACAAACAATAAAATTCCTATTTGATATGTATTGCATTGTCAAGATTTACATCACACATAGCTTTAAGTGCCCATGATATATTGTTTTATTTAGTAACAACTTGTGTGAAAACAACTATTGAATTTTAGAATATTTTATGCACAATTGAGGTGAAGCAGGGTTTTTGATAATAGGAGACTACTGGCTGTATAGCTCCGCCTATTTTACCTCTTACCACCGGTTTTGTGTCTTACTCAGTAAATATGCCCCCAATACCTCTAGAAAATGTTTGGGACAGAGATGCATACTTTCTTTACTCAAATGCTTATTCAAAAAGATAATGAAACCCCTGGTTAAAGCTAAGGAAAAGATAGCTTGAAACTTGACTGTTGCTGGTACTGTGTTATTGAACAATCTTCTTACCAACACCTCTTGATATAACTTTTATTTCTGGTAGTTCCATTTCCAACTTATTTTATAAACTACTTGCTGTTCATCTAAAGCTCAAACTTGTTACAAGTATTTTTAGCTGAATAAAATGTTTTCATTCATGGCTGAATCAGTAGAACTTTATATGGTTATAAAGTAAGCTTGGCATCTCTTTCAAAGCTAATCTTGCTATCAGAGGAAAACAAAGATGTTATAATTATGATTTCAGATCTATAGTTGTCGCAAGATTTGTACCGTAAAATTTGTTTATTGTTAAGAATTAAGCCATCAGGAAAAAAATGATTTATCGTGAATGATATAGTTGTTTTTGCTTATTTAGAAGTCCTTCAAAAAAAAAAAAAACAAGTATCAGAAATCAGTTTGGAACTTGTCAAGCTGCAAGCAATGTGCATTATTGTCAGTTTTCAAGACAGTTATTGACACACTTTAAATTACTTTTAAAAAGTAATTGTTCCACTATTTTTGCTAAGCTCTTTCACTTTTTCACTTCACTATTTTCTACATTTTATGTTTATCAATCAATTCTACCAAGCTAAAAAAGAACATAGAATAAGTGTATATGAAACAATTATATAGTATCAACTTTGACTTCCTTACATCTCACATAATAAAAAAAAAATATATCTCGGACTAATTTCCCAATTTTAAAAGTGTCTAGTGCACTTATCTTTGATTATCATCTGCCTTTTTGACAGCAAAGTCAGTGAATTCTGGATGTATTTTTATCAATGTAGCAATTCCCACATTTTACTGGTAAAAAAAAGTAAGAAAATCCATCATATCTTTGACAAGCACACAATACAATTTGTCTGGTATTTGTTTTCAAGGATAGTAAAAATGGAATTTTTTTTCCAAATCATGTCAATATGATTTCTGATTTATTTTGACCTAAATCATAAATCACCCCTTGGGATGTAAAACTCATAATAATAATAAATCTCAACAAAAATGTATATTGCAGTCAAATTTATAATCAAAACATTCAGCATCTGACCCAATAATTGTTGCTGCTGATTTGCCTTCTAAAGTCCTTTATTTCCTTGTTGGAAAAATAACAACTTCATTCATTGATTTTACAATAAACTAATGACAAGTACATGCTACATTTCAAATGCAAACATACTTAATGCAAGGCATAACTGATACCACTGGCATTTATGTAGAAATAAAGAGCTTATTGATCATGTTTAAGCCTGTATATTTGCTTGTCTTTCAGTGAAACTAATCCAGTCAGTGGTGAAGAACTGCCAATTGTGAACACAATAGCAACTGCAATGGTACAAATTGCAATCATTTTAATCATGATGTTGATGATGATGGGGGCAATGATGACTATGATGGTGATAATAGAGTACCAAAGTCTGACGATTTCACTGATATCATCAGACAGTGCTAGCAAAAATATGAATTATGACAAAAATTTGAAAAACAACTGAGTGAATATTGCCCGAGATGTAAGCATTTGACTGTAAAAATGTCACCATACATTTCCTGTTAATTGTGCACTGTTCACGAAAGACTGTGAATCAGTACTAAAATAAGAGAAAATGTATGGCAATATTTTTCTAGTCAATTGCCCATGTCTCAGCTGCTATTTACTCAAGAGGTAAAAACTAGTAAGAAATACTAGATAGGACTGTGTTGGTCTTTCTAGAAAAACAGTTGTAAATGTGATAATAAGTTGTACACCATTGAGGGTTGATAGCAATAACTGATGTTTCGGATGTTAGTCCTTTGTTGGAGTAATATTACTCTGAGGAAGGAGTAATGTATGAAACATTAGTTATTGCTACATCACTCAATGGTGTACAACTTATTATCATATTTACAACTGTTGCTATTTACTCAGTTTTCGTCAAATTTTCAAATTGAATCAAAACCATAAAATGTGGTATGATATTATGAACTTGTGTTGTCAAGGCAAGTTTGAACATTGTGAAGCTCACTATCCACTTGACTAGTGGTTGTTCTTGACAACATTCAGACTTGCCTTGACAACACCAAGGTATGACGTCACACTTCACAGTTGTGATTTGCATGTTGTGAACTAATTGACAAAACTCCTCTACACTCAACTGAAATGTGCAGTATTTTGTGATTGGATTTGCCCATGAATGTGCATACTGAATATTGTGATTTCAATAATTGTTTTGTAGGATAAAATCACAGAGATCAAGTCTGCACTATTAACTGTAGTCCATGAAGAGGTTCAGACATTAAAGGACACCATCAAACAACTTAAAGAAGAAAATAAAGAATTAAAAGAAGAAAATGAAAGATTAAAAAAACAAAGGATGGACTCTCCCCCAAGCAGCAAACAGCAACTTCCTCTTTAGCAGAGAACTACAAGGCATCAATATAAAAAAAATGTATTTAATTTGGTACTATGTCAATGGTTGGTAAGCTGTTCAAAGTGTCAATGCTTGAAAAGCTGCAGCGCTTAAAGTTGCATGTGCAATGCACTTGCATACACAATACCAAAGAATCAAGATTGCACGGCAAAATCAAAATCCAAGAACTCCAAAGTTGATCTTCAAAGAAAGACCATCAAGCTTGCTGTATTTGACATCAACAGATTCATTTCCAAAGCTAGTTTACTGTTATCAAATCCAACATTTTTTATGGTCCTAGCATTATGTTTTTGAGTTTTATGTGCTAGTGTACCCTGCAGGTTTCTCGCAATATTGGTGTCTTGTTGTGATAGCAAAATTGCAGCGTCAAATTATTAATTTTGTGCAAAAAAAGTTCAAACTTTTCTCTGCAATTTTTTTCTGTTGTTGAAATTACACTTATTACTGCATTATGTATGATGGAATAAAGGTTTCCAGTATTCACACTTGCATGAATTAACACTAAACAGCATATTTATATCGAGGCTGGAGTGTTTAAAATACAGCGAGCATATAGATTTATACAACCAGCCTAAAATTGAATCATACTTTGGTGTGGCCACTTATGCAAATCTGGAAAGTTTCATAAATGCCACAATCTTTTTGGTTGCAACAAATCCTACAGTAATTGCTGAAAAGACTTGCAGGGTCCATCAGTGTCTTAAAAGCCTATGATGTTGTTTAGTTCTAAACATTGACATATGCTTCAGCAGATTTGTTTTCTAATGGGATGATTCCTGAATTGCTTTTTGTACTAAAATCCTATCATAATTAGAATTGAATCCAACTATAGAATCATCTTGTAGGTTGAGATTGGAACCTTGTTTTCACTAGTTACATGAGCATATACAAACTGAAACCTAAATAACAAGCATGAAAAACTGACAGACGGTTAATGAGCAGCTTAGACCTGGGTCTGTCTATGGTGGCTGTTTTTATGTTGCTCATGAAATACTTATGAAATCCAGGTATTAGTCTGTTATGTAGATACATATGGTTGCAAAGTTGAGCTCCAGAAAATATCCATTAACCAATACAAGGGATTTTAAACATTCTTGAGGGGGAGGGATCAGAAGGTCTTCAAAGTAAAAGAAGGAAAGTAGCTCATGCGTTTAAGCTGTCATCTGCTGCTTGCTCTTATTAAACTTGATTGATTCATTCATTCATTGTATGATTGATTAATGGATTGATTGAATGATGGAGTTAATATAGAAGAAAACGCAAATCCTAGATTACAAGGGGCTATTTTGAAATGTTTGTCCGTAGTGGAGATTTGGATATTCTCTGGAACAACACAATCATTACAGACCTTAGCAGCAGTAAAACATTTTATATTTGAGCCTTTATGTTGCCGTGTCAAAAGCAGTGGCAGTGCCATGTGCTTTGTGTTTTTAAGTTGATAAAATAAGTGACTCATTTATCTGACAAAAAAGCAAATTGGAATCCTACTGTAGAAGACCTGAAAAGCATCGTACTGAATCAAGTTCCAAAAAAGGTATCGAAAAGATACACGTCTGAAAAAAGTATCTAATAGATTAATAACAAAATGAGATTGAAAGCTGTTAGAATATTAAGATCAATTTTTTCGAAATTTGTTGTAAAATTTATTCAATCTAAATATGGAGTTTTTTTATGAAAAAACAATGATGAATATCTTTATGTATTTTGATCAATATGATCGATCTCAGGCAATTTTCACTCTTTGTCAGATGAAATTGAAAACAAAATAATAAGTCTGAATATCTGTTCATCCATCGGATAGAGTGTTTCTCAAAAACCTGAAGTACAATTTATTTGAGTGACATTGCATTTTCAAATTTGTCTGGCTTAGTGTGAAAGTAAAAGACTTTATTTTGTAGCATATATTATAGTTTCTCTCCGTCATACAATAAGAAAATTACAACAAGAGTATTACATTTTTTGATCTCAACATTGTGTACATTTATTACTATAAATATTTTGAAATATTTTCTTAGAAAATGTTGTTTATCATTAGTAGACTTGTTACCAATATCATTTTCAGGAGATCTAGTTACTATCGTAAGCAACTATTGCAGTAATAAACTTGTACTAAGGGCAGAACAACATGAACACACAATCTATCAGAACTGTTAGTCCATTTTCGAATTCTCTTGTTCACAGCCTTGGCGTCAGTTGTGAGTAAAATATTTAGAAGTTCAAATATAGCCTGTCAGATTTTGAATTTGGCTTGTTGTATTCTTCTCATATGAACGACTTGTACTTTCATGGGCTAAATGAAAGTTAGAGTACATTTCATGACTTCAAGGCCATTAGACTCTGAAAAAGAAATTTGATACTGGACTGTTCTTGGTAATTTGTTACTCTTGTTGGTCTGTTTTTAGTGCATCTTTCATCCTGTGCTTTCTTGTGTTGTCTTCATTTGCACCAAAGTTTCATTTATCATTTCAAAATTCTTGGTAGATATTTTAATTTCATAGCCCCTTGAACAAGACATGTTTAAAGGGAACCTAAAGAAAAAAATCTCCATCTATTGGAGAGCTTGAAAATACCGTTTTAGCGTTCTGAAAACAACAATTTGTTATCGATTTTTATATATTTTCTAGATGTGCTCAATATTGTGGGCTCAGATGATGTCACAACGTCAAAAATATCTTACAAGCTCTTATAAAAAAAAGATTTGACGTTGTGATGTCATCTGAAGCGGCCATATTGCAGCAATTTACAAAATATGTAAAAATTGATAAAAAATTGAGGAACCGCTTTTAGGACGTTACAGTGCGACTACAAACAACTTGACAAATTTTTCACAAATTGTCCAGTCCTGTTAGAGCATTTGAAAAAGTATTAGCCAAAATTATTCGCACAATACATTGTTGCTCGTGATCTATCAGTTGTTGCAATATTTGAAATTTATGGGAAATCTATTGTTCAAATGCTCGAACATGACTGGATAATTTGTGAAAAATTTGTCATGGTGGCTTTGGTTGGAGTAGTCGCACGGTAAAACTAGATTTTGTAGCTCGCTAATAAATAGAGATTATAGTAAGAAAGGTTAGTTTGAGAGTGGAGCTTCCCTTTAACATGACTACACAAACAAGTGTGTGTTACTAGCTAGTGTGGAATCTTTTGAAAGTCTGTACTACACAGTATTTCATATGACATGTGTGCATAGAGAGGGTTCAATAGTAAATTGATGTCGGAATTTTTTTTTTCTAATCTGAGGACCAATTTACTCTGTAAAAGAGACATAAAAGAGCTTGAAGTGTCTCTGGCTCCAAAATAATTGTAGTATTGAGGCACGTGGATATTTTTGTTTTGACTGGATAACATATTTTGAAACTTATCAAGTGGGTGTTTCCTGTCTACATTTAATTTGTGGGAGGCCAAGAAAGTTTCAGACAGCTTTTTTGGGATGATAACATGAATGAATGATCTGAAAACTCTGTTACGCTAGCATGTGCAGGGGACAAATTCAAGGTCACTTTTTAGAAGTCACCTATCAAGTAAAGTTTTGAGGTTAACCCTAGAAAAGTATATATTTTCTGAAAGCTGAAAATAATGTGATTGTGTAGTTTCTATGATTCATAAAGTCTTAATTAGAAACTTATTCAATGTTGAACAAAAAAGCAGTATTTTTTAAAAAGTTTATTCTCAAAAATTACTTGATCAGAGAGCTAGAAAACTAAATTTTAGTCTGTCATCTAACTCATCAACTTAAAAACTTAAAGAGGTTATAACCCTTTGAATGAAATTTATGTAGTTAATTCTACTCACTGTCAGTTTTCAAATGAGGTATATCTTAAGGGTATTCGATAAAATACGACCAAGTTATTCGATGCGAAAATAAGCAATTTTTTTGTATTTTAACATGGTCGTCCGAATGACGGAAATGACTTACTTTTCTTTCCGGTTTTTATAATTATATGAAGGAATGAATGGACTGTAGGGGAATAGGCCCAAAACTAAAAACGACTTCGAGGGAGTCTAACTTATTTTCAAATTTGATTAATGGAATCGAATAATCAATTCAATATTCAAATAATGAATTCAATGACATCTTGGTGGGTAGGCTTGAGGTCTTTTGACTAACTGTGGACTCATTTGTCCCAATCATCATAAGTGCTTTGCAAATAAATCCATGAAGGCCCTGTTTCCACTGGCCTAATACATTGGAAAGGCTAGCAGGGTGTGATACTATTGGTTTGTTTGTTTCTTTTGTGTAGCCAGTGAAACATCTATATCTCCCCATCCACTTAGAAAAATGCTGAAGATTAACACTCTAAAATCCAGGTAAAAGGTCTGGTAAATATCATAGCATCACTCCCCCTGTTACTATATGTTGGCTATATTCCACAAAGACTCCTTGCAGTTCTTCAGTTGCTCAACCTGAAGGACAAAACAATGGATTTCATTTCATGGATTTCACTCGCAAGAAATCAAAAATCTTTTATTTTGTCCTCCATATGCAGCTGCTTCGACTTCACATGCAAGGGCCCTGTAGATAATTTTGAGGAAAAGGGTGGACTAAATATTGTATAGTTACAGAAATTATCCATACCCCCCAACACAGATTTTTTTGGAAATTTTGTAGGGATGTGAGGTTCCTCTGGAAAAAATACACATTGGCATTAGTCTACATGGGACCTTGAAGAGTTTTCATTTTCAAGACACTTGATGTTTTGATTCAGACAATTGTTTTTGTTTTTTAATAAGCTGGGATACACAAATGCTATAAAAAACCTTGCAACGGGTCAGAAATGAATGTATTCAAAGTGCTCACTACAAGGTAAAATACTTCCCAAGCTTACATGGTAGAATAAAGTAGCAAGTACTTTGACCACAAGTAAAAATACTTCATAATGCTCGAGTGGTTTTAAAAACCCTGTAAAATACACTGAAATTCTCTACCCTCTATTATTGATAATAAATTTCCTTCTATTTTTGGTATTTACACTTTGTTACAACTTAGGTTTCTAAGTTTTTGAAAACCATGTTCTCTAGTAAAACATAACACAAAATAAATTGTGATGTTTGGAGTACCACCCTGGTTGGGATAACTAATGTTAAATTGTTGTCAATTTACAATCACTTGATAACCAAACGACCATTTTCAACCCTTTCCATCAAGTGCATGTCGATAAATGGACAATTTTCCACCCTTTTCAACAAAAGATATACAAGGTAAAAAAATAATGGTGCAATTAAGAGTGGTTCTTTCTTGGTGTATACAACAGTGGAAAAACATTGTATATTGTGTTGTATTCTATGCTATTGTATAACATATTGCATTTTAGTCTCTTTTTTTTTCAGTGTTGTAACACTGTGAAAGAAGCTAAAGTAGACTGCCTTTTGAGCAAGTTGACTCAAACCACTTCAAGTGTAAAAAAAGTTCAAATATCTAACACATGAGACAATACTATTTAAATAGCAATCTTTATTCACATAAAATATCTTTAGGGATAGTTGTTCAAACTAGAATTTGATACCCTGTATTAAATGGTTATGGCAATAATTTTCGACTTACAATTCTCAGCTTGAATGTCTTTTGATTGTGAAGAAAATGAATTTGGTAACTAACTACGACGGTCAGAGGTAATTTCATCTGTGTATAATAATGTTTGATAAAAGATTCAAATACTACTCACAGATGCAAAGATTATAAATGCTTTAAGAGAAAAGTCTATATATATAGGAATTCACAAGAAAGTATATATATATAAGTTAAAAGTCCAGTGTTGTATGTTTCTGTCGATGTCTGTCTCTTGTGATTTGTAATTCTTTGGAATATATTTATGCCATTCGGATACTTTGGATGATTTGAAAGATTGCTGCCAGGAAAAAAACACAATGAAAATATTGTTATCATTCATTCAAATAGACATCGCGAGACATATCAAATGATATAATTATCTATCGCTTCAATCGAGCAACGTATCATCTTAAAATCTTCACGAAATAATTTTGCAATCGGAGAGAACAAAGATTCATATTTACCTGATCCACAGACAACGAAGATAAATAATGCGAGTAAAGCTGGTCCAACTGGATATTTTTCATCTTGTGGTTTCTGAGAAGAGGGAAAGATAGCATTAAAAAACATTGAATATCACATAGCAAGTGAAACACAACAGATAAAGCGTCCACGTCGTTTGAAACAGACACGGTCACAAAATACGGCACTTACTAAGGTTTTTGGGACATTTCCTCTAGTGTGTACATTCTTGCTATGTTTTTCGTTGGCCAGACGCATTCTCTGTTTAGCAGGCATGGTTATTCTGTGGGTAAATGGATGTTAAAGAAGCGCCCAAATTTTAGTTTTCTTCACAACAACAAGTAAAGTTTTCGAAGGAAGTCTGTGTTCTCAGCTGTGACGTATGTCTTTTACTTTTTCTCTTCTGATTGGCTACTCAAAGCACGTGACTATAACGTTGATATAACTAAAAAATCCCATTTTCTTGTGCTAAAAGTTGATAATTTTTCCCAACAAAGCTGGACATAATACTTTTGAATGCAATAGTTTGGATTTTAGGGAAGTTTTCAAATAAACTTTGTTTGTTTTCGTTAAAAAAAATTAAATTGAGTAGATGCATTTTCACATCCGGTAGTTTTATCATACGCCACGTACGTCGATTGGCTGAATAAAACCACGTGTCAATGAGAGTGATCTTCCAAACGAAGCCCAAAATTCCACGATCAAGTCTCATTGTCTGAACATCATTTTAATGTATTCTTAGCTGTAAATATTTTATTTTTCACCAAAAATATTAGTCACATTAATAATATTTATTCTAATTTAATGAAAAAAAAATAAAAGTTAATTTAAAAGTTATGAACATATCTTTAATAATATTTATTTTTGAGAATATAACTGAACAAAAGTCATCTTTTACAAGAAACAGAAAATATTAAATCATTGATAATAATTATTGTAAATCTACAAAGACTTAAACATGTCATTTTTCTTTCCATTTTTTTTATTCTTTTTTGCGTGTGCAGGAACTTTGGTATTTTTTTTCCATTCTGTTATTACATATTTTATTTATTACAATGAGATGCTGGTCAGTAATGCCATAAGTTTACACCTTTTCGTATTGCATCACATCTTGCAACTTCTGTATCACCTTTACTAATCATTGACTGGAATAAATGAAATTATTAAATTCATTAGTGTTAGTAGGTATGATTTTCACTATTATACCACATTGAAAAAATGTCCAATAATTACCAAATAGTATTCCCCTATCTACGTCCCGGTAAGGGGGGGGGGGGGGGGGGGGGGGGGAGTGGGACGACTTTGGAGATGAAAAATACATCTAGAAGAAACCAGACATTTTTCAAAAAGTCATGGTTTCACAAATTTTTTGTCTCTAAAAGGTACCAATTCATGAATTCCAAAGCTATTCAACCCCTCAAAGATACCAAAAAGTGAAGATTTGACAAATCTCATATTTTTTACCCTAAAAGAGACCAAATTGCTAATTTTCACCCCCTAAAAGATACGACGAGCATCCCCGATTGTTACCACTGGAATCCCTACTACCCCCAGGATCTGCGTACTTATTTACAGTGTTCAATGTATACACAGAGAAAAATTTCACTCTGGTATTCTCACAGTTGCCCTATACTTCATGTTCTGGCTACATTGCCAGCGTGGTTGGTCTTGTGGTGTAGTGGATAAAACATAAGACTAGAATACTGAAGACATGGGTTTGAATCCGACCTAGAGCATATGATATTTTTCTCTCCTTCTTCATTTCATTTCATACACTATATGTATAAATCAATTTCTACACTATACCAAATACCCCATTCTAAAGTTGCCAAAATTCTGAGGCTGGGGTGATTAATGTATAAAATAGACTGTTTGACCTAGCCTCCATAGCAGACTTCTTATGTGGATTGCCAAACGAAGGAGCCTTTCTTTCGGTGAACCACATGAGACTTCTGCAATGGAGGCTATATTCGACCTATAATTCTTTTTTCTTCACCAATAAACAAATAATACAGCCAAATTCATTGTATTGTGACACACCAGGTCCAAGTTTGTTTTGACTTCGTCTTTTCTCAACAGTCAATCAATTTTCGAGAAGAAGTTTGTGTCAAATTAACCAAGAACTCATGAGCATGTTAGTCCCATGAAATCGTTTTTACTGAATACAGAGTAATTTGTAAAATGTGCTAGACAGTACAGTTTTTCAATTCCGAAATACATACCACATTTTAAAAATACCAAATTCCCTCAACAAAAACTGGCTCAGCACTTCAATATCACAACTCCTTATGCTCTGGCTTCTAATTACATATTTTGCCATGTTTACTTAGCAAACTCAAAAGGAGTATTTGCATACATCTTTTAAAAAGATTTGATCGTGCAACAACTCCTGAAAATGTTACACTCCCCTCTAAGTCTACCTGTCCCTTGTGCAAAATATTCTTGATTTGCATTTACATCCATTATTGAACTGTGAAAAAAAGATTTAGTCCTAATAAAAATTGTAACATACTTGTATTCTTTGAACTAGAGTTTTTCTTTTCCCTTTGACAGCTGTAGTTGAAGAGCCCAAAGACTGGTAATAATAGAATAAACATAGAATGCTTGTAAATGCCACAGTTTAACTTACAATGGTTAGCAATAATCAGGGTCCGTGCAGGGGATCAATAAGGAAATTTAAGGACTTTTGAAGGACCAAAATTATATTTTCAAGGATCATGAAGATTCTGTAGGTTTCTTACCTTATAGACTATTCCAATGTAGTGACCCTGAATAATGCATTTTATTTCCTATTTTTTATTCTTTTATTTACTCTTTTTACTATTTGTGTTTGTCATAGCAACAGTCATAGTTACCATCATCCTTACCATAATCATCCTCAACATGGCATCGTTATTGCAGCATGTCTCTCAATATTATTTAAAAAACATACTTCCTCTAGGTTGCGCCATCACCTATCACCTATTCCAATTTTAAGCATTCTCTAAAACAATTTTTTTTAATAAGATATAAAAGATTTAGCTTCAGTAATTTTTCTATTACTCTGGCAACCTCAAAAAGCTTTTAATTAATAAAAATTGTTAAGATTCTCAAAAGTGAAAAGAACAATTATTGCTGAACATTACTTGAATCTTACCAAAGCATCTAAAGATTCCAATAATTTCATCAAGTTTTCTTGAAGACAGAGAATTTGTTTAGATATCTTTACTACTGATTCTTTGGCTAGATCTTGCTGTAGAAAACCCTGAAAACAAAACAAAAAAATTGTTCCCATATATTTTATATTTCTATTACTAGTTGATATTGAATAATAAGCATTAACGCAGTCGGTGATTGAATAGAAATATTTGGAGATGGTCTCAAATCTCATTTAGATAACACACGACTCACCAGAGACTTAGGGAAACCAGCCCACCCTCTCCTCTCATTTGCTAACAAATGGAAACAACACATCAAGAAACGTTTGTTTTTAATATGGACTGAATGAAGGTTTTGCTTCCCATCAACAGACCATGTACCTGACTAAATAACTACTAACTGGAGTGTATTCTCTTTACATTTTGTATTCCATTCAGTTCTTCTGTGTAGGATTCTAGCTTTTTGCTGTGTCCATCTATTTGTTGTTCTATGATTCTCATTTCTTTCATGTTTTGATCTTCCTCCGGGTCATACTGCAAAAGATTGCAATAAGGGTTTATAAATAATTTATTATATATAATAAAATGAATTATGATAATTGTTGTTGTGATTATACATAGGTAGTTTGAGTCAGGACTTAAATATCAATGAGGAGGTACCAAATAATAATAATAATAATAATAATTTAATTCTTAAAAACGCATAATTACATTAGTCTCAATGCTTTTTACAATGTGAAAACAACTATGTACAATATATATATATAAAAAAGGTATAAAAAAAATTATAAAGTAATGGTCTGCATTTAGTAATAATAGGCGATTTGCATTATAGCGTCATATACTACAACTACCAGAATGCTTTGCTTACTTTCTTTTGTAGCTCAATTAGCACAAATTGTTCTGTTAATCCCCAAAGGGATTAAGAATTTGAATATGAAAGAGAATTCGCAAAGAATGCTGGTAGTAAAATCACGCCATAACTCCCCCCCCACACACACACACTTTTCAGCACTAAAAAATAGAAATATAATTATATCCTCAAAAGTTTCTTTTCTTCTTTTTGATATTATCATTTTTTTAATATGGATGCATGCCATGGATGTCTTTTTCTTTGTGACCTAAGAAAAAAAGTTATTAATGTTTTGGCTGTCAGCCCCTCCACATTTGAACATTTGTAACTTGAATTAGATATGGTCATAGGGTTAAATTCCTCATTTCAATTTTTTCATATAACAAAAACAGCCCTTAATCAAATTTATAGATTATCAAGCTTACCTTTTTCCCTATTAACATTATTCTTGATCCATTTTTTATCCCAGCTTCTAGCAAAGACTGGCTTTTCTCTTGTAGTGATTTACCTAAAACAAAATACATAAATACCAATTTCAATATCAGTGACATGCCAGTAAGGATGGAGGGATGGACAGATGAATGAAAGACATGAAACTAGATAAATGAATGAATAAATAAATTGACAGATGGAAGATTTAATGATTGAAAATAGCCATCTAGTAAGTTAATAAGTTAGTGACTGGATAATGTGTAAATTAATAAGTATATGAATACCATTGAATGTATGGCATTGGTTACCTTTATAAATAAGTTTCTGAGAGTTAACGGGAACGTGTGTTAAATTTTCAGCAATCTGTGCGAGTTGTTCAACTGTGGGGTCTTCTTCTTTATTTATAGGTATCTTTACAGGATGCTTATTAGAACCTGCCAAAAACAGATACAATATAAATGCAAGTTTTGTTAAAACGATTCTCATTTTGGAGAGCTATAGCTACAAAATATTCTGTCGTATCTGCTATTTATCCGACATTTTATTTCTACAAAAAATAGCTCAAAGACATTTTGATCACTTTATGAATTATCTACTATAGCATTTTACCAAATCCAACGCAAAGCGACTAATACAGACCATGAGATATTGTGAGCGTCAAAAAGTTTACTCCATCCGCCATTTTGAATTCTTGGTATTCCTGTATTCAAAACATATACCGCTGACCGAAGCAACAATTTTAAAACAAAAAGTGTGGAATAACTGGAGAGGCTGTGCGCGTTTTTAAAGTTTTGAATGAAAATATGCATCGGTTCTTTAAGACAACGACAGCAATATTATGTGTTGGTGGTAGTGGTGTTCTTGGCTTGCTTCTTGAAAGGTAAGATTCACTGTTCACTTTCCATCATTAATTGTTGAACAATTATTGTTTTCCAGGAAAACTTGAATTTTCTTCTTTTTTTGTCTTGGATTGAATGCATGTGTCAGTTTTTAAAACATGCCTTCGTGCCTTAATTTATCCAATCATCCTTTCTTTTTTTACTCATCTTCAATTCTTTTGTCTACCCCTAAATATAAACCCCTTCTTCATTTTTGCTTCCTTCCTCTTTCCTTTTGCTTCTATCTTTTGATTGTCTCTCTTATTCCTTCCATCTTCCCTTTCTGATCGATACTAACCTTTCTCCCTTCACTCTCTCGCTTGAGCAGGGAGTTCAATGGGTTTCATATTTTCTGTGATTTACCTAAAATTTAGTCAGTGAATTGAGGAATGGAATTAATTTTTGTTGGGATATTCCTCCCTTTCTTCCTTACTCGCTTTCCTCCCTTCCTCACTTTCCTCCCTTCTTTCATCCCTTCCTCCCCTTCTCCCCACCTTTCTTCCTCCCTTCCTCCCTTCTTCCCTTCCTCCCTTCTTCCTTTCCTCCCTTCTTTCCTTCCTCCCTTCTTTCCTTCCTCCCTTCTTCCCTTCCTCCCTTCTTCCCTTCCTCCCTTCTTCCTTTCCTCCCTTCTTCCCTTCCTCCCTTCTTTCCTTCTTCCCTTCTTCACTTGCTCACTTCCTGCGTTCCTCCCTTACTCCCTTCTTCACTTCCTGCATTCCTCCATTCAATCCTTTCTCCCTCCTGAATTTTCTCCCTTTTTCATTCACTTAATGATATCCTCTTATACTTACACCATTGAGAAAATAGCTCAATATTGAGTAAATTATATGACAGCAATATATAGCAGTAGAAAATTGTTCCACCTTCTACATAATGTTAAAATAATATTAATCAACACTGCCTGCTGTCCCCCCATAAAAGAATATTGAGCAGGGATGATGTTGTGGTGAACAGGTCTGAGAACACCCAATGTCACAATAATTCTCAACCCTGTTTTGGCCACAAT
This sequence comes from Diadumene lineata, assembly GCA_918843875.1. Classification (NCBI taxonomy): domain Eukaryota; kingdom Metazoa; phylum Cnidaria; class Anthozoa; order Actiniaria; family Diadumenidae; genus Diadumene; species Diadumene lineata. The sequence continues at coordinate 8,156,567 of OU974069.1, forward strand.
TGCAGCTTGATCTTTCAAAATTGTTATTCTTTTATTAGTTGCAGAAAGAAAGAATGTAGCAGGTTCATCCCAGTTGTCTATGCTAAAAAAGATGAACATAAACATCAACCTGTTGACAAACAAAAAGTCCCACAAAACTTCAAGAGAAGAAATGAAATAATGAAATTTGGCTATCCAAGCTATGATAACATCAAATACAAAGAAAACTATGTCTTGTCCTACAACAGAAGACTACGACAAGCAAACTGGGTGTGCGAAGTATGTGCTCATTATTACTGATCGTTTCAATATGATAATATCATTAGGATTTTTCTAAAAATATCATTAAAAAATCATGGGAACAAATTTTCATTTCATTTCTGCATATTTGCTTTAATTTACCATGAACAATGCTATCTTTGCGACATACTCTGCTTAGTGGTGCATATCTATAGACAGGGAGTATGTTGAAAAGTGGGGGGGGGGGGGGGGCGGGGGGCTGACAGCCAAATGAAAATAACTTTTTTTCTTAGATCACAACGAACAAGACATCCATGGCATGCATCCATATTAAAACAATAAAAATATGAAAACTAAGAAGAAAAAAGATTTTTGACGATAATTATTATTTGGATTATTTGTATTTTTATTCTTTAGCACTAAAAAATGAGGGCGGGCTGCAGACCCCCCATCCCCTCCCCGCCCCTCCCTCTCCGCGGTCCCGGATAGAGGTGTATCCACAGAACTCTACCAAACCATTCCTAAACACATGTTATATATAGCCAATCAATACAGTTATTGAATATACACAGTCGTCTGACACAGTCTCACAATGAAAATGCTCTTTTAGCATCTCAATTCAGAAATTCTCAAAAAGCGTGATGCAGATCGTACCAAATGTGACTTCATCTCAGACCGTGATGTTCATCCTCTTTTCAGGTCATCAAATGAAGATTATAGGTAAAGCAATAATTCATGTTTACAGCTAACAAGCAAACTGTTATGTTAACATGACAAACAGCACTTTCAGATGCTCTATTGAAATAACATCCAAATACTACTGACTTTCAGTTATTGCATTATTATTGAAAATAAAATAAACAATAAAAAAGGAAAGGAAAGGCAAATATATTTAACATCAGTAATTCTTTCTACTTGAAGCTGGTCTTCCAGGAAGCCAACGGCATGCGCTTCCCACCTCTTTCTATCAAATGCTCTTTTTTACCGGTATTTACAGCTACTATAAGCTACAAATTTTGTCTCTTTGATGAACTTCTGCTCTTTATTTGGGAATGTGTTTTTGGAATAGATGTTGAAAAACCAAACTTTTCTATATTTCATATTATAATAGAGATTGATTATAATAGATGAGATTTTTTATGTTATATGAGTGGATATTTTGCTAATTTCTTGCATTTTGAAAAAGACGCTATACATGAATGATATGGATCAAATGAATTTGGATTCATACTTCAGTCATTATATCTATTTATAATATTCTAAATAATATTTTGTTGTTAGTGTTATGAGCTATTATTTTGATTTATTTGATTCAGAAAAACGGGTTATGACAGAGGACACTTAGCAGCCGCAGCCAATCACAAACTAACACAAGAGGCAAACTGCCAAACATTTTTCCTCAGTAACATCAGTCCACAAGTTGGTATGTTAGAAATTGCTTCTCATTCATTTATTTATTCAATCCATTGATACATCATTTTGTTCATTTACCCAGGCTGGATTCATGTGAATTAATGGGTGAATGAACAAAATTTTATATTCATTCATAATATCCATTTCATTTAGGGTCAGGATTCAATAGAGATTCATGGGAACATCTAGAAAAGTATGTCAGACATCTTGTGAAATCAAACAAGAATGTGTACATTATCACAGGACCATTATTTCTTCCAAAGTAAGTGTGTACTTCCCGAGTTCTCAGGTGTGAATATTAGCTAGTCATCTAGTTTGAGTTGTCTTACCACAGGGAGCCTATCCCTCTTCCCCTCAGGCATGTAACCTTGTGTTTTGCCACTTTGACTTTCAGATTGGAACAAGATGGACAACTCTATGTGAAATACAAGGTTTGTTTTGTGACAACTAAAACCATTACGACATGAGTTAATTGCCGAGTGACGTTTACATTGATATTCGATTAGTAGGAACCAATCATCATTTCAGCAGCGGCATAAACATTATGCTGATTGGCTGGGTACAGACTTAAAAGTATATATTAAATACATTTTAACTGGTCGAATGTTTTGGTGGGCATCATAAGCAATTGTTCAAAGGATTGGATTAGTATACTGCAAAAGCCTGATAGTAGTTTTTAGAAGTAAGAAGAAATGAAAATGACAGCAGTCATTTCTTCAAAGTCATATCAATGTGACGTCACTGCAAGGAATCAAACTTGGAGCTCAGTTCACACTTATTTTACACAAACCAACCAATACCATGTAATGTGATGCTTATATAGCACATTTCACCTGATGTCTTATTGTGCTTTACATTTTCTAATATTTATTGTATGTAATCCAGTTTTACAAGCATGAGGTTGATTAGTACTATGTATTTAATGTAGGCCTATCTGAGGATGGTTGTGAACTGCATCCTCAGTCGTTCTTTCACATCCCCTGTTAGTAACAGCTAATGTGAGAGTACGGGACCTCCAGGTTAATGTTCTTATCCAAGAAGATGTGAAGCCTAATAATTATCAATCAAAAAACATTTTCCTCAATTATTTTTAAGACCCTGAGTGATGGTCAGATAGAGGGTTCATTCCTGAACTGTGATATCATTTTGTAGGTAATTGGAAATAGCCGCATAGCTGTGCCTACACATTTCTTCAAAGTCATCTTAGCAGAGACCATGTCAGACAAGTATGAAATGCAGGTGAGATGGGTCATCAGCAATGCATCATTATCTTACAATACTATCATCGTCATGGTGACTGTCGTGATCTTTTAGTGAGTAATGAGCAAAATGTCAACCTTTCATGAAGAACATCTAATGAGTTATTTATCATTATGATGCTGGATAAAAGAGTTTTTTCAAGATTTATTCTGATATGATGTTAAAATGGAAACAAAGGACAAAAGCCCATTAAAGAGTAAAAGATTTTTTAAAGTCAGAATCATGCCAGCTAAAACTAATTTTTTTTAACCAGTTTTTATACTGTGTTATACAAAGGTGTAATGCAGCTTGATATTTGCACTCTGTTTTTACCATACATTAGTTAAATGACATAAAAGTGACACTGGATAATATGCCCCTGTTATTATAAATCACCACTGACTGTGAGCCCTATTAACATCATCACCATCATCAATAAATGTCATCATTATCATGATTTCATCTCCATCATCAATGTCATCAATGTGTAACACCATAGTATTAATGTCAACAACATCAATAAATGATTATACCAACTAAACTTGTAAAATTGAACCTAAACAAAATTGCAACAAGAAGCATTTCTGATCTGTTCAAAATTTTGGTCTTTAGCTAGGGAATTCAATGCTTTTATATTGTAAGTTGGATGAGGCACTGTAATCACCAATACCATCAACAGCATCATTATCAAGATCATCATCATTGTTATCATGTAATGAGACTCGTTTATTTCCACAGTCCTACATACTACCCAATCAGCCCATCAATGAAAAAACAGCACTTCACATGTTTCAAGTCCCTGTTGAAACTATCGAAAAAGCATCTGGTCTCCTGCTGTTTGACAAGCTACCAAGAAAGAACATTAAAATGGTCAGACCAACATTTTGAACTCAATCAAATTTTTAATTTCCAGCCTGCATTTATTGTAAATTTTCCCATTGTCACACAAGTTCATAATTCTTAATCTTTTGCAGTATAAGAACAATTAAGTCAATTAAATATTTTTAACATTTATTTATTTGCATTATTTATATATTTATGAGCAATGTTTTGCTGCTGCCTGCATATTACATTGCAATCTTACCAATATTTTTACCAGTTACTTGCTTGCATGTTGTAGGAAGTGGATTCATTGTGGTGGTGCTGGTGTGTGGATTGGTAGTGGTGGGTGGGTTGGTGGTAGTGGGTGGGTTGATGGTAGTGGGTGGGTTGGTGGTAGTGAGTGGTTTGGTGGTGGTGGGTGGGTTGGTGGTAGTGGGTGGGTTGGTAGTAGTGGGTGGGTTGGTGGTAGTGGGTGGGTTGGTGGTAGTGGGTGGGTTGGTGGTAGTGGGTGGGTTGGTAGTAGTGGGTGGGTTGGTAGTAGTGGGTGGGTTGGTAGTGGTGGGTGGGTTGGTGGTAGTGGTGGGTGGGTTGGTGGTGGTGGGTGGGTTGGTGGTAGTGGGTGGGTTGGTGGTAGTGGGTGGGTTGGTAGTAGTGGGTGGGTTGGTGGTAGTGGGTGGGTTTGTAGTGGTAGGTGGGTTGGTGGTGGTAGGTAGGTTGGTAGTGGTGGGTGGGTTGGTAGTGGTGGGTGGGTTGGTAGTGGTGGGTGGATTGGTAGTGGTGGGTGGGTTGGTAGTTGTCGGTGGGTTGGTAGTGGTGGGTGGGTTGGTAGTGGTGGGTGGGTTGGTAGTGGTGGGTGGGTTGGTAGTGGTGGGTGGGTTGGTAGTGGTAGGTGGGTTGGTGGTAGTGGGTGGGTTGGTGTTAGTGGTGGGTGGGTTTGTAGTAGTGGGTGGGTTGGTAGTGGTGGGTGGGTTTGTAGTAGTGGGTGGATTGGTAGTAGTGGGTGGGTTGGTGGTAGTGGGTGGTTTGGTAGTGGTGGGTGGGTTGGTAGTGGTGGGTGGGTTGGTAGTGGTGGGTGGGTTTGTAGTAGTGGGTGGATTGGTAGTAGTGGGTGGGTTGGTGGTAGTGGGTGGTTTGGTAGTGGTGGGTGGGTTGGTAGTGGTGGGTGGTTTGGTAGTGGTGGGTGGGTTGGTAGTGGTGGGTGGGTTGGTAGTGGTGGGTGGGTTTGTAGTAGTGGGTGGGTTGGTAGTGGTGGGTGGGTTTGTAGTTGGTTTGACCTTTTTCTTACACTGGCAAGTAACTGGGTCTATATCATAGCCCCATGTTCTACAATACGTAACTTTCTGTGTCGAGCAGCTACATTTGCATGCAGTTCTGTCCCATACAAGAACACCTGGGCAGTTTTTAGAGAGAATGCAGTCGCATTTACACTCAGAGGGCTTGAAAACATAATTAGGCCCACAGAAACTCTTGTCGATAATGCAAACACACTGACAGCGATCCTGACGATACTTCTGTGTGGTAGGATTACACTGATCTTTAGTTATGATGCAGTCCACCTTACAGGCTTTATGATCGTACATGGTCACAGAGCGCACCTAAAAATAACAATTATTAATTCATTAATAATTTATGATCTTACTGAGAACAATGCAAAATGACTACCGTGAAACTATCTGCGAATACTGATAATGAAGTTGTCTTGATTTGCATAAGGTTTACATTGGAATATCTCGGTAACTTGATATATTTAATTTTAAAACTTTTAATCCATAATAGAAGCATTAATTGATATAAAACTAATCTGATGATGGTTTTAAATACCTTCACTCTCATAAAAAATATCCTCCTTGTATTGTATATATTAGATCAGAGCCCTCTTCCCTGTTATACCACGTTATGTGCCTATAATATTGGTGGCGGATGCAGGATGTTTTAAGGAGTTGGACCAATGGGAATTTTCCAACTATTTTCGTTATATTCTTTTTTGAATTCTGTGTAGCATATTCTAGTACGTCATTCATCGTAGTTCATTTATAAGAATAAAACACTTAAAATCTATTCGGTTGATAATAATTATTTTATCAGTTCAGTAAATAAAATGAAAAAAGTTTCTTTTAAATTATAAAATAAGTAAACAAATCAGTACATTTCTTTTTTTTGGGGGGGGGAGTGACCCCAGTCCCCCCCCCCCCCTTCCTGGATCCGCTCCTGATTATTACCTGAAATCCTGCATCAACATCGTAGTACTGGACACTAATCTGCTCCTTAGCTGCAACTGTGCAATGTGTAATTGTGGGGGAGTGGTCTGGGGATCCCATGCACCGATTTAACAGGATATTAGAGAAGAGTGGGTTCGCATCTTTGTGGTAGTTAATCTCGACTGGAACTTTATACAGTCCACAACGAACATCGCTATTGTCGAAGCGTGCTGGAATGACTCTATTTTCTGTAACGAAATGAAGTTGAATTTTGTATTAGCATTTTGGAACGTTTTACCAGGGACGTTTTACCCCCACAGTACACTTTTTGACAAAACAAATGACTCATTACCCTTGTTTTATACTTGAAAATAACTCATCGTTCCCATTACTTTATAATTTTATGTCATAGCCTTACTGTTTTTGATGACTATATTAGGATTGTCTGGTGCGCCACAAGTCTTCTTATTTATTGCGATAGACCGTGGTATCACGTGACTGGCTTGGATGTCACTTGTCATCAGATCGTCGAGACCTACTAGGTCGTCGTCATGAAAATAGATTGATGGATCTCTGAATCCATGGTTCTGCAAAGAAAATGTGTGTTGTATAGTCATTTTCGTATGAGTGGGAATCGGTACGGTTACGATACGGCTACGATACCGCAGATGTTTCGAATGTTTTCTTAGAAACTACGATACGCTACGGTACTGTTTCCTACTTATACGGATACGAATCTAAAAGAGTTGGAGCTGCCCACTTTTCTCATCTTTCCCGTGTCTTCTCTTCTTTTTCTCTCGTCCTCTTTTCGTTCCATTCTCTATATTTCATTTCATATCTCCACTTCTTCCATGCATACTTTCCTTTTCTCATCTATTCATACAATTATCTTATATCCAGTAAAGTAATCAAAAATACGACCGAGGACAAACTAAAAATTAAGCAACACAGAAATGACCAGTACCACTTACACGCCGAAACTGCTGTCCACCGTTCCGAGTCGAACTGACTCATTTTCAGCCCACCTGAAGTTGTCAAAGGCCGGCTAATGACAATCTTCTTCAGATGATTTATTAAGGCTCGTAACTTACCTATTACGTATACTAGTACCACTTACAGTTTCCTAATGACCATAGAGTTATCGTTACAATTTATTGGGATATAAACCTTTTCTCTGGACACACAGTGGAGTGCAAACACCATAATTGTAATTGTAACTTTACTAGAGTGCAAACAGTAAATGTGTGCAACATTTGTCACTATTTAGTAGTAAATAGCACTAATTAAACAAAAGAAAATAATAGAATTAGGTAGCAAAAAATTGCACTATTTAGTGGTATCTATGTTGCTCACTTTTAGTGCGTGCACTCTGTATATAGTTATTATAATGAAGTATATCTTTTATATACGATATGCTAGTTTTACCTTTCACATAAATATTTTCAGTTTATCGTTGTTAAATCGTGTAGTTATATTTTTTTACCAACGTATAGTTGTTTTCGATTTTGTTCTCACCAGTTTTATTTTTTTCCCTAGCTATACTTGTATATTTTGATAACAGTTTTTATTTTTGTATTTATGTAATCATTTAAGCCGAGGGCCAGCTTCAAAATATTGGCCCGATGGTAAGATGTGTGTACCTCCTCCCCCCCCCCCCCCCCCCCCATTTATCTTTTTAGGTGTCTTACAGTTTACCTTTATTTCTCATATCGGAAAATGTTGCTGTTTTTACGACATCCGTTATCAGGACAATTACTGACCAAGAATTGTGTACTTTGTTATTTTATTGAACTTGTTAAATAAAAATAAAAAGCCGGTATCGTGTTTTTCCTCCAACCACGAAGGATATCTTGATTGTTCAGATATTTCGGTTTAATTTGACTAGTAGATTTATGGAAACACTTTGAATCTCACCGTAACTCTTCATTCGTTCATTTTCATTCTACTGACTGAGTTTTAATATAAGTATAAGCTGATATAGTTAATAGAGGGAGAAGAAATATATTGTTATATGTCTTTGTTTCACTTTTTATTTATTTATTTAATTATTGTTGAACTGATCATCCCGAGCGTGCACAATTTTTACTTATTCCCATCCGAAATTGCAAAACAACTAATCATTAATTGACATTGTCTACGCGATTATGGTGCGGAATGTACGTTCAAATATCTTTCGGAAATCGTCAACTATTTAAGACTGTCACGTTTGAAAAACTTGTACAAAGACTTATAACAATAGGTTTCCTAACCATCTCCCTCTATTAACTATGTTTTAATTTGTTGCTTAAAAAAATTAAAACCCGACGTTTTCTCGTTGTCAATCGCACTGTGAATTTTAGAAGCTTGAAGGAAGAAAGTTCCATGTACTACCCCCACCCAAGAGAGTATGAGATAAGACAGGGCATGTGTTTGTCAAAGATCCTCGTGTACATTTGAAAATAAAAAGAGCAGAAATGGTCGAATGGATGAATTAATGAATGAGTTGTACATATTGGTAGTCATATTTAATATCTATTATCTTAACTTAGTTTTTAACTTAGAGGACCTTTCTGTAAATCACGAATGGATGAATAAATGAATGAGTAAGTGGACGAACGAAGGAGCGAATGAATAGGTGAATGAATGAGCAAAGGAAAGAGTGAATATAGACATGGGTTAACTCATAAATTAATCACTAAACTAGAAAATCATTTCTACGTAACTTACATTTGTTTGTAGTGGAGAGGTAAATGACATTCTCAAAATATTTACCAGCCAGCAAGATAAAAATAAAATCTTTGGTATTCCCTGCATCTCGAAAGACATTGTTAATGCGGAATGACGAACTTTGACTTCTTACAATAAATTGTAATCTTTGTGATCAGTAAACTTTACCTGAAAAACTGAGAAAGATTAATGGGACATCAAAACGTTTTCATGGAATTGACATTTGACACTATAGTAAGATACAAGATACATTAATGGGACATCAATGTTTAAATGCTATTTTACAGCAGTAAAAAAAATGATAAATGACACCGTCTAACATTTTCAGGGTGTTGCTTTTTTACACCAACAAAAAAGATAAATGAAGCATCAAAATTTTCATGGTATTGCTATTTTACATCAATAAAAAGATTAATGATGCATCAAACTTTTCATGGGATATCCCAAGTGGTATTTTTTTCGGTTATATGATTGCCCAAGACGTCTTTGGAGTGATTTATTGCCAACTTTGTAAGAAATAGAAAAAATAAACACTATACAAAATTAGTAATGTAGTCAGTTAGCGTTGGTTGGCGTGATTTAGGTAAAATTTAAAAAGTGTATAAAAGGTTGGCTAAACATCTCGCCGCCTTGTTATAGTCTAGGGCTGGGCCCTTTGCTTGGCAAAACCAAACGCAATTTACTTCTAAGATTGTCGAGCTTCGCGTCTTTATGAATAAAGTTGCGGAAAACCTGCTTCTATGACTGCACGGATTATGTGGGAATAGGTTCGCCAAATCCAGTACACAATATATAGAGTGCGCGCACTATAAGTGTACAACATAAATACCACTAAATAGTGCTATTTTATGCTAATTCTATTGTTTTCTTTTGTTTAATTACAGGTCTGTAACCAGAAATTTTACGGGAGGGTGCACATAAACAAAATCTGGACCATTTATGGGTTTTTAGTATCCTTTTTTAGTAGCTGTCATATTTTTCATAAAGTCGGCGTACTTTTTAAAAACCCGTATTACAATTTATTGCGCTTTACAGTTCTTTTGAATGAATTTATGCTTTGTATTTTTGGTGATTATTCTAGTTTTGTGCTCTTGATTCCAAATCTAAGAAAGCAATTCTTGTAATAAAACACGTGCACCCCGTGCACCCCTCTTGGTTACGGCCCTGAATGCTATTTTCTGCAAAAAAAGTGACAACTGTTGTACACATTTGGTGTGTGCACTATATTCTGTGTATTTAATAACTATCCCAATTCTCTTCATTAATCAACAGGACGGATCTCAGATCCATTTTTAGTGATTTTGCGTTGATTTGACAATGACCATAATCCATTGCGTTAAAACAATAGATTGTCTTCATGTGACGTCATAGTCCATTAGTGCAATTTCAACGGAATATCTCATCGATCATATAACAACGCCCTCGAGATACAAATTTTTGCTGCCAAATCATCTAAGGACAAAACGTATTACAGAAAGCTCAGCCCCGGTCGACGGATCAATAAGAGCAGTTGTAAATACAAAACAATAAACCTCGGAATTTTTTTATTGGTATACTATCAATACAATATTTCAATATCAACAAGCTGTTTTTATCTCAGCATTAAAACAACCGTGTGGGATAACAACCTTGCAATAATAGCCAACTGGAATTGACGCATGCGCTATGGTTAACTAAATGTACCCCTAATTACAAAAATATTGTCCGATGTATCTTCTCACGTGATATCAATCCGCTTTACTGTATTTGCTCACGTGATATCGATCCGTTTTACTGTATTTGTTCACGTGATATCGATCCGTTTTGCTGTATTTGTTCACGTGATATCGATCCCTTTTACTGTATTTGCTCACGTGATATAGATCCGTTTTACTGTATTTGTTCACGTGATGTCGCTTTGTTTCTATGTATTTGTCCACGCATGGTTACGATCTGTTTCTTCATTTGTTCACGTGATATTGACAAGCGACGGTTTTTGGAAGGATACAAGGTAACCGCCGGTAAATTTCAAAATTTCCCTTCTGGGTAGAAAGTCAAGTCAAATTCAAGACAATATTTTTGCAACAAGGTTCAATGTAAAAACCGACCCCTTCATAAATTCCCTTTTACAAATGAATAAAATAAACAACGTCGAATATTATTTATAACAAGTTGGATAATGTGACTTTTGATGAGCTATTGACATTGGCAAGTCTGTTCATTGATGATCATGTTGTGTTTCGTGCAGATATCACGCAAACACTTCGCGCAGGTACAAGAGCACGACTTAGGGTCCCACTCGAGGTAAACACCACAGCTCTTAGGAATACGACATTTGCATTCACATTTATGTGGATCGAAGATGCGATCACCCTCACATGTAGTATTGGATGGGAGAGGACAGATGCAGTTACAGCGGTTCTGGTCGTACGTTTGGTTCGCGGTGCAGTCTGCAGGTTTCACTTTACAAGCGATTTGACATTCCGTATGTTCCCACATGTCAACAAGTTCCTGGCAATCAGATGATTTAGACAGTTAATTAACGTGAAATCAATCAACCAATCAATGAATGATTGATTGATTGATTGATTGATTGATTGATTGATTGGTTGGTTGGTTGGTTGGTTGGCTGGTTGATTGGTTGGTTGGTTGGTTGGTTGGTTGAGTGATTGAGTGATTGATTGAGTAATAGATTGATTGTTGTAAATGTAATGATAAGTTGGACACCGTAGAATGATGGTCGAGAAAACTGACGTTTCGGACGTTAGTCCTTCGTCGGAGTATTACAACTGTTTCTCTAGAAACACCGACGCAGTCCTGCCTAGTATTTTTTACTAGTTTTTACCTCTGATTGTTTGAGTGATTGATTGATTGATTGGCTGGTTGTTTGTGTCCTATTACGCACTGTGTGTACGCGTAATGTTGTGCAGGTAATCACGCAGTCTTATCTCAGCCTTTAGGGATCCGTTAATGTAATATTTCGTGATGTGAATGACACGTACGACAGCACCGTGTGATGACTGGACTTACAGGTACATAAGAGCCGCCGTTAATTCTATAGTAAGACACTCTGACTTTCTCTTTCTTGGAAGCAATACACTCTTCTGAACTGGAGAAGACCGACCCGTAGCAACGTTTAAGATTGACGGCAGTTGGGTAAATATCCCAATGACTAGGGACAGGGATGTTTACAGCGAATTTTCTAGGATCGCAGTTTGGAATGTCATTCATCGCATTTACACTTCTGTTATCTGAAAGAGAGAGAGTAGACATTTTTTAATAGGCGATTTTTAATTTTGGCGTCATTTCACTACCAAGACCAGCATTCTTTGCAAATTTTCTTTCATATTCAAACTTGGTTGGGGTTGGTTGGTTGATCGATTGGCTGGTAGGTTGGGGCTGGTAGGTTGGGGCTGCTTGGTTGGTGTTGGTTGGTTGGTGTTGGTTGGTTGGTTGATCGATTGGCTGGTAGGTTGGGGCTGGTTGGTTGGGGTTGGTTGGTTGGTTGGTGTTGGTTGGTTGGTTGATCGATTGGCTGGTAGGTTGGGGTTGGTTGAAATTGGTTTGTTGGTTGGGGTTGGTTGGTTGGTTGGTCGATTGGGTGGTTTGTTGGGCTTGATTGGTTAGTTGGTGGGTTGCTTTTTGAAGATATTTTATAGATTTGCTTATTTTACTCATATGTGAACAATAACAGAGGCCCGCAAAGCATCGTGGTTGAGACGGCTCATTTAAAATCGTGATTTCTAACAAATATTCATTTAATAGAAGTAATAATATACAGACGGATGTTTGTTTACAATATTTTGCTCATTATCATAAAGTTTAAAGTCGAGAAAATTACAAACTGAACATAAAAATGGAAAGACATTCGCAATATTAGTAATTTTCATGTCTTCTCGGATAAAGAAAATAAACCGGAGGTCCCAAGGCCCACTGTAATAGACCTTTCCGCGGATGCTGTAAAACAACCTCAGCCTCGACAGCATGTTATCCCCGTGGGAGGGGAACTCCGAGGGTAAACGATCGGGAAAGCTCGTCGTATCTTTTAGGGTTAAAAATCAGCGATTTGGTCTCTTTTAGGGTTTAAAAATATGAAATTTGCCAAATTCTCCCTTTTTGGTATCTTTTAGGGTTTGAATAGCACTGAAACTCATGATTTTGGTATCTTTTAGAGATCAAAAACTTGTGAAGCCACGCCCTTTTAAAAAACGTGCGGTATCTTTTAAGGGATATTTTTGAAAAATTCCGACGAGCATCCTCGATCGTTTATAGCGCCGGAGTCCCTCCCCCCACGGGTTGTAATTATTCTTTAGAATTTGACTACCGTCTGTGGTAATGTGAGGAACTCACACATTGATGAGCCATATTGGCCAGGATTAAGATTGCAATCTAATTCTAAAGAAGGAAAATCTAATAAACTAAACTTGAAGCTAATCTGTGATTTTTTGAGCTCTTTACATGCATACATATCAAATGCTGATGACAAAGCGCTAATGAGCCCAGACATTCTCTGTAAAATTGACATATTTTAAAGGCCGGTACACACTAGGCGACAAGTCGCAGCGGCTTGTCCACGCGACATGTTGCAGCGACAATTTCCCCCCGTGTGTACTAGGTATTTTTGGCGGAAATTGTTATCGCCGCGACAGAATTTTGTCGCTGCGACTTGCCGCATGAAATCCAACCGGTTGGATTTCGTGCGACCAGTCGCAGCGACGAATCAGATGTATTGGCGACAAATATTGAACCAGTGCACACTGAGGCGACATGTCGCGGGGACAAGTCGCTGCGACTTGTCGCCTAGTGTGTACCGGCCTTAAAACCACTTCACGTCAAAGCTTTTGCATACCGCAAGCTAAAACTTTAGGAATAAGCTAATATTGATATGTCAATTAAATATTCAGAACAGTTTTGGTATAAATTTGGCTCAAAGGTGAAATTCCCATGCTAATGAAGCAAAATGTAAACAATGACGTCATAGATACATTGGCCTATAAACCGCGAATATAGAAATAGAATAAATAGTAATATGTAATGGTTTAATTAGAGCCCAGTACCAAAAAAAATTCTTCTCATCTCATTTCCTTATCTAAAAAAGTAGCTGTCACTTACTATTTTCTATTACGATATTTGCTGATTCCGGGAATTTGAGATGATCGTTACATTGTTGATTGAGAGTTCTTTTCTCGACGGCAGCAGCGGGTTGATTGTCATTTTCATTCATGATTCTTTCAACGATATCATCCACCATGTTGTCATCTGTAGCATCATCTTCCTAAAACAAAAGACAATACAACGAATTCTGAACGTGAAAAAAAAGTTGCGTAGTGCTGTTTTGACACAAAGTGAATGATGTGGGTCTAGGTTTAAAGGCCGGTACACACTAGGCGACAAGTCGCAGCGACTTGTCGTCACGACATGTCGCCTCAGTGTGCATTGGTTCAATATTTGTCGCCAATACATCTGATTTTGTCGCTGCGACAATTTCCGCCAAAAATACCTAGTACACACGGGGGGAAATTGTCGCTACGACCTATCGCGGGAACAAGTCGCAGCGACTTGTCCCCGCGACATGTCGAAGCGACAATTTCCTCCCGTGTGTACTAACATTTTTCGCGAAAATTGTTGTCGCCGCAACAGAATTTTGTTACTGCGACTTGCCGCATGAAATCCAACCGGTTGGGATTGCTGAACCAGTGCACACTCAGTTGTCCCCGCGACTGGTCGCTCTGTGTGCACTGGTTCAATAATTCAATCGGTTGAATTTCATGTGGCAAGTCGCAGCGACAAAATTCTGGCGCGGCGACACCAATTTTCGCCAAAACTTCTCCAGGGATAAACGACCGGGGATGCTCGTCGAAAGTGTTTTTTTAATACCCCTAAAAGATGATAATAATAAAAGTATTACTCCGGCGAAAGACTAACGTCAGAATCGCTATTACCACTTTACGGTATCTAAATTACAAATATAGTTTACAACCGACTCGCCCCACACTATAGTATTTTACTAGTTTCTCACGCATGGTGAATAACAAGAGTGCAGAGATTGCGAAAAAAACTATTCTAAATAAAACAGCTCAAATGCCGATTAATAAGTTGGGGGGCGGGACGATCGGGGATGGTCGTCGTAATTTTTCAAAAATACCCCTAAAAGATACAGGACGTTCTCATAAGGGCTTGGCTTCAAAATGTTTCACCTCTAAAAGATACCAAAATCATGAGTTGTAGTGCTATGAATAGGTGCGTGCAACCCTAAAAGATACCAAAAAGTAAGGATTTGGCAAGTCTCATATTTTAAACCTTAAAAGAGACCAAATCTCTGATTTTTACCCCTAAAAGATATGACGGGCATTCACGATCGTTTACTTCCGGAGCCCCCTTCCCCCCTTCCCGGATTGATTTACTTTTCTCCAAGACAAAACATTAATGTGACATGTATTGAGTGTAGTCTTGAGAATGAAAGAGTAGTGGTGTATGTTTGAAGATTTCAATCCATGTGTAACTGTTCTGATGTGAACTGTAATCATCTCGGTGACTGAGTGTAGTCTTGAGAACAACGTTTGGTCAGTCTGAAGTTTTAATGATTTGAACCCAAGTATAAATCATGTTGATGTGTTTTGGACATCTGGGTGATTGTAGTCTTAAGAAATTACTAATGGTGTCCGATGTTTGAGTTACGCTCGAATCTTCATACACAAAACAGTTAACACCCTGGGGCCGGTTGCACGAAACCTGGTTAAAGTTATCTACTGGATAGCGCTATCCAGGCTTCGGCCGCTGGCTGGTTAAACGAGACAACAATGTTGCGGCAACGACGCTCCGCGCGCATGTTTCAACGATGTTGCGTTGCCTGGTTTTGCCACCCGTGGTAAGTGAACGTAAACGCAACAAAAAATGTTTCTGAAGCAAGTCAGAAACAACCAGGGCTTAACAGTCATTCTCAGAACTTAACTCGATCCATGCAGATGATCTTATTTTATAACAATTTCTTCTATTTGTAGGCAACTACATACGTTTTCAGTTTGAAAGCGCTGATAGTGTGTCGGACGTCCGGCTTCAGCCAAGTACTGCTGAATCCAGATTGGGATTTCCCCTCTGAAGAGTAACTTCCGCATAAGTTATCGAATTAAACGTCAGACACTTTTTTAAAAATAAGCTTTGCTTCTGTACAAACATTTGCGTACTTTAAGCCCTGGTACAACAAGGCAACATTGTTGCGCGCAACAAAATGTTTGTGACTTGTTTCAGCAACAATGTTCCCACAGGTGGCAAAACCAGGCAACATCGTGGCAACATACGTGCACGAGAGATGCTAGCCTCCGAAGCAGCCGTTCTCAATACTTTATTCAAATTCGTACACTCGAGAATTTGAATGAAGTACTGAGAACGGCTGCTTCGGAAGCTGGTGAGA
The DNA here is from genome assembly GCA_918843875.1 of Diadumene lineata. Taxonomy (NCBI): domain Eukaryota; kingdom Metazoa; phylum Cnidaria; class Anthozoa; order Actiniaria; family Diadumenidae; genus Diadumene; species Diadumene lineata. The sequence continues at coordinate 8,172,554 of OU974069.1, forward strand.
TGTTGAGTTTAGTTTACTCTGTAGACCGTTGATATTGTCAAAACGCTTGACAATGAAATATGAATACAAAGAAAAAAACATACTCTTCAAGAAATGACGGTTTTTCAAATGTGGTGTTTAGAAGGGATTAGCGTTTATTTATATTATCAGTCTAAGATGTGGCGTTTATTTGAGGGCGTTAATTTGAAGTCGAAGCGAGTAAATACGGTCGGAATATCAATACATAGAATATGCATTTACAGCTATTCTTGAAAAGGTTGCCCTAGTTGAAATACTCATTTAGCCAAGAACAATGCCATTTGCGAATCTCAAGTTTTCAGTTTTCTTGTTTTAAGGTTAGACATAAAATCATAAAACGATGCAAAGCTACACATATTATATAGTTACACTAGAGTACACGATAAAAAACGTAATTACATAGTTACATGTAATGCTATTGTGTATATATTGTTTGAGTCATCATTTCGTAAAAGATAAAAATATAAAACATGAGATATGCAAATGACTTGACTAAATTGTCTTTCAACTGGACATTTCATAACAATCTGAATAATGGTTATAAATGGTATAAAATTTTTAAATTTTAAATTTTCAGGTCTGCAAAGAAATTGATAGAGATGACTATAATTATGATTGTGATATATTTATTGACTGATCTGATCGACTGACTGACTGACTGACTGACTGACTGACTGACTGACTGACTGACTGACTGACTGACTGACTGATCGATTGATTGATTAATTGATTGATCGATTGATCGATTGATTGAGTTATATTTCAGTATAAAATATATCAATTTTGAAATTAGAACAGTTTGATTTGAACTTTTTTTTGGAGTACTATTCCAGAGGCGCAGCGTTCTATACGCATATAAGAAAATTTTGAAATTTTTACCAATTGTTTGTACTTTTTGAAATTTTATTTGTACGCAACCAAGACTTTTGTGATGAAAAAAAAAACACTTTGATCTTAAAAATTGTAAAATTGAATCTAAGCACGAAAACAAGAACGCAGTATTTTTTGTTCAGTTTACTTAAGTTTTTTTTAGATCATATGTACTTGTGCGTACCTGAAAAGACCACGCTGCTGCCCTGTAGTCAAGAACGAGACTTTTATATCATAAAGTTCCCGCTTGATTAACCTGTTGCAACCAACCAACACTCCAAAGTATTCAAAAAATTTGTGCTGTCTTTGTTAACCATAATTATACTCTTGTGTTTTTATAACAATACTCACTGATCCATTATATAACAAATATGTGATTTAAATTCCCCGCAGAAGAACACATCAGTTAACATCAAATGTATGTATAAAACCCGATTGCAATCTAAATATCTTGAATATTAAAATTAATCGCATAAATATAAACGGCTAATGCTGAAACATCATAAAGGCAAAAAAAATCCGCTGTATTGTACTTTTTACGAGGTACTGAAAGCGAAATCAGCACATACAGGGAAATTAAAACAGTGAAAGCGCTGCACAAATTAGAAGTACAAATGTATATATTTAAATAATAAATAAGACAAAAAAAATCAAAAACACTAAAAAGATATTTCAAAACCTATTCCAAAAATTTTCAATAAGAAAACCTTAACATTGAATAGCAAAGTCGAAAATGACCAAAATGTTTGAAATTATATTCAGTGATAATTATAATATTTGCTTTGATGAATTAAAATACAGATAGCTAATTACTAAGAAAGAAATAGTATTGTAACAGGAAGGATCTCACTTTGGCCAACATTAATTCTCAATGAACAGAGCTAAATCTATTCATAAAAGAGTTGATTTTTTATGTTTGTAAATCTATTTTACGATATTAGCAATTCACACACATTTCTGTAAAAAGACGCGGCGAAAGTTACTGAGGCGTTTCTTAGCTCGCAAACATCACAAACAAATTTCTTCAACTTACCGTGAATTTGAAAGCAAAGGAGCAGTTGAAAACCACGCAAATAAAAGCAAGAAAAACAACCTTTTTAAAAGCAGCCATTCTCAGTGTTCCAGCAACTTGTTCTTTCCCAAACTTGTGTGTACTCTCAGCTGATAATTGTGGTTAAATATGCATTTAGTGTCACGTTGTGTGATTGGACAACGCTTGGTGCTACGTCATTTAGTTTGCCGCGTCGAATCAAAGTCGTCGAGTGTTTATTTTTGTTGATATATTGGTTTGTATAAAACTTTATGATGTAAGTTGTAAGTTGAGCTGGGGTGATTCAAGATCAAGGTTAATGCTAGGGCGAGTTTGAACAGCTGTGAGGCAGAAATAGGTTCACAACTGGATTGATCTTAATGAAGTGGAAAAGTCTTAGGAAAGAAAGAGTTTAGAGGAGTTGAATAAACTACCGCAAAGCTGAAGGCATTGATGAAAGAATTAATTGATTTATCAAGTTAATCAATGGATCGGTAACTGAGAATGAATGAATAAATGAATGAATGAATGAATGAATGAATGAATGAACGAACGAACGAATGAATGAATGAATGAATGAATGAACGAACGAATGAATGAATGAATGAATGAATGAATGAATGAATGAATGAATGAATGAATGAATGAATGAATGAATGAATGAATGAATGAATGAATGAATGAACGAATGAATAGTTGATTGAATTGTACAGTCCGACATGTGGATGGGTTGCCGTGGTCATCTGAGCTAATTGTGCCATCGATTCAGATTCAATAGTCTGATACCAAAATCCTTTCTCTGCCAATGCTTAGTGATGTACCACAGCACATAAGTATAACTGCGCTCTAACATTCACGCGGAAGCACAATTGCAACCATTCAAACATCACAGACACTAACAATCCACTCTATCTCACAGTTGAACACAACTCAATCAGATCAGTATAAGCAGACCGGTCAATGGTCCTCAGGGCATGACTGATTAAATGCGATGACTGAGTTACTTCATGAAGGTGTTAGGAATATAGTGTGTATTGTTGCAATATGTACTCAGCTCACAGATGGATTTGTTTTTAGTACACTCAATCTTTTTAGTAAGTCGCGATTTTGCATTGGATAGTGATATATCTGTTTTGACACATACGTCTTTCTCAAATCGTTTAGAGCCTGTTCAGAACACTGACTTATCACTACTACGTAGGGGCGTCTAACCCTTACGCCTGGCTTCCATATAATCGCTCACGATGAAAGTGATGTCAGCGATGGAAGCACTTTTAAGCGATGGATGGATTTGTTTTTAGTACACTCAATCTTTTTAGTAAGTCGCGATTTTGCATTGGATAATGATATATCTGTTTTGACACATACGTCTTTCTCAAATCGTTTAGAGCCTGTTCAGAACACTGACTTATCACTACTACGTAGGGGCGTCTAACCCTTACGCCTGGCTTCCATATAATCGCTCACGATGAAAGTGATGTCAGCGATGGAAGCACTTTTAAGCGATTGAAAAACATGGAAACAATTGACAGCGATGCTTTCTCACTTCTTCAGCATGCAGGACCAACCCTGGACCATTAATGGGTTTTTAATAGATTTTTTTATTAGGTGTAATATCATTTTCACAAAGTCGGCGTGCTTTTCAAAAACCCATGAAAACCCGCCTTACAATTTATTGCTCTTTACAGTCCTTTTGAAGGACTTTATTCATTGTATTTTCGGTGATTATTACACCTTATTGCAATCCATAACACTTTGTCTTGGTCTTTTCACAGTGGTCTTTGGTCTTCGACCACTACTACGCACTTGAAAAGAAACTTGCTGCCAATGTAGTAAGTTTGTTTTACGGTATATTGCTTTACCCAGTTAAAACTCCGGTCTTATCTGCGGTTCGGAAGCTGGTGTTTCAATTAGAGAAAATACAGTATATATATAGATAATCAGTGTTCAGTCCATAGATAATTATAAAGGTGAATTCGTAATATATGAGAGCTATACGTGATACGTAAGAGCTGCACGTAATACGCAAGAGATGTACGGTATTAGTAGGAGATGATGTGCGTAATACATAAAACCATTTCAAAACATATCAATTTTAAATAAACAAAGAAACAGGCGAACAAAGCCTAGAGATACAATGTGTCAAAATAGAGTGTAAAAGCTATTCTGATGCAATTTAAAAACCGGGGATTAGCGTAATGATCAAGCTCAATTTGTACAGGATTAAAATATAATTTCCATTGCTTTTAATGGGTGTTAACAACTCAGAGGTATCAGTATATGATTTGCGTTGCTTTCCCTCTTAAACTGTTGTCGCTCAGCAACATCATTACATTAGAAAAATGTGGTAATAGGTTATTGTTTTTGAGACAACTTGAGAGATGAGTATTGCTGTTTAACATGTTTGAAAGTGGTTATCACCTTAAAACGAATTTTTTTAGTAAACTATACTTATTCTCATCTCTTGAATGAGGTATATCTTATTTGGGTGTCCGAAAAAATACGGCCAAGTTATTCGACGCGAAAGATAAGAATTTTAGCTTTTTTCCCTGGTCAATGAATTTCTAGCGGAAATGACATCATCTCATACATCGAAGATGCGCATTAAACAATAACTTCATATTATCAACTAATTTCTAAAGTTTACAAATGTAAGGAGTCGAAATGAATTGTGTTATAAAGCTCGACTCGAACACAAACCGGAAATATGTAAATCAAAACTACCCCTAATAGTTGGCGCATGTCCGTAAGGACTCCCGCTCCGCGGGTAAAAATGCAAACATGTTCTTGTATTTTTGATGACTTCTAAATGATCTTTTTAATCTTTTTCGGGATAATAAGTCAAAAGCAAGAAAATTCTCCTGTTTATCCCCTCTCGAATGCATCACGTATCATACATGGTTATAAATAGAGCGAAATAGATCAAACATATTTCTAGTGATGGATTAGGTGTAATTTAACACTCATTTTTCTCGAAATTGTCAAAGACTAAAAAGCAAATTCTTTTCAATTTGACTTTGTTTGTTGTACACTCACGTTTAACAGACACTGAATATAGGAAGTTTTTTTAAATTCAAGAATTGTACATTAATAGCCTTGTCAGACCCGGATGCTGATCACGAATCCCCCGTCAAAACTACAACCTTCGCGGACAAAAGAACTTATTTCCAGATTTTCTAAGCTTCACATGGGTAAACTACATTATGTTGGCGTTCAAAAATCAAAATAGTGAATAAAAAGATGTAAGACAAGTAGGTATGTATAATAGGAAGTTGCGCGCTCTTAGGAAACATGATACCGATTACCAAACGCAGAAGTACCAATCAAACTAAAACTAAGCATCTAAAACATACGAAATATATATATGTATATATATTTTATAACGGACCTCGTTTTTGAAATACCTTGCTCGAAACATGGAAAAAATTGACAACTATAACAACAACAACAACAACAACAACAACAAAGAAAACTAACAAATATATAGCTTTAGGCTCTAGTGAATGCGCAGATAGAAATGATGCCCGCGAACGTCCGTAACTTCGTTCCCTCGGCCCAGTTGTGGTCTAAATTTTATTTAAACTTTTTGTAAAAAAAAGAAAAAAAAAATGAAAGGGAGCCAAAGAACAAGGAATATAAAAGAAACAATCATCGAACAACCGGCTGAAATGAACTAGCATGTTTGGGTGTCCTTTGCCTTGTTAAAAGATAAAAACTAGGACATAGACTCTTCCTCAGTCTCTCGCTCCGTCGCTACGCTCTCCGCATAGAGACTGTTACACCAGAATAGTAGCGAGTCTTTGATTGGCCGTTAGAACTTGATTCGTAGCTGAATTCCTATTGGTCGTATGCAAATAACAAAATTTATAAACAATGACAACGTTGAGCAGTGGAATTCAACGATTGTCGCTGGTAGTATAACGGTCATTTTTTGGTTCATTTTTTAAATTATAGCATCTTGGCTCACAAATGAACATGCATGGTATTTATTGAGATTCTCAGGAAGTATTTTTTGCCCTGTGAAGTCTGTTTCTTTGACTTTTAGAGCTCCAAACTTTGCTTACAAATGAAGCGCAAACTTCGAACCCGATCACTTGTAAAACACGTAGGTAAAACGTATCGAAATCAATCTTCATTGAACTATTGGTTGTGAATAAAATGCCTGTACATATTGAGCTTAATATTTCGTGAAATATATTGATTGAATCGTAATTCGAGCTTACACGACAATAAAATCAAAGTAATTTTGACTTTGGCGGCATGTACAGTAGCCCGTGGGACCCTGCCGCTGGCTGTGTTTTTGTTCTATGTGTTCTTGTTCAAACTTGCTACTAATGTTTCGCAAAGCATCCCGGGTCCCACATTTGTGGGACCTATAATCCTTTGCGAGATTCTAGTGTAACAGTCTCTATGCCAACCTCGTCCCCAGGGCCACTCTGTTCGCTCTTTTTTCAAAATGGCGGTCGCTCACACATTGACCCTGGCACCGGCTGGTTTGACACGTGATCATAATCTCCAAGATTTTTGGAGATTTTGATCACGTGACCAATAAAATCAATATGGCCGACAGTCACGTGTCAAACCAGTACCAGGGCGGGTCAATGTGTGAGCGACCGCCATTTTGAAAAAAGAGCGAACAGAGTGGCCCTGGGGACGAGGTTGTCTCTATGCGGAGAGCGTAGCGACGGAGCGAGAGACTGAGGAAGAGTCTAACTAGGACAGAGCACAAAAACACAGGAAACCCGAGTGTTCAAAAAACATGCTCGATTGTCGAAATTTTATTTGAGAAGACAATTTAAATTGTACTTAACATGGCATTAATTTAATCTCTCCACGAGTGTGTTTAAGTTTTTAATGAATAATTTTGCTCCACCAATACCTTAGACTTTTTTATATTAAAAATCAGTAAGCCGGCTTTTGTTTCTTTTATCAGTTTATTTGATAATCTGTAAATTGAAGAAATTCTTTATACTGAAACAACTCTTTGAAATTATCCTTGAATCGAAACCCTTGGATTTGCTATTTTGTAGTGATCAAGTATGAATTAACTACAAACTTCAACACATTAGTTTTTACTGAATATTGTTTGACAATAAATATTGTTCTAAAAGAATCTTTCGTAACAACTGCCCGGCTAGCTCAGTCGGTAGAGCATGAGACTCTTAATCTCAGGGTCGTGGGTTCGAGCCCCACGTTGGGCGATATTTTTTTTTCTTAAATTGTCATTTTCCTTTTTATATCCTTTTCATCATGTTGTGCTTTCGTACCTTTTTGGAAATTGTAAGAGATAATTAGGGGAAAAAAAGCAAATATCAATCAACCAGGTTGTAGTTTGAAAATTCTTTGTTTTCAAAACAATTTCCTTGTTTAAAAAAAAGCAAAACACATCCATAATTGTAAAGGAAACTGCATTTGATTGTTTGCTATTTTCAAAACATACTGCTATCTAAAGATACTCAGATAATACACATGTACTGACCAACATATCAGCAAACAAATGGCAGGAAATTTAAATTCTTGACCATAGACAAAACCTAACATTAACATTTCATTAACTTATTAACAAGAATTTTTAACGAACTGAACTAGTGGAACTTCATACATTATTTGAAACAGAAGCATTTCATGGTTTGTTTGTAATAAATTGTAGTTTCATTAGTGTCTGTGTAATTTTCACAAATTGTAAATTACATTTTACACTCAAATTTATTAAAAAACAAACCACAAACAATAAAATGCTAATTTTAACTAGATTTCTTTTGTAACATAAAAAAAAATAAATAAAATAAACATAGTTAATAGGAAATTTTAAAAGTGAGCAAGTCCTTGTTGGAGGGGGCCCAAAGATAGCTAAAGATCAAATTTCTCAAAACAGTTTTTAAATTTCCACATAAAACATTTTCAGCAAGACATACAAGTGTTAGCTTTGCAAATAAAAATAGATGTGTAAATCTTGAACTGACTGGTCTTGTGTTCACAGTCTACTTAAGAAATGATTCTAACTCGTTATTTCTCCTCATATTGCACTGTCCCAATATATTTATCAGTCATAATTAATCCTATTATTCTTATATTACAAATAATACATTATAATTTGAAATTGATGGAATATTTAAGGGGCTATAATAAGTACCAACTAGATTAATTTAACATATATTATATATATATAGAAATCCCCATTTTAATGTGTAAGCTTTGTTCACTTTTCGTTTCCATTTAATTCCAACAAAGTGGACTCTTTGCCATTTTGACCTTGTATGCAATGTGTCCTTTCTAATTTCCTGTACATTTCTCATATTACCACAGAAAGCAGTCTAAAAATACTTACAAATGAACATTATACTATCCACAGCTCCCCGAGAGAATAAGGTTTTTTTACAGTATTTCAAAAAATAACCAAAAGAATATATTCAGAGATTATCTGAAAAAAATGCCTTTTTCCACGTTTAGTTACCAGTATTGGGATATTGCAGCTAAATGAACACACTTTTTTTTTGTTATTTTTTTCAGTGTATTCCATTATAAGCCATTTAGAACAATTAAAAAAATCAAGAATGTTATTTCAAAAATATTGCTCTACCAAAATATCCCTTCAAAACAATCATGTCATATTGCATCCAAAATGTATAAGAGACAAACAATGTAAACTTGAGGCACATCAAGGTTATGCAATATTTATGTTTGAACTTTTAATTAAAGCCTTACAAATGCAATATATTCTTTGGTTAATTTTGAAGTGTTTTAACCCCTATCAGCTTGGGTGCCCTGTGTGCAAAGATGAATCCACAAAACTACAAAATTCAGTACAATCTACCCCTCCCTCTGTTTTGTTTCTTGTTTCATGATGTGATGGTCATTCGTATTATCACACTGACCAACTCTACTAACATAAAATAACATGTGATGAGGTAGTTTTCTGAAATCAAAATCTTATTTCAACAAACATTCCTCCCCTCCCTTTCCAACCTTGTCCCAAGGGTCACTCTGTTGGTTCTTTTTTCAAAATGGGGGTCGCTCAAACATTGACCCTGGTACCGGCTGGTTTGACACGTGACTGTCGGCCATATTGATATGAGTGGTCACATGATGAAAATCTCCAAAGATCTTGGATATTTTAATCACATGTCAAACCAGCCGGTGCCAGGGTCAATAGGTCTTTTCTGAGTTCGATAAACAAGGTGCATTGTGGTCTAGTTTCAGTACAAACAACTCCATATAAGGCGTAATGAACAAAAGATGTTTGTACTGAAGCTAGACCATAATGCACAATGTTTCCCATTTCAGAAAAGGTCTGTGTGACTGAATGACAATTTGAAAAAAAAAGAGCAAACAGAGTGGCCCTTGGGACAAGGTTGCTCACTTTCATCACTATCAAAAACCCCATGCGAGACCACTGAAGTGATGATTACTTCGTATAGTCACAGTCTACTCCTCCCAGTATCTAAAAGGTTTTTTCCCCATATTTTTGCATCAGTGAATAGAGTCATTTCTGTATGAATGGAAGGTAGCCTCTACCACAGATAACTTTTTTGGGCCTCCTTTTTCATTGTTGGGCTTTCTCTGTATTTTGAGTTTTGGCAAGCTCTAGTGAGCAAACAAGTTTCCCTTGGTCATATCCCAAAGCATGCCAACAGTAGAAAAAGGAAACCCTAAAGAGTCAATTGTAGAGACTTGGAAAACAGCACTTTGCTATTGTATCTTAATAATTGTAAAGAAAAAAAAGGTTTATCTCCTGTGTGATATAATTTATGATCATAGGTGAGGTCACAATAATGGAGAAACAAAAGGAGTATTGTCTTGGTTTGAAAATGACTCACTATTGTGACCTCACTTGTACGGTACAAATTATTTAACCCGAAAGCAATGAGATCATCTGCTGTCTAATATTGTAACCATTTTCCATCGATGCAGATACAACTCTATGAGATACAAAATGGGAGAACAGACTGCTGGGAGATTATGTGAAATATCAGTCTGCATAAATATAAGATGACAGTTTTGATATTCACTTTCATGCAACACCGTTGTCAAGGACAACACATTGCAATATGCTACCCATGTGGATCATAAGTTAGCTAGTTGTGAGTGAAAACTCAAATGTCTTTTTATAATAATGATTTTAACAAATTTCTAAAAAAAATTCCAGAGCGATTGATGTTGCTCTCTTTGTACAATATTAATCATAAGTATATATTTTTATTCCAGGCTCTCCATACGACTGAATATTCGTGATCTTGTCGAGCTTGACGTTGCACTGGCAATAACCTCCATCCATCTAAAGAAAAATGAATCATTGAAATGTTTATTGGCATCTTGGTCAATGTGATGATTTGGGTGGTTTTGTTCCAAACCATTTTGCTATATAGAAAGCCATGTTTTTCAAGTCCAGGACTTTTCAAGGATTTTAAGGAGTAGCATTAACCTTGCATCCACAGGAAAAAATGAACCATTATGGTTTTCTCTAAAAAGCCATTAATATTCACAACCATTAACTATGCATTAACCATTAATGGTTAGTGTTCAATATTAACCATGGATGTTTTTTGATGGTTAATATGTAATTGAACCATTAAAAAACAATGAATGTATTTTTTGGACTTTTTTTCCCTGTGGCAATAGGTGATGTGTGTCCATTTGCTTACCTGTAATAACAATATTCATTTTCAGCTCTGAAGAAATATACATGACTTTTATATTGTAGTTTAAATACCATAGGTTTATCAATATTGTCAGCCTGAAACAAAGAAAACATGTTAGATTTTTTTATATATAGTATGTGACAATTTTATCTAACAAAATCTGATCTGAAGAAGTGAGTTTGAATGGCTTTGATTGATTGACTGCAGAGAATAACATAATCCAATGTTTCCATTCATTGTTCATTCAAAGGCTTTTCTCTGTTTCAAGAGAAGATGACCAACAAAATTGTGATCAGAATGTCAAACACAAGAAACTTTTTAATCTGTTAAATCAGACAAAAATACTGTCAGCTTACCGGCACAGGCTGGTCAACTGTATAACCAATCAATGGTAAACTCGCAAGGGGAAACTCATCCTACAGCAAACAAGCAAACAAACAAACAAACAAACAAGCATGTTAATAAACACAAATGAATAAACAAAATAATACATCAATAAATAAATAAACAAACAAAAAAAATATATCAATATGTAGGTGAGTGAAAAAATAATTGAATGTTTGAATGTTTATAATTGCACAGTTAATTTTTTTCTATTTGAGGCTAATGTGTGTAAATTTTCTTTTGGTTATTGCCTCAACCCTCCCCTCCCTTCCAAATATCAGATGGTCCACCTGCTATAATGATTGTAATCTGACAGAGCAATGCATGGACAGATGACTGAGCAACTGCCCCAATGGATGACTGAGCAACTGCACCAATGATTGGAGAATGATAGAATGTTCAACAAAATCAGTGACATCTACTACTCACCTGATGTGTTTTATAGAAAAATAAACAGAAATTAGTGAAGACAACCCAGAGTTTTTGCCATCGATTGCCAGTCTTGAATTTACGAAGAAGATCACCACTTAACTGATTCTGTTAAATAGCAAAATAAATAAAAAACATTACTAAGTTTCTATAAGAACTTACATTTTATACATCCAACACATCACTCTCTGTTAACAAGGGGCAAGAAATTATTTTTTTAATTCAATTTGATGTTAAATCAAACAACTTTGAACAATCTATTGTTCAAACACAAAGGATCATCGTCATCTAGTGAGGAGAAATCAATGCAAAGTATTAATTTTTGAAAAGAAATGGAATAGCCCCCAGACATTTTGAATATTATTAAGCACAGATTAACATACTCTTTAATATATTTTTTTTATAATTAGAGCAAATTTTGTTTAATTTTTTTATTGGATTTGGAGATTCTTGTCCTCCATGTAAACAAGCAACAGGGTCATACTTAGGACAATTATTACTGCTGTAAACTAAGGATTAGGTTGACAAGATTATTAAGTATAAATTAAAACTACATCATAACTACATACCCGTACAGACAGTGCATGCTCCATCATACTAATGCTAGTATGTCTGTGCCAACAAACACGCCGTGTCGACATAGTATTAGCATGGGCATGCCGTCTCTCTAGACTGCTGACCGGGCTACTAGATCCTGCATCATCATCATCTGACGCTTCGCCGCTTGATCCACTTCGACTGATTATCACAGGGGTGGGGAGAGGAAGAATTTTGCACCGTGCACCTTGTTGTTCACTACCATTTTGGATGTTTTTATTGTGTTCAAGGTAGGTCCCAGTCTGGCCGCTGAGAGCATCAAAGATTGGTTCATCCTCGTCAATTAGAATGTAACATTCTTCACAGAAATACTGTGTCCTTCTTGATGGTGATTTAAACATGTGGTGGGCTCTATTGTACATACACTGACTACAGGTTGCCTGATATTGAAATAACGAAAATTAGTATAGCGATACTTGAGCTGACATAATCCTTTGTTATTGATGTGCCAACCAGACAGTGATTGGCTGTTATTTCAATAGAGCCTATTGTAGTTCTGGTTGGCACATTAGCATAACACTTCATTTGTTTATTAACATAAAGTATTGCTATGGACTAGGGCACAGAAATAGAACTTGTGGCACACCACAGTAGCATAAGTAAAGAAGTGTTCGTTACTTTAATATTTAGAAAAATATATATATAATTTTTGTTGCATTATGTAAGTATACAACTTTAATACAAATGGTGCTCACCATCTCTTTGGCATGACGAACAACTGAATTCAAATCCTACAAGAGAAAATCACACCCCATTAATAGAAATAAAATGAATGTGTTTTAGTTCACAGTTTTTACTTTTCAAAAAGATACTATAATTAAACTATTTTATCAACAATGAAACAAGCTCATTTAATTTTTTTTCATTGTAGACGAGTAACCATGGCAACTCACCTCCATCCACTTGTATTTCTCCTCTTCTGAGTTGACAGCTACCACCATGTGTTTGTTGGAATATGTGATTGTAAATGGATAAAGACCATGCATTTCTGGACCAATATCCTCTATCTGGAATTATTCCAAACAAATATTGGTTAAAGAATGCTTGGACACAATAACCATTAAAATTTGTACTTTTTACAGACATTGTTTGTAATTTGAGTGTGTAGTGTTCTTGTTAAATTTATGTGGAGCAGCTAAATTTATTTACATAATTTGTATATATTTCATTCATTTTCATAATTAATAATACATATTATCAAATATGATTGTTGGGGTGTGTGAAACAGTGTTATAGTTGTAAGAATAACTAATGTAACACGTCTAATACATTAGCTCTCTTAAGCCACTCAGTAATTGTCCATTATTTCATAAAATGGTTCTGAAAGGCCATTGTTGCTCTTGTTGTCTCATTACAACTATTTTCAATGAAGTGTGACTCTCAAAGCTAAAGGTCTTGTCTAGAACAAGGCATTTTGTAATGTCTGCTATTTGATTGATGTCCACCAAAATGCCATTTTCTAGACAAGATGTTTAGCTTTAAAAGTCGCAATTCAATGAAAATGGTTGTAACATAATGTTGCAAACACAAAGTATCGCTATAGTAACAGCAAGTGACAAGCCTACCTTGACGGTATGTAGTGGTATTTGACCTTGTACTCTGAACTGGTTTGTAACTGTAACGCCTTTGCAAGTGTACAGGAGAAGATCTGAAAACTGACCAAAACATTCAAGTAATGTTAAAAGTAAAAGAGGTCTTAGGAAAGGCAACTATATTCATACAATGTCACCAGTTCCCTCAGATTGAAACTGGTCTCTCTGGAAGCTGGTATTCAAAGCAATTAATAGAGACCAAGATTTTTAGACAATCAAAAACAATTAAGTCTATTAAAATATAAATCAAATAACGATAATGTAAAATTCACCAGGAAAAACATTCTTGGTTGTGGTCCTTTCCTTGATATTCTTTGAAGACAACCTTCTCTGATGAAGTCCTAGAAATAAATCAATTACCGGTATTAATGATGAAGTCAGCATATTTCAATCTAGAAGGTCCAAAGCTAGTAGTGAATTGATCAATAGATGATGAAGCAATCTACTAATAATCAATGAATAATTGATAATATGTCAATTCCACCAGTATGCTTACCCGTCCTTGCTGTACCAGGTTTTCTACTCCAATTAAGTCGCGCTGTAGTTCAATCAACTTTTGGAAGTTTTCCTGCAATGCACACAGATTATATTATTATTATTATGAACACACCAAATAATAACATCACTGGGCCAGATTTACAAAGCCTCAATAGCACTATCAAGCAGATAATTCTTAAAACATTCTATGGAGTGGATAACTTTATCTATGTTTCATTCAACTGGCCTCTGGGCATTTGCTAATTTTTTTCTTTTCATTCTAAAAATTGAAACAAAATGAACAGTTCTGTTATGGTATTTACTATTTTCTAGTTTGATTAATATGTGCTTGATGATATGTGACAGTGAAGGACTGGGGCTGATACTCTTTCTGCATGTCCATCCTAATCTTTATTCACTCAGATAAAAAAATTGTTGGAGAAAATGCCAAATCATTGGTGACCATGTTTTGTAGTTGAAACAAAACCAAACCAAAACACAGGAATTCAACTATTATAAAATACAGAAAGTTTTAAAAAATGTTTTCACAATTGAATTCAATATATTTTTGTTTTACTTTTACCAAGAGAGCAATTGACATTCCGCATCCTCTCTGATAATGTTTTTACTTCAAACTATCACAATCATCTTACCAGTTTTTTCATACTTTCATCTGTGTCTCTAACAGCATGACCTAATTCTTGCAAAGAAGCTAATAAACACACAATTTTGAAAGCTCAATTTATATTCAAATTAAGATTGAGAAAATAACAAAGTGCTTGATTGTAAAGATAGAACTAATCTAACCTTGTAAATCTTGATAATCCGGATTACTTCTTGGACAAAATTTCAATATTCCTAAAATTTAATAAAGTTATATTTTTTAATGGAAAAAAATAGCAAATATTTTCCAATAATAAACAGACTTCAGACTTCAGCTTGTAGGTGCAATGAATGTAAAGGTGATGATCGAAGCAGATTTCAATATTGACTTACTTTCCAATAAAAATTTATAATGAAGCAATCTTTGGGATGGCTTGAGAAGGAATGCATTCAAGGGAAGATAACAAACTTTTTGAGTCTGAAGATGGAAAATACAAGATAAGAAGAATAGTCAATATCCATTGATTCTCAATCTATTTCATGCCCGTAGTCACATTCACATTGAGGCAACCAATGTACTTAATGTCTCATTCAAATTTTATAAATACTATTTTTGGGCATCAAATTCAATCATTCATTCACTAATATATTCATCCATCCCCTTATTCAATCATGTGGACACTCTTTCATCTGTCATACTTGAATTACACATCAAACTCATTCATTCATTCACTTGTTCTCTCATTCATTCATTCAGTCATCCCCTTGTTCTCTCATTTGTTTGTTTGTTTGTTAGTTCATTCATTCATTGATTCATATATTCATTCATTCCTTCATTCATTCATCCATCCATTCATTCATATATTCATTCATTTATTCATTCATTCATTCATTCATTCATAGATTCATTCATTCATAGATCCATTCATTCATTCATCCATTCATTTATTCATTCATTCAATCATCCGTCCATTCATCCATCCATTCATTCATCCATTCATTCATCCATTCATTCATTAATTAATTCATCCATCCATCCATCCATTCATTCACCTATTCAATCATCCCTATGCTGTCTATACTTCATACCTCAAACTCTTTATAGACAGTGTCAAACTGTTTGTGTTTCTTGGTAGCGGACTCCAGCCTTAACATAACTTCATCATGCCGTTTTAAAAAGGGAACATATCTCTGCACAAAGAAAAATACATACATTCTTTAGGGATACACAAACTACTACCACCAATATTAATTGCTGATGTGGTTTTCATTACCACCAATCTTCATTATCACAAATATCATCATCATCTTCGTCATTGTCAATGTCCTCATCATTATCATCATCGGTATTGTCATCATCATCATCATCAACATCATCATATTAATTTTCATCACCATCATCATCACTGACATTATCATAACTCTAGTCATCATATTGTCATTATCAAAGTAGTTGTCATCACCATCATTATTACCAACATCATCATCACCATCACCATCATTACCACTGACATTATTATTGTAAGAGTACTCTCAACAAAACTGTCACCACCACATTTGCCATCAAGTACCTGTACCATCACAATCACTATATCATGTACCACCATGCTACCATAACAGTACAATACTGACAGGCTCTCTACATACTTTAATTTGTTGCATATTTCTGAGCATCAGGTCACCAAATCTTGGAGGTTCCTCATTTTCTGCAATTCTCTCTTCCCTGAAATAAATCCACATTTGTTACGCCCAAATTTGCGTTATCTTGACCTACCATTTCATAATGTTGCTTTGATTTTATCTTTTCTGAACCATTAATCAATTTCCTATTAGGAGTTCAAGCAGTGACAGAATAGTCAGAAGGTAGAATGAGTTACAGGGAACTCCACCCAAGGAAATTGACCGACAGCTTATACTCATGTCTATTACAAAACTTATATTCGATAGGTCAATGGTTGATTGAGCATTAAGAATAGTCATCTTTCACTTTGATTTCTAATCAGCTCTCACTATAGAAACATACCACAGTGCCATGCGCTCTTCAAGTTCAGCAAGGAACGCACAGTGGAAGTCGTAAATGGGGTCAACTGTAGAGAAGAGAAGTTTTTTGGTTGTTTCTGGTAGAATGCCATCTGGACTTACAACATCTCTGAAAGACTGGAAATATAATGGATGGCAGTTAGTAATACAGAATAGAATTCTTAATTTTAAGGATTATTTACTTACTATTGTTAGAACTTCCAAATCCTTGACATACCTGGAAGACGAACAATCAATTTTATATAAAAAAGCTATATGTATCATTAATTCCAGAATCACAAATGTTAATTTTAGAGAAATGAAGTTTTGACAAACAGAGGGAATCAAATGGTTTGCATCACAAAATGTAGAACTCAAAAGACCACTTGTATGGGATCTATTACTGCCTTTTGCATTAATACACGTCCTCCAGACAAAAATCGTGACAGCATGCAATTCTATTTGATTGAAAACGGTGGTAAAGCACATTATCACTTGTTCATCAAATTTTTTATCAAAACGTACCCCCTTCTTTTTAAGAGTTCTTTTGATAATGTTCTATCAGTTCAAAATATCTAATCTGTTTATATCCCATGCACTCATGCAATAACTTACGTTCTTTCTGTGTTTAGTAATTCCTTTGCTACATTGTAACCTGCATCAGTTGTGGACTAGATGAAATAAAATTCAATTTAATAATAAAAAATACTTTAGAAAATAAACATATAATGGAATACTAAATGAAGAAATGGATTCATAAATGAATAAATCAAGGAATGAATGGATGGATGGATGGATGGATGGATGGATGGATGGATGGATGGATGAAGGAATGAATGAATGAGTGAATGAATGAATGGATGGATGGATAGATGGATGAATAGGTGGTTAAATAAAGGAATGGATGGAGCGTGGGTGGAATTACAAATGACTTTCAAACAAAGAACACTAAAAATGACATAACTTCCTGTTATGACCTCACTTCCTGTTATGACCTCACTTCCTGTATTTTAAGCATTTTGAGCCTTACATTAATCAGTAATGTATTATCAAAACAATGGATGAATGGATGAATGAATGAATGAATGAATGAATGAATGAATGAATGAAAGAATGAATGAATGAAAGAATGAATGAATGGATGAATGAATGAATGAATGGATGAATGGATGAAAGAATGAATGAATGAATGGATGAAAGAATGAATGGATGAATGAATGAATGAATGAATGAATGAATGAATGAATGAATGGATGAAAGAATGAATGAATGGATGAAAGAATGAATGGATGAATTAATGAATGAATGGATGAAAGAATGAATGAATGGAAGAAAGAATGAATGGATGAATGAATAAATGAATGAATGAATGGATGAAAGAATGAATGGATGAATGAATGAATGAATGAATGAATGAAAAAATGAATGGATGAATGGATGAATGGATGAATGAATGGATGAATGAATGAATGAATGAATGAATGAATGGATGAAAGAATGAATGAATGGATGAATGAATGAATGAATGAATGAATGAATGAATGAATGAAAGAATGAATGAATGGATGAATGAATGAATGAATGGATGAATGGATGAAAGAATGAATGAATGAATGAATGAATGAATGAATGAATGAATGAATGAATGAATGGATGAAAGAATGAATGGATGAATGAATGAATGAATGAATGAATGAATGAATGGATGAAAGAATGAATGAATGGATGAAATAATGAATGGATGAATTAATGAATGAATGGATGAAAGAATGAATGAATGGAAGAAAGAATGAATGGATGAATGAATAAATGAATGAATGAATGGATGAAAGAATGAATGGATGAATGAATGAATGAATGAATGAATGAAAAAATGAATGGATGAATGGATGAATGGATGAATGAATGGATGAATGAATGAATGAATGAATGGATGAAAGAATGAATGAATGGATGAATGAATGAATGAATGAATGAATGAAAGAATGAATGAATGGATGAATGAATGAATGAATGGATGAATGGATGAAAGAATGAATGAATGAATGAATGAATGAATGAATGAATGAATGAAAGAATGAATGGATGAATGAATGAATGAATGAATGAATGAATGGATGAAAGAATGAATGAATGGATGAAAGAATGAATGGATGAATGAATGAATGGATGAAAGAATGAATGAATGGAAGAAAGAATGAATGGATGAATGAATAAATGAATGAATGAATGGATGAAAGAATGAATGGATGAATGAATGAATGAATGAAAAAATGAATGGATGGAGGAATGAATGAATTAATGAATGAATCAAAGGAAAGAAAGAATGGCATATTGATAAATGAATGAATGGTTGAATGTGGATGAATGTCAAAACGACAAAAACTATTGGAGGTTTCTTTGGGAAAACATCAACTAAATAGTACCTTCAATAATGTCTGCTCTGACTGAAGTGCAACTTGAGCAGTTGGAGAAACTGGTGGACTTGCCTCGTTGTCACTGCGGAACTTGGGGGATACCTGATCTTCAAAGACATTGTCACGTCCATCTTCATCACTTGTACTACCTGGAAATAAATAAATAAACAAACAAACAAATAATTAAATAAATAAACAAAGGAAAAAAATGTAAAACTAATTTATGTTACAGCCTGACAAAGATTTATTTTTTGATTATATTATTTTTTCTGTTAAATTTGTAGAGTTAATTTAAGTTAAACAATATTAACTAAAATAATATTTAATATTTAGGGATGACATTGATCAAAAACTGAGAAAATTATATTCACAAAAATTGTCTGCTGGTAATTTGGTAGCATGCTTACAGTAATAAATTAAATGACACCAAGAAACTTGAAAAAAGTCGACTTATTTCCTATTTTATGAAATTATACTACAGTAACTCTAAAAGTCTTCGCAATATAATAATAATTTGAAATATTATATGTCCAATGTAATTGTGAGAACATAAAAATGTTGCATTTCAAGGTAAATTGATAATAAAATTAGTAATAATTACCTATTGTAAATGCTATCAAAATGTTTCATAAAATCTGCCTGTAAGGTTTTTACATAATATGCTATTTTGGTTAGGTAAATTGAAAAAAGGGAAGAGAAAACAAAAGTAAAAATAACATTAAAGTAACATTAAGTATTGAATAGTTGTTTTTTATCCAATTAACACACTACTTTTAGAAAGTGAAAAAAAAACTATTGTTCTGAAAGCTGAAAGGAAACAAGTTCTGGCCACATGTTCTTTCTAGTCTAATAACAACAATGAATCTTTAATTACAGGATGAAACAGAAACAAAGAGAAGTTTACAAAATATCATTACTTTATTTCCTTTTGTGGTGAATCCGAGGGTTCATAAATCAAACATTGGTTTATGGGAACATACCGATAATAATTCAAATAGTTTAGAAACACAGCAACTCTGTATATAAATATTATCATAGACAGTCTCAGTTTCGCTACAACTCTTGATTAGAATACAAAGAGAGTTCACTTGCTTTGGGCTTTCTCTTTTGTTTTTGCTCTACAGGTGGGCATAGGGTTTAATCTCTCTTTTGAAATGCTATAATCATTAAAAGCGTAAATTATGACAGGTAGGTTTATAAGCACAAGGATTTATGCTGATCCGTCCACATGTTGCAAACTTTCAAAACAATGGTGTCAACTGATGAAAACAGAGACACTAATTATATTAACTTATGAAAATGAGATGCCTTTTGTGCTAGTTGACAAAAACAGACTTTTGTGTGACTAAAATGGTATGCAAATTACCTTAACTAGTTAATTATTTATGAAGATAATTTTGACACACTGTTAAATACCACCTTATTTCAAATATTATGAAGTTTGTAAAATGGTAGCCAATCAACTGAGTGTGAATGGGATAATCTTTATTATGAAGAAAATGAAATATTTATGGAGTTTGTTTTGTAAAACCTTTTAGTCATTTTTCTTTTTTGGGGTGAGAAGTTTCACTTTGATTTTAAACTACTTTAACTGTGCAATATTTTAAGGAGACAGAAAAAAATAACTTTGAGCAAATAGTATTTTTTTGCATATGTTTCTTTCTTCAGCTAGGTGGTGTTCTTTCGGATATTTAGAAAATGTGAGAAATATGGAGTATGGCATTTTATGTCTGAAAAAAGGAAGTTGAGGGCGTTGTTGAAATTGTAAAGATATAACGTTTACATGACAATGACCTGGGAGTTTTCACCACAAAAGGAAATAAGATAGGTTAAGAGGCGTTTATTAGAAAACCGCAGAAACCAATACACACAGTTTCACATGAATATACATAAAAATACATATTGATTATACATTTGGTTATTATATTGTTAGACAAATTATTCATTAATTATTAATCATTATTAATTTTGTCAATAGTTATTAGAAGGCCTACAACAGATCTAATCATAGGCCATCATAATCAAGGATTATCATACTGACAACACTAACGATTAAAAGACCAGGTGGGTTATGGTAATGACTCGCAGATAAGGTTAACCTTTTATTGTGCATTTAAACACTGTAAATAATGAATTTCATTGACATTAAAAGACTATATAAAAAACTCTGACACGTAACTATATATATCTATAATATTAATATCAATGTAATAAACTCTCATTAAAAACTGCTTGCTAAGCTAAATGCAGTGCTTATTGCCAAGCATTATAATTTGAAATTTAAAGACTTAAAGTCAATAAGCATAAAAACCTTTTTATGTATTTTTTTCATACTTTCATTATTAATGTATAAGTAGTATATATATAAAATTTGAGTGCTAGCTACTTGTTTTCTCACATTCGCTAGCTATAAGGTATATTCTCTGCATGGCATATTATGTCTATATAATATAGTCATTTGTATTCAGTCAACAATATTGCCATTCATGACCGGACTGGTTTTCACTGGCAAATAGAGGGAAATTGGAAAGACTGATGAAATAGTCTTACACATTCAATACACTTAATTTTGTGACTATGTAAAAACAACTCAGTCATTAGCTTTGGAGTACTATTTAATTTTTTACTTCACCATTAAAATCTGTACTTTTGAACAGAGATTATGAGATATCTCAGAATGGCCTTAACCCTGGTTTCTGTATAGTCGCAAATGATTGAGAACGGTCGCAAATGATTGAAGAAAATTTTCAATTTTTGTGAAAACAAACTTTTTCAACTATAAAACCGTTTGTGAAAGAGTCATAGGATCGAAAAACTTTGGTTTCCCTATAATCAACGGGGTTTTTTTCCAATTAATTGCAACTGTTTTAGATCGTTCTTGATTATATGGAAACCAGGCTTTAGACAGCTTTAACATGCCATTTAGTAGAATGAAGCATTTTGATTGGCTAAAATATGGGATCCCCACCACAATTGACTGTTTTAAAATACAGATCTGAATGGCAAACTACAGCTCTGAATTTTATAATGTTTTGCACAAAAAAATACTTTTTCAATTTCAAAGTACAGGACTTTCTTCCTCAGTTTCTATACCTTTGCCATGCCTTGCAACTTCACCATTTTGCACCTTGATAACTCCAGCTTCTATTTCATTTATCGGTGGCTCAGGACTAGCCTTGTCATGGTAGCCATTAGTATTGATAACATCAGCTGGTTCTACGTTTTCCTCCATCCTGGTTGGAGTGAAAATTAGTAGCAAAAACGTTGAGTTATGTGTCCATACTTTGAATCCATGGAAACCAAGTAGATGAATCAGTTAGTAGTTAGCATATATTAGTAGAGTATAAGGGTAGATTTTAGTTAGAAGTAAACTAAGAAAACCATAATTATTAAAAAATATCTTGATAAACAAACATTTTGCTATAGAATATAATTAGTGTGACAACTATTTGCAAGAGACAATGTTTCATTGTCATCATGCCATTGTCTATTCTGATTGACAGTAAAGCCATACAATCACAAACGACTGAGAATGGTCGCAAACAATTTTAAAAAATCGATTTTTGGGAAAGCAAAGTTTTTTGATTGTACGACCATTTTTAAATGATTTCAATCACGGTCGTATATGGATTGAAAACAGTTGTAAGGATTGAAAAAAAATGTTGCTTTCCATATAATAGATTTTTTTAAATTGTTTGCGACCATTCTTGATTGTTCTTGATTATATGGAAACCAGACTTAAGTTGAACTGAATGCAGAAGACTCACTAAATAACTATAGGACAAAGAAAAAAATAGTGAAAAACGAATGTACACATCAGACATGACTATATTACAAAACCTGACAGGAATGTTAATGGGACCAATCACCAGCAGGTTTTGCAGCTATGAAATCCTCTGCTATGATTTCCATACCAACAATTTACAATTTTGACAATTTTATAGCTTATAGTTTTCTTAGAAGTTTAACTTAAGCTTATAGTTTTCTTAGTTTAACTGAAGTTGTTATTAATAACCATTAGGCGAAAGCGACAATTACAGATGCATGTATTAGTTTACGAGGTTACTATGGTTAACATTTTATGTAAGTTGCAATGCGTTGTTTACCTCTCAGGGTCTGGACTATCTCGTAACAGCTCTGGAGGTGGTGAAGGTAGAGTTTCCATGGGAGGGGCAGGGAAGTCTTCCTGAGCAAGGTCATCATCATTTATTTCAATGTCCTCAGGGGGTGGGGGTGGTGGTGACGGCGAATCTATGCCGTCGACCTCAATAGGTGTCGGTGGCCTGGGTTGCGGTTTAATTTCGACTGCATGTATGTCTTGTTGTCTACTTTCGTTAGGCTCCATATACCTGATATTCAAGTCATTAACTAGTGGAGGCTTCTCACTAATAACCTCTTCCTGCCATTCAAGATCTTGATCTTGATCATGATCAGCTATGGATGATGTCGATGATGACTCATCTTTCATCATGTCCGGTTCGTGATCAAGATCTTTTAGTGGTATATCCTCATCTGGATTTTCTGCTGATTGTACTTTAATGACAGGACCATTAACATCCAAGCTTAACTCCTCCTCTGATTGGTCAATATTGTTTTGGATATCATGTGCTGGATGTTCTTCGTGTTCTGAGCTGCCTGTACGTATTACTGGAACCACTGGTGGTGCCACAGGTGCTGTTTCTACTACTCTGGTATCTGGTGTACCATAGGCTCCACCGTATGGTCTTGATGATTGGTTTGTTTGTTGTGCATTATTCCTGCTTGGTGTTTTGAGACTTTGTGTTCTGTTGGTGGAACGATAAGGTCAGTAACATCATCACAATAATACTTTCATAATCAGAGATGATATTTCTCATTTTCAACCATATCATCTTAAATATCATAATGGATAACTAGCAAAAAAATCTAGTGTGAGCTGCATGAGAGTTTCTAATGAAACAATTGTGGTAAAAATGTAAGTTATACACTGTAAAAAAAGAGAGTGACATTTCAGACCATAGCCCTCCAACAAAGAACTAATGTACAAAATGTCAGTAAGGACTCTTCTTTTTATGGCTTACATTTTTACCACAATTGTTAAATATAATAACTACAGTTTCAATTAACACTATGCAGGATAAATTTGAAATCACAGCTTTTGTTCTGATACTGTGACAAAAATTGCTTGTTAAACCATAAAATTAGCATAAACGTTGTTTTGGATTAATGTGTTTTCATGTGGATGGAAGGCCTAACTGGATAAATTAAGTTGCATTTTCAAATTTATCCAGTTTAGTGTGGACATAGCCCTAGTCAACATATGGTGGTTGTCATTGCAATCGTCACTGTTGTTGTCAACATCATATAGATCATTTTTTCATCACAACGAAATGTCTATTAATTGAATAGGTGATTTACATTATGGTATCATATGCTACCAATACCAGAATGCTTTGCTGACTTTCTTTTGTATTGCAATTAGTGCAAATTGTTTAACTAATCTCCAAAGGGATTGAAACTTTGAATAAGAAAGAAAATTTGCAAAGAATGCTGGTCTTGGTAGTAAAATGATATCATAATGAAAATCACCTATTACCACCAATGATTATCTCATCATCGTTATCACTGTGAAAATACATTCATACCACACTAGCACTGCTACCATCACCATTAAACATCATATCAACAAACCTATTAAAAGTTGGTTGTTGTCTGGAGTTCTCCTGTGTCGCTTCAATTATTTGTTTTTGTGTGCGTCCACTAAATCTGTACGATGATCCTCGACTAAACACTTTAGGTCTGTGTTTTGGTGGACTTTGACCATGTGATTGTCTACCAACAAAATAGAGAAAAACAGTAAACAATAAGGTGAATACAAACTCATAATTATACAAGTAGAAATACTTGTGTATAATAATATTGTTTTAAATATGTTTGTTATGTTGTATATGCTTGTAAAGCGTCATGGATTTTCAGATATGCACGCTATATAAATATATTTATTATTTTTATCATCATAATTATTATCATCATCATCATCATCATCATCATCCTCATTATTATTATTATTTATATTATAATTTAGCTTACCTGAAGAATGCATGTGTTGAGATTGCAACTTTCCAAAAACTTTTGCATGCATTCCGACTGCTCATTTGGAATTCTACAGCATCTTTATAGTGACCCTACAAACAAGAGCAAAACTTTGAAAAAATAATTGGACAAATTGTTCCAAACATGATGAGTTTCAAGTGTCAATGTTTTGGGTTAAGTTCATATTCTGTTGTTGACTAGACTAGCGTGTTGCCATATCAATGCTAGTTGAACTGTTTTCCTGTCCTTTTTTGACAGATTCTCAATCACACTGACTGCATTTTGCCATTTTATAGACAATATATTAAATACTTACAAATATTTCTGGATGTAATTTGATTAGGAATCTTTTTCTCTTGAAACTTAACTTTCTGATTTTTGCCCTGAATGAAAACAGTAAAAAAAATATTATGACTGACTAAATCAGGGGTTTCATTATCTTTTTGAATTTGCATCTGAGTAACTGAAGTAGGTGTCTGTGTCCCAAATGTTTTCTAGGCAGGTATGCTAACATATTAAGTAAGATGCAAAATAAACAGCAGTAAGAGGTAAAATAGACAGCGCTATACCTCCAGTAGCCACCTATTATTGAAAGCTCTTTCAATCAAAGTTATGAAAAAACAATCCATACCTACTTACCATGACAAAGTGTTAATTTTTGATCCAGATTGAAACACAAGTATTCCCATATTGGCAGCTGCTAAATCAAGCTCCACGTTGTCTTTATCCTACAAAATACATGCATATTGAAATATTATAGACTGCTTCAATAACTCATAGTTTCGCTCCATTGTCTAATTCTGTAGGTTGCAAAAGGAGCGACCAAAAAGACTGACAAAGAGCAATATGGACCCACTTGTGGAATATTGATTTACGGTAATGTTGGTAATTAAAATTCTGATTTTACAAATAACATTCCAGCACTTGAGAAACTTATACCAGTTGTTATGTAATAGCATATTTCAGTCTATAATTCAACCAATCAATACAAGTTTACATTTCCATTGATTGGTCAAAAGGTAGATGTAGATGTATTCCAGTAAATCATCAGTGGAAATACTTTTGAGAGTCTTGCTGTATGGGTTTCAGAGTTTGAATTTGGAAGAAAGAATAAAGTATAAAGGGAATAAAGTGTAGTATTTTTAGGTAATGGGTACCCTACTGTTATTATTTGAAGACTATACTAACCCTTGCAGGGTAAAGAATGATGCCATACATTTCCAGTCTTCTGGCAACATCAAGCAAGTTATAGTCACAATCGGATGGGCTTAGCCCTCTGTATAAAAAAATAAAAAAAAATTGATGATTTACATTTATATGGCATCATATACTACCAATACAAGAATGCTTTGCTGACTTTCTTTGCTGACTTTCTTTTGTTTTTCAAATTTTCAAAGGGGTTAAAAATTTGAATATGAAAGAAAATTTGCAAAGAAGTGCTGGTCTTGGTAGTAAAATGAATATCTATTTGTTCATCTGTCAACTCACTGTGTTTTTTATTCAGTCATGTAGTTATTTAAGTATTTGTTCTATTCATTCATTCATCCCTTTATTCATTTATTCATTCTTCTATTCATTTATTCATCCATTCAACCACACTATTCTCCTACATACTTGTGTTGCTTGTGGAAGTCTGCAATTCTAAATTCTGCTTCTGCATCCTAAAACAAAGACACAATATCATATCAAAACAACACAAAAACAACAAACAAAATATTAAATAAACCAACCAAAACAAATAGACAAACTGATAGACAGACTAACTGAATAAGCAATGTATTTCATTTATTTAACCTAATTATAACTAAATTGATTTTGATGATAGACAGACAGACAGACAGACAGATGTGATGTAGTAGTGTAAAACCATATTCAATTATAACAAAAAAATGAATACAAAAATTTAAAAGTTTAAACAATCAAAGAGCAGAAAGAGGAAATGTGTAGATTTTTGTTATAAATAACAAAAATAATAATAATAAATTTGTAAAGCGCCTAAACTACAAATATTCTCAGGCGTTATATACAATTATTCAGAACAATCTATATATGAATATTATCAAGAACATATGTACAATAAAATAAAAACTTAAAAACTAAAAACAAAAACAAAAAAATAAATTAATTAATTAAAACTGTTGAGTATGATGGTCATGTCACCTTCTATTGTTTTCATCAAAGAAGTACTTTGTAATCATTGATTTCAGATGAAAAAATTAAATAAAGTAAATGTAGATAAATATGCCAGACAATAATTATTACAGACAGACAGACAAGACTTATTTACCTGATCTGGAAAGAATTGGAACTCTGAGAGGTAACCAGGACGACACGTCAATGAGTCATAATCACCTATTTCCCCTGCAAATAAAAATGATGACCTTAGAAGTATATAGCAAACGTGCCAATGATCTTTTCCAACAAAAAGCTAATGTTCTTTCTTGAGTTCAATTGCAATCTATAAGTGGCTTGAGCCAAGGTAGCTACAGGGGTAACTAATGCAGTAAACCATTACTTGTAGACGACACTGTGTGATAAGCCACAACTGGTAGAAGGACACTTGGGAGAATGTTCCTGTAGTTCATTCACAGCCATTTGAAGGGTTCAGAGCGAAAACGGCGTAAGTGCATTTTAGGATAACTTTTTCGAATTTTCGAATTGTCACCAAATCAATCAAAAAAGGCACCTAATGACTTATTTTGGTCTAAAAATAAACATCTTCTATTTTTTTCCGAAGAACTTGTCCGAGAAAGGTGTAATTCGGCCCGTAGTTACGCTTTCGCTTTGCTTGACAACTGTTCACTCTTGCGTGAAAAGCACAAATTTGTATAGGACGATAAAAATACCCGAGTGAATATGCATAAGTACAAATCTTAGAGTGCGCGCACTAAATAAATACCACTAAATAGTGCTATTTTATGCTAATTCTATTTTTTTGTTTTTTGTTTTTGTTTGTTTGTTTGTTTAATAAGCGCTATTTAGTAATCTCGACATCAGTGTTCATGGGGACAAATAAACCTATTAATATATATGTATTTTTTGGCTAAAAACTTGGCCTTCGAGCAAAAAGTTTAATATCCTAAGAAAATTCAGTCCTTCTTCTAATCTTATGCAAGTTTTTCAAGTTTTACTTCATTCTACTTACACCGCTAAATCACTACGAACATGCCTATTTCGAACTACACATGTTTCGACAAAAATACCACTGCAATGCATTCTGGGAAATCAACCAAATTTTCGGCAGCCGTCATAGCCTCCCCCCATTTCAAGTTTTTTTTTATAAGTCTAACGCTACCTCGGAATTCTGCCGAATTTTCAGGCTTTTGTGTTCTTTGATCGCCAAAACTTGCAAAAATAGCCGCGGCAGTCCGAGAATTTGCCTCTAAAACAGTCTTTAAGTGATGATTCGGCTTCAACGGTCGCCAAGATTCACGAGTGCGAAAAAAACACTAATTTTTACTCGAAATCATCTCAACTGCTTGATTTCTTTCAAACAGTAGACTCATCACAACTAGAAAGCTTAATGATGCTGTTCCAGAAGCGTTTAGAGGCAAAATAATAGCAAAAAACAACGACAAAATCGCAAATGATACGACTTTGTCGAAGTCCTGATTAGACTGAAAACCAGTTTCAAACGTGTTAAACATGTTTACCAGTTTCATGCCTCCCCAGTAACACAAAAACACAGGAGTCTTGATCGAAGCCAAAAAGAAACTACCCTAGACGAGCATAAGGTTTGTACGACTCAAAAAATCCCTAAAATCGCCCAAAAATGTCATTTTTCTGACAATTTCTTCGGAAAAAAATAGAAGATGTTTGTTTTTAGACCAAATTGAATTGTTAGATGCCTTTTTTTGATTGATTTGGTGACAATTCGAAAATTCGAAAAAATTATCCTAAAATGCACTTACGCCGTTTTCGCTCTGAACCCTTCATTTATAACAATTATTTTATATTATCATTTTTTTTTAAATTAAGATGTTTTTTATATTGTTTTTTATTCATAGTAATTTTAATTTCATATTCGATTTATATAATGTTTAAGTTATTCTTTATGGCACATTTGAATATATTTTCTATAGAATTTGCGCCTAATAAATTCATAATTATTATTATTATTAATGCCTAGACTGAAGAATGTAGATAAAATAGGACCCCCTGAATCAAACAATGATTGACCACGTGAAGAAGTTAGCATTAGTGTGAGTCTTACCTTGCACAATATAGGAAGCCAACAGTGCTGCAGTATTTGCTGAACATTTTAATCTAAAAAAATATAAAATGCATGAATGGATGGATTATTAATAAATGGCTTCAATAGATAAATGAATGATTGAATGAATGAATGGACATATAAGTGGAAGAGTAGATGTAGAGAAGCATTGACAAATGGATGAATGAATGCATAAATGAATGCATGAATAAAATAACTAAATAGATAAATGAATGATTGAATGAATGAATGGACATATAAGTGTAAGAGTTGATGTAGAGAAGCATTGACAAATGGATGAATGAATGCATAAATAAATGGATGAATAAAATAACTAAATAAATGGATGAATGAATGATTTGATGGTTAGATCAGTTTTAAGTTCATTGCTCAGGCTAAGCTCATGTAATAACGTGTGATATATTTTTTATATATGTATGCACACATCCATACAAAATGGTTTTGTCTTGAATCTGTGAGGCAAGTGTAGATAGAGAGTTTGTAAATGGGAATGGATGGGGGGATACATTGATATGAGGCCTGGTGTCCTGTTTGCATCTCCTGGGCTTCGCCCGAAACAAGATTAAATTTTTTAAATAATAAGTTATCTCACCTTCCATTAAGCAAATCTCTTTTTACTTGAAGTGCAAACATGTACCTAAAAAGACAACACAATGACATTTGAGACAGTACATTAATCAAACCACCCTTTGGAGCAAAATTTGATGTCCATAAAGGTAAGAGACCCAGCAATATGCTTTCTGCCATAGCAAGATGTTATTAATAACAGGGTGTCATTAAGGTGAGAATGGACTGCAGTTGGGTATCACATGCATAAATAGTTTAAGTGAAACATGTGCTAATTGTCAAATAAAATTAGAATGCTTGTTTGTTTGATTGTTTTTTTTTTTTTTTGAGGGGGGGGGGGGACGAAGTATTACCAATTATTTGTAATAGTTTAGTTCAGCCATCTGATTTTCCAGCCAAATGCACATGATTACAGCTAAAGTTATCTATCACTGGTAGCTAAAAATGTATGTATAATTTGACTTGAGTGAAATGGAAACAGAGTATCTGTTCATCTCTATTTCACTTTATTATTTATTGACCATTCAACTCTAAATGCTCCAAACTCTTCATTTGCTCATTGTTGATAGATAAAATCACCATCCACTAACCGTGTATATTCCTCTTGTAGAAGGGCAGGATCAGGCGAGTAAAACTTGACACTAAACCGTAACAGTACTTTATTGACATCATGGACTTGTTTGTTAATTGCTTTATGTTGGTCCAGCCAATGCTAAAATGATACAAAACACTTAATTATTACAATGGGATTCCTGTGTACTATTACTAATACAATAGGATTCCTGTGTACTATGATTCCTGTGTACTATTATTAATACAATGGGATTCCTGTGTACTATAACTAATACAGTAGGATTCCTGTGTACTATTATTAATACAATGGGATTCCTGTGTACTATTATTAATACAATGGGATTCCTGTGTACTATTATTAATACAATGGGATTCCTGTGTACTATTATTAATACAATGGGATTCCTGTGTACTATTAATTATACAATGGGATTCCTGTGTACTATTATTAATACAATGGGATTCCTGTGTACTATTATTAATACAATGGGATTCCTGTGTACTATTAATTATACAATGGGATTCCTGTGTACTATTATTAATACAATG
Source organism: Diadumene lineata (assembly GCA_918843875.1). Classification (NCBI taxonomy): domain Eukaryota; kingdom Metazoa; phylum Cnidaria; class Anthozoa; order Actiniaria; family Diadumenidae; genus Diadumene; species Diadumene lineata. The sequence continues at coordinate 8,203,624 of OU974069.1, forward strand.
GGATTGCTGTTTACTATTATTAATACAATGGGATTCCTGTGTACTATTAATTATACAATGGGATTCCTGTGTACTATTATTAATACAATGGGATTGCTGTGTACTATTATTAATACAATGGGATTTCTGTTTACTATTATTAATACAATGGGATTCCTTTGCTTTAGGGTTGTCTCCAATGTCAATCTCATACCCAGATCCTGCGTTCTCTTGTAACCTCCGTTCTCTGGCATAATTGGATGCCAGAAACCATGTTTTATGGTTTGTCGGGTAGTTTCTTATGCGCATTTGTCTAGTAACCTCTTCAAAATGAAGACCAAACAGATATTAAAGTTTTATCTCACAACAGATGAAACTTTAAAAATGCTATCAAAGCACTAAGATGTTCACAAACAACCCAAATAACTAAAACTGGAATCCATAAAATTATGCTAGAGCCCTCATTCTTTGCCTCAAGCCACAAGAAAATGTGAGCTCTGGGTACGAGATTGCTCCAGCGTAATGTATTTTATGCTGCACAAGTAAGGTCACAATAGTGAAACAACACAATGCTCCTTTTGTTTCTCTATTATTGTGACCTCACTTGTGAGCATCACAGGAAAAACGGGATAAAACACATTAATGTATTTAAATAGACCATCATGGTTTTCTTTAAAAAAACATTAATATTCACAACTATGCATTGACCATTAATGTTTAGTGTCCGATATTAACCATGGATGGTTTTTAATGGTTTATATGTAATGGACCATTAAAAACACCATAAATGATTTTTTTTACTTTTTTTCCTGTGCATCAATTGAAGGGTTCAGAGCGAAAACAGCGTAAGTGCATTTTAGGATAATTTTTTCGAATTTTCGAATTGTCATCAAATCAATCAAAAAAAGGCATCTAACAATTCAATTTGGTCTAAAAACAAACATCTTCTATTTTTTTCCGAAGAAATTGTCAGAAAAATGACATTTTTTGGCGATTTTAGGGATTTTTTGAGTCGTACAAACCTTATGCTCGTCTAGGGTAGTTTCTTTTTGGCTTTGATCAAGACTCCTGTGTTTTTGTGTTACTGGGGAGGCATGAAACTGGTAAACATGTTTAACACGTTTGAAACTGGTTTTCAGTCTAATCAGGACTTCGACAAAGTCGCATCATTTGCGATTTTGTCGTTGTTTTTTGCTATTATTTTGCCTATAAACGCTTCTGGAAAAGCATCATTAAGCTTTCTAGTTGTGATGAGTCTACTGTTTGAAAGAAATCAAGCAGGTGAGATGATTTCGAGTAAAAATTAGTGTTTTTTTTGCACTTGTGAATCTTGGCGACCGTTGCAGAAATCATCACTTAAAGACTGTTTTAGAGGCAAATGCTCGGACTGCCGCGGGTATTTTTGCAAGTTTTGGCGATCAAAGAACACAACAAGCCTGAAAATTCGGCAGAATTCCGAGGTAGCGTTAGACTTATAAAAAAAACTTGAAATGGGGGGAGGCTATGACGGCTGCCGAAAATTTGGTTGATTTCCCAGAATGCATTGCAGTGGTATTTTTGTCAAAACACGTGTAGTTCGAAATAAGCATGTTCGTAGTGATTTAGCGGTGTAAGTAGAATGAAGTAAAACTTGAAAAACTTGCATAAGATTAGAAGGACTGAATTTTCTTAGGATATTAAACTTTTTGCTCGAAGGCCAAGTTTTTAGCCAAAAAATACATATATATTAATAGGTTTATTTGTCCGCATGAACACTGATGTCGAGATTACTAAATAGCGCTTATTAAACAAAAAAAAAAAAACAAAACAAAACAAAAAAAATAGAATTAGCATAAAATAGCACTATTTAGTGGTATTTATTTAGTGCGCGCACTCTATGATTTGTACTTATGCATATTCACTCGGCTATTTTTATCGTCCTATACAAATTTGTGCTTTTCACGCAAGAGTGAACGGTTGTCAAGCAAAGCGAAAGCGTAACTACGGTCCGAATTACACCTTTTTCGGACAAGTTCTTCGGAAAAAAAATAGAAGATGTTTATTTTTAGACCAAAATAAGTCATTAGATTCCTTTTTTGATTGATTTGGTGACAATTTGAAAATTCGAAAAAATTCTCCTAAAATGCACTTACGCCGTTTTCGCTCTGAACCCTTCAATTATACTATACTGGACATCTTTTTGTTAGTGATTCCTGAGTGGCAGTTTTGGTATGTGTGCCTTTATTAAGTAGTTTTTATATTCAAAACGTCCACACTCATATGATCACAGCTTATCAACATTGGTTTCTTTGTGGTCAACATATTTGAAACACAGATGCTAATCAACAGTCTCTTTCAAAACTACACTCTCTTAAATGGTATCAACACAGCCAAACAATATTCAAACTCCGCTACATTGAAAAAAAATATGACAACACCATAACAACACAACACCAACAGAAACTCATGTTCTTTTTCAAGACTTCCCACCACAATAAATTATTGGTCACAACATTTCAAGGTCACTTCAAATTGAGTTATTAATAAATGATAGCTATATTTTAATTGGGCCTTTTAAAAATTCCAATTCTTTTAATTCCAGTTAGAAGACCAAAGGGAAACACACTAAATTATTCCTGCAACAATTTTATATCAACCACATCTTTCAAGGAGCAACAAAGCCAAATTGACCATTATAATAATGTCGTAGTTTTAATCTTAATTAGGTCATTGAGAGAGATTGCAACAAAAGCTGACATTCATGAGATTTTAATGTACATAGTATCTGTAATTATGATAAATAGATAAGTAAGGTTATTCAGGTAATTAAAAGCCCTGCTGACATATTAAAAACGTTTTTTTTTTCTACACCACCTCCACCATCATTGATTGACCATGATTATCATCCTCCAATTATTACATTAAATAATTATCAATTTGATAAGAAATGAGTGTGATGATAAGAAAATCATCACCGATGTTAATGTCCAATGATTCATCATCATTATCATCATTACCATCACAATCATTATCATCACCATCATTACCACCATCATTATCATCACCATCATTATCATCACTGTCACTATCATTATCATCACCATCATCAATATCACCATCATCACCATCACCAATATAATCACCATCATTATCACCATCCTCAATATCATCATCACCATCATTATCATCACCATCATTATCACCATCCTCAATATCATCATCACCATCATTATCATCACCATCATTATCACCATCCTCAATATCATCATCACCATCATTATCATCACCATCATTATCACCATCCTCAATATCATCACCACCATCATTATCATCACCATCATTATCACCATCCTCAATATCATCATCACCATCATTATCATCACCATCATTATCACCATCCTCAATATCATCACCACCATCATTATCATCACCATCATTATCACCATCCTCAATATCATCACCACCATCATTATCATCACCATCATTATCACCATCCTCAATATCATCACCACCATCATTATCATCACCATCATTATCACCATCCTCAATATCATCACCACCATCATTATCATCACCATCATTATCACCATCCTCAATATCATCACCACCATCATTATCATCACCATCATTATCACCATCCTCAATATCATCACCACCATCATTATCATCACCATCATTATCACCATCCTCAATATCATCACCACCATCATTATCATCACCATCATTATCACCATCCTCAATATCATCACCACCATCATTATCATCACCATCATTATCACCATCCTCAATATCATCACCACCATCATTATCATCACCATCATTATCACCACGGCCAACATCAATATCATCCATCATCTACATCTTCCATCATCATCAACACAACCATCATCATCCAATAATATCACCACCAAGATCATCAACATTTCCATCACCACCAACATCATGATTATGATTAGATTTCCACAATGATGATGGTGGTTAGAGTGCATGCCATATAAGCATGAAACAATTCCTAACTATTTAGCGCTTAATAGTATTTAGTTATCAACTACATAGTTATCCACTACATAGTTATCAACTAACTAACAATGCGCCAAGGCATAAACTAAGACACAAAGAAATTCAAAGACACGTTACAAGGAATGTTGCACGTTTTGTTTTATTGCACATCTTTTGTTAGTTAGTTGATAACTATGTAGTTGATAACTAAATACTATTAAGCGCTAAATAGTTAGGAATTGTTTCACGCTTATATGGCATGCACTCTAGTATTATTACTATTATTTTAAAATAATCATCAGAAGATGACTGTTATGTCACTCACCAAATTATCTGAATGATCGTAATAGTGAAGGCCAAAGTATTCACACTCCTCCAAGTTCAAGTATTCATACACTTGTTTGTACAACACCTCACCCTTTACTTTGGGCTGCAGATGAAAGAAAAACATCAATGAATAAACTGTGAATGGATAGATGAATAGATAAAAGAATAAATGAGCAAATAAATGAATGAAATTGAATGGAATAACAATTGAATAAAATAATGAAAAAATAGAGGTATGCATGAAATAATAAATGAATGAATTTATAAGAATCAATGAATGAAACAGTAAATGAGCAAACAATCTAATTAACACATAATGACCCCAATGAGGATGTTAAATTATCATTCAATAAACACTCCTTGTCTTTGCTATGCACAGAGGAGTTTTACTCTTGAAAATGGTGCAAGAGAGCATAAGAAAAGAAATACGAGGTCTAGAACTCTATTTTTTATATCAAACAATAAACAATAAATCAAATCTAGAAAAATGACAAAATAAACTATTTAAGTATCTTTATTAGGTAATAGATAAAGCATGATGCTTTTTCCAATTTGGCCTCCAATGAACAAACTAATGAACAAATGAAACAATTCAATTATCAAATGCATTAATGAATGAATAAATAAGTCAAATCAAAAGTACAATCTACCCAGTACATCAGAAAGACAAAGCAATCAGAAATAAAATATCAGACTTATAAATTAAAATATTATTGCGACATATGAAATGGACTTTGTTTTATCAACAAATTGCACTTCAAAGAAAAAACAAAAGCCCTTGGAACACAATTTGACAACATATTTGTCAATTTCAAATGTTTATATTATAATCTCACAAAACAACATCCTCACAACAAAATAACATAATTCAAATTTTTATTCTTGTTAGAAAGAAAGGAAACACCATTCCTTTTGTTATAATTATTACAACTAATACCTTGGCAGTCTGAAAATGAAATCTTTTTCAAAAAAACATGGCTTAGAATAATACACCACTGACACTGCTAAGAGCTCAAATTTTCAATCTTTGGAAAATCCTTTTCTCAAGCTGTTTTACTTTCCCGAAGTAATGGATTCAAGGCCCACCCAGGGCATATTATATTTTTCTTTTAAACTTTCTGTTTTAGTTTCCTATTCATTCATTCACTTAATCGTTCATGCATTCATTAATTTCGTTGTTTTATTCATACATCTATCCAACAAGGTATTATTTTGATCATTATTTTAGTCAGACATGCATAATCATAGCTTAAAATGAATAAAATAGAACACTCTACTAAAATGTACTTGAAATTAAACTTCAAATTGTCAATTTTTAGTATTTTCACAGTTCAAGATTGATCTTCAAAAACATGTTAAGTTAGTAATGGTGGACATCATATTTTGAGAAGCTGTACCAATCACATTTTAAGTATAAATCTAATTAGGAAATGTTAATTAGTTTGTTTTAGTGGGCATAGAATTTCTCATTTTCTCTGATAAAAACATGGAGCAAACAGGAATTGACTTCAGGAAATTCTTAACTTGCTATTTTCAAACTTGGAAATACATTCTTTCGCTCACTCAAGATTCACTAATCTATCTATTTCATTGTTTTACCTGTTCCTTTCTTTGTTCATTTATTAATTTGCGTATTGTGCTATTTTTTCATTCAATCATTCACTTATTTAATAACTCGTCAAAATTAACACATTCATTAAATTTATCAATTCAGCCAGTTATTTTTGAATACTTTTGAAAAATGAATGAACACATTCTCATATAATTTAAATCCCTTAAACTTTAGAAATCAGTGCCACTATTTGCAGTTGAAAAACAAGTTTTCAAGTTGAAAGCTCATCTTCCAAATGCTGTAAAACATTGCACCGAATTCTTACCAATACATCGGTTTATGAAACAACCTCACATGGTACTACAATATTTTGCTTGTTTTCATGAAAAAAGCCAGAGTATTTTCTACATAAAAAGTAAAAAAAAGGAAATGTGTAAGTTAGGTCCAAAGTCACTTCAGCATCTGGAAACCAGTGCTGGTCTACCAGGGATTTTTTTTATATCCTGTAATAATCGGTATGTATTTTTAATAATTGATATTTCAAATTAAGACATAAAGAAAAAAGATAAAGGGAATAGACAAAAAAATGAACAACTACAACATATTGTCATTAGAAATTTTATGCAATTCTCAAGGTCACAATGCTATATTTCTGAAGCTTTATTATGAAACAATCTCAGCTTGTACTACAAACAAAGTTTTGTTTTCATGAAAAAGAGAGAAATATTTACAACAACTAAGTGATTTGACTTTGTAATTGGTTTGACAATATCCTGACAAAGTAATGGAATATATTGAAGCTAACAAAGACCCTTAGGCGTTAAGACAGCAAAATAAAACTAAAGCTATAGAAAAATATGTTTTTTTTGTATAATTATTACACATCTAACCAATTTTGTGGATAACATCAGCAGAACAAGGCTTCTACATGAATGCCCTTATGTGTAATGTACGTAGTGCTTATATAGAGTATTCAACTAATGTGTCAACGCGCTTTACAATCTCTAATATTTATAGTATGCAATCTGGTTTTACAAGCATGAGGTTGAGTAGTAGTTAGTAATTAGTATGTATTAGTGTAGGCTTATCACCAAGGATGGTTGTGACCTGCATCCCCCAGTTGTTCTATTACATCCTCACGTTACTGAAAACGTGGAGAGACAGGACCTCTAATTTAACATCCTTATGAGTGAACATGTAAAGCCTAACAATCAAGAATACTATTATTTCAGACTGGCTGAAGGTCTGCAGACTGAGGATTTGAACCCTTAGCCTCTGGTTAACAGCCCAATGCTCTTCAACTGAGCTAACCTGTCTCGGTGAGATTAAGAGCAATAAAGTTATGGATGATGGCGATAATCATTATGTTTGTCATTTTAATAGAGTGACTAACAACAACAACAACAACAACAAAAAAAACACTAAGGAAGTACATAATAGAATGTTGGAGTTCAGATGAAAACATACTAAATTGATTCGAAAGTATGTCTATATCAGCAGCCACGCAGTTTCCATTCAGATGGATATATAATAATTAAATATATATTATTGTTGTAAAAGATCAGTCAAAATAACACGCAATCTTTGTTGTGATGTAAAAACAATGGAAAAACGTCTGAAACCACATTAAAAAAATAAAATAACATTTATCACATATTTTTTACAAAACTGCTTTTACAGTAGAATATTATGCATAAAATAAAATACTACACACATCTAAAACAAAAGAAAAAAATAGTCTCTCAAATTAATGTGTTTCTCATTAATGTCATATTTAACCAATTTATGAAAGAAATATTTATTGAAATGTGTACAACACGTTTTCATCCATTGGTAAGTCGTGTTGATTGAATAAGTGCTCATGTCAATATGCATACCACTTGTCTCATCAAAAAATGAATTAAAGAAACAAAAATACACACTCTTCTAGTCTAGCATTTTGCAGCAAGCTTTTTTCATCCTTTCTACCACCAAGCAAATTACCTTTTTTTAAATTCAATTTCTTACATCTAATAAAACTTATAAGAGATATGAAATGTAATAACCTATAACTACAATTTTCACCATTCCAATCATCTAAACGGAGTTAATTTATTCAGATCAGGATTATTTGGTTGACAAGATAAACCATTTAATTGAAAACTTAACTGACTGACGATCATAATGGACTGCAATGAAGGTTTTAAATACAGAGGGCATTTTTGATCCTTGGCAAACAGCTTAGACAGAAATTAAAATGCAGAAATAATTACTGAAATGTAATGCTATCTATTTGTGGTATTTTGTGTAAGTAACAGACAAACACAAAAGGCTTGAAAGCAATAAAACATTCTGATCTATCGCAAATAGCTTAGACATGAATCAAAATTGAAGAAAACAAGCTAAGTGTAAAACTATCAAAATGGATTTCAATAATGAGAAAGCGACTGACAGGAAGACTTGAAAGTCGTAAACAGTTTTAATCTATGGCAGACAGATGAAACATGAATTAAAATGTAGAAATGACGATTTTAATATCAAATGCTTTTTTGATGAAAGACAGGAGTAGACACAAAGACTTGATATATGAAAAGACCTGATAAATATGAATAGATCCTTTCAGGACTTCATCAATATTACCTTGTAGTATATTATATCTATGTTAGTCAATGAAAACTAAACATCAAAAAAAGGTCAAAAACATGAAACAATCTTGGGGAAAATTTGAACTCCTAAATAAAAAAATACTGATGTTTCTAAGGTGAAATAATGGTTTGTCAATTTCATATATAGTTCTAAAGTGTATTTTTGCACAAATAATAGTGGATTACTTTTGATGTTGACATCAAGATAAATATTGAATATTACAAAATATTAGCATAACGAAGAACTTTGTCTGCATGGGTGCAAATAAAATAATGAATAAAAATATTGATTTAACTGAAGAATGTACTGTTTAAAATGTCTAATCCAAATAGATAATTTTCTGAAAACAAAAGGAATTTTAGTGAGATTGTAGCTAAAGGTCAAAAACCAGAGGAAATGGTCAAATTGAGAGGAAACGTGGGTCGGCTTGTGTGTGGCGAATCAAGGGAAAAACGAGGATTTCTTGTGATTATCAAGGGCTGACATACAGTGCACAGTTAGACCACTAAAAATTTTCAAACCACAATTATACACAAAATACCGCAAATTCGACAAATTACTGACTAAAATAACAACAACGTTCAAAATAACAATGAATATTTAGATACATTCTGTAGATTATTGTGAGCTTGTTAATAAAACCATGAGAAAATTAGAGTTCAGCATGAAAAGTGAGTAAAAAATGTTGTTTACATCACAGATCTACATCACTAAATCGAAAGGATTAACTTCGCTGATAAATGAAAATCACAGATACTTTGACCAGCACTGTCAATTCTCCTAACTACCTAGAATAAGAAGATTTCCTATTGCATTTGGGATTTTGTGTTAACTCTTGCATGGGAAAGGCATATTTTCGTGAAAAAAAAAATGGAGTGAAATGTGTTGATTGAATTTAGTGAGCGAGGTTCAGGGAGACTGAAATATGAGAAATTCCCCTTTTAAAAAAAGTACATAAAGTACAACGATAAAATTTGAATGGTTATATCTGACACACTTTTTTTTAGATCTAGTTGACTTTTTAAACGCAATGAATAATATGTATTATACGGTAAAACATTTACCTTAGCACATGTTTTGAAAGTAGGGCAGAGGATGACTCATTACACCGATGAAAAAACCCATTTCACTCAAAAACCTTTTGATAAGAGCTCTAATTAGATGTTTAGAGAGATCCTTTGAGATTAATGAATTCTTTTCGATTGAAGCAAACGAAGGAAAGTATTTTTGATTGCAAGAAAAATGCGTTTGTTTTGAAAGAAATGACTATTTCCATGTGAGTGAATTTACGCGTTCATTTGGAAATTTTTTCCCTTGTTAATGTATTGAAACAACATCCTTGACTATAAGTTAATAGGGACATTACTAAATCTCTGATAGTTAAAGAAATAAGAGTGTGTACAAGCCACAGCTGTTTATAGCAAAGGCATTATATCGACAAAGGTCGCCGAAATATCATTCCAAGCAAGCTTTGCCTTGTACCATACTCAGTAGTATTTAGTGCAAAAGATGTTGAACAAAACCCAACGTTCTCTAGCCCTAAGCGATTATTAAAGATGACTAATGTTTCTTTGTACCTCAATGTCGAATTTAACAACAGAATCGTCGAGCATACAAACTTTGATAGCTGTTTTACGACGACCTCTTCTCTGACCACCACTCCCTTCCTCATTGACTTCGTACGAGCGGCGGGACATTTTCACAGCTAAACTGTTGTTGCTCTTTAGTTGAGATCCAAGCAAAGTCTTCCACAATGTTCAGTTCAAACGCTTCGAGACGCCGATCGCGCAGTAAGCGCTAGTAAGTCTCGCAAAACTGGAAAACAAACAGTAAATCAAATAAAATTTCGAAGTTTTTTGCTACAAGAACATGAACACAGCACCGAAGCCTTCGGTGTATTATCAAGCTCTGATTGGTCAGTATGCAGAACAATGGACCCTTCATCCATATTTGGCATCGCGATGGCGGACCTCGGAACCGGAAGTGAAGAACGCTTTGATACATCGCTCTTCTAAACAAAAGGGACATTCCATATTTGGTGGGAAGATGGCGGGTTTTTTATTTACCGGAAGTGGTATTTCAGTAATGCTTGAAGCATTTGATGAATGTTGAAGAGTGATGACTGGTTGGGATATCGATATTCTATCTTTAAGACAATATCAATATTTAGATTACTTCTAAATACTGAGGAACTAAAATCCTCACGAAAATTCTGATGAATAGAAACTAGTAACATAGTAAATTTGCTTAAAATTGCATCAATATCTATGTTTGTACACTTGTGCTGAAGCATTCCAAAGCGAAAATAACTGTTTTGTTTTGGGTGGAAAATTTAATCTTTGTTTATTGCACAGCATGAACTGGTAAACAATGACGCGTCAATGATCAGTATTCAAGGAGCCATTTATAGAGTGCACTCCCAAAAAAGTGTGCAATATAAATACCACTTAATAGTGCTATTTTGTGCTAATTCTATTGTTTAATTAATTTCTTTTGTTTAATTAATGCTATTTACCATTTCATAGTGACAACTGTTGCACACATTTAGTGTTTGCACTCTAATGTGTTAGAAACAACAACCTTGTCAAAGCTTAAAATGAGAACAAGCTTGTTTGAATCAAGGAAAACAAAGCAAAGAAAAAGAAAGGGAGAAATGGCTGGAACGAAAGAACGAATAGATGGATGATGATAAATAAATGAATAAGCGATAGTGATGAATGACTATTATAAATTAATGAATAAATGAATGAGCGGCTGAATGAATGAATGAATGAATGAATGAATGAATGAATGAATAAAGGAACGAATAAATGAATGAATGAAAGAATAAATGAATGAGAATGAATGGGCAAATGAATGAATGAATGAATAAATGTATATATTCGATTGAACTTGTTTTCCATCTGTTACTCATATTTTTTTACGTGTTAAACGATTCATTAAAACGTTTTAGCTAGTTACTTATTTATTTATCTATTTATTGTTAATAAAATTTTCATTTCCTCATTTCCTCAAAAAAATGTTGAATGAGTCGATTCAATTGTGAATAAATGCGATTAAACAAATGATCGACTGATCGAACGGACGAAGGGGATTGAATGAATAAAAGCTATTAAATGAGCAAGCCGGATAGTGAACCAATTTTTGTTTCAAATTAATTTGATAGAGAGAAAAAAGAAATAGAGGATATTACATGGGCGCGCGAAGATACGGATTTTATCTTCGAGTGGTGAAAAGATCTCACGAGTGAGTGCAGCGAACGAGTGAGATATGTTCAACACGAGAAGATAAAATTCGTATATTCAAGCGACCTTGTAATATTCTGTTTATCATATGATTATTCATAAAATATTCAAAGACAAAGGAATATGTCCGCGAAGGACTCTGAAGCGAAGGCCTCTGAAGTGCATCCATGGCAACGTGTTCTTTTCACTAGTGAAAATAACATGTTATTTTCACTAGTGAAAATAACAGGTTTACGAAATTGAGAAATATAGGTATTTTATGAATAATCATATGATAAAGAAAAATATCTTGCGTTTTACGTTGCTGAGCTCTAAACCAGTGACCAAAACGAACACAAAAAATCGTTGTGAATCACTTCGTTCCCGCCTTCCAGCTTCTAATCATCCACTTATTGATGGTCGACTGATCTGATGACTGATAATGACGAGAATTAGAGTAAAAGGAGTATAGCCTGAGGGGAAATGATATTCATCACGTAAATGATTCTGAATGATCGGTCACCAATTAGCTAGTGAACGTGACGCATATGTAGTGCATGCGTGTACCGTGCGTGTAATGATGGTGATGATCGATAAAGCTTTAATATATACAAGCTAAAAACATGCCGTGATGGTAATCAGTTTTGAATTAGAATCCATTGAAAACCTAGGTGAATTCCAAACAATTAGTCTAAACAGGTTCTTATATGAATGGTGCATTAAGCAAATCTAGGTTACCAAGTTTCTATCTCATATTTTCATGTTCATACATTTTTACAACAACATCTCCAAGCAGTCGACATAGCGGCGGTGTTGGGAGTTTGAGAGGAAGGAGGGGGGCGGGGGTAAAACCAGCTATACGCTACGCTGGAGGGGACTTGAAGTGCAAATTTTTTGCCTAACAGGTTCTTAACACCCATGTGCTTATACGCAGGTTTTTAATGTATGGTTTTTATTGAAATTTAAAAAAATACTCCTAAGAAATAAAAGTCGTCCGTTAAAAAGGGCGTGGACAAGCAAATTTTTTAACCTCTAAAAGATACCAACCAAAAACTGCACAAATAATCTAAAAGCTTGTAAATATCAACAATGTAAAAAATAAATGAAAACTAAAAATATGGAAAGTTTTGACGTTTGGTGGGTAGTAAATGACAACCAACGAGATGTTGTGTACAAATTAATAAAGTAAACATAGACTTTGTACATAATGAAGTTGACGGACAGATGACATTACCGTGGATGGATGACTGCATGAACAATTAAAACAGAATCGGTGGGAAATTAATGGATGGATGTCATGAATGGAAAAATGAATGAATGATGCATGCATGAATCGATAAAAATCGTACGAATTGATCAATCAATTATTGCGTGAACGAATGGAAGTACGCATTGTCCATAGATGGACGAAATAGTCCCAAATCTCTCGATTTGTATTTAAAGCAAAGTTCAACAATCTATGTTTGACGCATGCAAAATTAAAGTTGAATGTTCTAGCGTCAAATGAAAAAATGCTTTAGATTATAGAAATATGAGAATCAGAATATACAGATAAATCAAAAATTTGAATCCCCGAAAGACCTCCGAACCATAACCGAACAACTAGATTTTCATCCGGACGATCCGGCCAATATCCGACTGATCTCCGAGGTTTGTCACGAATTCCGTGCGGTCAAAAGTTCGTTTCAGTTGACAACAAGCAACGAACTTGAAGAAACGCTTTGTAATCGCAGAAAGACTTCATAAAAACTCTTTTCCCATGAATTTAAAAACAATATAGAAACTCTAAAACTCTTTAGCATTTGGAGCTAGTTGAAAAGCTTCAAAATGATGAATAGCAATGTGATAAACGGTCAAATTATCTTGGAAGAAGAATACGATGAAACTTATGAACCGACCGAAGATGGTAAGTGCACATGTTTTTTTCATATGCTTGAATGAATATGAGAGTTCTACGTTCACATACGAAATGCTTATTTCATTTTTAGACCATAAGCAAGGTTTCAGCGCGAGTGAGCGCCAATCTTTGAACAGCTTTCTCAAGTCCGTTAATTTCTCTTTCAGTATTCATTGTCTTCGAGATTATTTGTGTCGTTATTTCCGTTACTGCACGTGTTGTTACGATTTGAAAATCTTGCAACTGCTAGAAGTTTTGTAGGGTTTGAGGTGCTGTTGTTAGAATTTATTGCAATTGAATGCATAGTTTATTTTTGCTAGTATTTGGGTTTGCTTTACATATGTGCCGGTCGGACGGATGTTGTGTTGTAAATGAATACAAGGCTCTAAATATATTATTTGAACTGTTAAAAATCGTACATATTTTTGCATTGTTTTAACAAGACCCCTAAATATAATTTGCACTCCAATCAAAGCATGTTAATTTTATAGTTCCATGTAAAACAAGGCCTTTTTATAGCGGAAAATATTGCTACCATTTGAAAATATTTCGCTTTGCTTCAATGACACATACCATACACAAAGCACGTTCTCTGTGTTACACTGCAAATTTGCTCGAAAATTCCCTGAAATCATCACTCAATTTTAATGAAAATTCTTGATTTTATCCCACAGAGGTGTTTGAGTATGCACAGCTTATAGGTATCGATCCACATTCGGAGAAACATCTTCTTTGGATAGCTAGAGAAGGAATTGTAGCACCGCTGCCTCCAGACTGGAAACCATGGTAATAGCATATACGAACGCCATGAATATTATTCTAGTTTAATACTAAACATTTACATTAAAATCCCAACATCGATATTCAGTCATCAAAATCTCAACAAAAAATCTGAATTATAACATTCAAAGACATTTTTATTGATTGGAATTATTTTGGTTGTATGTGGTTCTCGATATTTTTGTTCATGCTAGATCAACCATCACAATTTAATATGAACTTTAAATTGATTTTGGGATTATGTTGTTTACGTATATATTTTCTTTTAGATTTTGTTCTACATTGAGACCTAAATGCAAGGATTGCAATTAATAAGGACCAATAAATAAAATTAAATAAAAATAATAATACTAAGATTATGAAACATTAAATATTGATGGAAATTATTATTTCACTTTGATAAAAGTGCTTTATAATTTATGCAACTTTTTGCACTGTCTGAATTTGGGAAATGTGTCAATTTGTACTTTGTATTATGTACAACATTTAAAATACAAAATACACTAGATATACATTAAATGTAAACAAATTTGCAGAACATCAATGATACATCAGTCAAGTAAAATTGCAATAATTTCAATAACATTTTTGTATATGATTGTACCGAGAGACTCAAAAATAACATTAATTTGTAAATTAATCTGTTTTCTCACAGCCAAGACTCTCAAGGAGATATCTACTATTTCAACTTTGGAACTGGTCAGAGTGTATGGGACCATCCCTGTGATGATTACTATCGGACTATGGTTATTGAGGAGAGAGCCAGGCAGAAGAAAATGGGCACAGGACCCAAGAAGGAAAAGAAGAAGGATAAGAAAGAAAATAAGAAAACTAAAACGTTAGATCCACCAAAACTAAAGGTGATTTGTTGCCTAAATATTCATGTTTTAATCATTGTTATAAATATTCCTTGATTTTGCTAACAAATTGAAACTCCTCTCATTACAATCATTCTTCCAATCATTGATCAATTAATTAATTCATTCATTCATTTATCCATTCATCCATTCATTCATCTGTCCATCTATCAAACCATCCATTTATTCATTCATTTATATCCATTCATTCATTCATCTGTCCATCCATCCATCCATACATTCCTTTGTTTGTTCGTTCCTTCGCTCATTTGTTCATTTTTTCATACATTCATTCATCCATCTATCCATCCATCCATCCATCTATTCATTCATAAATTAATCTTTTCAATACTTTCCAGGGTGGTCTCGGTGGTTTGTCACCATTAAAAGGAGAGGCCCCTCTTGGCTCTCTTGGTGGCCTGTCCCCTCTGAAAAGCACATCACCTGCACCTCTTGGCACCTCTCTGAACAGTTCTTTAGGAGGGTCATCATTTGGAGCTGATTCTTTAGGGGGTTCCCTTGGTGGTTCTCTTGGGGGAGCTAATCGATCACTTGGAGGGATGGGAGGATCAAGGTTTGGTAACAGTTTGACATCAAATCCATTCCAGCCAAAGGTTCTTGGTACCATCAAAAATAATGATGAGGTAAAGTTGAGTACTCTTAAAAATAGTTTCCTTTACCTAAAATAATTACCGTATTGTGATATAGCCAACAAGGACAATATTGGCACATCCCAAGTACATACATGTATAGTTATTTAGGATGGGACTAGTAGTTTTTTGGCCTGCTCAATTTTACCGATGATGTACAGCATTTGGAATGAGTTGGGTTTTTTCCTGTGTAAGCAATGTAGAACTTGCTACTAGTCTTTCTGTAGCAATATAAAATAATAGACCTAAAAGTATCCATTTGATATTTTCCAGTATATTGATTAAATGAGTAAAGTATTTTACACATCTCAGCCAAATAGTGGTTATTCTTGAGATGGCCGCTCACACTAACCATGTTTTGACATTTTTGAAGAACAAATGACGAAAAATGCATTTTTCACCAAAAAAATTTTTACTCAAAAACTAATACAGCTATTGACGTAGTTTTTACAGGCAATCTCAACCAGACGTTATTTTACACAAATATGGGAAAATAAATTATATATGTTTTAAAATTTTGTCAAAATTTACAGTTTTGTTGTCGTCTTTGACATAAAATCGCTTTGAAAAATGAAACCCTAAACTACTTACCATCGCGTGAAATGTTGAAAAGTCATCAGGATTTTTTCAAATCTTGCAAAAAGAAAGATTTTTACAGAATCTTTCAGAAAAAATGAAGAAAAATATAGAGTCCCGCGCAAAAAATGAGGGTTTTGGCTTGTTGAAGTATAATTTTCGAAGGCTCCTTGTGTTATTCTTATGTTGTCTTTTGGCGGGATTTGGCGCGCGCGCGGCATTCTCAGCGGTAACTGATTGCTCGCGGGCACAGGTTTCAAGCGTTGTTGTTGTTCTAAAGTAGTCAGGACCCTTAAGTATATATGCTTATATATACAATTATTTTACACACATATTTTCATACATGCTGATTTTGGTGAGGGAGGAAAACCAGAGAACCTAGAGAAAAACCCTTGTGGAATAGGAGAGAGAGACAACACATCAAACAAACTCAGTTCACATTTGGTGGCTCTTGTTTTTGTAAGCTTAATAGCTTCCAGAGGCCTACCTGCCTATGTGTGTACTTTGTAACTACATGTAGATGCTGATGTAATATATATATATATATGGCGAAATTAATCAAATCAAACCAAACATATCACCTCGATCGATTCAGGGATCAAACCGGGGTCACAGCAGTGAAAGGCCAGCACTCGCATCGCTCAGCCACCCATGCCACCCCACTCACCTGCTGAGATTATGTCACTATAGGTACCAAAGAAATCATTCAAGCAAGATGTGTTGGAGTCCTCTACTGAGAATGATCCTGTTGTTATAAACCTGAATACTTCACTTGGGGATAATATCAACCTGAACCTGATGGCTGATTCTGAGAGTGATGATGAGCTCAAGGTAATGATTATTATAGACTGAGATAGCTGGGCCACTTCAGGGTAGTTAGCTGTTACATAGCAGTGCCATGGGGCAAGCCAGGCATTTCCCTCAGTAGTGTTTTGTCAATTTTTTTTCTAATTTGAATTAATTCAACATGTGCATGTTTTTGATGACCAGTTTGTTATGTTTGAGGAAAATGTTTAATTCCCTAAAACAATACCACCAAATCACACTGGAAAGGCTTAAAATTACATTTGCCAGAGTCTGGATTTCTGATCCCCCAGCCTCGATAACCATTCAGGTCTGGTTACGGTCCTGTATTGGGAAAACTGTGTATCTATAAACTTCATTCCATAGTGCTGCTTGTAAAAAAAATAACTTAGTCAATCAAGAATGTGTCTCTTTTAATGATTTTATTTTTATTTTTAAAAAGTATTCAATTGACATCAGCATTCCAGACAGTATGGCTATATATTTACATTTTTTATCACACCATATAAAAATTTATTTATGTCATGATAAACAAGCTAAATATTATTATTGAATTTACTAATAGATTATTATCTTAGTCTAATAAGCAAATCAATCTGATTTTAATAATCCACTTAATACTTTTCATATAGTTTGAAAGCCCAGATGTTAAGAAAGGAACATTTGACTTTGGAGCACATGACATAACTGCATTAGGATATGAGGTAATCAGACATGTCCTATCCTATTCCCTTCCCTCCAGACCAGTCAGTTATCTACTATAGACCTTTTGCTTGTCCCATTCAATGCTATACTAATTGTGTATGTCAGTCTCTCCTTTCTTCTACTGTCCCACCCTTTGTTGTCTTCTTTTTCTGTCACTCATTCTCAATTCTAATCATATCTTTACCCTTGGTTTGTCTTCTCATGTATGGCCAAATGTTTTACATCTTTGCTATCTGTTTATTCATGTTTTTTATTTCTCTCTTCTTTATTTCTCTTCTCTTCTGTCATCACTATCATCACCATCACCATCATTTTCCCTTTTCCAAGTTAACCACTCTCTAGGGTGTTTCCAGTCTACCAGATTGATTATTTTGAAAACAACTTGAGGCTAGACCAGTCTGTATCATCATCATCAAAATCATCACCCTTATCATTTTCATTTTATTTGCATATACTATAAATGTCCATGTTAAGTCTCGATAGTCTCATCTTGGAAATATTACTCTTATCTATTCTAGACATCTTCTCATATCTGTTCTATCCTGTCCTCTCTCGTCTTTATTTCTAACAGACAAGTGACTGTGTTTTTGCTTTCATTTGTTAGGAATCAGACATTGAAGAAAGTTCCAATATCAAACAGCCAAACACTCCATCAATCAGTGATATGGATGATGGTGAAGAAGTGGTATGTTGTGTTTAATTATTTTCCAGTTATGTGCATGCTGTTGTTGTTATTGTTTTATGTTTACCATAATTGTCTTTCACAATCTTGTTGCAATATTGGTTCATTATTTTATATGTCTTTCAAAACGGCATATCTGATTGTCCTTTATTGGTCAATTTTGCACAGGATTTTGGTATCAGTCCCACACTTTCTGACAAATTGGAAGGAATGAGCGCTGACACAGGAATACTCCCGGTGAGACAATTAATTCTGAAACACTATCCTTTTCTAAGACTAATTATCACAAGCCGGGACTTTTCTAATACATTGGCCATGTGGTTACCAGTCCACTTGTGGGGCAAGATTAATGCAAGCACATTACGTAACAAGTAACAAGTGCTTGTCTAGGGACTTTTCTTCTGCAGTATTAGTAACAATGTGCCAGATTTTCTTTCATTTTAAGTAAAAATACCAAGATTTTTTATCACTGCTTAATTTGCAGTGCCTAAATAAGCAAAATTATCCTGATAGGTAAAAATCGTGAGAAATGGCCCAGCTGAAGGCCACTACTTTATGCTTGATAAAGCATTGGATGGAACATGAAATTTTATTGTGTTAATTTTGATCTCTTCCAGAAAGTATCCTTTGCAAGTAATTTGGGTGCTCTCCCAGCAAGGTATTGTTATTTCTTTGACGTTTTGATGAAAGTCATTTTTTTTTAGATAAAAATGACATATCAAGAATTTAGTAATAGCTGAGCCAACTGTAGATGCATTTATACTGAGATTGGAATGCTGAGAGTATTATCAAAATTAGTTTCTCTGTTGAAACATTGTAGTTGTGATGTCATGAAAGCAATGTTGTCAAGACAAGTCTGAACGTACCTTTTGTGTAAACTATGCGATGAAACTCTCAGCTTTCCAAGCTCAACTTAAAAGAGCAGTAAAAAATAATAATAATAAAGTCAAATCATACTTCCAGTATGGTTTGTAAATACATGTACTCACCCAGTGTAGAGTAGTGTTACAGTCAAATACAAATGAATATAAACCATTCTGCCGAGGCTAATACAAGTTAAATAATTAATAACTTGAAACAGACATGTTGTATGACTAGAGGAATGTGTTATTTGATATCTATATATTTCGGACAATTTGTCGTTTTGTTTGCCAGTAGTGATGATAGAGAATCAAGAGCAAGAATACAGGCTGAAGCAGCAGAAAAAAGAGCTGATACAACAAAGGAAGGAATCATGCTAGAGCATGAAAGAGAAAAGTAAATTATATTTTCCTTGCTGTTTTGTTAAATTACACCTCATGACTTCATTGATAGGA
The DNA here is from genome assembly GCA_918843875.1 of Diadumene lineata. NCBI lineage: Eukaryota > Metazoa > Cnidaria > Anthozoa > Actiniaria > Diadumenidae > Diadumene > Diadumene lineata. The sequence continues at coordinate 8,223,576 of OU974069.1, forward strand.
ATAGTTTTTTTTTTCATTGAATGAAATGTGTATTTAAAAGTTGAATACATTTAGGGGTGGTGAAACCGGGGGGGGCACAAAATATTTCGGGGGGTCTCTGCCCCCACAAAATATTGGTTAAAAGACATTAATGCATGAGTTTACATAGCTTTTGGGGTGGGCGGTGGGGAGGGGAGGTGAATTATAGTGCCCCCATGGCTGTTACTGTTCCGCCACACCTGCATTGGATTCCATCAGCTGATATCAAATGATTTCAACAGAGTGAATATCATTTACAAAATAATATTCTTACAAAGCTCAAACAATTCTTTTTCAGGCTTGCAAATGAAGCATCAAAAACACTGAAAGAACTCCGAGAAGCAATGGAAAAGGAAATAGAAGATGCCAAGCACAAACTGGAGAAAGAAAAGCAACAATCCATAGACAAACTCAAGGAGAAAATCAAACAAGATGAAGAACAAGAAGAAAAGAAGTTAAAAGAAGAACACGAAGCTGTGATGAAAACACTAGGTGCAAAAGCTAAGGAAGATGCTTTAGAGGAGGAAGCAATGTTACAGGAAGGAAAACAAGATGCCATGCGAAAGCTGCGTCTTGAGATTCAAAGAGAACAGGAAGAAGAAGAAGCAAAGTTGAGGAAAGAAAAAGAAGAAGCAATTGAAAATATAAAAGAAGAGTTAGAAGATGAACAAGAACAGATTGAATCAAACCTTCATCAAGACCAGGAAAGAAGCTTAAAGGTTTTGAAGGAAAAGCTGGCAAAAGAATATGAAAAGAAGAAGAAGCAAATTGATGAAGAACATCAAGATGCTATCAATGAACTGAAAGACAAACTAGAAAAGGAAAAAGAAACGGTAAGAAGTATTTTAAGCTAAAACAAGACCTTCAATACTATGCTGTTAATTTGAACAGGTTCATGTAATGAATGTTTATCACAAGTAATTGCTTCCAAAATGACCTGACAACATTGAGCTTCCACAAGAATACCAATGCAATAAATTATGCTCTAATAGAGGCTTTGCACTATCACATGATGGCAGCCATGACAGGAGGCTGGACAAAGTATTATAGGTTTCTTCTGGGAGACTAAAATCTTTTTCATGGAAATGATTTTTGTCCAGATATTCCATTGTTCCTGCCAATTGCCATAAAGTGATGGTGCAAAGCCTCTATATCAACTTAGCTTTTCCATTTTCTCGCATGGTCAACAACTACCTACAATATTTCAGGATCCATCCCTGGAATCAAACCTTTATCACAGCAGCGAAAGACCAGTGATCTCAACACAAAGCCACTGACAACATATTATTTTCTATTTTTTTTTACTACTGTTTTTTTTTTGTACAGACAATTGAAAAGATACAACAAGATAATCAATATGAATTGCAGCAGAAAAAGAACGAACTCATTGAAAAACATGAAAAGGTAAAATATAAAATATAAATATGATTTATTATTAATGAGTGAAATATTTGGATCTTTTCTGCAATCCTTTGTGAGCAATAGATAGATCATTGTATAAAGTGATGATCATGTAATCAATCAATCCATTCAACAATCATTAATAATCAATCAATCAACCAGCCAGCGAGCCGACCACTCAATCAATCAATCAACCAGCCAGCCAGCTGACCACTCAATCAATCAATCAACCAATCAATCAATCATTAACAATCAATGAATCAGTCAATCAGTCAACCAATCAATCAATTAATCAATCAATCAATTAATCAATCAACCAATCAAACAATCCATCAATCAATCATTAACAATCAATGAATCAGTCAATCAGTCAACCAATCAATCAATTAATCAATCAATCAATTAATCAATTAATCAATCTATCAATCAATTAATCAATCAATTAATCAATCTATCAATCAATCAATCAATCAGTTAGTTAGTCAGTCAATCAAACAATCAATCTATCAATCAATCAATCAATCAATTAATCAATCAATCTATCAATCAGTCAATCAATCAATCAGTTAATCAATCACTCAATCAATCAATCATTATCAATCACTGGACCATTAATCATCAATTAACCAAGCAGTCAAACAAGCATAGATAGAGTGTGTGCAGTAGATGAACTGTGAGCTGTGAAATAGCCATTAGGCCTCAATAGTGAAAGAAGCGCAATGGCCTCTCAGCCACAAAAGAAAAAAGAAAGAAAAAAGAAATATATATATATTTGCCGGTGCAACTAGCAGCCACGGATAGCAATAAACTAAAATAATCAATCAATCAATCAACCAATCATTATTTTCTAAACTAACTAGACTGACTATTGCCTTTGTTTCCTTTAGGCAATGGAAGATGTGCTCAGTGAACTGGACCAGGTCCAGACTGTCGAACTGTCTGAAAACAAGAATGCTCTAACACGTGCAAGGGCCACTTATGATGAACACATGGACTCTCTTGATGCTGAGGTAGAGTGAATGAGTGAGGGAGGGTGAAGGAAGTAGGTGAGTGAGTGAGTAAGTGAGTGAGCCAGTGAAGAAAGGAGGGAAGGACGGTATCAATAGATGGGTGGATGAATGAATTGGGAGTCTCGATGATCGAATGAATTGATGAAGGAATGAAACTGAATCGTTAACCAATCAATAAGCAGATGAAAGACCGAATGAATGGACTAATGAACCTATGGCTAAACAAATGAATTGATGAATGAATGAGTTAAAGAATTGTTGAACTGTTCAGACAGTGAATGAATGACTTTAGGAATAGATTAATGGATTGGTGAATGGTTAAATGAAGAACTGTTGAATATTTATTTTGATTTGCAATTTTCACAGATGGAAGACGACTTCATGAACAAGAAAAGAGAATTAGAGGCTAAATACGACCAACAGCTTGTAAGTGTATATAAAGCTTTACAGTTCTTTTGAATGACTTTATTCTTTATATTTTTGGTTTACTATGAAACTGGTTTCCCAAATGAGCTTTAGAATTTAACACTTCGAGACAAATACAGTGGTTGAATTTTTATCTTACTTTACTTGTTCCTATATCTTTTATAGGAAGCTGTTAGAGCTGAATGTGAAAAGAAGATATTTCGTTTGAAGCAGGAATGGAAAGAAAAGGTAAAAAAGATGTTGTTGTCGTGTATTAATTGGTTATTTTCTCTCTCAGAGATGGACATTCGTGGTCGCTAGCTCAACATTTTGACTTTAGTAAATAACAACATTCCTATGACCATTTGCGTTTCATATATGATCGCGATCGAAATCGTTTGATAGCGGCCGTAGGATCGAAAAACTTTGGTTTCCCCAAAATCGATTTTTTTTCGATCGTTTGCGACCCGTTCTCGATCGTTTTCGATTTTATGGAAACCAGGCTTTAGGGTGTGCACTCTACAATTTACTCTGCTTTGTTACACTTCTGTAAATAGCTTTGCTTCACCTGTTCAGGAGCTTTCAAAAACGGCTCTCTATATCATTTTAAAAGATTACTTTTCTTTTGGAATGAAAATGTTTTACTAGTAAACCTGAACCTTTTTTTAGGAAAACAAAGAGAAGTATGAATTGGAAGAACAGTGGGATAAAGAGAAAGATGCAATCGTCCAAGAACACGAGAAAATCATGGCTGAACTACGAGATGATTGTGAGGAAAAGAGAAAGATACTGCAAGAAGATTGGGAAAGTCTTGTAAGTATGCACAAGAGAGTATAAGATAAGAGAGCTTATCCCGGGACCCCGTCAGGTGTTCTACTCCTCGTGCTATTTTTAGAAACTTGTTAACATATCTCCGCACTTTTGTCTTGAGATGTTTTGACGATGTGTCAGCGCCTCCTGCAATCTGGCCAATCACGTTCCGTTCCCGAAATAACTTCAGTTTAAAAATAGAATGGAAAGATGAATATAAAGCCCAATATGGGGGATAAGCTCTCTTATCTCATACTCTATTGGTTTGCAACTAGAAACAATACTACATATAAGCCACGTTGGACATGGGTGAAAACGCAATATGCGCACTTGGAAATTTCGGCCTCTTCTTGTGTTTTCATTTGGGGAATTGTTAGAATGTTTTGGATGTGTTAAGAATTGTTATAGTCAGTACAATCCAAACTAGAGCATGAGAAACGATAAATTGCAATCAAGGGTTTCTCTCCGTTGAATTCTTACTTATTTTATGCCTCGCTGATTTCGTATCTCCCAAAGTTAGCCAATATTTAGTTAGTTAATTATTTTTTCGCATATTTGCATTCTAACATATGATGTAGCAGTTAATAGAATTGAACATGGGCAATGTTACAGACATTTTCCAATCGTTTCTGATCTTATGACATTACATTTTCAAACAATAGTTGATTATTTGATTGATTGATTTACTGATTGATTGATTTACTCTGATTGATTGATTGATTGATTGATTGATTGATTGATTGATGGATTGATTGATTGATTGATTGATCGGTCGGTCGGTTGGTTTATTAATTGATTTATTTATTAATTATATTGTTGTTGTTTTTTCAGTCATCCAACCTTACATCTGAGAAAGCAGAACTAGAACAACGACGACAGCAACAAGATAAACTTCGAAAGGAATTGAATAACAACCATCTGGAATTGAAAAAACAGGCAAGTATGCACTGCAAAAATTTACACCTTCATTTTCTTCGTAATCCCAGGACCCTTCGTCGCACCATACCCCAGTTGTTTGCCTTTCTTTTTTTTTCTTTTTTTTCTGTGGTGGGGAGGGGGTCGAATAATGGATCTTGTCTGCTATCATGAAAATTAAATCAAATCAAATTAAAACATACAACGCACCCAGTACTTCTATGGAGTCCAAATGTGCCCATGCCATGTAACCGCATTAGTAACAGACATAGATTGCCACAGTAACTAATATCTGTGTTCTTTTATGGGTTGATGACGTAATAGTTGTAGCCAATCATATCGCTTATTACATTGTAAAGTGGTAATTTATTCACATACTTGGACTGTGTGCCTTTCAACCAATCACCAGCTGAGCTTCAGGGGAAGCGTCGAGCTGATTGGCTGAACGTAGACGAACAAAGAAGTATTACTTTTGAGTTTCGCGCTATAAAAATATGAGCAAGGCTGTTTTTGATATTCTTTTTGGCGACACTTTATATATCTGTGGACTAGTTTGTAGTAAGAACGATTTGTTTTTAACATCTTTTTCAACGATTTAAATAGCTTTCCTGAAGTTGACAAAAATTAACATTCCACTCTTTTCTTGTCACGTTTCGTTCATGTACGATTGTTTTCGGACAATTGCATTTCATTTCGGTAGTTTGCAAAGAAATTATGACTGATTATTTGTTATTTATATAGGAAATGGAGATCGAGCGAAGAAAAGCAGAACTTGAAGCAGAACGTGAGAATTTGTTAATGCAAAATAACGTAAGTTGGACACTGTATTTTTTTCCGCATAGCTTTGGTTATGCTGTTCATCGTTTTGTTTTTTTTGTAGACGTTGGTTTCTATGTTATTATTGTTGGAAATTCTACATCGGTGTTTTTTTGTCTGTATCAATCTCAAACAGCTTTTTGCTGTTGTTGTCGTTGTTGTTGTTTGTCTTGAATTGTAAGGGACAGAAAAATTCGTTTTGGTTTTCAACAATGTTCCCCACTCTATCAAGAGGCTCACTAAAGTTTACTTTGAAGATTGGCAAAGGTTTTATTGATAAAAGGAAGAAATATTAGTCATAAATATAAGGGAAACGTTTCCCGGCAAACATGAAAGGGCGCGTTAATGGCGTCACTATTGTCGTTGTTGATACTGATGTTTCTGCATGCTTTGTTGATGTTACCACTCTTGTTGACTTTGTAACTGTTGGTTTATATGTAGTAATCGGTACAGATGTTGTTGCTGTAGTTTTTGATATTATTGTGGTCAATGTTATTTCAGGAGTCGTTGGCCGACGACATACGTCAAACCACAGCTAAACACAGTCACATGACAGCAGAGTTGAAGGAACTTGAAGAGCGCCTCGCACAAACTAAACAAGATATCCAGAAGCTAGAAAAGTGAGTATTAGAGTCCATTTCGCATGGAAGTCTTGCATCCAAATTCGTTGTATCGCGATCCGTCGTTTCAAAGCTTTGTTTTGATTTGGTCTTTTCTCGACCGTCAATCAATTTCAGGAGCGGAGTTTATTTCAAATTAACCGATAACACCCGTGTTGGAGCAAGCTCCGCCCTATGGAATTGATTGACGGTTCAGAAAAGACCCAAATTAAAACAAAGTTTTGAAACGTCGGGTCGCAATACAACGAATTTTGCTGTAGTTGAGAGTCATTAAATGCTTATTTGGTTTTGCAGACAAAAAAACAAGCTGAATGAAGAGATAACGAAGCTGACAGCGACTAAAGACAAACTTTACAGTAACACAGAAGATATGAAATCAAGATACCAGAAAATGCAGCAAAACTACAGACGACAAGAGCAAGATTTCAACGACTTGAAAGTAAGAAAACAAAAGGAACTCGGGAAAAGTGGTTACTCCTTTTTTTCGAATAAGGGTATAACGAGACCAAATACAGATAAAAAAAAACAACTGTTTCTATAGAAACACTGGCGCAGTCTACTCTAGTATCTTATTTGTTTTTATCTTAGAGATAAATGATTTTGATCCTATGAACATACCTAACTCAAAGAAAGAAAGTCGTGAATGGGACGCAATTAGATCAAATATTAATCCAATTAATTGATCAATTTTAATCGTGAATATAAATGTTTCTTTTCAGTACAAACAGGAATCACTCGAGGCCAAACTGGTTGAAATGAACGGTGAAGTTGATTTGGATAAAACTCTTGAAAATGAGGAGGACGACCTTGTAAATGATGGGAAGAAATCCACCAAGACGAGAAGCACCGCAACAGGACGAGGCAGCAGGAAAGAAGGACTACAGTTAGAGGACTTGGAACCTAAAGGGGTGGTTGCTTCTAGGGTAAACTGACCTTTTTTGCTCAATCATTAATTTATGCGTCTTTTCATTTATTTATTCATTCGTACATTTACGCATTCATTCATTCTTCCACTCATTGCTCCATTCATTCATTGCTCCATTTATTCAGTCATTTATTCATTTATTCATCCATTTGTTCATTTATTCATTCATTCATTTATTTATTCCTCTATCCATTCCCCCATTCATTCTTTCATTTATTCATTCACTCATTCATTCATTCATTCATTCATTCATTCATTCATTCATTCATTCATTCATTCATTTATTCATTCATTCATTCATTCATTCATTCAATAATTCATTCATTCATTCATATATTCATTGAAACGACCATTCTTTAATTCCGTCAATGTATTCATTAAATTATTGATTGGTTGATTGATTGATTGATTGATTCATTTTTTTCATTTATGGATTCATTAATTCAATCATTCACCCATTCCTTATTGTTTTATTTGGAAAAATGGACGCACTCCAAATTAATCAGTCATTTTCTACGCATATGTATATAGCAACTTATTTATTCTTTATACATTTTAGAGAGATGATCGTGAAGTCAATAAACTCGCCAAGACTCAACGGCGAGCACCACGATCCAAGACGACCAATTCAGACTCTGACGTCTCCGACTCTCCGGGAGAAATATCTCCCCGTGTACAAAAACAGATGTTGCAACCACAGAAAACGCATAACAATTATGATATTGGTGAGATGTTTACCTTGATGGAAATCTCCCGGGTTCTGGTGGGCATTGGCCATAATAACCGCGAGTTTACGGGTTATCTCCCTTGAAATATAATTTATGCTCACAAGTGAGGTCACAATAACGGAGAAACAAAAGGAGTATTGTCTTTTGTTATATTTGAAAACAACTCACTATTGTGACCTCACTTGTGCAGTATAACTTATGTTACACGGGAGATAAGCCGAGTTTACCGAAATTCAAATCCCCGGAGTCCGATTGAGATATTCATAAGTTTACAGTGATGAAAAATGTCCCCGTGAGATAAATGAGAGATATCGCTCCTTGTACACGAACAGATATTAAAATAACAGAAAACACCAGTATTGTTGACTAACTTTTTTTTTATCTCACACAGATTTGTCGTCAGACGAAAGCAGCCAAGATGAGCTGCAACAAAACTTGTTGTTGTTACAGAAACAGGCCGAATATAGAAACGCGTAAGCCATTGACAGTGGTTGGGTTATCGAATAAATGAATGGATGGAAGGATGGATGAATGGATGCATTAATTGATTAATTAATGAAGGAAGGAAGGAATGGATGAATGAATAAATGAATGAATGAATGAATGAACGAATGAATGAAGGAATGAATGAATGAAGGAATGAAGGAATGAATGAATGAAGGAATGAATGAATGAATGGATTTATTGAGTGTCTCTTAACATAGCCATTCAAATAGGCATTTGTTGAAAAAGCTGCTTTTGTCTTGTTCTAAGGCCAACAAATTTTTAATGGATGAATTTGATAAAACTGCTTGTTGTGAAGACAAAGTCTAATGCATACCCTACCCATTTTGTTGTTTGTGTGTAGTGATCTTAAGAAGAGACTGGTTGCTGAATGTGACGCTATTACCAAAGCTAAGAGGTTCTTACGACGACATAAGAAGTCTGTGCAGAAGAGACAGGCCGCTCTTGATCGAGCTAGAAGTGAATGGAAGCATGATGTTACTACTAACGTTAATAGAGGAAAAGTAATTATAATGCCGATTATATTTCAATAACAAATCATCATCATTATCACCCCCATTAGCATCATCATCATCACCACTATGTCATCATCACCATCACCACCTCCATCATCATCATCATCAACACCACCATCATAACCACAACCACCACCATCGTTATCATCAATCATCATCATCATCACCACCATTATCATTTCCACCACAGCACTTCCCTTCCTGCACGCCATTTCGCACCCCAATTCCCTTGCGGCATAAAGTATACTGCTCTCGAGTCTGATCATCATCTGCGTCGTCATTGTCATCAGAATCATCATGAACATATCGTCTTCATCGTTATCATCATCAGTATGATTTTATGTAAATCCTGCAATTAGGTTGAGTTAATTTGTACAATTTCAGCCATTGTCATCAAAGAATGCAACTCTTCTTGAAGACGTCAAATCAAAGCTGGAAGAGGTAAGGAAACCATGATGTCATCATCATAATCACCACCACCGCAGCCGTCACCAGTGACTCTCTAAGTGCCAGCTGATTCATAAGATTTCTCCATTTGTGTGACAAGTGTTGATGTGTTCGCATTGTTTTGCTTTTATGTATTATCCAATATGCTTAATGTCTAATTGTACTACAGGTGGAAAGCATGCGCATTTTAAGTTAGAGAGACTGTGTTGGTAGGGAATTCTTCATGCAGCCTTTGGACCTTTTGCACTTTGTCCTTCTGAGGCCGGTTGTACGAAGCGCTATCCACCGGATAAATCCCTATCCACCGGATATATCGCTATCCAGCGCACAGATTCTAAAGAAATCCTTTGTCCATGCTTGGTACAACCGGTCCCCTGGAGTTGGTTAAACAAAGCTTAGATACAGTTATCCATCGAATAAATGCTATGCACTACAAAGAATTTAAACAATTTATCCGCGTCTCGTGCAACCGTCAGGGCCTGATTTCAACCGTGATGTTTTAACTTAGTTAAATTTCAATTAAATTTTTAAGATAACCTTTTATTGTTTGTATTTCAGGAAGAGGCAGAGCTCACCATTGTTGTTGATAACATGAATGCTGGACAAGAACTCTTGAGACAAAAAGAGGAACGATTGAAGATTCTGGAGAACGCCTTGCTCGGTGGATTGGTAAGTAGCTTCACAAAAATCAACATGGATGCAAAGTTGTGTGTAAAAATGTAAGGGTAGCAAGTGTGAGAGAAAGTCTCCCCGATTAGTTGGGTGCACATGGCTAAATTTCTTTTGTTCTTCATTTTTTATGGTCACACCCGCACAAATTAAAAAGTAAACTCATCAGTATTTTTGAAAATGGCTTCTGAAAATGTTTTTGAAACGTCAGAGTTCATCATCAATCTTTCTCAAAATAAGGCCTTGTTCAGACGTAGAACTATAGAACTTTTGCCGCGTCGAATCTGATGGTTGAATTTTGTATATCAGAAGTATAGTGCCTGAACCAGCTAAACTCAACAAAATGTGATTCCTACAGATGTTCTTGATTATTCCTTGAACGCTAACTTTTTCATTTACAAAATTCGACTATTAGATTCGACGCGGCAAAAGATCGACGTCTGAACTGGGCCTAACTCCCATCCTGATGACCTATGTTCAAACCATTCAAACATCATCGACAGATGATCACATCAACATCACTTTAAAACACCTATATTTTTTTTATTTCCAGTCCACCACGGCTTCTGAATCTGAAGATTTACCCATGGATCACCTGTATCGTAAATCAGTCGGTGTGCCACGTGACAAATACCGACCGCACCGAACTAGTCGCCGAGCGCACGATGATGACGACTCGAGCGGATTCAGCAGTAGCGACTATAGTGATGCTATTCCGAGAACATCACGTGGTACTAAGAGTCTTCGTTTCGCGGGCTCAAACCCTTCAAAAGGTCATAATATAGACGATGTTCAGTCGTCTTTGTCTACGATAAATTCCGATCTCGCTAGAATATTGGCCTTACTGCAGTCGCAAGCTTTACAAAGAACAGCACAATCGACGGTTTACTCTAATCCTGAACAAACGGTGTTCTCACAGACCACGAGACCATCGTCCAGCGGTTACATGACGGCGCCTATAGAGCATGCTCAAACAAGGTAAGTAAGTTTTTGTTGTTGTTGTTGTTTGTTTGTTTGTTTGTTTGTTTGTTTGTTTGTTTGTTTGTTTGTTTGTTTGTTTGTTTGTTTGTTTGTTTGTTTGTTTGTTTGTTTGTTTGTTTGTTTGTTTGTTTGTTTGTTTGTTTGTTTGTTTGTTTGTTTGTTTGTTTGTTTGTTTGTTTGTTTGTTTGTTTGTTTGTTTGTTTGTTTGTTTGTTTGTTTGTTTGTTTGTTTGTTTGTTTGTTTGTTTGTTTGTTTGTTTGTTTGTTTGTTTGTTTGTTTGTTTGTTTGTTTGTTTGTTTGTTTGTTTTCCTGTCTTGAACGAATTGGAGTGGAGAAAAGAAAATTGAACAAAATTGAATGTTGTATTTGATCTCAGCCGACCCGAGATGAATGGCTACCACCATTACAAACCACAAGAAACCGCCGAAACAGCTTTAGAGAGGAAATGGCAGTCGTATTTTGGAGGTGGGTGAATCACTTTGATGTTATCGTGCGCGTAGTGATGTTCATCGTTATCATCAGCACCATTATCACCAACGAAATATAAAGCCCTTTGAAGTTTACATTTTATACATGTTAACCATTGTTTACCTGCTGTAGGTCAAAGTCGAGCATCACCGGCTAGTCTTAGTCTTGGGGCCACACTGCAAGGCCATATATCAGCAAGGTAGGAAAAAAACTAACGATTGTAACTGAGTTAATCTAATTTGGTTTTCTCACAACGAAAAATTATTCCTAGGTGTTAGTATCCTGATATGAGTACTCATCGTATCGTGACTGATTTTTTTAGAAAACTAATAAATCAGTTGCCGTATCTATCTAAATAAACATCATATAATGGTTTGAGCAAAAAACTGAAGTTGTTTTGCTCTTGTTTTATTTGGACATTGAAACTGAGCGAGCGCTACGTTCGAAATATCCATTGTGGCGTCATCTGTACGTCTGTTCTCTAATAACACGCGACTCTTGACCAATTAGTATCTTTATACTATTATATGAAGCGGCTCTCATACTTTCCCTGTGTTATAGAGATGCTAGTGGTCCTAGTGGCATGAAAGACAGACTGACTGACTGGACATCAGAAGGACAACTCAACGTGGCCGAGAGATTGCAGAACCACGCAGACTGGCTGAAGAACTTTCGACGAGAGATGGGACTGGGAGAGAGTCCAACACAATCAGCTCGAGGAACAATGGCTGCTCAATCGAGATAGTATCCTTTTATCGCTATAAGGAAAGCAATAAACCATGTGGGTCTGGTTTATAAAACATGTACATTGAGCATGTGCAGTAGATACGTTGTGAGCCGTGAAATAGCCGTTAGCCCTTAATAGTGGAAGAAGCACAATGGCCTCTTAACTGCAATTTATCTACTGCAAACTCTTAATTTACATTTTATCCCTAAAAATGATGATGATGATGATGATGATGATGATGATGTTTTTGATGATGATAGAGATTGCGGTGGTGATGAAGGTGTCTGAAGATGAAGCTGATGATGATGATATCGTTGATGATGACAGTGATTGTGGTGCTAATGAAGGTGTTTATGGTGGTCATGATGATGTCGTCGATGGTAACCGCGACTATGTTGATGATGAATGGTGATAATAACTGGTTACGATAAGTGATAATGATGGTGGTGATAATGATGTAGTATTGGTGGTGATGCATGCTATATAGGTTTTGCCAACTGATGAAAAATGCGGTCCATTTGCAACATGACAATGACCGAAACGATGATGTGATTCTAATGCTAGTGATGATGATTCGTGATGAAAATGGCAAGGATGATGTTATCAACCCTTAACGGTTTGTCCCAGTCCATCACACTCCAAGAACTCAGTCAGTCCTGCAAGTCTTTGGGCGACACAATCACGTGGTTTAGGGATGACCAATAGGCCGCTAAGACTAGAATTAGGCAAGAATAACGAGATACGATACGTCTAGAAAACGTTGAGTGCATGTAAACACACCGTTGAGTAGCGACATTTTATAGATACCTGACGTCATTAAATTCGTAAAAGCCCGCCAAACTAACGGCCTGGAGCCGGTTGTAAGAAGCCGGGATAAAGTTGTTTACTGGATAAAAGTTCTCTGCTGCATATATTTTCCTATAGAATTTATCCGGTGGATAGGGATTTATCCGATGGATAGCGCTATCCAAGTTTTGCACAACCGGCCACTAGACAGTCAGGAAAATCAGGAACTTTCTTTTGACACGTTCAGCACAAATTATCAAACACAAATTCGATAGTTTTTCGATTATTTTTTCACGAAATAAGCCCATATATTTTGGAGGACCTTTGTAGATCGGCATACATTGCGCGCCTTTTGCTATGCAAACGAGTTGAGGCTCATGAATTGTCCGACCAAATATCAAAAAGTAATAAGGTTTGTGTTAATATGAATTCTAAAACGGATAAACTGTCCAAATATTCGTCACGGCGTGCAAAGCATCGTGGTTTAAAGTTGGCCTTTACAAATTTCATTGACGTCATTTATCCAACGGTTCGACTAAATGCATTCTTTATTTATATCATACAGAAATTTAAAAATAAATTAATAGCTTGTAGAGTAGTAGAGATATTTAAATATTCAACAACAAGACGCTCCTTGGCGTGGCAACCCAGTTTTATTGCGGCGAGTTTATCGCGTTGAAAACTAATTCCTGACTCGTTATCAAATCATCTAAGTTCAAACGTCTTTCGAATTCAGGTATTTTAGGCTGAATAAATGGCTCAGTTCATGTCTAAATGAGTAGTTACATGTCAAAAGTGAGTTTGGCTTAGTGAAGTTACGGTTCTTTCAAAAGGGGAGCCCTTGCTATGTGATAGGATAACTTGTTGCCATGCTGAGACGCGTCACATAGGCTGTAAGTACTCTTTTTTCCGTCCTCTTCAATTATCTACAGATACTTTTAGAATGAGAAGAGTTTTATCGCTTTTTTCTTACATGCATTTACGATTTTCCCTAAACATTTTTATACCTTGTAAATACGTATTTTCATACACGTGAGTGAAGAAATAAATTGTCACTAATACACAAAGTTTAGAAATTTTGTTTCCTGGATCTTGTCTTCTCACTTTGGGCAACTAAAAGTGGGAAAGATATCGATGTTTTTAAGATGAGAGTTATTATATTTCGTCTTAATTGTAAAGTTGTAAGAATTTTTCTGAACTTTTCTGAACTTAATTTTTGAGGATACTCTGTGTTGTAATCAATTTATATATCTGGATTTTCCTTCCGTCTGCACGTAATAGTGTCGTCATTCTACGACTTCTCACTGGAGACGACCGTACACAACACGGTCGAAACATTTTACACAACTTTACATTTATATATACATATGAGTTTTGAGCTGTAAATGTTTGCACGCTACGCCATGTAAATAGTTGGTTCCACTTGTTCTGTAACGACACTTAGTGATGTCCAAGTGATAAATCTGCGCAAAAATTGCTCTTTGAAAGAAACGAGTTGCAGCGAGGCAGTGAACAGAATTAATCTATTACTGTTTTGTCTATTCGTTTATTACAAAATTCACCCTTGAAAATTTAGTAAGGACAGTAAGGGATAAACGTCCCTAAAAAATAACATACAAATTCCTATATACAACATACACAATTACCACGACTTAAAAAATATCAACAACGTTACAAACTATGTATTAGGGATAGGTGTCTGGCCAGGAGGGAGCGGGGGTTGTGCAGGGGGGAGTATGTGTCCCCCTTTTCTAGATAGCAATGTTATTTCGTCTTTCAAAGCGTCGATTTCTTGTGCTTGTAGTTGGACTAGCTGTATCAGTCTTTGTCTTTCACGTAGATCAGCTTTGCGTGCACCAGTGAACTCGGTACCCTGAAAACAGATTAAAAGGCGTTGAGAGCTGAGTCGTGTTCGCATGAGTGGCAAACGCTACGGTAAGGAGAGTTTCATGTAATAGTGATACTTCAGCTGACGTAAGCCTTTTCATGTGCCAACCAGACAGTAATTGGCCGCTATTTCACTACAGCAAAAACTGTTTGTCTCGTTGGTAAAACAATTCGTTTGTTTGTTTGTAAGCATAAAGTATCGCCATACAAAGTTGTCGGAGAGAATGGCCATATAGTGAAATGTAGAATGCACGACCGAAAGGTATTGTGGGTAAACATTTGTTATTAAAATAGATTGCTTCAGAAATTTATAAACTTTAAACATGGATGTTATTGAGAAATAAACAGCAATATAAGCAAACTATAATGATACTGACGACCACATAAAAAATCCATCGGTGGTAGATGTTGAAAGTTCATAACCTTCTGCCGCAATCTACTTTCATAAGAAACTATCCATTTCACTATTAGCACCAATCTCTTTTTTCTTCAGAACAGGTTTTGACATAGGTGTATCACTACACATCTTAAAAGTGCAAATGTTCCTACCAGTGTTTTTTGTCTTGAGTCCAGCATCGTCTCCAGTTCTTTCTTTTCTTGTAGCAGTATAGTAAACGTGTCTAATCGTTGAGTGTTTTCACGAGTTAACTGGGTCGTCTTGTCTTTGTAGGAATCAATCTTTGCCTATTAAAAAAAACAATGACAAAAAATAATTGAGAAATGCTACGTCAATTTGATGGACTTTCGCCAAGTCCAACCCCACGCTGGGCTTAACATGTGATTGTTTATTGATCATGTGACAATGTAACTTTGTCCGATTATGGCTTCTGTCCATGCACGATCATCCACATGAATACGAAACAAATTTATGCAAACTTCTATTGTTTTACTGGAATTTTTCGTAGCGCTCTCGATGTAAAAGTTGTGTTTTGATATTGAAGTAGCATTCGACGAGAGGAGGGACGAAAATATGGGGAGGTTAAATTATCTTCTGTTTGGAAGAAAGGATTTGGCCATGTGCAAACTAACCTGGATGAATTTAAAAACCCAACATTTACTTTGAAATCGTCAGAAAAACAATAAAAACAATATAATTTGCATAAAATTGTTTCGGATTCATGTGGATTTGTGTGGACAGGAGGCTTAACCAGATAAATAAATTTTTAAAATTGCCTTTCCATGGAGATGTAAAATACTACCACTACCAAAACGCTTTGCCGACTTTCTTTCTTTTATTACTCTACAAAGGGACTAAAAATTTAAATTTGAAAGAGAATTTGCAAACAACACTGGTGGAAATAAATTGACGCCATAATGCGAATTGCCTATTCATCCGTGCTCGTCGCGTTCTAACGAGTGGTTCGGCTGGTGTAAATAATACACTTTTTCGCTACTTACATTCCATTTGGAGATCTCCTGGGCGCTTTTGATCTCCTGTTGTCGTAGTTTTTCCTTTAGCTCTTCGACTGTTCGACTAACTGTCACTTTTTCGAGTTTCTCCAAATCAACCAGTCGACCGAACTTCAACATCATCATATTTTGAACTTTTTCTTCTAATTCAGCAATCTGGGGGAAAACGTGGAACTTTTAGGATTCTAGACTTTGCTAGAAATTTTCAAAACAATCATTACAATCACCATTATCATCAATATTGATGGTTTTCAACCATTCCCAGGAGAGTGAGTAGAACCAAAGGGTCCACCAGTCACAGTTGTGGTTTTCTTTTGAAAAGTCCACCAGCATGGCTGCCATGTCTTTTGTTTAAATTGTCTTCTGGAAATGGTTGAACACCACCTATGGAAGGCCAAATGCAAACTGCCCTCTTCAAAACATGCGGGCGGCGGGCGATAATGGCACCGCTTCGGCCTGATGCAGATTGAATCGAAACGTTTTTTACAGCTATTTTAAAATATACAAATTTTGATTTAGGTTATTGATGATAATGATAATACGATGACCTTTGTCGTGCATATTGTTTATTTGTGTCCCTCATAGCATCATTTCACGCTACTCGGCCCACAAGTAAACAATATGCCATCCAAAAGACATGTCCGTTTTTTATGTTAAAACATCACCAACACCAGTATCATCACAGGGACAACAAGCGTCTCAATACACGAATCAGAACGTTGTTATCTTACCCGTGTTTCCATAACGGTCTTGTCACGTTTCAACTGTACATGTTTCTGTCTATGTTCACGATAGAGTCTTTTCTGTTCGTGCTTCTCTTTTTCAAGCTCTTTAATTCTGATCTGTAGCTGATTCAAGCCAGGAGCATTGAAGACCAAAGACTGTGAAAGGTCTTGTGGTATAGCACTGTTCACCATGTGCTGTATTTGATTCAGCCGTACGATCACAACAACGTCGAGTTCGTTCAGTTTTTGCTGCTTCTCACGCTGTACACAAGAGAATTTGGAAATCCAATTTAAATCCCTATTATGCGTGTTATAGTACGAACACTAAATGTGCGCAACAGTTGTCACTATTTAATAGTAAATAGCACTAATTAAACAAAAGAACACAATAGAATTGGCATAAAACAGCACTATTTAGTGGTAGAGTGCACGCACTAAAAGTGTGCAACAGTTGTCACTATTTAGCAGTAAATATCACTAATTAAACAAAAGAAAACAATAGAATTATCAAAATAGCACTATTTAGTGGTATGTTGCACACTTTTAGTGCGTGCACTGTATTTAGACGCTGGCTACACTATGCCGGATAAATTTGAAAACGCAATACCGTGACAAAAATTGCTAGTTAAACAATAGAATTAACATAAAATTGTTTCCGATTCATGTGTTTTAGTGTGGACGGAAGGCCTAACCGAATAAATAAAGTTGCGTTTTCAAATTTATCCGGGTTAGTGTGGACGCAGCCTTATGTTGCATACTTTTAGAGTGTGCACTCTATTAGAGTGCACGCACTAAAAGTGTGCAACATAAATACCACTAAATAGTGCTATTTTATGGTAATTCTATTGTTTTCCTTTGTTTAATTAGCGCTATTTAATACAAAATAGTGACAACTGTTGCACACTTTTAGTGCGTGTACTCTATATGTAGTGACACAATGATAACTCAGTTTAGTAGACTGCACGCCACATGAGTGCGAAATAATTCTTAACTATACCTGGAAGGCCTCTAGTTCTGCCTCGGCATTATTCAGCGCAGAATCAATAATCTTTGATTTCTTGACCAAGGCATCATACTCTTTCTTCATGGTTTCACTAGCTTTCTTCTCGTCCGCCAACAATTCCTCGAGATCTAATTTCCTTTCTCTCAGCTGACATATTTGATCAAACAGTGCTTGGTCACATCCAGGAGGACAGACGCTATCGTCTAGTTCCTCGGCATCGCTATCTTCCTCGTCGCTCGACGATAAATCTTCGTCGCTGTCCTCTTCGTCACTGTCCTCGTCAGAACCCTCTTCTGTCTAAAAGACAAAAGGATTTTTTTATCAATTTGGATAATCATTATTAAGATGAGATAGAGCAGCTGCAAATGGCGATACTTGAGCTAACGTAATCCTTTGTTATTCATGTGCCAACCACACAGTGATTGGCCGTTATTTCAATATAGCTTATTGTAGTTCTGGTTGGCATATAAGCATAACAATTCATTTGTTTATAAACATGAAGTATCGCTATAAGCCTAAAGTGCGATGACGTTTTACACCAGAATCCTTTCCACATTGCTTTTGTTCACTAATTATGACTACTGTTCCTGTATTCTCGAGGGAATAAAATAGAATAATTTCAATATGAAGGAATCCTAAAAACTATTATGGTATGGAGACGCGGGGCAAAAATCGAATGGTACAAAATTGCAGTAAACAATGTACAGCAACAGAACAATCCAGTAGTTTCGTTATTAAGAACAAGATCGACTATGCTTTTTTTTATGATATGTCAATGTATCTTGTAACTCGTGCACAACAATTGACAAATTAACCGCAAGCACTATGACGTCACAAATCTATTGTTTTAATGCTAAGAATCATGGGAAAAAGAGGGGATTTAACATCTTAAAATCAATGAAAAATAGGGTAAAAGTTCACTTATAATATTGGAACAAATTATAAGTATAAGTACAATGCCAAATGTATTAAAGGAAAAATATCTCGCCAGAACTAGATGCATTTTTATTCATGTAAACAAGCCATGACATCATAGTGCTTGACGGCAATTGCATGATTGAGCGAGCTTTTTTCAATAATGACGTCATAATGAATTGTCAGGCAGAACATGAGGACAGTTTTGGCAATAAAGAATTGGTTGCATTAAGAAGATGGAATTCAACTATGAAAATATGTATGTAGTCACTACTAGCATGGCAAAACCTACCTGAGGTTTCTTTTTGGCTCTCTTGATTTTCTTCTTGAAGACTTTCGTCAAAAAGTTCTCAAACTTGTTGTTCTCACCCAGGGCGGTTGAGAATGTTGTGTACAAAACCCTTTCTTGTTCTAGAAGTTTCTCGATCTCTTGCTTCTTCGCTTCTAGAGTCATCTGACAGTCTTCGACCTGACGATGAAGAATAAAGGTGAATTCATTTATCGTTGTGTTTGTTGATGGTGATCATGATGGTAGTGATGATGATGGTGATGATGGTAGTGATGATGGTGATGATGACGGTGATGGTGGTGGTGATGATGACTGTAGTAATAATGATGGTGATGGTATTGGTGATGATGATGATTTTGATGATAGTGATTGTGACCATGATAGTAATGATGCTTATAAAAAGGTAAAATGACCATATAGTTTTTATGTATAACAGTTTTGAAGCATCACGTGATAGCAGCCATGCTTGGCAGAAACAATATAATCTGGTCAAAAATCGTTTAGTTTATCCCAGGAAAACTATCCGACCTTTGTTCCTGCCTCCTGGCATGGCTGCCATCACCCGATGCTGCAAAACTTCTCAATATCAAAACAAATGCCTGTCCATTTACGGCCAGCACAAGCAATAATGACAAGTGGAATGGATGGGCTGCCTGTCGTCTATTTTACAAACCTTGTCCTGCATTTCTTCTTTCTCGTTTATCTTAGTGTTCACTTTATTGGCATAGACATTCTCACGTTTCTCAAACTCTTTCAATAGCATGAATTCTTCAAACAGGGTCACTTGTCTTAGATCAGCGCACTTAAAGGCGATCTCTAGAAGATCTTTATCGTGACGTAATGTACGCAAATCAGCATCAAACTTGTCCATCATGGAGATGATGCTATCGATGAGTACGTCTTGGTCGTACTGTAACCTAGAGAGCAATTAGAAACAATTCACGGACCACAAATAACCAAATTCTCTCCAAAGCTCATGTCATTGTCTTATTAGCATCAATATACAAGGCCAAATGGCAAACTGCCCTCTTGAAAACGAGCGGGAAGCGGGGGATAATTGGTACCGCTTTGGCCCGTTGCACATTGAACCAAAAAATATTTACAGCGATTTTGACATTTATAAATTTTATTTTATGATATTGATGATAGCGAGGGTGTAAATGATGCTACGAGGGACACAAATGTACAATATGCCCTTCAAAAGTCATGTTATTGCCCTATCAACAAAACCACATTACCATTATAACACCACCACCATCATCACTACCGTCATCAGAATAACTTACTTTATCTGTTCCTCTTCTAACATCAACTGCTCCAAGGGACTTGGTTCCTCTGGAACCTCTTCCAACGGGGGCTCTGGTGTTCCTTTTTCTGTCACCCCACTTAAACTGGACCTGGGCCTTCCTGACGAATGTACAGATACCGACGAGATGGATCTATCACGTTGATTACTGGTTTTACCAATACCTGCCTTGGAAGGCTGCAAAATAATGAAAGAACGTTAGCTTTACCAGGACAGATATAGCGCATACCATCCTCGGGAACCCAGGGGTTATATCTGTCACTCGATTCCTCGCTCCCAGAAAAATAAACCGAGTGACAGATATAACCCCTGGGTTCCCGAGGATGAGCGCATATGGAACAATGTACGGATGAACACGGAACAATTTAACACGACGGCATCAGTTCTGCTGTACATCGCATGCCGTGTATGAATAAACACTATTATTATTATTATAACTAATTAACTAATGAAACATGTGCGACAAACTAGTAAGCGAACGAAGAAGACCAAGACAGAAAGAAAGCATAGAAACGAAGAAATAACGAATGTTTTATCAGCTCATACCTCTCCACCACCCCCACCACCAAAACCACCAAACCCTCCAAAGCTGCCACCACCGTCATCTTGTCCACCAGATCCTTTGCCGCTGGCCGTTAGCTGTTTCTTGAACTCAAGTAACTTTTCACGCGTATACTCAAGGCGTCTACAATGAAATGAAAAAAACATAATCAGTCACAAAAAAAACATTAAATGAATAAAAACTGTTTCAAACTAACGGAGCGAAATATAAATGCCATATTCGAAAAGCGGTAAAACATTTACATTCTGTGTTTGATAATTTGTTTTGTGTGACAGAAAAACACTATTATGACCTTCCTCTTTTAGAGCAGGTTTGTCATGACTCATGGTTTTCCTGCCCTGCTGCCTGCAGTGTTTGTTTACGTTCGAAATTAGTGAGTTTGTTAGCCGAAACAATTTGTTACACAAATTATCACTAACATAACGCGCGCTGTGACCGTTTCGTCAGGCGAAGAATGCTAGCATTTTTGCTGCGAAAGTACAATCAACATTCGCTTTGCGCGCGAAAATATTTTCAAAAAAAAAAAGAAAGAAAAAAGATGTGACCATTTTTGCGCGCAAAGAATGTTGGGGGCCGTTGGGGGTGATGATGCGCCACTTTTGCGCGCGAAAATATCTTCAACGCGCGCTGTGACCGTTTCGGCATGTGGAGAATGCTGGAAAATATATATGAAATTCTTTTTGCGCGCGAAAATATTTTCAACGCGCGCGCGCTTTGACCGTTTCGACACGCGAAGAATACTGGGAAAGTAGATATAGAACATTCTTATTGCGCGCGGAAATATTTAATGAAAGCGCGCTGTGACCGTTTTGGAACGCGAAGAATGCTGGGAAATTATATAGAACATTCTTATTGCGCGCGGAAATATTTTAATGAAAGCGCGCTGTAACCGTTTTGGAACGCGAAGAATGCTGGGAAAAATACGACACCTGTTGAGCGCGAAAATATTTTCCAAGCGCGCTGTGACCGTTTAGACGCGTGGAAGAAAATACATTTTTTGCGCGCAAAAATATTTTTAACGAGCGTGCGCGGTCTCGTTTGATTGTCAACGTAACAAATGATTGTTTCTGGCGTAAACATACACTCTGCAGAGAAAAAATCAGTAAGCGAAAACTGTCATGGATTTTTCTAACAAACAAAAAAACTTTCAAACTTCGGAAAAAGAACGTCAAGTTTCTCCAAACAAATGGAAAAGCGACTACGAAAACAAAAACCCTCGGACGGCCGCTCAAATCAATGCTTTTAAGCTACAAGCGGAAAAAACGTTTCTGCAGAAAAAACAAGAGGCGATGAAAAAATGGATGGACAGACACCGTGAAGACTGCACGAAGACAATCATTCGAGTTTGTACGACTGCTAAAGCCATAGTTGAACGAATGGCCGAAGAGAAAAACAGAGAAATGCAAGAGATGATGACAGAGATGGAAAAAGCTCATCAAGAAGAAATAAGAAAAATACAATTAGAAGCAAGAAGGGCTGCTATTCAGGATTTATTGACCATGAGCAATGACCAACAAAAATGTCTAAACAATACTGAGACTATTGAGAAAGACTGTGGTTTGAGAATGGCGGCGAGAGAGTTAACAGGGAGTTACATGCTGGAAAAGGAGTTAGTGCACAACAAGGTATTGTAATAAGTTTTTTACTGGAAAGTTTCGACTGCATAAACAACAACCTTCATGAACGGGGGAAATTTGTAATATTTATTATTTTGTATCATTCAATCATTCACTCATGCATTAATTAATTAATTCATTCATGTGCACTTAACACTTGATTCTTATATGGATAATTGGTAAACATAAGAAATTTGTAATTTTTATTTTTTTGTATCATTCAATCATTCACTCATGCATTAATTAATTCATTCATTCATGTGCACTTAACACTTGATTCTTATATGGATAATTGGTAAACATAAGAAATTTGTAATATTTATTATTTTGTATCATTCAATCATTCACTCATGCATTAATTAATTCATTCATTCATGTGCACTTAGCACTTGATTCTTATATGGATAATTGGTAAACATAAGAAATTTGTAATATTTAATATTTTGTTCATTCATTCATTCATTCATTCATTCATTCATCCATTCATTCATTCATTTAGCATTCATACATTCATTCATTCATCCATTAATTCATCCATTAATTCATCCATTCATTCATTTATCCATTCATCCATTCATTCATTTATGTACACTAAACACTTGAGTCTTATGGATAATTGATAAACGTAAGAAATTTGATTATTCATTCTTTTATTCATTCATTCTTTTATCCATTCATTCAGTCAGTCATATGCAAATATATTATGAATTATTGTTATCATTGTTATTTGTAGTTAATTGTTCACATCACCTGTTAGAATGAGCTATGAAAAAGAAACAAAATCAAAAGAGACTTTTACTATTCACAACGACACCATCACTAAATTACAGTTTTATTTCATGATGTTTTGCAGATGGATGTACAAGACACATCAACAGCCAAACGACGTAGAATAGACTACAACAATAAAGAACCATTCTGTGACATAGAAATGTGTGCGATTCGAACCCTCAACCCACCATCAACAAGACAAATTATTACCGAGCTAGTTAAAAAACCACGCCATGATATCACTGGCATTAACGACGTCCATAAGAAAACAGTGGAAGATCAGTCGAGGAGATATATGGAGAACTGTTGTATTAACATCAGTGAAGAAACAAAGAAAATGCAAAGTGGATTGAAACAAGACGAGCATGAAAAGAATCAGGATTCAAGTGAGATTCCAGCCGCTGGATTGAATCAAGATCCAAAGACAAATCAGGATCGATGGAGTCAGCATTCGAGAAAGGTCCCCATTGGATTGAATCAAGATCCAAAGACAAATCAAGATCGATGGATTCAGAATCCAAGAAAGATCCCGGGTGGACTGAATCAAGATCCAAAGACAAATCAGGATCGATGGACTCAGGATCCAAGGAAGATCTGCAGTGGACTGAATCAAGAACCAAAGATGAAAAAGGTTCGATGGAATCTGGATTCAAGGGAATTAAATGAAGGAAATCAGGATTCAATAGAAAAAAGTCTATGTGTATTGAATCACATCTCAAAGAAATGTGGAGATGCAGTCAATCAGGATTCAAAGAAACATCGAAATGAAGGCAATCAGGATTTCATAAAAAGTCAGCCGGATGGAAATCATAATCACGACCTAAAGAGAAATTATGGTGAATTGAGTCAAGATCCAACCCAGATCCATGGTGGACTGTATTCAATTCTAAAGAAAAATCCGAATGGATCGAATCAAGAAACATTAAAGAATAAAAGCAAATCCGATCCGTCTCCAAACAAAAGTCAAATTACGGTGGACCACGATTTAAAGATGACCAATCAAGACGTGCCACTTATTGCAGAGCAATCAAGCTCTTTCACTTGCAACTCGTGTGGAAAGACTGGGCCTGATATGTTATTATGCGCTGGTTGCTATGGTAACTTCTATTGTAACGAAGAGTGTCAGTCACGTGACTGGGAGCAGCATCAGCATTGGTGCAGCAGCGAGTAATCAAGAACAGCTAACTTTGTGTCGATTGTTGATCACTGAAATGTGTTTGCTAATAAAAGGTTTTGCGTCAGATCTAGTTGAAATTGAAATTAACTTTTTTTCAGCTGCAATTCAGTGAAAAATATACAGACCTGAAGGCAATGCTGTAGTAATGATAGTGGTGATGATAATGATGATATGATGGTTGTAATGGTGATCAGGTGATGATGACGATAGTAATAATATTGATGATGGTGATAATGATGAAGGTGACCTGATGATGATGATAATGCTGATGATGCTGATGATGGTATTGGTGATGATGATGTTGATAATGATGATGCTGATGATGATGGTGGCGATGATGATGATAATGATGCTGGTGATGGTGGTGATGATCATAATGACAATGGTAAAGACAACTAAAATCATCGTTACTTACTTTCCTGGTTGCTCATCAGGTTTCATATCAGGAACCTTGGGTATCGGCCGTCGAGCGTACGCATCCATCTTTTTCTGAATTCCTTGTATTTGTACAGTACTATCCTTTGCCTGAAATTTAGCCAAATCGATATTAGTATTCATATTGCTTTCAACTAATAATTAACGTCACGGTTTTGATGCAACTAAACTACTGCACGTTTTAGGACTATTGAAAAGCCTTCTAAAAAGAAACCAAATAACAGTGTCTGTAGACTAACGTCCAAAAGGTTGAACGGTAAAATACATATATCTTATTACCTGTTTTTACGTGTAATACGGGTGGATATTTTGCGAGTTGTGAATGCGATCAATGAGCAAAATATAAACCCTTACTACACGAAAAATCATCTAATGAGTTTCTTATTATCCGACGTATAAAAAAGTTGTTTTTTCAAATTATTTTTCCGAATAAAACGCAAATCAAATAGCAGAAGTTCATTTAAAAGCGAATGTTTTTTTTTAAGCCAAGAAGCGCGCACGCTAAAACCAGATTCGCAAACCGGGTTTTCAACCGTGTAATACGGCTTTCAAAGATGTAATACAGCTGGGTATTTCCACTCCACTATGACCAAATATGGTAAAATAACGTAAAAGTCGTATAATAAACTGCGGTATCATTCATGTATTCACTGAATGGAAATGGAGATTCACGTAAGCATTATAATATCCACAAAAAGGTTTGCGTACCTGTTTGATGATAGCGATTTTCTTTTTTCTCAGAGCTAAGAAGCTTTGGTTGAAGTCAAATTTGTATTGATGAATCTAAAAGATGGAACGATTTGGCTCAGAACATAGTAACATTAACTGATGGTGAGTGAATAGATGGATAAAAGCCTGAATGGATGGTTGAATGAAAGGTTGGACTTGATGGACGAAAGGGTTTCAAGTCAAACCATTCGATTTCAGGCTCGCTAAAAGTACCAAAGTCTATGACGTCACAAACCTGATCGAGCAGCTTTAGCAGCTGCAACCTCTTTTTGTCAGCATTGACTCTTTGACTCTCTGGTACAACATAGTCTTTAGCTGTTTTCAGTTTGTAATCTCCCATGTTTTCCTTGGCTTCTTTAATAGCAGCTTTGTCTTTAGGATCTTCGTAGTTTTCGTCTGGTTTGTTATGATATAGGTTGTCCCACTAATAACAAAAACAATATGGATGAGTGATAACAATGGCGAGGAAATGAGATTCGAGACACGGGATAAAAACGTGTTGCGCACACAAGGGAACTTTGGACCTTACTTATTTTTTTCCTCGTTTAGAAAAAAAATGAGGGAGAAAGAAAGATGAGGCAGAAAGAAAGATGAGGGAGATTGTGGTGGCGATGAATCTCATGATGGCAATGACGATGAAAGTAACTGATGATAGCTGTGGAAGTAATGATGATGATTCTCTTGTTAGTGATAGGGAGGATGATAATGACAGTAATTGACATAATGGCGTTGGTGGTATGGTGATGATGATGATGACGATAACGATGCAATAGTGATGATGGTGATGATGATAGTGATGACGATAACAATGCAATAGTGATGATGATGGTGATGATGATAGTGATGACGATAACAATGCAATAGTGATGATGATAGTGATGATGATGGTGATGATGATAGTGATGACGATGACAATGCAATAGTGATGATGATAGTTATGACGATGACAATGCGATAGAGATGATGATGGTGATGATGATGATAATGATGACGATGATAATGACGATAGTGATGATGATGATGATCATAATGACAATAGTGATGATAATAATGATGATAATAATCACCGTCATAATGCTCATACCTGTGCCTGGCGATTCAACCTTTTCATCCTACGAGCTTCAGCCTTTTCCAGAGCTTTGGCAACCTTACCACCAAGCTGACTCTGTGTTTGTTGTTGCTGCTGTTGCTGTTGTGGCTGTTGTTGTTGTTGTGCTTGGCCAACTTTCTCCTGTGTACTTTGTCTCCGTATTTGCCTGGTGGACTGGATTGATTTTCTCTGTGTACCCTCCTGAGACTCTGACGTTTTGTTTTTATCTCCTTCTCCTTTTTGGAGCTGTTCAAGGTAGTCAGGTTTTGAGGCACGAAATGTGGTGACAAGATGTTCTGAGTTGAACGCTCGAAGGACAATGCGTTCGCATTCGATCTCGTCTTTGAACCTGGTGATTTAGTAGTATGATGAAAGTTGTTGAGTTGGCTATTATGACCTGCTATGGTTATAGAACGCATCTGCTATCCACCTAAGTTGACTTAGATCTAGGGAGTATGAGATAAGAGAGCTTATCCTCGTACCCCATCAGGGGCTTTACTCGTCGTGCTATTTTTAGTAATTTACTTTTGTCTTGAGATGTTTTGACAATGCGAGCACGTCTCCTGCAATCTGGCCAATCACGTTCCGTTCCCGACATAACTTCAGTTTAAAAGTAGAATGAAAAGATCCCCTGATGAGTGTAAAGCCCAATACGGGGGATAAGCTCTCTTATCTCATACTCTCTTGGTTATATGTTGTGGATAGCTTGTACTTGAAAATATCATTTACTGTAAAATGTATGTAAAATTTACTGTAAGATATACCTATGTACAAATATCCACTTCATACCTATAGCCTCTATAAGGGGAGCAAATAGAGAAGAGACAAGAGTCTGTAGCCAGGCTAAAATATCCATCTATTGACATCATCATCATCATCATCATCATCACGATCATCATTTAACATTGAAGGTAATGGAAACTCACCTCTTTTGCATCTTCTTGAGACCGATGGAGTGTTTTTCGGTCTCCCACGCCAGCTCCTTGTGTACAAGATCAATCTATAACGATAAAAACCATTGATATATTAAATACGAACACGTTATGCAAATAATATAGTTCCAAAGAGCCTATTTACTCGCAACGATTTCTAGTGCGCAATTTGTATCATACAACTGGTCGAAAGGTTCTGAAACAAGACCAGTTTTAGGGCGCGCGCGATTAGTTATAGGAAATGAAAAATCTTATTGTATACCGTATAAGATAATTGGTAAGGTACTTCATCTCATATTTCGATTTGTCATACAAATCGTGCACGACCAATCGCACCGTGTAAATTGGCCTTGAGGTACGTTAAAGGGCGTGTTTCAATAGCTGTAGCACTTGTAGAGCATAACGATTAGTCGCATTACACTAGAGATTGTAAGTAAGTAAGTAAGTAAGTAAGGCAAGCACGTAAGACAAATCACACCAATCCGCCTAAACATGTGCAGTCTAATAATGGATGTGTTTTATCGTTTGATTTCCTGACCTTTTCCTGTGTTTTTGCCTTGAGGTCTTTCTTCATCTCAGGATCAATGATGAATTCCTGTTGTGGGAACAAGTAGGCATAAATTCAGGAGACAAATGACGGTGATGATGATGACGGTACTGTTGATACATGTAGTGTTATGGCGATGAAATTATTATAGTGATAATGTTGGTGAGACTGTTAATAACGATGGTGCATGGAAGTGATTCTGGTGATGGTTATATGATAATAATGTTTTCAATGTTAAATCTATCTAGTGTTGCTGCTTATGATGGTGATATTGACGCTACTAAACCAAGTGTTGATGATGATAATGACGATGACAGTGATAGTAATGATGTTGATGGTGGTGGTTGTGATGAAAGACTTTTAGTGATGATGATGATGATTGTGGTGATGATGATGACAGTGATAGTAAGGATGATACTGATAATGATGATGGTGGTTGTGGTGATACTGAACTGATGATGATGGCGGTGGTTGTGGTGATAGTGATGATGGTGGTGGATGTGGTGATGATGATGACGGTAATAGTAAGGATGATACTGATGATGATAGTGGTTGTGGTGATAGTGATGATAATGATGATGATGATGGAGGTTGTAGCCAATGATGATGACGGTAATAGTAAGGATGATGCTGATAATGATGGTGGTTGTGGTGATAGTGATGATGATGATGATGATGGTGGATGTGGTGATGATGATGACGGTAATAGTAAGGAAGATACTGATAATGATGGTGGTTGTGGTGATAGTGATGATGATGATGACAATATGAGCATCATAACACTAATGCATTACCTCTATCTTCAGCTGTACATGGTCTGGTAATTCCTGGTTTCTGTTCATAAGCTGTTTGAAGGCTCGTCTTAGATTGTTGATTTTACGTCGAACATTTTGCTTCTTCTCTTCGGCTAGTTTGACCATCCTGTCATGCTCTGCCTTTTGTTTCTCCAGCTCGATACTGGAAAACACGTTGTATATAATAAGACCAAGTACTGAAGATATGACTATCGAGTGATTAAAGTCGTTTTTGACGAGAAAGCCAAAAGAAGGCAGTTGCTTCAAATGAGTCGTATTCGTACGAGTGGGAAACAGTACCGCATCATATGGAAACCGTAATTTCTATGCAAACAATCGAATCATCTGGAGTATCTTGGTATTCTCGTAATCCAATTACCCAAATGCACTATGACGTCACATAAAAACAATCTATTGTTTTAACGCAAAGAATCATGGTCGGCGGGGGGTGGGAGGTTGTCAAATCAACGTAAATGCACAGACAATTATGTACTACATATTTACACATATACAAGAAAACTAGGCCATTTGAGAATACACTATATCTCTAGGAGCAAATTTTGTCAAACTTTCTATTGATTTTATCCCAAACATTCTATCCCCACATACACAAACAGTGACGTCATAATGCGACAGGCAGTTGCAACTCGTGCGAAAAGGTCTCTCTTGGAGAGGTTACGATTAAGATGCGATACGATCTCATGTGGACTCGCTAATAAGAGATTACAAATTTTATTCATTGTAGTAAATCTCTGTCAGCCAGGATTGATAGACTTTCCAGGGAGTAACTACTTTATGAATTGAGGAATGCTATCAGGAACTGTTTCAAATATGAATATCTCACCTGTAGAAGTTAGGGTCATCGATATCGTCAACTGTAGCCTTGACTTCTTGACCATCTTCGCCTATAACTTTCTGTAAACGACAGAAAAAAACATGAATGAATGAATAAAGAAACGAACGAATGAACGAATGAATGAGCAAACAAATGATTGTACAAACGAACGAATGAATAAATGAACACATAAACGAACGAATGATAGAATTGTTAAACAGAAAATGAACAAACGAATGTATAAATTAACGATGAATGTATGAACGAACAAAGACAATGAATTGACGGACGAATAAATGGAATGACTGAATACATGAATGAAAAATAGAACGAATGGATTGATGGTTAAACGAATAAACGAAATGACTGAATATATAAATGAAAAACAAAACCAAAACCAAAACGATGGAATGCATGCATTAATGCATAATCAAACCTTTACAGTCAAACTTGTTGTATCGCGACCCGCCTTTTTAAAATCAAACTTTGTTTTAATGTTGGTCATTACTGAACCGTCAATCAGTTTCATAGGGCGGAGCTTACTCTAACATGTTCTGTCATTGGTTAATTTGGAATAAACCCCTCCTGAAATTGATTGAAACTGCGGGTCGCGATACAACGAATTTGACTGTAAATAACAAATGGGAACTTAATGAGATGATGACATCGATCTCCCCGATTTTTCCCCGTTGGGGGTGAGGGGTGAGAACGGATGTACACAGGCTATGATTGCATAAAGTATGAGCGATCAAATAAATAACTCATCTTTGATAAAAAATGGCCATACCTTGGGAGACGGTAAAGATACTTTATGAGGCAGCTTTATCCCTTTGACAGCTTTATCCATGAACTTATGCACAAAGAAATTCCCATCAGCACCAGAAGTGAAGACATACTTATCATCAAAACTAGTCTTAATGTTAGTAATGCCGCCATTATGGTTGTCATGGATACTAAATGACCAATAGGATGAGAGGTTGTCAATGTCAGTGCCATCTTGTAATGGGTGGATGCGAATGATGCCATCATCCATTCCAAACAGTAGAAATTTCTTGGAGTGCCTGATGTGTAGAAAAAAAAAAGATCGTGAGCAACGTAACACGCAAATGTTAGAGTCATTTTCGTATGAGTGGGAAACAGTACTGTATCGTATCGTAGCTGTAGTTTCTAAGAAAACATTTGAATTAGAATCGTTTTCGTATGAGTGGGAAACAGTACTGTATCGTATCGTAGCTGTAGTTTCTAAGAAAACATTTGAATAAGAGTCGTTTTCGTATGAGTGGGAAACAGTACTGTATCGTATCGTAGCTGTAGTTTCTAAGAAAACATTTGAATTAGAGTCATTTTCGTATAAGTGGAAATCAGTACTGTATCGTATCGTACCTTTTCCCACTCATACGAAAATGACTCTAGTTAGAACTACTGCAACCAACGTCATCTAATATATAGAACGATACGATAACAAGAGAGTATGAGATAAGAGAGCTTATCCCCCGTGTTAAGCTTTACACTAATCTGGGGATCTTTTTATTCTATTTTTAAACTGCAGTTATTTCGGGAACGGAACTTGATTAACCAGATTGCAGGAGGCGCGGTCGCATCGTCAAAACATCTCAATACAAAAGTACGGAGATTGTTAACAAGTTTCTAAAAATAGCACGACGAGTAGAACCACTGATGGGGTCCGCGGATAAGCTCTCTTATCTCATACTCTCTTGTAAGATAACATATCGTACTTACGTTGTATAGACGGATCTAATCGGTACGTCGCGACTGTTATCGACAGGAATACTACGAACTGGTTCACTACTTGCATCTTCATCTGGAGTTGGTTTGTCAGAGAACTCACACTCGTACAGATAGCCGGCATCCCAGCCATCCTAGCCGTACAAAGAAGAGAAACTATAGGTTAGCGATGATTATCATCATTATCAATGTTATCATCACCATCATCATAATCACCTTCATAAAGTTATCGCTGTTGCCATAACTACCAGTATAGAAGAGCATCGCCATTGTTAAGTTCAAAATCATCATAAACATCAACGACAATGAATAGTACCATCCTTTCATCAAATAGACCTTACCCGCATTTGTTTGACTGGCTACAAAACAACAGATTTACACCAAGGCTGGAGTGTAAAAATCCATACATCTGTATTTTATACACTTCAGCCTCGATTGATTCTATCTATTGTATTGTGGCCAATCAAACGAACGCAGGGAATGTCTATTAAGATGATTACAATGAACGACATCACCACGAGACAGCATCATCATTGAACATCATTATCCGCAACATCAAAGACTTTCACAACCGACATATTTGTTAATCATGACATACCATAGATAAGAAGAACTTGTCCTGTTTTCCTTGATAAAAACCTTTAATGATTTCACAGGGACCATGGTCTTGTTCTTCTGTTTGTTCTTCTTCCTCTTGCTCTTCTTCTTCCTCCTCCTCCTCTTGCTCTTCCTCTTCTTCCAAACCTCTCTCTCGTCTTCGAGCTCTTTCGGCTTCTTTCTTCTTTCTCTTGGCTTCTTTTTCCTTTTCTTTGATAGCATCGGCCTCAGCTTTCTGTAAAACAAAATCGAAACGTCCTTTATTTAACTTCTAAATTCTTGACGTAGTTTGGATTAACATAATTGTTATACGCCATTTTTTCAATGACTTATCTCGCAACAGCACTGAAAAAGTTACGCAAGCCCCTGCACCACTGTGAACCATGGTACGCACAAAACGTTTTGCAAGACAAGATTGGTAGAATTTAGCTGTTATTCATGGTGTAATTTTCCATTTATAGACACGTAGTTTTAAAACACTGTTGCGGGACTAGTTGACCAGATGCATAAACACAAATGCACCGTATTACTGCCAATTTAGCAATAAAACGGATACGTCTGGGACCGGTTGTATATGAAGCCTGAGTAACGATCATA
Organism: Diadumene lineata; assembly: GCA_918843875.1. NCBI lineage: Eukaryota > Metazoa > Cnidaria > Anthozoa > Actiniaria > Diadumenidae > Diadumene > Diadumene lineata. Next base: position 8,256,284 of record OU974069.1, read on the forward strand.
TCCTTATCCAGCGTAAAAACTTAGTTCAGGATTCATGAAACCGGCCTAATGGCCATGCCTTTCTTACCCTAAGTTTGTCTTTGACTCTTTTAAAGTTGTATTCAGTAATCTGTAAGTTCTTCAGTGGTAGATGGAAAGTTTTACTAGTATCGTGTTCACTTGGATCTGGTGCTTCGACCTCTAGAACTGTACCATCTTTACAACTGACGAGCACACTCAAGCCTTTCTGTAATGCAACAACAACAAATACGACCAGGTTATTGTGGAAAACCATGGATATAAAACTGCGTGACTGTCACGCATGTGACGTCATGAACTTTCTCGTGTCGGGAAAAGAGATTGCACGGCCGCGTCCAGTTGCTATTCGGCGGGAAAATGTAACGATAATCCCTGTCGAACACAACAAAATTAGGAAAATAACTGCAACTGAACAGACTCACACATAAAAACAAAACTAAACGTAAAAAATGAAATATTTTCAAGATTGGGATTTAGTAGCCTTATTCAAACATGACTTGTAAAATTCATGTATTTGTGTTATTAAAATGGCAGACTCCTCTCCTCCACAAACACGTTTGTATTGTCGTGCGTCAATCCGTCAGGTGTGGCAAGGTTAAGACGCGCGTTTTACCGCGTCAAACCGACTAATATTTAAATTTTGTAAATGAGTAGTGGGGCGTTTGGTTTATTTGAATTCAAAAGATCTAAAACGTCAGTAGTAACCATATATTTCTTCAAATTCAGTTGATTCAGGTACTGTGCTTCTCGTTTGCAAAATTCAACTATCACATTCCGGATACGGCAAACTTTCGACGTCTAAATTCGGCTTAGTCTCCGTCAAAGAGAGAAAACACAAATCATGAATATTAGTACTCAAATGGGATACGTTTAGTAGGTACAAATGTACATTACCTTTCCCTTACTGGACCATTCGATGGATACAACAGGTGACGCAGTCTCAATAAAACCAATCGGTTTATAGGTTTCATCCACAGAGAAGAAGAACACTGTGCAGTCTGAACTCTGTAATATTAGCACCTTCGTTAGTGTTGTCATTGATCAAACATTTCATCATCAAGCAATGTTGATGATGAAATTTAAGGGCAATAAGCCATGTGGATTCGGCTCATAAAAAAATCAATCCCAAATCCAAAAAAAAAGAATGCCTTGAAGATTAAAAATGAACTTGAAATAACACTCACGACGCGGTCGAATTATCAAAGTGAACTATCAATCTGACAACACCAATCAAATTTCATGATTGTACTGAACCTAGATCCCTTGCACGTGACGTCAAAGCAGCCCATCTGGAGGACAAAACAAAAGCTTTTTTCCTCTTTTATGAGCTGAGACCACGTTATAGATATTTTTTCATCCATCTCAACTCTTTTCTATAAGCGAAATGTAAAAGGCAATCATCTTTTGCACACACTCAATCTACTCAACTCATTTCTGATCATCATTGTCATCGTCATCACCACCATCATCAAAAGCATCACAATTTAAAAACCATAACTTACCCCAGTAGCTAGCAGCTCCCCCCTGTCATCTATCGTCATCACCACCATCATTAAAGCATCACAATTTAAAAACCATAACTTACCCCAGTAGCTAGCAGCTCCCCCCTGTCATCTATCGTCATCACAGTCACTGGTTTAGTATGCGGTTTGAATACTTGCATCAAGTTTAATTCATAGTTTTGTTTAGACTTCTTTGAACGAACTTGAGATTGATCCACTTTGTTGAGAGACAGAAGACGCACTACGCCATCCTCAAATCCAGCAAGAATGTTTGTACCCTTGCTGTCAACCTATGGGGCAATCATTTCATGTTACTTTTCTTATTAGCTGAGACTACAAAACCATTGTACTTATTCTTATTTCAAATGCAGTTTCGTTTATAAGGTGTAACCATGTATGTCTACTGGCCAGTTAGCGGTATTTGAACGTAATGCCATTTTTTCAGATAGGTTTTAACCTTGAAATGTTTTATAAACGTTTAAAGGCGTTGCAACGAAAATTTCAAAATATGCACACGCTACAAAAGCGTTTTTATTTGTTCCACTGCTTTTATGTTGTTTATAATTCTTTTTTAAAAATTTTGATCTAACCGCATTCATGTATCCTACAATTTCAATGAAAATAGTGTTTTATTATGCATTCTACTTACGAGTTTTGGTACCCATAGAAGTGTAGAGCTACCAGTGTTGAACCTGGTATGGCAGATTTGGTTCTTATTCACATAGTCATACACACGCACAGTCTCTATACATGAAAAGACACAAATAAAGAATAAGAGATAAAAATATTATATGCTCCGCCTCTTGTCAGGAATCGAACCTACATCTTCCGTATTTTAGTCTGATGAGTTAAGCCCTGGCTAAACGAGGCGACAATATTACTTTTGCGGCAACTTCGCTAGCACGCATGTAACCATGATGTTTACCTGGTTTAGCCACTTGTGGAAACATTGCTGCCGCAACAAAAATGGTTGTGAAACAAGTCAAGTGTTACTGCAACAATTGTGCCTTGTCTAGACAGGGCTTTTATTATTATTGCATTTTTTTATAGATGCATAGCTACAGACAGCACTAAACTGCAAACAATATCAACTTACGATCTTCTCCAGAAGTGGCAACAAAGTGAGCAACTGGAGATGTGTCTAATCCAGTGATACAACCAGCATGGAAAGAGAACATTCGTTCAGGAGCATGGCTCTACAAAAAATACAAACACTTTAAGTACATAAAATTCCACCAATTAACTATGACATATTTATAGAGTACAAATATCATAACGGTGAAATAGTTAGAACTTTGGAAGTCAGTAAGGCAATCTCTTGTTTATTTATGCTCTAGTTTATATTGCACTTTGAATTACAGCCAAGTTCGTTGTATTGCAACCAGCCGTTTTAAAACTTTGTTTTCATTTTGGTCTTTTCTGAACCGTTAATCAATTTCATTGGGCAGAGCTTGCCCTAAGATGTTCTGTCATTGGTTAATCTAAAATAAACTCCGCCCTTGATTGACAGTTCAGAAAAGACCAAATCAAAACAAAGTTTTGAAAGGGCTGGTCGCGATACAACGAATTTGGCTGTAATCTTTAGAAATACAGATGGAAAAGTTTTTTTAAACTATCAAATTGATTGCTTTCATTGCTAGTTTTTTGTACTAGTTTTTACCTCTGATTGTTTTCATGTTACGTCACCTAGTGGACCATAACAATAGATTTTGATTCAGAATATGTTTAGTCCACCAGCATGCACCCTCTTTTGACTCTAAATAGCGAACTAGACAAACTAGATCTACCAAGTGGGCATGTCAGTAACATTAATTATACCAAGGTAACTATTGTTTACTTACAGTATGAGTAAAAGAAAGGTCAAGTTTCCAGATTCCACCACCTGCATCCTATCAAAAGAAGTCACAAATTATTAATTTCTAATAAAAAAAATAAAAAAAATAAAAATAAAAATAAAATAATCTGTATAAAAGATAGAGAAATCACTGTACATTGTGGTTTAACAAATATTGGGGAATCACATCCTCACACTTTTCCAGATGCCAGCCGTAGTAACAAGATACATATTAAACATACTGATATATGGTTAAACTAACACTATTCTCATGAAATTCTCCTTCGCAACATTTAAAACAGTGCTATATCACCAAAATGAATCCTGACTACTTGATCAAATGAAGCTGCATGTCATGGTACTTTTGTCCTTACCTGTGCATACCAAATAGGAGCTTCGCTATTCACTGCCTTCTGCATAGACATCAACTTCACATCTGTGCCAACCTGTACAACACATGGAAATCAATTATTGGACAGTGAAGGATTGATTGAACAAATGGATATGGCTGAATATGAATGATTTGATGGATGGATGGACAGATGAATGAATGGATGAATGCATGAAAGGATGGATGAATGAATGAATAAATGATCAAATATAGATGAAAATCATTGATTCAATGAACAAATGAACAAACAATTGAATGTGTAAATAGATGGTTGAACGAATGCACAGGTGGATGAATGAATGAATAAATGAGCAACCAAATGAATGAATAAATGAGCAAGTACACTGATGGATGGATGGATGGATGGATGGATGGATGAATAAAGAGTGGAATGGTAAAATGAATAGATGTGTGAATAAGGAATGTCTTGGATGAAAGGTTAAATGAACAAGTATGCAAACTTTATTAATGAATAATAAAAGCAAATTAATAAATGAATGATAGATAAAAAAGAAGAATGTCTATCACTACTCACCTTCAACTCATACATAGGGTCAATCTCAAAAATTGTTCCCTCATCATCAGTATCAGCATTATCAATGCTCTCAAAATCCCAAACCTACATTAAATATATACAAAGTTATTTTAATTATGTTAAATTCATTGAACTCTTTTATTCATGTCAGAGTCATTTTCATATGAGTGGGAAACAGTACCATATAATGTTATAGCAGCAGTTTCTAAGAAAACATTGTAATGTAAACATGATACTCCATTAAACTACAAACACGTGTCAAATGAGTATCCTAGACATACCATTTCCCACTCATATGAAAATGACTTTAATATTTGAACTTTTTACTGCCAACTCTCATTTGACACTTCTTGTGTTTGTACTTGTAATGGAGTGTCATGTTTACATGATGATGCACCCCTGAAAATAATCCTTGTAAGAACATATTGATTTCATTTAAGTGTGAAACAGCGCTGAATTAGTATATTTCTAACTGTAATTTCCAATTAAGAAAACACTTGAATGACTTTCTGTATTGTAGCCGTAAATATGAGTGGGAAATAGTACATCTATAATGCCGCTACAACACGTCTGAAAAATTGAATGTTATCTTAGAAACTATGGCTATGATATGATGCGTTAATGTTTAATTCCCACTTATCTGAAAATGACTCTAACACACCATGCCCAACTCATGGAAAACTGCTCTAATCAATTTACCTTAACAAAACCATCAGCACCAATGGTCATTAGTTCTCCTTCGTCCATAAAGAACTGTTGAATCATTCCGTGATGGCATGTCTTCTTGGCTTTCTTTGAGATCTCAACCTTGATGAGACCACCCTCCCACAGGAGCATATTGCCCCAGTCAGAACCAGACAATACTTTACCATCAGGCAGCTCAACAAAACCTGAAAAAACATAACTGTAAGTCTATTTGATACTCTTCCACATATATTAGTTAATATCTATACTTCATGTTTACCAACAACAATTGAAGGGTTCAGAGCGAAAACGGCGTAAGTGCATTTTAAGATAATTTTTTCGAATTTTCGAATTGTCACCAATTCAATCAAAAAAGGCATCTAACAATTCAATTTGGTCTAAAAACAAACATCTTCTATTTTTTTCCGAAGAAATTGTCCGAAAAAGGACATTTTTTGGCGATTTTAGGGATTTTTTGAGTCGTACAAACCTTATGCTCGTCTACGGTAGTTTCTTTTTGGCTTCGATCAAGACTCCTGTGTTTTTGCGTTACTGGGGAGGCATGAAACTGGTAAACACGTTTAACACGTTTGAAACTGGCTTTCAGTCTAATCAGGACTTTGACAAAGTCGCATCATTTGCGATTTTGTCCTCGTTTTTTGCTATTATTTTGCCTCTAAACGCTTCTGGAAAAGCATCATTAAGCTTTCTAGTTGTGATGAGTCTACTGTTTGAAAGAAATCAAGCAGGTGAGGTGATTTCAAGTAAAAAATAGTGTTTTTCTCGCACTCGTGAATCTTGGCGATCGTTGAAGAAATCATCACTTAAGGGTCTTGATTACTTAAGCAAAAAGTCATCACGATTTTTTCTTAGAAAGATATTTTATAGAGAATTTATCACTTAATCGAAAAATGGATAGAAATCTATATGGTCCCGAGCCCGTTTTCGAGATAAAATTTTTTGAACGGAACCATGTTTTGACATTTTTGAAGAACAAATGACGAAAAATGCATTTTTCACAAAAAAAAATTATTACTCAAAAACTAATAAAGCTATTGACGTAGTATTTACAGGCAATCTCAACCAGACAGTATTTTATACAAATATGGGAAAATGAATTATGTATGTTTTAAAATTTTGTCAAAATTTACAGTTTTGTTTTCGTCTTTGACTTAAAATCGCTTTGAAAAGTGAAACCCTAAACTACTTACCATCGCGTGAAATGTTGAAAAGTCATCAGGATTTTTTCAAATCTTGCCAAAAGAGAGATTTTTACAAAATCATTCAGAAAAAATGAAGAAAAATATAGAGTCCTGCGCAAAAAATTAAGGTTTTGGCTGCTTGAAGTATAATTTTCGAAGGCTCCTTGTGTTATTCTTATGTTGGCTTTTGGCGGGATTTGGCGCGCGCGCGGCGTTCTCAGCGGTAAATTGCTCGCGGGCACAGGTTTCAAGCGTGGTTGTCGTTCTAAAGTAGTCAGGACCCTTAAAGACTGTTTTAGAGGCAAATTCTCGGACTGCCGCGGGTATTTTTGCAAGTTTTGGCGATCAAAGAACACAACAAGCCTGAAAATTCGGCAGAATTCCGAGGTAGCGTTAGACTTATAAAAAAAAACTTGAAATGGGGGGAGGCTATGACGGCTGCCGAAAATTTGGTTGATTTCCCAGAATGCATTGCAGTGGTATTTTTGTCAAAACACGTGTAGTGCGAAATAGGCATGTTCGTAGTGATTTAGCGGTGTAAGTAGAATGAAGTAAAACTTGAAAAACTTGCATAAGATTAGAAGAAGGACTGAATTTTCTTAGGATATTAAACTTTTTGCTCGAAGGCCAAGTTTTTAGCCAAAAAATACATATATATTAATAGGTTTATTTGTCCCCATGAACACTGATGTCGAGATTACTAAATAGCGCTTATTAAACAAACAAACAAACAAACAAAAAAACAAAAAATAGAATTAGCATAAAATAGCACTATTTTGTGGTATTTATTTAGTGCGCGCACTCTAAGATTTGTACTTATGCATATTCACTCGGGTATTTTTATCGTCCTATACAAATTTGTGCTTTTCACGCAAGAGTGAACGGTTGTCAAGCAAAGCGAAAGCGTAACTACGGGCCGAATTACACCTTTTTCGGACAAGTTCTTCGGAAAAAAATAGAAGATGTTTGTTTTTAGACCAAAATAAGGCATTAGATGCCTTTTTTGATTGATTTGGTGAATATTTGAAATTCGAAGAAATTTATCCTAAAATGCACTTACGCCGTTTTCGCTCTGAACCCTTCAATTTTCATGTTTACCAACAAACAAATTGTTATGCTAATGTGCCAACCAGAACAACAATATAAGCTTGATTGAAATAACAACCAATCACTATCTGGTTGGCACATGAATAACAAAGGCTTAGGTATTGCTATGGAGGGACATGGTTAAGAAACCTATTGTTAGAAGTCTGAGCTGATTGGGTTCTAAAGATGCATTACTTTTTTACTTATACCCATCCGAAATTGCAAAATAACTAAACATTGTCTACATCATTATGGTGAGAAATGTTCAAATATCGGAAATGCTTAAGACTGGAAGACAAAAGAAAGCCTAAAACAATGCTAAAACAAAAGATTGTACAGTACAGTTTGTGTAAGCATGTGTTGTCCAAACCCTGTCATCCCTCTAGTAGATGATATGCTGAATACCATTCGGACAAAAATTAAAATTATGTACATCTGCTGGAATCAAACCAAGGCAAAACCGAGTATTCAATGCAAGAGTTTCAATTCATGGGGAAGCATGAAAAAATATTACCAACACATTACTAATTTGGCTGTAATCATTATTTTTACCTTCAATGTCAGAAATTTCTTTGGCTCCAAATTTGCCAATCATTCCCTGTAGTTTTAGACCAGTAAATGTGTTGGCCATTGTCCAGAACCTGGTCACCAAACAAAGCAAATCAGAAACATGATAGGCTAAAGGAACTAAAGCTATACATCCATGAATTGTAGGAAAATGGAAACCTATAAGTTACAAATATCAATTGACTTTCCCATCCCTAGATAGAAGAAATGTTTTCTCTTAAATGTATTCTCTCCATCCCTACTAGCAGAGAAAACCTTATGCCAAAGTTTTTCTTTTCAACATAAACAAACACACAAATAGTTTTGGGGTGGAGCACAAGATAATATTAAAACAGATGAGATGATACAATGAGCAGAAAAGTGTAAATTAAAACTTTCTTTAATATTAAAACTTGCCTAATATGTCCAGAACCACTCGTGTTCACATGTCCTTCATTTTCAGCAGAAAATGCCACTTTATAAATATCTTGGGAAAAAGCTTTGTATCTGAGCAATATCTTTTCATTCTTCCAATCCCAGACTGTTAACATAAAGTCAGGAGCACTGCCAACTGAAGCAAGCATGGATCCATCAGGAGAAAAATCAAGATTTGAATAAGCTTCTTCTGTTCCTTCACGTAAAACTCTGTAGAGTTTGAGTGAGGGATATTCAAAGATGTTGATGTTGGGCTTGATGCCTTTCTCAGCGACCGCAAAGTACTTTCTGCTTGGATGAATCTTCAAAAGAAATATAAAATTCATCAATTAGACAACAGAAAGTATTAAATAAATCAAACCCATGAACTCTCACTACAGTGTCTCAACACCTTCAAGCTAGCTTAATGATGACTGCTGTCAACGGTAATGCAACAACTACTACTTAGAACAGCCATATAAAATTCATCAATTAGACAACAGAAACTATAAAATAAATCAAACCCATGAACTCTCACTACAGTGTCTCAACACCTTCAAGCTAGCTTAATGATGACTGCTGTCAACGGTAATGCAACAACTACTACTTAGAACAGCCATCCTTTCAGCTAGTTCACTTTGAATGAGACTTCACGAACAAGGATGAATTGAACATTTTACATATCCTTCAAGATTGCATGATAGTAATTGTGAAATTAAAAAATGAATTCACTGAAATCTAATGCACCTGTCTTCTTTGGAAAGCAAAGAGTCTTCTTGGCAATTTAAAAAGATGAAAAGTCCAGCTGGAATCCAGGGTACATCACATACTACAGTTCAGTTTTAAATGAATTGTGTACTTACAGCAATAGCGCCTATGCCACCACCACCAGTTGTTCTAAAGTAAGATTGTTCTTGTGTTTTGATATTCAGGATCTGAACCATGTTACCAGCAGAAAACAAAATGGTTTGTTCATCAAGAACATGAAGGTTCTCTCTCTTTGTACACTCATAACCAAACGAATGACTGAGGTTAAATAGTTAAGTGAAATTATAAACACTGCAACTAATATAGACACAAGGACAACACTAGCACCACTTTGTTGGTTTATGTTCGATTCATCAGATGTTGAATGAACTACATCATTGCTCCTTCTTCTCATACTTCCATGTCTAGCCAATCAGCACAATGCTTGCATTGCAACTTGATAGCTGATTGGTTAACAGATATAGAAGCATGTAAACTCATTATCACTGCATACAGTATGTTGATGCTTTTGAGCATTGCACTGTATGTGTGTGTTTATAATAATTAACCTTTGTGGCCTATGACTCAAATATGCATACAAGCTATTTCAAGCTGATAGGAATGAGATCCACAATCTTCTGGAAGATGTTCTAGATCTTCCACTTGGAGTTAAAGGGTAGTGATTGTTAGAAACCCAAGAAATAAAGTTATCAACAAAACAAAAATAAATGCAAACAGTACAATGTAAAAATGAAAGGATACTGCAAAGACAAAAGTTCACTAGGAATTCCTTCGCTTGTATATGGCTTAGAGGCAAACTCTTCATAGTCATAGAAGAAATCATCAGCTAGCACTGTCTCCTCTTCTTCTCCACCTACAACACAGTCAAGTATTATAATTATTAGCCACTGTGCTGATTTTTGTGCAACTCTTGTCGCTACAACATTGTAAAAACAATGGATTTTGCTTAATGAAATAATACCACAATATTGATTAGATGATTGATTGATTGATTGGTTGGTTGGTTGGTTGATTGATTGATTGACTGGTTAATATCATACATTGCCTTCATGAGTGACTGATTGACTGCTTGGTTGATTCACTGATTAATTAGTTGACTGATAATATTGATTGTTGGGTAATGATTGATATATACCTTTTGGCATCTCTTCTTGTCCACTCTCTCCTTCATCTTGTTGTCCTTCTTCTCCCACAGTTTCTCCTTCCTCCTTCTTTTCCTCTGTACTCTTTTTCACTTCATTTTCTCCTTCCTCTGCTGGTGCTTTTTTGTCTGAATTAGCTGGTGCTGCACCTTCTTTCGTTGAATCCAGCTGCTCTTGATTAACTTTGGCTTCATCACTTGCAATCTTTTCTTTTGATCCTGAATCTTCAGCTTGTTTTCCATCAACTTTGGCAGCTTCACCTTTCACTTCTTGAGAACCTTTATCATGATTTTTGGCAGGATCATCTGCATTATCAGCTTTGTCATCCTGTTTTGAAACAGATTTTTGATCAGTATTTTGTTGAACGTTTTCTACACATTCAGCTATATTTGTATCTTCCGGTTTAGAGTCATTGCTTGCTTTAGTATCATTTGGGTCACTCAAAGGAGGCGATATTTCATCACTTTCTTCAGTATTGTTTTGAGATTGTCCTTTTTTAACACTCCCATCTGCGTCACTTGACTTTGTTGTTTCAGCTGCAGTGGATTGTGCATTTTCACTAGCTGCACTTTCAGCTTCTTTCATATTAACAGTGTCTGTAGCAGATGCTGAAAGTTTTTTATCATCAGATTTACTCTTCTCTTCTGAAGTTGTACCCTGTTTTCCAACTTGGTCTACAATGGCAGTGCCTGTGCTTTCAGAAGATTCAATTTGTGAAGTTTGCTCAGCGCTGCTACTGTAATCTTTACTCTGCTTTTCTTGTTCCCCTTGAGGTTCATCACTTGTTTTTCCTTCTTTTGATCCTACATTTTCACCACTTTCCGATTCTTTCTTAGTCTCACCATTTTTGTTGACATTTTCATTATCACTTCGATCTTCCTCTTTTTCACTCTCACTCTTTTCTTTGCGACTATCATCCCCCTTTTCACTGTCTCCCTTCTCTGCATTACCATCTTTCTTTTTTCCACTCTCACCCTTTTCTTCAAGACTATCTTTCTCACCCTTTTCTTCAAGACTATCTTTCACTTTTCCACTTTCATTATGTTCTTCATTGCCATCTTTCTCTTTTCCACTCTCATCCATTCCTGATCTATCATCTTTCTTTTCTCCACTTTCATCCATGTCATTCTCTCTAATATTTGCAACACTCTCATTCTTTCTTTTATTTTCATTGTTCTCACTGTCATTTTCATTTCCATTTCCCTTAATTTGATCACCATCTTTCTCGGCCGATTTCTGCTCTATTTGCAATTCTGATGTTGCACCCGTTTCTTGACTTGTTTCTGTAGGATTTGATTTGGATTTATCTTCTCCGACACCATCTTCCCCCTTAGATTCTTTAGCACCATCAGGGTCTTTGGTACCACCTATGTCATTACTGGTGCTAGCTGGCTCTTGATTGCTTCCAACAACATCTTCTGAACTACTTTTCACGCCATTATCATCAGCAATTGATGGAACTGTAGTGTTATTTCCTTCTCCACCTATATTATTGTCTTTTTGTTCATCAGAAGTCGATTCAGTTGTTTTCTGACTGGAATCACCTTCAACATTTTTGTCGTTACTTTCGGCTGTATTTCCATCGTCGAAATTTTTATTTTCTTCAAGTTTTTCGCTCGCAGGTCCTTCATTTTGTTCAGAGGAGTTTTCTGGATTAACTTCACTTTGTTGAATTACATCACTTGCAGTCGATAACTTGGTTTCTTCGTCACTTCTTGGTGTTCTTTCTTCTTCGTCTTTCGAAGCAGAAATCGTAACATTTGATGCTTCACCTTCCTTGCTTTCTGCATTTTTATCAACTTCTTCGGTTGTCGCGCCGTCATATTCGGCATCTTCAAGTTTAAGTCTTCGCAAAGCTTCTGTTTTAAGTTTATTTGTTGCTGATTTCAGTGAATGTTTACTACTTTCACTCGAAGTAGGCTTCAAATCGTCCTCCTTGTCCGACATTTTGAAACATAATTTGGACGAATCCGTTGCTATGGTGATTCTTATTTACCGCCATTTGCCGCTGACCGTCAAAGCTATATGACCCGAACGCTTTAATTAAAATTACTTTTTTCCTTTTTTTTTTTTTTTTTTGAAAATACAAACCACGTAAAATCTCAAGAAAACAAAATTCATGCATAATTATATTTGGTTGTTAAAAAGACTATTTTATAAGAGGTCGTTTTGAATATGAAAAGCTATTTTCTTCATCTTATAGTAAGACAGCATTAAAAATTTAATTTCTCCAAATCAGTCTGAATCCAAATGAAATCATTTTCTTGTTCACAATTCAAAATCAAAACTTAGCAATATTTGATTTGATAAAACTAAAAAATTCACCATATTTTGTAATAGTAAAATGCTCAAAATATCAGCCCGTAATTTTTGTTTTGCACTTTTGGATAAAGCACTTCCTGCAGTTGATAATATCCTGAATATCATATCAACATGTGAAGTGGACGTCTTTTTCTCCAATTTCATCTTCATCGGACGCTATGTTTTATCAATTTTCTTTTGTCTAATTCATCAAATCATTATGCCGAATTTGTCCGAAAAACAAACGATCATCACACCTAACTCGCACCTTCGGATCAAGAAATGAATTTTCATTCACTTTTTTAATGTTTTAGCATACGCTGAATATTTTTTTCACAATAAGGACAATTGATACTAATAATGCGTGCCGTTCTATAGGTATGAATAGCTTAAAACAAACTGCAAAATCAACAGTCACCTACCATTTCTAATTTTCGTTTCCGGGTTTGAGCGTTCAACACATCCCTGAACCACTTTTTTTTTCTTTTTCAGATTATTAATTCATAGAGCAAGTTTAAATCATTCAAGTTGTGAATGATCTTCATCTCAGACCTTTGGATCGATTGTTGTCTCACTATTAAATGAATAAGTTAAAAAGATAGGAAATTCTCAAGAGACTTCCAATCCGATGTGATTTGTGAGGATTTTCACAATTTCTAATCGGACGGTTTCTTAGCAACTGCGCTGACCAGCTGGCCTGACGTCATAATGAAAACCAATAATGGGAGGGATGGGTAGAGGAAATTTGTCTCGTGAATTTAATCTGTCATAAGGCTATATTCTAAAAAATTTTATGTCTATTAATCTTTATTTTTTAAATTATAAATTGTGATAAAACTTTCCTAGTTTAATGATTGTATTTCGTTGGCTTGTTGAATACAACAGGTTTCTTTGCATTGCTGAATAAAATGCGTCCATGGCAAAAATCCAATAGTAACATATTCAATTTCTGACCTTGCCCAAAGTCCACAGTTATTATTTTTTTTTTGCATCTAAAAATAGAAAAAAAAATGAATGAAAAATAATATTCTGAAATCTTTCCACATTCATGTTAATCATGTTATTGTAGCTGTGACATGTTTTCAATATTTTTGCAAAATAATCTAATATTGTTGATTGTTTTACCCTCTCCTCCCTAACTCGATTATTTGGCAGTTGATCACGTGATATACCCTCGCACCCCACAAGTGCAGCGTGGTTGAACTTCCAAGATGGCGTACGCAGAGTCAAAGAAGGGGATGACAAAATGGCAGCAATTGCAGGAGAATGCGAGAGCTTTTGGTACCTTCCTTTACGACAAAGAAAAGGGAGAAGTGATGGGAAGAAATGCTGCTAGTTGGGGTGAGTGGTCTTTGAGAAATAAATACGATTTTAGGGAAATATGTTTATCCACCACACGCTTTTACCGGCATTATTTCGCAAGTCGAGATAACGATGGATGAGATGCGTTTTTTGAGAATTTTCAATGTTTGTAAACTACATGTCTAATCAAAATTTTGCTTTTTATCTATTGCAGGGAAGATCGGCGCCTTTTTCGTCGTTTTCTACCTGTGTCTTGCAGCTTTTTTCGCTGCAATGTTTCAGGCGTTTTTGGCCACTATGCCTCCACGGGAGGAAGGTCCGAAGTTAACTCAGTATCTGGCGGGGCTCTCGCGTAAGTGTTACACCTTTTTATCTTCTTGCTTTATTCTTAGTATTTCATTTTGCACATCATTATGTAGAATTTACTAGCGAGAGGGTTGTTATCTTGGCTAAAAAATATCTCTGAAAGGATGCACCTTACACAATGCGGCTTCCCTTCGCTGCTCCAGCCATTGTGAATGAATTTGAATAAAGGGATTATGCACTGATGAACTTTAGCTATGCTGTGCGTAGTCTTTCGTTTAATCTTAATTATTTTTTTTGTAATACTATGTTTATCAAAATTTTATGCATGCTAGATTGATCCAAAGGTTGCAACTTCCTACGAAAAGCGTTTGACCTTTTAGGTACACTAGCATGGCTTTTATTCGGGATTTTTGTGTCCAAACTGAAGCGGAGCATTATTTGAATCTGGTTTCTCTTAATTTATGCAGAAAAACAAAAACGTTTTAACATCGTTGCTAATTTATGAAATATGTTTTGATAAATAGGGGCGTTGCAATATTATGATTCGACCAAATTCATGATAATACTAACTTTGTTTGTTTCAACTCGTTTGTATTTATGTCATGAAGTAAGCTTTGAATTTAATTTGACTTGTGTTATTATGATGTGAGATGTATTCGTAAAATTTTAGCGCAATTAGGTTTTATTTTTTGCAAGGTCACAAGGTATCTTATGTCTGTTTCTAACATTTGAGACTTTTATCAAAAAAACACTTGTTAGGTCAACTTTATTTTCATTACAATTATTATTGATTATGGAAAACTTATCACATCAGAGAATGAATTAATTAGTATGAAATGTAGGTTTATATTGAGATATTTTTTGTTGCAATACCTTTAATTGCTGAAATGTTGAGTCCCTGGGTTCTTACTGGATATGTGCCAAAAATGATCTAGTGTTTATCAAGTTGAACTGCCATCCAAGTAGTTTCATTATACTTTATCTGCTCTTTATGTATTTTAGTTTGTAAAAACTATTTTTTCAAATTAATCATGACCCTACAGTGTTTGATTTTAGTTATTTTGTACTGATTACATGTCTATTCTGTAGTCATGTGACTAAATTTGATTCACTAGAGTTTTAATGGAACAAGATACATTTAAATTTGTCCCATCTATGTATATATTTAGCATTATGGAATTTTTGCAGTTTTGGCAGATTTTTGACACTTTCATATTGTTGACCAAACATGAACTACAGAAGCTTTGTTTGGACAGTCAGGGGATAACAGCCATGACAGGAGGCAGGAATAAAGAGTAGTTCCACTTGCCTATCATAAAAGTATTGAACATTTAACTACTAAAAGGAAACAAGATGTGCTCTGCTTTGGCTGCTCTAATAGCTTCATTTTGAGTGAAATACTATTTAAAATGTTTCTTTGCAGAATCCTTCTGCATGAAATATATAATTTAGCTATCATAAAATCATTGAAATCTATTCCTATTATACCTTACTGATGTCATGTGTGTTTTTTTCTTTTCTTGTAGCCCTGCGCCCATTCCCATCCCACGAGATTAAAGCCTTTGACAAGAACAACCCTGGTTCCTACGAAGAGTATGTTTCTAAAATCAATATTCTCCTTAAAGGTTTGTTTATTGTTAATATCAAAATATTGTAAAAAATAAGAACATAGTTAATTCCCTGAATATGTGAATTTACCATTCAGGTTAAAATGGCTGTATGTTGCATTTACAGATTTCAGTGAGATTGCTGTATTAAAATCTCATACAGTAAGAACTCAAATTCTGGGAATAGCTTATCAGTCCCAATGCAAATTTATATCTTTCTGTTAAAAAGATGTAAGGGATTGATTAGGTTAGATTTCTATCAGTAGTATTTGCATTTATTGTTCATGACTTTATAAATATCATTTAGTCACATTTGTTATGAAATTTCTATGATCATTTTTGATTTTGATTTTGTTGGTTGATTTCATGTTGATTTGGTACCGTAATGGTAGAGTATTTTTTTTTTTTCATAACCGTAATCTGTGATTTCCCTACTCATATGATAGAGATTCTACATGTATATATTTCACCATAATATGATTCTGTTGTATTACAATAGATTTGTCTTGTAGAATAAATAGGCGGTCTGCATGATGACACAGAATACATTCATTTCCAAGATGCTTCGTTGACTTTTCTTTTGTAGCATAATTAGTGCAGATTGTTCTTTTAACTCCAAAGAGATTAAAAATTAAGAATATGAAAGAGAATTCACAAAAAAAGCTGGTAGTGGTAGTAAAATGGCACCATAATGCAAATCGCCTATTGTCATCTTTTAGTAAAACAATTTGTTTTTCATTTCTACAGCTTATAAGGATCAGAAAGGCAATGATGCATATGATCAGACACCATGTTCCTTTAATTCGACTGAAACTCTGAAAAAAGGACAGAAGCAGTGCATCTTTGATCTAAGTATGCTGGGACCCTGCTATAGTGATGACAGAAACTTTACCTTTGGCTATAAAGATGGGGCTCCTTGCTTTTTCATGAGAATGAACAAGGTTTGTAACTGGTTTTATATCATTAGAAGCATTAGCGTTAATCATAGTACCAATAATATATTTTCGGCTTTCAGGAAAAAAAGTCCCATAAAAGTGGCCATTCGTTTTTGTTTTTTTGTTTTGTTTTTATTTTCCATGAGCAAAAGTGGACATTTTTGCACAGTGATGATCATAATTTTAACAGGAATGTTTTATGCCTAACACCATACATCCAAAAAAATATGTAATTTTGAACCTTCAATAGAGATACACCCTTGTATTATCTTGGTTTTTCACATCAAGCATTTTCATTTATTAGGTTGTCTTTTAATTATGTTTTAGGTGTTTGATTTTGTTCCCAAGCCAGAGAATGGTCTGAGTTATACTGAAGTTAAATGTGATGAAGGCACAGTAAGTACATCTCTTTTGTTGATACTGATTTAACCTCAAATGGTCTTGTATTTGGAAAAACAGAGTGGTTGTTTTGCTTCCCCACCCAGAGGTTCCCAATCAAAGCCAGTCAAATAAAGTTCTACAGTTCTATTTAGTTTTATAGAATTCCAAACAATAATGCACAGAATATACTCTGTTTTTGTATAATTTCTGTGTAAGGTGACTGAGAAGGTCTTGGTTCCAAATTGTTGATTTTTCAATAACAAAATAATAATTTTTGTATTTGTTAAGTTTTTGATTTCTGTTTTACTTTGCAGATCTATCCAAAACAATATCCTGGTTTCCCAGTGAGTTTCTTCCCTTATCGTGCTGAACAAAACTGGCTGCCACCTATTGTTGCCCTTCAGTTGAACACCACTGGCGCAATAAAGGTCAAGTGTGATGTATACGGCAAAAATATGGAGAGATCTGAAACCTATCTATTGGAGAGAGGAGCTCACAATAGAGTCCGTATTCAAATTGAGTCATAAGATCATTGAAAATCCTAGTCTATATTGGTGGTATAAACAGCAGCATAAGGGAGCACCTATAGCTAAAGCACCAAGTTGTTGAACACTATACTCCTGGGGCCAGTTGTATAAAGCATGGATAAGGTTTCCAGTGTATAGAATTCCTTTAAAATTTATCTGCTGGATAGAGATTTATCCCGTCGATATTGAGGCTTCTTACAACTGACCCTTGCACGTGAGTGTATATTTGATATTGATAGTGCTGTGATGCTGTACAGCTTTTCTCCTTTGAGTAGGTGTACCTTGTGCCAGTGTTTATGCTACTTGTGTAAACTAGGTTTTAGGATTGACCCAAGGATGGGCTTTGTTTGAAATGTTTATGTAATCTGCATATATAAGTACAAATGTTTTTTACTGTCAGAAGTTTTATATACTTGGCTGTGACAAAGTTTGAATCTGAATGCTCAGTGATTAACTTGGAAAACTGTGGTATTTTTCCTCTTTATTTTGAAACTTGATCCAATTTTAAATTACCAACTGGTCAAAGCTCGCAAATGGTAAAAAGCCCTGTAATCATTGTGGGTTTCTGTGGATGTCCATGTTCAGGATAGGAAAGCAATCATAGCAGTGAATTTTATTTTGAGAGAGAAAAAACAATGATCATTCTAATAACAATTGGGATTAAAGGTCAATGAGGAATGAAAATAAAAAAGTGGTATGTTTTTTACAATGTTTCAAGTTGGTACGGCACTAAGAGTTTTTCTCTCTTAGAATTTGATTGGTGATTTTTTTTATACTTTCAAGAATCTTTTGACATTATTATGATTATTATTTAATGCTAGGAATTTGATATTTTTCAAAATGCAGCTCTGCAAGTTGTCTGAAATGTTGAGGAAGGGTGTCTTGTTAATAATGATGTACCAATAGTTTGTAGATCAACATCAAGTCCGAATATAATGATCAATTTGAAACACTGTTCTTGAATAACATTTTCTAACCAAATGTTTTTCATTTAAAAACAGTTTGTGTGAAAATATTAGAGCCATCATCTAAGAGTTGCTCATTTTGATTGCCTTATTGGACTTCAGCACTTAACCAAAGCATCTATCAGCTAACTTGAAGAGTTGTTGTTTGTATTCAATAAAGTTTTCTCTTCAATTATTATGTTTGATGTCTTTACCCTATATAGCTAATAACTGCTGAACAGTGCAAACTTTTGATACCAAGGGTTCCAGATTTTCTTGACAGAGCTAATAGCACGAGAAGCAGGGCAGGTCCAGAAGGGGGGGTTCAGGGGGTATACACCTCTTCTGCCTGAGCTCAGACAAAGCAGATTTTCTCTAGCTCTAACATTCTGTTTTCTCCCCAGGGAAAAATTGTTGGATCTGCCTCTAAGAAGGAGGAACACATGGTGTTCTTTTGATGGAACCCAAAAGTAGACTGAACTGCCCCAGAATTTTCCTCTAGAGTCTAAGGAGTTCTACACTGTAGATGAGCGGAAATGTACTTGCTTCAATATTTGCAGTATGTTGGACCTTGAATCCTTGGACTCTAGAGAAAAAGTGGGTCTGTTTGCAGCGTAACAAAAGTTGAACTTCACTTTTAACAAGGAAGCACAAGATTGTAGTTTTGTCCATTTGAGAAGATCTGTGCAAGAATTGTCCATTAGTGCATTAACTCGATGTTACTTTTAGCTGTAATTGGGCCAATAAACCTTTAAAAAACGTCGAACTGAGTACAGCTCAAACACTTACAAAGGTCAAGTGGAAAACATTGCTAACAGTAGACTCTAAAACGAAACGACCAATCACAAATCACCTCGTCAAGCACAGTAAGTGCTGGGTAGTGACGTCATGATTAGCAACAGTGACGTCATCGTCTTAACAACGTCCAGCCTCCTTGAGAATCATTTATCTTCTTATAAATTATGATTAACAACAAAACACGCAAACAAGAAAGAAAACATTTTACGTGCGAAACAGAAATCAGGTTGTTTTGAAGAAAAGGATTATTTTGAAAATTACTGACATCCGCTGGAATCAGCTATCTAAGTAATCTAGCAAGGGTGGGGTCGTTACAATTTCCGCAATTTTGACTGTCGGATTGCTGTTGTGTTTTGTGTAGTCGACGCCGACGACGTTAAGGTCACACGTTGACTGAATCATCTATCGTCTTTGAACTGGAACAACTTGGTCGACTAAAAGATTTCATCTTTTCAAAAACTGGTCGACTTCTTCAATATCATTAATCGCACGAGGTTATTGAACTAGTTTCAACATAATAGTAAACTTAGATGATTTATATATATCTCATTACACGTCAAAAATGATTGATGTTCGATGATATATTTATCACTACGATTGCACGCTGTTCGAAAATGGAGTACGGAATGATGGTGCTTCAGAAAACAGCTTCATTAACCTCTGGCTTATTTTAACCTTGGTCTGAATCTCTTTGGTTGAGTAAAACGAACAATGACAAGCACTTCTTTATGTGTTGTCGAGAATTTCGCGGTAGGTTTTTATATAGTAGTGTATATAGTTCTAAAGTCCACAATCTGATTATATATCTCGTGATTCCGTGTTCAGACAAGAATGGCCTATATATCTCAAATTTGCGCAACTAATATAATATATCTATACATTGTTCGGCTTTTTGTACAGCTTTAAAATTTAGAAAAATCCAAATTTTCCGTTTCAGTTTCCATTATGCTACTACATAATTAAAATCTAATCAAATATTCGTCATCAAGGATAAAAATAGCGTAGCGTACTGATCAGTCCGTTTCAGAGTCAAGCCTCAGTAATTCCGCTAAACAGAATCAATAATGATATAAGTATACAATTATGGAACAAAACACGCTTTGTTGCGCGGAAAAGTGCTAATCCAGTCTCAATTAAGTGAAAATGTATTCAGTGCATTTGTAATGATTTTGTAGGTGTGATGCAGATTTTATGATTTGATAGAATGATTTGTTTATCAAAGGCCATGCGTGAAGTTCAATGTTTAACGTTCCCTGCCGTGACTCAGAGGGGGGCGAAGAGCGCAAATAAGGGAAAGAAGAGAGAAAACTACCGTACATTACTGACTGACCGTGATTTTAATTTAGTGCTCCGGTAGTTCATGCTTGTAATGACCTACAATCAGATATTTTTGGCGAAATATTAAAAATAAGCTAGCTAGCTAAGTCTAAGGGAAAATTTAGACAGACGGTGACTATAAATACAATATGAGTTATATCGTCCAAAAATACATTTATTGTACAAATTGATCTACAATTAACTGACAAAAGTGTCGAGACATGTTACCGACTACAGTTGCTTATCTAGAGCATTTCAATGACGCAAATTCACCCTGACCCCTTCATTGTCCTCATTATATTGGAGGTCTTGTCAAAGGCAGGAATAGATTTAATTTGAACTGAGGGGAGAGGGATCATTTATGTTTTGGCAAAAACGAAAATTCTACATTTGAGATCTAATGTTTCCAATGTCTCAGCGACTTTTGTCCTTGATTCTAGTTAGCATGCTTTGTTGAGTACTTGGTCAATTTGATCGAGCATATGTGAGCTCTAAAAACTAATTTGGTGTTATTATAAAAATAGACCACACGGAATTGGTCTACTAAAAAAAACCTGACATCTGTCTATAGGGAAGTCTCACCACTAAACTGAGACAACTTCCTTAAATTTAAAAGGTCATAAAACTCCTCAATATAGATCATACACGCCACTCAATCAACATCATGGCTCCTCAATCCAGATCACAACTGCTCAATCTAGATCATAAAACTGAGAATCGAGGTTCCAGAGTTGTGGTCCGCGATATGATCTGGCAGCTTTCTTCCTAATCCCAGCTCAGCTTTTGACCACGATACCAAATCTAGCCTATCATAACTGTTCATGCATATAGAGAATATGATTTCTGAGTATAGTAGCTAAGTCTTTTAGATCGCTGACAAAGCCTAATATGCATTCAAGAAGCCAGTTGAACGAAGACTGGAATGTTAACCGCTGCATAGAATTTCTTTAGAGTTTATCCGCTGGTCATGGATAGGGATTCATCCGGTGCAGGAATGGCGCTGTAACCAGGTTTTGTACAAACGGCCCCAGATCAAAGTGGTTCTATATAATTCATTATAAAACTAGACGATCAATGATCACTTTCATGGGCTTTCAGTCCTGCAATTTTCAGCAGGAGATGTTCAAATTTTGAAAATTCAAACTAGTGTCGACATAAAGAGAGGCGCTTGGATTGGTTTAGACATCTGCATGGAAACGAAGCACATCAGTCCAATTGCTGATCGCCCTGACTCGGTCGACTCGAAAGTAAACGAGGCACATCCGAGTGCTGACTCGGGACAAGTCGGGACTTTTGAAGCGTAACAGGCACGACAGGTCCATTGGTAATTTACGAAATGGTCTCCCACAGGGAGTCCATGAAATAACTATGATATACCGCACGCTCTGATTGGTCAACGCGCGTGCTTTGTGTTTCTCACACTATTTTTGACTTCTTGCTACTATTTTGTCAATTTGTACTTTATAAAAGAAATATAAACAACTTGCTTGCTGTGCTTTATCGAAAAATAAAGCACTTGGGGATAGGCAGAACACTCGAGAAATGCTACGCGTCGTGCTTCTCCAGCACTTCTCTCGTATTTTAGCTATCGCCAAGTGCTTTATTTCTCGATAAGGCACGCGCGCGCGTCTTTTATTCCTTCAAGAAAATTAATAGAATTTTAACTCTTTAGTTTAATTTGGACAATCGTGTCTATAGCACAGCTCACAAGTTATCTACTGCGCATGTTCTATCTAGCTGGTGTGTATATCTGGTCATCAATGAGCCTTCTGGGAATAGTTCGGTTTTATTCCGTGCGTGTTTTATTATGTCTGCTTGTTTTCAGTGGGTGTATGCGTAAATATAACTATATATATATAGAGAGAGAGCAGTTTCATAATCTAATTTAGGATCATGTATAGCGATGAACAAGTAGTACAATCCTGATGTAAAAAATATCGCAATTTCGTGATCGATGATGAATCCTGCCGATTAATATATTGTTTATGTAAACGGTTAAAACTATACGTCATTCATCCGCTTGTATGTTCTATCTTAAGAAGCATTTCACAAGGCTCTTCTATTTATCTAGTAACTGATCATTTGCATTCACTTCTGGCAGGGCAAACCGAAGGGGGGTGCTGTCGTACATAGTTTGTCTTCACCAAAACGAGGCGTTATCAAGGAAACGAGACCCTTGCAGTTAAAGAAACTCAAGACGATGGTGAGTCCAAACAGAAATATGTAATGATTATATATGAAATTAAAAACATGAATTTCAGTAATTAATCATGTTATATTCGTAACAAAACTAGCAACTTTCATTCGATTCATCATCTATTTCCATCTACTTCTCCTTTTTATTGTGGAAGCACTCCAAAATAAAAAAATAATCATAAAACAATTTAGACATCAGTTTATTATAATCGACAAATCACACCACATGAACTGTATTTCACTAAAATCATAAAGGTAATCGAATTTGGGAAAGTTTTGACAAGAATCTTCAGAATACGAGGGAATGTATTATATATATGGTTTGGGGGACAATTTGGGACGCTGTCTTCAAACCTCTGACATTCTCTGTTATTTTTGCGACTTTTAAAATATTGCTGCTCAGTACATATTTATCCATACACGCTGAAAATTGGTAATAGGTCTAAACATTGTACGATCTTTCTTGTGTGGAGGCATTAGCTCAATTTCGCGAACGATATTCTGGTTAAGGCTCCGGAGAAACAATATTTCGAGGTTTTTTTTCCACTTTATGTCTTGGTGGCCGCACATGCACTGCACCGACGAACGAGGCCCAATTCGGGCGAAACAGGCGGGTGTGTACTAGGTGCTGTTTTGTAGCGTAGTGTTTTGTAGCGTGCAGATATCTCTTCATGCTGTCAGGTGTGTCAGCTACTATGTCAGCCTTTTCTCACTTTTTATGGTTGAAAATAGTTACATGTGTTTTGATCTTTATCATTTTGTTTTTCCTGGTTTCTGTAATTTTCGACTGTCACTTTACACCGGCGAAATGTGTTACTTTTCCCGCCGTACTCCCCCGGAATCTGCATATAACATGCACTGTTCTGTGCTTTCTTTCTCACAGTTATATAACAACTAAAGCCTATTTTTAGTTCAAGTAACACATTGTTTTCCAAAACAATTCGCTTTCACATTGTAATTGATAACTTTTCCGCATTGCATCGATTTATTCATTCAAGCACTGGATTATTTACATTATTTATGCTCGTAAACCTATCTTTTATATTACTAGGATGTCACTCATTCCATATCATTTCGCAAAATGCATGATTTTCCATTGTAGTGATATTAAATTCGCAATGAAGATAAACTTAGCTCACAATCCAACTACCTCTGACAGTCTTGTTCGGAAGTTGGTGACGTCATCTTTGTTTGACGCTCGTATGACGTCACGTTTCAACTCATCCACACATATATCGCAAGTTGAAAGTAAATAGTCAGCATTTATGTACAGACTAAAGCATTACTCAGAGATAGGATGCAGTATTTCGCAATGAGAAATGTTGTACGTAATTATGTTTCAGTTTTGATGCAGTAATATATTGTTTTAAAGTTATCTTTTTTATTTTTTTTATTATTGTTTTTTTTTACTCTTTGTGCACAAAAGAAACAAAGCACACAAAGAACGAAAACAATTATCTTTTTAAAGTTTGGAAATGCGACGTCAAACCTATAAGTTTTGCTTATGTCAAAGAATATTTGATTACGTTCTTAGTTTAATTTTGTTATTTTTTATCAATGTTTTTTCGCACTCTATCACACCATGCTTGGAGTCTAATATCAAAGAAAGCGAAAATAACAAATCCAAGAGTAAAACAAATACAGAGGCACGAAAATATCGCAAACCACAAATATCTCTCAAGCTTGAATATTTGTTTACGTAAAGTTTTGCATGTGAGATTACACCCCCCGGAATTACCCTGACGTCGCGGCATTGCAAAAACTATTTTTTGATCCCAGTCAGTCATCCCTAGTGTCGTCATAATCAATTCTTGGTAAAAAAATATCAATTTAATCAGGGGGGGAATATTTGAAGTGGAAGTCACGTGATGTGCAGCCATGGCCGTGTTCACAACTGCAGTATGAATACACGAGTGATTTATCATGTCCCATTGGAGAGGTTCGTACGATTTTACTAGCGCTTCGGATGAAAATGATTTAGACTCTTCTGATGATAGTGATTCAGATGGAGCCATTAATGAAGCTCCGAAGTTATACCATCGAAGAAAATCGACCGCCGCAACAGTTCGGGCAAGGGTAGGTAGATAAACTGATGCCGTGGTTTCATTTCTTCCTCTGTCATTTGTGGCCAAATTGAACATTGTTTTATTTAATCATTAACACCGATTAAGCAATCAGAAATGATGATTTCTTTTTTTTATGAGAGAGCTAAAGTTCTGTTGTGTTTTAAGGGGCTGTAAGAGACTGGCTTGAAAACTGCAGGATGTGACAAAGAGAATTATGATATTTGGTCTTTTTGAAATATAATGAATATAGCTTTTTGTTTTATATATAAGAACAGTAAAGAAATATATAGCTGTGAATTTTTGTCATTAACAATTTGAATTACTCAAAATTCGCTTAGATTAAATGAAGAAGATTTGCAGTCATTCAAGACATCCAGTTTATTTTTGTGTCGAAGCACTGTCATTCAAAACATTAATAACTATGTTCACCGTTCAAAGGGATGCTTTACACCATTGTATTTTAAATCTGGTTACATCTCAAAATTGTCAAGAATTTATTTTTTTTATTTACCATTACATATGAATATTTTAAGTAATTTTTTGTGTTAAAGGTTTTGATAACATTTCACACGTAAAGCAAATGAACAGCATCTCATTTTGTCTCATGTCGACTTCGCGCGGCGATAAAAAGCCGAATAAGTTTTATAGTTATTGCAGGATTTTGTTGTTTAATAATTAGAAAGATTTATGACAAAGATGTCTTTTTAATCCACAATAATCTGCATACAATATGATGCGTATAAAACAACGCAATTTTCCTTTTTCAAAAGACCCAGTGCTTTTTATCTGCCAGAAGTTTTATTACACAAATTGCATGTGAATTTGGCCCAATTTAGAGATTATTTATTTTTGCCTTTTTGTTTACCGTTATTGTGTCTACCCTCAAAATAACACCAAGTCCGCATTAATTTATAGCTGGAGTCTTGTGCTTTGTATTTTTCGCACGTTTTACCATTTTTATTTGAGAATGTTGGATAAAAACTTGACGAATTTTATCTTTTTGGAACTGGCTATGTCATTATAAGCAAGCAACGAACACCTGCAGCTCAACTTTCTACGTCACTCCGATTCAACCGAACTGTTATTATGTTAAAAATATTCATGATTGTAGAATCAGGGCAAAAAAATTCAATTCGTCAGAATATGTTAGTGACTGTACGTTATTTTGTAGATTTTTAGCACAACTGGGCTGCCTTCAATGAGTCTCAGTGCATCCCATAGAACAAAGTACAAGTCACTTGTCAAAAAGGAGCACATTTTGAGTTTTTCTGTCCTTGCATCAAGCCTTCATCTGAAGAAATGAACACTGATGTAAATATCATTTGCATATTAGCAATAATGAAACGTTTGAGATTTTGCTGTTGTAGTTTTTTTCTATCATGAGAATGTGATATTTCATTCATTTTTTCACTGGAAGTGAATATTTTTTTCTCTGTGTCATATGTGGGATATGGATTCATAAAATATCTTTTTTTTCAGCATTGTCTTAAAGAAGGGCATCTGCTGAAACAGTCAGGATCTTTTCAAGTAAGTAGAACCTGATTTTCTTAGCTTCAGCTCTGATTTGTTTTTGTTTTTTACACAAAAACGTATATGGAGAAATGATCTTTTTTTCAAGAAGATTCAAGAGAAAAATATGACATTTCACCCAATTTCAAAGCAAAGTGATTATTTTTAATCACAGTGTTCTTCATCAATAAACATACTCTCCTGATTAACACTTTATTTGCCAAAAACATCTATATTTATATCATCTTATTTTTTTTGTTTTGTATTTTTCTTCAATTTGACATACAAGTACAAATCTTTTTTGTTTCTGCATTCTTTTTTTCTTCTTTTAACATTCTTCCACCAGTGCTTCTTTCAGATTTTAATTTGCAATTTTCATTAAGGTAACAGGATTGCCTAAATTGTTATTTGGGAACAGAAATACTATTGGCACCCCCTCCATCTGTCCCATCAATCTAATTTCATCTCTTGAGATTTTTCACCCACATATTCCACCTAAATATCATTTCTAGTTTCAACCCAATCACATTTTCTCACTAATTTTACAATTCTCATTCAACAGAGATGGAAAAAACGGTACTTCAAGCTCCGTGAAGGCAAAAAGTTATTCTACGCAAAAAATAATAACGTGAGTTGCTTGATAGATTGCTGAAATTATATCACTGGGTTCATGAGTTTTCAGGATACGTCTCCTGTTGTGAAATCAATATTGCATCCACCAAACCAGTTATAATTATACCATTGGAGTTACACTTCTGTGATATTTAATTAATTTTTACACTTTCTCATTTGTGATTGAGCTTCTGCATGGTGTATTATTCTATTAATAGTAAGCCATTTCTGATCGCGTCTGTTTTTGTCAGCACACATCATACACAATATTCTCCTAGAAAACTTAAACAATGACGCTGTCACTCTGTGCAAACAGAATGAGTTCAAATTCTGTAACATAATTGTCAATAGTAATTGAGATTTTTGTCAGCAAACATTTATATAATTTAATGAAATAGCAGTCTACTAAAGCTTTCAAATTCAATGGCTTAAAAATATTTTTTTTTATATTTTAAAGTAAGTTATGTTATACTGTTGCAATAGTGACAGTATAATTAAAAAAAATAAAAATATTTTTTCAAGTATTATAATGAAAAGTTGCAATTACTTAAAAAATTGTCATTTGATTCATGATTTTCATTATATCATGTTTTATATCTTGTGTTTGACATGATTCAGGGTTTTTTAGTAAAATTCTAACAATTTGTAATCCTACATGTATATTTTTAGTATTAAAAAACAAAACATAAACATCAAATCATTTTTTTAAATAATGCTCAAGATTTTTTAAGCTACTGAGTTATCAAAACAGAATGACATATTTATTAACTGTATTGATCCTGCCTTCACCATGAAAACTGAAAACATTTTCTTTAGAATCCAGCAATTATTTTTATTTTTTTATGTTAATAAAGATGGTAAATGTTAATGATCATAAAGGCAAACATTAAAAAATCTAGTTGAAATAACTGTTTCCTCTACAAAATTAACAACGTGCACATCAATATTTCATAATGCAATTTATGAAAGTGCAAAAACATAAAATCCAATTGATACTACAATTTGCTTGATTTGTTTGATGTTAATTTTTAATTCATTTAATTGTGCACACATCAATTTTGTTTTTCTTGAGGAAGTATTGTTAACTATCAGTAATGTTGAATCATATATAATCCCTCCTTGACAAGTTTTGTACTCTAAGAATAAAGTGTATTTTTCTATTTTTTCATAAACAAATTTAGACCAATATTATGATTTTATGCATATATACAATTGATGCTGTAGAATAGTAAAAAATATATTTTCTTTCATAAACAAATGTAGACCAATAATTCTTGTATGCTGAATTTATGCAATTTATGCTGTAGTAATAGGAAAAATAGTCTGACAGCTAAATCCAGTTAAATTTGAAAATTTGAAATGAAGAAGTTGGTCAAAAATAACCAGGTTTCACCTAGAAAAAGTAGAATCTATTCTCCAAACTCTTGATTATGCAATGTTTTGTATTAGTCCAAAACAGTCCAGGCAGATAATGGAAGTTTGACTGTACCAAAGCAGTACTGTACTATAACATCAATACCAGAGTGCAAACACTAAATGTGTGTAACAGTTGTCACTATTTAGTAGTAAATAGTACTAATTAAACAATAGAACACATTTTAGTGTCTGTACTTCATAGAATCATTCTACTTCAGAGAATCAATTAATATTAAGATAACAAGCAGCCAGAATTATTATAGTTTTTTTTTTTTTTTTTTTGTGCTAACTTTTTGTAAATGGAATAATCTACCCTGCTAAAAGGGACAGATTGACCTACATATTTTTAAGGGAAAAAAACTTATCTTGTAGACTGATGTATTTTTAAAAAGAATTATTATTACAAATTTTGTCCTTTCAAAAAAGGGGTAATGACCTTACATTTGTAAGGTCATCTTGACCTATGTATGTCAAGCTATTATTTTGAGCCTTGTGTTTAAATAAGTACAAGTTGATTAATAGACTGAATGATAGATCTGTTTAATCTTTTAGCTAGTAAGGTAGTTGTAAAATGTGTAAGTAATAATTAATACACTGTATTGTGACGATAGAGATACTGACATTTCAGATGGTAGTCCTTCGTTGGTGTAATATAATATCATTGATAATACTCCGATGGAGGACTAAAGTCCTAAACGTCATTATCACTATCATCACAATACAGTGTAGAATTTTTACACATTATTTTTACAACTGTTTCTCTTGAAAACACAGATGCAGTCCACTGTAGTATATATATCGCTAGTTTACCTCCTAATTAAAGAGGTACATTGATTGCCTATTGTATTATATTATTTATTGTATTGTATTACCTATTTCATTATCAATCACATTTTATTCAAAGTATGATAAGGCACTTGGGCTAAAGGAAGTGAATAAATTGTCAATAAAAGAAAAATAGCTGTCAAAGGTCAAAATTATGGCCAGACATGTGCAGGTCAAGATTGACCTTTGAAGTACATTTTTTTGCTGGTCATTAGCTATTCCCTCTAATTTATAGCCAGTCAACTTGTCCTTTCAATATCCAATTTGGCTGGTCAAATAGCAAATTTGGAGAAACATAGTCCCTTGACCTGCCCTTTGAGTCCTGTTCTTGCAAACAAGTTGATTAAGTTTGTGAATGGATTCAAGATAAATGTTGGAATTTTCAACAATTTCACAGTTGCTCTAACTAGCAACCATCCACCCACTTAATTTCATTTATTCAGAGGTAAAAACTGGTATGAACTGCATACTAGATAGGACTGTGTTGGGATTTCTAGAGAAACAGTTGTAAATGTGAAAATATGTTGAGTGATGATAGCAATAACTGACGTTTTAGCGTTAATCCTTTGTCGGAGTAGAATGAGAAAAAAATGAAAGAAGGAAGGGGTATATGTATGATAAAAAATATAAAGGTGACCAGAAAAGTCATTGTCATTGGTCACCTTTATATTTTTTATCATATACATATATCCCTTCTTTCTTCCTTTTTTCCCCTCATATTCCTCTAATGAAGGACTAGCATCCAAAATGTATGATTCACTGAATGATTCATTTATTCATTCATCAATTCGTTGAATGACTCATTCATTCAATATCTTCATTCATTTCATTCATTTATCATTTCATTCATTCATTCAGACGGTCCATCTGACAGGTAGTCAGACAGTTTGTATATCAAATTTTACTGTCAATTCTCAGTATCAATTAGTCTGTCTATTTAATTTTTGTAATTCAACACATGGTTGTCAAATCTCACTTCCATTAATCATTTCTATTTTTTTTACAGCAAAATACAATTTTTAATGAAATTGACCTTCAAGATGTCAGTATCGCTGAGACAAGTATTCGCAATGCCAACAACAGTTTTACAGTGAGTAACGTTAATATTTACTGGTGATATTTGGTATATTATTGTTATACGACTTTTGCAGCATTTTACCAATATAATAATGTATTATATATAATAAATATATAATATTTATTGGTAAAAATAGCCAGTTGTGTTACACCTTTGGAAGCCATATTATACAGTAGAAAAACTGGTTTCCAAAACTGGTTTAGCATGTGCTCTTCTTGTCTTGAATTAATTATCCACTCTTTACTACAGTTTTCATTATTAGGTAAACAATGTGTATTTGTTTGGTAAATTACACGATTTTTGGCAAAATCTGCAATTTTTTCTGGTTGTGTGATTTGGTGCAATTTTGGGTCAATGGTGCGATATCTCACCATCGCATCATGTCGGATACCCCAACAAATAAAATAATTATATTAATTATAATAATTAATATTTTTATGGTGCAAATTACATATTAATTGGATATTAATATTAATATTAGATATTATTATTAATTAGATCAAAACACTACGAAACAGTTGTTGCATTTGTGTAAACTGGCCTTGTTGTAATTAGCAGTCTTAACCTTGTATTGTTTGAAGTATATATTACTTCACTTGACAATAAACTCCATTCAACTTCTTTTCGCTCTGCAGATATTAATTTTGAATCCCTTATAGCCATAGTTTTATTACTTAGAATAATAAGGTGATGTCGACCTTGGGATCTATTGGGTTTATAGGGACATTTACAGATCATCATCCCTCTCAATAAAAACCACCTTGGAAATTTATTCCAGTTTTACATAATGCATGTGGAAAATATAGCACCAAATTTCCCTCTTGTTATTTATGAAAGGTTGTCTCTTGTAATGCTATCATTGGGACATGAACCATGTCGAGAGGGCCTGGTATTAATTTAGATGATAAACTGGCCTTTCTCCCAAATCTCTGCATATGTTTGCACTTGTGGAAGACTGTAGTTTAATTCAGTCAAAAATTTAGTAACTATTTTTCCATTTTAGTGTTGAGAACCAATTAAGTTAAAACATTATTATTGTCTTTGGAGTACAACTAAAAAACTATATTTCAATTCTACATCAAGTTTGCGCTAAGTATTGTAGTTGAAATTTGTACTTAAAGAATTACAAAAAATAAGTTTGGATACCAGTAAAAGAATAAAAGGAGGATGATTTGCAATACCTCAGCCTCACAATCCATTTCTGAGAATGTATATTATTCTCAATGTTGTTCAAAATAAAGAGCTATTGGTTTGTCTTATCAATGTCATGTTCATGTAATATTCACAATGACGTATTATTAATATCGGTGTTTTTGACATTTTAGGTCTCATCAAATCTTATCAAATCACTGCTAATATGTTTTCAAGTTTTATCACTTAAAAGAAAGAGGTTATTGTCTAAATCTCTTTGGTTTTGATAAACATATGAGACATAATATTGTGTGATTGTGTGTAAAATGTTTTGGTGACCAACTGATGGGTTCTGAATAATTAAACAGCACTTAACTTATAGCTGTTATTAAATGTGTCTGGCTTAAATGCTTTTTAGACTTCCTGAAAATAATTGTAAATGGTGTGGAATGCCAATGTTTGGAGTATTAATATGGAGCACACTTTTAGAATTGTCATTTTGAAAATAGCTGTACAGTAAATGACGTAACCATGTATAGGTCTAAATGTTATCAATTAGATAGAAAATAACAAAAATTTGATATTCTAGATTTTCAGACTCATTAAAAAATCATGGTACATGCCTTTAAGCAAAGGAAATCACAACTTCCAGTGATTAGTATTATAAGCTAGACACTCAGAGAGTGTGTGTGTGTGTACTCATGAACGATTATCAAGAAATTCAAATTCAGCAATAGAATTTACGTTTTAAAATTTGTTTTGGATTCTCATAGATTTAATGTGGACAGAAGGCAAAACCAGAAAAATAGAGTTGTATTTTCAAATTTATCTGGGTTATTGTGGTAATGGTCTGAGTTTTTAGATTACAAATTAACCCCATCTCTTCAAGGGTGGAGGATTTGATCCATGAAGAGTGTGATCAACTTAAATGAGCAGAGCCAGGCAGTGAAATACAGAGTGACTTAAGACAGTTGTTTGGAGAAACCTTTAGTTTCAACACTATCATTGGCTATACAGTGGAACCCCCTATTCTGGACAGTACTGGGACCAAAGAAAATGTCCGGTTTGGAGTGGGTTCCACTTTACTGAGGTTAATTTTACAAGAGATATTGGAAAAAGTTGAATTCTGGACCAAAAAAAGTGAGAATTTTGCTGTATCTCTATTCACTCACATGTTCAAATACTTCCAATACTTTAAAATACCTGACTTTCTACATGCTTTAACTTCTTTAATTTATAATGCTGACATGATGCAGGGCTGTCAACTCTCCCGGATAACCCGGGAGTCTCCAGATTTTGGGACAAATCTCCCGGTCTCAAGATTTCAGTGCCAAATCTCCCGGGTAAATGCGAAAAATCGATTTTCCTGTTTATTTAACGTGATTTCCTCTTTATAGAAGGTAAATATACACTGGAATCTGTAGATTATGAATAGAAAGATGCGTAGAACGTCGTTTTTTTTTTTTGCTTCGGAAAATTCCAATGGGAAAACAAAATGGCGGACATGCCGATCTCAAGATCACAAACGGCCGGGGGTTGACTGCCCTGCATGATGGTTTAGATGACAATTATGTATTCATGGATTATTGACTATCATTTATTTATAAGATTTATAATACTTCTAGTAATATGAGTAGAATATGCAAAAAAATCCTAGTTTGTTTCTAAAATAAATACAAAAAAAAAATTGAATGAATATTAAACAAACCAGCCAGCAATAAACAAAAACCAACCAAATAAACACATGAATAATTTAGATGAACAATATATATTTCAGTTCAACTTATTTGATGTATTAAAGTTAATAAGAATTGCTTTATGACAGTCAAAATACAATTTAAATTCATGAGCCTTATGGTTTCTTTTAAATTGTCTTGCAACTATTTATTTAAAAAATATGTATATATATATATGTATGTATATAATTTCTACAATCATTATAAAGTAGAAAAGAAAAATGATAATAATTCAACTTTCATATATAAATCTATACTAACAATAATTATATGTTTAATGATATGAAATAAATACAATATATATAAATAGCTACATTATAGAATTCAATTATATTATAAATTCAGGTAGTTTTGTGATGCAATTACACAGAAAAAAAGCTGACTTTAAATGTCTTTAAATGTCTGTCTAAAATTTTAATTTTATTTTTAATTTATTCATTTTTGTCTGTTTTTAATCTGAGTAATATTGATAGCAAAATTTTAGGAAGAAAATAACATTGAGCAACAACAGAAGAAAATTAACTTATTTTAAGAATATGCTTGGAAACTCTTCCATTTCTAAATTTTAATCCCTCAGATAATGTTATCGTGATAGTTATCTTTGTAGTAAGAGTAACTAAACCAAAACCTAAGTTAACTCATAACTTATCTATGTATCGATAAAATGCTCCTATTTGTAGGTTATGGTAAGATGAAAAATTATGATAAAATGCTTTAAAACATATGGTATCAGGTTGGCTAGATATCCAGCAAAGAGGTTGTATTATTACCTATAAACACATGCCATTCGAGGATCTTGTTAAAATTAATGATATAGAATGAAAGTTCCTGATTGGCTTGCTACACAATTGCTGCACAATTATCATCTGCCTTTAAAACTCTTTTTTTTTTCATATTCAAAAACGTATTGAATTGATTCCTTGTGTGCCAGATACAATATATTCAGTAACTTCATCGTTTTTGAATATTTGCAACATGGTTAATGGTATTTGCCGGCAATGGTTTTGATTTCTAACAAGAACCTACTACTTATAGATAGTTGGTTGCTTGGAGTGTTAGAGTTGAAATAAGTCAGTTGCTGTCGTCCTTTTTCAGTTGTGGTTTGTATTGTTTTGATTGTTTAATAACACTTGCAGCATTTTGAAGCTAAATGATATATTTTCATACATCACATGGAAATGGTCATGATAATCTGAGTAGCATGGTTATTTAGAAAATGTGTGAAAAGTGAGCAGGAAACGTTTTGATGATAATTATTTGGAGCAAAAAGTATTACTTGTTTATACTAAAAATGAATGGAGTTGAGTTTGATATTCCCTCTAATGTAGTAAATAATTTACAGTACATTGAGAAAAAAGTGATGTTCTTATTTTAGATGCTTGTAACTGACTTTTTGGCTCTTAAGTTGTTGTGTTGGAAACACCGATGTAGTTAATGTCTTTTAGTTGTAAAATTATCAGCTACCTCAAATATTTGAAATTCATTTTAACAAAATAGCAGATTTTTTATAGAATAATTATCAAGAAAAATACTTCAAACAAAATAATTTTTGAACCTTTTAGAATAATGTTTTTTTCGTAAAATTGAAAAATGTAT
Organism: Diadumene lineata; assembly: GCA_918843875.1. NCBI lineage: Eukaryota > Metazoa > Cnidaria > Anthozoa > Actiniaria > Diadumenidae > Diadumene > Diadumene lineata. The sequence continues at coordinate 8,290,989 of OU974069.1, forward strand.
ACTCTGCTATGATTCATGTTGCACAGAATATTCTGTACAACATGAATCAAACATACATTTTAGGTATACATTTTTCAATTTTATTTTATTGTAGTTTCTTGTTTTTGAAGTTTAATTTGATATTCATCTGTTTCTTGGGGATTATGACAATATGTTTTTTTAATTATGTTAATTCTATGAACTATTTTAATATTTTTCTTGTCTTTTATTCAATTAACTACCAAAATAAAAATGGTTTTCTATAAATCAATTTCTTACTTAATATTTACAATTTAGATGTATTGAATCATTGCTTAACACCTGCAGAAGATGGATTGATTATTATTGAAATTATGATTTTCTTGGTTGTTTATTTACCGGGATATGTCCTTGGGACTAAAACAATGTGTGATGTGTTTGTCTAGAGAAAAAAAGGAACGTGTGTTTTACTCATGAAATAATAATGCATTCAATTATTTTGGTGTGCTAATTATTGTCAAGGCAAGTTGCCAGGGTCAAGGATTTAAAGATATTTAAAGATTTTTTTTAAAATATGATGCATATCCTGTTTTCTTTTTTTTTTTTTAATTAAGATTTATTCATTCATTCATTCATTCATTCATTCATTCATTCATTCATTCATTCATTCATTCATTCATTCATTCATTAATCAATTAATTAATTAATTAATTAATTCATTCATTCATTCATTACATTGATTCATTGATTCATTCATTCATCCATTCATCCATTCTATCCATTCATTCACTCGTTCTTCATTCATTCCATTCATTCATTCATTCCATTCAATTCATTCATTCATTCATTCATTCATTCATGGTTTGTCTGTTTGTTTGTTTATTTGTTTGTTTGTTTTCTTTCTTTCTTTCTTTTTTGTTAGTTTTTTAGTATGTTAGTTTGTTTGTGTATTAGTTTGTTTGTTTGTTTGTTTCTTTGTTGGAAATTTTAGATTTGCCTAATATAAAGATATATTTTAATACTCTCTCAGCCAGACACAAAATAAAAACTTGATTAATTGTTTTGATTGATATGCTGTATGCACTTTAATAATATTGTATTTTGTATGTTACTGCAGTTAATCACTCCATATCGTAGTCTAGTACTTTCTGCCGAGAGTAGACGGGAAATGGAAGAGTGGTTTGGCTGCTTGCGGGCTCTCTGTTCACAGTCATCAGTAAGTATTCAAATAATTATCAATAGCTAACTTGTATGGGGTCACTGTATTGATTTTGTGAGAAAAATTTTCAAAGTATACCCTTTTTTGTCAATTTAGCGTCTAACATTTAAAAATGGGCATCATTCATAAAGGTATCTTTTTACTGAGCTTGGTCAATACCAAATATTTTGAATGTGATTTAATGTGCTCCTTATACATTGGGCTACCGATGTAAAGCAAAAGATTTGCACTAAAATTCAACAGCGAAGAGAAATAAAGCAAAAATTAACAAAATGTTGGAATTTTAACTGGCCTCATCGACGCTTTGAACAAAACACTTTTTGAAATATCGTAAAATCTAGCCATAGAATTTTGTCATCGATCATATATGTTTTAAAAACAAGATTTCAAATGATATTATGAAATAAAAAAGATAGATGCCCATATTGGTTTGTAAAACTCTAAAGTTCGAAATATGCACAGAACTGTGCGCAGTGCAAAACTACGGAATGACCTTAATCATTATATTTTTAAGGGTAGAAATGTAAAGGCAATAAGCCATGTGGTTTGGATCATGAAAAATATAAATTGAGCGTGTGCAGTAGATGAATTATAAGCCAGGGGGTTTGAGGAAATCTTCAACATATTTTTTAAATCAAAATTATAGTTTAATTAATATACTATTCTTTTCAAGTGAATTTTTCCTTTTCCTTATGGCTTCTGTTTTTAATCATCTTTTTCCTTCATCTCCATAGCAAACAGATATTTTAGACCAGATGTCAGGGATTCATAATTGGTATTCTTGTACACATACAAGGCCAACTTTCTGTAATGTATGTAAAGATATTCTCTCAGGAGTTACATCAAAAGGATTATCTTGCGAAGGTAAGTTTTATAAGAAACTGAAACTAGAAGTGTGAATTAGTAAAGATCTAAATGCAATATGTAGTGTTTTTAGTTAACACCCCTCCCCTGAATCTGCCACTGGTCTTTTGAACGGCTGGTGTTATGCAAAAACTTTGTTCAATTGAATGAAGTTTGTTTTATTGTAATTATTATTGTGAATTAACTGTCAGTACCATGTTTGAATAGTTTGTAGATTTAAAGTTCATAGACGTTGTGCTGCTAAAGCTCCTAATAACTGCAAATGGGCAACAATTCAGTCACTAAGACGAGAATCAATAGAATTTGATGAGACTGACCCTGTAAGTATATTTTGACTGATAGATGGACAGACACTAACTGAATGACTTTCTGACTTACTGACTGATAGACAGATAGACAGACTAACTGAATGACTTACTGACTGATGGACTGACAGACATACTAACTGAATGACTTACTGATTGATGGACAGGTAGACAAACTGAATAACTTACTGACTTACACGGTACTGACTGATGGAGGGACAGATGGACTAACTGGATGACTTTCTTACTGATGGACGGACAGACAGACTAACTGGATGACTTCCTGACTGAAAGACAGACAGATAGACAAACAAAAATGAACTGAATTTTGTAATAATTTGTAGTGTATGTCATTTATAATTTGTAAAATTATAATTGATCTTGATATGTAAAAAAAAATTAGAAAAATAAATTAAAAAAAGAGACAGACAAACTGACTAACTGAATGACTTACTGACAGGTGGATGGACAGACTAACTAATCAACTGTCCTACTGATAGATGGGCTGTCTGACTGAATGATTTTTCAAGTGATAGAGAGTTTCTTTGATGTGTATAGCAAAAAAAAGATTGTTTGATTAATTAGCTCATTGACTGATGATTTGTGGCTTGGTTGAATTAAGAAATGAGAAACCAAGTGTCACAGATTGATTGAATAAATTTCATTTATATTTCCATCTCTAATTTTGTAGATGACAATGCCTCATCAGTGGTTGGAGGGCAATCTAGTCCCAGGCTCAAGATGTAGTGCATGCGAGAGACAATGCGGCAGTAAACGCCGCTTACAGGATTTCAGATGTCTGTGGTGTAATGCTACTGTAAGCTGATTTTGTGTTATAATTATGTTGAACTGTCAATAAAAATGGAAAACGTAAGATCACACTATGCTAAGTATTTGTATTGTAATTGTAGTCGAGTTATGTGTAAATGCTATGGCAATAAGTGTGATCGGGAGCCAAGCAGAATATCTTTAAACAAGTTATGTCATCTTTTGTCTGTCATGTCTAGTTTGACCACAATTCAGCCCAAGTTTTCTTAATCCATGTGTTTTTATTATGTTGGTTTTTACTGTAAATTTGTTATATCTCTGCAGGTCCATTCTTCTTGTAAACAATCTCTATCAAGTAAATGTACATTTGGTGAGAACTGTCTGTCCATATTATCTCCTCTTTGTCTAGAGGGACCAATGGGACCTGGACGACTAGAGGTATTATTTATTTACTCATTTATTCATCCATTTTGTTTGTTTTCCATTTGTCTGTTGTTCATTCATTCATTTGTTTTTTTGTTTTTGTTTATTTATTGTTTATTTGTGTCATAGATACATACACACGTTGTACATACATAAATATGTAATAAATATGTCAACTGAGTTTGTTTGATGTGTTCTGGGTTCTCCAGTGTTCTTCTGTCATCAAAATAACCATGTATTCAAAGATGTGTGTAAAAGAATTAATGTGGAAATTATTTATATTTATTTTATATTTTATTTTAAACTGTCACTTCATGATTTAAAAATCAACAGGAGCCAATCCAGAAACTTTTAAAGGGGGAGGGGGGGGGATAAAAAATTACTGATTATCAATCAAAAATTAAAAGAGATATCTATAAACTTAAATCAAAAGGGGGCACTGGTACCAGCACCCCACCCCCCCCCCCCCCCCCCCTGGATACGCCTCTGAAACGACTTGTAGTTTTTACTGATTCAGAAAGAAACTTTTCTTTGTTTTAGAGATCAAAGCATACAGGACTAAGCCCTTTGTTAGTGTTTGTCAATTCTAAAAGTGGAGATAATCAGGTAGATATTGCAATACTTAGAATGTATAGATAAGTTACACAAAAAGCAAAATCTGATGTTTCCAATGTTAGTCCCTCAATATTACTCCAACAAATGACTGATGTCCGAAATTCAGGTTTGCCTTCTTCATTAATATATTCTACAGTTTATAACTTATCTAGTATGTTATCTAGTATGTTACAACTATTTCTGTAGAAACATCGATTCATATTGCAATATTGAGAATGTTGTGTCTGACTTTGATTCCATACAAGTCTTGTAAACAGTAACCTGCTTTTGTTCAGTCCAAGTAGCAAACATCTTTGGCTTTTCATTTCCGAAATGTGGTGTATCTACTTTCGGAAGTGATGTACTTTACCCTATTACCCCGTCTGCCATAATGTAGCCACATTGTAACCAAACCCTTCCCCTCTCATGTCACCTCTATGATTCTCCTGTATGAATAATTAATGAGTGGTTTTCAAAGCAAATCAATACATGTGACAAGTCCTATAACTACTAATACAAATTTTTACAGTCTAATTGATATAAACTTAAAAATCTATTTTCTCATGACAAAATTACAAAATTATTGAGTTTTTGTAATAGAACATTTTATTTGGAAATAATTTATCAAAGTTGATTTCATGTTTTATCAACACTAAAGATTAAATCTATATCTGCAGATAAAACACTTCAACAGTCATTATTAATGGTATTGAATGGGTTGATGTCAATGTTCCAGTTTTTACAGCAATATCTTTTGTTTTCAGGGAGTTAAATTTATTCGAAAATTTAAACAGCTATTAAATCCAATTCAAGTTTTTGATCTTGGTGTTGGAGGACCACAACAAGGGTAATATTAACAGCATATTTTGCTAAAGTAAAGTTTAAGTCTTTGTTTCAGACGGTTGCTGAATTGTGTGTCACAGTAAGGTTGTTACAATCATGCTCTCCTAGCTAGAACACTTTTGACATCAGTTTGATTAGCTGGCTTGTATCTATGCCTAAGGGATGTACACTGAAAGGGAGGTTGTTCAAAGCCTGAATTAAGTTATCCACTGGATAAATGTTATTCACCATATAGAAATTCTTTAGTATTTATCTGCTGGTGGGGGTTTATCCAGTGGATAGCACTATCCATGCATTGTACATCCGGCCTTGGAAGAGGCCATGTAAATGGGTTTTCCTACTAACGGTAAATACAACATTTTGATCACATGACTTTATTACATGACTTTATTAGGTATCCCAAACCTACACAGGGATACCAACGCTACACCTTCATCCACAGTGCAGTACCTTAAGACAATTAGCTGTTGCAAAGTAGTGATTATATTTTATTTGATGTTTCAGGATTCAGACGTTCAAACAGTTTAATAGGTTTCGTATTCTTGTCTGTGGTGGCGATGGATCTATTGGTTGGGTCATGAAAGAAGTTGACAATACTAACCTTACCAATAAGGTATTATCAGAAACTTATTAGGGCTGGACCATTTGATATTTGAAGGGAGGGGTGCAATTTTTTTTCAGGATATTTTTTTCCCCATATGATGGTTGTGTGTGATATTTTTTTCTCTGTTTCAGGCTTTGCATTATTTAATTTCTAATGGTCCATCCCTTAGGGCAATGAAACATGTAGCACGGTTCAGTGCTCCAAAATATTCAGACTGTTTAGCTTAATTTTGTCTCTGTATTTGGTCAATATACTGTATGTGATACTCAGAGCTAGATTCAAAATGGCCACTTGATTCTGCAAATCAAACATTAATTTTGCAAAATTTAAAGTTTTTAGAAACGATTTTCCCTTCTGTATCTTAATATATGTTGTTTACTTAGTTTGTAAAAGGTTTTAGAAGCATAAAAGATATTATTATATTTGTGAAAGGCTTTTTGATGAAAAAATCGAATGTTCCTGAGTATGGAACCAAGCAATGTATTTCTACATTTTGTTTTCTTTTATTTAAATTATTTATTTTACAAGATCATTTGAAAAAAAGATTATTTAATGTTTATTGATATCTTAGTGTGTTGTTTGTTATAGGTTCAAATAGGAGTTCTCCCACTTGGTACTGGTAATGATCTATCAAGGGTGCTTGGTTGGGGTACATCTTTCACTGATGACAATGCTTTACCACAGTTCTTGCAACATCTACAAAGAGCCAAAGCTTTGATGCTTGATAGGTATATATGTTGACCATTTAAATAAGTTGTGATCATTTTTGATAATAATTGGTCATGGAAATTATTGAAAGAATCATGGAAAAAGTCATTGAGTTTATAAGGCCAGGAGATTTCTTGTAAATGTATGTATTTCAGGAATTTAGAAATATCTTCTATGATGGATGTATGGGTATTTTCTGGAACTGTACAATATCTATTTATATTTTTGTTTTGTCTTGTGCAGGTGGAGTATCATGACCCAAGAGTGCAATCCAACCTTACCACCTTCAAGGTCTTCATCAACAGAAACATTAGATGAACCGGTAAGATATAGAGCTATTTCAAATAACGTTGTCATTATGCACCAAAAGGAAATAAAGGGTCATTCAAAGACTGCTAGGAACTATAGGTATAAATACTGCTGACATTATTATTGCACCAGTTGATAAGAAATTCACACCATTTTGTTATGACTTGATTTGCTTTCTGTTCGCTCCATAGATTAAAAGCTCAATATTAATCTTTTTGATTGTCCAAGATGCCATTCTACATAACTTTTACCCGCCATTCCGACAACGAAATACAACTTATTTTGTGGTTCAAGATCTGCATTACTGCTATCATCACCATTGTTATAATGCAGCTTTGTCATCACAATACTCATCATCATCATTATCATCAACACCATCATCATCAATATCATCATCACCGCCATTATCATCATAACCATCAATACCATCACCTTTATCATCATCACCACCATTATCGCCACTATTATCATCACAGCCATTATCAATATTGCCACCATCATCATAATCACCACCATCATCATCATCATAATCTTGGTCATCACCATCATCTTATTTATTCTTTATTTATTTGTTTCTTTAAGCCATCATATCAGCAAGAATTGGATAAAATGGACATGTTTGAAAGCAATGTCGCTGCTCATCTTACACGTATCTTGCATTCAAGCCAGCACCAAACTGTTATTACATCAGCAAAGTAAATACAAACTTCACTTACTGGACATCATTGTTCCCAAACATAAAGGATGATTAACTATCAACAAATTATTGTCATCATAATGTTTTCCTAATTATAAAAAGAACATCAAATAACAAAGAGAAACCTCCATTGAGACCCAGTTCTAAATCATTTGTATGTAATTCAATGTTTTGTTTGTTTTTGCACAATAAATTGCAGAGTATTATGTGAAATAGTGAAAGACTTTGTGTCTAAAGTTGGAGCTGAGTCAGCAAAGTCTAATCCAGATGAAGCAAATGACCCAGGGTCATTGTCACAAAAGGTAAAACTGTTAGTTCATGTTTCTGAAGTGTGTCATTGAAAGCTCTACACCCAGATGCATCAATGCAGGGCTTGTAATACTGTTTGTGCAAATCCTGGAAAGTCACGGAATATGACATTTTCATTTTCCAGGCCTTAAAAGTCATGGAATCATGTTTAAGGTTATGGAAAGTCACTCAGAACAATGGTTATCCTGATTAGCCTAGAGTTTATCCCTGATAGAAAAAAAAAAAACACATGAATTTGGTGATTATTTTTGATAATTTGTGGTCATGGAAGATAAGGAAAAAGTCATTAATTGAAAACTTCATGAGATTTAGTGACTTCAAAAGAGTAGGAATCCTGCATTGATGTAATCAACGACCTGTAATGATACTGTTGTATGTTATTATCTCCTTCATTACACTCTGTCTGATGTCTGTCTGTTGTCCATAGTGTGAAATATTAAATGACAAGCTCAACCTCCTGCTCAAGACATTAAGTATAGAATCAGAGGCATCCACCATGCCACCTAAAGAAGAAATACCAGCAGAACAACCAGAAAACAACCAGATGAACAATAACTCCAAGAATCAGAGGGTCTTTGTACCTAAAGATGCTTTAATGTCTCGTGCTAATAGTTTAAAGAAGGCTTTAAGACAAATTATAGAACATACTGAAACAGGTTAGTAGGTTATGACATCTGTGGGCTGGGGGTTGATAGTCCCCCTTTGTTGAAAAAGCCTGTATTTTCACATGATCAGCATAATTCACACATAATAATAGACAGACATACAGAATCTATAAAGTCCACCTCGTTTCAAAATCTCTGTATCCATCCTTGATTTGTTTATTTGTTTTGGCTGTGTGCTTGCTTGCTTGTTTATTTAGTTTTGTATTTGCATTTATTTTGAATGTCAACTTTTGACCGGAGTTATTGAAGGGTATGAAGTTCTCTTAAAGGATTCAAAGTTTGAAATTTCTGCACAGAAGTTCTTGCGACTAGCCCTAATGGGTTATTGTAGACAAGTTCACAGGCAAAAAGTTCTATAAAATCCAACATTGGGTTCAAATTTGTGATTCCCAAAAATGGGTTTATTTTGGATTATCTTTGGGAAAGTGCTATAAAATCCAACATTGGGTTCAAATTTGTGATTCCCAAAATGGGTTTATTTTTGGATTATCTTTGGGAAAGTGCTATAAAATCCAACATTGGGTTCAAATTTGTGATTCCCAAAATGGGTTTATTTTGGATTATCTTTGGAAAAGTGCTATAAAATCCAACATTGGGTTCAAATTTGTGATTCCCAAAATGGGTTTATTTTGGATTATCTTTGGAAAAGTGCTACAAAATCTAAAATAAACCCATTTTGGGAATCACAGTTTTTTCCTGTGGTTGTACCTAATTTTCTGTTTATTGTATGAATATTCATTTACACCTCTTACCAATGACACTTACATAAAATGATTGATTGAAAGTTGCATCACATTAACATCAGTCTAAGTTTACTGTTGATGTCCATCTACAGATTCTTCAGATTGAGGAAGATAAACATGGAATGTAATATAGTTTGAATGATTGATTGATTACCACTTAAAAGTTGTATCCCACTAACATCAGTCTAACATTACTGTTGATTTTCAATTTATTTGTACAGAGGTAGACAAACAGAATGCTCAAACATGTGACTCCACCTCGTCACTAGCTGAAGCCATGGTAACAGCAGCTACGTCAACAGCTGATGAAATGGTGACAGTGTCAACAAATGATATGTTAGAGTCTGTTCCTGAGAGTACAGTCAGTCAACTATTAGACCAAGGTAAGTGTGCTTGCTCAATGAATGGTTCAGTCATCTCTTTAAGCCTAGTTTCCATATAATTGCTTACGAACACCAGATCACTGAAATTACTGATATAAGAATAGCTCACGATCACTGTCAATTATTGTTTCATGTAGCTGACAAGTGTTTCCATATAATCGCTGATGATTACTGACATCATTTTCAATGATCCAGCAATTGTGATCGATTATATGGAAACTAGGCTTTAGCAAGCATGTTAAAATATTTTATTTTTATTACTTAATAACCATATCCCCCCCCCCCACTCTCCGGTATAAAAGGCAACAACAAAAGGCCTCCAATTCTGCCTATCTGGGGCTCCTCTGCTGATCAAATCGCTTGTCTCCCCCATTTCTCTTGGCTCCTCTGGTGCTGTCCTACTCTATGTTATTTTTGGCCTACCTCACTTTTTCTTTATTTTTATTTACTTTTTTTTATTTTCATGTTTTTTTAATACTCATTTGAATTATTTCTCAACCTTCATGATCTGAAATGTCAAAGCAAACTTTCATTACTTGACATTTTGTTTCATGTTATTGAATTTATTAGAACCCACAACAGACAATGAAGGCAATCCAATCCAGTCCAGCAGCCCACCCAATGTCGATTTACAAGCTGTCTCAAATATACTTGCAACAGCATCTAAATCAAGTGAATCTCGATTCCTCAGCCGTGGAAGTTCATACCCCTGGCAATACGAACCAACCTTTGAAGATCTCTTTACCAAACAAAGTAGCAAGCCTACTGTACAGTTTAATAGTTGTATTATATCTAAGGGGTTTCTAAAGGATAGACCTAAAGAGAGTATAGTTGGTCTTATGATTGGGAAGGCTTTATTGGCTAATGCTGATGCATTGTGCGCTCCAGCAACACCAATGATGAATACTATATCAGATGTGTAAGTGATAGAATATTTCAACCTCATTTTACTTACAACATAAGCATAATCCTAAGCAGCTTTGTGCAGATTCAGGAACAAACTTTTGGCACCATGACTTCAGGGGCCGGTTGCACAAAGCCTGAATAGCTGAATAGCTATCCACTGGATAAATCGCTATCCAGCCGATACTTGAACTCTAAAGAAATCCTATGGAGTGGATAACTTTATCCAGCTGATAACTTTATTCAGGCTTCGGGAAACCAGCCCCTGGGTGGCATGTGTGGCCGAGCAGTGAGAGTGCCATCCTGGGCTTGAACCATAGTGGCTTGAATAGTATGTAAACTGGGGTTGTTTGTTGTTTGGTTCTCACTAATGCCCCAAGGGTTTTTTCCCAGTTTCTTTGCTTTTCCTCCCTCAATACTCAAACTTAGTTTAATGTTAATAACACATGTAGAGATGGTGCGGGTGAGTTTGTGTAGACAAAGAGTCACTATAAAATGAAGATTTGCGTCAGTGAAAAAATTGCTTATATTTTTTCTGATTGATCATACAATTCTGCATTGTATTCCAATAGAAATCAAAAAACATATTATTTTTATCATTTGTAATATCAATTTTTGTGTCAATGAAACAATCCAACCTTTTTCTTATTAACTAAAACTGAATTTTTAATATATATTTTTGCGTGTAGTATGTCAGTCCCATCTCAATGATTTGTTTCAATCAATCAATCAATCAATCAATCCAATGTTTTTTAGGGTAAACTTATAAAAGCTAATGTTAATTGTGTGTTTTTAGTGATGGTTACAGTGAAAGGTGTATGATGAATAACTACTTTGGGATTGGTTTAGATGCTAAAATTAGTCTTGAGTTTCACAACAGAAGAGAAGAGCACCCAGAAAAATACAGGTATGCAGGTCACACTTATCTTGATCAAAGTCGTGTGCATTTATCACCCAGAAAATTACAGCTAAAATTGTCGCGACTGGATGCCTTTACAACTTTGACTGGATTTTTTTTTTCTGATGTCGCCTTGGTGGATTGACAGTTGATGTTGCAGGAAAAAAATCCAGTCAAAGTTGCAAAGGCGCCTGGTTGCGATGCAACAATTCTAGCTCTTATTTCCAAAATCATTGCAAATCAATCATAAATTAAAACATTAGTATTTGAAATATTTTAGAATCGTTTTCTTACCCAATCAAAACTACTTTGCAGTTAGGGTTTATTAGTGTGCTGTCTGTAATTGAACAAGGAACAAATACATGCATCATCTGTGTGTCCACTCCCTGGAAATGAGCTATGAAAGCTCCCAAGTTGAAAAGCAAACCCACAACTTTTCTGAAATACTTCTGTCTGCCAGTGTTTTTTTCCATTTTTACTGTAGTTTACCATTTTAGTATAATAATTATTATATATTTGTAATTTTATGTTAAAATACTGCAAACAAAATGTTAATTTCCTATATGTAAATGACTTTTCTATTGAGTAAATGTGTAATTAATGTTAATTTTTTGCATTGTTATTTTTAAAAAAAGAATAACTTACATTTATACCCTCTATGGTTCCTATAGAAGTCGTAAAAAGAACATGATATGGTATGGGTTTCTTGGTGGTAAAGAGTTTGTCCAACGTACGTACAAGAACCTGGATCAACGTGTCAAACTCGAGGTAGTTAGAAACGTCAATCTCACATTCTTTATATGCACATCTTATTGGGTTCACTAGGTACATTTTAATCTCTTTTTCTAACACAAGGATCTTCCTAACACAGGACATAGGCATGTGACCTTATCAATCCAAAAAGATTTAAAATAGTTTAAAATAAAATAATACCAGATTTCAATAAATGTAGTGTAGTGCTTATATAGCGCATTTCACCTAATGTCTCAATGAGCTTTAAAATCTCCAAATGTTTATATTACAATGTAATCTGTTTTTAGTCTCAATTTTCATGAAAAAACCATGCAAATGTTGTGAAAATGCCATGAAGACATTTTTCCTTGGCTGTGTAATCAGCATTTTAAGATTTCATGATATAGAATGACAGAAGGAATTGCCCATGAAAAACGTTAATGTTTTTATGGGAATTTCATTCCCTTGAGATAATTCATAGGAATTTCATGGGTTTTATTATGTTATATCAGAAAAAAGCCTTATTCCAGAAAAAAAATGTTTTAAATGAAGTATTGTCTATGTTGTTTTAGTGTGATGGTCATCGGATATCATTGCCAAGTCTTCAGGGAATCGTGGTATTAAATATTACTAGGTAAGTCTGTCATTCAAAACATGTAATTGTTAATAAATAAGTATAGCAATAAGAACTCCCTAATTATCTAACATTTTATAAGGCACAAAATAAGTGCCACACAAATGTATATCTTGTTTTAATCCAGGCATGTTTTGTTATTAGCCTGATTCCATAATTAAGTTCTTTGCTAGAAGATGTTTTTGCAACCAAATTCATCTTCATTTTTCAATAGCTAGCATTGTACCATTAATATCTTTTCATGCTTATTGCAATCTGTACTTTTGAAAAAAGGTTGTGTGGCAGGGTATCCCAAAACTTTGCCATACTACAGAGTCTGTTTTCTATTGGCAATATTTTTTTACAACCAATTTCATCTTCATTTTTATAAAACTAGCATTGGATCATTAAAATCTGTATCCACCATTGCAAAGTGTACTTTAAAAAAAAGGTTGAGTGGCAGGATATCTTAAAACGTTGCTGTACAAAAGGGGCCATTGTCTTTTGGCAAAAAAAAAAAAAAAATGTATGTTGTCACAGACTCCAGGTGGAGGGAAAGTGATTAAACCAAAAACCAGTATGATGCTATGGGCATGGGACCACTTGTCAGGTGCTGTAATCACTGAGCTATATTGGCACAGTATTGTATTTGTTTCTTTTAAGGGCCATGGAAGTTATTCACAGGTTTCATGGCCATGATTAAATTGCAGGATTCAATAATATTAATGGGTCATGAAAAATAATTTTCATGGGTATTAATTAATGGCTATTTCATGGTATATTCATAAACCACTGTGTAATAGTGTTTTGGCACCGAGTAGTAACAAGTTTGTTGTTGTTTCAGTTATATGGGAGGCGCCAACTTCTGGGGAGGTTCTAGAGATGATGTAAGTATTAACACACACTAAAAAAAACTGAATCTACCCCTGTCTGGTTTTAACTGTCATCTTATTTCCATCAGGGTTTTACAGAGCCTTCCTTTGATGATTGTATGCTTGAAGTGATTGCTGTATTAGGAGCTCAACAAATGGTAATTCTTTTTGTGTTATTTTGTCATTTTTACAGAAAAATGACATGTATCAGCTGGTGGAAGGAGGATCTTGATTAAGATTTATGCTCTAATTTAACGTCATTCCACAGTATCATAAATCAGGTTTTGTGGTTCCATTCAGTTATAATCATGCTTTTTCAAACAATGGATTTATCGATTTCATTGCAGTTACTAACTAAAGATTTAAAAATCATCAGCAAACATTTCCTCCATTGCACAATAATTTCACAGACTAAATTTTAGGCAAATCAGATCATGCAAAACTCATGTGCCATGCATAATGAGCCACTGTTTTGTAACTTCAATTTGGTTTAATCTGTGAAAACAAAGTTTTTAAACAATGGGTAACAATACAACAAATTTTAGCTGGAATTTATAAATTTTCATTTGTTATAAAGTTCAACATTTCAAACTTTCAACATAATACAAATCACCTTATAATATCCTGTGTGTTTCATGTAATGTAAGTTTTGTTTTTGTTTCATAGGGTATGTCTAAAGTATTTGGAGGAATGCAGCATCATCGAATAGCACAGGTAAGCATAATGTTCCAGAAGTTTACAAGGGTATATGACCTTGAACTTACATGAACTCAGACTTGCTATAATTTGAATCATGTTTAAAAAGATGACAAATCTTCACAAGTTCCTAAGTTGGTGTAACTATACCTCTGTGAAAAGACCCCAGTAAAACTGTATGATTTGTGACTGTAGCAGCCACATAACAATGTAAATGACAGCCATTTCTTTTCTAAGTCCTAATTTCATTTCTAATTCCTTCAACTGTAGTGTCGTGTAGTGAAGATCACCATCACAGGCGAGCCAATACCAGTCCAGGTAGATGGCGAAGCTTGGATGCAGAACCCTGGGTATATCAAAATTGTACATAAAAACAGAGCACAGATGCTCGTAAGAGATAGGGTAAGTCCTCTTGATAATCTTCCCACCATGCGCAAATATCATGATAGAAATCCTTCTCCTATGTAATGTTACATTATGTAACTTCATGTATGTAATGCAAGAGTTTTTGTATCTGTTAAAATAGTTGAAGGATTGACTTTCATAGTGCACTAAGTGATGATTGAGGGCAATTTGCCAACTTCCACTAAATCACCCAAAAATCCATCACATAGCTTGTTTTGTAATGTGCTTATTTTTGAAGAATTTACAAAGTACTAGATGGCTTTTTAGCTGTAGGCATCAATTATTATAAAGAAAAATCAATTTCCCTATACTTTGTTTTCTTTTATATTCCTTCTGTTTAGAATTTTGAAAACACTCTAAAATTGTGGACAGACATTCAACAAGAGAAGAATGCATTGACCAGTGATTTTGAAAGTGAAACATTAAAGTCCCTTGCAGTGGCTATCCTTCCCCTTGTTCAGAGGTAAACTAAAGTCATTGTGTGGCCTTGATGGTGTGTGGTGCATGCATCCTATCCATGAGACCTTGTTAAAGTGGCTGATGATTGAATAGTTGGGATTAGTGACTGTAAATTATGTTGATTTGTTGATTTGTTTGACTCATCTGGCTGAGTGCAACCTTCAGAAAAGTGTTGGTGTGTGATATTAAAATGGTTCGAATGCAAGCAAGTATAAAGAATGGTGAAGTTGTGATCATTTGGGTGAGTGTAGTTTTGAGAAAACTATCAATGTCTGATGTTTGGATGGTTTTAATTTTAGTGTAAGTGATGTACACAAGTTGTAATCATCTTTGAGTTACTAAGTATTGAGAAAAAAATTTTTGGTTAGTATTAAGTTGTAACACCATAGAAAGTTGGACATTATTTCTCTCAGGTTAAATACAAGCTACAATTCAAGTTGAATAATTCCTAACATCATGTCACAATGTTTTCTAATGACTGATTGTTTTTGTCTCATTAGTATTGAGCAGGCCAGTGAAGAAAATCCTTCAGTAGAAAAAGACCTGGCAGACTGGGCCAAGGCAATTGAAAGACTTCTACCTGATAGCAAATCATCAGAGGTACCTACCCACCCCACCCTAGTAACAAACAGATTGTCTTTGTGTCTTGTCATCATACATAATATGAACAAAATAGTATCTGTTGATGACAGGAATGATCATGATGTTGATGATGGTAGTGGTTGTGATGACCACAATCTTTACGATGATGGTGTTGGTTGCAGTTGTCTGTTTTTTTGTTTTTTTTTTGTTTTGTTTTTTTGTGTCCATACTAGAGAGAGTCCACAATAGCAAGACCTCTTGTTTTAAAAAGCAGACACTCTAGTTAGGGTCTAACTTTGTGTCCATAATAGAGAGAGTTCACAATAGCGAGAGCTGAATTCTTTGAAACTGGGATTGATCTACTGTCAGCAATAGTGAGGTGTCTGTATTACTGGGGTGCCTGTAAGGTGAAAGTTGACTGTAATCATTACCATTTGAGCAGGGCTTTATGGCACAGTCCTATGATTCACCAGATAATGTAAATGTTTTCTTGGAAATCATGGTTATGGAATGATATAGTACTGTTTCCCACTCATACGAATTGAACTCTCATGATAACAGTAGCAACAGCTGGCCTCAACTAAATAATTATCGTTAATCTTATTATAGAATATTGGTCGAACACGAGCCATGGATTTCTTGTCCAATGCTAAAGCCTTTACTCAGGAAGTAATTTGGTTTTTAAATGAAAAACAGCATTCTCTTGACCCGGTAAGTTGTCATGGTTACATACAGGAGAAACAAGCATTCTGGGTAGCACATGTCTTGGTGTAAGAGTTCCTAGATTTGAATTGAAAATCCAAATTTTGCGCTTGAAAAGTGCTTGAAGAGCCCTTGACATTCATGCTAAAATTGTAGCATGAACCCTGTTCAAGTGTAAGCTCTCCCCCGACATCTGAAATTCTAGTCAAAGGAACCATTGTTATCAAAATAAAAATACTTTCCTTTCATAATTATTATCAGACAGTGTTGATGTTATTTATTGTCATGTATTGATAAACAAATAATATTTTCTTTGCCATTGACATTTAGCCTTTAAGTGAAGACTGTATAACATCTATTTCTACTGCTGTAAATAACCTGGAACCAGCTCTCATTAAAGCTGTTGATGTATGTGGTTTAGCTGACTTTGAAGACGAGGTAGTGTATTACATTAACATGTTTTAATCAAGCGTTCCTGTTGTTATGATCAAATGTTCTGGTAGCTCTGGAGTTGAAAAGTATCACAAGTTCTAATTTATGTTAACATGGATTCCAGTGGATTATTGCTTTTTTTCTGTGACACTCCTTTATCTACAGTGTTGTTTAAATCGCCTTATACTTCATATTGTGGCTACATTACCAGTGTGGTGTAGTGCTTAACACATCAGACCAGAATACTGAAGACGTGGGTGCATTCCCTCCAAGAGCATTATGTCATTGATATTTTCTCTCTTATTCTTTATTTGTTCTGTCACTGTATTAGTTGTGTTTATCATGTTATATTTCCCTGGCAGAAGGATCGATCACATGCCTCCAAGGGTAAAAGTAAATTCTCTGCATTTGGTCTACTTCGATCAAAGAAACCAGAAATGACTAAAGCTGTGACTGCGCCTGCTGGTCGAATGATCCAGTATTGGGGCGTAGAGGAGGTTGGGAAATGGCTTGAAAACATTGGACTTGGTGAATACCGTGAAATGTTTGCAAAGCATGAAGTCTGTGGGAATGAATTGCTTGGTTTGACTAGGGAAGATCTTAAGGTAATAAAATGATCAAGTTTCAAATGTACTTTTTGTGGAGGGGGGTCCCCTGTGAAACATGTTGACCATTACCCATATATAAGGCATTGCAGACTATATTGTCTGAAACATTAATTGTTTTTAAAGAGAAGATCTCAAGGTTAAATTCACAACAAGTTGCTTAAAATGGGCTAGCTAGCTTTGATGATTTGCATCTTTTTAATTTTTTTTTTTTTTTTTTTTTTTTTTTGCCTTTTCTTCATTTCGAAGTTACTCTTTTTACTAAGTGTACTCTCAAAATATCCCAAGACCCTGCTATCGTGACTTAGATAGATATTATTATTATAATTATACTAATAATTTCATTGCTCTTCAAGGGATATGGAATTACCAAAGTTGCCCACATCAAGCGAATACTACAGAGTATCAAGCAGCTGTGTGGAGGAATGTCTTCCCGTACGGCTGCTAGAATAGAAAGAACTGTCAAATTTGAGGAAAAGTCTACAAAATCTCCATATTATGACAAAGAATATAGTCACTAAATAAAATGAGACAGGTTCATATCTGCATGTTAACATGTTATATATCCCAAAATAATTCCAGATGAAATCACTGGCTATAAATGGAGACATAAATCCCAAAGTAAGTTAGTGGATGAATGCACAAGTGAAAGAATGCATGAATGAAAGTGGATGGACGAGATGGAATGACAGAGGAATCGCTAGTGTTCTATACATCAATCACATCTATGTGCTACTATAGTTACATACATTCAAAATTATTTAAGGTGGCTCAGCGTGACATTTCATCACTATGACAACAAGTCAGTCATATAGTATGATATTAATGTTACAATACCATGATGTGGTGTGACCCATTAACCTTGTTCTGGGGTACCGGTAAGTGTACATTGTTGACCATGCATGGGAAAGGTACATTTTGTAAATAAATAGTTGCTGGACATACTGTCACGCAACACAGAGACAAACACTCAATAAAATGTGACAGTACATGTCATACTTCTAGAATGTTGATTGACAAATAGGCTGGAACTGTTTGTCTCACAATCTTATTATATTAAAAACCGATTTTGATACAATGTCAAGTTTACTCTCTTAATCAACTTTTTCTAGAAACTTCTTCAAAAATGATTTGATCTAAAATAGAGTATATATTATATCATGAAAAAGTTACTAAGGATAATACCTTGTGTGATCACACTTCTAATGCCAGGACTTTCCTAATACCATTTACCGTTGTAATGAAATATTTTATTATGTAAATAGTCAAGTGTGTTTACATGAAGTACTGTCCCTCCTGATACAGACAGCATAATATCCTGGGCCCGGTTGTTCAAAGCTCGATTAGTGCTAATCTAGGTTTAATTGTATAGGTTTTCTTAAGAGTTAATCCAGGATTAGAGCTAATTGAGCTTTGAACAACCGGGCCCTAGTTATAGTATTTATCTTGGGTTAGTTAGGTGAGCACTAGTTATAATAATAGTGTTTGCTATTTATATTCATTGTCTATGATTTTAACTTTCAGCAAATGTTTCTCACTTAGATGTTAAATGATATTAGTTTTAGTTAGCTCAAGATATTATCAATAAGTATTAGCTATTAATAAATTTAGCTATATGCAAGTGTGGGCATACATCCAGAGCCCCACTTGCAAATAATCTGTTGTATGATCATTGTATACATATTTCACAACTGGTGAATTTGATCTTCTTTTCTTGTAAATATCAGGAATTATTTTATTGTATTTAAGTTGATATTTTGTCTTTCATTGATTTGTTTTTCCTGTCTATGTATATTGATGTCTACTTGTCGTTTGTTTGCTTGCTTGTCAAAGTAACTTTATTAAACAAGCAACATGGCAAACAATAATATTATATTGTTTTGTCTATTTTAAAATGGTATTCTTAATGATATACTTAATATCTATTATTTCAGTCAGGAGGAAAAATTATAATTATGAAAAATGATAAACAAATATTACTAGCAAATGAATAAATCTATCAGAAGTTAAAAAAAATACAATTGTTGTGTAGTATGTCCTCATTCTTAAACCAATCTTTGTACTGCCCATATAGCATATTCAGCATTACCGTATTTACTCGAATAAGTGCCTCCCCCGAATAAGCGCCCCTTTTGAACAGAAAAAAATAATAAGTGCCTCCCCCGAATAAGCGCCCCTTTTGAACAGAAAAAAAATAATAAGTGCCTCCCCCGAATAAGCGCCCCCTATCCCGCGCTAGAACTCTTACATTCAGATCAAAAATAAATAAAAGTGTGATTTAACATATGTACATCTCGTGTTTAATATACAGTCAATTAACATAGAAGCTTCTTCTCTTTATGTTATACTAATACTAGTACTGCTGCAGTAGTACAACATTGATTTTAAAAGAAAAACATACTTTGACCAGTGTGCATGTGTTTCGTTTCGTTGAATAAGCGCCCCCCTTGAATAAGCGCCTCCCCCGAATAAGTGCCCCCTTTTAGACATGAAAAATTTAATAAGCGCCGGGGCGCTTATTCGAGTAAATACGGTAAGCATATTCCCAATCAATATTTATAACATGAGATCCTGTTTATGGAAGGCAAAGAAAACTAAAGGAAGATGGGGAAAAAATGTTCACAAAAGAGATGTTTTTTTGTGTAACTTTTTTTTTTTGCTACAAACATTACATGAAAAAAGCTTTTTTTTCAAGATTTTTTTCCGAATAAAACACAAATAGTTTATTAAAGAACAAATGTTTTTTTAAGGCAAGAAGTGTGCGCGTTAAAACCAGTATCGCAAACGTTTTTTTCTAGTATTGTGTAATACAGTTTTCAATGCAGTGTAATACGGCTGGGAATTTGCACTCCAGTTTGACCATAATAATATGGAAAAATGACGTAAAAGTTGTATAATAAAATCATTTATTTTTGACCCAATCTCCCTATAAAGATACCAGGTATCCTTTATGTTACAATATACAGTAAAATGGAAATATAATAGAGTACAAACAATAAATCTGTGAAACATTAATTATTAAATAGTACAAAACAGAGCTAATCAAACAAAAGTAAACAATAGATTTTAAGTAGAAAAACTAACTGTAACAGATGAGAATGTTTCATTGCCATCACAGAAACGATGTCAGGTTAAATGGATTATGAATTAAGATTGGGCTAATATGCTAAGTCATGATCCATTTGACCTGTTGAAGTTGCTAGGATGGCAATGAAACATGGCTGTATGTTACAGTTAGTTATTTTACTTCATTGTTTATCAAAGAATACTTTCATCAACAATAGATTTTCCAAGAAAATTGCACTATTTAAGCAAGTATCAATTGACTAAAATTTCACGGATTAATTGTTTGCAGTCTAATGAATATTTGATTAATTTTCAAGTTTGTTAATATTGTTGTCATGATAGTTTTGTTGCTATTGATAATATCGCTATGCTTCCACAGATATATAAAACTGGTCCCAGTATTCCGCTTGTTCTTGAAACATCTGAAAAAAAGAAATGACTTCTATATTAAGGATGAAATGCTTTATATGTCAGGAATGAACCATTTGGTCTTTAAACGGTTATAAACAAACAAACAAACAAAAAATACAGCAGCAACAAAATAAATAATTATGTACTAGTAAACCAATCCAGTATTGTACTTTGTTCTAGTAAAAAAGTATTATACAAATTATAGAATTATATTATGTAAATTATAAAGTTATGAAATATAGAAAACAAAACTTACCATCAATCAACAACACATTCAGAAATTTTATTTATTTATTTATTTATTTATTTTTTACTTATTTATTTATTTATTTATTTATATATTTATTCATTTATTTATTTGCTTATTTATTTATTTATTTATTTATTCATTTATTTATTTATTCGTTTATTTATTTATTTATTTATTGATCTTTATTTTTTTTCATCTGGAATTTGATTTTGTAGAGAACTATAATTAATTTGAATTTTATAGTTCCAAGCATGCCAAGATTTTTTTATATTTTAAAAACAGTACAGTTCTCTTGCCCTCTCAACAACCCATATACCATCCATCCATGGAGAAAGAATGCAATGCATGTATATACCATGTGTAAACGAGCTTGAGAAGTGGAGCAGAAATGCAAAATCAAATTAACAAAATAAAGTGGATTTCAATCTCTAACCTTAAAACTAAAAATGTAAAGCAATTCCTTTATGATGTTCCTAGAGTATGAATGTGAGAAATGCTTGTCAATGCAACATTAACAAAAATGATTTAGTAATGCGAATGTGTGACCTTTCTACACGACTATATCATAAACACATGTACGACATACAAGCATGCACTACACAAAATTACATTTATTATCCTTTTTTTCTATACTAAAATAATAATCTCAAAACAAGTGATTTCAAATAAGCACAAAATACAAAGTAACTCATGACGTTCAATTGTTGTAAGTAGTAGCCAAGCACTTCTTCATTTGAGCTTCATGAAAAAAAAAAGGTTAATGTCTAAGTAACTTCTTAGTGCATAACTAAATCGTATCTAGCACTAAAGCGGCATGCACTCTAGACCTGAATAGTTGAGAATTGTTTTAAACTAATGTGGTGTGCACTCTATCACTAGTTATGTTTTGAAGTGTCGGACTGTAACAAAGATGAATTAGTGGTATACTGGCTTACCACCAGTGTCTTCATTCCCTACAGTCTCCCAGTCCATGCATCTTTTCACTGCTTTCTTCCATTTTGCATAGTGACGATCACGTTCTGCAAAGAGAGACAATTTACATCATCTATTTCAAAGAATTATCCACTTTGTATCACTGACCATTATAGTTGGAGTTCTTAGTGTGACGTAATTCATCAGTGTCACCTGGCTTCAAACAACACAACATCTTTAATTTGTATTATCAAATTCATTCATAATGCATGATCTAGAACTGTGCAAAATCACTACCGTGAATGTATCTGTAAATACTGATACAGAATTCATCCCGATTTGCGTAAGGTTTAGCTTGAAATATCTCGGCCAAATTACATCTAATTTCAAAATGTTAAATCTATGGTTTAAGAACCCAGACCCTGGTCGGTGAGAATGTATACCTTTACTATCCATTGAAGGATTAAATACATCTGTATTTATCTGTGACTTGTCTTCAGGGTTTAGTTCCCAGACCTCTATCCCTTTGGCTGCCCCAGCAGCCATTGCGGCCCCAAGGGCTGTAGTTTCTGGCATAGTAGGGCGTTCTAAAAAGCAACAACAGTATTACGAATTTCTGTTACACTAATGAAGAACAAGTGGTTCAAATTAACTTTTAGCTGTCTTGTGTGGTTTTTCAAAAAACATAAAACAAAGCATTATAATAGCTTAAGTGTAATAAAATCTGGACATTGGAGTGTAATGAAATGTCAAACACTAAAGTGTATTTTCACAGGTTTTTGAAAACCTCTATGTCATAATAGGTATGTCATAAAAGATGACAATTTATAGGTGTTTATGCTGCACAAGTGAGGTCACATTGGGGAGTAGTTTTCAAAAGACAATACACAACCTTTTGTTTATTTCTCCATTATTGTGACGCTACTTGTGAGCATAAATTTATTACACTGGAGATGTGTTTTGTGGACATACCTACACTAATACCAAGTATATCAGCTTGTAACTGCATCAGCAGATTGTTTATCGTCATACCGCCATCAACTAATAAACTAGCCAGTGGAATACCACAGTCTTCATTCATTGCATCAAGTAACTATCAGAGAAACACAGAAATACTATTGAAAATGGACTTGTACATATGTCAAATTGAATGAATTAATCAATCTATATTAATCTCACATTGCATGAATAGATAGATTTGTGGTACATTTGAATGAATTAATCAATTGATTAGTCTGATATTGCATGGATAGATACTAGATTGTTGAATGTGTGAATGAATGAATAAATGGATGAATTGGAATGATTGATAAGTATGTGAAAAGAAGGATTAATGAATAAATAAGTTACTGAATAAATGAGCAAACAAACTTCACAAACATCAGGGGTGGATCCAGGATTGTTTCCAGGAGGGGTGCAGCATCTTCAGGAGGGGGTCCACTACCCAGTAAGCAATGATGAAATATCAAGGATATTTTGGACATATATTTAAGAATACAAAGACATGAAATCCTTTCAAGACAGGGTGCGCACCCCATGCAACCCTTAACCCTTAAACCCACCACTGAACAGATGAATGAAAATAAATGCACAAGAGTGAATAGATGAAATGAATAAAAGAATGAATAGAGTCAGTGGATTAATAAAAAATGGTAAAGTTGCTAATTACCTCTCTTGTTTGAAAGCAAACAGCTTCTAAAGTTGCTCTAGCAATGTGAGATTTATTGGTATATTGTGTCAGACCTATGATAATTCTACAAAACATAGATCATGATGAGTGGCTGGGAAATCAAGGAAACTTGCTAGAGACATATTCCCCTGATTCTGTTCTGGTAATTGTACATTGATGGTGATGTTGATGATGATGCTGATGGCACTGATAATGATGACAGTGTTGACAATGATAGTGGTGATGGGCTTGATAATGACTGTGGTGGTGGTGTTCATGAAGATGATGTTGATGGTGGTGGTGGTGATGACGATAGTGGCAATGGGCTTGATAATGATTGTTGTGGTAGTGTTGATGATGATGGTGGTGTTGATGGTGGTGGTGATAATGGTGGTGATAATGGTGGTGGTGATAAAGGTGGTGGTGATGACCACAGTGGTGGTGCTCATGCTGATGATGTTGATGGTATTCATGGTGGTGGTGTTGATAATGATGGTGCTAATGATGGCAGTGGTGGTGACTCACCCTCTAGCATCCATTTGCCAGTACGGTGCATAAAGACCAGAGAATGCAGGCACAAAGTACACACCAGCAGAACTATTTACACTTTTAGCCAGATCCTCTATAGAAATACATGTCAGATGATAGTTAACAACAAAAGGTTATTATTCTACAGTTGTTAATTATGACTCGTGACTGATTGACAGACTTAGTTATTTGAATCAACACTTGAGCTTCAAGGAATACAATTACCTATTTCTGATGAGCTTCCAATCATATTTAAGTTGTCTCTCAGCCATTTAATAGCGGCACCAGCTATTGCAACAGAGCCCTAGTGAACATACAGAATAAGGAGATGAAGACAGTAGTGATGATGATGGTGGTGATGATGGTAGAGATGATGATGGTGACGATTATGATGGTAGTGATGATGATGGTAGTGATGATGATGGTAGTGATGAAGATAGTAGTGATGATGATGGCCATAAATATATAGGCTAGTGTTGCCGTGGAGGCAACAATATAAAGATCATGATAATGACAATAATGGTGAAAGTGATAAAGATAACAAAGATTGCAATGACGACAGTAAAAATACAAGATGATACTGCTGACCAATAAAATCGTGTTGATCACACTTTGTACTACACTTAGCAACAACAATCAGGACAATCTTTCTCTACCTCCAAGGCATAGACTGTTGGTTGATCTTGTCCAAGTTTATAAGCAACAGTTGTAAGGAGACCATTTTCTGATAGAACAGGCTGAAAAAAACGACTTGAAAGTTTTAACAAGAAAATATAAAGGAAGGTCAAGGAGACCATTTTCTGAAAACACTGACTGGAAAATTAAAACAATCACTTGAAGGTTTTAACATGAAAAGGTCAAGGAGAAAAAGAAGAACAAGATCAAAGAAGAAGAAACAAAGGAAGGTGGAAAATATTAATTACCTCTATTCCAGTATTGTATAGCAGAAAACATCCTGTTCCATACCTATTAAAAAGACAAACAACTATTTACCAAAATGAAATCACATGGGAAGCAAAGAGCCTATACAAGGAACAAAGCACTCTTTCAACAACACCTACTGTGGTTGTGTTGGGATTTGTAGATGCCATGGGTGGTTTAGAAGAGTCTGCCCTTACTGTGATCTCAATTGGATATTCATATTGTCCAAGGTTATATTACATGATATACTATATACAAATGTCTGAGTTTGTTTGATCCTTGTTCTCTCTCAGGACACAAGGGTCCTCTCACTTTCCTCCCTCAACAGAAATCAACATGCATGTAAAGACGTGTAAATTGTTCTTTAAATACTAACTAATACTTACGTGTTTTTAGCTTCTCCTTTGTTGAAGCACATCTGTCCTACTAAAGCAGCTTGTTGGTCACCAAGAACCTGTGGATAACAGCAGAAAGGTTACTCTATTGTTTTCTGATACTTACTAGGTACAAGAGTACCAGTGACAGGAATACATAATAAAAACATTCTTACCCCTGATATTGGTGTTCCTTTGAGAGGACCATCAGCCTTTAAAAAACATAAACTTATAGTCAGAATAATACAGTTTCAAAATTAATTCTTTTTTAGACAGCTTGAGCCTCAAAGGGGTGTGATAATTATTTTTTTTAGTAGTAGCCTATGAAAATCTGGAGTCTGTGTGTATAAAAAAAAGACAATAATCGTCATTTTTACACACAGATTCCAGATTTCCACAAACTGTTACTAAAACACTGAATTTCTGATTAGAATATTTTGTGCATGGTGGAGTCTAATCATAATATATGTAAAAGTGAATTCAAAACTGGATTGTTACTACATTCAACTACAACTAAGGATGTGTGTTGTTACCATTTTTCCATAAATCTCTGATGAGCTTTTGATTGTTGGTAGCACTGTTGTGGGAATACCAAAGAAGCTGAAAAAAAAGAACAATAAATGAATAAATAAATGGATGAACGAATAGATGAATGAATGGATGAATAAATGAATGAATGAATGGATAAATGAATGAGCGAATGAATGAATAAATGAATGAATGGATGAATAAATGAATGGATAAATGAATGGATAAATGAATGAATGAATGAATAAATGAATGAATGGATAAATAAATGAATGAATGGATAAATGAATGAACGAATGAATGAATAAATTTAAATAAATGAATGGATGAATAAATGAATGAACGAATAAATAAATGGAGGAATAAATGCATGAATGGATGAATGAATGGATGGATGAATAAATTAATAACAACACCAACAGTGAAAATCCCCTTTACAACATAAACATTTAACCTTCAACCACTTACTTGCAAAGAAAAGGGTCCCAAGCACCAGTCTTGAGGTTCATCAACATTGTTCTGGATGCATTGGTTATATCTGTGACGTGACTCCCACCAGACACTCCACCAGTCATATTCTACAGGAACAAATAGTGACACTCAAGGATTCTGAATACTTTTGACTACAACAATGATTGAAATCTATGCCTGCAAGCTAATTTCCAATGAAAATGCTGCAGGCACACCAAAATGCAATACAAGAATAACACAAGGAATCTTCAACTACACTTCAACAAGGCAAAACCATCATTTTTTTTCTTTATTTGTATAAACACTATATAAATATTTATAATTATTATTATCTATATTACATATATTTAATAATAATACAACGTTCATACCCATAATAGCCAGCTGTCCACTGTCCCAAACATACATCTGTTCTCTTCTATTGCTTTCTTGACCTTGTCACAGTTGTCAATCAGCCACTTTAACTTGACTGCACTGAAATAGGTATTGATTGGTAGACCA
Organism: Diadumene lineata; assembly: GCA_918843875.1. NCBI lineage: Eukaryota > Metazoa > Cnidaria > Anthozoa > Actiniaria > Diadumenidae > Diadumene > Diadumene lineata. The sequence continues at coordinate 8,317,911 of OU974069.1, forward strand.
CACAAAGACTGCAAAGAATACAGGTTGGAATCAATCAATCAATTAATCAATCAAACAATCAATCCATCAATCAATCAATCAATCAATCAGTCAGTTAGTCAATTGATCAATCAATCAATCAGTCGTTCGATCAATCAATCAATCAGTCAGTCAATTGATCAATCAATCAATCAATCAAGTAACTAACTACTGTAAATCATTTGATCTATCAATCAAACACTCAATCAACAAAGTGATTAACCAATCAATCTATTGTCAGATAAGATGCACATCAAATGTGATGGGAGTAACACATTAAACGTAGAGAATCATGGGAAGGACAGAAGAGAAAAGTTCATTTCCATACAACCAACTTTTATGCACCATGCAATTTCTTTCACAAACTCCTCTATGACACTTACAGTGTGACAATTTGAAATAAAGCCACCTCTAGATCATCAGAAAACAAGATTTAAAATAAACAATCACAAAGTTATTTCACTATATTTTATTTTATTGACTTATAATCTTATAAATTTGCCAATTGCTATGAGGTTGCTTAAGATTGTTTCAAAAGCAAATTTTTACAATATCGAAATGAAATGAAGAGAAATAAATTGTTTGTCTGAGTTCTCAATTTTTAACTGCCTGGCTAAAAATCCTGAGGTGGCTTTAGTTGAAGTTGTCACACTATAACAAGTTGATATGATCAGTCTGGGCTTAATGTTGGTACACGGTAGGCGACAAGTCACAGGGCAAAAATACTTTGTACACACGTAAAAGCTGAGAGGATCTCCTAGCATAACCAGATCATGTCATGCTTACCCTGACATTTTCTAAAGTACTTTTGGGGTTATCAGCAACAAATTTCTCTACAGTAGATTTTGTTCGTGTGTCTAGCCAAACTATAGCATTGTGAAGGGGTTCTCCTGTTAATTTGTCCCAGACAACAGTAGTTTCTCTTTGATTAGTTATACCTACAGCTGAAAACAAAAACAAGATATTGATGAACTTTGAATATGTTGCAAGTTGGAAGTCACAAGACCAAATACTGTGACAAATTGTTCAGTTTATTCTTTCATTAACCAGTTTATCAATCATACACAAATAATATTGCAAAGTTTTGACACTATTGCTCATTTTTCGACTTTGACATCTTTCACGATCACTTCACCAAAGAATAATAGCTGACTTGGAATGAAGATTTGGTTGTAATGTCTTGAAAAACTAGGAATTATATGATTTTGGTAAAACAAAAAGCTACCAAGAAGAAAATTAAGCATGTGGAGAGTCTTGTCTCTAGGTTCCTCTCACAAAAAGCACAGGAAGTCCATCACACAATACTATCAAAACAGGAAGACAAAAAATCACTTATCATTTTCAGCTTTGATCCTGGAAAGATCAGTGATCTCAGTTAGTGTCTCTCAATGGGGATTATATGGTGATTGTATCATTTAATAGAGTAGCTATGACATTATCGTGGACTGACATACCAACACTACTGGAAAACGTATAAGCTTGACTACTAAGATTTTCAGATAATAATACCATTTACTAAGGAATGACATTTGGATTGACAAGATATCAATAATGATGGCTAGACCTCTTGCAAAAATAATAGTAGTTTAAATAATTATTGCTCAAAATAGACTAATTGTGTTGTTCCTGAAAATATCCAATGTCGCCACAGAATATTTTTTTTCTGGATCCCCTATCCCTCCGGAATTTCCAAAATTGATAAACCAATGACAAGAAAATTCCTGTGCCTCTTGACCCCTACCCCTCTAGGATTTCCCAGGATCTTCAGCCATGTGGGTATGGATATTTTCTGGAGCTACATATTGCTAAAAACATTGTGTGATGAGCATAGGGCCAGTCTTAGAGGCTATGTTGTCTTATAACTATGGAAATCATTACAGAGTGGGAAAACTGTCTCATCGATTCTAATGATCAGATTTATCATGCTACTGATTTCCACAGTATGCTTCAACTTAGCCTCAACAGTTTGCCTTTATGTCTGTCAAATATTATTATACCTTTAATATCAGCAGGGTTTATCTGTAATTCTTTGCAGCTTTGTAAAGTTTGTTCCATACATTTATACACTGAAGATAACAACACTTTAGGATCTTGCTCCACCCATCTACACAGAACACAACATAGTAGATAAACGATATGGAACAAAAACAGTGGTATAAGTACTAATATATAATAATTGATAGAGCAAGCACAGGAAAACCATGAAATAAAAACAAACTAAATACTAACAAGTAGTTAATAATAATATCTAGTAACTATTTGCCATTAAGCACTGGACCAGAACACAATACCCAGACAAAAGATATAGTAATGTTCTGGTTGAGTGAAAATGACAAATAGTCAATAAATAGCTACTATTTGTTAGACAGTTTGTATTTATTTCAAGGTTTTCCTGTGTTTGCTCTAGCTGTTGTATTTTATTACAATATCCATTGATTCATTCATTTATTATTCATACATGCACTACGTTTTCATTTGCATTTTTGTTCATTCATTAATTTTTCATTCATTTATTCAAATCACCTAATTCATTCATATATTCATACATTCTTTCATCAAAAGATGTAGTCATTCATCCAGTTATTCATAAATTCATTCTTTCATTTATTTATAAATCCATTTATTTCTTTTTTATTTGCTTTTTTTTTCTTCTTTTTTTTTTGCTTTTTTAATTAGTCTGATACTATTTGTTCAATTGCTTATTTTAGTCCAAATCAAAAATTCATGCCATAATAAACCAGCTTATCTAATACTTCAAAAGTCTCTTCACAAATAGAATACAAAGACAGATTTCAAAGACAAAAGATTAAGTTGTGGTCAAACAAATGCCACTACAACTAAGCTTCTATAAACAGGAACATGATAATTTCTACCAAGGGGGAGAGGGATAGTAAAAATTGTAAGGGGTTTATTTCATTCATTTTATATATACCCGTCAATAGGATACTAGAAATTTTGTAATGGAGTTAGTGAGCTCCCTCCCTATACAGGTTTGAACATCATTTTAAGGAATCAAAATTATTTAAATTAATCATCTTACAATCATTTGTGTGTTCAAAATTTAAAATCTAATTTATTGACGTTTAATAGAGTGGTTTCACAAACCATTGAGAAGTATTATGTGTGATAAGGTGCAATAAAACATAATACACCAAAAATGCAAAAACATGTTTACAGTAAAGCACAATTTATAAAGCGTATTTTGCTTAAGTGTATTACACAGGTTTTTTTAAAAACAACTCTATGTTTTACACAATAGCTTAAACAATTCCGTACTGTTTTTAAGTCGCTATAAATCCCATGACGGAAATTACATGACTTTTTGATTATTTTCCATTATAATAATTATCAAAAAAATCACCAAATACATGCATGTTTTTTTTTTTTTTTTTGTTGTTTTTTTTTTTTGTTTTTTTTTTGTTGTTTTTTTTTTTTTTTTTTTTTTTTTTTTTTTGTTGTTTTTTTTTTTTGTATCAGGGGCCCATTTTGTGTTGGACTTAATAGTTCAACTTTAGCCACAGGTAAACATTTTAGATTCCCACAATGGGTTTATTTTGGGTTATCATTGGGAAAATGCTACAAAAACCCAATAGTGGGTTCAAATTTACCAACATTTTTCACATTTCCCATGCAATTCCCATTGAAGACTTGGGAATTTAATTTTTTCCTGTGAGGGTAAACATGATAAACATTGTTTTCAATGACTTCCATGAGCCTACACATTATTCTATGGCCTAGCTCTGGGTCTGGAAAACAAGAACACCAAATTCCATGCTTTTCCAGGATTTCCATGACCTGTACCAACCCTGTTAAATGTCTATCGTTAACATTTCTCATTTGACAAGAGCTCATACCCTTCTTTGGGATAAATACTATCAAACTCTACTTGATGGAATGCTAACAGTTCTGCTGTCTTGCTTGCAAACAACTGGAAAAAAAATGAAATTAATCATTTGAAATTCTTGCTAAATTAATAAGTCATCATCAACAGACACCGAATATCATGACTCTAATTGATATTACATTTATCCTCATCAATTAATCGTAATCTTAATCATCAATCTTGCAACAGCCATCATAATTACCATCACCATCATCAGCGTTCAATCATAATTCGATTATCCGAACTCTCAATTATCCTGAAATTTTTGTATCGGTCCGGAAGGATCGAGGTTGGGATGTACCAAAATTACGATTCAATCATTAGGTTAAATTGAATTTTTAATTCAGTAACATCAAAAAATTGAGCTAGCTTAACGGAGATTGACGCAATAAATATAATTATTTCACAGAAGCACAAGGAAATTATTTATGCTAACGAAAAACTACAATAGGAGACAATTTAGAGTCGGGGTGGGGTCTAACTAATATAAAATAACATCTAAAAACACACACACCATCTGCAGCCAAGACACAGAAATAACAACTCAAAAACGACAGTTTTTTATCCAAATAACCAATCAATCAATATAAAAACCTCTCAAAATGGCAGCACTTACTGTGATCCGATAAGAACCTTTTCGTAGTCACAAATAGGTACATCAACGAAATAAAATGAAAATGTGCATATCGCACGCGCATTTTCGGGCGACTTTCAACTCACAAGACTCGAACACCATTAAATCTTATAAAAATATGAGGAAATAAATTACATCAATCAAGGAATGAACAGATAAGGTCCTTAACTTACCAGAAATCGGCTGCTAGATGTTCCTTGATCAATAGCGCCAACGAGCGGACCGAAATCTTTGTATGAAGAGGCGGCCATTTTGAATTTTGATCTTCTCCACTTCACCGATAATACACCGCTGTGCAAAGGAATTCCAAAGTTCACAGTTTTTCTTAATAAATTAAATATTAATCTCATGAGCTTTGGAAAGGATTTATTTCATGAGCAAATATTCAAAGGGAAAAAAGCATGATTGAGAGAGCGAAGGAGTCTCCTAGGACTTCATTCTTTTTCATTGACAGTCCACTGATCAGCGAGTTTGATAGACTTGAGTGAGTTCCACAGGGAGCCCATTTCGCCGGTAAACAGATCAGAGTGCAACCAACCGTGCAAAAAGAGCAATTAGTTTTCATTTGCTCATTTGCTCATTTGCTCATTGGTTACATGGATGAATGAACGAGAGAATGAGCGCACGTGAATGAACGGAACGAGACAAAATAATATAAATAGTGATTTATTTGTCGTAGTTTTTTTTTTTTTTTTTTTTTTTTTTTTTACCACAGGATATTTAAGACATTTTAGCTTGCTACTATCTGATAGTTTAAATTACACTATGTATCCATACATATTTATGTTATTATCTTGTTAATAAATTTATAACACTGGAATGGTAATGAATAAATGAATTATTTCATTTCAATCAAAAACGTTAAAATCATTTTTCCAAACAATTTTAAAAACCGTTTTTAGGCATGCATTCGGCATCTGGAAGAAATTTTTTTGGGGAAGTAATTTTTCACATTACTCCATCTAAAACTTTCAAAATGAAAACTTATGTTGAAATACTCTAGTCATTGTGTTACTCATTAGAGGAAGTAATAATCCCCCATTAAATTATGTCAGTTTTGATAGAGTAACCTTTTCGAAAGCGCTGTATATTGCGTCACATATTATTATTAAACCACAATTTCCTGTAAATTTTCTAAGCATTCAAAACGTGGCTAATTCGGTTTATGGCTTGTGGCTGTTTTGCAGTCACAAAACCACAAACTATACGGCCAATCTACATCTGTTAGTAACAACAAAATCACATTGAAAATTGAAAATGCAGCGCAGCCGATCGTTGCTCGCGCTAATAGGAATTGACATCAAAAAAACACCTGCGAATTGTGAGCGTAATTATTTCACCACCAAAATTGAATTAGTTTTTTTGCCGTTTTCTACAATTTGACTATCAAATTCGGCGATTGAAAAAGTCTAATGTGTTCGTTAGTGAACCGTTTTTATATTATTAATCATCGTATAGTGTAAATTAAGGTCAATATTCATTAGATTCTCTTGTAAGTCGGTATGTTGACTGGAGTATTAGTTATTCATTAGAAACTGAATGCAACCATTAGCTCCGAGTGTGCGCCCAATCAAGGTTTGGAGGCGATATCGTCTTTCCGCCTTTTCATAATAACAATCCAAACTAGAATAAAACATACCTTACAATAACAACTCTGAAACTAGAAAACACAATAGCTCAAAATCGAAACATAGCTTAAGTGTAGGAATTCTGTGGCCAATAAGTATCTAATTTAAGGATCAGTTTTAGCAGTACATGAGTGAGCGGTAATAATTAAAAGTCAACTGACTGCTCCGCTGTATGTGATTACAAAATCTTTTGAAAAACACCTTGAGTGAGAGCCGGCAGAGTACGTGGTTTGGCCTTTCATTTGTAAATTACGATGTAAAAATACTTAGTACATCATTATAAACAAGGCTATTACGATCCATGAACGGTTTTAAGCGATAACTCACTGCGGCACAGAAATCGACGAACATATCTTGACCACCAACAGTCAATATGAAAGTGCGAACTGACTGACTCCTTTACGACGAATTGATAAATATGAAACTAAAGAACCACGAGTCCGCCAGATGAAGCGTATGTAGTAGTGCATCACAGTCAGCATTCATTAATTGTTATCACTGTGCTCTAGTTGATCCCTATTGAATAATTCATCTTTCAACAATCTAATAAAAAAAGACCATTTGTTAATAGTCATGTATGTCAAACGGCTGACTACACATAGATGGAAAATAACGATGAAACCACACTGAGGAATTTCTAGTTTACCTTAAGGGGAGACATGCCACATGATAATTATTGATCTGACGAAGATTTTCCCGTTCGCGCATTGGCGTTAGATTAGGCTTATACGATTCAGAAAAGCAAGCCAACTTCGGTAAACAGCCGTATATGATTTTTTTATTATTTAGAAGTACGTTCTAAACATACAACTACACTGCCTTCTCAGTCATTACGATCGAGGGAATTCATTAAAACTATGGTGAACATTGGATTTAAGGTAAAATATGTAAAAATCTATGCTTTGAGTATTGAGGATTTTGGATTTCCAAGCAATATCTACTTACAGGCAATGCAAGAAATGCTAAAATCGCATTACTAAAAAGTGTAAATTGGTCACAAGATTTGCATCATTTTTGCAATGCAAGATCATGAACTATAGTCCAACTTCACTGGAATATTATGACGAAAAGCGAAACCGAGAAAGAGTACGCATTAATGTTAGCGGAGAAACGTTCGAGACGTTTGAAGACACACTGGCTCGATTTCCTTCCACATTACTCGGCTCAAAATCAAAACGAAGTCAGTATTTTAACTCCAAAAGAAGTGAATACTGCTTCAACAGAGATCGAGCTGTTTTTAATGCCATTCTATTCTACTATCAATCATCTGGAATTCTGTCAAAACCTGATACGGTTTCCTACGAAATATTTTTGAAAGAAACAACGTTTTTTGAATTAGAAACAGACTGTATGGGTAGGCCAGTTATTGGAAATATGTCTTCTACTTCTTCATCTTCGTCTGTGAAATGGCAGAGTAAAAAACACAAAAGAACGCGCACATTACGAGGGCGCATATGGCAGTCGCTAGAAAATCCTCTCTCTCCTGCGGAAATTCTCGTAAATAAATTGTCTGGGTTGATTACACTACTTTCACTGGCTGCTCTTTGTTGGGATACCATACCACCAGATCAACGTAAAGCGCCCCCATTACATAATAACACCAAGACTCTTAAAAGCAATTTCAATAACAATTCACAGGCATTTTACAGTGAACATCAATTTTTCTTCCTCAGCGAGTCAATATTCTCCGGCTGGTTTACAATCGAATATATGGCGCGATTATTCACGACACCAAAGCCTTTTTATTTCCTGATATCATTTTCAGCAGTAGTCGATCTATTATCTATAGTACCATTTTACATAGCAATGGCTATGGGATTCTCGCACGAGGCAAATTTCTCACCGATCTTACGGCTGCCACGACTGATTAGAATACTTAAATTAAAGAGATATAGTACTAGTGTTCGGTTGTTGTTTGAAACTATAACTGACAGCTGGAAGGAATTACAAGTATTTTTCCTCAGTTTGGTTTTTATCACGGTGATAATGTCAAGCGCAATTTACCACGTCGAAGGTTTGGGCGAAAATACTCAATTCGTTAGTGTCCCTGATGTTTTCTGGTATTCAGTTGTAACTTTATCTAGCGTTGGATATGGTGACTATGTGCCTAAAACAGAATTTGGGAAATTAATTGGAGCGTTCTTCTGCATCAGCGGCGTTGTGCTCATTTTTTGCTTTTCGCCGGTTCTCTTTGCCAAATTTCGACGGTGTCGATATAGGCTCTTTAAAGAGCAGGTAGAGTTACAAATATATCGCGAAGAACTGGGGAAAATTTACAATCAGAATGTAACAGAGAAAAAACGCAAAGAATCAATTGGGACAAAACATTGATAATGTATAATTTAAGTATGAAATTAACTTGTTGAAACGATTAAAGAAGCTCTCTTTTCAAGAAGTTGCTGTGATGTTAATTTTCAGTAATGATTGTTATACACAGAATTGAATGTAGAAATATGGAATATCAGCTTAGCTATCCACACATTAATTTTAATTTCTACTTTCAATACTAACGCGCGCGGTTTCTCTTTAATTGACATTTTAAAGACAGAATGACAATTATAGATACTTGAACGTTTTCAATCCGTTGGGAAATAAAAAAATCAAAAGGATTATTGAAGGATTGTAATTGCCAAAACCATCCCAAAATTCTGAGAGAATGTGCATACAATCAGCACTTGCTGAAAATTACTGCGACGCGAAGTCGTGAGTAATACAAAACATACAAGTTTTTTCATTGCATATCAGACTAAATTTCTAAACAATTATTTTTCTAAAATTAAAAAAATTCTTTTGTCGTTTGTTTGTTTAAACGAAACTCTGCGCGCATCAAATCACGTATCAATGTTAATAACTTTCAACTGAATGCGAAATTTTTTTCTTCTCTTATTTTTCAATCACAAATCGCTTTAATATTTGCACTTGGTAATAGTAATCTTGTTACGCGTCTTACATTGTCAATTGTGACTTGTACATCTTAAATTCAAATAGCGTAAAATTAGAAATAAATATTTAATAAAAAATTAAGAAACTCCGAGCAAACAAAAAATAAAAATTAGGAAAAGAAAAAAAAATTTTGAGAATAAAATAGAACTTAGCAACGTTTATCAAAATGTAAAGATTTCAACTGAAGAAAACAAAACGAAAATCTGAAAATCAGCAGCGTCTTATTTCTATAATTTTTTTTACGCGGTGAAAACGTCGGGCTTTTTAATTCTAGCGGCGTGTTATGTTAAAATCTTTGATCTAATTAAGCATTTGAGATTGAAGAACATATTTCCATGACTAGTTTTACAGCAAAACCCCTTCAAGCTAACAATTGCAACATGTTTAAGTAATTTCAGAATGAGAAAATTTCAAAACGCCCACACGTAAAAATATTGCCTACAACAAGTCAAAGTGGCTACATAAATGCTTTTAAATTCAGTCAACTTGTCTCAGAGTGATTTTTTAAAACTAAAACTGTTGAAGTTTAATAGGTAAACAATGAGGGTGGTAAACACATTGTTTTAGATTAGAGAGCAACTTACAGACTGCTCGAGTCCCAATGAATCGACAGACCATTTCGTTTATGCATTTCAAAGTGCATTTTTTGAGATAGATTGAACTCCAATAAGCCAAATATCTAAAGACTGCAAAGACGTTTTTGTGTTTAGGAGTACAGCAGTTCATTGATTGTTTGAATTACAATCGACAGCTTCTTTTAGAAAAGACTAACAGCGCAAAAAAAATATGCAAACATGTAGTATATTGGAAATTGGTTTTATATTACTTACCTTTTATCACTTCAGTACTCCAGCTAAGCACTCGACAAACATTCTATTCAAATACGTATTTTTCTTTTGCTAGTATACAAAACACTGATTTTTGGCAATTATTCATTAAAAAAATATAGTTCATTCTGACTTTAATCAAAGCACATAAATGGATCGAGTACATAAAGTAATATTTGACTTTTTTATTTATTCATTTATTTGTTTATCTTTCTATTTTTTATTTGTTTAGTTGTTTTTTTTATTTTTTATTTCTTTATTTGTTTATTTGCTTGATTTTGCTATATCAAAAAAGAATTGTATTTTTTATTCTGTATTTCAAAGTTAAATTTTAAGGAGAATAAATGAGATATGTTTTCTTTGTTCCAGTATTTTTTTAATCAAAAGAAACTCAGATAATGAACATGATCAAATACCAAGTTATTTTAGTTAACTTGAATTAAACGTGGTTTGTCAGATTTGATCCGTGATAACCATTCGGCTCATTTCGCATAAATCATGAACAATCTTAGTTAGATCTATGTCCAGTTGAAGCCGAGACAACCCAACGAGCACGATAACTATATGACAAAAACAATTTTTTCAATCGACAAAATAATCACATACAACATTTTTATGTTCAGAAAGGTCATGCAGGGCCTTGAAACGTTTTACAACTAAGATCCACTAGGTTGAGTGTAAAAAGCCTGAATTTGCAAAACGTACTATAACAAAAGCAACGTTAAGTTTTCGTTTCGTTATTCACAAAAAAATACAAAGTCACCATGATATTCATGAGAAGTTTCATTTTATGTCAGATAAGCAAGTAAGAATTTAGCAAGAGTCTAGAATCGATAAAGCATGTTCAATTTGATTTCAGTTGGGGTGGTAAAATAGCTATCGCTAATTATCGCTGATGAAAACTAATTGACTAAATCAGAGTGAGTTATCAACAGTCTTTCGCGGTTTAATATTCAACAAAAACAAAAAATGCGGTTTTTTACTTTTGTCTTTTTTGAATATACTTTTTAACTGGTCTTTGCAATGGGCAAGAAAGCTGTCAGTCTGGCATTGCATTCTGGGTAGATTTTTGCATCCAGACTATTTCACTCGCCGCTGGCCAAAACGAACGATGGCACTATAGGAACAAGATGAATTTAGAGCAACATGAGCATCATCGACATAATATCCATTATATGCAATAACTTTGTTTACAGGCCCAAACATTTCCGCCCAATCCTTTAACGACGCCATTTTAACTTACGGTAATGAAGTCGAACATACAAAACCTCGTAGCAATATTGATGGTTTTCAACCATTCCCAGGAGAGTGAGTGGAACAAAAGGGTCCACCAGTCACGGTGGTGGTTTTCTTTTGAAAAGTCCACCAGCATGGCTGCCATGTCTTTTGTTGAAATTGTCTCCTGGGAATAGTTGAAAACCATCAATACCATCAACGTTTAAAAAAACAAGCACATCTAATTTAACCAAAAACTTGCATATCAAGCTTCTTTTCTTAAAATATTTAAATTGCGGGAGTCGTCCTCTTACAGTCATGTAGTACATGCTAGCTATCTAATCTTACTTGATTGGCATCCAGGGGTTTCCTGATGTCATGATGGCGGCCGTCACGGCCTATGCAGCTGTGAAGCGAGTACTGAGAAACGTCATCAAAGGTGCCCGCGTTTCTATTCACCACTTTCACTATAAACATAATGCCTTTTTTATGGGATGAGCTTTGCGATGCAAATAAATTCAATTGTTATTCAAATACAAATGTTTTCAATGAAAATAATTACCCCCCCAAAATCAGAAGGTATTATGGGATGTTAAAGTAGAGAATAGAAAAATTGCACAGATCAACGACATTTGCTATAAAAAGATTTGATTTCAGTGAATACGATTTGATTCCGAATTTCTTACTTCCACTTGCTGGATTAAAAACACTGCAAAAGAAGATGAAACCATTAATTCATGTTATTGGCGAAACAAAAGGAATGGGTCTGCGCACTGAAAATGACTCTTAAACTACGAAGTGCATGGTTTATAGCAACAGCGATACTTTGACCTGCATGATCTGACCAGGTTCCTTTTGACATCCCGTAGACAGTGATTGGCTGTTATATAGGGACGGACCATTAGATATTTTTGGGGGGAGTTAGGCAATTTTTTTGTGAATGTAATGGTTGTGCAGGATATTTTCTGCCTCCCTGCACGATATTTTTTATTTGCACATCTGCCGTGCACGATATTTTTCACTGTTTAAGGCTGTGCTCGATATTTTTTTGGTATTTGCCCAACTCCCCCCCCCCCCCCCCTCAAATATCTAATGGTCCGTTTCCTAAGTATGGATCTTCAGAAAGAATATTGTAGTTTTGCTTGGCATATTAACACATCAATTTGTTTGTTCGATGAGCATGAAATAACTGTCGCTTTAGAATAAATAATAGAACTAAAGATAAAAACAATCATTCAATGGATTGGACTTCCTGTGTCAAATTGACGTCGTTGCAAACGGCTGCCAATGAAAGGACCGTTATACAGCGTTACACTGATTGAGCTGCATACATCTATAGAAATTAGAACATTGGACTTCCTGTGTCAACATGGCGATGTTATGAGCCGCAAGGAATTCTGGGGAATTTTCGGTTTATTTTTATCTCACAAAGATATTTTACATTGATCGACACAATATCAACTATTGCTGTAAAACAGAACAAGAAACGGGACAAGAAAATTATTTCGCGTCAACAATGCAGCGTCGATGCTCAATGTCAGCGACCTGCCATCCACTGAAATCAAAAATGTCCGAGTACGAAACATCCATAGGTCCCGTTATTGACGCATTGAGAAAGAGAACAGACGACAGTAAAGCAAATGAAGGTAAATGTGCCGTCTTCTATATGAAATCGATTGACTAATTTTTGATAGTTTCTAGTTTGTTTATTTCCAAGGAGGTACCTATATTTAACTTTATAATAAAAGAGTTTATATATTTAAAAAAATATTATTTGTCGGTGAGTTTTCGCATTTTTAAAATTGATTAATTGCTGCATTATTTTTATATACTGGTTATATTGATTTTTAATAGCTATGCTATCTATTTCTGGGTTATTATATAATATATATACATATATCTTCATAATCGTACATTTTCTTAATTTACAAAAAGAAATTAAATTTTAAAAAAACAAATCCGCAGCGAAATACCGCGAAGTTACTCTTTCGGCCTATATTCCCTTTTGTTAGTGATACTTTTACCCACATTCCAGTATATAATTCATGTTTGTTCATATCGTTAAAAATATGGAAATAGAACAGCATTCTGAGCTAATTAAATGTCACACATCTCGATTTCAAAGACCAAAATCATTCGCTCTACTGCCTATATATTTTTCCTATTTACAACATTTTATTCAAATTACATTTTAAGAGTTTCGTTTCCTTTCCATTCAAACTGACAACAAGTAAAATATTAGCTTGTAAAGATTGACTCAAATCTGGCGCCTCTCCTCCACGAAAACGAGAAAATTATATGAGAAACCAAACTGTATTTTACTAAGCTATACGAAAATCTTAACCATGCAGTTTTTGATGGAAATATCATCAATCGGTACAAAGTTTTACGGGAGGTCCGGCTGTAAGAGCACTTGCCATGCTTTCACTTCTGTGCGGCGAGTGATCGTATTTTGCTTTATAGCCTATTCTATTCCATGACAAGGGTCGCTTTTCTTCAACATGTGAGCTTTAGTAGAGTAGCACGTGCTAAACAAGGAATGAATGGAAGCTACTATTTCTCTAGTATTTAGTTTGTTTTATTTCATGGTTTTCCTGAGTTTGCGCTATTGTGATTTTCAAATAAGAGTATATTTTTACTTCTATAGTACTTACAGAGGAGAATGTTTCCAACCGTTCACACAGTGTCACACCAATATCAGGTAAATCAACTTAGGGACGGACCATTAGATATTTGAGTGGGGGGAAATATTGTGCACAGCAGATGTGCCACTAAAAAATATCGTACAGAGAGGAAGAAAATATCCTGCACAACCATCACATGGGAAAAAATATCCTACAAATATCCTAATGGTCCGTCCCTTACCGTTAGATCTTTCTATCATGACTGAGCACGCGATCAAAACACGTGTGTGTGATCCTGTGTTCCATTTATTCACGTTCCTCTGGTAAGATTACTGAGCTGATCCAAATTATCGGCAAATATATTAAAACTATTTGTTACGACTATACTATGTAGATGTATTTAGACTTTATTCACTTTAATACGCTTTGATTAAACGGAAGAGGATCGTATTTTCTACAATTTTTTGATATAAGACAGCACCTAGTTTTCACGTTGTCAAGGTGACATAATATTCGAACTGATACTGAAATTCAAAATAAATGCCTTATTGTTCTATCCATATTGATGTGTCAACTACTCCTGTTACATTATAAGGAATCGTAGTGTAAGGTGGCTGAAACCCTCAATTTCCTTGAATCTGTTTTAAATGTATCTTACAACTAAAATCGTCGCATCGCGACCCGGTGCATTTGCAACTTTGACTGGATTTTTTTTTCTGCGACATCAATGATACCGCCTCGGTGGATCGACTGTTGATGACGCAGAAAAAAAATCCAGTCAAAGTTGCAAATGGACCCTCATAAGAACGATACACACGAAACGGCTAGGGAGCTTACCACCACAACACGCTGCCTCAACATGGAGGACAATTTCACGCAAAAAATGTTTCATGTCAAAGCTTTTTTCTTTTTGCTTATCAAACTAGTTATGAGGTCGCAAGCTCCAGGACCAAATCTGTTGCGGAAGCATGTTTTAGTAGACTGTGTTGCATCCGCAATATTCTTTGTAGTACAAAGAATATAACGGATGTAACACAGTCTATGTTTTAGGAGCAAGGTCCCGTCTTGTGTACCGGCTTTAATAGGCCTTTTCTGAGTTGGATAAAAAAGATGAATTGTGGTCTAGCTTCAGTACAAACAACACCATATACGGCATAATGAACAAAAGATGTTTGTACTGAAGCTAGACCATAATGCACCATGTTTGCTATTTCAGAAATGATCTATGAAACAATAGGGTCAGTGTCAGACACAAATGTTTCCAGCCCCAAATGTCCTGGGTTTTTTTTTTCTTCATCCTTAATTTTCTCCCCCTCTTTTCACTCCATCCATCCATCCCTCACATATTCATTTTCTTTTAACAGATTTTGAAGCCAAAACCAAACTAGAAGGGTCCTCTGACGCTCTTACCGAGTCACCGTATGCCCTTCACGGTGTCAAACTGATCCCCGAGGGGGAGTGGGGATGGGCAGTTTGTTTGTCCGGTTTCACAGTTCAGTTTATTGTGCTTGGCGTGAACAATTCATTCGGGATTTTGTTTGCGTTCCTGTTAAATGAGTTTGGCAAAAGCAAAGGTGAAACAGGTGAGATCAACATATATATTTACAGGTTAAGGTAAAAAGAAATAAATAATATTAATAAATCATAGACATAGACGTAGACGTAGACGTAGACGCAGTAATATTTAAACGTATTTAAACGTACAGGCTATCCACAATAGCTGTACATTAGAGACGGACCATTATATATTTGAGGGGGGGGGGGGGGGGGGCAAATACCAAAACATTATCGAGCAAAGCCTTAAGGTGACTCCATATAATTTCAGAGCGCGCGCTCGTGCATGGCCACGTGTGCAATTTGTAGTATGTACAACAAGTTACACGCTCTGTAACCTGTTTAAGAACATCCTCAACTGGTTTTAGAGGATTTGAAAATAGTACCGTGTAAATCAGCCCTTAGAAAGTCTTACGACTAGTTATTCCATCTACAGCCTGGATTGGTTCAGCCGCCATCGGTGTTCTCTACCTGTTTGGACCGATCACGTGCGGATTGAACGAGCGAATCGGCTTTCGTACCATCTCCTTCATAGGAGGAGTGCTTTGCGGGCTTGGTTTACTGCTGACGTCATTTGTGACAGACTTTTACAAGCTCTTTGTGACATATAGCATACTGTGGGGGATTGGGTCGAGTCTTTGTTACTTTTCGACGCTGACAGTCGCAGGGGAATATTTTTGTCGAAGGCTCTCATTGGTCAATGGGATCATTACAGCTGGTATGTAGTTACTTGTAATATAACCCGCGCCTTGATTGGACGATGATGCATGCATCACAGCGAAACTAAATAATGCCACAAAGGGATAAAAGAAATTATTCGTTGTTTTTCTGTCTGATTCATCTTTTAAAACCTTTCACAACTAGTAATATCAAATTTATGGATCCGTAAAGGAGAAAAGGCTGCGTGAATACTTGCTTTACATAACACTTGTACGGATGCGTTAATATGACGTAAATGTAAACAGGACCTTTACGCATATTTTTCGTCTTTTACACATCTTTACTTATCTACAAAAAATTACGCATTCGTAAAATTGCGTAAAGCGTCCTATTACACACTTTGTGAACGCGAAAATGTGCGTAAAAATATAATTTCGTGCTGTGTTTTTGTCGTCGTAGAGTGATTAGAACTTTCACGGAAAGCGAGGAACTTGTACGTGTTTCGAGACTACTTAAGACGCGGACAAAAATTTTATCTTTTAAAATTACACTCGATCAAATGAAAAATTCATTTTCATCACTTCCGCAAATTTCTTTGCTTATTCACTTAGAGTCGTTTTCTTATGAGTGGGAAACAGTACTGTATCGTATCGTAGCCGTAGTTTCTAAGAAAACATTCGAATGATTTAGCATATTGTAGCGGTATTGTAACCGTACCGTTTTACACTCATGCGAAAACGCCTCTATATTAATCACGATTTAAAATTAATATGATAAAGGACCAGGCCCAATGATTTCTTCTCTAACCTCATATTTTCTTCGGTGCACTTTATCACTCTCCTTGATTGTATAAAATCCTGTTTAGGGATCGTAGACCGGCGTTTCAATTCACTGATGCATCAATATCAGCCGATATTTACTGTCTTATTCTTTCATCGTTAGGAAGTGGGTTCGGTACACTAACCTTTGGACCGCTACTACAGTTCTTGCTAAAAAATTATGGTCTTAATTCAACATTGAGAATATTATCAGCGATCATGAGTCTTCTCGTCCTGGCATCTTTAACTTACAAAAGATTTCGCTCTCCTTTGGAACAAATCTACGACATCACGAGAATACCAGCGCCTTTTTGCGACGTCTCAGTTTGGAAAAACAAAGCATTTGTATTGTATACGGTTGCAGTGTCGTTGTTTATGTTGGGGTATTTTATACCTTATGTACATGTGGTAAGACGGTCCAAACAAACAAACAAACACACAGACAAACAGACAAACAGACAAACAGACAAACAGACAAACAGACAAACAGACAAACAGACAAACAGACAAACAGACAAACAGACAAACAGACAAACAGACAAACAGACAAACAGACAAACAGACAAACAGACAAAATCTTTAAAATATATTCATGTATCATGTATCATGTATTTATATCTTTTTAATGACCACTACCCCTTTGTTTATATCATTTTCTAGATTAGTCTAGTCGTAGATGTTGGAATCTCACCTTCAGACGGTGCCATGCTCATCGGCTACATGTCCATCTCATCGACTCTTAGTCGCATCGTCTTCGGGAAATTCTCGGATCATCCCCGTGTCAACCGATTGTATATGACTCAGTTCGCTATTATCGGTTTTGGCGCCATGACGTTCCTGTGTACTTTTATTGAATCATACCGTTCTTTCGTAGCGGTCATGGTGATGCTGGGGCTGTTTGATGGCATGTATGTCGTTCTTATCGCTGTCGTAGTGACTGATATTGTTGGAGTTCATAAACTCAACCAAGCAATTGGGAATTTGTATGGAGCAATATCGTTTGCTATCACCGCTGGGCCACCGTTTGCAGGTTCGTTGAAGCATGCTTTGAATATTTACGCAAAAAAACGCAACATAAATACCGAGTATTAGTTTTATCATTATTATTACTTAGTTTTAGGAACGGTGCAGAAATCCTTTAAAAAAAACACAACACAACACAGCACAGCGCAACAAAACAGCACAGCACAGCACAACAACACAGCACAGCACAGCACATCACATCACATAACAGCACAGCACAGCACAGCACAGCACAGCACAGCACAGCACAACATAACGCAACACAACATAACATACATTATCTACCGAGTATTAAAAGACTTAAAAGTGATGGGTCTAGCATATATAAATATCCCATCAATTTTCGATTATTTTAAATAAAGAGCATCATTTACAGTGTCGGTCGCTATCCAGTACGTACAGTACCAAACTGCATTTCAAATATTCAATAGAATTGAACAGGGATACGATTTTAGTCGAGTACCAGTTATATTTTTCTAATATCTTAATCTCTCTTGTACCAACCTAATTGCCCTATTTCATTATGATGTCACATCAAAACAAATCTATTGTTTAAACGCAAAGAATCATGGTCGCCAGAGGGGATACAGCAAGTATACATTATTGAACAAAAGACCGGTTATAAGAAAGGAAAAATTCTATGTTCAAGTATAATATAAAATGCACCAGAGGAAAACTATTTGGCTCGAATTGTGTCTGTTTTTATTCATGTAAAGAAACCATGGCGTCATAGTGAAATAAGACAATTGAAATGATCTATTTGCATAATCATTAGCCGTCAATACAATACTGAATAGACCTGAAATAGCCCGGGGGGGGTGGGGGGGGGGTACTACCCTATATTGACTATACGGGGATGATCCGCTGAACAGGGTATGGTTTTTCGACCTTGGTGTCATGAACAGGGTATCCAATTCTACCTGACTCTATTTCCGATTTAATCTAAACTTCCTGTCATACTCAGGGCCCAAAAAATGAGAGAAATTATTTTGCATTCAGGAAATCGACAGGAATAAGATCGTTGACTTTAAAAAAAGATAAGAGCAGCACGTGTGTCTGAATTGATAAACAGGGTAACCCCTACAAGATCCCAGCGGAACACCCCTACCCAGATCTGAAGGGAGTACCCCCCCCCCTTGTGAAATAGGTACTTTCCTTGTCTCATTGTTCTCAGAATAAGAATTAAAAATGGATGTGATAGAATAAACACAGTACAAGTCATTTCTTGTCTTACCTTATTCTTATCACGCATTTAAGTTCATCGTCTCTTGTGAAATTTTTTCCAGGGTTTTTATACGACGCTCTATCATCCTACAACACCGCTTTCTACATTTGTGGAGCAACAACAACCATCTCATCTCTCCTTTTGTTCCTTGTACCAGTACTCACACGACGCGACAATGGAAGACGATTTGAACGTGATTCAATAAACAGCAGACTTGATTCTTTTATGTCTATTTCGCGTAGTATAAACGACAGCAGCATCGAGAAGAGTATACCTTTTGGAGTTTCGGGAACTAAGAGCGGTCTAAGAACCAACGAGCGACTCCTACAGAAGAGACAATTAGTGCGTGAACAGTCGACTATCTACAGTGAAAGAGAGTTTAGCATAGATAATGATGCGTTACAACCGAATTCAACACTAAGTGATATTGATAAAAGGGTACCTAGAGGGCGCAGCGTTAGCTTTGCTTCCGATAAAGATTTATCTGAACCTGAGGAAATGTTTCTCCATCAGCCATCTTACCACTGCGACGTTTTCGATGGTGTTGATTTTACAGATAGCTCCAGTAGCTCAAGCGGTTGTGTTCTTGGAAATTCGTTTAATACCTCACAAAATACTAGTTTCAATTCTTCCATGTCGAATAGAGGCTCGATTACTAAAGTGCTTCTGTTGAAGCAATTCTTCAACGGCAGCCCAACGCGATCACCCGACCAAAGCCGTAGAGGTCCTTCATTGAATT
Organism: Diadumene lineata; assembly: GCA_918843875.1. Classification (NCBI taxonomy): domain Eukaryota; kingdom Metazoa; phylum Cnidaria; class Anthozoa; order Actiniaria; family Diadumenidae; genus Diadumene; species Diadumene lineata. The sequence continues at coordinate 8,337,702 of OU974069.1, forward strand.
TGGTAAGCCTCGCTCGGTTAACGCCCTCCAATAACTCATTGCATAAAAATGTTGAAAGCCTGCATGTAACTAAAGAAACTGTTGTATAATGCGATTTTGAAAATGCTAGCCTAAATCAAAAGCGAGATAAAATATTTCAAAAAACTGCGAAACGAATTCGCGGTAAAGATGTTTCGCAAAACAGCAATGTACTTTGCAAAGGCCCAGTCACGAAGCGATTTTTGGCTTGATTTTCAAGTCGATTCCCAAATTCTGATAATCAGAGCTTTAACAGCAGCAAAAATTAACCGTGTAAATATTGCAGTTAAAGAAACGCTTCACCAATGTAATGACCAACCACATCGTAAAAGCAAAATTAATTTTCCAACCATAATGCATGGACAACAGCCCACCGAAATGGCCAAAAAGCCCAAATATCCAAATATTCGATAATCATTTATTATAGCCATTGCAAGCAAAACTGTCAAATAAAACTTTTTTTAAATAAATGTACTATAAACCAACGAAGTGAACAACACTTATAACACTCTATAGCACACCTAAACTGCGGGCAAAAAAAACAGACTTTTTCGAACAAAATGCATGGACTGTAGCCCACACAGATGGCCAAAAATGCGCAGATTTCGATCATAATGCCTGAACTAGGCTCACGTAGATGTAAAAAAAACATTTTCTTATACAAATGCATTACCTGAAGATAAACAGCCAAAAAGCAAATTTTTCGACCAAAATGCATGTACTATAGACAACCAAAATGACGAAAAAATCGCCTTTTTCGACAAAAACACATGGACTATAGCCCACAAAAATGATCAAAACAGCGAATTTTTCGACCACAATGCATGGACTATAGCCCATCAAAGTAACCAGAAAGGAGCGTTTTTCCACCAAAATGCATGGACTTTAGCCCGCCAAAATGACCAGAAATGGCTATTTTTGACAAACATGCATGGACTATAGCCCACCAAAATGACCAAAAAAGTTCCTACTTCGATCAAAATGCAAGGACTAAAGCCCATCAAAATGACAAAAAAAGCCGTTTTCGAGTAAAAAGCATGGACTTTAGCCCACCAAAATGACCAAAAAAGTGCGTTTTTCGATCAAAAGACATGGACTATAGCCTACCAAAATGACGAAAAATGGCCCTTTTTCGACCAAAAAGAAATGGACTATAGCCCACCAAAATGACCATAAAATTGCGTTTTTCGATCAAAAGGCATGGACTGTAGTCCACCAAAATGACAAAAAATGGCCCTTTTTCGACCAATATACATGGACTCTAGGACACCAAAATGACCAAAAAAGTGCGTTTTTCGAGCAAAATGCATAGACTATAGCGCACTAAAATGACCAAAAAAGCACGTTTTTGAAGTAAAATGCATGGACTATAGCCCACCAAAATGACCAAAAATTGCCCTTTTTTGAGCAAAATGCATGGACTTTAGCCCTTCAAAATGATTGAAAAGTGCATTTTTCGACAAATATGCATTGCACACCGAAATGACCAAAAAGCGCGTTTTTCGACCAAAATGCATGGACTATAGCCCACCAAAATGACAAAAAAAGTGCGTTTTTCGATCAAAAGGAATGGACTATAGCCTACCAAAATGACGAAAAATGGCCCTTTGTCGACCAATATACATGGACTCTAGGACACCAAAATGATAATAGTAATAATAATAATAAATGATGTTTTATATAGCGCCAATTCCACATGGCTCAACAGCGCTTTACAACGAATAAAAAATGGGAATATCATAAAAATTGTTTTTTTTTCCCTAGATTTTAAAATGTAAGAAGTAATTGCAATAGGCTTTATTAAAAATGTTGATTAAAGAGTAGGAGATAAATTAAAAGCTATTTTAAAAAGATGTGTTTTTAGTTCACGTTTAAACTGAGGAATTGAGCTAGATTGTATGACATTCTGTGGGAGCTTATTCCAGAGCTCAGGGGCAGCAAAGGAAAAAGCTCGTTTGCCATAGCTTTTGTAATGGTATGTTTTCGTAACCAAGCGATTCTTTGAGGCAGATCTTAATAGGCGAGATGGAATATATGGATCTATTAAATCACAGAGATAAGATGGGGCTTGTTTATGTAGCGCTTTAAAAGTAAGTAAAAGAATTTTAAACTGAATACGTTGCTCAACAGGCAGCCAATGAAGGTTAAACAAAATTGGACTTACATGTTCTTGCTTTTTAGAAAAGGTGACAAGTCTTGCTGCTGCATTTTGAACATACTGTAATCTTTGTAAGGAAACATTAGGGAGGCCATATAATATAGAATTGCAAAAATCAAGTTTCGAAGAAATAAATGCATGGACAAGTGTTTCACAGGTGCTTTGACTTATGTGCTTGCGGATTTTCCAGAAGTTATGAATGTGGTAAAAACAAGTTTTGCAAACAGAAAGTATGTGATCATTTAGGGACAATGTTTCATCAAAGATAACTCCAATATTCCTGGCAGACGTAGATTTTTCAACAGTAGAGCTCGAGATTTGTAGGTCATTCAATAGTGGTCTTGGATTAAAAGAGTTTGATAAGACAAGGATTTCTGTCTTGTCGTTGTTTAGTTTCAATTTATTATATGTCATCCATTTGTCAATTTCAGATAGACAGGTCTCAATTTGCAGTTTTGCTGAGTTTAATTCAGAAGAGGATGATGTTGAGAAAGACAGATATAATTGCGTGTCGTCTGCATATAAGTGAAAGTCAATGTGGTTCATCCGCATGATGTCGCCAATAGGTGCAGTGTAAAGGAGAAACAATAAGGGCCCAAGAATAGAGCCTTGCGGGACTCCACAATCCATATGCCGCAAGGAAGATGAAACACCATTAACCTTGACACGAAAAGACCTATTGCTAAGGTACGATTTGAACCACTGATAACTATCACCCTTAATACCAAATCTAGTTGAAAGTCTTTCAAGAAGAATACCATGATCTACGGTATCAAATGCGGCAGAAAGATCGAGTAGTACTAAAATAACCGCTGATTGTTTGTCTAGAGATTGAAGAATGTCATTGTGGACTTTCAGAAGTGCAGTTTCAACGCTGTGGAATTTCTTATAGGCAGATTGGAATTTTTCGTGTAGTTCATTTTTTTCTAGATACTCAACAAGTTGAGTGGCCACAACTTTTTCTATAACCTTAGAAAGGAACTTCAAATTCGATATTGGTCTGAAACTGGCATAATCATTGGAAGGCAAGGAATATTTTTTTAGAACTGGCTTGACTACCGCTTCTTTCAGATTACTAGGCATAGTTGCAGTTGCCAAAGATAGGTTAGCTATTTTTGTAATAGAAGGGAGAAGCAGCTGAATGCTGTCTTTCAGAAGAACACCAGGCAAAGGATCAAGGTCACATGATTTGTTAGCAAGTGGGGCTATTAGCCTAAAAAGATCTTCACATGAAATTTCTGAGAAACAAAACCGGTCTGAAAATGGTGGTAAAGGCAATTGAATTTCATCGTGCACTTTTTCAGCGAGATCAAAGCTATTCTGAATAGCCTTGATCTTATCAACAAAATATTCAGCAAAATTATCTGCAAGATGTTTTGCAGAAGGTGCAGACGGAAAAGTTTGCTCAGGCGTTACATGTAGCCATTTGTTAAATGTAGAAAACAGAACTCTCTGATCGGACTTGTTATCATGAATGATTGCAGAAAAATGCTCATCTTTGGATTTTTTTAAAAGATTCTTTACTACTAAACATTGGTGGACATATAGATCACGGTGTATTGTAAGTCGTGATTCTCGCCAGGTTCTTTCAAGTCTTCGACGTTTGATCTTCTCAGATTGAATCTCCTCATTATACCAAGAGGCTGGTGGTCTCTTTGATACAATGCGTTCTTTCATAGGAGCATGTAAATCGAGCAAAGCTTGTAACTCTGAGTGATATTGTAGAGTAGCACCCGTGATGTCATTACTTGGAGATGTTACAAGGCTACATTTAGTTATAAAGTGCGTTTTTTGATCAAAAGGCATGGACTATAGCCCATCAAAATGATTGAAAAGTGCATTTTTCGACCAATATGCATGGACTATTGCCCACCGAAATGACCAAAAAGCGCGTTTTTCGACCAAAATGCATGGACTATAGCCCACCAAAATGACCAAAAAAGTGCGTTTTTCGATCAAAAGGAATGGACTATAGCCTACCAAAATGACGAAAAATGGCCCTTTGTCGACCAAAATACATACACTATAGCCCACCAAAATGACCATAAAATTGCGTTTTTCGATCAAAAGGCATGGACTGTAGCCCACCAAAATGACAAAAAATGGCCCTTTTTTGACCAATATACATGGACTCTAGGACACCAAAATGACCAAAAAAGAACGTTTTTCGATCAAAAGGCATAGACTATAGCGTACCAAAATGACGAAAAATGGCCCTTTTTCGACCAAAATACATGGACTATAGCCCACCAAAATGACCATAAAATGGCGTTTTTCGATCAAAAGGCATGGACTGTAGTCCACCAAAATGACAAAAAATGGCCCTTTTTCGACCAATATACATGGACTTTAGGACACCAAAATGACCAAAAAAGTGCGTTTTTCGAGCAAAATGCATAGACTATAGCGCACTAAAATGACCAAAAAAGCGCATTTTTCAAGTAAAATGCATGGACTATAGCCCACCAAAATGACCAAAAATTGCCCTTTTTTGAGCAAAATGCATGGACTTTAGCCCTTGAAAATGATTGAAAAGTGCATTTTTCGACCAATATGCATGGACTATTGCCCACCGAAATGACCAAAAAGCGCGTTTTTCGACCAAAATGGATGGACTATAGCCCACCAAAATGACCAAAAAAGTGCGTTTTTCGATCAAAAGGCATGGACTATAGCCTACCAAAATGACCAAAAATGGCCCTTTGTCGACCAAAATACATACACTATAGCCCACCAAAATGACCATAAAATTGCGTTTTTCGATCAAAAGGCATGGACTATAGCCTAGCGTTTGTTTGAAAAATATTCTGGATTTGTATGGGTTGAAACAACTCATTACAGAACCTACTAGGATAACCCAAAATACAAAAACTTTAATCGATTTGTGTATCACTAATACACCAGAAAAAGTTACTTGTTCTGGCGTACGACACGTGAGTATAAGTGATCACTCACTGGTATACATGTGTCGTAAGTCTCGTTATAACCGTCAGAACTCTAGAATCATAGAAATAAGATCATTCAAGAAATTTAACGAAAGTAAATTTCTAGAAGATATATCACAAATGCCTTGGGAAAAAATCAACACCGAAAATGACGTTAACAAAATGTGGCAACAATGGAGGGAAATGTTTGTGTCCTGCGTTGATGCTCACGCACCAATCAGGCATAAACGTATTGGTAAACAAAAGCCCTCTTGGTTAACTAGTGAAATAAGTCAACAATTACGTAACCGGGACTACTTAAAAAAGAAAGCAATTTCATCTGATATTAGTTCCGAAGGTTACAACACAAAAAAGCTAGGAACCAAACAAACAATGCGTTAAGACGAGCTAAAAGGGAATACTTTACTCAAAATCTAGCAAAATTTAAAAAAGACCAGCGCAAAACTTGGAGCTTGCTCAACGAGCTTACTTCAAGAAAAGCGAATAAAACATCTATTGTTAAAGAATTGAAATACAACGATAAGACTATAACATCGTCTAACGAAATAGCCAACACATTTAACGAATATTTTACTGAAATAGGTGCAACTTTGGCAAATTCCATCCCTGCAACATCAATACGATGTCATATCTAGAACCAACTAACAAAAGGTTCTCGCTCGAGTCACCAACAATAGACGTAGTTCTTAATTTACTTCAAAACCTAAACGAGAGAAAAGCGATAGGGATTGATAAGATACCTAATCGCCTCTTAAAGATGGCAGCAAATATTATAGCCCCATCTTTAACAATGATTTTCTCTCAATCAATTGCTCATAGCACATTCCCAGAAGAATGGAAATCAGCCAAAGTTACTCCTATCTACAAAAAAGGCGGGAAAAAAGATCCCAGTAATTACCGCCCAATCTCAGTAATTCCAGCTATATCCAAAATATTTGAAAAAATAGTATACGATCAATTATACAATTATCTTGATAAATACGAAATTCTGGCTGTAAATCAGTCAGGGTTTCGTAACCTCCACAGTACGATGACTGCACTGATAGAAGCAACTAATGAATGGTCCCTTGAAACCAAAATGACCAAGAATTGCCCTTTTTTGAGCAAAATGCATGGACTTTAGCCCTTCAAAATGATTGAAAAGTGCATTTTTCGACCAATATGCATGGACTATTGCACACCGAAATTACCAAAAAGCGCGTTTTTCGACCAAAATGCATGGACTATAGCCCACCAAAATGACCAAAAAAGTGCGTTTTTCGATCAAAAGGCATGGACTATAGCCTACCAAAATGACAAACAATGGCCCTTTTTCTACCAAAATGCATGGACTATAGCCCAATAATTGAACAAAAAAGGCCATTTTTCGGGTAAAATGCATGGGCTATAGCCCACCAAAATGACCAAAAAAGTGCGTTTTTCGATCAAAAGGCATGGACTATAGCCTACCAAAATGACGAAAAATGGCCCTTTTTCGACCAAAATACATGGACTATAGCCCACCAAAATGACCATAAAATGGCGTTTTTCGATCAAAAGGCATGGACTGTAGCCCACCAAAATGACAAAAAATGGCCCTTTTTCGACCAATATACATGGACTTTAGGACACCAAAATGACCAAAAAAGTGCGTTTTTCGAGCAAAATGCATAGACTATAGCGCACTAAAATGACCAAAAAAGCGCGTTTTTTGAGCAAAATGCATGGACTTTAGCCCTTCAAAATGATTGAAAAGTGCATTTTTCGACCAATATGCATGGACTATTGCACACCGAAATGACCAAAAAGCGCGTTTTTCGACCAAAATGCATGGACTATAGCCCACCAAAATGACCAAAAAAGTGCGTTTTTCGATCAAAAGGCATGGACTATAGCCTACCAAAATGACGAAAAATGGCCCTTTGTCGACCAAAATACATACACTATAGCCCACCAAAATGACCATAAAATTGCGTTTTTCGATCAAAAGGCATGGACTGTAGCCCATCAAAATGACAAAAAAAGGCCCTTTTTCGAGTAAAATGCATGGACTTTAGCCTACCAGAATGAGCAAAAAAGTGCGTTTTTCGATCAAAAGTTATGGACTGTAGCCCACCAAAATGACGAAAAATGGCCCTTTGTCGACCAAAATACATACACTATAGCCCACCAAAATGACCATAAAATTGCGTTTTTCGATCAAAAGGCATGGACTGTAGCACACCAAAATGACAAAAAATGGCCCTTTTTTGACCAATATACATGGACTCTAGGACACCAAAATGACCAAAAAAGAACGTTTTTCGAGCAAAATGCATAGACTATAGCGCACTAAAATGACCAAAAAAGCGCGTTTTTCGACCAAAATGGATGGACTATAGCCCACCAAAATGACCAAAAAAGTGCGTTTTTCGATCAAAAGGCATGGACTATAGACTACCAAAATGACCAACAATGGCCCTTTTTCTACCAAAATGCATGGACTATAGCCCACCAAAATGATCAAAAAATAGCGTTTTTCGATCAAAATGCATGGACTATAGCCCAATAATTGAACAAAAAAGGCCATTTTTCGAGTAAAATGCATGGACTTTAGCCTACCAGAATGAGCAAAAAAGTGCGTTTTTCGATCAAAAGGCATGGACTATAGCCCACCAAAATGACCAAAAAAGTGCGTTTTTCGATCAAAAGGCATGGACTATAGCTTACCAAAATGACGAAAAATGGCCCTTTTTCGACCAAAATACATGGACTCTAGGACACCAAAATGACCAAAAAAGTGCGTTTTTCGAGCAAATTGCATGGACTATAGCGCACTAAAATGACCAAAAAAGCGCGTTTTTCGAGTAAAATGCATGGACTACAGCCAACCAAGATGACCGAGAATTGCCCTTTTTTGACCAAAATACATGGACTTTAGACCACTAAAATGACCAAAAAAGCGCGTTTTTCGACTAAAATGCATGGACTATAGCCTACCAAAATGACGAAAAATGTCCCTTTTTCGACCAAAATACATGGACTATAGCCTACCAAAATAACCAAAAAAGTGCCTACTTCGATCAAAGTGCAAGGACTATAGCCCATCAAAATGACAAAAAAAGGCCCTTTTTCGAGTAAAATGCATGGACTTTAGCCTACCAGAATGAGCAAAAAAGTGCGTTTCTCGATCAAAATGCATGAACTATAGCCCACCAAAATGACAAAAAAAAGTGCCTACTTCGATCAAAGTGCAAGGACTATAGCCCATCAAAATGACAAAAAAAGGCCCTTTTTCGAGTAAAATGCATGGACTTTAGCCTACCAAAATAACCAAAAAAGTGCCTACTTCGATCAAAGTGCAAGGACTATAGCCCATCAAAATGACAAAAAAAGGCCCTTTTTCGAACAAAATACATGGACTCTAGGACACCAAAATGACCAAAAAAGTGCGTTTTTCGAGCAAAAGGCATGGACCATAGCCTACCAAAATGACAAAAAATGGCCCTTTGTCGACCAAAATACATGGACTGTAGCCCACCAAAATGACCATAAAATTGCGTTTTTCGATCAAAAGGCATGGACTGTAGTCCACCAAAATGACAAAAAATGGCCCTTTTTCGACCAATATACATGGACTCTAGGACACCAAAATGACCAAAAAAGAACGTTTTTCGAGCAAAATGCATAGACTATAGCGCACTAAAATGACCAAAAAAGCGCATTTTTCAAGTAAAATGCATGGACTATAGCCCACCAAAATCCCCCAAAAAGTGCGTTTTTCGACCAAAATGCATGGTCTATAGCTCATCAACATGACCAAAAAAGTTCCTACTTCGATCAAAATGCAAGGACTAAAGCCCATCAAAATGACAAAAAAGCCGTTTTCGAGTAAAAAGCATGGACTTTAGCCCATCAAAATGACCAAAAAAGTGCGTTTTTCGAGCAAAAGGCATGGACCATAGCCTACCAAAATGACAAAAAATGGCCCTTTGTCGACCAAAATACATGGACTGTAGCCCACCAAAATGACCATAAAATTGCGTTTTTCGATCAAAAGGCATGGACTGTAGTCCACCAAAATGACAAAAAATGGCCCTTTTTCGACCAATATACATGGACTCTAGGACACCAAAATGACCAAAAAAGAACGTTTTTCGAGCAAAATGCATAGACTATAGCGCACTAAAATGACCAAAAAAGCGCGTTTTTCGATCAAAAGGCATGGACTATAGCCCACCAAAATCCCCCAAAAAGTGCGTTTTTCGACCAAAATGCATGGTCTATAGCTCATCAACATGACCAAAAAAGTTCCTACTTCGATCAAAATGCAAGGACTAAAGCCCATCAAAATGACAAAAAAGCCGTTTTCGAGTAAAAAGCATGGACTTTAGCCCATCAAAATGACCAAAAAAGTGCGTTTTTCGATCAAAAGGCATGGACTGTAGCCCACCAAAATGACAAAAAATGGCCCTTTTTTGACCAAAATACATGGGCTTTTTTCGTGCAAATTGCATGGACTATAGCGCACTAAAATGACCAAAAAAGCGCGTTTTTCGAGTAAAATGCATGGACTATAGCCCACCAAGATGACCAAGAATTGCCCTTTTTTGAGCAAAATGCATCGACTTTAGACCACTAAAATGACCAAAAAAGCGCGTTTTTCGACTAAAATGCATGGACTATAGCCTACCAAAATGACGAGAAATGGCCCTTTTTCGAGCAAAATGCATGCACTATAGCTTTAAAAATGACCAAAAATGCCCCTTTTCCAATCAAAATGCATGGACTAATCCCAGGAAATTTAACAAAAACGTGCGTTTTTCGATGGACTATAGCACACCAAAATGAGCAAAAAAGTGCGTTTTTCGATCAAAAGGCCTGGCTTTTTAGCCCACCAAAATGACCAACAATGTCCCTTTTTCTACCAAAATGCATGGACTATAGCCCGCCAAAATGAGCAAAAAAGTGCGTTTTTGGATCAAAATGCATGGACTATAGCCCACCAAAATGACCAACAATGGCCCTTTTTCTACCAAAATGCATGGACTATAGCCCAATAATTGAACAAAAAAGGCCCTTTTTCGAGTAAAATGCATGTACATTATTTCACAGCCTGACAACGATTGAGTCAAACAACTCGAACTGCGGAATAATCATTGGCGGTGACTTCAATCGTCTTAATACCAACTTTATTCAGAAACATTTTAAACTTAAACAACTTGTTAAACGTCCTACTAGAGGTGAAGTCCTACTCGACCTAATTCTAACCAACCTACACAACCACTACAGCCCTGCTGAAGTTCTTCATCCTTTTGGTTTATCAGACCACAACATCGTACTGTTAAAACCAAAAATGAAAACACAGAAACAAAGCACTAAGAGAACCATCACAATACGAGACACCAAGGCAAGTAATAAAGTATCATTAGGATGCTACCTGAATAGCATCGACTGGTCTGTTATTAATAATGAACATGATTGTACGAACTAGACCTATTCATGAATTTGGCAAACACTGGAATTAATTTATTAACACCTACGAAACATATTCGTATTAATACAGTGGACACTCCATGGATGACTGAGAAGTTGAAAACTCTTATTCGTAACAGACAGAAAGCGTTCTTGGAAGAAGGTAGACATTCACCAGCGTATAAGTTCTACAGAAATGCAGTAAATCGTGAGAGGAAAGCGTGTAAATCCCGTTTTTACACATCGAGAGTGCAAGAAATGAAAGGGGAAAAACCCAGGGTCTGGTGGAAAGAGATCAAACGCCTGAGTGGCATGTCGTGTCAGGGCAGTGATTTGTTAAACCAATTAAACATCGAACAATTAAAGGACCATGGTGCTCAAGAAAAAGCAGACTCCATCAACAAAGGTTTCCTTGAACCTCTGAGTGATTACAAACTAGAAAGACCACTAACTAAACTTCCTCTTGAGGATTCTCCAATCTTCCTTCAAGTGTCAGAAATCAGAGTACTCAACCATTTGCTTAAGCTAAACGTAAATAAAGCATGCGGTCCAGATGAAATTCCCAATTGGTTTTTGAAAGAATATGCTGATATCATCGCTCCCACTATAACAGAGATCATCAATGCGTCTTTTAGAGAACAACTAGTGCCAAAGATCTGGAAGCAAGCCAACGTTACACCAATACCTAAGAAGAAACCTATAAAAGACATCACCAAAGACTTACGACCAGTTTCACTTACCTCCTGTATATCAAAGATCGCTGAGGACTTTGTGGTAAGCGATTATTTAAGACCTGCTGTATTGAGAGTCATTGATAAGAACCAGTTTGGAGCAATTCCTAACTCCTCAACTACACAAGCACTAATCAGTATGATACACACTTGGCTAGAAGCTACTGATGGGAGTGGAGCAACTATAAGAACTTTTATGTTTGACTATCGTAAAGCATTTGACTTAATTGATTATTGTATCTTATTAGGGAAAATTTGCCAATTAGATCTACCACATAGTATTATTAATTGGATAATAGATTTCTTATCTAATCGTTTTCAAAGAGTTAAGCTATCCGCTTCCTGTTTCTCAGAATGGGGACCAGTACCATCAGGAATTCCCCAAGGAACAAAAGTTGGACCATACTTATTTTTAATTATGATTAACGATCTAAATTTGTCTGACACTTCCTTGTGGAAGTTTGTAGATGATACAACTGCATCAGAAATTGTTGAAAAGAGCCATTCGAGCAGTGCCCAGACAATTGTTGATAAAGTAGTAGAATGGTCCAGAATAAATAGAGTTCAACTTAATACTGATAAATGTAAAGAAATTAGAATATCTTTTTGCAAACAGAAACCAACTTTTCAACCTGTTGTAGTAGATGGCAAACCTCTTAAAGTTGAGGAACAAGCCAAGTTGTTAGGAATTACCTTTAATAGTAACTTAACATGGAATTCTCACATAGAGGACATTGTCAAAAAAGCTTCAAAACGTTTATATTTTTTAGTTCAACTTAAGAGATCTAAGGTGTCCACCGTTGACTTAGTCTTATTTTATATTACTTGTGTAAGATCAGTCTTAGATTATGCAGTACCTGTTTTTCATTACTCTCTCCCAAAATATCTTATGGAGGAGTTGGAGCGTATTCAAAAGAGAGCTATGGCTATAATTTTTCCTCAAGTTAATTATGAAGAGTCATTAAGCAAAGCAAGAGTTAGTAAACTAGAAATTCATCATAATCATATATGTAGCAAGCTCTTTAAGGATATCAGAAATAATTCAGATCACATGTTAAGTCACCTATTACCTAAAAAACATGTTTCAAAATATTCTACCAGGAAAGTACGTCAATTCGATCTGCCAAGATTTAAAACCGAGCGCTTTGGAAACTCTTTTATTGTAAAAATGAGCAGGCTCGTAAATGAACAAATTTAATATTTTATTATATCAATATTTATTATAATTAATACTATTAAGAATTTTATACATACTTTTTATATTGTAATTAATGAATTAATTTATTATTATTAGTCTTTTTATATATTATATATTTTTGTAAATAATTACGTTTTTCAGCTGGCGAAAGCCGCTGCCATGTAATTTTTTGAATAAACTTACTTACTTACTTACTTACGTACTTTAGCCCATCAAAATGACCAAAACAGCGCCTTTTTCGATCAAAAGGCATGGAGTATAGCCCACCAAAATGACGAAAAATGCCCCTTTTTCAAGCAAAATGCATGGACTATAGCCCACCAAAATGACCAAAAAAGTGCGTTTTTCGGTCAAAATGCATGGACCATAACCTACCAAAATGACAAAAAATGCGCTGTTTTCGAGTAAAAAGCATGGATTATAGATCACCAAAATGACCAAAAATAGCTTTGTTTAAAAAAAATTCATGGACTATATCCCACCTAAATGGAGATACCTTGTATTATAACGTATAACAGAATCAGTACATTAACACGATTCATTTATTGACTGTCCGTTCTGATTTAAAGTGGTGCATTTAGTGAGTGTTATAACGCTGTCTGTTGCTCAGACGGTTGTTTGCATTAAAGTGACTGATGATACTTTGCACGTGCTTGATTTGAACGTTAACATAAGGCAATACACTATTTTAATGGACAGATTTAGCTTTGGGGATGTCGTTGGCTTATGGTTTGTGGCTCACTTTGTTATCAACCATTTGTCATACAATCTTTGGTCTTTCTGAGATGTGTTGCATGGAATCGTCTAGTGAAAAATACTATGTATGTATCTGGAGATTACTTATGACAATGTCATAGTCCTATAATCGAGCCATTAATTGAATTCTCCGGTATATGCTCTTGTGCCAGAGTGAAGGCTACAATTTCCAATGTTCAATGGCAATGACTATACTGACTCTATATGTACAGGAGTCCGGCCAACTACGGATGGATGGACATTTGTATTTTTTCGGGACCAGTGGGGTTCTTATTGGTCCACCCCCATGCTCTGATGACCTCATAGTCATCTGAGTTATAGATAGCTCTTTGGTCGTTAAGCAAACCTTGCCCATAGTTAGTTTGAAGAAAGATGTTTGATGTTTGGACCACGGACAATTGATTGTCGTCAAGTCTTGTTCTCTTCGGCGTAGCTGGGCGAGAACTCTGGGGCGAGTCCTTTCTTGGCGGAATGAGACATGGGACGAGAAACATGAGGCAAGCAGGTAGAAATGCTGTGACTCCACACACATAGAAGGCGACAGTGTAGTCCTGTGTGACATCGTATATCCATCCTAACAAGATAGCATATCAATTAGCTGGTAAAGAGGGGTGGATTTAGGGAGGGGAGTCGAAAGGGCCGCGGTCCCCCCTTTTGCTTTTGGCCTTACTTCGGATTGAATTTAAGGTTTGGTCTCTAGCACCCCTTACGGCTCCCTTTGGTTCCTGGTTCCTGGTCCCTGTTCTGTCTTAGTTTATCTTGTTATCTAAGTCGACAATGTTTGTTAACTAGGTCAACTAGCAAATGGCATATCAAATACAACAACATACCAAAATAAGCAAAAGCATTAAATTTCCGCTTTTAACACACAACATATATCTGTGACGTGTTTTTATTAGTTGCACGATATGGAGAAATGAATTCACATCATTTACCATTCCACTTAATTAGCAGGGGACTTGTACCTTTAGAATTAAAGATTATTACTGCCAATTAATGTAATCAGTGCAAACTAAGTGGATATTCTTACCGGCAATAGGTGGCCCCAACATCATCGGAAACGCCATGAACGTAAACATGCTGCCCAGAGCATACGACATCTTGGAAGGTCCAACAATGTCCCTGGTAATAACGGGGATCAACACGACATAACAACCTTCAAACAAACCAAAGACAACGGAATATACAACAAACCCAGCGTAGTCTGTTACTCTCGTGACGAAGAAGGCACAGACTGCCATCATTAGAAATCCAAACTGAAATATAAAATGAAATTTGATTTAAATACGATTTTGAGTTAACATTGAGAATGAAAGACACGTTGCACAATCAACTGTCATTATCAAAAATGCCTGCCTTCCTGCCTGCCTGTCTGTCTGGTTGTCTGGTTGTCTGTTTGGTTGATTGTCTGTCTGGTTGGTTCGTTCGTTCATGATAAATCCAAACGGAGAATAAGACAGTATAGAAGTAACAGAGGTCTTTCAAATTAGGGTATGGTGCTCGCTTAAGACTCTTGCCCTTGTTCGAGAGTAACGATACGTACTCTGAATCACTACATTGCTTAAATTTAACACTAACGTTGAATGTACAAGAGAAAGAAAGTCCACATCATACATAAAAAATCATGTTTTTAGAAAAATATCGCGTACCGAGATCCTCCTCTAGAGAATAATACTTAAAAAAGCAGGCAAGCAGGCAAGCAGGCAAGCAGGCAAGCAGGCAAGCAGGCAAACTAGCCAACGTTAATACCTGATAAATGTGGAACTTGTTCAAGCAGTGAAAGTCAGCAATCTTGCCAAACAGCAGTCTACCAACAGTTGACGCAATAGCCAAATAACCAATCAGTAACGAGGCTTTAGTTGGACTGACACCAAGATCTTCCGCATGACGAACCTTGGTAAATTAAATAGACAGATATATAATTAATCCATAATTATTTTGAATTCTCTAATTTCACATCCCCATAATATACTAATTCTGCATTTTTTAGGAGTGGTTGGGGTTACTATTGTCATTGAAATCAACGAATAACAATTGCATTCATTTTCAGCACCAAACCTACCCCCTCCCCCTAAAAAAGGCATTATGTTTTTTGTGAATCATGCACCTCTTAGCCTTCTCTGCAGACATCACTGTTACGGGTCAAGGATTTTCACTTGTCGTGAGTTTTCTGTTTGGAGAGAGAAGAGGGGAATGGGGAGAGAGAGTCTTTTTTCTTATTTTCTCTCTTTTTCGTTGATAGTTCTTAACAGTCACTATAAGAGTTACAAAGGAATCCCGAGTGGATCAGGAGTTGCATGCAGAGAAGGCTATGTGCCTGTTTTAGTTGAAATTTGTCAAAAGCTTTAGAAAAAATAGGCGTACTCAAAGAAGAAACGCAACCGTAGAGAGCTCAAACCCAGGTCAGATGAACAAGTATTTCAATATGAATGATATCATCATAGGCATAATATTACTCTACTTTAACTCTAATAGTACTAACCAGATGAACAAACGGTACAAAGTAGCCCAGCATAAAAATGGACAAACACGCACACCACACCACATAACCTTTGTTCTTGAAGATCTCCCAGTTAAAAAACTTCCTCTTTTTCTTCTGTTGACTTGTCGTTTCTTCAACTTTGTGTTTATAGGCTGGCATGACAGGACGAAACGTCGCACCACAAAAAATCAACAAAGTCATCAAACCAGCAATCACCCTAAACGCGTTGGAGACGCCAAGTTTTGAAATGAGCGCCTGTATCAATGGTCCCATTGTCAGCGTTCCGACACCACTTCCAGAGGTTACAATCCCGTTGACTAGTGCTAGACGTGTTTTGAAGTACTTGGACAAGACGATGATTGTTGGGAAATAACACATGCTCGTACCTGCACCCCAGATGATGCCGTAGGTAAAGAACAACACAGGGACACTGTTGACAAACGATGAAAGTAAACAGCCCAGGATACAAAGGATAGTGCCTGTGATGGCGACGATTCTACATCCACAGCGCTCGCAGAGAGAAGTTGTTAGGGGTCCCAGGAAGAACATCATGCCAGTGGCAAGCGATCCGACCCAGGCTACAGAAAGAATATGTAGAAATAAAAAAAAAACCGGTTAATGTTCAGTGAGTGAACACTACTGAAAAGTGTCTACCCACTGAACATTTTACATCGTTCAGACTACTGAAGACTCCTCTAGCTGAACCAGCTGAGGCCAAACGTTTAAATGTTCATTGGGTGGACTATGTCCATACACTTGACATTTGTTGTATTAATTCTAATCACCCTGCAGTGAACCGCATACAAAATATTTATTGACTATATATCAAGACAAAAATACACAGAGTCATACGAGGAGGGGTATCTCTTTATCAGCCAGATTGCATATGATGGTATAGTACAGTATGTCTGTATATGATGTAAATTTGACCAAGAGATACCTCATTCACTGTACTCACTTATAAACTGCAAAACTAATTACAATTGCAAATTGCATAACATAGTCTATGGACATCCCAATTGTCCTTTATGCCTCGAATGAATATATTCGTTTGACCGGGGCTTTCATAATGTTTGTTATTAGTAGTTGTTATGTAGAATGAGCCTTGTTGATGTTGAATTTTTTCTCTTTCGAATTCTCTGTTTGTTCATTTGCTCATTCAATATTGCAGTCAATACCTTAGTCATAAAGTTCATTTATCCGTTCGTTTATGAGAAATCTATAATTGATCCATCCATTCCATCCATCCATCCATCCATCCATCCATCCATCCATCCATCCATCCATCCATCCATCCATCCATCCATCCATCCATCCATCCATCCATTATTTATTTAATTTGTTTATTTATCTCCACAACAAACCTGTAATTCCTCGTGGGGCTTTATATTCATCAACTAATGCAGTGTAGATAATTCCAGCAGCATTTTGTACTCCAAGCATCAGAAACTGAATGAAGAAAGCACCAAGGCAGGCCACCCATCCCCATCCACCGTCAGGACATGGCTCTTCGCCTTCATACAAAGACTGTGTATCGCTTTTAGAGGTGTCAACGTCCGCAATGATTTTGATATTCTCAATATCTGCTTTGCCATCTTTTGACATTGCAGTAGTTGCATTGATGATTTTACCGCTGACCACTTTTATCAGTAATCACAACTTAATTCACATGCAACATTGATCCAAGGAATTGCTGGCTCCAACGAAGATCTAAATAGGATTATTAGAGCCATTTATTAGCGGAGAAAAAAAATAAAGTTAATGTACAGAGAAATCATTTGAAAAATACAAAAAAACATTGACGATAAGGCCATTTTTTTGTGCTGGTGTTAAAATGTCATCAGTAAAATATTTTACTTTTGAAATTAACTATTAAAATGATAAAAGTTGTTAATTATCAGACTTACAAACCTTAAAATCGACATCAGCATTCCAAGTCAAAGAAGAGCAGGAGATAATGTGAAGTAATTGGTTAATTATATAGTGACGTCATTTAAAATAAACTAAATCAAACTAAATGTTATGGAAAACAAATGTACAAAAAACTTTAAGAAAAGTTGGCTTTTCTCTAAATTAAATACTTGATTTAAACACATAAATTATGCTTGAGGTATGTGACAAGATATAATTTTTTAATAGCTGGAAACTAGATAGTATTGTGATTGAAAGATTCGCACGCGCGATTTTTGAGGACGCGTGCGCCTAGAGCTTTTCCCGCGAAAACTGTCAAGTTTGTGTGTCGTCGCGTCGCGTTCAGGTAGATTCAGTTCATGCATCAAGCTGTGTGAACATACAGTCGTTGTGTGAGGTAAGAAAACCACAATGCTGAATTATTAATCGTTGATAACCTAAACTTACTTTCCCGAAATGAGCATCTGAAAAAAATGCGTATTTTTGCAGCGAAATTTGCAAAAAAAACTATAGGTAAACTGACTGTAAAAACATGTGAAAATTATTTTTCTGATATTGATGGCGCGACCAAAGCATAGTCGGCCTATTAACTATGGCCAAACTTGGAATTGTTCTGTGCCATCCCTAAGAACATAAATCATAATCATAATCATAACAATAATTTGTATGTTAGATATTATTTGTTTTATTTTTATTTTTTGTCGTTTGGATCTGTATCGATTTTCCTGTCTTTACCCACTGAAATTTATTAACCCATTCATTCATAATTAATGACACCACACTTTTATTCATTCATAATTTCTTCACATATTCATTTAACCACTCATTCAACTTTGTCATCTAATTGATCAGC
Source organism: Diadumene lineata (assembly GCA_918843875.1). Taxonomy (NCBI): domain Eukaryota; kingdom Metazoa; phylum Cnidaria; class Anthozoa; order Actiniaria; family Diadumenidae; genus Diadumene; species Diadumene lineata. The sequence goes on from OU974069.1 coordinate 8,356,187, forward strand.
AATTTAATCAACAATTCATTCAGCCTCTCATTCATCAAAATCATTCCATTTATGCACTTGTCATCGACTTTGATTTGAGCATGAATCAATCAAACAATATTTCCCTATGTGTGTGGGAAGTTTTCCTAGAAAATAACAATTGGAAATTAGGGCCAAAAAATAATCCACCACATTTTCTCGTGTAATTGGGACAAAAATCTTAACCAAAGTCTCCAATTTCCCCATTATTTACTCCAGTTTAGCCTGGGGTCCCCCCATCTCGTGGAAGCTGATGACAAGTGCATTACTCAATCACTCATTCATATATTTATTCATTTGTTTAAACATTCATTCATTTTGATCTCAGCCATTCATTCGACTATTGCAGAATTTGCTCACTCATTCATTCATAATTCAGCAGTTTATCAAAATATACAACTGCTACCTATATATATAGACTAAATTGCATTCACTTTAAAAACACAAGTAAAACAATTCACACAATATCTTCAATTTTAAAAATATTTTTATTTTTGTGTTTGGTTTTGACAGTTTTGTTGTAAGATCCTAAGTCTATAAACATTCTGAAAATATATGCCCCACTTTGTTGTTGTTGTTGGATCTTTACATAGTTGTATGAATTAGAACAATAAAATGTCAAATAATAATGGTCTAAAAAATTGAAACGTATGTTTACACAATTATTCACATTTTTTGTTAAATTTAATCCTAGCTTTCTCGTAAAAATCATATTACTACACTAGTAGTAGAATGGAATGGGTTTCTCAAATGTATGACAAGAACTACAAAGATTGCAGATCCAAGTCAAGGATAAAATGGATATATTAGTATTGTTTACTTTGTCTTATAAACTCCAGACTCGATATGCTGTTCTTTTCTTGGTACCTTAGTGAAATTAAGGAATAATATAACATTGTTCCATTGATTACTTCACACAGTACAAATTGGTCATTTTCTAATATTTTGAAGTTAGTGACAAACAGTGTCCAAAACTATTGAACTCTATTGTTGCTTTGTTGCATTGTTTGATTTGGAATTGTTTTTTTTGGATATTATGACTCAATTTGTGCTTTGGTACCAACAGAAAGAACCAAAATATTTTAGACGTTTTGTCTGCTTTTGGTTTATGAGATAATAAGAAGCACATTAACTTAATAATAATTATTGTCAAGTTTTTGTTATTTGACTGCTCAAAAGCATAGTATAAAGTATTATGCGCATAAAAATTCTAGAATTCAGTATCAAAGTATAAAAGCATTTGTATCTGTACTAAAATATTGATTTGAAAGTTTCCCTGCTGGTAACTATATAAGAAAGCCTTTGATTAAATTCAATTTAGTTTTTCAATGCTATTTAATGTCTTTCAAGTCAAGCTTTAAAACAAGCTTGAAGATATTGACATACTAGCTTGACACTACAATATTAATAATCTAAAATGGCAACTCTAAAATGAGTTAAATGTTGACCTTATAAATATATACTCTGTGTTTTATCATTTCATGTCAATTTTATGCCAAGTTTAAACTGAAAGTTGTCAATAATAAAAACAGCTGCAAAGTTGGACATAAAACATGAAGACAAAAACAAACAAACAAACAAACAAACAATCAAACAATCAAACAAACAAACAATAAAAAACAAACAATAAAAAACAAACAAACAAATAAACCAACACCAATGTAATAACAAAAAATTCATTTATTTTATGTAATATTTTGAAATAAATAATTTTCCCCAACCATATTTTTTTTAATTTAAAAAAATGAATGCATTTTTGTTTCATCAGATTTGTACTTAAACTCACCTCATTGGTATGATAAAAAAGATATTTTGTATGACCCAATATGTTCCATAATTTCTATGGAACATTCAAACTCCACAATGCATTTTACAAAACATCCACCAGTACAACAAAATGCATATGAAATTACACACATATATTAAACAAAAAAAAAAACAATGCACAAACATAACCAATGCAGCCTGTTACAAATAACTTTAGTAAAACCTAACTCTTAAGTTTCTAACAAAACAAGAACTCTTTCAAACATTATAGCCATTTTATGGAGTAGTTTTCACCAAAAGCTGCTAAATGCATTATGCAACCATTGCCAGTGTTTCTATTATTTGAATCTTTTTATGTACTATTGATTGTACATAACAGTGCAGTTTGCTTTGCAGGTAATTAATGAAAACCACTATAAATCTTGACTATCATGTTTGGGGTTTACTACACATAATGAACACAAATTATGATTTGAATGGAAAATGAAGATCAACATTAATAATAATGTGTCTTAAAGTTATTATATTAACACGTAAGTACCCATGAAGTTGGTCATTGATCAGTGCAACCAATTCCATGTCTGTTCTTTGTGACTTCAGATGTCAAATATTTTCTTTTTTGATTTATGTTTTGTTTCGTCTTATTTTCTCTTTTTGATGGACTCATGAGTTACCAATGTCTGACTGCTTGTTCTTTTGGAAAGAGAAAGGATGATTCATTGAAATGCATTGGGTATATTGTGGACTCTGAGCCTCAAAAATGTCCAAATGAGATCTTCAGCTGTATGGTGCTGGGATGTCCAATGTAATCTTTAGTATTGTTTCAAAATGTAATCCATGAGAAACATAGTAAAGTTATTTTTAAACACTTGAAACGTTACCAACCATCACATCTTTATCGTATTGTTCCATATTGGCAACAGCCTCATCATATGACATGGGAGGAGCATCACCGTGAACGGAGATACAACCAATACTACCACCATATTTACTAGCAGATATCTGTTTAGGAACTGATGAAGCTGTGTGTTTAGGAACTTTAAGATCCAACCGTCTTCTCACAAGAGAAAAGACTGAAGGACTCAGTTCTCTTTGAAGTTCTAATATACCAGCAGTTCTAACAGTACATTGACCGCCAGCACCACCTTCTTGAATGGTAGGCAGAGTCAAAGTGCTTGGTCCAGCTTGTCGACTCAAGACACTATTTATACTAAATCGAGATCCATCCATACTGCGTACACTGTAGACTGATTGTGGTCGTAAGTGTTTGGGAATAGGAAGAGGACTTTGATGTGTGTAATCACCAGACATTCTCTTAGTATTATGGACAATTGGTGCTAGCATAGGTAATGATTCTGACTTGAGTGCTTCTGAAGGCAATGTAGGTGTAGGTGGATTAACATGCATTTGAGGAATGCGTAGCTGTGAGTCATAACCAGAACTTCTGTCTTCAAATTCCATGTCCTGATCTTTCTCATCCATGATGACTTCGAAATCTCCATAGTTTTTGCAGTCAGCATGCTCTTCCCTTGGCATTAGGAAAGGAATTGCAAACATCATACAGGCTGCAAGAATGGGTACAGCACCAGCAACATAGAAAGCTACTTCATATGACATGGATGCATCATAGATAAAACCTGAAATTGTATAGAATTTAAGGTTACAAAAATACAAGGTTAACTAAAACATGGTGAACATCACAGAAAGAAACAGACAATATCTATTAACATAATTTACTGTATTCATAAAATATGAATAGATCCATGGATAAATGAGATGAGTGAGAAAATGAAAAAAAATAAGTGGCCATCAGGGGTTTTTGTATATAAACCTGAAACTTGATCTGGTCATAGTGGTTGAATATATGAAAAATAAACAAACAAACAATTTCATTATGAAACTTTACCTGCAATAGGGGGTCCCAAAGTCAATGGAACAGACTTAATAGCAAACAACACACCAACACCAGTAGCCATGTTATTACGTCCAACAATATCACCAGTAAGTACAGGTGCCAAAAGCACATAACATCCCTCAAAGAAACCAAAGAACGTGGCATAGAATGCAAGACCAGGGTATGTCTTCATCAATGGACAGATGGTATTACTGATACCAATCATAAGGAAAGAAAACTGGTAGAGGTAAAGCCTGTTTATTCTAGGATGGTCTGCAATCTTTCCAAAGAATAATCGTCCTACTGTGGATCCAACTGACATCATTCCGATAAGCAGGGTTGCTTTAAACATGTCAACACCTTGGAGAGTAGCAAGACGAATCTAGAGATAAAATCATTGAAAAAAAAGTTAATACTGATGAGTTTTTTTATTTGTCCTATATTTGATTTATGCTTAGATAACAAGACCTGTCTGCACTACTGGGAATCTGTGTCTACTGGTGTAATATATCTTCAAAGTTCCTGCTAAAAACTTGCATGTCATTTTCTTAGTAAGTTTTTTGCAATTGCACACTTCACTCAAAGAGGAAGAACTTATTTGTGGAGCAGTGAGGCTCTTACTTTCATGTTTTAGAGTTGAAAGGTTTGTTTTTTACTTACCAAATGTACGAAAGGTACAAAGTATCCTAACATCCAGAATGACAGTGATCCACACCACATAAGATAAGCTTTATTCTTAAACAAACTGAAGTCAAGAAAACTGCAACATCCCTTCTTCTTCTCGGCTTCTTTTCTCTTAGCATCATACTTGTCCGCATTCAGGAATGGAGTATTAATTGGCCTGTAAACAAATGAAACTAAGAGAATGGAAGCCATCATCCCAGCGGATATACGCATGGTGTTTCTCATCCCAAATTGATCTAGCAGAAATTGCAACACAGGGCCCATGGCAAGGGAGCCAACGCCACTGCCCGAGGATGTCAAGCCATTGGCGAGGGACAGTCGCTTATTGAAATATGTCCCAAGAATGATAACTGTAGGAAAGTAGCACATACTGGCCCCAACGCCGAACATCAGGCCATAAGTTAAGTCCATTACATAGATGTTAGGTGCAAATGAAGCTAGAAGACATGCAACAGATGCTGTAGAACATCCAATGACAGTGGTGAGTCTACAGCCTATTTTCTTGCATAGAGTGGTACCAACTGGACCCAGTAGGAACATCATTCCATATGTAATAGATCCTACCCATGCTGTAGAGACAACAAAGAGATCAGAAAAAAGATTATCAAATAAACAACCCATTCACTTGGGTTTTTATCATGTAACATAGAGCGGTTTGATATCATATGTTATTCGGCTTTCAAAGTAACAGACTGGCATGGATAAGAAATGACATGCTAATGTTTGATTGTTTATTTGCATAGGTACACCAAATCATTTTTTGTACAACCATATGGAAAACACCTTGATGACCCAAGCAACAATTTTGTTTTTCAGCTTTTGAAAAGCTTTTCACACTGGCAGGTCTGATTTGTTCTTTTGTGATGCAAAAATTGTAACTATAAGTGTCATTAAAGCGGTGTGTCTTTTTTGCATTGCTTCATCTCTTTGCATTAAAAACACTTGTGAGCATTAATAATCTTTGAAACTTTTTTTGCTGTTCACTACTAAAGTAAAAATTAAGAAATGTATGGCTGTTTTTGGTTGTTGGGGTTGCCAAGTATGGGGATTCAGTTCCTCTGTGGCAGCCGCTTTTGGCATTTTTGTCTAATTTCCATCTTCTTGCAAATCAAGTTGCTATAACTAAAAAGTACTATAGACTAAAAGTACTATAGACTGAATAAAAGGTTTGTCCCTGTGAAAGGGCCTCGGTCCACCCTTGCTTTGATTCCTGAATCCGCTCCTGGTTAAATACATTTTTGAATTATGGTCTAAATTGTAATTAAAAATCAAAACCAGATAAAATTTGAGATAAGTATCAAAAAACTTCAAGTGCTCAACTTCTACAAGACATTTTCCTCCCTTTCTCAGACAACGCCTGTCAAAATTCATTTTATTACTAAGGAAGTGTACTACTGATATTCAGACATGGCAGAGCATGTTTTTTTGTTTGATTGATCGTCTACGATAACATTTTGATTTCGTCTCAGTTTGTTTTCATATTTCCAAATAAGATGCTTGAAATGATTGAGTAAATTACCTCAGAAGTCTCAAAAATATCCCTAAAGAATTGCAAAAGCAATGCCCGTAATTTTGTACAATTTTGAATTGGCACTAAGAACGGCAGTAAAGTAGTGGGTGTAAACTTGCATCAGCGAAGGATTAATAAACCCCCTAATGCTGGCTCGTGTGGTTAGCTCATCTGACAGCCATCGCAAGCATTATTAACGTACTCGCTTGGCTTGTTAAGATTGCACAAACACTAATATCACACAAAAGAGTAATTTACACACAACAATAGATTGCCAATTGGTGCATGGAGAAGTCATCATGCAAAAATCATGTGATTACCACCCCTTCTCTGGCACTATTGATTTGATTGTTATCGAAAATAATGAAGCATCGAGCATGAAAAGCGGTTTTGATTTATGATTAGCGATAAAATGCCGGGTTGGAGGTGACATGCGACTTTTTTTGTGGGGAACAATATAAAATGTTATAATTATGCACTCGAGTTAAAGTTTATAAGACTTTAATCGCAAAGACTCGCTCGAGTGGAAAACGTACATACGAATCGCTTAAAATAAAGTCCAGTCTGTTTTCATAAACACGCGTTACCACATTGAAGATCGGTAACAAACAACATTTCAAATTAAAAAACATCTTATGAAACTTATAATGTACAAGAAAGAAACGCTTATGATAAAAATTTTGATAATCTTATGAAACTGTTTTGTTGCTTAGAAAATTCAAAGTTTAAATTATAATTAATAACTGATAATACAAATGAAAATCCTTTATAGTCGGTCATGAAAAAATTCGTGCATGGCAGAAGAATGCACGTAGAGCGTCTATAAACCACAAGAAAGCATCGCTACTGTTTTTGGTAAAACTGTTTTGATTTTAAGTGTCTGAAATGATCTTTTGTTATGTTGTATTGTTTATTATGCCAAAAACCTTTTTCATGCGTCGATGTGAAATATCGTACTTCTTTAATACAACAAAAAAATCCATTTTATAATCGTCATGTGTTTCCGAATATTCGAGGCGCGCGCTGAATTTATGTTACATGAACTTGGGCTATTCGCAGGGTAAAGCCGATCTCGTTATCCAATGATGAAACTCGAATTCTTATTGGCTACAAACCGGTTTTACAGGAAATGTCGAACTTGACATCAACTATGCACGTGATAGTCTTGATGAAAGATGTAAAGAAAAAAGTTCATTCGTTCTGAAAATCTTCCACGGAAAAATATTTTTTTCGTGGACCGGATAATAAAATATAATCTCTAAGAATTGAAATCTGTACAAAACCCAAAAAATGTTTGACCGACAAAAATCAATACATTGTACTTTTTTCTGCTGAAATAAGCTCGAATTTTCGAAAATTTCACCACAGGCAGAAAATTATATCAAAAACGAATATTGTGCACTTATCGATAAAACCATAACATCTAAAACAAAAAAGTTCAGATGGAAATGAGCTGTCAAAACAGTTGACTACAAAGATTAAGTCAGAATATTTTAACTTCGCTCTAATTCGGTTTACATTCGAGAATTTCAGCGGGGGAGAGTGGTATGACCCAGTTAAATTTTAGCCTAGCAAAATCTTCCTCTCAATCGTGAACTCGATCCAAAACCGTCAATTTCAAAAGATCTCGTTAAAAAAAACCGATAAGAATACAGTCGATAATATTTTACAACAAAACAATAGCCAGCTTCATTAGCATGTTGTTTTTCTGTAAATGACCTTATATTCTGAATAATAATTTCCATACCTGCTTCAGCTCGGCCTACTTTAAATTCTTTCAGAAGTTCAACATACATAACACCAAAATTGTTCATGGTTCCAAGGACGATAAACTGAGTAATGAAAGCTGCTATACATACAAACCAACCCCATCCTCCATCAGGATAATCGACGAGAGGCTCGGGTTTTTTCTCCAATATTTTCTTCTTGCACAGTGGCATTGTTACAAACAGCTGATGTAAACTGCTGTTGTAGGTACAATCTTCGTTTAGATTGCTCGCTGTCGAGAAAGCACTTGTATCGTTGAGTTCTGACTTCCACTGAGCTGTACCTCTCAAGGTCTCAAAGCCCAGCAAGAAAATCCTAGCTCGATGCAAGCGTTAAAACAAAATTTTTTGATAGCTGTCATTTTGACAGGTGACGTATGTGACATGATCAGAAAACTGCGCTGTGATTGGTTAACGGTAGTGTTTACAGCTGAGATATCAATAACGATTGGGAAGTATTTTCTCTCAACTAGTCAACGATCGAACCATGTTTTTGTGCTAATGTATAGTGTCGAATTGCACGTGAAATGCATGTGATAATTCAGTCCAATTTATTACACGAAAACACATTTGAAAAACAAAAAATCCTTGGCCTTGGCTCTTCTCACTGAAAAGTCAATTGCATTTGCTCTTAGAGATCATTTTGTTTTTTTTTGTTCGTTTAATTCGATATTGTTGAAAGATGGGTGACATGAGAGAAAGGGCAATATTTCTTTTCCGGTCACCTATACACCGGAAACTCTGAAGTTGTGTGATCTAAACAGCCTATTTTTTTACAACCTACGCTGCACCTATTCTACTGTTAAGACCTGGGAGGGTCGTACTTGTACAATCTTGCCCGTGACGAGTACAAAGAGCTCGCATTATCATTTGTATTGCTCGTTTCGTTTCACTGATAAAGAATACTAGGTGTTGAGTGAACTTTGGATCACCGCCAAGAAAACCCCGTGTTTGCCATCCTTCACCGAGTTTAGTGCGTATTAGAACTTAAGCATTGCACAACTACGGTGTAAGCAGCTTAGCGGAGTAAAGCCACCAAGAAACGAACGCGTTTTGTTGTTCTTCTTTGCTTGTTTTCATGTTTTACTGGTATTGTTTACGTCGTTGAGATTACATCATTGTTTACCAAAAGTACATTCAATTTAATCCTTCATGAATAACCATTTTGATAATTGCATCAAAATAATCATCTAGACACAAGTTTATGTTGAAGTTTTGTTGGTTCCTTTCCTTTCTTTATACATTTCAACGTTATTTACACCTTTTGATATCCTTTTATATAGGTAAAACATATGGGATATAGTTTGGAAAGTTGTACAGTTGTTTATCAAATTAAACTTTTGTCCTTTGTTTATTATACTCTTGCACCCATAAATTTTGTAACAAAATTATTTTCCTTGCTTTTTATCAAGCGTTTTTCTACTGTTTTACTGTTGTCGTTGTGATAATTATCTTTCAAAACTTTCAAAATTTGTATAATGGTTCATCATAATGAAGTCAAAGAATATAGACTTTCGTGCTTTCATTCATTTTATCAAAAAAAAATCCTTCCTATATGCAGAATGTGTTCGACCGTTGCCACAGAAAAAAAGGTCAACTAAATATCTATGATAATCTGTAGGGATTTTTTGAACGGATTTCATTATGTCTGTCCACTGCAGGGCAGAAGTTTGACCTCTGATTTGGAAGGAAATCCGATCGAGACCGGCATTTTAATATTCAATTTTCACGAAATTAGCAAATTATAAAGAGTTATATTAATGAAGCTCCGGCACTCAAATTTAGTGATGAAGTCCCAGGATGAAGCACACGTTTTGGAGTGTCGAAATTAAAAGGTACATGCACAGTACACTTTATGAGTTTTTATTGTGTTTACAATTAATGACAGACTGGTCATCTTCGTTTAGTTTGATGTTATCCTTTGATTTTACATTCATATGTCTCTCTTTAAAAAAAAATGTTTTTTACTATATTTCAACTACACAACATCATTTTAGTTGCATAGCTGAAGGGCAGGCAAAAACTGCTGAATTAAAGCTCATTAATTACAAAAGTAAATGCACTTATAAGAATTTATAAAAATTATCTCAAAAGTGGCCCTCAAAAGTATATAAATTTTAATCATTCCTTCCAGTAATCACTGAAGAGATGAAAAAGTAAAAATAACTCTGTGACATTGAGTGCCGAGTTTCTTGAACAAACCGGAATATTTCTAGAACCAAACCAATTTTGGATTTCGGCGAAATGGAAAAATCTTCCGTTCAGCCGTTTTTCAGCCAAGCCGGTTTGTTCTTTCTTGTTCTTTTACTCATCAGCTAAAATTACTGAAGTGTGCAGTCGGTGACTAATCCTCTAAATTTAGCACCGAAGGTGGTTTCCCTAGTTGCGAAATCACAACAGGAATTTTGTTACAGCCACGTTTATTAAAAGTTAGAAAAGTTTATATAGGATTATACCAAACAGAAAGGGAAACATTTTGAGGATGATGAAGAACTACGTTGAATTGCATAAGAAGAAAATGAAGAAAAGTGTTAAGGATTAGAGAACAAATCGTGAGTGAGACCCGGGTGAGAAGAGACCAGAAGCTACTGGGTACATTTTCAGTCTAATTAAAAAGCGTGAAGAAGAAAAATGCAGAGGTTTCAGTTTTAGCAAATTTTATGAAAAAATCAGAAAATTAATAACTTGCGGTTGCAATGTTACGATTTATTGCACATGAAGCTGTTTGGGCTATCAAAACGCGGTCACATAAAAAGTCACTTCAGTTCAGGCAAGTCCTGGTCGCGGCGTGGAAACGGAAACGTCTGAAAGTTTATTATACCACAAAAAAATTCTACACGCTTCATAGAGATTTTGGTCAATCAAGTCGATCATGAAATGCAAATAACATCATCTATGCTTTTACATTGATGATGAATTGATGATGAAATAAATAATTAAAAAACATATATATCAGTTTTCCTTAATAACGCGTTAAGATGATTCCCTGATTTAGTCATAGTGTGACATTGGTACATACTTTCGTTCATCATTGATGTGAATGAGAAAATTATAACCCCGTTCATCGAGATAGCATGAAAATGAAGTGCCGATATAGTAGCAGGCGTTTTTTTACCCAAATAACTGACTTGGTGCTCTTTGTGAGGGACTGGCTTTGGTTTATGTTGCAGTCAGTTGTTTGTTCCTTTCCTTTAATTTCTTTGCGTTGCAAAGCAACACGAATTAGAGGCTTCTGGAGTCAACGAATTAGACTACACTCCTTTTGTATCTAGTGCCTGGATGATTCTTTACAAAAACCTTTTTCATTATTAAAAACAATAATAACAATAGTAATATTAGGCATATAAATACAGTTATATATAGCGACTTTAAAAAGCTGCCTGAACCTGAAGCGTGATAGCAGTGATAGGCAGGTTACTCCCCCTGTAACGCGTCTATACCATTATCCTTTTCATATTGCTTTTGTATTTTTAATACATGTAATTATCACTTTTGTTCTTGTATTCTCAGTAATCATCACTGATTTCTCGACTCACTGGTTCCTGGGACAAAAGACTGTTACAAGTCAAATCAGTAGAACTGTTCCAAACTTGATGAGGTACTACCCCATTTCTATACTTTTCACATTTTGCTTTTGTTATATCACTATGTCTATTGTCCCTGTTACAAAGGAATAAAAGACTTTTGTGGTATGCATAGAGATTGCTAAAACGTAATTCCAGCCTTGTGCTTATCGTGGCTCTTTTAGTTTACAGCTATCAGATACATCAGCCTTATCTGAACCTAATATATATTTACAAGCCGTTTTTAGGCTTAGAAGAAGATTTAGGTATTAACCAGGAAGACTTTGTGGTCGACAGGAAGAAATATCGAGTGCATTTTTTATAAGATTTTTAAATAAATTCTTAAGGTTATCAGGACACTCTTAGCAGGCCATATTCTGCTCTAGTAGGCTCCTTGACATTCCCTGTTATGTTTTTTCTATAGTGGTAATTTTTCATTCTTTTTGTAAGAAGTTATTTCACATTTTTTTTTAAATTCTACATGTATTTTAAACTTGGTTTCTTTTTTGTGTTCTTTGACTAGGATATTCTATTTGTTCTTCCATTTATGAAATAAAACTGAGAATTATATAGTCAATTAGTTGTTTTTTCCACGTTTTATTTATAAGCCAAGCTTTCGCGCTAATCGCGCATCTTCAGGGCAAAAATGGATAAAAAACGTGGAAAAAACAACTAATTGACTATAAAACTGAGAATGTTTCTTATTTTTCCACCCTGGATTTAATGTTTTTTCGGCAGATTTTTTGTCCATTATTTATGTTTTGATTTCATTAAGTCTTGTTTAGATTATTATATTTTATTTCACGTAGGATTCAAAGTACTCCAAAAGGTCTTCTCTAATATTAGATTCATGAGCTTGTGGTCGTGTTTGCGGTTTTGCTTGTTGTCGCCTGTTGATTAAAACTGATCTAAAAAACAGATAAACCTTTCGATACAGTGCGGTAGATATGAAACCTAGACACCATAGACAACATAGTCATAATACGAATATGTTGAAAATAGCAAAGTGAGTAAATTAAGTTACCAAAGGATCTAAGAAACACCAATGAAATTGAAAATAGACATTTAAAATATCAGTGACGAAAATATCTCAATTTAACATACATGTTTCGACATTACAACTAACTATCCTCAGTGAGTAGGCCATTACAAATTTTAAGTATAGTTGCAGGAGTTCCAGTATGTAGAATACAGTTCTAATTTCACAATTCTTCTTGTGAGCTTTGTTTCGAGGGGAGAGGGGGTATTGATTGAATCAGCAATTATTCAATCCTGAAACTGGGTGAAACTGGTAGCGAGCCTGTCTTTGAGTTCTGACCTGACCAAATTTTGATTGTTATTTCATTTAGTTCCGTTTTAAAAGACAACGATTCCAAGAAGAAATAGAGAGTAAAAAGTCCACGATAAATTAGATTTGTTTATATGTGAGTACCCTTTAGCCTCCGTTGCAGACGTCTTATGTGGCTCGACAAAAGAAAAGCTCGTTGTGTCTGCCGGATACTACATTAATAGTCGGTGGGTGGTGGTGGTTGTGATTGGGGAGGGGTGGCAATCCCTTTTAAATGGTTAGGCCCGAGGTACTCGCGATCGATCGATGGACGCGGTCGATCGCGGTCGATCGATGGAGGGTATGCACAAATCAACTTAGATGCTGATTTCAGACTTACAAGGCATGGTCGCATTCAAGCTATTATTGTTTTAATTTTTTCCAAATTGATTGATGTACTTTAATAGGCATAGTGATCAAAATTACGGAATCCGCTGGAGACCTAAAAAAGGGTCCGCAATAGGGGTCCTCCGATCTCGCCATCCCGCTCATTTTTTCCCCATAAAAGTTAGGGGAGAGTGCATGTTTGGTCCTGTGAGCGCCCGTCCAACTGCTTTGGTAGTAATGTCCAATAATGTATCAATGAATCAACAAAGACTACAATATTTCACATTGATTCGCCTTGCTTGTTTTTGAATTGATTAAGTTATTACATTTTATATATATATCTTGTCTTGATATATATCTTGTCGACCATCAGACGCGGGTAAAGACAAGTTTACTGATAATGATGTCATTAAAAAAATGCTTTGGCAACTTATCTTGTATGTTGACTTAATAGGGAGGATGCATATTTGCAAAATTGATCAAAATTGGTCGCACACAATACGTGAGCTTTCTAAAGAGTGCCACTAAATACATGTCAACACTGTTGATTTGAGTAAAATCAACCTTGACCGCTTGTAGAAAGCTTAGAGTGGTTGAAAAACATCACTATTAAATGTCATAATGCAGAGACCCTGACTAACTATTTATAAGGGAAGATTTTGATTTTGAAATAATAATATTCCAGTTTCGAATTCTCTTTTATTCAGCTTCGAAGGTATTTCCCGCAACAGTACAATATTAATACGTCCTTGATAACAGTAACATTTTACAAAGAGTTACTTCTACTACGTGTGTCAGGTTAAAGAAACAGGCCTATTTAATGTCGTGATGCAAAAATAGGTCCACCTTTGATGATCCAGTAGATTACATTGCAACATTTAGTGACAAATAACTGATGGCCACGTTAGTGACTGGAATGCGTTTCCTATAAAATGTCAGTTCAAAAACATTAATAGATCAACATATTGATACATTTATTAATTGCCAACGATCAAGATGCCACCCTAGATAAATACTGTTACATTTGGTGACGCATTTAGTACCTTTTTATCGCAATAGAACATTTTGATTTAACCTAAAAACAGGAAACTCAAGGTTGTTTTCACATGGGACGTTTTTCGTTTTTCACATGTATGTGATGTACTTTATATCTATTAATTGAGATTTGTATTTGTTTCATTATCTAACCCCCACAAGACAACTGATGTTTGAAAACTCCTATCAGTTGATCCTCACTGCCTGCTTATAACGGGCCTGTATGACATCCATTCATCTTTAATGTTGTAATCATCCCTTGTACATAGCGCATGATTTGGAAAATAAAAACACTCCAAAATTGAATTGCAAAAAGCTTGGACAATGCTTTAGGAGGGTGTAATCCTATTTAATTGCAAAGAGCATAAGCACTATAATCATGTGTTTCCTTTAATTTTCTTGAAAGGAATGATTACGTGAAAAAATGTTTGAATGGGAGTCGACATATCACTTGCGCGGTTGGCTAGAAAAACTTTCAAGACTCTTCAGAAACATAGTAAAATTCCTGAACTTGACCCATACGATATAAACTAAAAGGAAAGACATTACTGACACTATACTTCTGCTCTTCAAAGTTGTGATTGATATGGGTGTTGCGCTAGCATAATTACCCTTTTCTAAGGTATTTCACAGTTCCTCTAGCTCTGTGTATATATATGAAGCAGGCCTAATAAAGTGTATCAAACCTATATATGTCTTATAACTGGTATACATGGGCAACTTTCCATGTCTTTAAATGTTTTATGTAGACGGCATCGCAGTGTTAAGTAGTAACTATGGTAGGACACTCCCTCGTGGCCCATGCATCATACCAGTACCTTGACCGCCAACATATTTACGGCATGGCCGAAACTCGAACCTGTCTTGAGTGTAGTCTCAAGTAGGTTTTCTGAATTAGACTTGAACTTCGGCACATATACATTTAGAGCGGTTGTGAAATAGCTTCAGTTACGATTTTTAAGTGACTATAGATTTATTTGTATTCTTTCTTGTATTTTTTCTTTCTATCTTCTTCAGTCTTATCTATTTGCTAATTTCGAACTCCCGAAGGGACCATTGGAAATATGGCATTTCATTTAGATGTTCTTAAAATTCATCCAGTTTCAACAATATTCATGACAGATCTTCTGACGTTGAAGGCAGTCATTGCTCTTGCACCAAATTATTGCCTTCGTTTTATCCAGATTGTTCTCTACTGAGAAAGTCGGTTGGAATCAAGGTCCACTTCAGGCAACAAGATATATGTACTACGAAGTAGGTACTGATTTCTGTTAACAATTTTATGGAATTTTATCATATATATTCTGCTATATTCTGTAATATTTGGCACCTAGAGTTGAGAAAAATGATCACTAACATGGTAGATAGCAACAATTATTCCCAATGAGATGCACTTTATGTACAACTTACCTAACCGGATGTGTGTGTTATTAAAGGTCTGATTGATCTGACTAAATTGGACAATTTTCCCGGTATTTCAGTAAACTAAAAATAATTATCCTCGTTTTATTAATATAATTTTAAAAATCTTTAATCTACAATTTTAATCTAAAGTTTTTAAAATGAAAAATGTGCAGTTTTTAAACAATTCTTTAAACCTAGAATACATTCCGTGTAAGTTGCCAGCGAAAATTCCCCGGTCCCCGTCGCAGTGCGCGACAGCATACGTCCGGCGGTGAGATCATGAGAATTGTGACGTGGAAGGTAATGTGACAGCGAGCCGTAAGAACATCAGTAAGTAATCTTCAGAATCCTTATATTATGCTCAAGATTATCTTTTTTTTCTTGTGCAAAAACAACCCTAAGAAGGAAATCCACTGTTTTTTGTCGTTTTTTGAAAGTGAGTTAAAACTTTAACGGAAAATAAAAGAGCGTCGTTCACCAAAACATACGACCCAAAATTTGTACTCGTCACACTTTAATTTCGCCAAAGCTATCAGACAACACATTGCTTTTTTGAAAAGTGACGTAAAACCTGAATAAAACTTGGATCTCCAAAACATTTGACCCAGAATCATCTACGAATGTAGAGGTATTTGGTTGATAATTTTGTTAAAATATGTTGGTGCAAGTCCCTCGAGATAATTTCCTGATTAACAGAAACGCAATATCAACAATCAGAGATCAAAGTTGGGAGAAATTACAAGTTCATTTTCGAATGAGAGTCGCACTGATTGCCGACTATGCATACTGTCAGTGGTGACGTCACTCTCCCCAGGTGCTTTGTGCAATGGTAATAATTCCTTAGAACTTTCTATATTACCAGAATCCCTGCAAGGCAATGAACCCTACTCGTGCGATATCCCTTTTTTATTTCTCCTTTCGTGAAGGTGAAAGGTCTCTGTCTGAGAACATTTTAGGTCACTATATTATTTTAATCATACATCATTTGTAGAGATTTATAATTCTGAATGATTGATTGTATAGGTTGGAAAAGGGCAAGCAACGAAGTATCTATGACCACATTGACATCAACCAAAGAAAGATTGTGCGGGGTATCGAGATCGCCCGCATGGAATGAATGAAAGGTTAAAGCAGCAGCACCTTAAGGGTTACCTCACACGAAAATCACGGTCATATAAACGAGAAAGCTAAGAGCATGGCTTATAAATAATATCGTTTAGATATTTGAAATATAAATTCATAGACTGCAAAGGTGAACATTTTCTTCGATAGCTATAAGACACTGAGTATTTAAAATAACAGTTATAAAAGCTTTGATCAGTGAAATAGGCCTGGAACCATCAAGGGACGTTTGTATGTATGCCCCTCTGCCGTGCGTCGTTGCAACCGTCCATAGTCCCTGTGCTTCTTTTCTTGTTTTCTGCTCTAGAAATGGACTGGACGGATGCCTTCCTCTCTGGAAACCACTTGACAATGGCGCATTATAGACTCCTAATGGGAGATGAACATGGGTTAGATCCGATAAGAAAGTAAAAAAAACATGTGGTGAACAGATGGAATACATCGACGTCTCATGAAACAATGAATGGTCAAATAATCGTTCATGAATGATTACGGACAGTTTTTTGCCAGTCTATGAGCTACAAGTTTGATTTTATATTTCTTTTTTAATGATTCTCTATCGTTATAGGGAAGTAAAACATCGAAGCGAGCTTCATGCAACTTTAGTCCCTGCTTCCACTCCACGATTTCTATCTGGCAACATTCCGAAAAGCTAAAGATGCCTGTTGTGCAGAGTCTCTGATCTCCGGGTCTGATCTCAAAACACAGCCTTTTTGTCCTATCTCTACATTTGATATTTCACCACATAGGAGGTGGGGGCAAGTACCACCGCTTGCCACAAGGCGAGATTATTGTTATTAGAAACAACTTTATTTCGGGATTAAAAATCTGATCCTGTTTGAGAGTAAGAGATTAAATAAATAGAGTATGGTGCTGGTTGATAAAGGTTTACAAACTCGAATTACAACATGGATATACAGTAAGTCCAGCAAGTTTTAGCATGCATCAGTTATGATGGTAAATGTGGGATCATGAGTAAACCATTGGTGAATGCCATACTTGTGAGTCGTGATTCTATTTGCAAAAGCTGATGCTGAAAAAGCTCCCAACCAATGCGCCAAAAAATCTGAGGAAAGGGATAAAAGGTAAAAAAAAAAAAAAAAAAAAAAAAAAACCGAAATGCGCGTTTTTTTTTTGGTGACTAAATATATCTGATACAAAACAAACCGAAAACAAATTTGAAATCAGTATTTATGTCTAGTTTGAAATTAGTTTTTCTTTTGAATGATTCGCGGTCAATTCTGTGTAAGACACTGAATAACCAATATGAGAAGCGAGCAAAACTATAAACATACTCGAAATGAATAATTTAGTGAGCAATGATTTCTCGGTCAGTGTAAAGCGACATTTTGCGGGCGGGGCCAGATTATCGATTGATTGTTCTCAGTATGGGATAAATTATGACGTTCCGTGAGCCTTTGTCCGACCTCCCGTTTCAGCGGCGGCTTTGAGACGTGAACTTTGTAAACAATGCCGAAGTCTCCACGCAAACAAATAAACAAATGCAATGTGTTCAGTCACCCTTGGGCTGGACGGACTCATGCCGATGTATGTTCCATTATTACTCTTGGACCAACTTTTCCGTCAGATTGACAAAAGGGGATGAACCCATCCACCTAGATTAACTTATCACATTAATTTCCCCCAAAAAATGTCCCAATGTCCCAATTGTCACTGCAAATTTATCATATTTGCGATTCAAGTTTCCACTCTCCCGACAGCCGTTTGCTCAGACACCGAATGTGAGTTTTTGAGATTTTGACTTTAAGAATTGGTCTCCAAAAATCGAGGATAAAGCCTCATCAATGTACCCTGTACATATCTTAAGTTGCTTATGCTTTATTCGTCTACTAGAAAGTTATGTCCGAAGTTTGCACGTTTTTAATCGACTAACAAACTTCTTTCATGATGTCGGTTTGACGATTAGTTTCTTTGTGTATGCCATTTTCCTGTCGGTCTTCGCCGAAAGAGAAAGCAAATAGAAACGAAAAGGTTGCGTGAAGTTCCCCGTTGAAGTGCCGGGGCGTATATCAGCCAGAGATCTGGACCCAATAAAACAGGTCCATTGTACATTCATGATAACGGCTGTGACGTCATGACAGGAAGGAAAATGTCGAAAAATTTTCCCGAGAAATATTATTAATACTATTAATGTAAACTCATGTCGTGACATAACCTAGAACGTTCCTTTCCTTTCTTGTATTCGTCCTCTTATTAGTTTTTCGTTTTTACTTTCCATATTCAATGGTAGGCAATGCAAATGAAAACTTTAAGTTGCAATCTGAACATAATTTTTCCTCGGATTCAGTTTGGTAGCCGGTAAACCGTGCGTCCTTTATCTATCTGTCAGCACGCTTAGCTTGATTACCGTGAGCATATATTTTTTAAATTAATCGTTAGCTTACAGGGTCACATCGTTACATGTAGCAAGTATAAAGCATAGTATTATTAGATGATGCGAAGGAATGAAAGGATTGTGAAGGTACTCAAGTTCAAGGTCATATTAAACACTAAATTATAATAATGATACGATTTGTACTCGCTTTAGCTCAAGTTTGCTTGACCTTTTTCAAGCTGAACGCTTGCCTTAATTTTTTTTTCAGGGGGAGAGGGAACCGGCGTCTCTAATGTATACTATGGATATGGATCTGCATGGTTAGAGAGTAATTGTTTAAAATAGCCTTTTACGATATTTGATACAATCTGACTTTGTAAATCGATTTAAGATGGCCTACATTCACGGGATGGGGATGGTACATTTGACAATGAGGTACTTAAGTAGCGGCACAGCCCTCGCGAGAACAATAAAGCGGCTGATTTACACATGACAGTACGATTTGTCGTATGCGATTTGTAGTGTACAACTAATCATGAGGTTCAAAACTTTCTAAAAACAGTCGTAGGACATTCTAAAACGCTAAAAGAAGTCGTATACTACAAATCGCACCAGGTAAATCGGGCTTAAGAATTACCACATCACCCCCGTTCACTTTTAGATCATAATGGACGCTCTTCTTGACATTTTTCAAGCTGTGTGGTTAGCATACTTTAAGTCGGCGAAAGTTCCAGCTGCAATGCGCTCTGTTTTACATTGTGTTGCAATTGTGTTAGGTTTCATTCAATGAATAGCCTGAGTATCAGGCCTTAGGGGTGGACCAGTTGACTTTTTTTGGGGAGGGGTGGTTTGGTCCATGTAAGCAATTTTTTTTTTTGACGAGCACGTAATTTATTATATATCCAAAATAAAAGATTTCGATGACCAACATCTGCTTGCAATCCATTTTGTTTGGCATGACTTTTTCGAAGTCGCCCAGTCTCCCTTAGAAGTAAAATGGTCCCTTAGTCTAGTTTAAAAATGAAACAAAATTTGATTAGTGACCGGTTCAGTTGAGCTCCCATAAAGATCGAGGAAAGTCTTGATCACTCACTAGGCAAAAGTGGTAAAATTCTGATAACACAATCCAATGAAGCCTGTGTAAAACAAAATAGCCAGGCAAATCGTATGGGTCTGGTTTGACACCACCAGTGTTGCTAGGGTAGCACCCTTGGCGGTACAGAATACTCCGCTAGTACAAATCAATGAGTCTTTTCCGGTGAGTTTCCTGTGCTGAACTGAGAGTGAAACAATTATTGTGAAAGTCTGATGAGGTCATTTGATTCCGGTGAACTGTTTTTTTAGTGACGTACGAATTATAAGTTAATAACTTCTGATAATATTATTATGGGCGATTAAAATTTCTCGACTTCCTTCTGAAGTCTTAAAAGAAATTGTAAATGCATGCTCATTTGGATAAAAATGCGCTTGAAATGTCGCACCTCTCTACCCGCAGATTTCAATATGGAGAAATAAAGTGAAAGAAATGAAATGACCGTTGGGAGGAACAAAAGATGTCTAAAGCGTACTCGAAATGTCTCAACACGGCCAAGGTGTCGAATTTATCGAACCGAGATGACATGCAATGCTCAACCAGATTAAAACAATAGCTGCATTTTAAAATTTTCTTGCGGAAAAAGTAGTATTTACAGGGACGGCGAAGTCGGGGGGGGGGGGGGAAGGGCTTAGTTGAAATTGACTGATAATACTTTTAGTTTTTTTTAAGAGATAAATGATAGTGGTGGGGAGGGTGGTTAAGAAATTGAGCCTAGCACCCCCAATTGAAAAACTTCTCCGTACCGTCCCTGCTGTATTAAAATACTTAGTCCGGTAATATGATTGCGGTAATTGCTAACTAGGTTGGACGATGGGAATACGCTATAAATAAAAGCTGGAGACGGAATGTAAATGCCATGAAGTGACATGATAAGAAAATAGTGTGAAAATGGTAATAAACGGTTTGGTGGTGCAGTAGGGAGGGAGGGGTGTTACTTCGGGGTGCAACGGATAGGGCTGGCTGTTCGACAAGTCAGTGCCCACACTCAGCTGCAAAATTGTGGGGACATTGACAGTTTTGTTCCAATTCCCTTTCGAAACTTTTTCTTTTTTTCTATATATGAAATTTTCCCGCTTCAAATCCCCCACCCCGAGGCAATGTTGCATTGTTGTGATATGTTTTTGGTCATCGAGGATGTCGACAATGTTGAGGGGGGAGAGTTAGAAATCAATACTGAGCCCAACTAATTTTGCAATTAAGGTAGTTAGGGACCCTTGCTACTGCGCATCCTGCTCGCGCATGTGAAATCAAATAAAATTTCTCGTGCGATTAAAACGAAATTTTGCGTTAGAGCCAAAATATGGTCATTCTTGAACTTTTTGTTAAAAAATAACATCATGGCATTACATACGGGCCTCAAAAGCAACTAGTGCGCATTCCCGCGCGTCCAAAACATTGAAATCATCTTATTTTCCGCGCGTTTTTTGCTTATAGCTCTAAAATTAGCACGGTGACACCCAATTATTTTTCCATTTTTATATCTGGCATAAACCCAGCTGTAAAATTTTGAAATAAAAAATACATGGTCTTCGAGACCAAAACATTGTAATTTTGACTTTTTTGTGGTAAAGTGTGCAAAAAATTAATGAAGCTCTTCATTTAAATCTCCGTAAAATATCTCAGTCGATGTCTTTTCCAAGGAATAAATTCATGAGAACTATAGCGAAGGGAGGATTTTGTTAGACTCTTATAGCAGATTTGTGAAAAACTTTCAAATTCGTTCGCAAGAATATTACTTTCAACAAATTTTTTGTTACTGCTTTTAGTTGAAATGGGGCAAAAATGGGCCTTTTACCACCCCCCACAGTTCCAAAACAAGCATTTCATTTTTGTTTTTCATATGTGTCAGTCCTTATGTAGAAAAAGTTTTAAAAAATTCTATCGGCGGGAAGTGTGGATCCCGAACTACCTTAAGTGTAGTTTACACGTTCGTCTTTTTCATCGAAATTTTCCTTCAACTCCTTTGAAAGTATACTTGACTTATGACCACTGTAGAAAGTAACTCCCCCTGCCTTCCTCCTCCCGTAAGAAGCTAGGCTACCTACCAATGCCCCCAGGCAATGCCCGCCTGGGTGTCCCGTTACTTCAATTGTTTTCTTTGTGATTGACCACAACAGGGTCACATGCATCTTGCACAGTTCAGCGTGAAAACGAAATTGTAACGGGCTATATTTAGATGACAACAATATGAAGAGTAACCGAAACCGAACAAACCCGCGATCAGCGAAGCGATGTGACCGACTACTGGGTAGAGTTGCATTTACAGGACAGCTTGTGTCGCGGCTGTTATCAGTGTGTCTCCTTGTGGGACATCGTACACACTTGAGTTGTTTTCACAACTGGATAACCTTCTGCAATAGGTTCTAAATTTAGAGTAGTTGCAAAAATCAAATTTAACTAATTTATTTAGTGAGACAATTAAGAAAATATATTTAAATTTACATGCAACCAATATTGGTACTGACGTAATCTTTGTTGCAGCCAACGCGAGTCAACAAAATTAAAGTTTAAATTTAGAGATTCGGATTGTCATATCCAGGTGAAGGGTTGCCTTCGTTGATGTTGTGACAGAACAGTTCAATTTTTATCTTCAAAAAGTTTGTTTTTTTCCACTTATCGAGGTCTTTCGATATACATGCATAATATCAATAACAAAAACTTAACAACCTAGCTACACTTACAAATTGCACGTACAAATTGATGTGCACGATCAATGCACTGATATCAGAAAATATCCAAAGTACAGAAAAAAAATGGTTTTGCAAATCAATATTTTTAGCTAAATGGTCAAATTGTACAAAGCAAACGCTGTAATTTATATTCCTATATCTAGCAATATGCTAATTTTAATTCTTTGTTTTTATCATGGACGAGGCAAATTAATTCTTTCATTATTCACAGTTGACAAAGCTGTAAGTGGGTTCAACATCGTCCCCTGCATCTCAAGGTCACCGAGGGCTTCTCATATTTATAAATGCATGCATTGCACATTGAACGAAAACCAACTCACTCTCAAACGAAAACTCACTTTCAAATTAGTAACAAAAGGAAATTCTCAAAAATATCTTGCAAATTTCGAAGTGTGTCGATGTATTTAATTTAAACAGGGTTGTTTTTGTGATAAACTAAGGAGAATTCATAACTCGATCAGATATCTATTTTGCATTTGATGATAAACAAACGAGCACGTGAAATGTCATTTTTTTCGAATCCTTATCGATCAAATGTTCCATTTTCCATATTATCATGAAGTCCTTGCAATTTTAACTCCAACTCTTCGATGTAATTTTCAGAGTATTGATTATACTAAAAGAAACAAGTGAGCAATTGAAATTTTATTTTTCAAAATACATAAATTGTTTTCGAAATCTCCGCGATCACATTTGTACAATAATTTTTTCATAAATCTACGGGTTTGTACAAGTTGTACTGTTACACTGGTAACATTTCAGAGTGCAAATGTAACGTTATTTCAGCTAAATTAAAAACAATGTATAAATTATTATGGTAGATACTTTCAGCGCTCCAAGGTTTTTGGCCAGCTTCAAGGCCAAGGTTCTTCATAATTCAGGCAATGTGACCACTGTAACGTGACACACCTGTCACGCACTTAAGAAGAGTGTGACGCAAATGCATGATGTTTTTTGCGTCAAACCCAACTCGATCATCCGTTCGAAAGCTTTGAAAATTGATTCTAATGCCAATATCTACCGCACAAAGTAAGACTTCACGTGCAAAGGTTTTTAGTAACGGCTAGTAAGATAAGTGGCACTTGATGGATAGCCCATGTTGTTTTCGTTACTTTAAAATGTGATATGGATGAAATAACTAGATAAATAATGAAAGGATCGATAAATACATGAAACAATGAACAAGGAGATATAAATGCTTGATTAAATAAATTATTTATACACGTATTTGCAAAGAAATCAATAAACGAATAGTAGCAATTGAATGGTGAATTCATGCAAATTTGGTACAAACTCTGACGACTGTCGACCACAAAGCTAAAATATTTATTCTAGTTGCACATCCGTTGTGCACTGACAAACCATCAAAAATGGTCGAATGTTAAAAGCAATTAAATCCACCCTTATGATAGATGGCTCTTCATCCGGATGAGCTATAAATGTAAAATAGACGAAAAAACAAGGGTTCAAGGTTTTTCTTATTTTCCACAATATGTATAATGATTTGCAATTATAACAAATTACATTAATTAGTGGTAGGAGCAGAAATTAAAAACACAGTGGGTAAAACAACATTTCTGTACCTAACAGCTCCGTGATTTGGATCACTTTTGGCAACGGTAGCGATCCCAGCGATCGTAGCGATTACACAAAAGGAAAAAAAAATCATCTTTATATGGAAAAATGAAATGTGTGAATATTCGAGCTCACACACGCTCAGGCTCAGTTGAATGTTGTTATTTATATTTGTGCTTCAGTTACTTCCACCTTTCTTTACCCTTTTCCTTAATACGTATATATGTATATGAGTTATTACATTTCAACAACAACAAAAAACAAAACAAATCCTTCATCTCGCTTCCCCTGCTTTTCTAGTGTACTTTATTGTCTTCAAATCCGAAAAACATTTAGTAAATTTGATGGTGTACTGATGTAAAGTTACGGATGTGAAGTAGATTAACTTTATATTATAACTGTGAGTAGATTAGTTTGACCATCTCCCCCTCCCTCCCTCCCGGCCCTCTACCTCCCCCAACACTCGCCCATACTGTGGATCTTCTTTAATTCAATTGACTAACCCGTTTTGTTCTTCAGACATGAAACCTAAACATTTGTGAGGGATT